>BSYR01000005.1:2400000-4800000 GCA_030270665.1 Hibiscus trionum | reverse complement strand
TCCTGGTCACTCGAGCCAAGGATAATGAGCTGAACCTTGGTCTGGCAAGTCGAGCAGGAGGATCTAGCTTAGGGAAGCGAGCTGCGGGTTCTGATGCTGGAGTGGATCATTTTGAGAGGCCAAGGGATCAAAGGTCTCATATGGATGCTAACGTGGGGGAGGTAATCCGGGGAGAGGTCAACAAGGGTCGAATGCTTTCATTCATACCCCTGAATGTAATCGATGTGGAAGGAGGCACACGAGAGAGTGCTGGGGCAACGTTGGTACGTGCTGGAATTGTGGTTCTCGTGGGCACATGAAACAGGATTGTCCTCAGCCGATGAGAGAGGGCCAGGCTCTAGTGAGAGCAGCTGAGCCACAGAGGGGTTGTGGGCGCGACCGTGGCAATTTTCAGTGTAGAGATGATGGTGCAAGGAATGTAGCACATGTAGTAGCTGTTTAGCCCAAAGGAGGTGGCCATGCCAGAGTGTATGCCTATCGTGAAGGGAGGAATGACACTGATGTGATCGCAGGTACCTTTACTTTACAGTCTTTGTCATTACTTTCTCTGATTGATTCTGGATCTACACACTCGTACATATTGCGTGAACATGCTCAAATGCTTGGTTTGCCTGTTGAGTCTTTGGATGTTGGTGTGCGTGTGACTAGTTCTTTCAGTGAAACGGTAGTAACGAGGAAGTTGTATAAGAGGTGTCCCTTGAAGGTGCAAGAACATGTGTTCTTGGTGGATCTTATGGAATTGCCTTTCTATGGATTCGATGTAATCCTTGGTATGGATTGGCTAGTTGAGCATAGGGATGTTGTGGATTTCGAGAATAAGCGAGTTTCACTGAAACTTGCTGATGATTATGAAGTTGTGGTGGTGGGAGAGAACGTAAAGTTCCTATCTAATATGGTTTCGACGCTTGAAGCGAGTCGATTGTTGTGTCAAGGATGTGAATCTTATTTAGCTTTTGTAATGAATCATATCACGAAGAAGGTGCGAGTACAAGATATAAGGACCGTGTGTGAATTCCCTGGGGTGTTTCTGGAGTAGTTGCCTGGATTGCCTCCTAGTCGGGAGGTCGAGTTTGGAATTGAGTTGTACGAGAACATAAATCCGGTATCCATCGCTCCCTATCGAATGGCACCTAAGGAGTTGAAGGAACTGAAGACGCAACTTCAGGAGTTGCTTGATTGAGGCTTTATTCGGCCTAGCGTGTCACCTTGGGGTGCGCCAGTCTTGTTTGTAAAGAAGAAAGATGGCACGATGAGAATGTGCATTGATTATCGTTAGCTGAATAAGTTGACTATCAAGAATAAGTACCCTCTGCAAAGGATAGATGATCTTTTTAATCAGTTTCATGGAGCAGCTGTGCTCTCAAAGATTGATTTAAGGTCTAGGTACTATCAATTGAAGGTTAAGGATGTGGATGTGCCCAAAACTGCTTTTCAGACAAGGTATTGGCATTATGAATTCTTGGTGATGCCTTTTGGTTTGACGAATGCTCATGCTGCATTCATGGATATGATGAACAGGGTGTTTCATGAGTTCTTGGATAAGTTCGTTGTGGTTTTCATTGATGACATCCTTGTGTACTCTCGTACTGAGGAGGAGCACGAGGAACATTTGAGGATTATTTTGCAAGCGTTGCTAGAGAATCAACCTTATGCTAAGCTGAGTAAATGTGAGTTTTGGTTGAAGGAAGTTTTTTTCCTTGGCCATGTGGTTTCGGCCGAGGGGATTCGTGTTGATCCTCAGAAGATTGAGGCGGTAGTGAATTGGAAGCCTCCAAGGTCTGTTCATGAAGTTCGTAGTTTCCTTGGTTTGGCGAGTTACTATCGAAGGTTCGTGGATAGGTTTTCCTAGATTGCTGCTCCTTTGACGAAGTTATTGCAGAAGGATGTTAAGTTTGAGTGGACAGAAGCAAGACAACAAGCTTTTGAGAAGCTAAAGAAAGCTTTGACGCAAGCTCTTATCTTGATTCAACCTGAATCTGGAAAAGAGTTTGTGGTGTATAGTGACGCATCCTATGTTGGTTTGGGGTGTGTGCTGATGCAATAAGGTAAGGTAGTAGCTTATGCATCACGACAATTGAAGGTGCATGAGCGTAACTATCCTACGCATGATATTGAGTTAGCGGCGATGGTGTTCGCATTAAAGATTTGGAGACATTACCTATATGGCGAGAAGTGTACTGTGTACACGGATCACAAGAGTTTGAAGTATCTTATGTCTCATAAGGAGTTGAATCTTAGGAAACAACATTGGTTGGAGTTGCTTAAGGATTATGACCTAATGATCGAGTATCATCTGGGAAAGGCCAATGTTGTTGTCGATGTGTAACCCTCTTAGCCCGGCCTAGACAGTTGACCCGAACTACGAAGATTACATGGGGAAAACCAAAGTCAACCCGAAAGTCAACCTTGATTAACGACCCTTTTTTTCTTTTTAAACTTGTCTAGATGCACATTAATCCTAGGCATACTCTTGAGATAAGCATACTCAAAAAATCACAGCAATCGGAAAACAATAAGGGACTCAATTGCACAACATATGAATTTAGGGACCAATTTGTAAAATCTGGAAATTAAGAGGACTTTACCAATTTTTAAGTTACCATTATGAAATTAGTCATGTTTCATGCCTCTCTGCCAAATTTCATCTCAAACGGACATCTCAAACTCAATCAATTACACATACAAAAATCAGGACTAAAATGTAAAGCTTGCAAACCTCAAAACCATTCAAATCAGTGCCCAACGGTCAAGTGTTTCGAAACGGGAATTGACCGTTCAGAAACGGGGCTTGGCAGTAGCCAAAGTGTTTCGAAACACCTCTACCCGTTTCGAAACACCCAGGCCAAATCAAGCACATATTTCGAAACAGGCAAGGGTGTTTCGAAACTCCCTGCCCAGAAACAACAGAAAAGCCTGTTTTAACACATCTAATCACCATCAAACATACTCTAAATCAATCCTCAACAAATCAACAACATGCCAAGCATCATAACTACCAAATTGCATTAAAATCTAGATACAAAACAACCCCTAGGTGCACCAACTCTTTCAACACATCCAACACTTACTCATGCTTTTAAAACAAGAAGCATAGCATAACGACTTATGAAGGAGAAGATTCAAATGTTGCAAGCGTTAAACCACATAGTTCAAATCATAAACCAAACTTGTCCAACATACACAATCTCATTGCACATCAATATAAAAGACTCTCCCCCATTGCCTTTATTATCTATAGCTATTTACCGAGACATACTTCTCAAGTGGAGCTCTCCTTGAATCCCTTGCTTCTTGCTGTCCCAACTTCAATTATCTGCATTGATGGACAAAAAGGAGCGTAAGCACATAATGCTTAGTGAGGAATGCTAAAAACCAAAATACCATCAATTCAGCGAATCATAAAACCCTTTCTAAAAGTAGATGTAAATCAATAAACCAAAGAATTGTTTGAAAAACCTCTTTCGAATGGGACCGTACGAGGCTTTATACGGGAGAAAGTGTAGAACTCCTATTTGTTGGGCTGAAACAGGGAAAAAGTTGATTTCGATACCAACTTTGTTGAAAGGAACCACCGAGAAGGTGAAGCTCAATTTTGAGCATTTGAAGGCAGCATCGAACCGGCAAAAGTCTTACGCGGATTTGAAGCATAAGGAGATAGAGTTCGCAGTTGGCGAACATGTGTTTCTGAAAGTTTAACCTTGGAAGAAGGTGATGAGATTTGGCCGGAAGGGCAAGTTGAGTTCGAGGTTCATTGGTCCATATGGAGTGATAGAACGTGTGGGTCATGTTGCTTACAAGTTGAGACTGCCTTCAGAGTTAGAAAAGATACATAATATGTTCCATGTATCCATACTTTGAAGGTATAGATCAGAACCGTCACATGTTATGCCTGTAGAATAGGTTGAGCTGAATGTAGACTTGACGTATGATGAGGAGCCCGTTGAGATTCTTGATACGAATAGTAAGGTTCTCCGGGGTAAGGCCATCGAGCTGGTCAAAGTCTTGTGGAGACATTGTGGCGTTAAAGAAGCCATGTGGGAAACAGAGGATGACATGAAGAAGCAATTTCCTTACCTTTTTCCACCAGGTAAATTTCGAGGAAGAAATTTCTTAAGTGGGGGAGAGTTGTAACACCATGGTTTTGGGCCTAGATGTTTTAGATGTTGAATCGGGCCAGACGGGAACGGTTCAAACCCTTAAGGTTACTTTAGGGAACACCTAGTTCGGGATGTTTTAAAAATATGGAAAAATATCTAAAAATCCTCATTTATTATATAAATGATTATGATGAAAACGATTTTACAAAAGGAGATTTGGAAATATTACATTTTGGTATAGTGACCAAAATGCAATTTTTGCAAAAGTTGACTAGTGACTGTTTTGTAACGGATTGGAACTTTGAATCTTTAAGGAGCTAATTATACCATTTGTTTTCATCAGATTTCTCTTTAATTTGGGAGCTTTTAATAATATTTTAATTAAAGAAATAAAAGGGAATTAAAAAGGAAAATTAAAGTTGACTTTTCATAACTAATTTCATGACAGTTTTTCTCTTTTCATTTTCTCTAAACTTCCAATCAACCAAACACTTTTCTCTCATCAATTTTCATTTTGTTTGCTGAATTTTATCTTCCAAAAGATTTCTTATCTTTGTTTCATCAAATTCTTTTGATTTTTGCTTTGGATTTCAAGATAATTTGCCCAAATTGAAGAGAGATCAACCATTAGAGGTAAGCTTCGTCCTTCTCCTCTAATGATCAGTTCTTTACTGAAATTCCCAAGTTATCAATCATTTGTTAATGGTTTTTGAGTTGTTTTAATGTTATAAACATGAAATAGTTGTTAAATTCAAGATTCTTGATGAGATCTTGGTGATTTTCGTATTTCTATGTTAAGCTCTATTTTAAGGTTTATTTCTAACATGTTTTGGATGATATTTGATGTTGAAAATGAGGTTTTAACAAATAAATCCCGAATAGGTTTGGGTTTGTAAGTTTGAGATGCTAGATTTGTGGTTTTTGAGGTGTTTTTGGTGATTTGGTATTGCTGGAGGTATAAGGTTGTTTTTATGGTGTTTTTTGATGTTGATTGAAGTTTAGAAAAGGTTAGAATTGATAGATCTTGGCTGGGCTTTGATTTGAGAAAGTTTTGAGGTGATTTCGGTTATTTCAGATAGTCGAAAGGCTAGTTTTGAGTAGAGCAGCGAGTTAGAATGAGTGGCTGGTGATTTTAATGCATGATGATGCATTAATCCTCTGCTATTATGTGTAATGAATAGAGGAGACATCTCCGGACGCGTTTGGTATTGATCCGGAAGTGCCAGAAGCTTAGAAATCGTTTCGGCAAGCAAGCGAAACGTTATCGGTGAGTGCAAATGGGTTAAGAAGTCTTTGAGGGAGAAGGAATGTAACACCCCAATTTTGGGCTTAGAAGTTTAGGATTTGAACCGGACCGGTCTGAGAAACGGTTCGAATATAAAAGGGAGTTTTAGGGAAAGCCTAGTTCGGGATATTTTAAAAATATAGAAAAATATCTAAAAATCCTCTTTTAATATATAAAGGTGATTGGTGAAATCAATTTTACAAAATAAGGTTTGGAAATACTACATTTCGGTGTAGTGACCAAATTGCGATTTTTGCAAAGTTTAGTAGTGATTGTTTTGTAAAGGATTGAAACTTTAAATCTTTAAGGAGCTAATTTACCCAAAATATTTTTCTCCAGATTTTTCCTTAATTTGGGTGATTTAATTAATGTTTTAATTAAATAAAAGAAAGGTGAAAACTACTTTTTAACTTTCATAACTACTTTTCCTAATTTTCTCTCATTCTTTTTTCTCTCAAAATCTCATCATCCAAACACATTTTCTCCAGCAAAATTCACATTGATCTTCACTTCAATTGATGATATTTCCATCATCTATTGGTTCCTGATCAATCTTGCATCAAATCCTTTTAATTTCCACATTGCATTTTCATGGAATTTTGCCCAAATCAAGGAGAAATCATCATTTAGAGGTAAGATTGTTATTCTCCTCTAAATACTCAGTTCTTTACTGAAATTCCCAAGTTGTCAATCCTTTATTAAAGATTTATAAATGGATTTAATGTTAGAAACAAGATTTTGGCTTAAAACTCAAGATTTTGGAAGAGATCTTGAGGATTTTCGTTGTAATTGGTTGGGCTCTGTTTTGAGATGGTTTTCTAATGTATTTTGGATGTTAAATGATGTTAGAAAAGAGGTTTTATCAATCCAATCCCGAATAGGTTGTAATTCTTGATTTTTTGCTTGTGAAAATGGTGGTTTTTGGGGTGATTTTGGTGTTCTGTTATAGATGGAAGTATAAGGACGAGTTTAGGGTTGTTTTTGATGTTAATTGATGTTTAGAAATGGTTAGAAGTGATAGATCTTGGCTGGGCTTTGCTTTGAAAGAGTTTGGAGGTGATTTCGGTTGTTTTTGGAAGCCGAAATGAGGTTCTTGTGTAGAGCAGCGAGTTTAGGTTGTATTGCTGGTGATTTTAATGCATGGTGATACATTAATCCTCTGTTGTTATGTGTTAAAAACAAGGGAGAATGATCCGGAAGCGATAGAGGTGGCGTTGGAGGTTTCGGACGCTTGGGAGGCTTGTCGGCTAGCATAGTTTTGTGTATCGGTGAGTGGAGATGGTTTTTCAGCTTTGAAACGATTATTTGGAGGTTTTGGGAGCTTAGTTTAAGTTTAAACAACTTAGCTAAGCTTAAGAGTAAGTTTTCGGAAAAACTCCCTCGGATGTGCTAAGTTATGGTTTGATGCATTAGTTATGAAATGCATGTTTAATTACTATTTTGAAAGCATGTTTTAGCATTATTAATGCTGGTTTTGAAAGCCTTGTATTGAGGGATGCTCAAGGTAAGAGATCCTTGGTTTGACATGTTATTAATATGGTTTTGATGCATAGTGATGCATGATGACAAGTGGCTTTGATTTATGCTTTAAAACAGTGAATTGATGATGGTATTTGATGTATATTGGCAAGTGATGAAATGGTTTTAAAGTACTTGAATCGGATATAATTAGCCGACTATAGGATTGGGTGCACCATAAGTAAAGTCGCCTTGGATGTTGAGGGGTTGTGATTATACCGTAAACTCCATCCAAGTACCCTAGCGATTGAGGAAATTGGCGTCACCACGATGGAGGATGGCTCTCGTGGGTGGACTTTGTTAAGCGTCACAACGGTGGAGGGTTGCTCCCGTGTGTGAGCTTGGTTAAGGTGATTACAATGGTTGAGGTAGCTCCCATGTGTAAGCCTTGTGTTGTGTCCCGACTCTCGCTAGTGGGTTATAGAACTACCGATGAGTGATGTTGAGGGGTTGTGATTGTATCGTTACACTCCATCACGGGTGTTGAGGGGTTGTGATTGTACCGATAAACTCCACCTTGTAACGCCGGTAGTGTGTATGAAGCGTGTGGGACAACGCTTGTAATCCGCGTATCCGATTGTGTCTTGTGTCGAAATGGTTATGAACTATCACTTGAAGCCAATATAATGTATTTGATTGTAGCGAAGTGTGAGATGCTTGAAAATGTTGCAAGGTAGCATGAGAAAGAAATGTGTCACATGTATCAATGCTTGAGATGTTGCATGTTTTGAGAAATGCATATGAGATAATAATTTTATGAAATGCTTTTGTATATCAAGCATATGTGGCCTTGTCATGAGATTTGCATAGGTTGTATGCATGTGTTAGCTAGATGGTAAATGGGGTTTTCAAAGTGGAGATTTGCTTATGCAAATGGGGTTTTGAGTTTATGAAACACTTTTGAGTAACAAGCATGTATGGCTTTGCCATGAGTTTTGCATTTGTTGAATGCATGAGGTAGATAGAAGGAACATATGGTTTCCAAAAGGTATTTTGTTTTGAAATGATCATCTAGCATGAGAAGAGTATAGTGTGAAGTGGAAGTGTTTTCCAAGGAATTTGGTTTAAACTTTGCATGAAGTATTTGTGCATTGAAAGGCTTAAATGGTAGTAATTGCGAAGATGTTGTTTGGGGTGAGTTTTTTGGTGTTTCAAAGTTAAATGTTGGTTTTCTTGTTGAGCAATGCATGTTTTAAAGCAATGGTTTTTTAAAGGAGATTTCCAATCAATACTTTGGGTTTTTGAGTTGTGATTACATTTTAAGATGGTTTTATGATCCGCTGCATTGATGGTGTTTTGGTTTTGAGCATTCCTCACTAAGCATTATGTGCTTATGCTCCTTTTTGTCCATCAATGCAGATATTTGAAGTTGGGACAGCAGGAAGCAAGGGATTCAAGAAGAGCTCCACTTGAGAAGTATGTTTTGGTTTATAGCTACAGATAATAAAGGTAATGGGGGAAGAGTCTTATATGTTGATGTGTAATGAGATTGTTCTCTTTGAGCATGTTCGGTTTATGGTTCGATACTTGTTGGTGATTGTTTTTTGATGACTGGATTTTCATCTTCACATTTGATATAGCTATGTTCCTTGTTTAAAAGCAAGATCACGTGTTGAGCGTAGTAAATGAGTTGGTGTGACTAATGCTTGATTTGTTTCTAGTTTTTAATGCAATTTGGTAGTTATAGTGCTTGGCATGTTGTTGATATGTTGGGGAATGGTTTAAAGTGTGTTTGATGGTGATTTGATGTGAAAAACCAGAAATTTCTGCTGTTTCTGGGCAGGGTGTATCGAAACACCCTTAGCTGTTTCGAAACGGGTGCCTGAAATGGCCTGGGTGTTTCGGAACGGCTAGAAGTGTTTCAAAACACTTTGGCTACTGGAATGCCCTGTTTCAGAACCAATTTCGAAACAGGTGGGTGTTTTGACCTGGTGTTTCGAAACACCCTTAGCTGTTTCGAAACGGGTGACCGTTGGACGCAGATTTGAATTGCTATGAAGTCTGCATGCTTTACATTTTAGTCCTGAATTTTGTAATGGCAATTGCTTGAGCTTGAGCTGTCTTTTTAAGCTAAAATTTGGCAGAGAGGCTTGTAATATGATTAATTAAGATTTGGTAAAGTTAAAATCTACAAAGTCCTTATATTTTCCAAAGTTTACATTTTGGTCCCTAAATACGTATTTCTTGCAATTGAGTCCTTAAACGTTTTCCGATCGCAATGCTTTTCTCTTCCAAGGTTCTTGAGCATTCACATAGGCTTAATACACATCTAGAAAAGATACAAGAAAAAAGGGTCGTTAATCAAGGTTGACTTTCGGGTTGACTTTGGCTTTCCCCGTGTGATCTTCGTAGTTCGGGTCTAACGCCTAGGCCGGGCTAAGGGGGTTACATTTGTTGGTATCAGAGCTAAGTTGTGAACTTTTGGGGCAACGATAAGTTTGTGGTAAGTTTTTATGGTAATTGTTGGATGTTTAATCTAATGTGTGGTTGAATGTTGGTGGGAAAATATGACTTTGAGTGAATTGTTGATGTTTTTATCAAGCTTTTTGGTTATGAATCTTCTGTGGGCTAGTGTGAGCATGTATTGGTGGTATGCTGATGTTGTAAATTGATTTTGAGTAATGAAAATGTGATGTGCATGATATGTTGATATTATGCTGTTGAGGGTGAATGTTGTTTTGATGAGGGCATGGTTGAAGTTTGCTGATGGATATGCTCGATGTTTGTGATATCAATGTTTTTATTGATTGTTATGTCATGTAAAAAGGGAAAGAATCGAGATACCCACGGCCTTATTATTATAGCTATGTGTTAGTTTGGAGTTGGAGTCTTGAATCCTTGCTCGAAGCTGGTCTGATCGTTTTGTTTGTTTTGTTATTGTTGCTTTGTTATTATTAGCACAATAGGATTGATGAGAGAATGGAAATTGGGTACGATGGTTGCTGCTTTAGAGCAGGTTGTTAAGGGGTGGGATTCACCTTTTGGTGGAGGTGTTTCGTTTCAGTCGTCTGTGCTTGGAGTTGAGGTGGTAAGGCAGAATGAGAGAGTTGGTTCTCGGATGAAGGATTTGTCGTATGTGGGACATGAGAGTTTGTCGAAGCAGCTTTGCATGGTTTGGGGGCTGTGGAGTATCATGTTTCGACACCTGAGGCGTTCGTGGCTTGGTTAGCCAGTGTAATTCTGATTCTGGATCGGGAAGGGTGTGATAACACCTGTAAGCTGGGAAGTGTTGTCTTGTTAATGCTGGAGGCTGCTTGTGCTTGGTGAACATCTGTAGCGGTGGCAATGAATATCCACGATATAGATTGGGAGTTCTTTGTGTCTGCCTTTAATAGAAGATACCTTGGAGATAGGTTTCCAGGGGTTAAGCAACGTGGGAGTGTGGGTTCAGTTTGTGGTGGTGAGAAGAGTGCAAACAATAGAGCTGTGAGTATTGATCTTGAGAGTGGTGAGTGTAAGAGGTTACGCGATGGTAGGGTTCGCATGAACCAAGGTTCTGGTGGTGGTGTTGATGTGGGTTTAATGCAATATGACCCAGGAGTGGTAGCTCGGTTGCCGATGTGTGACCGTTGTGGAAGGTGTCACGTTGGAGTTTGTTGGGGTGTGGGAGTTTGTTGGAACTGTGGTTCTAGGGAGCATGTGAAGCGGGATTGTTCTCAAGGGGTGAGATCAGCTTCAGTGCGTGAAAAAGGGTCTCAGAAGGGTCATGAGCGCGGCCGAGACAGAGTACGGAGGTGGCAAGAAAGGCAAGGAGGTGTGAGAGGTCTGGCAGATGGATCTTGTTGGAATTATGGCTCTGTTGGACATTAGAGGCGGAATTTTCTGGAGTTAGCTCGGGGTAGTCAGGGTTTGTTGCAGCAAGGAGTCGGTGATGACCTTAAGGTGTTGGTTGATGTTGCGGCGGGACGGCCAGAGAATAGTGGTTCTGTAGGGAAGGGAGTCAGGTTTGTTGTCAGTAGTTGTGGGTGTGATCTAGCGTGGTGGTAGAAGGAAGGTGTTTAGGTGCTTAGAGAGTTTAGTGGTGTGATGATAAGGAGGTGATCGTTTGGAGTTAGAATCGTTTGAGGTGGTTTGGAATAATAGATAAGTGTTGTAGTTTCTCTGTGCTGGGTAGTTGTTGAAGGATAGTGGATGTGTTTCCGGAGTGTGGAGGTATCTTGCGTTGATAGATGCAATAGAAGGGTTTTTGCTATGAAGGTGATGGTTTGTAGTAACCTTAGGGAAGTTGGGAGGAGGTTATGTTGAGAGCTGTAGATAGGGTTTGGCTTGGGATGAGTAGAGGTTTCATGGGTTCATTATTTTTGCATGTGGGTGGTGTGGGTGGTACCAGGTAAGGTTAGTGTTATGGGTTAAAGATTGATGTGGAAAGGCAATGTAAGTTCAAGGGCCATTGTTGGGTGGTCGGGGTTTTTGTGAGAAGGTGGTTGGTTAGTCGTGTACATGTAAATCTTTCCTAAGTCAGTTGGGGGTAAGTGGAACAACTAATGGAGTTAAGGTTGGAGTCTTGTGACGTGGATTTCGGATGTTGTGTGAGTAGTTTTGATGAGTTGTTGTGGTAGTGGTAGAGGCGGATGTGAAGGAATGTTATCAATACATTGAGAGGTTTGGGTAAGCAGTTGTTGCTTAAGAAATTTTTGCTTGTTGTGGTAACCTTTGAAAGGAGTTGAGCGGTTTGCAAGGGGTTTTAGAAGAAGTGAAGGTTGTGGGTTACATAGTGGCTGAAAAAATGGATGGGTTGGTGTCACCGTGTGTGTGAGTTTGTTGAAGGAGTTATGAGGTGAGGTGGAGTATGTTGTGAAGGCTTAAGAAGTTCTTCGTGTTGTTGAGGGTCCTGCACAGTTTGAAAGTGTGAAAAGCTAAGTTCAGGTTAGTAACCGTGTGTGTCAGAAGTTTTGCACCGTGAGTAGTGGTGTTGGATTTGGGAATAGTGTAAGTTTGATTTGAGGATGTTTCAGTGGTGGTTAAGTCTCCGGTGTTACTTTGTGTGTTGCTTTGAGAAGTTTTGTATCGTGCTCTTTACGCAGGTTGAAATTTCGAGGACGAAATTTCCTAAGAGGGGGAGAGTTGTAACACCCCAATTTTGGGCTAAGAAGTTTAGGGTTTGAACCGGACCGGTCTAAGAAATGGTTCGAATATAAAATGGAGTTTTAGGGAAAGCCTAGTTCGGGATGTTTTAAAAATATAGAAAAATATCTAAAAATCCTCTTTTAATATATAAAGGTGATTGGTGAAATCAATTTTACAAAATAAGGTTTGGAAATACTACATTTCGGTGTAGTGACCAAATTGCGATTTTTGCAAAGTTTAGTAGTGACTGTTTTATAAATGATTGAAACTTTGAATCTTTAAGGAGCTAATTTACCCAAAATGTTTTTCTCCAGATTTTTCCTTAATTTGGGTGATTTAATTAATGTTTTAATTAAATAAAAGAAAGGTGAAAACTACTTTTTAACTTTCATAACTACTTTTCCTAATTTTCTCTCATTCCTTTTTCTCTCAAAATCCTATCATCCAAACACATTCTCTCCAGCAAAATTCACATTGATCTTCACTTCAATTAATGAGATTTCCATCATCTATTGGTTCCTAATCAATCTTGCATCAAATACTTTTGATTTCCACATTGCATTTTCATGGAATTTTGCCCAAATCAAGGAGAAATCATCATTTAGAGGTAAGATTGTTCTTCTCCTATAAATACTCAGTTCTTTACTGAAATTCCCAAGTTGTCAATCCTTTATTAAAGATTTATGAATGGATTTAATGTTAGAAACAAGATTTTGGCTTAAAACTCAAGATTTTGGAAGAGATCTTGAGGATTTTCGTTGTAATTGGTTGGGCTCTGTTTTGAGATGGTTTTCTAATGTATTTTGGATGTTAAATGATGTTAGAAAAGAGGTTTTATCAATCCAATCCCGAATAGGTTGTAATTCTTGAGTTTTTGCTTGTGAAAATGATGGTTTTTGGGGTGATTTTGTTATAGCTGGAGGTATAAGGACGAGTTTAGGGTTGTTTTTGATGTTAATTGATGTTTAGAAATGGTTAGAAGTGATAGATCTTGGTTGGGTTTGCTTTGAAAGAGTTTGGAGGTGATTTCAGTTGTTTTTGGAAGCCGAAATGAGGTTCTTGTGTAGAGCAGCGAGTTTAGGTTGTATTGCTGGTGATTTTAATGCATGTTGATGCATTAATCTTCTGTTGTTATGTGTTAAAAATAGGGGAGAATGATCCGGAAGCGATAGAGGTGGCGTTGGAGGTTTCAGACGCTTGGGATGCTTGCCGGCTAGCATAGTTTTGTGTATCAGTGAGTGGAGATGGTTTTTCAAGTTTGAAACGATTATTTGAAGGTTTTGGGAGCTTAGTTTAAGTTTAAACAACTTAGCTAAGCTCAAGAGTAAGTTTTCGGAAAAACTCCCTCGGATGTGCTAAGTTATGGTTTGATGCATTAGTTATGAAATGCATTTTTAATTACTATTTTGAAAGCATGTTTTAGCATGATTAATGCTGGTTTTGAAAGCCTTGTATTGAGGGATGCTCAAGGTAAGAGATCCTTGGTTTGACATGTTATTAATATGGTTTTGATGCATAGTGATGCATGATGACAAGTGGCTTTGATTTATGCTTTAAAACAGTGAATTGATGATGGTATTTGATGTATATTGGCAAGTGATGAAATGGTTTTAAAGTACTTGAATCAGATATAGTTAGCCGACTATAGGATTGGGTGCACCGTAAGTAAAGTCGCCTTGGATGTCGAGGGGTTGTGATTGTACCGTAAAATCCATCCAAGTACCCTAGCGATTGAGGAAATTGGCGTCACCACGATGGAGGATGGCTCTCGTGGGTGGACTTTGTTAAGCGTCACAACGGTGGAGGGTTGCTTCTGTGTGTGAGCTTGGTTAAGGTGATTACAATGGTTGAGGTAGCTCCCATGTGTAAGCCTTGTGTTGTGTCTCCGCTCTCGCTAGTGGGTTATACAACTACCGATGAGTGATATTGAGGGGTTGTTATTGTACCGTTACTGTTACCCCCTTAGCCCGGTCTAGACGGTTGACCCGAACTACGAAGATTACACAGGGAAAATCAAAGTCAACCCGAAAGTCAACCTTGATTAGCGACCTTTTTTTTCCTTTTTAAACTTGTCTAGATGCACATTAACCCTAGGCATACTCTTGAGATAATCATACTAAAAAATCACAGCAATCGGAAAGCAAAAAGGTACTCAATTGCACAACATACGAATTTAGGGACCAAATTGTAAATTCTAGAAATTAAGAGGACTTTACCAATTTTTAAGTTACCATTATGAAATTAGTCAGGTTTCATACTTCTCTGCCAAATTTCACCTCAAACGGACATCCCAAACTCAAGCAATTGCATAAACAAAGTTCAGGACTAAAACGTGAAGATTTCAGAACATAAAACCATAGATTTCAGTGCCCAATGGTCAAGTGTTCCGAAACGGGGGTTGACCGTTCCGAAACGTGGGACCGTTTCGAAACCTGTTCTGAAACAGGGCTTGGCAGTAGCAAAAGTGTTTCGGAACGACTCTACCTGTTTCGAAACACCAAGGCCATTTCAGACCCCTGTTTCGAAAAAGTAGCACCCGTTTCGATACGGGCTGCCCAGAAATACAGAAATTTTCTGGTTTTACACACATTCGACCCATCAAACACACCCCTATAACCCCTTAATCATGCCAACAAGTCATCATGCATAAAAGGAACATATTTGCATCAACAAATCATATTCATGGCATCAATTAGGGAAAATCTCAATCTATAGGCATGCAACCTATTGCTCCAAACCAACCAAACATCAAACCAACAAAGCAAACACCATAATGGCCAATTAGATATCCGAAACATCATAGGCATCATGCCAAACTTAGGGAGTCCAAAACATCTCCCAAAAACACAACCTAGGTTCCCATTGCCAAATACCAAAAGCTAATAATGTTGTAAAAATAGTCACCATACATGAGCTTAGTCTTTCTCTTGGATTCTTGGCCTCCTTGCTACCCTTAAAGCACTTCAATTCTCTGCATTATTGGTTCAAGAAAGAGAGCGTAAGCACATATGCTTAGTGAGGCATGCTCTAAAGAAACAACACAATAATGCACTTTTACAAAACACTTTCACAAGGCTTTTCGTTCATAAAATCATTTACATGCAACAATGCATTAACAACAAGCATCTCATGCTTTATAATCATCAACATATCTTAAACAACAAGCATCTCATGCTTCGAAAACATTAACATGTCATATTGGCTTCCAAGTGATACCATAATCATTTTCCACATAAAACACAGTCGGATACGCGGATTACAAGCGTTGTCCCATACACATCATACACACTACCAAACACACAAGGTGGAGTTTACCGGTACAATCTCAACCCCTCAACATCCGTGATGGAGTTTAACGGTACAATCACAACCCCTCCACATCACTCATTGGTAGTTGTATAACATCACTAACGAGAACACGGGACACACAACACAAGATCTACACATGGCATTTTAACCACCATTATGATCTTAGACATCTCGTTAGTGTACTTGGATGGAGTTTACGGTACCATTACAACCCCTCAACATCCAAGGCGACTTCATTCACGGTGCACCCAATCCTATAGCCGGCTAACTATATCCGATTCAAGTACTTTTAAACCAACACATCACTTGCCAATATACATCAATTATCATCAATATTCCACTGTTTTTAAGCATCTAAAACAAAGCCATTTAACAATATGCATCACTATGCATCAATCCATTTTTTTAACAAAACAAACCAAGGATCTCTTACCTTGAGCATCCTTCAACAAATGGCTTTCATTACCAGCATTAACCATGCTAAACATGCTTTCAAAAACAGAATTTAAACATGCAATTATCAACAAATGCATCGAACCAATCCATTGCTCATCCAAGAGAGTTTTCCGAAAACTTACTCTTGAGCTTAGTTAAGTTGATTAGAGTTAAACTAAGCTCCCAAACCTTCAATTATTCAATACAAGGCTGGAAATCCAACTCCACTCACCAATTTCCGTTTCGCAAGATTGCCGAAACGCCATTCAAGCCCCCAGATCTACGCCCTAAGTATCCGAAGATGCCTTCCCTGTTTTAAACACATCAAAGCAGAGGATTAATGCATCATCATGCATTTAAATCTTCAGCCATTACACCTAAACTCGCTGCTCTCACCAAAACCCACATTTCGGCTACCAAACACAACCGAAAACACATCCAAACACATCCTCAACATTACCCAGCCAAGATCCATCACTTCTAAACATTCTTAGACATCAATTAACATCCAAAAAGGACCTAATCACGTCCTTATACCTCCAGCTATAACAGAACACCAAAATCACCCCAAAAACCACCATTTTCACAAGTAAAAACTTAGGAAAATTAACCTATTCGGGATTTGCATTGATTAAACCTCAATTACACATCATTAAACATCCAAAATACATTAAAAAGGCATCTCAAAACAGAGCCCAAACAACCTCCATGAAATTCTTCAAGATTTGATCAAAATCTCAAGTTTTAGGCCAAAATCAAGATCATAACATTAAAACATTTAATAAAACCTAATTTAAGGATTGAGAACTTGGGAATTTCAGTAAAGAACTGAGTATTTAGAGGAGAAGGATGTTCATACCTCTAAATGTGGATTTCTCCTTGTTTAGAGCTAAAATCCTTGAAAATTCAATATGTAAATGGAGAGGATTTGATGTAGAAATGATTAGGAATCATTTGAAGATTGAAATCTCATCATTTGGTGTGAAAGTTAAAAGAAAAGCTACTGTGGAAATGTGTTTGGCTGAGGAGAATTTTGAGAGAAAATGAAATGGGAAAAGTTTAGCAAAAGTTAGTTATGAAACTAAAATATGATTTCCCTCTTTTCTTTTTATTAATTAAACATTAAATGAGTCTTTAAAAATCAAGAAAAAATCTGGAGAAATCCTCCCTTGGGTAAATTAGCTCCTTAAAGATTCAAAGTTTCAATCCTTTCAAAACAGTCCCGAACTTTTCAAAAATTACATTTTAGTCACTAACTCGAAATGTCATATTTCCAAGCCTCATTTTCTAAAATTGATTTCACCACGCTCTTATATATATTAAAAGAGGTTTTTAGATATTTTTCCATATTTTTAATGCATCCCGAACTAGGCTTTCCCTAAAACCACCTTTTATATTCGAACCGAAATTTAGACCAGTCCGGTTCAGACCCTAAACTTCCAAGCCCAAAATTGGGGTGTTACAACTCTCCCCCCCTTAAGAAATTTCGTCCCCAAAATTTACCTGGAGGAAAGAGGTATGGAAACTGCTTCATCATGTCATCCTTCCGTTCCCACGTGGCTTCCTCAGCACCACGATGCTTCCACAACACCTTTACCAACTCAATGGTCTTGCCTCGAAGAACCTTACTGTCCGAATCCAGAATTTCCACCGGCTCCTTATCATAGGTCAAATCCGGATTCAACTCCACTTCCTCCACATGCATAACATGCGAAGGATCCGATCTATACCTTCGAAGCACAGAGACATGAAACACATCATGAATCTTTTCCAACTCTTGCGGTAACCTCAACTTGTACGCAACAGGACCCACACGCTCAATCACCTCGTATGGCCCAATGTACCTAGGGCTCAGCTTACCCTTTCGACCAAACCTCACCACCTTCTTCCAAGGCGAAACTTTCAAAAACACACAGTCACCTACCGCATACTCAATCTACTTACGCTTCAAATCCGCGTAAGACTTCTGTCGATCAGAAGCTGCCTTCAAGCGCTCACAAATGAGCTTCACCTTCTCGGTGGTTCCTTTCAACAAAGCTGGCATTGAAACCAACTTCTGACCTGTTTCAGCCCAACAAAGAAGAGTTCTGCACTTCCTCCCGTACAAAGCTTCATAAGGTGCCATTTGAATACTTGCCTGGTAGCTATTATTATAGGCAAACTCCACCAAAGGTAAATGTTTCTCCCAAGAGCCCTGAAACTCAATCACACATCACCTCAACATATCCTCCAGCACTTGGATAACGCCCTCAGACTGTCTATCCGACTGTGGATGATAAGATGAACTGAAATTCAACCGTGTACCCAAAGCCTGATGCAAACACTGCCAGAAACGCGATGTAAACCTCGGATCTCTATCCGAAACAATTGACTTTGGCACACCATGCAGCCGCACAATCTCAGCAATGTACAGCTCCGCAAGCTTGTCCAAAGTGTACGTAGTATGCACGGGTATGAAATGCGCACACTTCGTCAGGCGATCCACAATCACCCACACCGAATTCTTCTTCGATGGCGACAAAGGCAAACCAGACACGAAGTCCATGGTAATCCTTTCCCACTTCCACTCAGGAATCCTCAACGGTTGCAATAACCCTGAAGGAAACTGATGCTCAGGCTTAACTCACTGACATACCATGCACTTGCTCACAAACTCAGCAACATCTTTCTTTAAACCCACCCAATAGTACTCATTACGAAGATCACGGTACATCTTAGTACTACCAGGGTGCATAGCAAAAGGACTACTATGAGCTTCAGTCAGAATAGCACGCCTCAACTCAGCATCATTGGGCACTACTATCCGACTCCCAAAGCATAAGACTCCATCATCATTAAAGCAGAAATCCGATGGTCTATCCTCAGCAATATCCTGAACATGTGGCACCAATGAATCATCCAACAACTGCTTATCCTTTATCAACTGAACCAAGGATGGTTTCACTTGCAACTCATCCACAAGACCACCATCACGCGAAATGCTCAAACTGGCAAACATAGCCCTCAACTCCACCGCCACCTTCCTACTCAAGGCATCCGCTACAACATTAGCTTTACCCGGATGGTACTCGATCGTCAAATGGTAATCCTTAAGAAACTCCACCCAACGTTGTTGCCTAAGATTCAACTCTTTCTGAGACATCAGATACTTCAAACTCTTGTGATCCGTGTATACAGTACACTTCTCACCATACAGGTAATGTCTCCAAATTTTCAAAGCAAAAACCACCGCAGCTAACTCAATGTCATGCGTAGGATAATTACGCTCATGCACCTTCAACTGGCGTGATGCATAAGCCACCACCTTACCCTCTTGCATCAACACACATACCAAACCAACGTAGGATGTGTCACTATACACCACAAACTCTTTCCATGATTCCGGCTGAACCAAGATAGGAGCTTGTGTCAAAGCTGCCTTAAGCTTCTCAAAAGCCTGCTGTCTCGCTTCCGTCCACTCATACTTAACATCCTTCTGCAACAACTTCGTCAAGGGTGCAACAATCTGCGAAAATCCATCCACAAACCTCCGATAGTATCCCGCCAAACCAAGGAAACTGCGGACTTCATGAACAGACTTAGGAGGCTTCCAATTCATCACTACCTCAATCTTCTGAGGATCAACACGAATCCTTTCAGCAGAAACCACATGACCAAGAAACACAACTTCTCTAAGCCAAAACTCACACTTGCTCAGCTTGGCATAAAGCTGATTCTCCAACAAAGCCTGCAACACAATCCTCAAATGCCCCTCATGCTCCTCCTCAGTACGAGAGTACACAAGAATATCATCAATGAACACCACAACAAATTTATCCAAGTATTCATGGAACACCCTATTCATCATGTCCATGAAAGCTGCAGGAGCATTCGTCAAACCAAACGGCATCACAAGAAACTCATAATGCCCATACCTCGTTCTGAAGGCTATCTTTGGCACATCCACATCCTTCACCTTCAACTAGTAATACCCTGACCTTAGGTCAATTTTAGAGAACACAGCCGCTCCCCGAAATTGATCAAAAAGATCGTCAATTCTCGGCAATGGATACCGATTCTTGATAGTCAACTTGTTAAGCTGACGGTAATTGATGCACATTCTCATAGTGCCATCCTTTTTCTTCACAAACAAGACCGGTGCACCCCAAGGTGACACACTCGGCCGAATGAAACCACGATCAAGCAACTCCTGAAGTTGCGTCTTTAGCTCCTTCAGCTCCTTAGGTGCCATTTGATAAGGAGTAATGGACACTGGAGTTGTGTTTTCATACAGCTCAATTCCAAACTCCACTTCGCGATTAGGAGGCAATCCAGGCAACTCCTCCGGAAACACACCAGAAAACTCTCGCACAGTCCTGATATCTTGCACTCGCAACTCCTTAGAGCTAGGATTCATCACAAAGGCTAGGTAGGCTTCACAACCTTGCCTCAGCATCCGGCTCGCTTCCAATGTAGACACCACATTGGCAAGAAACTTCACATTCTCACCCACCACCACTACCTCATAGCCATCCGCAAGCTTCAACGAAACTCGCTTATTCTCAAAATCTACCACAGCTTGATGTTCAACAAGCCAATCCATACCAAGGATTATATCAAAACCATAGAAAGGCAATTCCATAAGATCAACATGAAAAACATGGTCTTGCACAACCAAGGGACATCTTCTATAAAGCTTTCATGTCACAATAGTCTCACCAAAAGAACAAGTTACACGCATACCAGCATCCAAAGACTCAACATGCAAACCAAGCAATTGAGCATGTTCACGCAATATATATGAGTGTGTAGATCCAGAATCAATCAAGGAAAGTAATGACAAGGATTGCAAAGTGAAAGTACCTGCTATCACATCCGTGTCATTCCTCCCCTCCTTCTGAGCATACACTCAGCCTGGCCACCACCCTCAGGCTGAACAGCCACCACATGAGCCACATTCCTTCCACCATCCTCTCTGCGCTGGAAGTTACCACGGCCGCGCCCACGACCTCTCTGTGGTGCAACAACTCCCGGAGCACGTCCCTGGCCCCCACCGGCTAATAGAGGACACTCCCTCCTCATGTGATCCGCCGAACCACAGTTCCAGCACGAATTACCGGTCACCACAACAGGAGCCTGCACCTCTCTCGCTGCCCGAGGACAATCACGCCTCAAATGACCACGCGATCCACACGCCCAGCATGTGTTCTGATCAGCTCTCGCCATGTCTCCCTGAACAGGCGGACCTTGCCCTCCACCACCACGCCTAGCCGAAGACTGATACCTCCGATCACGTCCTCTCTTGTTCTGCCCACCACCGGAACTATACTCAGCAGCTCACTTGCCCGAGCTAGAACAAACACCTATAGAAGATAAACTCAGATTCAGCTCAATATCGTTCGCTCTACTAACCAATACATCAAAGTCAGTGTACTCAGCGGCCAGCATATAGGTCTTTACATCCGTCACCAAACCATAACAGAAACGTTCACACCTCTCCCGCTCACCAGGGATAAGCTCAGGTGCGCACTGACTGAGACGAACAAACTGAACCTCGTACTCAGCCACTGACAATCTCCCTTGAGTAAGAGACATGAACTCCCTTTTCTTTTCATCCAGGTATCGCACACCCAGATACTTCCTCTTGAATGCGTTCAGAAAGAACGTCCAAGTTACATCAGTTTCCTCCATTCCGGAGACAGTGGTCGTCCACCAGGTATACGCATCATCATGCAACAACGATACCACACAGCCTAACTTCTGCACATCATTGCAGTTCATTTGTCCCAATATCCTCTTGGTACTTTCCAACCAAGATTCGGAACCTTCAGCAGACAAACCTCTGAACTCAGTCCCTCCCAGACTGCGCAAACGTTCCAAAGGTAGTCTACCATTAGCATCACCCTGATGCCCAGCTCCATGAGCCCCAGCTACCGCCGCCTGAAAGGCTCCAGCAATAGCCTGAATCAGCACTGTCATGTCAGGAGCAGCTTGCCCCTGCCCAGCTTCAGGTCCAGCGACCCCAGCACCAGCATCAACGCCAGCTCCATCACCTCCAGCACCACCACCACCAGGAGGAGGAGGTAAATCCACTACATTATCAGCATTCTCTTCATTCTCATTCTGAGCCATAGCTCGCGTATTAACTCTCGTCTCTCTATGAGGTCCCATTCACTAAACAATGCACTAACACAAATGCAATAAACATAATCAGGCTCAGCAAGGTAAGTAATCCAAGTACTCAAGCTCATTTTTTCAAAAACAAACCATTCCATTAGTTTTGATATGGCAATGAGTCCCTCCAACATGCTTAAACATAGCATAGCATTATAATTGCAACATTATTACAATTCACACATCAACTTTCACTTAAAAGCATATCATGCAATCATACATACACCAACCACATAATCATTCCCAATTACTCGAAAACTCAGCTCTGATACCACCAAATGTAACCCCCTTAGCCCGGTTTAGACGGTTGACTCGAACTACGAAGATTACACGGGGAAAATCAAAGTCAACCAGAAAGTCAACCTTGATTAGCGACCCTTTTTTTCCTTTTTAAACTTGTCTAGATGCACATTAACCCTAGGCGTACTCTTGAGATAAGCATACTCAAAAATCACAACAATCGGAAAGCAAAAAGGTACTCAATTGCACAACATACGAATTTAGGGACCAAATTGTAAATTCTGAAAATTAAGAGGACTTTACAAATTTTTAAGTTACCATTATGAAATTAGTCAGGTTTCATGCTTCTCTGCCAAATTTCACCTCAAACGGACATCCCAAACTCAAGCAATTGCATAAACGAAGTTCAGGACTAAAACGCGAAGATTTCAAAACATAAAACCATAGATTTCAGTGCCCAACGGTCAAGTGTTCCGGAACGGGGGTTGACCGTTCCGAAACACGAGACCGTTTCGAAACCTGTTCCGAAACAGGGCTTGGCAGTAGCAAAAGTGATTCGGAACGGCTCTACATGTTTCGAAACACCAAGGCCATTTCAGACTCATGTTTCGAAATAGTAGCACCCGTTCCGATACGTGCTGCCCAGAAATGCAGAAATTTTCCGGTTTTACACACATTCGACCCATCAAACACACCCCTATAACCCCTTAATCATGCCAACAAGTCATCATGCATAAAAGGAACATATTTGCATCAACAAATCATATTCATGGCATCAATTAGGGAAAATCTCAATCTATAGGCATGCAACCTACTGCTTCAAACCAACCAAACATCAAACCAACAAAGCAAACACCATAATGGCCAATTACATATCCGAAACATCATAGGCATCATGCCAAACTTAGGGAGTCCAAAACATCTCCCAAAAACACAACCTAGGTTCCCATTGCCAAATACCAAAAGCTAATAATGTTGTAAAAATAGTCACCATACATGAGCTTAGTCTTTCTCTTGGATTCTTGGCCTCCTTGCTACCCTTAAAGCACTTCAATTCTCTGCATTATTGGTTCAAGAAAGAGAGCGTAAGCACATATGCTTAGTGAGGCATGCTCTAAAGAAACAACACAATAATGCACTTTTACAAAACACTTTCACAAGGCTTTTCGTTCATAAAATCATTTACATGCAACAATGCATTAACAACAAGCATCTCATGCTTTATAATCATCAACATATCTTAAACAACAAGCATCTCATGCTTCGAAAACATTAACATGTCATATTGGCTTCCAAGTGATACCATAATCATTTTCCACATAAAACACAGTCGGATACGCGGATTACAAGCGTTGTCCCATACACATCATACACACTACCAAACACACAAGGTGGAGTTTACCGGTACAATCTCAACCCCTCAACATCCGTGATGGAGTTTAACGGTACAATCACAACCCCTCCACATCACTCATTGGTAGTTGTATAACATCACTAACGAGAACACGGGACACACAACACAAGATCTACACATGGCATTTTAACCACCATTATGATCTTAGACATCTCGTTAGTGTACTTGGATGGAGTTTACGGTACCATTACAACCCCTCAACATCCAAGGCGACTTCATTCACGGTGCACCCAATCCTATAGCCGGCTAACTATATCCGATTCAAGTACTTTTAAACCAACACATCACTTGCCAATATACATCAATTATCATCAATATTCCACTGTTTTTAAGCATCTAAAACAAAGCCATTTAACAATATGCATCACTATGCATCAATCCATTTTTTTAACAAAACAAACCAAGGATCTCTTACCTTGAGCATCCTTCAACAAATGGCTTTCATTACCAGCATTAACCATGCTAAACATGCTTTCAAAAACAGAATTTAAACATGCAATTATCAACAAATGCATCGAACCAATCCATTGCTCATCCAAGAGAGTTTTCCGAAAACTTACTCTTGAGCTTAGTTAAGTTGATTAGAGTTAAACTAAGCTCCCAAACCTTCAATTATTCAATACAAGGCTGGAAATCCAACTCCACTCACCAATTTCCGTTTCGCAAGATTGCCGAAACGCCATTCAAGCCCCCAGATCTACGCCCTAAGTATCCGAAGATGCCTTCCCTGTTTTAAACACATCAAAGCAGAGGATTAATGCATCATCATGCATTTAAATCTTCAGCCATTACACCTAAACTCGCTGCTCTCACCAAAACCCACATTTTGGCTACCAAACACAACCGAAAACACATCCAAACACTTCCTCAACATTACCCAGCCAAGATCCATCACTTCTAAACATTCTTAGACATCAATTAACATCCAAAAAGGACCTAATCACGTCCTTATACCTCCAGCTATAACAGAACACCAAAATCACCCCAAAAACCACCATTTTCACAAGTAAAAACTTAGGAAAATCAACCTATTCGGGATTTGCATTGATTAAACCTCAATTACACATCATTAAACATCCAAAATACATTAAAAAGGCATCTCAAAATAGAGCCCAAACAACCTCCACGAAATTATTCAAGATTTGATCAAAATCTCAAGTTTTAAGCCAAAATCAAGATCATAACATTAAAACATTTAATAAAACCTAATTTAAGGATTGAGAACTTGGGAATTTCAGTAAAGAACTGAGTATTTAGAGAAGAAGGACGTTCATACCTCTAAATGTGGATTTCTCCTTGTTTAGAGCCAAAATCCTTGAAAATTCAATATGTAATTGAAGAGGATTTGATGTAGAAATGATTAGGAATCATTTGAAGATTGAATCTCATCATCTGGTGTGAAAGTTAAAAGAAAAGATACTGTGGAAATGCGTTTGGCTGAGGGGAATTTTGAGAGAAAATGAAGTGGGAAAATTTTTAGCAAAAGTTAGTTATGAAACTAAAATATGATTTTCCCTCTTTTATTTTTATTAATTAAACATTAAATGAGTCTTTAAAAATCAAGAAAAAATCTGGAGAAATCATCCCTTGGGTAAATTAGCTCCTTAAAGATTCAAAGTTTCAATCCTTTAAAAACAGTCACGAACTTTTCAAAAATTACATTTTAGTCACTAACTCGAAATGTCATATTTCCAAGCCTCATTTTCTAAAATTGATTTCACCACTCTCTTATATATATTAAAAGAGGATTTTTAGATATTTTTCCAGATTTTTAATGCATCCCGAACTAGGCTTTCCCTAAAACCACCTTTTATATTCGAACCAAAATTTAGACCGGTCCGGTTCAGACCCTAAACTTCCAAGCCCAAAATTGGGGTGTTACAGTTACACTCCATCACGGGTGTTGAGGGGTTGTGATTGTACCGATAAACTCCACCTTGTAACGCCGGTAGTGTGTATGAAGCGTGTGGGACAACGCTTGTAATCCGCGTATCTGATTGTGTCTTGTGTCGAAATGGTTATGAACTATCACTTGAAGCCAATATAATGTATTTGATTGTAGCGAAGTGTGAGATGCTTGAAAATGTTGCAAGGTAGCATGAGAAAGAAATGTGTCACATGTACCAATGCTTGAGATGTTGCATGTTTTGAGAAATGCATATGAGATAATAATTTTATGAAATGCTTTTGTATATCAAGCATATGTGGCCTTGTTATGAGATTAGCATAGGTTGTATGCATGTGTTAGCTAGATGGTACATGGGGTTTTCAAAGTGGAGATTTGCTTATGCAAATGGGGTTTTGAGTTTATGAAACGCTTTTGAGTAACAAGCATGTATGGCTTTGCCATGAGTTTTGCATTTGTTGAATGCATGAGGTAGATAGAAGGAACATATGGTTTCCAAAAGGTATTTTGCTTTGAAATGATCATCAAGCATGAGAAGAGTATAGTGTGAAGTGGAAGTGTTTTCCAAGGAATTTGGTTTAAACTTTGCATGAAGTATTTGTGCATTGAAAGGCTTAAATGGTAGTAATTGCGAAGATGTTGTTTGGGGTGAGTTGTTTGGTGTTTCAAAGTTAAATGTTGTTTTTCTTGTTGAGCAATGCATGTTTTAAAGCAATGGTTTTTCAAAGGAGATTTCCAATCAATACTTTGGGTTTTTGAGTTGTGATTACATTTTAAGATGGTTTTATGATCCGCTGCATTGATGGTGTTTTGGTTTTGAGCATTCCTCACTAAGCATTATGTGCTTACGCTCCTTTTTGTCCATCAATGCAGATATTTGAAGTTGGGACAACAAGAAGTAAGGGATTCAAGAAGAGCTCCACTTGAGAAATATGTTTTGGTTTATAGCTATAGATAATAAAGGCAATGGGGGAAGAGTCTTATATGTTGATGTGTAATGAGATTGTTCTCTTTGAGCAAGTTCGGTTTATGGTTCGATACTTGTTGGTGATTGTTTTGTGATGATTGGATTTTCATCTTCACATTTGATATAGCTATGTTCCTTGTTTAAAAGCAAGATCACGTGTTGAGCGTAGTAAATGAGTTGGTGTGCCTAATGCTTATTTATATCTAGTTTTTAATGCAATTTGGTAGTTATAGTGCTTGGCATGTTGTTGGTATGTTGGGGAATGATTTAAAGTGTGTTTGATGTGAAAAACCAGAAATTTTTGCTGTTTCTGGGCAGGGTGTATCGAAACACCCTTAGCTGTTTCGAAACGGGTGCCTGAAATGGCCTGGGTGTTTCGGAACGGCTAGAAGTGTTTCGAAACACTTTGGCTACTGGAATGCCCTGTTTCTGAACCAGTTTCGAAACGGGTGGGTGTTTTGACCTGGTGTTTCGAAACACCCTTAGCTGTTTCGAAACGGGTGACCGTTGGACGCAGATTTGAATTGCTATGAAGTCTGCATGCTTTACATTTTAGTCCTGAATTTTGTAATGGCAATTGCTTGAGCTTGAGATGTCTTTTTAAGCTGAAATTTGGCAGAGAGGCTTGTAATATGATTAATTAAGATTCGGTAAAGTTAAAATCTATAAAGTCCTTATATTTTCCAAAGTTTACATTTTGGTCCCTAAATGCGTATTTCTTGTAATTAAGTCCTTAAACGTTTTCCGATCGCTGTGCTTTTCTCTTCCAAGCTTCTTGAGCATTCACATAGGCTTAATACACATCTAGAAAAGATAAAAGAAAAAAAGGGTCGTTAATCAAGGTTGACTTTCGGGTTGACTTTGGTTTTCCCCGTGTGATCTTCGTAGTTCGGGTCTAACGCCTAGGTCGGGCTAAGGGGGTTACAAGGAAACAATGTTTGGGGATTTATGATTGATTTGAAACACCATCCTAAGTCCGGAAGTAAGTATGTTTAGATTTGCTCTCGAAAAGTGGTTGATGCCCATAAATGCTTTTGACATGCTCTTGATTTGAGATAGACAAATTCCTACTGTTTTATGCATGATTTATGACATGAAATGATGTTTCATATTGATCCCATGAGATAGAATGATATTGTGATGCTTTTTGAGATTTTGAGTAAATGCTATGCATGAGTTGTGGTTTTGAAATGAGATGAGATTGATTTTAGAAATGTTGCATCAAAACAGTAGGTGAGATGATGATTTTAATGTAATATATTGACATAAATGATGAGAAGATTACCAGATATAATTGGTCAACCAATAGGATGTAAAGTGCACTATAAACTAAAATTCGTACGTGCTCTTTGGAGTCGAGCAATGAGGGTATTGCCATCCCGATCCAAAGTGAGAATCCGATGATGTGAGATACCATCGGGGTAGGTCTTGGTGAAACACCCAAGCTTTGCGGTGAAGAGAGATACCGCCATGAGAGTCCGGTGATGTGAGATTCCATCGGGGCAGGACTTGGTTCTATGTCAAGCTAATCTGCATATCCGAAGTAAAGATAAAATATGAATTGTCAATATATGAGAATGTATTTGATTCATATGTACCAATGTTGAAATGATTTTTATGCTATGAGAAATGCATATGAGATTTATAAGATGCTCTTGAATATCAAGCATGTGTGTGGATTTGCCATTAGATTTGCATTGGTTGAATGCATGAGATAGATTGATAGATGGTACAATTGATTTTCAAATGGTGATTTTCTTTGAAATGGTTTTCAAGCATGAGATAGAAAGAGCATGGTTTAGAAATGGTTTTCGAGAAAGAAATTTTAAAAGCTTGCATTGTTGTGTTGGTGTTTTTAGAGCATGCCTCACTAAGCTATCGTGCTTACGCTCTCTTTTACCAACAATGCAGATAATTGAGGCATTTTGGGTAGTGAGGAGGCTTAAAGGAACCCAAGGAATAGTTAAGCTCAAGTATGGTGATGTTTTACAATTACTTTAGTAATGATATTTGGCAATGAGATTTAATGGTTTGCTTTGGGAGTTGTGTTTTGGACTCCCTGTTGTTGATGCAAGTTTTATATGGTTTGTAAAAGGCCTTTATATTGGTTTTGACGATTTAACTTGCCTTTTGGAATGCTTATGGTCTTTTGGTGTTTTGACTCTTAGGGAACATGCTTTAGAAGTTAATTTTGATGATGATGATGTTAGACGTTTTTCCTTAGCTTGTACCTTTGAGTGTTGATGCATATTTGTGTGCAAACATGTTTAACTATATGTTGGAATGGTTTGGATGGGTCGTTGGGGTTCAAAAACTGCATTTTGGGCATTTGCAGACTACAATGTATCGATACACCTCAGGGCGTATCGATACGCCTGCTTATTTTGTGAGGGCGTACTGGTACACGGGGTCGTATCGATACCCTCTTTAGTCACTAGACGAGGGCGTACCGATACAATACCTCAGTGTATCGATACAGTCTGGTGACGCAAGCTTGTGATGTTTGACCATCGAGGGCGTATCGATACCTATAAAGTGTCCAAAAGTCCTATATTTCATACACTTTCCAACTCTTATTATGACTGTTTTTAAGCACATATTAGGCAAAATTAGGTTCATGCATAGCATTTTACAGTATTTCATTGTTATGCCTTACTTTTATGGCTTACATTCATTTGGTGACTATGAGATACTGTTTTAGTGTATTCTTGCTTGTAGGTACTAAGAGCTGAGTGAGGGAACCGAGGAGCGGAGGACATTACGCTGAGGACAAACCCATGAGCTGTATTGAAGCAGTTCCAACAAAAGTAAGTTGCTGCCGAGCACCTGCCGAGAAAAAGATGCTGCCGACCTTGCTGCCGCGGCAGCTGACTATGGAAGTTTGGAGAACCAGAGCGCGGTTTGTAGAGCTAAAACTCATGATTCCATCGCCAGCGTTCATGTGATTTTCCGACGTTTGTAGCAGCAGATAGGGCTGCCGAAGCAAAATTCTCAAGCTTGCTTGCGAAAGAAGGCAAACGGGAAAGAGTCCATATTCCATGCAAAGAAGTCAGCATTTAAAGCCATATTAAAGAGGGAAAGCTACTTTAGAGGACTTCTACTTTAAGGAGGACTTAACCTTGTAACCCCTTTAGCCCGACCTAGACGCCCGAACCGAACTAAGAAGATTACATGCAAAGAAGTAGCTTTCCCTCGTAAAAGAGGGAAAACTACTTTAGAGGACTTCTACTTTAAGGAGGACTTAACCTTGTAACCCCCTTATCCCGACCTAGACGCCTGAACCGAACTAAAAAGATTACATGGGGAAAACCAAATGCAACTCGTAAAAGTCAACCTCGATTGACAACCCTTTTATCTTTTTATCTTCTCTAAATGCACAATATTAACCTATGTGTTCAACAAGACCATTAGAAAGAAATGACATAGTGATCGAAGTTCAAATAGGGGTTCAATTGCATACTTTAGACTTTTAGGGACCATTTTGCAAATCACAGAAATTACAGAGACTTTTTAGATTTTAAAGTTACCGATTTTTAATTAGTCATGTAACATGCCATCATGTCAATTTCAACTAAAACCGATCATCCAAACTCATCCAATTGATCAATTAACATTCAAGGACCAAAACATAACATTTCAAGACTTAAGAAGATTCTTTTAACTGAATTTTAACTACCCGTATCGATACACCTGAGCTTGTATCGATACGCGGGAAGACAGTAGCAAAATATGGGAAGAGCGTATCGATACGCTTCCCCCCATATCGTTACGACCTTCAAACTTGGCTTGGGCGTATCGATACGCGGGCAATCTGTACCGATACCCCTGTACCGAAAAGCCTGGAATTGGCCTTAGTGTATCAATACACTTCCCCGTGTATCGATACACATACCAGAAAAGCACATTCTAGAGGCATTTAAACACACTTAACCATATCCAAACGAGCTTTAATTATGCATACAAGTTATAATCTACCTAGCAGACATGTAAACATCATCAAACAATAAATCATACTCATCGAGCACATCAAACCATGATGACACATTAGCTATTCAAGCATGCATAAGAAAACAAGCTAAAGCATAGACTAAACGCTAATAAGCAAACCATGAAACCAATTAGAGGCCGATTACAAGTCAAAAATCAGAAATCAGACATGTTTAAGGTGTCAAACATCACCAACAAATCCAAAAGTAGGAATCCCACCCATTGCCTCTTATTACAGTAAGGGTGAACCACATTCATTGTTTGGTCAAAACTCTTGGAATCCCCTTGCTATTGGGCTGCCTTGAATGCTCAATTCTCTGCATTGATGAAACAAATGACCGTAAGCATATAGCTTAGTGAGGATCGCTAAAAGTAACATTCATCTATGCATTTCATAAAACCAATGCATCATTAATTGCAAACTCATGCCTTTCCTTAAACATGCTCTTCTAAACATCAATGCACTTTTCAAACCACATGCTTTGGTCATAATTAAAATAACAACAAATAATCTTTTGCTCATGCTTAAACCAAGCATCACATGCATTCTAGCGTAAACCACAAGCATCTCAAGCTTAAATCTTAGTCAACAACGTTATATTGGCTCAGAAGTGATCAATTCTCAAACCATACCAAAACCAACACAAATGACACAATCGGATACGCGAATTACAAGCGTTGTCCCACACGCTTCATACACACTACATGACTATACAAGGCTCACACACAAGAGCAACCCTCCATCGTTGTGACACCCGTGGTGGAGTATAACGGTACAATCACAACCCCTCAACACCACTCATTGGTAGTTGTATAATTCCACTAACGAGAGCACGGGACACATATCACAAGATTCACACACGGAATTAACATCCACTGTTGTGATCTTAGCCTCAATCGTTAGGGTACTTGGATGGCGTATACGGTACAATTACAACCCCTCGACATCCAAGGCGAATTTATTCACGGTGCACCCAATCCTATAGCTGGCTAACTATATCCGATTAAAGTAACCAAAAACCATTTTCATCACTTGCCAATATAATCATTTAGCATCAATATTCAACTATTTTACAAGCATCAACACAATATCATGTTCACAAGCATAACCATGCTTAATATCAAATACATACATTTCTCAAATCCAAGGATCATCTACCAAATGCATCCTTAACAACATGACATTAAACACCAACATTATCAATGCTCAAACATGCTTTAAAACAGTAAATAAAATCACATTTACAACATGTGCATTTTCCAACCAAAACATAACACATTCTGAGAGAGACTTTCGAATCACTTACTCTTGAGCTTAGCTAAGTGTTTCAAACTTACACTTAGCTCCCAAGACCACGCTCAAAGCGTTACAAAGCTGGAAAATCCCAAGATCACTCTTCTGGAACCACCAAAAACGTCTCGTTTGCTCCCGGATCAAGATCCCCTATTTTCACATCATCAAACAGTGATCCAAATGCATTTCAACACCAGTAACCAATCACAAACTCGTTGCTCACCCAAACTACACCAATTTACACATTCGAAACAACCGAAAACTCAATCGATTGCTTCCTAAACCAAGCCCAGCCAACATACATCACCTCCAATCAATTATAAACATCAAAACACATCTTAAAACAATCTAAACCCTTCCTTATACCTCCAGCAAGCATTACTTCATCATTTCACCTCAAAAACCCAATTAGAACTATCAAGAAACTCAAGGATTTTGGGATCTATATCAACAAAACCTCTTTTCAACATATTAACCAACACAAAACTCAATTAAATCAATCTAAAACAGAACCTAACACAACAAATCCGAAAATCAAGAGTTTCATCATATTTTTGCAAGATTTCAATCTCAAATCAAAACTATAATGAAAACTCAACTAAAAATATTAATTAAAAGCCAAAGATCTTGGGAATTTCAATAAAGAACCTAGATTGAAGGTTGACAACGGGATTTACCTCCAATCCTTGCTTTCCTCAATGAATGACAAGTTTTAGCTTCACAAAACTTGGAAACCTTGAAGAGAAATCTTGAAATTGATTTGGAAAATTATGAGAGTGTTTGGGAGAAAAGAATTCTGGAGAAAATGAGTTAAATGGTGTTTGGCTGAAAATGAGAAGAGAAAGGTAGTTACATCTAATGAAATCTCACTTTTCTTATATATTAATTTTAATTAAATAAAAATCCTTTTATTTAATCACTTGAAAATCCTTTTAAAACACATGTCATATTAAGGAAAGGCTAAATTTCCATACAGCTCCCTAGAGATTCTAAGATTTTGGCTCCTCTTTTAAAAATTGCATTTTCCACAGTTTTTAAACTTTACATTTTAGTCACTACCCAAAATGTATTACTTTCGAAACACTTTTTCTAAAATTGATTTGACCCACCTATTAAACATGATTTTAGAGGATTTAACAATTTTTACCATATTTTTATCCTATTCTGATCCTTGATTTCCTTAAATTACCAAACTCAATTCGAACCGTTCATGACCGGTCCGATCCGATGTCTAAAACATCTAGGCCCAAAACCAGGGTGTTACAACTCTTCCCCACTTAGATAATTTCGTCCTCAAAATTTTACTTGAAGGAAAAAGGTGTGGAAACTGTTTCAGCATGTCCACCTTGCTTTCCCACGTGGCCTCCTCAACTCCCCGGTGTCGCCACAACACCTTCACAGGTTCTATCGTCTTGCCACGAAGAACTTTGCTGCTCACATCTAGAATCCTCACTGGTTCCTCATCATATGACAGATCAGGGTTCAACTCTATCTCCTCAACAGGCATCACATGCGAAGGATTCGATCTGTACCTCCGCAACATCGAAACATGAAACACATCATGTATCTTTTCCAGCTCCGAAGGCAATCTCAACCGATATGCCCCTGGACCAATACGCTCCACAACCTCGTAAGGTCCAATGAACCTTTGGCTAAGCTTACCCTTACGCCCAAATCTCATCACCTTTTTCCAAGGCGATACCTTTAAGAACACACATTCGCCAACCGCGAACTAAATCTCTTCACTCTTCATGTCGGCGTAAGACTTTTGCCGATCCGATGCTACCTTCAAACGCTCACAAATGAGCTCCACCTTCTCAGTGGTTCCCTTTAACATAGCTGGCATCAAAATCAACTTTTGCCTAGCTTTAGCCCAACAAAGAGGGGTTCTACATCTCATCCCATACAAAGCCTCGTATGGAGCCATTTGAATACTTGCCTGGTAACTATTATTGTAAGCAAACTCAACCAACGACAAGTGCTTCTCCCAAGAACCCTAAAAATCTATCACGTAGAATCTCAACATGTCCTCAAGCACCTGGATCACACGTTCCGACTGTCCATCCGTCTGAGGATGATAAGAAGTACTGAAATTCAATCGTGTACCCAAAGCTTGATGCAAACATTCCCCAAATCGCACTGTAAACCTCGAATCCCTATCCGAAAATATGGACTTTGGCACACCATGCAACCACACAATCTCAGCAATGTACAGCTAAGCCAACTTATCCAAGTATACGTAGTATGCACAGGCAGGAAATGTGCACACTTCGTAAGGTGATCAACAATCACCCAAACCGAATTCTTCTTTGACGGTGACAACGGCAACCCAGACACAAAATCCATGGTAATCCTTTCCCACTTCCATTCTGGAATTATCAAAGACTGCAACAACCTAGAAGGAACTTGATGTTCAACTTTAACTCGCTTACACACCATGCACTTGCTAACGAACTCAGCCACATCCTTTTTCAACCTCACCCAGTAGTACTCATCCATCAAATCACGATACATCTTCGTACTACTATGATGCATAGAAAAAGGACTACTATGAGTTTCTGTCAGAATAGTGCGCCTCAACTCAACATCATCTGGCACCTCTTTTTGACTTCCAAAGCACAGAACACCGTCATCATTAAAACTAAAATCCGAAGGCTTACCCTCCGTGATGTCCTGAACATGAGGAACAAGAAAATCATCAAGCAACAACTTATCTTTGATCAACTGAATCAGAGATGGTTTCACTTGCAATTCAGCGATAAGACCACCATCACGTGATATGCTCAAGCGAGCAAACATCACCCTCAACTCCATAGCCACTTTCCGGCTCAAAGCATCGGCCACAACATTAGCCTTGCCCGGGTGATATTCGATTGTCAGATCATAATCCTTAAGCAACTCCACCCAACGACGTTGCCTAAGATTCAACTCCTTCTGAGACATAAGATACTTCAAGCTCTTATGATCTGTGAACACTACACACTTCTCACCGTACAGATAATGCCTCTAGATCTTCAAAGCAAACACAACGGCTGCAAGCTCAAGATCGTGAGTAGGGTCGTTACGCTCATGCACCTTCAATTGTCTAGATGCATAGGCTACCACCTTACCCTCTTGCATAAACACACAGCCCAAACCAACAATGGACACATCACTACAGACCACAAACTCCTTAGTAGACTCAGGTTGAATCAGGACAAGAGCTTGTGTCAAAGCTTCCTTCAGCTTCTCGAAAGCTGGCTGCCTCACATCTGTCCACTCAAAGTGAACATTCTTCTGCAACAACTTGGTCAAAGGTGCAACTATCTTCGAGAAACCCTCGACAAACCTACAATAATACCCGTCTAAACCAAGGAAACTTCGTACCTCTATTACAGACTTAGGCACCTTCCATCTCATCACAGCCTCTACTTTGTGCGGATTAACGCGAATACCCTCAGCTGATACAACATGTCCAAGGAAGACCACCTTCTTAAGCCAAAACTCACACTTACTTAGCTTGGCATACAACTGATTTTCCATCAACGCTTGCAAAACTATCCGAAGATGTCTATCATGATCCTCCTCAGTACGAGAGTACACACGGATATCATCGATGAACACCACCACAAACTGATCCAAAAATTCATGGAACACACGATTCATCATGTCCATGAAAGTAGGAGGTGCGTTGGTCAAACCAAACGGTATCATTAAGAACTCGTAATGCCCGTACCTTGTCCGAAAAGCTGTCTTAGGTACATCCACATCCTTCACCTTCAGCTGGTAATATCCTGACCTTAAGTCTATCTTAGAAAACACCGAGGCTCCTTGAAATTTATCAAAGTGATCATCAATCCTCGGCAAGGGATACTTGTTCTTGATCGTCAACTTGTTCAGTTGCCGATAATCTATGCACATCCTCATTGTCCCATCTTTCTTCTTTACAAACAACACCGGTGCACCCCAAGGTGATACACTCGGCCGAATGAACCCTCAATCCAGCAACTCCTAAAGTTGCGTTTTCAACTCTTTTAACTCTTTAGGTGCCATGCGATAAGGAGCAATGGACACCGGAGTCGTATTCTCATACGACTCGATACCAAATTCAACTTCTCTATTTGGTGGCAACCCAGACAATTCTTCTAGAAAGACACCCAGAAAATCGCAAACTGTTCGGATGTCCTGCACACATACATCATTTGTGCCAGGATTCATCATATAGGCAAGGTAAGCCTCATAACCCAACCTCATCATACGGTTTGCTTCCAATGTCGAAATCACATTCGACAAGAATTTCATATTCTCGCCTACCACCACCAAGTGACCCGCTTAACATCAAAATCAACCACCGCTCTATGCTCAGTCAACCAATCCATACCAAGGATCACATCGAAACCGTAGAAGGGTAACTCCATCAAATCCACAAGAAAAACATGAACTTGCACAGACAAAGGGCATCTCCTATACAACTTCCTAGTGACTACAGTCTCACCAAAAGAACTAGTCACTTGCATTCCTACTTCGAGCAGCTCAACAGGTATATCAAGCAAATGCGCATGCTCACTCAATATATAAGAATATGTAAATCCATGATCAATCAAAGCTAGCAATGATAAAGACTGAAAAGCAAAGGTACCTGCGATGACATCAGTATCATTGTGCTCCTCGCGCTGAGCATAGATCCTCGCAGAACCGCCTCCCTTAGGCCGAACTGCTACCACATGTGCAATGCTTCGTTGACCCTCATCTCTCCTCTCAAAGTTCCCTCGGCCGCGCCTACGGCCTCTCTGCGGTGCAGTCGCAACAGGTGCATGTCCTTAGCCTCCACTAGCTAACAAAGGACACTATCGCCTCATGTGATCCGATGAACCACAGTTCTAGCACAAATTACCTATTACCACCACAGGAGCCTGAACCTCTCTGGCCGCTCGAGGACAATCTCGCCCCAGATGACCCCGAGACCCACACGTCCAGCACGGGTTCTATTTTGCTCTCATCCGATCTCCCTGTGCCGGTGCACCATGTCCAACATTGCCTCGCCTAGCCGGCTGATATCTCTTATCTCGTCCCCTCTTGTTCCGTCCACCTCTGGAACTAGACTCAACTGCTCTCTTTCCAGAGCTAATACCAACTCCTCGGGATGTGAAACCCAAGTTTTGTTCAATGTCTTTGGCTTGACACACCAGCACATCGAAATCGGTGCAATCCTTCGCCTACATGTATGTCTTGACTTCTTGCACCAACCCGTACCGGAAGTGATCACAACGGTGCCTCTCATTAGGTATCAGCTTAGGGGCTTACTTGCTCAGACGTACGAACTGGACCTCGTACTCAGCCACAGAAAGGGTTCCTTGAACTAGCGACATGAACTCGCGTTTCTTTTCATCCAAGTATCTCACACCTAGATACTTTCTCTTAAAGGCACCCTTGAAAAACTCCCAATCCACTTCATTGGGTTCCAATCAAGTGGTGGTAGTCGTACACCAACTATACGCATCACCATGGAGAAGAGAAACAACGCACCCCAGCTTGCGTACATCATTACAACCCATCTGATCCATGATACAGATCGTGCTAGCCAACCAGGCTTCCGACGCTTCAGGAGACATACCATAGAACTCGACAGCTCCTAGACTCCTCAACCTCTCCAAGGGTAAACCCGCCTACCCAGCTGTAGGGGCCTGAACATGCGCTCCGGCTACTACAGCCTGCAACGCCCCGGTGATCGCCTGAACCAACGACGTTAGATCACCCAAACCTGGACCAACATGTCCTTGTAGCTCCTGCTCCCCACCTCCAGGTGGTGGCGGAGGAGGTAAGTTTCCACTAGGAGGGACATCAGCCACTTGTTCACCTTGGTCGCCCTGTTCAGCCGCAGGCACTTTCGGTTTGATCTGAGATCTCTCCTCGGACCCATAGTACTATTTTTAACAAGGCATAACAACAAAAACAAATCAAACCATTTAAGCCAGCCTCTAGCAAGGATCCAAGTTCACAAAAACATTTAACTAGTGTAATAAGGCAATGGGTACCCTGATTTCCCTCAAGCATAACACAGCAAACAAGAGCATATCAAACTCATCATGCTTTCCATCATCCACAACAAGCATATATTAATATCACATCATCATCATACAATCATATTCATCTGACATGTAATTCACATCAATCAAGCATAGCATAAGCTCCAATATTCAACCAAAATCATGCTTTTCAATTAACACACATCAATACATAACAATTTCACATACCAACATCCCCAATTCTTTCACAACCTGGCTCTGATACCAACAAATGTAACCCCCTTAGCTTGGCCTAGACGCCCGAACTGAACTAAGAAGATTACACGGGGAAAACTGAAGTCAACTCGTAAAAGTCAACCTCGATTGACAACCCTTTTTTTCTTTTTATCTTCTCTAGATGCACAATATTAACCTATGTGTTCAACAAGACCATTAGAAAGAAACGGCACAACGATCATAGTTCAAATAGGGGTTTAATTGTATACTTAAGACTTTAGGGACCATTTTGCAAATTAAAGAAATTATAGGGACTTTTCAGATTTTAAAGTTACCGATTCTTAATTAGTCATGTAACATGCCATCATGTCAATTTCAACTCAAACCGATCATCCAAACTCATGCAATTGATCAATTAACATTCAAGGACTAAAACGTAACATTTCAAGACTTAAGAAGATTCTTTTAACTGAATTTTAACTACCCGTATCGATACACCTGAGCCTGTATCGATATACGGGAAGATGGTAGCAAAAGATGGAAAGAGCGTATCGATATGCTTCCCGCGTATCGGCACAACCTTCAAACTTGGCTTGGGCGTATCGATACGCGGGCAATCCGTACCGATACCCCATGTACCGAAAAGCCTGGAATTGGCCTTAGTGTATCGATACACTTTCCCGTGTATCGATACGCATACCAAAAAAGCACATTCCAGAGGCATTTAAGCACATTCCAAAAACCATTTTCACCACTTTCCAATATAATCATTTAACATCAATATTCCACTGTTTTACAAGCATCAACACAATACCATGTTCACAAGCATAACCATGCTTAATCTCAAATACATACATTTCTCAAATCCAAGGATCATCTGCCAAATGCATCATTAACAACATGGCATTAAACACCAGCATTATCAATTCTCAAACAAGCTTTAAAACAGTAAATAAAATCACATTTACAACAAGTGCAATTTCCAACAAAAACATAGCACATTTCGAGAGAAACTTTCGAATCACTTAGTCTTGAGATTAGCTAAGTGTTTCAAACTTACACTAAGCTCCCAAGACCATGCTCAAAGCGTTAAAAAGCTAGAAAATCCATTTCCACTCACCGATACACGAAGCCTTGCTCGCTGACACGAAAATCACTCTTCCGGAGCCACCAAAAACGTCTCGTTTGCTCTCAGATCAAGATCCCCTATTTTCACATCATCAAAACATAGATCCAAATGCATTAAAATGCATTTCAACACTAGCAACCAATCACAAACTCGTTGCTCACCCAAACTAAACCAATTTAACCATCCGAAACTACCGAAAACTCAATCGATTGCTTCCTAAACCAAGCCCAGCAAACATACATCACCTCCAATCAATTATAAACATCAAAACACATCTAAAAACAACCTAAACCCTTCCTTATACCTCCAGCAAGTATTACTTCATCATTTCACCTCAAAAACCCAATTAGAACTATCAAGAAACTCAAGGATCTCAAGGATTTCGAGATCTATATCAACAAAATCTCTTTTAAACATATTAACCAACACAAAACTCAATTAAAATCAATCTAAAACAGAGCCTAACAAAACAAATCCGAAAATCAAGAGTTTCATCATATTTTTGCAAGATTTCAATCCTAAATCAAAACTATAATGAAAACTCGACTAAAAACATTAATTAAAAGCCAAAGATCTTGGGAATTTTAATAAAGAACATAGATTTAAGGTTGAGAACGGGGTTTACCTCCAATCCTTTCTTTCCTCAATGAATGACAAGTTTTAGCTTCACAAAACCTAGAAACCATGAAGAAAAATCTTGAAATTGATTTGGAAAATTATGAGAGTGTTTGGGAGAAAATAATTCTGGAGAAAATGAGTTAAAATGGTGTTTGGCTGAAAATGAGAAGAGAAAGATAGTTACGTCAAATGAAATCTCACTTTTCTTATTTATTAATTTTAATTTAATAAAAACGCTTTTATTTAATCACTTTAAAATCCTTTTAAAACACGTGTCATATTAAAAAAAGGCTAAATTGCAATAAAGCTCCCTAGAGATTCTAAGATTTTGGCTCCTCTTTTAAAAATTGCATTTTCCACAGTTTTGAAACTTTATATTTTGGTCACTTCCCAAAATGTATTACTTCCGAAACTCTTTTTGTAAAATTGATTTGACCAACCTCTTAAACATGATTTTAGAGGATTTTAGCAATTTTTACCAAATTTTTATCCTATCCCGATCCTTGATTTCCTTAAATCACCAAACTCGATTCGAACCGTTCCCGACTGGTCCGATGTCTAAAACATCTAGGCCCAAAACCAGGGCGTTACAAACCTAGTCTTGTAGTCTATAAATACCTGTTGTAACTCCTAGTTCACTCTCATCCATTCGAACAGCAACATACAAGGTAGGTATCTAATTCAATGATTCATGCTTCCATTTCACCAGTTACCACATATCACAATTCAATTCAATCCATTTAGTCCATCCTTCCCTTATGTTTGTATACCCAATATAGGTTAGATTCATTTCAAGGCATGTTCATTAAACAACAATGTAGACATGCATGGGTGGTTAGGACCTAAGTCCCAACCCTAAAGAAAAGCTACACTCACAATACTCCAAGCTAGTCTTGTATTACTATTCCCTTTTGTCTATCCCTTGATGATCCACCCTTAATTCCTTCAACAACCTCTTCTAATCTGTGCTCTAGCAAGCCATACACAATATAGAAAATCATTAGACTCAATACAACAATAATTCAAACTCAATTTTACACTACATTACCAAAACAGATTTTGCCTTGGCAGTTTGTACACCCTTTAGTAATTTGTTCATATCTTTTAATCTAAACATTGCATTTTCAATTAATTTACACCCTTAGAAAGCTAATTTAATTATCTATCTAACCATATATGACTTATATTTTTAGTTCTTCTACATCAATACAGATGTCTATTTAAAGTCAGGTCAAATTACAGTTTCAAATCTGCCCAATTCTCATTTAAGTCCACTTTTATGAGCTAATTATCTTAGGACCTTTACTAGTTCATTTTAGTCCCTTTTACCATAGATTTCCCGGTTTTTACACTATTATTAAAAGTTAAGGTTGGTCCCTAATTAGTTCATTTAAGTCCTTAAGTTAACAGATTTTCTAGAATAGTCGAGATTTCACTAATTCTACCAATTAACCACTTTATGCAATCCATTTTAATTACAATTCATGCAATTCAATTATCCAACATCCTATTTAATCCTTAACATGTTATTAACTTAATTTTCCAGCCTTCAATCCTAACCAATTCAATCCCGAATACCTTGATTTTCTCAAAACAATCCCTATTGATTAATTAAGCTATTTTAGTGAATAGTTTCATTACTAGCCTAATTTTCAGCATATAACCATTTTATTAACTTGTTCAATGACTCAATTCTATCCCATATACATGTTTTCCAACAAGCTTTCATTCATTCTATCCTTAAATTTATTTAGGTTTCACTTCGATTATATACTCCATTTACAAGGTTCATACTAGCCATAGTTTCCTATGGGGAGTCCTCCTTCTTTTAAAACTCCTTGCATTCATTTGTTCTTTTATGTTTTCATGCATTTCATTTAACGTTGTAAATAAAAATAACTTCGTTGCAATCCCCGACAACAGTGCCAAAAACTTGTCGACTATGCTAACGCTTGGCAAAAGAGTAGGAAATGGTATGGATTTATATGAAAATAGTGTCAAGATTAAGCCTTTTGCATGTAAGTATACACAGTCAACAAGTAATAAAATAGTAACCGAGTATCGAATCCACAGGGATTGACCAAGAGTTAACTACTTTGATTGTTTACTTTTTAAGGAAAAATGTTGATTGATTTGAAGTTGGTTTTGAAAATGACTAAAAGAAATAAAAATAAAACAACGTTGGCAAAAAAAGTGTTCAAATGAGTAGTGATCGTTGGCAAGGGATGCCTGGTTTTCACGCTATTCATGCCAGCCTTAATAATGTTTTGCCTTGGAATTATTGTCGAGCAGATTCAAAGATGGCATTGCCTCTATCGATGGCAATACCCAAAATTAACCATGATAAACCCCTATATGTATATAGTGAAGTTTTTCATTAATTAATTTGATTAAGTCACAATCTATACTCCTAAGGGGTAGATTCACTTCAGAAGTAAGCTCATCTACTTGAAACATCTTCTTTCGAAGCTTCTCTCCTTAGTACCTGGTAACGATCATTGTCCTTCAAGTCTGTTAAGATATTAAGGTGCAATAAGCAAACAATGATGGTGGTTGCTTGGTGTTGAGTGTGTAAAAGTTCTATTATTTACACCCTATTTTACCTATATTTCTGCTGCATTCAAGCATTATTCATTGCATTTAGGACAGTTTACAGCAAAACATCACAAATATATTAAAAGGCACAGTTTCTACTAAAAATGGCTGTTTTTGCAGGTTGCTGCCGTAGTAGACGAAAAGGGCAGGCGCTGGGCAGTAAAGCAGAAGAGCTGAACTGGACAAGCAGACAAAGAGGACGATGCTGCCATGGTTGCTGTCGTGACAGCAGAGGACGACAACAGTTTTGAGGAGAAGAAGCAAAGTGGACCTCGACAGATAGAGAAAATTCAGCCCGTCTGTCGTGTGAAAACCATATATTTTTCCAAGCCCCAGATCAAAAGATATGTCAAGCCCAAAGTTCAAGGAGAGAAAATCCCAAGAAACAAGGAGGACGACTGAAAAGTAGATTCCTTGAAGATTTAGTCTTTATTAGAATCATACTTTTAATTAAAGTTGTAATCATTGTTAAATTAGAATACTTGAGCCCAAAGCTTATATAAGGGCATGTATTTTAACCTAGAGGGGAGATCCCAAAACCAATTACCCTAGCCTTCTCTCTCAACCTCTATTCGTTTTCCTTCCCACACCATGTTCTAAATTCCCCCTAGGGCCAGGAGTTGATTTGTAACGTAGTTGCAAGGGTTGTTTTGTTTTAGGAATTTTCAGTTCAATAAAATAAACTTCAAGTTCTCTTATTTTGGTTATTAATATCTTGCAAGAGCATCGGGAGAGCATTGTGAGGTTATCTATTTACTTAGCATCGGGAGAGTTAAGTATACGAAAGAAATAAGAGCGAGTTCTCTAGTTTATAGTTGAACTATCTCGGACCTAGGGATAGGACGAGGTTAAGTGGCTAAAGAAGAATTCATACACATCGGTGTTCATCCTTCGATTCACGCCGGGAGGTATCATCAAAGACGTGATCATCGACAGACTTGGACCTAGGGATAGGCCAAGGCACATATGGGATTCTTGCCAAACTTGAAGTACGGAGTTGAGTGTTTGCTGCCGCGACAATCAACGGACTGCTGCCGCGACAGGTGCTGCCCGCGACAGGTGCGACGACAGAACTGGATTTCCTAAACTCTGCAATACCTGCACTACTGAGCAATTCAATACCAGCCCATTCTCTCTATCTTGATATCTCTACTCTTTTATTTACGTTTACTTTATTATTTTCGTGACAACTTTCTAAAACATCTTCTTTACTTTCGTGCAGTGAATTAAGGTGAAGCTATTAGCCCAATCCCTGTGGAGACGATATCCGATACTTCGTATCACTTTACTACTTGCGTCATGTATACTTGCACTACCATTGCGATAGACTATTTTACACGCAACAAGTTTTTGGCGCCGCTGCCGGGGATTGGCAACATAACTCTACCTTTTCTTTTACTGCACTTTTCGTTTTTGTTTTTATTTTTATTTTTATTTTTCTGTTTTTCTTTGGTGCATTCAACTCTTGCTTTTCACAAGGTTTCTTGTTTATGCGCAGATCGAACCGAGGTAAAGATCCTGAGTATCCATTAGATCCAGAAATCGAATGATCATTCAATCTCAAGAAACAACTTCGTCACTTACTAGCCAGGAATGAGTACCTTGAGGAACAGTTAGAGACGATGGCCCACAATGGAAACGATCCGCCTGTTGGAGCTGTTATACCGCTTGTCGGCGACCCGCCTGCCGCTGCCGGCCGACGGTCCTGTCGTGACTACATGTTGAACGATCATGTAGAGCTGGAAACCACGCTGCCGGACATAGATGTTGACAACTTCGAGCTGAAACTTGTTATGTTTAGTATGATCAACAATGCCGGGCAGTTTAGTGGTGTTGTTACAGAGGATGCTAGGGAGCATCTCAAAACATTCTAGGAGATCTGTGGTTCGTTTAGACTACCAGGAGTTAATCCGGAGATATTGAGGCTTCGATTATTTCCCCATTCATTGAGGGACAGAACAAAAACTTGGTGGAATAAACTTACGACGGGTTCAATTAGAACCTGGGCAGATTTGTCTCGTGAATTTTTATCTCGTTTTAATCCTTCACATTTATCTGAGCGATTACGTAATGAAATTTCTACTTTTCAACAGGAAGATGACGAGCCGATGCACGAGGCCTGGGACAGATTTACTACTCTTCTACAGAACTGCCCTATGCATGGATTCCCCGTCTGGAACCAGGTAACCAAGTTTTATAATGCTGCCAACTTACAAACTCGTATTCGAATTGATTCAGCAGCAAACAGATTACTATTGGACAAAGACCCGGATGAGGCAATGCAAGTATTGAAAAATCTGGCTAAGAATGAAGAGCAGTTTCCGACAACAAGAAGAGGGGGTAAACGGGTACTAGCTGTCAAGGATTATAAGGCCGACAACACGATGAAATCACATGTGGCATACCTTACTAAGGCAATGAAAAAGCTCTTGAACGAGGATGCACAACATGGATTTGCTGTCGAGGAGGTATGTGACATTTGTGAGGGAAATCACAGTTCGGAGGAATGTCCAATACAGTTAGAAGAGGGAAAGTATGTTGGAAATTACAACAAGCCGAATTACAACTCAAACAACTATAATCCCAACTGGAGAAAGGACCCCAAGTTTTCTTGGAGTAATCCTAATAATGCCCTGAATCCCCAAGCACACAATCAGAATCAGGGAGGACCTAGATTGCTGACGCGACCGCAACTGCCGCCGCAGCAACAACAACAGCCACCAGCTGCCACGAGCAGTATACTGGAACAGACTCTAGCCACTTTTATGCCTCAGACAGGTACTTATATTGAGAATATGAATCAGTTTGTTAAGAAAACAGAGACATTCATGGATAAAACAGAGATGCGAATGACGAACCATGAAGCTACTCTGAAATCTTTGGAGACACAAATGGGTCAGGTTTCCCAGCATATTAAGCCAAGGAAGACTGGAGGATTCCCTAGTAATATTGAAAATGCTAGGCAGCCCACACATGAGCAGTGTAAGGCCATTACTACTAGGAGTGGGAAGAAACTAACAGGGCCAGAAAAGGAAGCTGAATCAGTAAGAAAACCAGCTTTTGACAAACCTGCCGAGGAAGTTGCCACGACAGGTAACAAACAGACTGCTGCCGATGAGCCTGTCACGACATCAGAAGCTACAGAGGAGAAAATTGATGAACCCAAACCTCCCCAGATTCGTATGCAGTGGGAAGGACGTATTGCTGATTACCGTCCCCCACCCCCTTTTCCTCAACGGTTACAGCAAGCTAAGCAAGAATCTCAGCTCAAAAAGATTTATGATATTTTAAGCAGGTTCATATTAATATTCTGCTGTTAGATGCCGTTAGGGAGATGCCCGGTTACACGAAATTTCTCAAGGATGTCATGTCAAAGAAATCTAAACTTGGGGAATTTGAAACAGTAAAGATGACAGAAGGTTGCATGAGTATTCTTCATCGGCATCCACCCTAGAAAAAGAAAGATCCGGGGAGCATCATCATACCTTGTGTAATCGGAGATAAATATGTGGGTAAGGCACTTTGTGATCTTGGTGCTAGTATTAATTTAATGCCAAAATCTGTTTTTCAGAAATTAGGTATTGGAAAGGCGCGGCCCACGACAGTAATTCTGTAGCTGGCAGACCGCTCTTATGTTCATCCGGAAGGAAAAATCGAAGATATTCTGGTAAGAGTGGATAAATTTATATTTCCTGCTGACTTTCTTGTTTTAGATTGTGAGGCAGAAGAAAACGCACCAATCATCCTTGGGCGACCCTTCTTAGCCACGGGAAGATCACTGATTGATGTGGAAAAAGAACTCACCATGAGAGTTAACGACCAAGAGATTAAGTTGAATGTTCTCCAAGCTATGAAGCATGCTGATGCAGACGAGGAATGTAAGGCTATCACTGAAGTTGCCTTTGATCAACCCTGCATCAGGTCGGGCTGTCACGACATCAAAATTGGTCACTGCCGCGGCAGCCACCTACAGGACTGTCACGACAGCACCGACAACAGCAACTCATCTAAATCTGATACATCTGATACTGAAGATCAGGAGGAGGTAAACTGGATAGGCGATTGTCCAGGTAAGTTATTCGAACCTTTAAATTATACTTCGGATAACCATGCAATCCAAAAGCCATCTACTGTTGAACCACCTGCCTTAGAACTAAAGCCCCTGCCAGGGCAGCTAAAATATGCTTTTCTTGGTTAAAATGATACGTTGCCTGTAATCATCTCTTCTAAGCTGCCACAGGAACAGGAACGACAGCTAATAGGAATGTTGCGGCAGCACAAAAAGGCAATTGGATCGACGATAGCCGATATTCAAGGCATTAGTCCGGCGTTATGCATGCACAAAATCCTTTTAGAGGAAGATCATAAGCCGATTATAGATGCCCAAAGGCGGCTAAACCATGCGATGAAAGAGGTGGTTCGTAAAGAGATAATCAAATGGTTAGATGCTGGTATTATTTACGCCATCTCTGACAGCAAATGGGTAAGCCCGGTGCAATGCGTTCCCAAGAAAGGAGGAATGACCGTGGTGACCAATGAAAACAATGAGTTAATCCCAACCAGGACTGTGACCGGTTGGAGGGTTTGTATGGACTATCGGAAGCTTAACAAAGCTACCCGAAAGGACCACTTTCCTTTACCCTTTATTGATCAAATGCTTGATAGATTAGCGGGTAAACCTTACTATTGTTTTCTTGATGGTTATTCAGGTTATAATCAAATAGCTATCGCACCGGAAGATCAAGAAAAAACGACTTTCACATGCCCCTACGGAACATATGCTTTTAGGAGGATGCCGTTTGGATTATGCAATGCACCCGCCACCTTCCAAAGGTGCATGATGGCCATATTCTCCGATATGGTGGAGGACTTCCTTGAAATTTTTATGGATGATTTTTCAGTCTTTGGAGACGATTTTGAGAGCTTCCTAGGCAATCTACAAAAAGTACTTGAAAGATGTGAAAAAGCAAACCTGGTCTTAAATTGAGAAAAGTGCCACTTTATGGTGGATGAAGGGATAGTCCTTGGCCATAAGATTAGCTGACGTGGCATAGAAGTCGACAGGGCCAAAATAGAAGTGATCGAAAAGCTGCCGCCGCCGACCACAGTCAAGGGTATTAGAAGTTTCCTGGGACATGCTGGTTTTTATCGGAGATTCATTGCAAATTTCTCAAAAATCACCAAGCCCCTATGCCATCTCTTAGAGCAGAACCGACCCTTTGACTTTAATGATGAATGTACTGAAGCATTCAAGGTTCTGAAGGAAAAACTGGTAACAGCCCCAATAGTACAGCCACCAGACTGGACACAACCATTTGAGATTATGTGTGATGCTAGTGACTATGCTGTCGGGGCAGCACTTGGGCAGCGAAGAGACAAAATTTTTCATGTCATATAGTACGCCAGCAAGACACTGAATGACGCCCAAGTGAACTACACAACCACAGAGAAAGAGTTATTAGCTGTGGTATTCTCCATTGTCAAGTTTCGTTCTTACATACTTGGAACGAAGTTATGTCTCTAAGTGGGTTGAAGCTATCGCCACTCAAAAGAATGATGCCAAGACAATCCAAAGGTTTTTACACAAAAAATCTTTTCTAGGTTTGGCATCCCTAAGGCGATTATCAGTGATGAAGGGAGACATTTTGACAATAGGGTTATTGCTGCCGCCTTGAAGAAATATGGTGTCAAGCATCGGATCGCGACAACATATCATCCACAGACCAATGGACAAGCTGAGATATCCAATAGGGAAGTTAAGAACATTCTTGAGAAGATGGTTAAGCCAACTAGGAAAGACTGGTCTTTACTTCTCAATGATGCGTTATGGGCATATAGGACAACTTTTAAGACTCCATTAGGAATGTCTCCGTACCGATTGATTTATGGGAAAACACGTCATCTACCTATCGAGATAGAGCACAGAGCATACTGGGCAATCAAGGCAGTGAATATGAACTTGGATAGGGTAGGACAGAAAAGGCTGTTAGATTTGAACGAAATTGAAGAAATACGGACAATGGCCTACGGCAATGCAAGAATCTACAAGGAGAAAACTAAAAAGTGGCATGATAGGAAGTTGCTGCCACGACAGTTCTGCCCAGGGCAGCTTGTATTGTTGTTCAATTCTAGACTGAAACTTTTCCCAGGGAAACTGAAATCTAGATGGTCTGGCCCATTCCAAGTCGTACAAGTTTTTCCCCATGGTGCCATCACAATACGATCATTAAAAGACGGGCACCAATTCAAAGTCAACGGACAGCGCCTCAAGCATTATCAGGGGACTGAAGCCCCAGGAATACAGGAAGTGGTTACCTTAGGAGATGCCCCACCTAGCATCCCTAATTTAACCTAAATTTTATTTCTATTTATTATTATTATTTATTAATTATTAGGAAATAAGGTTTATTTTATTTGAATAATGTTTTTATGTTTATTGTTTTTAGGAAATAAAGGAGTCAAGAAGAACAGGAGAAGTGAACTCAGCCCACCATCCATCCATCAGCCCAACAAAGCCCAATATTGAAGCCTGTCGTTACAGCTGTCGCGACAGACGCGGAAAAGACAGGCTGTCACCATGCTGTCATGACTGACGCGTAACAGACGCGGAAACGTGTGTCAGACACGCTAAAGCTCAACAGCCGCCCTGTTATTCGCGCCTGCCGTTACAACTTCAACGGGCAGAAATTCCTCTTCTATAAAACCCCGTGCCATTTTCATTTTCACTCACTTCTGCCTTTCTTACTTGCTCCCCCCTTTAGTTTTCATTTGCTTTCATTTACTTTTCACAACCCTTGCACTAACATGTCTTCCAGAAAAACCCGCCGCAATGCTGCCTCTACTTCCTCACCAGCAGCAACTCCCCCACAGTCTTTTGCAACCAGAGACATGTGTGAAGAACGAGGCTTCATCTATACACCAAAGGCAAAGAATCTGGGCCTCAAGCCTTTCATAGCCAGGAAGATTAGAGCTCTATTATGGCAAACATTTGCGGAGCAACCAGAGGAGATGGACGAGACGCTGGTGAGAGAATTTTATGCTGCCATCAGCAGCAAAACGGCGACAACAGTGAGTGTTAGAGGGAAAGAGGTACCGTTTACAGCCGAGCACATCAATTCCTTATATGGCCCCTACATAGGCCCCAATGATGACGCACACCAGCAGTTCCTCGACACCTTGGATGATGCTGCCTATGACGCTGTCATGGCAGAACTGACGAAAGAGGGGACCGAATTGAATACAAGCCGGAAAAATCCACATACGGTGAAGAGGGGGCAGCTGCTGCCGGAGGCAAAACTATGGAATGCCTTCATCAAAAAGAGGATCATGCCATCGTCACACCATACAACCGTTGACCAGCAAAGGTTAGCCTTAATACACTCTATTTTAAATGAACGGCCGATTAATGTAGGTAGTTATATTTGAGAGAGTATTTTGGAAAGTGCACATCGATCGACGAGCCTCCTTTTCCTCCCTTACCTCATCACATCACTCTGCCGCGGTCATAATGTGCCGGAAGCTGACACCGATTTCATAGTGAAAAGGACGGGGTTGGACAGAGAAGAATATCCTTAGCCTCATGGAGCTGACCGTGGCTACCCCTCTATCATCATTCAACCCCGCTGCCGCCACAGCTGAAACATCAAAGCAGCCAAACCCTGCACCTGCCGCCGCAGCAGCTGCTCCGACAGACTCCTCCAATCAGATCCTAGCTGCCATTCAAAAGATGGAGGAAAGACAGTTGGGCCTCATGACATTCATCAGGGACTTCACCACCTCTACGGTAAATTTTATTCAAAATACTTTAAATTTCCCTGATGCTGTTTTCCCCACTTTCCCTGCCCATTACTTCACTGTCACCACACCTACACATGCTGCTACCCCACAAACACCATCTTCCGGCTCCATACCATCACCTGCCCTGACAGCAGCCGACAGTACTCATGCCGAACCATCTGCTCGAGGAACAAAGCGACCAGTGCCATCGGATGACCTTGCTGCCTTTGTTGCTGGGTTCTCTTCCTCCTCCGTTTGGGCAGACAATGACGATGAACCCTCTATTTAGAGGAACCTGTCGAAGGAATTTACACTGGTAAAGCGGCAGAAAAGAATGGCAGATAAGAACACTCTACCAAAGGCCAGCAGCAGCATCGATAGCAGCAGCAGCAGCTCTGATATTCAGGTTGTACAGCAACCACCCCAGCCTGTCCCGAGAACCAGAATCCGCCGCCAGATCTGCCTCAGCAGCAGTAGCGAAGACAATGATTAAAATTTAAGTTTCTTATCTTCTTATTGCTGCCTGCCATATCTATTTTGTGATGTACTGCCTTCATTCGTTTTCATTTTTATTTTGTCATTTGCATTGAGGGCAATGAAACCCTCGAGTTTTTGGGTGGCAACCCTCCATATTAATGGAGTGCATCTTAGTTAAATTTTGTGTCTTCTACTTAGTTAAAAAAAAGAGAGATGAAAATATTGGAAATTTTGGCTGAAAACTGTGAACTGAACTTACCTGTCGTGACAGCTCTGTCGTGGCAGTAACTTTAGGATAGTTTAAGGAGAAGTTTAGAGCCTTTCTATAGTTCTGAAAATTTAAACACCATTGTGACTATTATACTGCTTAGAACTCTTTTAGTCAACTAGAATAGGAAGCTTAACACTTGAATAGCCCCTAGAGGTGCCTAACACTGGCTCTAGGAAAGAAGTTTAGCAAAATAGACTCAATAGCCCTAGAGGTGCCCGAAACCGGCTCTAGGAAGTTAGCTAGAGGTGCCCGAAACCGGCTCTAGTGAAACTTTAGCTTAAAAAAATGAATTCGAGTCAAAACAAAAAATCAACGGAACATAAGAAGTGCCTTCAAAAAGATAAACTTGGCATAAAAATTCGAGTTAAGAGCTGAAATATTCTAGTGAAACTAAGAGAGTCTTGGCATATAACTGTTCACAAGCATGCACACACTGCACGAGGACTATAGTGAGATTCCGGACAGATCCTAAAGTATCCGACAGGTTACTGCCATCGCAGGGAACGAACGACGGGTAAGGGAAAGTTCACTGTTTGAAGTCAAAACAAAAATATTTCATTTTTCTTTTAGGTCTTAGTTGCTTGAGGGCAAGCAAAAACTTGAGTTTGGGGGTGTGTTGAGTGTGTAAAAGTTCTATTATTTACACCTTATTTTACCCATATTTATGCTGCATTCAAGCATTATTCATTACATTTAGGACAGTTTACAGCAAAACATCACAAATATATTAAAAGACACAGTTTCTACTAAAAATAGTTGTTTTTGCAGGTTGCTGCCGTAGCAGACGAAAAGGGCAGGCGCTGGGCAGTAAAGCAGAAGAGCTGAACTGGACAAGCAGACAAAGAGGACGATGCTGCCATGGTTGCTGTCGTGACAGCAGAGGACGACAGCAGTTTTGAGGAGAAGAAGCAAAGTGGACCTCGACAGATAGAGAAAATTCAGCCCGTCTGTCGTGTGAAAACCATATATTTTTCCAAGCCCCAGATCAAAAGATATGTCAAGCCCAAAGTTCAAGGAGAGAAAATCCCAAGAAACAAGGAGGACGGCTGGAAAGTAGATTCCTTGAAGATTTAGTCTTTATTAGAATCATACTTTTAATTAAAGTTGTAATCCTTGTTAAATTAGAATACTTGAGCCCAAAGCTTATATAAGGGCATGTATTTTAACCTAGAGGGGAGATCCCAAAACCGATTACCCTAGCCTTCTCTCTCAACCTCTAGTCGTTTTCCTTCCCACACCATGTTCTAAATTCCCCCTAGGGCCACGAGTTGATTTGTAACGTAGTTGCAAGGGTTGTTTTGTTTTAGGAATTTTCAGTTCAATAAAATAAACTTCAAGTTCTCTTATTTTGGTTATTAATATCTTGCAAGAGCATCGGGAGAGCATTGTGAGGTTATCTATTTACTTAGCATCTGGAGAGTTAAGTATACGAAACAAATAAGAGCGAGTTCTCTAGTTTATAGTTGAACTATCTCGGACCTAGGGATAGGACGAGGTTAAGTGGCTAAAGAAGAATTCATCCACATTGGTGTTCATCCTTCGATTCACGCCGGGAGGTATCATCAAAGACGTGATCATCGACAGACTTGGACCTAGGGATAGGCCAAGGCACATCTGGGATTCTTGCCAAACTTGAAGTACGGAGTTGAGTGTTTTCTGCCGCGACAATCAACGGACTGCTGCCGTGACAGGTGCTGGCCGCGACAAGCGCGACGACAAAACTGGATTTCCTAAACTCTGCAATACCTGCACTACTGAGCAATTCAATACCAGCCCATTCTCTCTATCTTGATATCTCTACTCTTTTATTTACGTTTACTTTATTATTTTCGTGACAATTTTCTCAAACATCTTCTTTACTTTCGTGCAGTGAATTAAGGTGAAGCTATTAGCCCAATCCCTGTGGAGACGATATCCGATACTTCGTATCACTTTACTACTTGCGTCGTGTATACTTGCACTACCATTGCGATAGACTATTTTACACGCAACACTTGGCACAAAATTTAGAAAAACTAAAGAACATGACAGATAGAAAAAACAATGCCAAAGCATTTTCATTATTAAAAGCTAAACATAAAACCATCGTTTAAACGCAAACATCACCCACTAACTGTAAAAAATTAGTTCATGGTGGGGGTATCCATCCAAAAACCTTCATCGTATCTCAACATCATCATCATTAAAAATAAAAATAACTAAAACAAAGAGAATGAGCTAAAAGGGGTCCATCGATGCAGCCCTTCAAAGGCTCCAAGCTCTTGGTCAAGCTAGTCGAACCACGTCGCTCCTTGGTGCAACCTTCTCTTCACTTCGATTGTCACTCTCTTCTCTTGGATCAATGATCGATCCTCTATAAATAGGCAAGCACGGGACGCCTAGGATAAGCCTTGAAATTTGAATTTTGAATAAGGGATGTGATCATATTATTCAGAATTTGAATCCTAGGGCTGACATGTACAAGGTCCAATGGCTACCTGGCCGGGCATCAAACTCCTCTTTTATGCCAGCTGAGCTTTGACAATTTCTGGTCCATCGCTGCCAACAAACACCTCGGCATTCTCTCTGGCATTTCTTCATTCTGCGCTGCTATAAAGTGTCCATAAGTCCTATATTTCATGCACATTCCAACTCTTATTATTACTGTTTTGAGCACATTTTAGGCATAACTAGGTACATGCATGACATTTTACAATATTTCTTTGTTTCACCTTGCTTTTATAGATTATCAATCATTTGATAAACAAGAGATATTATTTTAGTGTATTTTTTTGTAGGTACTAACGGCTGAAAGAGGGAACCAAGGAGCTGAGAAGTCAAGGCTGAAAGAACAATCCTAGGAGCTATACTGATACAGTTCAAGCAAAAGACGGTTGTTGCTGACCTTGCTGCCGAGTAGAGTTGCCGCCGACCTTGCTGCCCACGGCAGCTGACTATGGAAGTTGAAGAACCGAAGTGCAATCTGAAGAGCTAAAAATCCCAAGTCTATCGTCGTCATCCACTTAATTTTCCAACGTCTGTAGTAGCGGCCAGGGCTTCCGAAGCAAAAATCTCAAGATTACTTGCGGGCTAAGGCAAACGAGATAAAGTACGTATTCCACGCAAAGAAGTTAGAGTTTAAAGTCATATTAAAGATGGAAAGCTACTTTCGAGGACTTCTACTTTAAGGAGGACTTAACCTAGTCTTGAGTCTATAAATACCCATTGTACTCCTAGTTCAAATCATCTTAGGTTTTATATAGACTTCTCTAGTATTCTATGCTGCCGCCATGTTCTAAAGTCCACTTGGGTTATGGTTATATTGTAAACTAGTTGTGAAACGGTTGTTTTAGGTTTTGAGTTATTTTTCAATAAAATATTCCAAGTTTGCTTAATCTGTGCACTTCATTCTTTCAATTATTCTACACTAATCAGTTGAGAGAATCCATTTGTCGGGCACGAAAGTGCAAGGCTCACGAAAGGGTTAAGTACGGTCACAACGTGCTCAGGCGTGACTAACTTGGTTCTACACCAGTCCACAAGTTTTAGCAGCTAAGAGGGGTTACAAACCTTGTTGACTAGCTTGTGTTAGGTTGACACTGAGATTGCTAGGTATTGCCTACGTCACGTTAGGTCTCGAGCATCCTTACCTAGAAATAGGAGGGATCACTGTCGACTATCTTGCCGAACTTGGAGTATCTGTCAGACTTGCTGCCAGGACTTATTTTCGTTCCACCTGCCGAGGCAGCAAAAGTTGCAGTGGTAGTGACTTGTTGCGGCCGCGTGACAGGGTCGTAGCCTGCCGCCCGCCATACCCGCCGAGGCAACATATTGTGGCAACACAAAATAACTCTACCTTCACAACGCAGTTTCACACTAAGTGGCAGCATAACCATGCCTGCTCTATCAACCTGATCATCTCCTTTTATTATTTGTGCTTTAGTTTACGTTACTCTTCAATCCAACAATCAATTCACTTGTTCTTTTATTTTACCTTGTGTAGGGACTATGAAACGAAACAAGATGTCCAATCCTCGTGGGATTCGACATCTTTTATAGTATAACTTGGCAGGAGTGTGCACTTGCACTCTCACAAAAAGGTAACACCTACACGCATTACAAGTTTTTGGCGTCGTTGCCGGGGATTGGTAACAACGAATTTTATTTTCCAATCCATGCACTTTTTATTTTATCTTTATTTTTAATCGAATTTTTTTTTACCGTGTCCTTTGCAAGTGTATGACCAAGGACAACCCTAAAAGAAATCTCCTCATTTATGACTATCTCGAACGTGAAACTATATGGATTAAAAGGGAGCTTAGGGAAGTCCTTAAGAGAAACAAAGAAGACAAAGGAAAAGCAAAGGAAGAAACAATGGTAAACGAGGACCCACCAAATCATGCCGCAAACGGAAGGGGTAGGCAGCAAGACTTGCCGCCCAGAGGTCTGCAAGACCTACCACGGCAGGATCCCCCTGATTTGCCCAGGCAACCCCCAGCCCGCTCGAACTACCAGAGAATACCTTGAGCATGAATTCCGAGGGTTCGACCCAATATTGGCGGAACCTGACGTAGGGGTGGACCACTTTCAATTAAAGCCCCTCATGTTCAACATGATAAACACACTAGGGCACTTTGAAGGGACTGCCACAGAAGATGCTCGACAGCATTTACGAGGACTCCTGGGCATTTTCTGAGCATTTAAGATACATGGGGTTCACTAGGATGTACTACGGCTGAGGTTATTTCCCTATTCATTGAGGGATAGAGCGAAACAGTGGTTGAATAAACAGCCAGTTGGATCTTTTAATACATGGACGGAGATCTGCAAAGATTTTCTAGACCGTTTTAGCCCGTCCAATGTCTCTGATAGCCTGCGGAATGAGATCACAGCCTTTAGACAAGGGGATGATGTGCCGATGTACGAGGCATGGGAGCGGTACCAACAGATGCTGAATAATTGTCCGCTACATGGTCTACCGGCTTGGACTCAAGTATCTATATTCTATAACGGGGTTAACTACCCAACTCGGATGATGATAGATGCCTCGGTCAACGGGATTATCCTAGATAGACCTCCAGAGGAAGCACTGCGGCTGCTGAACATAGCCGCTAAAAATGATTACAAGTACCCGACTGCCACCGAGGCGGCACAAGGCGGCCAACCACTGCAAATGAGTTAGAATCCTCAGAATCTATTAACACCCGCCTTGATACCCTAACGGAGCTGGTTATGAAGATTTTTCAATCCCCTGGGAAGGTCTACGAAGTAAAAGCTGTGGAGCCATTTTGTGGCGAATGTGGGGGCAACCACGATTCCTCTGTCTACACTGCATCTGCAAACTATATGGGTGGATACGAGAGGAATAGCAGGCCTGCCCAGAACACTAATAATCCTGGATGGAAAAACCATCCCAACTTCACCTGGAGCAACCTAAAGACAACTGCAAACCCACAACAGCTATAGGGAGGCTACTAGCAGAACCAAACCCGACAGTAGACTCAACAGCCACAACACAATAATTCATTAGAAGCAACTATGCAAACTTTTAAGAAGCAAATTGGTGAATTTATTGTTCATACAAATAAATTTATTGAAACAATCGAGTCTTTTATGGACAGGACGGAGATGAAGATGAATAACCAGGAGGCTGCCATTATGAACCTGGAGACCCAATTTGGGCAGTTCACTGAACTCTACAACAGCCAGACTATGGGTGCGTCATCCAGGAGCTCGCAAGCAGCAGCCAAACCCACTTATGAACATTGCAAGGCTATATCTACAAGGAGTGGGAAGCAGTTGGATGAACCCAAGATGGTGGTACAGCCAGCAATACAACCGGACCAGAAAAGCAAGCCTGCCTTAGCAGCACCAACACTAGCCGCCCCAGCAGCAGGACATGAAGGCGGCCCTGAAAAGGATGATCCTTCTTAGACTAAGCCCCCAAGCAAGAAGCACATAGAGGACATCTGTCTGCCAACACCATTCCCCCAAAAGCTAAAGCAACAGCAGCAAGAGCACCAGTTCAGAAAATTCCTGGATATTCTGAAACATGTGCATATCAATATATCTCTTATAGAAGCCATTCAAAGCATGCCAAACTATGCCAAACATCCCAGGGACATGGTTTCTAAGAAGAGGAGGATTGGGGAGTTCGAGACAATGGCTGTCACTGAAGAGTGCATGGCTATGCTGCATAACAAGTTGCCGCCAAATCAAACAGATCCGGGCAGCTTTGTTATCCCATGCAGGCTAGGCAGCAAACATGAGACCGGAGCCCTGTGTGACTTGGGAGCCAGCATCAATCTGATGCCAAAATCCGTCTTCGATAAACTAGGTATTGGGACTGCCAAACCCACCTCCGTCATGCTTAAACTCGCTGACCACTCATTTGTTCAACCGGAGGGAAAGATTGAAGACATTTTGGTAAAGGTGGGCAACCTAATTCTCCCCTCCGAATTCCTCATCTTAGATTCTGTGGCTGACGAAAAAGCCCCTATCATCCTTGGGCGACTTTTTTTGGCCACGGGCAGAACGCTTATAGATGTGGAACTCGTGAAGCTGACAATGAGGGTAGAGGACCAGAGTATAGAGATGAACGTGCTGCAACCCTCAGAAGAAGGAAAAGGAAGCCCAGATGCAAGAGCTGCCAAAATCATCGTGGAAACAGGCCAGGGCAGTTGTTGCTACGACATGCCTAGAGGCAGACTTAAGGACCCTGTAACACATCATCTGAAAGAACAAGAGGACCCCCCAGGAGGGAAGAAAAAGTTAAATCACATCAGAAAGTGGTTATGTCTAGGGAGATGCACCCAAATCCACTCCCAACATAACTTAATTTATATTTTATTTTTAAGCATTAAGATTAGAATTTATTTTAGGAATAGATTAATTTTTAGAATTTTATTTTTCAGAAATTATTTAATTATCGTTATTATTTCTATTTTTATTTTAGGTTTAAGAATAAAAGAGATGATTAGGAAAGAGGCCTAGCAAAAAGCTCGCCCACCATCATGCCGAGACAGCCGCCAGCGCAGCAACGCGTAACGGTTAGTTGGCCTTCAACGGCTCCAAAATTAACGGGTAGAAAAATTTGTAATGTGTGCAAGGAAATTGGACCATTGGGCATTTAATGCCGACACGGCATCTCTCGGCAGCTCCTATATATACCACACTCACTCACTTCATTTTACTTTACGTTCCTCATTTTGCTATATTATTTTTTATTCCACTACTCTCTCATAACTTTTCTTTCCAGTTTCAGTCAGGCACAACCGTTCACATGGCATCAAAATCAACCAAAATCCATCTACAACAGATTTTACTACAAGGAGGACGAGGAGAGATACAGAAATAACTTCTCTAAGCAGGTAGTATGGGAGGAGCAAGGCTTCCATTACACACGGCAAACGGGAGACCGTGGTCTAGATCCAACCTTGTTCCGAACCATCCACTATAAGGGATGGGAAATGTTCACTTAGCAGCCAGAGATAGCGAACATCACTATAGTGAAGGAATTCTACTCCCATCAGCCATGCCCGGAGAAGCCATTCGTCTATGTCCGCGGGGAGCTGGTCAAACTAAATGCTGCTGTCATCAACAGGTACTACGGCCTTGATATGGACGACAAGCATCATGAGGAGTGGAGACAGTCACTGACGGCTGCCAACTATGAGGAAATCAATGCCAAACTCCTCAAGCCCAACACGCTATGGTTGGGAGGCAAAAATGTGGGATCTGTTCAGCGCCTCCACCTGCTACAAGAGGCCATGCTATGGAACACCTTTGTAAAAAGTGGTATGCTGCCCACATCCCACAACTCAACCGTTGATAGGCCGCGCCACACCGTAATTCACAGTATCCTGATGAATCGGCTGATAAACGTAGGGGAAATTATCTGCATAGAAATCAACAACTGCTTCAAAAAGAAGAAAGGTAGGTTGTACTTTTCGTCACTCATCACAGGTCTCTGCACCAACTTTGGTGTCCCGACAGAACCTATAGATGAGCTAACAACTACTAAAGAGGGCTGGACCAAAAAGGTCCGCATTCAGATGATGTAGGATGCGGAGAAAGAGCCAGCAACACCCAGCCAGCCTTCAGCCACACAGCCTGAAACCCCAGCCACCCCCGACAGTACTGACGCTGCCCCAGACAAAGAAGTCCTCCCACTGTTGCACACCCTTCTAGACAGCACAAAGCGCATCGAGCAACAACAGTTGGCCTTCATGAACTATGTGTGGGGGGGCACTAGAAGCCTTTGTGGCTTATTTTCTGTAGAAGTTCCCCGGTGATGAGCTTACCATGCCACCATACCCTACGGAGCTTGTAGCAGCAGCCCAAGCACAAAGAACTTCACCAGCCACTGCCGCCCGCCAGACTGACCACCAGGTGCCCTCTCCTACGCATTCTTTGACTTATTCAGCCGCCACCCCATCCAACACAGTGGCAGACTCACCTGAGAGGCACCAACATCATCTCTCCCCTACTTGCACAACAGACACAATGGAAGACACCTCCTCATCAGAGAAGATTGAGCAGCCACTGCCGAAGCCAGAAACAACAGTGGTAGCCGCAACATCAGCCATCTCAATGGCATTCATCCCTCCGGTAGCACCCACATAGGAAGGGACCAGGAAGTGGAAGCAGCACATAATAGACGAAAAACCTATGGATTTCGAGACGCAATTAGAACAAGGCAATGCATCTCCAGTCGCTTCTCCTTCCAAACCGCAAGAAGAGCCACAACATACGCCAAAAAGAGTCCAGCCGCCGTGGAAAACAAAACCTCACCTACCAAGATCGCGGCCAAGGCATTTGTCGGTCGCCGCTTCATCATCCAAACCTCTTCCTCCTCGTCAGCTGACACGAATCCAGCCTCCTCCCACCCCTCAACAAACTTTTAGTTTATTTTCTTTTCTTTCTCTTTCTCTTTCTTTTTCTTTTTATTTTCTATTTTATTTTTTTTATCTTTAACTTGTATTTTATTGGTATCTTATTTGTCTTATGCATTGAGGGAGATGCCCATCTCGAGTTTGGGGGGGGGATAGCTCTCGCATCATTTTTCTAGAAATCTTTAGTTGCATTGTATTTTCCTTAGTAATAATCGGAAAAGAAAAATTTGTTATGACTTGTGCCTATGATAGGATAGCCGATTAATTTATTTTCACATCTAACTAAAAATGAACTTAATCTTGGGAAGAAGCATGAATTATGACTTAGAATTTTTTCTTTAATGCCTGAAAATGTTAAACATCTATGTTACTTGCTGAATGTGTTAGAATATTTGATGATCACGGGCTGTTTGTTTTTAGAATTCTTCGCAAAATTCTAACGATGATTACAGGTAGCCGCCGAGGCAGACAAAAGAAACAGAAAAATGCAGTACTGCCACGACAACATCATAAAAAAACAAGGAACAATGTTGTTTACCCTAGAGGTGCCCGCAAGAGGCTCTAGGAAGGATCATGTGCGAGGACACTCTACTGCTATCAAAGTCCATGAATCTGAAAGCCTTAAAGTGATGGACAAATTAGCATGAGTGAATGAAAGCCTTCATAGGATGACTCTACTCCAAGGGTTCAGGGTTTTGTAATTTGCTCCTATTTCAATGTCAGACCTAGAAGAGTAGTTGTGATAAGCTGAATCCCTCACAGACATGATTAAAAATATTGTGCTTAAACTGTGATGCCTCGGCAGCAACCTTTAAATCACAGCAACATCTTTGTTTATTTATTTATTCTGCATATTCAGCCTGTTTACAGACATGCACACACATACACATGAATGAGAAAGTTAATTTTGAGTTATTTTCTTGCTTATTTGCCTTCATTAATTTAATATAGGTGCCACGGCCTTGAGGCGTAAAATCAGGTTAAAAACAAGTTTTTCTTTTAGACTATTATTAGAGCGAGTATTTTAGGTTGCATTGCTTGAGGACAAGCAATAGTTCGAGTTTTAGGGTGTGTAAAGTGTCCATAAGTCCTATATTTCATGCACATTCCAACTCTTATTATTACTATTTTTAAGACATTTTAGGCATAAGTAGGTGCATGCATGGCATTTTACAGTATTTCTTTGTTTCACCTTGCTTTTATAGATTATCGTTTTTTTGATAAACAAGAAATATTGTTTTAGTGTATTTTTGTTTGTAAGTACTAACGACTGAAAGAGAGAACCAAGGAGCTGAGAAGACAAGGCTGAAAGAACAAACCTAGGAGCTGTACTGATGCAGTTCATTCAAAATATGATTGTTGCCGACCTTGCTGCCGAGTAGAGTTACCGCTGACCTTGCTGCCCACGGTAGCTGACTATAGAAGTTGGAGAACCGGAGTGCAGTCTAAAGAGCTAAAATCCTGTGTCTATCGTCGGCATCCACTTAATTTTTCGATGTCTGTAGCAGCGGCCAGAGCTGCCGAAGCAAAAATCTCAAGATTACTTGTGGGCTAAGGTAAACTGGATAAAGTCCATATTCCATGCAAAGAAGTCAGAGTTTAAAGTCATATTAAAGATGGAAAGCTACTTTTGAGGACTTCTACTTAAAGGAGGACTTAACCTAGTCTTGAGTGTTTAAATACCCATTGTACTCCTAGTTCAAATCATCTTAGGTTTTATATAGACTTCTCTAGTATTCTCTGCCACCGCCATGTTCTAAACTCCACTTGGGTTAGGGTTATGTTGTAAACTAGTTGTGAAACGGTTGTTTTAAGTTTTGAGTTATTTTTCAATAAAATATTCCAAGTTTGCTTAATCTGTGCACTTCATTCTTTCAATTATTCTACACCAGTCAATTGAGAGAATCCATTTCTTGGACACGGAAGTGCAAGGCTCACTAAAGGGTTAAGTACGGTCACAATGTGCTTAAGCGTTACTAACTTGGTTCTACACCAGTCCACAAGTTTCAGCGGCTAAGAGGGATTACAAACCGAGTTGACTAACCTGTGTTAGGTTGACACTGAGATTTCTAGGTATTTCCTACGCCACGTTAGCTCTCGAGCATCCTTACCTAGAAATAGGAGAGATCATTGTCGACTATCATGCCGAACTTGGAGTATTTTCCAGACTTGCTTTCATGACTTATTTCCGTTCCACCTGCCGAGATAGCGAAAGTTGCAGATGATGTGACCCACTGCGGTCGCGTGACAAGGTCATAGCCTGCCGTTCGCCATACTCGCCGAGGCAGCATATCGTGGCAGCACAAAATAACTCTACCTTCACAATGCAGTTTCACACTATGTGGCAGCATAACCCTGCCTGCTCTAACAACCTGATCATCTCCTTTATTATTTGTGCTTTACTTTACGTTACTCTTCAATCCTACAACCAATCACTTGTTCTTTTATTTTAACTTGTGCAGGGACTACGAAACGAAACAAGCAATCTACTCCTCGTGGGATTCGACATCTTTTATACTATAACTTGGCAGAAGTGTGCACTTGCGCTCTCACAAAAAAGGAACACCTACACGCCCTACAGCTGGTTTGCTCTGCCAAGCCTATGATATTGCCAATAAAGCAACCCTTCACACTGGCAAAGACACCAATCTCAAACTCCTTATGCAAATGCATGAATTTAACAACTAAATGTACTCAAAGCCAAGCAAAGGCATTGTAAGATAAGAATAAAAATCAGTACTTTTGAGGAGTTAACACCCCTTACCCGGTTTAGGAGTAAACCTAGCTAATAAGTGTCACAAAACAAAACATAGGATAGCTTACATACTTGCAAGCCCAAAGGTCGAATACAAGGAGTAACTAGGAGAATAAGAACACACAAATTCTCAAACTTATAACTTAAATCTTTATCTTGTACTAGAGTCATCAATTATTAAAACAAGTTCATATCATATAGGGTCTCAGATTCATTTTAATACAATTAAGGTGTGAACCATTAAAGATATTAACTTCTAGGTACAACAATCTATTTTATAAGTCACTTAATGATTCAAGACTAACTCATAGTCCTTATTTATTCATTCTTATACAAGAATTGATACAAGGAAAAAAGAGGGTTCGACTAGGAACAAAGGTTACATGGTTCGGCCAAAGCATAAGAATCTAAAGGCAATAAGGGATTCATTAAGGTACAACATCAATCTATTTAGACAAGCAACAAACACCAACAATCTCATTAGATCGATTACTAGGTTTTAAGTTTGATTCAAAACTCAAACCGAACATATCTATCCTTAATTCATTCGCATCACATAACTAATCATAAATTCATAATCAAACTATCTTAGCTCAACAGACAAGCAGCCATGAATCATATTGTAGAGCGATTAGGAGTTTTCTAAATATGAGCGCAAGTGCACACTCATGTCAAGTTCTAATATAAATGATATTGTCTCCCACGAGGATTGGACAGCGAATTCGAAGATAAATTCCCGCACAGAAAATATTAAATGCACAAGTAAATTTCAGTTGTTTTAAAAGAAAAGTAAATAAACACAAGTAATTAAGAGAAGTGATCATATTGATAGAATGAGTCAGGTTATACTACTCTGTAGTGTGAAATTGCGTTGAATAGGTTAAGATGTATTGCGCTGCCAGACTTTGCTGCCTCGACGGGAGATGGCAGATTAGTGCTTCAAAAACTTTCGTTGTCTCAGCAGTGAAACCGAGGAGTGGCTCAACGGCAAACTCGGTAGACCTTCAAGGCTCGGCAGAACGCTTCGATGATGATTCAGCTTATGTCTAAGTCAAAATACTGTTGATGCCCGATGCAGATGATACCCGTTAGCGTGAACCTTGCAATGAACAACAACTTTTGGTTCTTCCTCTTTTAGCCTCCTTAAACCCTAACCTATGTCTAGGCTGGATTGATCAACACCTGGTATGGATGAGATCATGCTTACTTCTTTCATGAGTTTGACTCTCTCGATGCCAAACAAATGGATTGCTCACAATCGATCTTTCGAACTCAATTGAAAATAATGAAGAACATGAAATAAGCAAACCTTTAATTTATTGCAATAACAAACTTAAACCTAAACAACCATTCTCACAACTACTTTACAACACAACCCAAACCCTAGAGAATTTAGAACATAATGGTGGCAAGAAAACATAAGAGAAACTAAGCTATGCCAAGATATCTCGATTGCTTAAAATACAAAATATGGTGGGGTATATATAGGGCATGGCCTAGGTTAAGTCCTCCTTGGAGTAGAAGTCTTCCTCGTGATAAAGTAGCTTTTGCATTAAATGCATCCTTTAATTATGACTTCTTTGACTTGAATTTGGACTGCTCTTGTCGTTGCCTTGTGCCGCAAGCAAGCTTCGATCTTCTCCTTTGGCGGCTCTGTCCGCTATTTTCGACATCAGTAAATTGCGTGGATGGGCTCATTGGACTCATAAAATTATGCTTTTCCAATCGCACTCCAATTCACCAATTCCTTAGGTTGCTGCCCTGGGCGGCAGATATGGCGGTGGCAGCTACTCAACAACATCTCTCTATGTTGAACTGCTTCAGTACAGCTCCTTGATCTGCTACCTCAGCATCGGCTCCTCTGATTCCTCCTCCTCCTGACAAGTTCTAGCATCTGAAACTAAAAATAAACTAAAACAATATCTTTTCTTACCAAATCAAAGATATTCAATAAAAACAAGGCAAAGCAAAGAATATTGTAAATTATGCATGCATGCTTGCACCTAAATATGCCTAAAATGTACTTAAGAATAGCAATAATATGAGATGGAATGTATACAAAATATACGACTTATGAGCACTTTACACACCCCCAAACTCGAACTATTGCTTGTCCTCAAGCAATGCATTCTTAAATATACTTGCCCTTGCACTAATAAGAAAGGAAAAAAAAACCTATTTTAAACTTGATTTAGCACCTCAAGGATGTGGCACCTAAAATTATATTAGTGAAAGGAGAGTAACATGAATTACCTTAGAATTAGACTATAATGCCAGTGCAATGTGTGCAGAAACTGTGTACAGGCTGAATCTGAAGAATATTCTAAGTAAACAAAGATGTTGTCAAGGTAATATAAGGTTGTTGCCGAGGCAGCACAATTAAGCACAATTTAAAATCATGGCAGTAAGGGCTTTAGCTTATCGCAACTACTCTTTAGGGCTGAAATTAAGATAGGAGCAAACTACAAAACCCCGAACCCATTGAGTAGAGTGATCTCGTGAAGACTTTCATTCACTCATGCTAATTTATCCGTCACTTCAAAAATTTTCAGATACATGGACTTTGATAGCAGCGGAGTGTCCTTGGAACATGATTCTTCCTAGAGCCTGTTTCGGGCAGCTCTAGGGAAAATAGCATATATATTTTTTTCTTGCCGTGGAAGTGCTTTTTTCTGTTTGTTGTCTGTCGCGGCAGCTTCCTGCAACCATGTTAGAATTTTACAAATAATTCAAGCAGACAGTGTTTATAATTCTTATATTTTGTAAAGTGCTTTTGATTGTTAGCAATTATAGAAAAATTCTAAGTTTTCTTCATGCTTTCCCCAAGATTAAGTTCTTATTATTATGGTGTGAAAAATTTAAAATCGGCTATCCTATCATAGGCACAAGTTCTAACATTTTTTTCTTTTGATTAATTTTTAAGGTAAGTACATATGCAACCTAAATGATCTAAATAATTCCTAAATAATGAATTAGTGTTAATCCCCCCAACTCGAGATGGGCTTTGCCCCCAATGCCCAAAATAAAACAAAACAAAAAAATAAATTAAAACTGAAAATAAACATGAGGCAGGGAAAGAAAACTTAGACTTAGTTGTTGTCAGATGGTGGAGTTGATTCGGAGGAGTTATCTAATATGTCGTCAATTTCGGGTTATGGTCGTTGGATGAGCAGTGCTGCCCTCTGTTGTGCACGACAGCTTGATTCTTTAGGGTCTGAATCTAGATAAATAGTTGTGAGACAGGAATAAATAGTGATAATGCAGCTAAAAATAAAATCTAGTCCTAAGTAATTAAAATCTACTCATAAATAAATAAAACAATAAAGATGTAGAAAAATAAAAATTATGTCACAGTGGGGTGGGCATCCCTTATAGTGAATACTTCATGTTCTCTCGGGACAGAATCTCCTACATAATGATTTAACCGTTGCACATTAACTTTGATTCCACCCCTCCGTTCATTGGCTTTATTGTCACGACACCATGTGGGAAGGCATGGACCACTTCGAACGGTCCTGACCATCTGGACTTTAATTTCCCGAGAAACAACTTTAGGTGGGAGTTGAACATCAACACTTGCTGCCCGGGCAGAAACTGCCTTTGTCAGATCCAGCAATCTCTTTTTGCCAGCCTGCTTCCAATCCATGTTTACCGCATTGACTTCCCAACAAGCCTTGTGTTCTATTTCAACCGTGAGGTGGCATGCCTTTCCATGTAACCACCTCGACCCGACCTAGCCGCCATACCGCATCGAATGGGATGCATGGGGAAAACCGAAGCGAAACCCGTTAAGGCTCCACTCCGATTAGCAACCCTAGAAAATTTCTTTTAAGTTATCTTTTCTAGATGCATGAATTATATCCTATGTGAGGGGACACATAGCGGAAAACACACATGGATACAAAACAAGCAAAACAGACAATTCAGATAGCCCTTTTTAAATTTTACAACAGGTCGTATTGATACACTAAAGGACCGTATCGATACGCCTGTACTTGGTCAACACCCCAAGTCAAACCTAGGGAAATCATATCGATATCCACAAGGCTGGTATCAATACGCCCTCAACGGTCAACTTCCCTTGGTCAACTACGAAGACCGTACCGATACTATCAGGACCCGTACCGATACGCCAAAATCTTGACAATTTCTCAGATTTCCATAGAGCATTTTGGGTATCGATACGCCCCCGCGTACCGGTACGCCTTGCCAAAACATGGGACCGTATCGATACCGCCCTTGAGCATATCGATACGCCCTGCCCTGCAAAACTGATTTTTGCTGCAAAAACACAAGTGACCCAACACTAGAGGCATTTTAACAAGCATTTAAGCAACATACAAGCACACATATGACCTAAGGCATCCATGGATATACATATAAAGCAATTTAAACACATAACGATGCAACAACCAACAAGACAAGATTCTTAAAGGTGACAAGCATACATAGCTTTCACCAACATAGCCAAAAACTAAACAAAAGCATAAACCATCATGGTAAAACGCATTACAAGCCAAACACAACCTAGCAAACTTGTCTAATGCAAGAGACATGCCAACAACACCTCAAAACATAAAGGTCCTATCCCATTGCTTGATATTAATTATTGAAGTCTAAACTCATACTTGAGCAAACCAAACTCCCTTGGATTCTTCCTTGTTCCCCGAGCTACTCTGAAGGTCTAAGGGTCTACATTGTTGGAAAAGATAGCGTAAGCGTTTAAGCTTAGTGAGCGGTGCTCAAAACGGTAGCTACAACAATGCAGTTTTAAAACGTAGTTTGCTTGAAAACAAAAATCATTTCCACATGCTAGAACACATAACAACATGCATTTACCATCACGTGCATTTACCGAATGCAACTACAAGCAATAGGCTTACCACATGCTCATTCTCATAACGCAAGCAAAGTAACCAACAATGCAAAAGCATAAAAGAAGAAATCAACAACATGCTTGACGTGAGAATTAAAGCATCATGGGTATATTGAGATTCATCATTTTTACTCGGATATGAGGATAGTTTCTCAAACCCACTAGACACTTCCGGTGGAATCTCACATCACCGTACTCACTCGTCTAGTAAAAATATAACTTTTGGTGGGAATCTCACATAACCCTACTCCTCATTAGTGGAATCTAACATCACTAGGGCCAGGCGCGACTTTCACCTCGAGTGCACTTTAATCCTATTGATCGATCAATTATATCCGGTAACAACTCAACACGTGTCAATATACTCATTCACAACCACAAGCATTACTGATGCTTGAACTACTTACCATGTCCAAACATCCATGCAAAGCATGTACTCATAATACAAATATAAACACAAGTCATAGTCTCAACATGTATAACAATGCAAACTAACATATTATCAACATGACATGTTCACTTTGCATCAAGAATCCTAAAACACGGATTAATTGCATAAAACCTTTAAAACTTACTCTTGAGCTTGGATTGGCCTTTCAAGCTCAATCCAAACTCCCAAAACATTTCCTTAACCGCGTTAAGGCTTTTAAAATCGACCCACTCACTAGCTAACACACAAACAATGTTCAAGATGCTAAATCAAGCCTCCGAGCTACCCAGATTTCCGTCCACAAAGCCCGAATCTAATTCCTCTATTTTAAGCAACCCAAAATTGTACATTAGAACACTAATACACTCACAAACACAACAAAAACTCAGAACTCAACAATCTTGCAACAACACAAATCGATTGAAGCCCAAATTTCACCCGATACATATCAATTCATTCCCAAACTACTTGCAGCCACACCCAACGAATTTACCATCAAAAATATATCTTTTAACATTCTAAACATTAACCCAAAGCTATCAAACCTTCAGCTGTCATTTAGACCCAAAACCCATCCAAAAACTCAAGATTTTCAACTCCCAAAATCACCCATAATACCCATTTTGAGTTTCCCATAACAACTAATCCTTTTCATGTTATTTTAGCAATAAAACAAAGTTAAAAACACACTCAAACTCAGCCATAGTGAACCCAAACGAAAACCCATGAACTCTCTTTTATTTCAAACCAAACTTTAAAAATCAAAACATGTTTAAACCATAGGTTTTGCAAAAATCACAACATTTATTACTCAAGGAAGAGGAAACCAAGTTAAGGAGCCATTTACCTTGAAGAAAACACTTGGATTGAGAGCTTGTGGTAATGGAATAGTAAGATAGAGTTAAGGGGAGGTTTTGAACGTGAAAAGCTATTTGGAAAAGATGATGGCTTTCAAAAATCCCTTTTCCTTATTTCTTTTATTAAAAATTCTCGTTTTGCCCTTTACTCTTTTAAAACACTTTAGGTGTGTGTGTCAAAAATAGTTTTTCTCCAATTTAAATTTAATCCGACTCGGCTTGACTAATCTGATTATCTCCCGGCCCTAAACTCGGGGCGTTACAACTCTCCCCCACTTAAGGAATTTTGTCCCCAAAATTTACCTAGCGGAAAGAGATGCGGAAACTACTTTCTCATGTCATCCTTCCTCTCCCAAGTGGCTTCTTCCACTCCTCGGTGTCACCACTTAACCTTAACCAACTCAATGGTCATTTCTCACAACACTTTGCTGTCCGAAGCAAAAATCTCAACTGGTTCTTCATCGTTGGTCTAATCCAGATTCAATTCTAGCTCCTCAACTGGCATAACATGTGACAGATCTGATCTATACCTCCGAAGCATCGAGACATGAAACACGTCGTGAATCTTCTCTAGTTCGGCCGGAAGTTTCAATCTATAGCCAACGAGACCAACTCTCTCAACTATCTCATACGGACCAATGAACCCCGGGCTCAACTTACCTTTCCTACCAAACCTCATCACCTTCTTCCAAAGTGAGACTTTCAAGAACACTTTGTCACCCACGACATACTCTATTTCTCTTCTTTTCAAATCCGCATAAGATTTCTGTCTATCCAAAGCTGCCTTCAAACGGTCAGAAATTGGCTGTACTTTCTTGGTAGTACCCTTAAGCATATCAGGTAAAGGTATCAATTTTTGTCACGCTCCGGCCCAACAAACAAGTGTTCTACATTTTCTACCATATAGAGCTTCGTATGGTGCCATCTGTATGCTCGCTTGATAACTGTTATTATATGCAAACTGTACTAACGGTAGATGTTTCTCCCACGAACCCTGGAATTCAATAATGCAACATCTCAACAGATCTTCCAGCACTTGTATGACTCTTTCTGACTAACCATCAGTGTGAGGATGATATGAAGTGCTGAAATTCAATCGAGTACCCAAAGCACTATGCAAACTCTCCCAAAATCTAGTCGTGAACCTCGGATCTCTGTCTAATACTATAGATTTCGGTACACCGTGCAATCTCACTATTTCACTAATATACAAATCGGCCAACTTATCTAAAGTATAAGTGGTGTGAAAGGCCAAAAGTGCGCACATTTTGTGAGACGATCAACAATTACCCAAACTGAATTCTTCTTAGAAGTTGTCAACGGCAAACCCGATACGAAATCCATGGCAATTCTCTCCCACTTCCACTCGGGAATTCTCAACGGTTGTAACAAACTTGAAGGAAACTGGTGCTCGGCTTTAACTCGTTGACAAACCATGCACTTACTCACAAAATCAGCAACATCTTTCTTCAAACCAACCCATAAATACTCATTTTTCAAATCGCAATACATTTTCGTACTTCCCGGATGCATAGAAAACGAACTATTGTGAGCTTTAGTTAGGATGGTGCGTCTTAAGTCTACATATTCCGAGACAACTACTCTACTCTTGTAACACAAGACTCCATCACTACTAAAACAGAAATCTGTCAGTTTACCCTTCGCTATGTCTTGTACATGAGATGATAATGATCTGTCTTGCAACTGTTTCTCTCTAATCAACTGAAGCAACGAAGGTTTAACTTGCAACAAGGCCACTAAACCACCATATTTGGACAAACTCAATCTAGCAAACATAGCTCGTAATTCCACTACTGCCTTTCTACTCAAAGCATCGACCACTACATTAGCTTTACTCGGATGGTACTCAATCGTGAGATCGTAGTCCTTAAGTAACTCTAGCCACCTACGATGTCTAAGATTCAACTCTTTTTGTGTCAATATATACTTCAGAGTATTGGGATCCGTATACACTGTGCATTTCTCACCATACAAGTAATGTCTCCAAACTTTCAAAGCGAAAATCACTGTAGCCAATTCTATGTCATTTGTAGGGTAATTACGCTCATGAGTCTTCAACCGTCTAGACGCATAGGCCACTACTCTTCCCTCTTGCATAAGCACACAACCTAAGCCAATATATGACGCATCACTAAAGACTACAAACTCTTTCCCTGACACGGGCTGAATCAAAACATGAGCTTCGGTTAAGGCTTCTTTCAATTTCTCAAACGCTTGTTGTCTTGCATCAGTCCACTCAAACCGAACATCCTTATGTAGTAATTTAGTCAAAAGTGCTACAACCTTTGAGAAACCCTCGACAAAACGTCTATAGTAACCGACCATACCTAAGAAACTACGAACTTCGGTCACTATCTTCGGTGGTTTCCAATTCACAACTGCCTCGACCTTCTTGGGATCCACTCGGATTCCCTCGGCTGATACAATATGGCCTAAGAAGACTACTTCCCTAATCCAAAATTCACACTTGCTCAACTTGGTATACAACTGATTGTGTAACAATTTCTTCAACACCAAACACAAATGCTGATCATGATCTTCTTCGGTAGGAGAGTACACTAAAATATCATCAATGAACACTACCACAAACTGATCCAAGTACTCATGAAACACTCTATTCATCATGTCCATAAAAGTTGCTGGTGCATTAGTCAAACCAAAGGGCATCACTAAGAATTCGTAGTGCCCATAACGAGTGTGGAAAGCTATCTTCGGCACATATTGATCTCTTACTTTTAGCTGATAATAATCGGATCTCAAATCTATCTTCGAGAACACTGAAGCACCTCTCAACTGATCAAACATGTCATCAATCCTCAGCAATGGATATTTGTTCTTCATTGTCAACTTATTCAACTGTCGATAGTCGATACACATTCTCAAACTACCGTTTTTATTCTTCACAAACAACATCGGTGCACCCCCAAGGTGAAGTACTCGGATGAATGAACCCTCAGTCTATCAATTCTTGTAGCCGTGTCTTCAACTCTTTCATTTCTTTAGAAGTCATTCAGTACGGTGCAAACGATACTGGAGCTGAATCTAAATATGTCTCAATAACAAACTCTACATCTCTATCTGGAGGCAAACCACACAATTCTTCTGGGAATACACTCGGAAAGTCACAAACTATTCTAATGTCTTGCGGTCGTGCCTCATCCATATTCGGATTCATAACATAGGCTAGGTATGCCTGATAACCCACATCCAATAATTTTTTAGCCTCTAAGGCTGAAACTACATTGGATAAGAACTTAACGTTCTCGCCCAGTATTACAACCTCGTGATCCTCTGAAAGTCTCAAGGACACTCGCTTTGTCTCAAAATCTACCCAAGCCATATGCTCTACAAGCTAGTCCATGCCTAATATTACATCAAAACCATAAAACGACAGTTCCATCATATCCACGAGAAAAACATGACCCTGAACCATCAAAGGACATCTTCTATACATCTTTCTGACCACAACTGTCTCACCAAAGGAACTAGTGACATTCATACCCACATCTAATATCTCAACCGGAATATCTAACAATCTTGCATGCTCACTTAATATATACGAATGCGTAGAATAGAAATCAATTAATGAAAGCAAAGTCAAAGACTGTAACGAGAAATTACCTGCAATCACATCTTTGTCATTCCTGTCCTTATAGTGTGCATACACCCTAGCTGGCCCACCTCTCTTGGGCTGAATTGCTACAACATGAGCTACATTCCTCTGACCATCATTCCTAGGCTGAAAGTTACCTCGATCGCGCTCACGGCCTTTCTGATGTTCGACAGCTCGTGCAGGATCATGTCCATCCCTAGACGGTTGTGGACAATCGCGCTTCAAGTGCGCCTTAAACCCACAGTTCCAACAAGAGCCATAAGTGCCCCAACACTCACCGTAATGACGTCTACCACACTTGTTGTACTCGGGAGTATGATTCTCAGTGCCTTGCCCGTGATGGCCTCGCCCCATATTACCAGCTCCGTGTCTATGATCATGGTGAGGTTTCCTATCCTTGTGCCTCTTGGCACGATCTCTGTCCCATTCAGCGGTCATCTTTTCTGAACTAGATCCACCCTTGCGATTCGCAAATCCCAAATATTGTTCGATGTCCTTGGCCCTAGCGACCAACACATCAAAATATGTATAGTCGGAAGCCAACATGTAGGTCTTCACCTCCTGAATCAACCCATAACGGAAACGCTCACATCATTCCTTCTCAGTGGGAACTAACTCAGAAGCATACTAACTCAGACGTACGAACTGCACCTCATAGTTGGACACGGTCAAGCTACCCTGAACTAGAGCCATAAACTCTCTCTTCTTCTCATCTAGGTATCGAGGACCTAGGTACTTCTTATAGAAAGCAGCCTTGAAGAACTCCTAAGTAACCTCGACCTCTGGCATACCCGTAGTGATAGTAGTCTACCAAGTGTAGGCATCCCCTGAAGAAAAGAGACAATGCAACCTAGCTTATGCGCTTCAGAACACTCCATCTGAATCAAAATATGAACTGTGCTCTCAAACCATGCCTTAGAACCTTCGGGTGACAACCCACAGAACTCAACCCTGAGGCAGTGCTGCAACCCAAACACCCGCTAAAACTGTCTGAATAGCCCCGACTATAGCCTAAATCAACGGATTCACATCAATACCTGTCTGTCCCTGACCAACATGGGGTCTAACGCCTTCCACATTCACTCCACCCCAGAGGAGGAGAAGGAGGAGGCAAGTTTTCTCCTCGCACATCCTCAACATTCTTAATCCGCTCAACCCTCGGATTATCCATTCTTGGCCTTCCTCTCGGTCACACCATGCTAACAGATGCAAAGCTAAACAACAAAAACAACAAGTGAAATGATTTGGGGTCAGCAAGGAACAAGGTCCAAGGTGCTCAAGTTCTTAAACTTAAAATCACTTACAATAATAGTATACTAGCAATGAGTGCCTTTAACTATTTCTCAACCAACACAAAGATAGCCACAAGCATGCTTACAATCACCATGAAATCAAAATCAACAAGATTACACCATAAAACTTACTTCACTTACCTTTCAGCTTGCAGAAGCTCAACGAATCTAGGCAGAACCTAGGCTCTGATACCAACAAATGTAACCCTCTCAACCCGGCCTAGCCGCCAGACCGCATCGAATGGGTTACACGTGGAAAACCAAAGTGAAACCCGTTAAGGCTCCACTCCGATTAGCCACCCTAGAAAATTTCTTTTAAAGTTATCTTGTGTAGATACATTAATTATATCCTATGTGAGGGGACACGCAGCGGAAAATACACATGGATACAAAACAAGCAAAACAGACAATTAAGATAACCCTTTTTAAATTTTACAACAGGTTGTATTGATACGCTAAAGGACCGTTTCGATACACATGTACTTGGTCAACACCTCAAGTCAAACCTAGGGAAACTGTATCGATACCCACAAGGCTGGTATCGTTACGCCCTCAATGGTCAACTTCCCTTGGTCAACTACGAAGACCGTACCGATACTCTCAGGACCTGTACTGATACACCAAAATCTCGTCAATTTCTCAGATTTCCAGAGAGCATTTTGGGTATCGATACGCCCCCGCGTACCGGTGCGCCTTGCTCAAAACAAGGGACCGTATCGATACCGCCCTTGAGCGTATTGATACGCCCTGCCCTGCAAAACTGGTTTTTACTGCAAAAACACAAGGGACCCAACACTAGAGGCATTTTAACAAGTATTTAAGCAACATACAAGCATACATATGACTCAAGGCATCCGTGGATATACATATAAAGCAATTTAAACACATAACGATGCAACAACCAACAAGACAAGATTCTTAAAGGTGACAAGAATACATAGCATTCACGAACATAGTCAAAAGCTAAACAAAAGCATAAACCATCATGGTAAAATGCATTACAAGCCAAACACAACCTCGCAAACTTGTCTAACGCAAGAGACATGCCGACAACACCTCAAAACATAAAGGTCCTATCCCATTGCTTAATACTAATTATTGAAGTCTAAAATCATACTTGAGCAAACCAAACTCCCTTGGATTCTCCCTTGTTCCTCAAGCTGCTCCGAAGGTCTAAGGGCCTGCATTGTTGGAAAAGATAGCGTAAGTGTTTAAGCTTAGTGAGCGATGCTCAAAATGGTAGCTACAACAATGCAGATTTAAAACGTAGTTTGCTTGAAAATCAAAACCATTTCCAAATCATTTTCACATGCTTGAAAACATAACAACATGCATTCACCATCACGTGCATTTACCGAATGCAACTACAAGCCATAGGCTTACTACATGCTCATTCTCATAACGCAAGCAAAGTAACCAACAATGCATAAGCATAACAGAAGAAATCAACAACATGCTTAACATGAGAATTAAAGCATCATGGGTATATTCACATTCATCGTTTTTACTCGGATATTCGGATAGTTTCTCAAACCCACTACACACTTCCGGTGGAATCTCACATCACTGTACTCACTCGTCTAGTAAAAATATAACTTCTGGTGGAATCTCACATCACCGTACTCCTCCTTAGTGGAATCTAACATCACTAAGGCCAGGTGAGACTTTCACCTCGAGTGCACTCTAGTCCTATTGATCGATCAATTATATCCGGTAACAACTCAACACGTGTCAATATACTCATTCACAATCACAAGCATTACCGATGCTTGAACCACTTACCATGTCCAAACATCCATGCAAAGCATGTACTCACAATGCAAATATAAACACAAGTCATAGTCTCAACATGTATAACAATGCAAACTAACACATTATCAACATGACATGTTCACTTTGCATCAAGAATCCTAAAACACAGATTAATTGCATAAAACCTTTAAAACTTACTTTTGAGCTTGGATTGGCCTTTCAAGCTCAATCCAAACTCACAAAACATTCTCTTAACCACGTTAAGGCTTTTAAAATGGATCCACTCACCAGCCAACACACACACAATGTTCAAGATGTCGAATCAAGCCTTCGAGCTACCCAGATTTCCATCCACAAAGCTCGAATCTGATTCCTCTGTTTTATGCAACCCAAAACTGAACATTAGAACACTAATACACTAACAAACACAGCAAAAACTCGGAACTCAACAATCTTGCAACAACACACATTGATTCAAGCCCAAATTTCACTCGATACGTATCAATTCAGTCCCAAATTACTTGCAGCCATACCCAACGAATTTACCATAAAAAATCTATCTTTTAACATCCGTAAACATCAACCCAAGGCTATCAAACCTTAAGCTGTCATTTAGACCAAAAACCCATCCAAAAACTCAAGATTTTCAACTCCCAAAATCACCCACAATACTCATTTCGGGTTTCCCATAACAACCCATCTTTTTTATGTTATTTTAGATATAAAACAAAGTTAAAAACACACTCAAACTCAGCCATAGTCAACCCAAACGAAAACCTATGAACTCCCTTTTTATTTCAAACCAAACTTTAAAAATCAAAACATGTTTAAATCATAGGTTTTGCAAAAATATCAACATTTATGTCTCAAGGAAGATGAAACCAAATTAAGGAGCCATTTACCTTGAAGAAATCACTTGGATTGAGAGTTTGAGGCAATGGAATAGTAAAATGGGATTTAGGGGAGGTTTTGAACGTGAAAAGCTATTTGGAGAAGATGATGGCTTTCAAATATCCCTTTTCCTTATTTCTTTTATTAAAAATTCATGTTTTTTCCTTTACTCTTTTAAAACACTTTAGGTGTGTGGCAAAAATAGTTTTTCTCCAATTTAAATTTTACCCGACTCGGCTTGACTAATCAGATTATCTCCTCGCCCTAAACTCGGGGTGTTACATTCCATATACTAGTCAATAAGGGGACATTCCGAGTGGCATTTTGTACATTGTTCGATATGCTCAAAGGGCATCGTCTAACTTCATAGACCAATCTTTCCTATTTGGCTTGACAACTTTTTCCAAGATGGTTTTAACTTCTATGTTTTAAATCTCTGTCTGCCCATTTGTTTGCGGGTGGTATGCCCTGAAATCTTGTGTGTGACACCCACTTTTTGAAGTGCCTTGGCAATTAACTTGTTGTCAAAAAGGGTGCCATTGTCACTAACGATGGCTCTTGGGATCTCGAACCTTGTGAATATGTTCTTGTGTAGGAATCTATGAACGATCTTTGCATCATTGTGAGGGGTGGCAATGGCTTCTACCCACTTGGAGACGTAATCAACCGCTATGAGGATGTACATGTTGCCACAAGAAGATGGGAATGGTCCCATAAATTCAATCCCCCAAACATCGAATAACTCAACTTCCCAGATGGTTTGCAAGGGCATTTCCTTTCTTCTTGAGATGTTACCTGTTCTTTGGCATTTGTCACACTGTTTGTGAAGGCTTGGGCATCTTTATGCAATGTTGGCCAGAAAATCCAGATTGGAGTACTTTTTCTGTCGTGCGTTGTCCTCCATATAGGGCTGCATGGCACTAGGATAATATGGCTTGTTTTTCATCCTCAGTGACACACCGTCTAATGACCTGATTTGCACAGATTTTAAACAAGAAAGGCTCGTCCCAAAAATAATGCTTAGCATCATATTGGAATCGTTTCTTTCTTTGGTAGTTAAAGTCATAAGGTAAAACACCAGTTACCAAATAATTAACAATATCCGAGTACCAGGGTGTTGTTGTTGACGTTGCTGTCGTGACATCTTCGTGGGCAGCAAGTGAGATGCCTTCAGCTTCCAAGGTTGCAACCAGGGCAGAGGCAAGTAACGGTTGTTCGTCAGGGAATGCATCATGGATTTCGTTGTTGGGTGTCTTTCCTTGTTCATTCTCAAGTTGAGATAAATTGTCTGCAACTTGATTTTCTGTACCCTTTCTGTCTCGGATTTCTAGGTCGAACCCTTGTACCAAAAGGATCCAACGGATTAGGCGAGGTTTGGCATCCCTCTTTGCCAACAGGTACTTTAAGGCTAAATGATCTGTGTGGACTGTGTGGACGATCACTTTTGTTCCAATTAGATAGGGTCGGAAATTATCGAAGGCGAACACTACTGCCAATAGTTCTTTCTCGGTGGTGGTGTAGTTGGTCTGGGCAGGATTCAACGTCTTGCTGGCGTAGTAGATGACATGGAAGATTTTCCCTACGTTGTCCAAGGGCGGCACCGACGGTAGTATCACTAGCGTCACACATTAACTCAAAGGGGTGGCTCTAATCAAGGGGAACTACAACATGTGTTGTCACGAGTTTCTCTTTGAGGGTTTTGAATGCTTCCAGGCATGCCCGTCGAAGTTGAATTGTTTATTTTGTTCCAGCAAGGTACAAAACAGTTTAGAAATTTTAGAAAAATTTTCAATAAATCAACGATAGAAACCTGCGTGTCCTAGAAAACTCTAAATGCTCTTGACAGAGGTCAGCGGCTACAAATTGGGGATGACTTCAATCTTGGCCTTATCCACTTGTATTCCTTGTGCTGAGATTTTATGCCCCAGGACTATGCCTTCATCGACCATGAAGTGGCATTTTTTCCCAATTGAGCACTAGGTATGTGTCCTCGCATCTAGTAAGTACATTTTCGAGGTTTCCAAGGCAGCTATCAAAGCTACTACCGAAGACAGAGAAATCGTCCATACATATTTCCATGAAGTTCTCTATCATGTCGGAGAAAATGGCCATCATGCAATAGCAATCTGGTTATACCCTGAATATCCATCCAAGAAATATTAGAAGGGTTTGCCAACAAGGCGGTCAAGCATTTGATCAATAAAAGGTAGAGGAAAATGATCCTTTTTAGTTGCATTATTTAACTTGTGGTAATCCATGCATATTCTTCAACTGGTTACTATTCTAGTTGGAAATAACTCATTATTATCATTGCTTACCACAGTTATGCCACATTTCTTTGGTACACATTGTATCGGGCTTACCCATTCACTGCCGGATAGAGGATATATAATGTCGGAATCTAACCATTTGATTATCTCCTTTTTGACAACTTCCCTCATGGCATCGTTCAATCTCCTCTGGGCATCGACAATTGGTTTTTGATCCTCTTCAAGCTGGATTTTGTGCATGCAGATTGCTGGGCTTATCCATTTTAAGTCTTCAATGGTCCAGCCTATTGCCTTCTTGTGCTTCCGCAGCAGCGCTATCAATTTCTATTCCTGTTCAGGGTGAAACCTGGAGGAAATTATTATGGGCGGCGTATCATTGGGTCCCAAATAAGCATACTTAAGTTGCACAAGTAAGGTTTTTAATTCAAGGGTAGGGGTTGTTCAATAAAGGGTTTAAACATTTTGCCACCCTTTTCTGTATAATTCAAAGGTTCAAAATACTTACATGGCATGTTTGCTATCCAATACGCATCTTCTTGCTCCGCTGGTTCCTGTTCTGTCCATTTAATGCATCGTTCATCTTCTGAGCAAGTATTTAAATGGCTGTCGAGATAGTTGTCAAGGTTGTTGTCTCGGCAGTCCACCTTCACTAGGATGCCTTCAATTTTTCCTTCCAGTTGCACATAAGTTCTATCAGCTAGCTGTAGCATTATTGTCGTTGGGCGGTCGTCTCCGTCTCCTATACCCAGTTTCTAGAAAACCGAATTGGGCATTAGGTTCACGCTTGCCCCTAGGTCATATAGCGCTCTTACGGAATGGTTGATGCCTATTTTATAAGGAATTATGAAGCTGCTCAGATCTTTCTGTTTGGGCGGCACCTTATTGTGCAGCATTTCCATGCATCCTTCTCTTACTACCAGTATCTCGAATTCCCCGATTCTTTTTCTTTTGGATACCATATCCTTTAGAAACTTAGCATAGCTGGGCATCTGTTCGATCAATTCCACCAATGGTATATTGATTTTTACTTGCTTCAGAACATCCAGAAATTTCTTGAACTGCATGTCATTCTTCTGTTTTTTCAATCGTTGTGGGAATGGTTGTGGAGGTTTAGTTTCTTCGATTCTCACCTTAGTCAGAAGCTTATTCTAGGGAGCAACAATTGGTTTAGATTCTGTCTGGTCATCTACAGTGTCGCTTGTCAGTCTTGTTTGTGTTTCCACGTTGTCCTTCTCAGAGGCTACCACGGCAGGGTTTGTGGCGGTATGAATTGGATTTTGTTTAACAGGTAACTCGGCAGGTGATGTTTCCCTGGCAACAAGATTTAACAGCTCTTGAAACATTATCCCACTCCTGGTTGTTATAGCCTTGCATTGCACTTGAGTTTTTCCCTTCGTGATTTTCGTGTCACTAGGTAATCCACCCATTGGCCTAGTGTTAACAATTTGGGCGAATCTTCCAAAGTGAGTCTCAAGGTTCTATATTGATGCCTCATGGTTATTCATTCGTAACTCAGTCCTGTCCATGAAAGATTCAGTCTTGTCAATAAATTTATTGGTATGAACAATAAAATCACTAGTACGAGCTATAAAAGTATGTAAAGTAGATTCGAGTGAATTATTGTTCGTATTCTATTGTTGCTGAAGCGGTTGTCGGGACAAGTTTTGCTGATATTCTCGTGGTTGCTAGTTTAGATTTGCAGTCGTGTTAGGGTTACTCCAGGAGAAATCTGGGTGCTTTTTCCAGCCTGGATTGTATGTGTTGGTGTTGGGTCTGTTGTTCCTCTCATAGGTCCCTATAGACAGATTCATTGCATTTAGAGGAATCATGGTTTCCCCCACACTCATCACAAAAGGGCTCCACAACCTTAGCCTCATATGTTTTTCGAGTGGGCTTGGACATATTCATCACCAGATGTGTTAGTTTATCCAGGCGGGCAGTGACATATTCGGTGGCTTCTACTTCATTCACATCAGTTGGCCGCATTATGCTGTCGCGGCGAGCTGTAGGGAACTTGTAGTCATTCTTTGCAATTCTATTCAGAATTTGTAGTGCCTCCTCGAGTTGTCTATCCAGGATGATTCCATTGGCTGAAGCATCGAGCATCATTCGTGTTGGTTGATTTACTCTGTTAGAAAACAACGACACTTGAGTCCATGTTGGGAAGCCGTGAAGCAGGCAGTTGTTTAGCATCTCTTGGTATATCTCCCAAGCTTCATACATCAGCTCATCATATCCTTGGCGGAAGGTAGTGATTTTGTTTCTTAATCTGTCTGTTACGTTTAAAGGGATGAAACGATCGAGGAAGTCCTTATACAACTCTGTCCAAGTGTTGAACGATCTTGTCGGTTGGTTGTTTAACCACTGTTTTGCCATATCCCTTAGTGAATAGGGAAATAGTCTCAGCTTAAGCACATCTTGATGGACTCCATGTATCTTAAAAGCTCTGGAAATGTTATGGAATCCCCTCAAGTGCTGTCGAGCATCTTCTGTGGCAGTTCCTTCAAATTGCCCCAATGTTTTTATCATGTTGAACATCACTGGTTTCAGCTCAAAGTGGTCTGTTTCATTTTCAGGCTCTGCTACAATTTGATCATATCCTCTGAAATCGTGCTCCAAGTAATCCCTGGTGGTCCGCACATATTGTTGCTGCCTAGGTTGAATTGGGAGTTGTTGCCTAGGTGGCGGATTTTGCTGTCTGTCAGTGCCGTTCCGGGCATTGTTGGCAGGGTTGTCATCTTGGTCGTTAACCAATGCTGCCTCTACTTTTCCTTCTTCCTTATTTTTTCTGAGGGCTTCTTTTGCTTCTTTCTTTAGTTCTCTTGCTCTTTGTTTGATCTCATCTATGAAAATGATTTCGGTCGATGTGTTGGCTCTGGTCATGCACTAGACAAGAAAATTGTAAAATTCTCTTTTTTTCTTTTTTCGAATAAAAAAGAAAATAAAACTGAAATTAGATGCAATAAAATAAAAGTGCGGAAAAAAGATGAATTTACTGTTGCCAATCCACGGCAACGATGCCAAAAACTTGTAGAGCAATTAGGTGTTCTCTAAATTTGAGCGCAAGTGCATACTCTTGTCAAGTTATAATATAAAAGATATCGTCTCCCACGAGGATTGGACAGCGAACTCGAAGATAAATTCCTACACAGAAAATATTAAATGCACAAGTAAATTTTAGTTGGTTTAAAAGAAAAGTAAATAAATACAAGTAATTAAGAGAAGAGATCAGATTGATAGAATGGGTTAGGTTATACTGCTCTGTAGTGTGAAACTGTGTTGAATAGGTTAAGATGTATTGCACTGCCAGACTTTGCTGCCTCAGCGGGAGTTGGTAGATTGGTGCTTCAACAACTTTCACTGCCTCGATAGTGGAACAGAGGAGTGGTTCGGCGACAAACTAGGAAGACCTTCAAGGCTCGGTAGAACGCTTTGATGATGATTCAGCTTATGTCTAAGTCATAATACTGTTGATGCCCGCTGTAGATGATACTTGTCGGCGTGAATCTTGCAATGAAAAACAACTTTTGGTTCGTTCTCTTTTAGCCTCCTTAAACCCTAACCTATGTCTAGGTTGGATTGATAAACACCTGGTATGGATGAGATCGTGCTTACTTCTTTCGTGAGTTTGACTCTCTCGATGCGAAACAATGGATTGCTCACAATCGATCTTTCGAACTCAATTGAAAATAATGAAGAACATGAAATAAGCAAACCTCGAATTTATTGCAATAACAAACTTAAACCTAAACAATCGTTCTCACAACGACTTTACAACACAACCCAAACCCTAGAGAATTTAGAACATAATGGCGGCAAGAAAACACAAGAGAAACTAAGCTATGCCAAGATGTCTCGATTGTTTAAAATACTAAATATGATGGGGTATATATAGGGCATGGCCTAGGTTAAGTCCTCCTTGGAATAGAAGTCTTCCTCGTGATAAATTAGCTTTTGCATTAATTGAATCCTTTAATTTTGACTTCTTTGACTTGAATTTGGACTCCTCTTGTTGTTGCCTTGTGCTGCAAGCAAGCTTCAATCTTCTTCTTTGGTGGCTCTGTCCGCTATTTTCGACATCAGTAAATTGCGTGGATGGGCTCATTGGACTCAAAAAATTATGCTCTTCCAATCGCACTCCAATTCACCAATTCCTTAGGTTGCAGCCATGGGCGGCAAATATGGCGACGACAGCTACTCGGAAGCATCTCTATCTGTGTTGAACTGCTTCGGTATAGCTCCTTGATCAGCTGCCTCAGCATCAGCTCCTCTGATTTCTCCTCCTCCTGACAACTTCTAGCATCTGAAACTAAAATAGTATCTTTTCTAACCAAATCAAAGATATTCAATAAAAACAAGGCAAAGCAAAGAATACTATAAATTATGCATGCATGCACCTAAATATGCCTAAAATGTTGTAACCCCCTTAGCCCAGCCTAGACGCTTGACCCGAACTACGAAGATTACACGGGGAAAACCAAAATCAACCCGGAAGTTAACCTTGATTAACGACTCTTTTTTCCTTTTTCTCCTTTCTAGATGCACATTAAGCCTATGTGATTACTCAAGAATCATAGGAGAGAAAGGCACATCGATCGGAAATCAATTAGGGATTCAATTATAAGAATTTCACTTTTAGGGACCAAAATGTAAATTTTAGAAAATATAAGGACTTTGCAGATTTTAAGCTTACCAATATGTAATTATTCATTTTACATGCATCACTTTCAAATATCAGCTTAAAAGGACATTCCAAGCTCAAACAATTGCATCCACATCATCAAGGACTAAAATGTAAGGAACAGAGACTTGAAACAATTCAAAAACACAGACCAACGGTCAACCGTTTCGAAACGCTGACCCTAGTATCGAAACGGCCGTATCGAAACAGAGTTGACCGTTTCGGTACTCGGGTGCGTTCCGAGACTATTATCGAAACAGGCCTCTCTAGTAGTTAAAGTGTTCTGAAACACCTTCACCCATTCCGAAACACTATGGCCATTTAAGGCCCCTGTTTCAAAACAGACAAGGGTGTTTCGATACACCCTGCCCTGCAACCTTACAAATTTCTGGTTTTTCACATCTTTTCACATTCAAACCTATCCCAAATTATACCATAACATACCAGCAACATGATCAAACATTAAAGAACATATTTAAGAAACTTAAGCTAAAGCATGGCATCAAACACATGAACATTTAGTCTATAGGCATGCTTCCTAACCACAAAACCAAATATAGGCCTCAAACCTCAAACCAAACCAAATAGGACCATTTACAAACTTCAAAAGCAATAACAAACTTGCTAAAAACATAGGGAGTTCAAAATACATCTCCCAAAAACAACCTGGAAGCCCCATTGACAAATATCAATACTAAAGTATGTAAAAACATCACCATACATGAGGTTTTCACTTCCTTGGATGTTCTTAGCCCTCTCGCTGCCCGAATTCGTCTCAATTATCTGCATTGTTGGTAAAATAGAGCGCAAGCATATTTGCTTAGTGAGGCAAGCTCTAAAGAAAACCAACACAACAATGCATCATTCAAAATTCTTTCTCAAATGCTATTTTCATCAACATGCTCGTTCTATCTCATGCTTGAAAACCATTTAAAGCAAATCACCATTTGAAAACACATGTAACCTTGTTCTATCTCATGCATTAAACCAATGCAAATCTCATGGCAAGGCCATACACATGATAAATGAAAACAAAGCATTTCATATCATACTCTCATATTCATTTGTCATAGCATAAAACATCTCTTCATTTGGTACATGTGAATCAAATACATTTTCATATATTATATTGGCATTTTACATTTCATCTTTACTCGGATATGCAGTTTAGCTTGACTCAAGGTCAAGTCCTACCCCGGTTGAATCTCTCATCACTGGACTCTCATGTCGGTATCTCTCATCGCCACAAAGCTTGGGTCTTTCACCAAGTCCTACCCCAACGGTATCTCTCACCATCGGATTTTCACTTTGGATCGGGATGGCACTACCCCCATTTCCCGACTCCAAAGAGCACGTACGAATTTTTAGATTATAGTGCACTTTCATCCTAATGATCGATCAATTATATCCGGTAACTATCTCATTTTCTATGCAAATATATTATGTCAAAACGGCATCTCACCTACTGTTTTTATGCAATATTTCTCAAGTCTTTCTCATCTCATTTCAAAATCATATCTCATGCTTTGCATTAAGTCAAAATCCCAAAACTCTTTAATGCAACATGCTATCTCATGAAATCTCTACAAAGCATCATCTCATGCTACAAATCATGCATAAAACAATAGGAATTTGTCTATCTCAAAACAAGAGCATCTAAAAGCATTTTAGGGGCATCAACAACATATTTTAGAGCAAATCTAGCCATACTTACTTCCGGACTTAGGATGGTGTTTCAAACCAATCCTAAATCCCCAAACCTTGTTTCTTTGTCCCTCAAGGACTTTTAAAACCATTCGCACTCACCGATTACGTTTCGCTTGCTCGCCGAAATGATATCTAAGCTCCCGGCACTTCCGGATCAACACCAAAAGCGTCCGAAGATATCTCCCTTGTTCATTACACATAGGAGCAGAGGATTAATGCAACATCATGCATTGAAATCACCAGCCAACTAAACAAATTCGCTGCTCTACTCAAAAGCACCATTTCAGCTACCCAAAACAACTGAGGTCATCTCCAAACTCTTCCAAAACAAAGCCCAGCCAAGATCTATCACTTCTAATTATTTATTAACCTCAATCAACACCAAATATCACCACAAACTCGTCATTATATCTCCAGCAACAATAGAACGCCAAAACCACCCCAAAAACCACCAATCTAGCATGCAAAACTTAGGAGTCCAAACCTATTCGAGATTTGTTTGATAAAACCTCATTTATAACATCAATTATCATCCAAAATACATTAGAAATCAACCTCAAAACAGAGCCTAACCAATAGTTACGAAAATCATCAAGATCGCTCGAAGAATCTTGAGTTTTAACACAATTTCATGTTTCTAACATTAAAGCAACTCAAAAATCATTAACAAATGATTGATAACTGGGGAGTTTTAGTAAAGAACTGATCATTAGAGGGGAAGGACGAAGATTACCTCTAATGGCTGATTTCTCCTTAATTTGGGCAAGTTTTCTTGAAAATCCAAAGTGAAAACAAACGGATTTGATGAGGAAAAGATTAGGAATCCATAAGAGAATGAAATGTCATTAAAAGGGATAAGAATCAGAGGTTAATTGAAGAAGGAAATATGTTTGGCTGAGTGGAAGTCGAGAGAGAGTGAAAAGAGGGAAAAAGATCGTAAAGTAGTTATGAAATCTCTTTTAATTTCCTTTATTAAATCATTATTAAAACACCCAAAATTAGAGACAAATCTGATAAAAACATTTTGGTAAAATTAGCTCTTTTAAGATTCAAAGTTTCAATCATTTACAAAACAGTCACTAGTCAACTTTTGCTAAAACTGCGATTTGGTCACTACACCGAAATGTAGCATTTCCAAACCATATTTGTAAATTTTTTTCACCATAATCATTCATATAATAAATGAGGATTTTTAGATATTTTTCCATATTTTTAAAGCATCCCGAACTAGGTGTTCCCTAAATCTCCCTTAAAGATTCGAACCGTTCTCGACCGGCCCGATTCAAACTCTAAAACATATAGGCCCAAAATCAAGGTGTTACAACTCTCCCCCTCTTAAGAAATTTCATCCTCGAAATTTACCTGGAGGAAAAAGGTAAGGAAATTGCTTCTTCATCTCTTCCTTCCTTTCCCACGTGGCTTCTTCAACACCACGATGTCTCCACAAGACTTTGACCAGCTCGATTGTCTTACCTCAAAGAACCTTACTATCAGAATCCAGAATCTCAACAGGTTCCTCATCATACGTCAAGTCTGGATTCAACTCAGCCTCTTCCACATACATAACATGCGACGGGTCCGATCTGTACCTCTAAAGCATGGATACATGAAACACATTATGTATCTTTTTTAACTCTTGAGGTAGTATCAACTTGTAAGCAACAGGACCCACACGTTCTATCACCTTGTATGGTCCAATGAACCTTGGGCTCAACTTGCCCTTCCGGCCAAATCTCATCACCTTCTTCCAAGGAGAAACTTTCAAAAACACAGGCTCGCCCACAACAAATTCTATCTCCTTACACTTCAAATCCGCGTAAGACTTTTGCCGATCCGATGCTGCCTTCAACTGCTCACAAATGAGCTTCACCTTCTCGGTGGTTCCTTTTAACAAAGCCGGCATCGAGACCAACTTTTGTCCCGTTTCAGCCCAACACAGAGGAGTTCTGCATTTCCTCCCGTATAAAGCTTCGTAAGGTGCCATTTGAATACTTGCCGGGTAACTGTTATTATAAGCAAAATCCACCAAAGGCAAGTGCTTCTCCCAAGAGCCTTGAAATTTAATAACACAACACCTCAACATATCCTCAAGCACTTGTATAACACGCTCCGACTGTCCATCCGTCTGCGGATGATAAGAAGTACTGAAATTCAATCGCGTACCCAATGCTTGATGCAAACACTCTCAAAACCTTACGGTGAACCTCGGATCTCTATTCGACACTATAGATTTTGGCACTCCATGCAAACGTACAATCTCAGCAATGTACAACTCTGCAAGCTTATCCAAGGTGTACGTAGTGTGTACAGGCAAGAAATGCACACACTTCGTAAGGCGATCCACAATCACCCAAACAGAATTCTTCTTTGATGGCGATAAAGGCAAACCAAACACAAAGTCCATGGTGATCCTCTCCCACTTCCATTTAGGAATCCTTAACGGCTGCAACAACCCTGAAGGAAATTGATGTTCAGCCTTAACCCGCTGGCAAACCATGCATTTGCTAACATATTCAGCGACATCTTTCTTTAATCCCACCCAATAGTACTCATCCTTCAAATCACGATACATCTTTGTACTACCAAGGTGCATAGCAAAAGGACTACTATGAGCTTCAGTCAGAATAGTGCACCTCAATTCAACATCATTTGGCACCACTATCCGACTCCCAAAACATAAAACACCATCATCATTGAAACGGAAATCTGATGGCCTACCTTCTGCGATATCCTGAACATGTGGCACCAAAGAATCATCCAACAGTTGTTTATCCTTAATCAATTGAACTAGAGATGGTTTTACTTGCAATTCAGCAACAAGACCACCATCTCACGATATGCTCAAGCTAGCAAACATCGCCCTTAACTCCACCGCCACCTTACTGCTCAAAGCATCGACCACAACATTGGCCTTCCCCGGATGATACTTGATCGTTAGATTGTAATCCTTAAGGAACTCCACCCAACGTCGTTGCCTAAAATTTAACTCCTTCTGAGACATCAGGTACTTCAAACTTTTATGATCCGTGTACATAGTACACTTCTCACCATAGAGATAATGTCTCCAAATCTTTAAAGCAAAAACCACTGCAACCAACTCACTGTCATGCGTAGGGTAATTGCGCTCATGCACTTTCAACTATTGCGATGCATAAGCCACTACCCTACCCTCTTGCATCAACACACACCCCAAACCAACATAGGATGCGTCACTATACACTACAAACTCTTTTCCTGATTCAGGTAGAACCAAGATAGGAGCTTGCGTCAAAGCTGCCTTTAGCTTCTCAAAAGCTTGTTGTCTCACTTCCGTCCACTAATACTTGACATCATTCTGCAAGAACTTCGTCAAAGGGGCAACAATCTTAGAAAATCCATCCACGAACCTCCGGTAGTAACCTGCCAACCCAAGGAAACTACGATCTTCATGAACAGACCTAGGAGGCTTCCAATTCACTACCGCCTCAATCTTCTGAGGATCAACTCGAATCCCTTCAGCCGAAACCACATGGCCAAGAAAAACAACTTCCTTTAGTCAAAACTCACATTTGCTCAGCTTAGCATAAAGCTGATTTTCTAATAGCGCTTGCAAAACGATCCTCAAATGACCCTCATGCTCCTCCTCATTATGAGAGTACACAAGGATATCATCGATGAACACCACAATGAAATTATCTAAGAACTCATAGAACACCCTGTTCATCATGTCCATGAAAGCAGTAGGAGCATTCATCAATCCGAACGGCATCACTAGAAATTCATAATGCCCATATCTCGTTCGAAAGGCTGTTTTCGGTACATCCACATCCTTTACCTTTAACTGATAGTACCCTGACCTCAGATCTATCTTTGAAAACACAGCCGCCCCTCAAAACTGATCAAAAAGATCATCAATCCTCGGCAAAGGATACTTATTCTTGATGGTCAACTTATTCATCTGACGATAATGAATGAACATCCTCATCGTGCCATCTTTCTTTTTAACAAACAAGACCAGTGCACCCCAAGGTGACACACTAGGCTGAATAAAGCCTCGGTCAAGCAACTCTTGAAGTTGTGTTTTCAACTCCTTCAACTCTTTGGGTGACATGCGATAGGGAGCAATGGACACCAGAGTTGTGTTCTCATACAACTCAATTCCAAATTCAACCTCCCGACTAGGCGGCAAACCAGGTAATTCCTCCAGAAATACTCCATGGAACTCACACACGGTCCTTATATCCTGTGCACGAACCTCTTTTGTACAAGGATTCATAACATAGGCTAGGTAAGCCTCACATCATTGACGCAACATCCGGCTTGCTTCAAGCGTCGATACTACATTAGATAGAAACTTCACATTTTCTCCCACCACCACAACCTCATAATCATCCGCAAGTTTCAGCGAAACTCGCTTGCTTTCAAAATCCACAACGACTCTATGCTCAACAAGCCAATCCATACCAAGAATTACATCAAATCCATAGAATGGTAATTCTATAAGATCGACAAGAAACACATGATCTTGCACCTTATAGAGGCATCTCCTATACAACCTTCTTGTTACAACCGTCTCACCATAGGAACTAGTCACACACATACCAACATCGAAAGACTCAAGAGGCAAACCAAGCATTTGGGCATATTCACGCAATATGTACGAGTGTGTAGATCCAGAATCAATCAAAGAAAGTAATGACAAGGATTGCAAAGTAAAGGTACCTGCGATCACGTCTGTGTCATTCCTCTCTTCTCGATGGGAATACACTCGAGCCTGGCCACCACCTTCAGGCTGAACAACCACCACATGTGCTACATTCCTTCCACAGTCATCTCTGCGTTGGAAGTTACCACGGCCGTGCCCACGACCTCTCTGTGGCCCAGCTGCTCTCACCAGAGCCTGACCTTCTCTCAACGGCTGAGGACAATCTTTCTTCATGTACCCACAATTACCACAGTTCCAGCATGTACCAAGATTTCCCCAACACTCACCAGTGTGCCTCCTACCATACCGATTGCACTCAGGAGTCCGCGTGAAAGCATTTGGTCCTTGCTGACCTCTCCTAGGGTTACCACCTCCACATCAAGCATCAACATGTTTCCTTCTATCCTTATGCCTCTTATAGCGATCTCTACCAAGATCACGCTCTGCAGCTCGCTTCCCTGAGCTAGATCCTCCCGCTCGACTTGCCAGAACAAGATTCAGCTCAATGTCCTTGGCTCTAGTGGCCAAGACATCGAAATCAGTATAGTCTGCTGCGAGCATATAGGTTTTCACATTAGCCACCAGTCCATAACGGAATCATTCACCTCTTTCCCGCTCGCTAGGAAACAGCTCAGGTGCATATTGGCTAAGGCGTACAAATTGCACCTCATATTCCGCCACCGTCATACTCCCTTGCACAAGGGACATGAATTCCCTCTTTTTCTCATCGAGGTAACGAACTCCCAAATACTTTCGCTTGAACGCATTCAAAAAGAATGTCCAAGTCACCTCATCATCATCCATCCCCGCTATGGTGGTTGTCCACCATGTATATCCATCACCATGCAACAGGGACACAATACATCCCAACTTCTGAACATTATTACAGTTCAACTGCCCGAGAATCCTCTTGATACTCTCTAGCCAAGACTCGGAACCTTCTGGGGTCAACCCTTTGAACTCAGTACCTCCCATACTACGGAGTCGCTCCAACGACAACCTCACATTAGCACCATCCTGTGGTGCAGCTCCATGAGCACCAGCTACTTCTACCTGAAAAGCTCCAGTGATAACTTGTATCAACATAGACATATCATGAGCAGCTTGCCCCTGAACTCCCTCGGGTCCAGCAGCACCAGCACCAGCTCCAGCAGCACCAATCCCAGCTCCACCACCACCAGGTGGTTCACCAGGGGGAGGAGGAGGTAGATCCTCAGCATTCTCAACATTCTCATTCTCGACCATAGCACAGATATTAATTCTAAGCTCTCTACGTGGCCCCATAAGAAAACAATGCAACTGACAAAATACAATAAATTCAATTAGGCATAATAGGGCGAGTAATCCAAGTACTCGAGCTCATTTTTTAAAACAATTCTTCTCAATAGTAATGATATGACAATGGGATCCCCAACTATACCCCAAACACAACATATCATCACAATTTCATCTCAATAGAACCAAACATCAACAATCATACATCATACTTTCACCGAAAAGTCACAATCATTCATAATCACATACATTAACCACTTACCAAGCCCCAAACATTCATTAACCTTGCTCTGATACCAACAAATGTAACCCCCTTAGCCCGGCCTAGACGCTTGACCCGAACTACGAAGATTACACGGGGAAAACCAAAGTCAACTCAAAAGTTAACCTTGATTAACGACCTTTTTTTCCTTTTTATCTTTTCTAGATGCACATTAAGCCTATTTGATTACGCAAGAATCACAAGAGAGAAAGGCACATCGATCGGAAATCAATTAGGGATTCAATTGTAAGAATTACACTTTTAGGGACCAAAATGTAAATTTTAGAAAATATAAGAACTTTGCAGATTTTAAGCTTACCAATATGTAATTAGTCATTTTACATGCATCACATTCAAATATTATCTTAAAAGGACATTCCAAGCTCAAACAATTGCATCCACATCATCAAGGACTAAAATGTAAGGAACAGAAACTTGAAACAATTCAAAAACACAGACCAACGATCAACCGTTTCGAAACGCTGACCCTTGTATCGAAATGGAGTTGATCGTTTCAGTACTCGAGTGCTTTCCGAGACCATTATCGAAATAGGCCTCTCTAGTAGTTAAAGTGTTCTGAAACACATACACCCCTTCCGAAACACTATGGCCATTTCAGGCCCCTGTTTCGAAACAGACAAGGGTATTTCGATACACCCTGCCCTGGAACCTTACAAATTTCTGGTTTTTCACATCTTTTCACATTCAAACCTATCCCAAATCATACCGTAACATACCAGCAACATGATCAAACATTAAAGAACATATTTAAGAAACTTAAGCTAAAGCATGGCATCAAACACATGAACATTTAGTCTATGGGCATGCTTCATAACCAAAAAACAAAATATAGGCCTCAAACCACAAACCAAACCAAATAGAACCATTTACAAACTTCAAAAGCCATAACAAACTAGCTACAAACATAGGGAGTTCAAAATACATCTCCCAAAAACAACCTTGAAGCTCCATTGCAAAATATCAATACTAAAGTATGTAAAAACATCACCATACATGAGCTTTTCACTTCCTTGGATGTTTTTAGCCCTCTCGCTGCCAAAATTCTTCTGAATTATCTACGTTGTTGGTAAAAGAGTGTGTAAGCATATTTGCTTAGTGAGGCAAGCTCTAAAGAAAACCAACACAACAATGCATCATTCAAAACTCTTTCTCAAAAGCCATTTTCAACAACATGCTTATTCTCTCTCATGCTTGAAAACCATTTCAAAGCAAATCTCCATTTGAAAACACATGTACCCATGTTCTAACCTATGCATTAAACCAATGCAAATCTCATGGCAAGGCCATACACATGATAAATGAAAACAAAGCATTTCATATCATACTCTCATATGCATTTCTCATAGCATAAAGCATCTCTTCATTTGGTACATGTGAATCGAATACATTTTCATATATTATATTGGAATTTCACATTTCATCTTTACTCAGATATGCGGATTAGCTTGACTCAAGGTCAAGTCCTACCCCGGTGGAATCTCTCATCATCGGACTCTCATGGCGGTATCTCTCATCGCCACAAAGCTTGGGTATTTCACCAAGTCGTACCCCGATGGTATCTCTCATCATCGGATTCTCACTTTGGATCGAGATGGCACAACCCCCATTGCCCGACTCTAAAGAGCACGTATGAATTTTTAGATTATAGTGCACTCTCATCCTATTGATCGATCAATTATATCCGGTAAGTATCGCATCTTCTATGGCAATATATTATGTAAAAACATCATCTCACCTACTGTTTTTATGCAAAATTTCTCAATCTTTCTCATCTCATTTCAAAATCATATCTCATGCTTTGCATTAAGTCAAAATCTCAAAACTCTTCAATGCAACATGCTATCCCATGAAATCTCTACAAAGCATCATCTCATGCTACAAATCATGCATAAAACAATAGGAATTTGTCTATCTCAAAACAAGAGTATGTATAAGCATTTTAGGGACATCAACCACATATTTGAGAGCAAATCTAGTCATACTTACTTCCGGACTTAGGGTGGTGTTTCAAACCAATCCTAAATCCCCAAACCTTGTTTCTTTGTCCCTTAAGGACTTCTAAAACCATTCGCACACACCGGTTACGTTTCGCTTACTCGCCAAAACAATATTTAAGCTCCCGACACTTTCGGATCAACACCAAAAGCGTCCAAAGATGTCTCCCCTGTTCATTACGCATAAGAGCGGAGGATTAATGCATCATCATGCATTGTAATCACCAACCAACTAAACAAACTCGCTGTTCTACTCAAAAGCACCATTTCGGCTACCCAAAACAACCGAAATCATCTCCAAACTCTTCCAAAACAAAGCCCAGCCAAGATGAATGACTTCTAATCATTTCTAAACCTCAATCAACACCAAAAATCGCCACAAACTCGTCCTTATATCTCCAGCTGCAACAGAACATCAAAACCACCCCAAAAACGACCAATCAAGCATGCAAAACTTAGGAATCCAAACCTATTCGGGATTTGTTTGATAAAACCTCATTTATAACATCAATTACCATCCAAAATACATTAGAAATCAACCTCAAAACAGAGCCTAACAAATAGTTACGAAAATCATAAAGATCTCTCCAAGAATCTTGAGTTTTAACACAATTTAATGTTTCTAACATTAAAGCAACTCAAAAATCATTAACAAAGGATTGATAACTTGGGAATTGCAGTAAAGAACTGATCATTAGAGGAGAAGGACGAAGCTTACCTCTAATGGTTGATTTCTCCTTAATTTGGAAAGTTTTCTTGAAAATCCAAAGTGAAAACAAAAGGATTTGATGAGGAAAAGATTAGTAATCCATAAGAGAATGAAATCTCATCAAAAGGGATAAAAATCAGAGGTCAATTGATGAAGGAAATTTGTTTGGCTGAGTGGAAGTTCACAGAAAGTGAAAAGAGGGGAAAAGATCGTAAAGTAATTATGAAAGTCAAAATAGGATTTTCTCTTTTAATTCCCTTTATTAAATCATTATTAAAACACCCAAAATTAGAGAGAAATCTGATAAAAACATTTTGGTAAAATTAGCTCCTTAAAGATTCAAAGTTTCAATCCTTTACAAAACACTCACTAGTCAACTTTTGCTAAAACTGCGATTTGGTCACTACACCGAAATGTAGCATTTCCAAACCATATTTGTAAATTTTTTTCACCATAATCATTCATATAATAAATGAGGATTTTTAGATATTTTTCCATATTTTTAAAGCATCCTGAACTAGGTGTTCCCTAAATCTCCCTTAAAGATTCGAATCGTTCTCGACCGGCCCGATTCAAACTCTAAAACATCTAGGCCCAAAACCAGGGCGTTACAAATGTACTTGAGAATAGCAATAATATGAGATGGAATGTATACAAAATATAAGACTTATGAGCACTTTACACATATTAAGGCCTTTTACATGATGACAACTACTTATAAGTTTTAAAAACACATAAGACAAAATGGTGTTCTAAATGCACTACGTATACGTACAAACTATGTGCCACCAACTAAGAGTTCTTAATAGGAAAATTATAAAACATACTTCTTTGTATTTGTGATATGAACCAAGCTTGAAAACTTTCGGCAAACAAGCTTTTTCCTGAAATGTGATGAAGAGATAGAATAAGTATACACTTAGTGAGGTAGTTCAAAGTAACTAAAAGTATGAATCAAACAATCTATCCTTTCACCAAATATCTATCAATTCATGTATGATTCTAAATCTGAACAAGAAACTAGCCATTTTGGATTAAAGCATTCAAACAAGGCATATACCTTCACCCAAAAGAATATACAAGAATCATTTAGATGTATATTACTTATCATGCAAGTCATTAAGATGATTCATTAATTTAACTTGAAATTTTTATTGTTTTTCTTTAACATAGCCTTGGGAATCAAGTACCCTAGGTACATGAATCCCCAACCAATTGTCGCCAACTAAAGTATTGAAAGTACCGGCCAATCCCTTCTACTGTAGCCAAGTGACCAAACACATCACTCCTACTGTCGCCTCATAAGGACCGTAGTCCACCCCAAATACGAGCTCTATGTGTAATACCCTAAAACCTGGTCTAGAAGTATGATACAATTCTTGAACGTGACTCAATTGATTTAAGATGCCTTTAAAATGAACATTTGAATAAATTAGGGACCAAATGTGAAATATGAATTGTAAGATAGTTATATTAAGGAGGATTAAATTGAAATTCTTGAAAGTATGGATGTTTTCATGTAGAATCAAAAGAAAAGCAAGGATTAGCACACTTTTCAAAATTTAGGGGGGGCATGTGTGAGGGGTTCGGTCAAGTGAGGGGATAACTAAAACATTTCTCCTTTCTTCCCCAAAGGACCGAACCACCTAGGTGAGAGAGAGAGCTTAAGCTATGGCCATGGGAATGGAAGTTGAAGCTTTAGTTTAGCTCAATTTTAGGAGTCCAACTCAAGAAAACTTAAGGAGGAAGGTGAATTACTCTTCATTTCCTCTTACCAAGCTTAATTTGTGAAATTTGGTTGAATATTTTAGAAGCTTTATTGGTTCATTCGATAATGTATATGATGAAATTTCTAAGATTTGTAATCTTTGTAGTATAATTGAATTTGGTTATGTAGCTATTAGAATTATTGGAAAACCTAAACCTATGCTAGAAATCCTCTTGATTGTTTCGGAAGATATACATGTCAAATTTCTATGCTCATGTGAAATTATAAATGTAACTTAAGATGCTAGGTTGCTTAATATTAGGTCTTCGAAGTGTTGAGATAGATTGCTTTGTTGAATGAATCATGGTTGGGTTGTATAGTTGTGTTAAAGTTGAATCTAGTCATATTGATTTCTAAGTATCTAATTAAGGGTTGTTTTGGTGAAATGAGTGAATTTAGGGACTGCATTGATCATATAAAGGTTGTCTTAAAACTATTTTTGGATTGATAAAACAATGGAAGGGTTATTTTGCACGTAGGGGGCTGTTTTGGTATGCAAATATGTGTATAATTATATTTTGCCTTGTTTTGAATATATACAAATATGTTAAGGGATGTTTGGATGAATATAAGTATGTATGCCAATGTATGAACTCTTTTGTGTTGATATAAAAGTTAGTGGACTGTTTTGTGAGTATATATGTGAAAATATGCATGTTAAGGACTATTTTGCATTGATATAAATATTAGTGGATTGTTTTATGGATACATATGTGAATATATACATGCTAGGAATGGATTGTTTTGTGTGAAATTATACGTACTTATGAGTAATGGAGTAGCTTTACAAGTGAATGGTTCTTAGGAATTGTTCTAATACATGGTTGTACACTTTGTCACATTAGACTGAGAAGGAATTGAAGGTGTAAAGACTAAAGTATATAAAACAATAGATATGCAAAAGGGGATCGTGATTCGGGAACAAAACTAGCTCGAAACAAACTGTGAATGTAGTTTAAAGTCTCGGGATAAGATTGAAACCATTAGAGATTCCTTAATTGCTTATTTTACATTGTTTATTCATTGAATTAAGCTATACCACATGTTCAAGCTTGGATGCAAGGTGAGTACTTAATTATAAGTACATTATGATGTGTATAAGTTGGTAAAATACATGTTATGTTTGATATGATAAGTTTTAAGCTTTATCATGTGATCATGTGAATCAGACCTATGCTCATATCTGATATGATGAGACTTAATTGAAAAGCCTTGGTTTCGAGTCAGTCATAAGTATAGTTGGCATGCCATAAAGTTTATATACCTCGTGTTTGGGGTGGACTATGGTCCTTATAACGCGACAGTATGAGGGATGTGTTTTGGTCACTTGGCGACAGTATGAGGGTTTGACCGATACTTTGAGTATCATCTTATTTGGCGATAGTTGGTAGGGGATTCGTGTAACCCCATCAACCCGGCCTGGGCGAAAGACCAAACCGATCGGGTCACACAAGGAATATTAAAGCAAACTAGGAGGTTTACCTCAATAAACGACCCTATTTTTTTTTCTTTTAATCTTGTCTAGATGAACATTGTTATCCTATGTGTTTAGACTTGCAGCGAAAGAATCATCAGCTCAATCAAACATCGATTAGGCACTCAATTGAATATAACCACATTTTAGGAACAATTCTGTAATTTTATTAATTTACAAGGAGTTCTTCAATTTTTAAGTTATCAACCTTTAATTAGTCAAATTACATGCCACTCTGTCAAAACTCAACTTAAAACGATCATCCAAGCTCATTTAATTGCATCCACAATATTTAGGGACTGAAACGTAAAGAAATAGAACTTCAAAATATTCCAATAAACAACTTAACAGTAGGGTGTGTCGGTACACATTGCCTTGTATCGAAGCCAAATACTTGGGAATTTCATTAAAGAACCTTGATTAAAGGAGAAGCACGAAATTTACCTATAATCCCTTGCTATTCCTTCTATTGACAAGATTTTGATGAAAAACTTTGAGAATCCTTTGAGATAAAATGAGGAAACACCAAAGAAATTATTTGCAAATCAAAGTGAAATAGAAATATGAAGATCTCTGGAAGTTATGAGAGAAAATAGATGTTTGGTTGATTAGAAAACAGAGAAAATGGATGTTACGTCAAAAATAGATTTATAAAACTAAATCCCCTTTTTAATAAAACTCTTTTTAATCTTTTAATTAAACCACAATTAAAATGTGCTCAATTAAAGGAATAGATAATTACTTTTGAATTAGCTCCCTAAAGATTCTAAGTTTTGGCCCTCTTTCAAAACAGTCCTTTTAAAAAACAGTTTTTACATTTTTACAAATTAGTCACTAAACTGAAATGTCAATCTTTCAAAAGTCATTTTCCAAAATTGAATTCACCACACCCTTTTATATATTTTAAGAGGGTTTTAGGAAATTTTCTCATAAATTTATCACATCTCGAACCATGTTTTCCCTTAACCACTCCCGAACTAAACCAGATCTCTAGTCAAGGTTCACCGGACCCCGAAACCAACCTAGAAACTCCTAGGCCCAAAATCGGGGCATTACAACTCCCCCTCCCACTTAGGAAATTTCATCCTCAAAATTTTACCTGGAGGAAAAAGGTGCGGAAACTGTTTCAACATGTCCGATTTGCTTTCCCACGTGACCTCCTCAACTCCTCGATGTCGCCACAACACCTTCACACGTTCAATCGTCTTACCAAGAAGAACTTTACTATTGGAATCAAGAATCTCAACAGGTTCCTCATCATAAGACAAATCCGGTCGAAACTCAATCTCCTCAACTGGAATAACATGCGATGGATCCGACCTATACCTCCGCAACATCGACACATGAAACACATCATGAATTTTCTCCAACTCGGGAGGTAACCTCAATCGATACGCAACAGAACCAACACGCTCCACAACTTCATATGGACCATTAAACCTTGGACTAAGCTTACCCTTACGTCCAAACCTCGTCACCTTTTCCAAGGTTACACTTTCAAAAACACGCGATCACAACAGCAAATTCAATCTCCATGCGCTTCAAATCTGCGTAAGATTTCTGACGATCCGAGGTGGCTTTCAACCGATCACAAATGAGCTTCACTTTCTCATTTGAGATTTTCAACACGTCAGGCAAGGAAACATGCTTCTCACCCCCCTCAGCCCAACACAAAGGCATACGACACCTTCTACCATACAAAGCCTCATACGTTGCCAATTGTATACATGCTTGATAACTGTTGTTATATGCAAACTCTACCAAAGGTAGCTATTTTTCCCAAGTTCCTTGGAACTCAATACCACAAAATCTCAACATATCTTCAAAAATCTGAATCACACGTTCAGATTGACCATCCGACTGAGGAAGATACGAAGTGCTAAAATGCAACCGAGTACCCAAAGCTCGATGCAAGCACTCCCCAAACATCGTTGTGAATCGCAGATCTCTATTCGAAACTATAAACTTGGGCACTCCGTGCAAACACACTATCTCAACAATGTACAAATCCGCCAACTTAATCAAAGTATACGTCGTATGCATAGGGAAAAAATGTGGACACTTTGTAAGCCAATCAACAATCACCCAAATGGAATCCTTTTTAGATGGTGTCAACGGTAGCCCCGACACAAAATCCATGGTGATTCTCTCCTACTTCCATTCTGGTATCCTCAAAGGTTGCAACAACCCGAAAGGAAACTGATGTTCAGCCTTGACACGCTGACACACCATGCACTTGTCAACAAAATCAACCACATCTTTCTTTAAACCAACCTAATAGTACTCTTCTATCAAGCCTCGATACATCTTGGTACTACCGGGATGCATAGCAAAAGGACTATTATGCGCTTCAGTCAAGATAGTTCGCCTCAACTCATCATCGTTAGGCACAACGATCCGATCCTTGAAACAAAACACTCCATCATCATCAAACCAGATATCTGTCATATTCCCATCCATAATATCCTTAACATGAGGTACTAACTCATCATCATAAGGTTGCTTTTCCTTTATCATTTGCGACAAAGATGGCTTCACTTGCAACTCGGCCAACAACCCACCATCTCGTGTCACACTCAACCGTGCAAACATGCCTCTCAACTCAACCGCAACCTTTCTACTCAAAGCATCTACACCACATTAGCTTTCTCTGGATGATACTCGATCGTCAAATCATAATACTTAAGCAACTCCAACCATCTAAGTTGCCTAAGATTCAAGTTCTTTTGTGTCATCAAATACTTCAAACTCGTATGATCTGTATAAACTACATATTTCTCACCATAAATGTAATGCCTCAAAATTTTCAAAGCAAACACAACCGCGACAAGCTCGATATCATGAGTAGGATAGTTGCGCTCGTGCACCTTCAATTGCCTAGATGCATAAGCCACAAGTTTCCCACCTTGCATCAACACGCAACCCAAGCCAACATATGATTCATCACTATAAACAACAAACTCCTTACCCGACTCGGGTTGAATCAAGATAGGAGCTTGCGTCAAAGCTTCCTTCAACTTCTCGAAAGCTTGTTGTCTAACATCCGTCCATTCAAAGAGAACAATCTTTTGCAAAAACTTGGTTAACGATGCAGCAATTTTAGAGAAACCATCAACAAACCTACGGTAATAACTCGCCAAACCAAGGACACTACGGACTTCCATTACCGATTTAGGCGTCTTCCAACTCATCACCGACTCAATATTATGTGGATCAACCCGAATACCTTCAGCCGACACCACATGTCCAAGAAAGACAAATTCCTTAAGCCAAAACTCACACTTACTCAACTTGGCATAAAGCTAATTTTCCAACAAAACTTGCAACACAACTCGCAAGTGCTTATCATGATCCTTCTCGATACGAGAGTACACAAGAATATCATCAATAAATACAAACACAAACCAATCTAAAAACTCATGAAACACATGATTCATCATGTCCATGAATGCAGCTGGTGGATTCGTCAAACCAAATGGCATCACCAAAAACTCATAATACTCGTACCTTGAACGAAAATTTGTCTTTGGCACATCCACATCCTTCACCTTTAACTGATGATATCCATATCTTAAATCAATCTTGGAAAGCACCGAAGCACCTCAAAATTGATTAAACAAATTGTTGATCCTTGGCAAGGGATACTTATATTTAATTGTTAACTTGTTTAATTGCCAATAATCTATACACATTCCCATCGTGCCATCTTTCTTCTTCACAAACAAAACCGGTGCACCCCAAGGTGAAACACTAGGCCTAATGAACCCTCGGTCAAGCAACTCCTGAAGTTGCATCTTCAACTCTTTCAACTCTTTTGGTGCCATTCGGTAGGGAGCAATAGACAATGGAGTCGTATTTTCTTACAACTCAATGCCAAACTCAACCTCTCTATTCAGTGGCAAACCACGCAAATCTTCCGGAAATACACCCAGAAACTCACACAACGTACGTATGTCCTGCACACACACTTCCTTTGATCCTGGATTCATCACATAAGCTAAGAAATCCTCGCAACCCGATTCCATCAATCGACTCGCCTCAAGAGCTGAAATAACATTGGACAAGAATTTAACATTCTGGTAGAATAGCAAAATGTCATCATGATATGAAGTGGTTGATGAGTTTGAATTGTTGTTTGATGGTGTTTAAAAGTTAATCAGATAGAGTATAACTTGTATGCATGATTTGAGCTTGTTTGAATGTGATTTGGCATGTTTAAATGATGTTGGTTGAAGCCAATCTGGTATGCATATCGATACACGGGGAAGCGTATCGATATGCTAAGGCAAAATGAGGCATTTCTATACAGGGGTATCGAAACGGATTGCCCGCGTATCGATACGCCTAGGCCAAGTTTGAAGGTCGTACCGATACGCGAGGAAGTGTTTCGATACGCTTGAATCTTCTTTAGCTATTGTCTTCCCGCGTATCGATACGGGGCCAAGTGTATCAATACAGGTAGTTAAATTTCAGTTAAAAGTATCTTTTAAGGTTTGGAAATGTTGCATTTTGGTCCATGAGTATTGTGTGTGTAATGGAATGTGTTTGGATGATCCGTTTGAGCTGAATTTTGACATGTTGGCATGTTACATGACTAATTGAGGATTGGTAACTTTAAAATCATGAAAGTCTTTGTATTTTATGGTATCTACAGTTTAGTCCCTAAAAGTCAAATGTATGCAATTGAACCCCTAATCGAACTCCGATCGCTATGTCATTTTCACCTAATTGCTTTGATGAACTTATACGTTAATAATATGCATCTAAAGAAGATAAAAAAGAAAAAAGGTCGTAAATCAAGGTTAACTTTCGGGTTGACTTTGGTTTTCCCCGTGTAATCTTTGTAGTTCGGGTTAAACGTCTAGACCAGGCTAAGGGGGTTACACGAGTGATAGGCATCGTTGTGATTGCTTCTGTTATGGCTTGGTGGAGGAGGTGAAGACTTTCATGTTGGCCTCTGATTATACAAATTTTGACGTGTTAGTAACGCGAGTTAAGGATATTGAGAAGAGTTTGGGTTTGTCCACTCGCATGGGTGGTTCTACTTGGTGGAAAAAGGTAAGGAAATTGCTTCTTCATGCCATCCTTCCCTTCCCACGTGGCTTCCTCAACGCCACGATGTCTCCACAAGACCTTGACCAGCTCGATAGTCTTACCCTGGAGAACCTTAGTATCCGTATCCAGAATCTCAATGGGCTCCTCATCATACGTCAGGTCTGGGTTCATCTCAACTTCTTCCACAGGCATAACATGCGACGGATCCGATCTATATCTCCGAAGCATGGATACGTGAAACACATTATGTATCTTTTCCAACTCTTGAAGCAGTCTCAGCTTGTAAGCAACAGGACCCACATGTTCTATCACCTTCTTTGGTCCAATGAACCTCGGACTCAATTTGCCCTTCCGGTCGAACCTTCTCACCTTCTTCCAAGGTGAGACTTTCAAAAATACACGTTCGCTAACTGCGAACTCTATCTTCCTACGCTTCAAATCCGCGTAAGACTTTTGTCGGTCCGATGCTGCCTTCAAATGCTTACAAATGAGCTTCACCTTCTCGGTGGTTCCTTTCAACAAAGCTGGCATCGAGACCAACTTTTGACCCGTTTCAGCCCAACAAAGGGGAGTTCTACATTTCCTTCCGTATAAAGCCTCATAAGGTGACATTTGTATGTTTGTCTGGTAACTATTATTATAAGCAAACTCAACCAAAGGCAAGTTTCAATCCTTAAAGATTCAAAGTTTCAATCCTTTACAAAACAGTCACTAGTCAACTTTTGCAAAAACTGCAATTTGGTCACTACTCCAAAATGTAATATTTCCAAATCACATTTTGTAAAATTGTTTTCACCATAACCATTTATATAAAAAAATGAGGATTTTTAGTTATTTTTCTATATTTTTAAAACTTCCCGAACTAGGTGTTCCCTTAACCTACCTTAAAGATTCGAACCGTTCCAGATCGATCCGATTCAACATCAAAACTTCTAGGCCCAAAACCAGGGCGTTACATTTCTCCTTCAGGAAAAATTTCAAGGATGAAATTTCCTAAGTGGGAGAGAGTTGTAACGCCCCGATTTTGGGCCTAGATGTTTGGCGAGTAAGGTTGGGCCGGTAGAACCGGTATCGGTTGTTGGAACCATTTAAAGGTGGTTTAGAGAAATCAAGGTTCGAGATGGGATAAAAATATGGTAAAAATTCCTAAAATCCTCTAAATAAATATATTGAAGAGGTTGGATAAATCAATTTTAAAAAATGGGGTTTCGAAAGTATACATTTTGGGTAGTGACCAAAACGTAAAGATTTAAAAGTTGAGAAAATTGTGTTTTTCAAGAAGAGTTAAAATCTTAGAATCTCTAGGGAGCTACTTGGCAATTATGCATTTTCCCTAATTTGGCATGTGTTTTAAATTTTTATTAAATAATTAAAAATATTTTTAATTGATTTAATTAAAAAGGTAGTTAATCGGTTAACAAAATATTTGGCGAGCTTTTCATTTCTCACTTTCACTTCAGCCAAACACTCGCCATTTTCTCTCAATTTTCCAGAAATTCTCTCTCAAAATCTCTTTTGATTTCCATCTTTCCCTTATTGATTTCTTCCATTTTCCTTCAAGTTTCTTCAAGCTAATCTTGCCAAATTAGCGGAGAAGCAAGGATTGGAGGTAATTTTTGTTCTAACCCTCTAATCTAGGTTCTTTAATGAAATTCCAAAGATATTTGACTCTTTATTAATGAATTAAATTATGATTTTGTTGTTAGATTGAAAAACTAGTGAAATCTTGGTAGAAAATGGATTTTAAGGTGATTTTCGGATTTTGATTGATTTGGCTAGTTTGAGGTTGTTTCTAAATGAGTTTTAAAAGGTTTTTGGTGTTGAAGTGGGGTCTTAGTCATAGTGATCCCGAAATCCTTGAGTTTCTTGATATTTGAGGTGTTTTAGTTGAGTTTTTGGGGTGTTCTTGAGTAATTTGAGTTGTTGGAGGTATAAGGACGGTATTAAGTTGTTTTTGGATGTTGATTAATGCCTAAAATGTGCTGGATGTGTTGGTAATGGTTGGGAAGAGGTTAGAGGTCAATCAATTGAGTTTTCGGTTGTTTCGGATAGGTGTTTTGGTTATTTAGAGCAGAGCTGTGGGATTTCTTGTGAGTGCTAGTGTTTTGGATGCATTTTAATGCATTAAACCTCTATTTTTGTGTGTTGAGAATAGGGGATATTATTCCAGAAGCAAACGAAGTGGTTTTGGAGGCTTCAGACGATCGATAATTGCGCCGGCAAGCGTTGTTTCGCAAGTTGGTGAGTGGAACTTGGTTTTCCAGCATGGAAACGTTTTAGAAAAGGTTTGTGGAACTTAGTAAGAGCTTGAAATGCTTTACTAAGTTCGGAAGTAAGTAAGGTGAATCTCACTCTTGGATTGTGCGATTGTGAATTTTGAATGCACTTGGTTTTAATTGCATTTACCTCCTGTTTTAAAGCATATTTTGAATATGTGAAATGAGGTTGATGATGCCATATGGTTTAAGGATGCACTAGGTAAGTGATCCTTGTATGTATGTGTTGATGCATGAGGTTTGAAGCATGGTTTAATGCTTGATTTATGGCTTATCATGAATGCTTTGTAAAAAACAGTGAGGTTTGCATGTGTTATGGATTATATTGGCAAATGTTGTTGTATAAAGTGTTTTATAAATGAAATCGGATATAGTTAGCCAGCTATAGGATTGAGTGCACTATAAAAAAGTTTCCTTGGATGTTGAGGGGTTGTGATTGTACCGAATACTCAACCCAAGTACCCTAACGATTGAGGATTGTTTAAGGTTGCAACGGTTAAGGGTAGCTCCCGGGTGCGAACCTTGTGTGTGTCTTGTATCTCGTTAGTGGGTTATACATCTACCGATGAGTGGTGTTGAGGGGTTTTGATTATACCGAATACTCCACCATGGGTGTCACAACGATGGAGGGTCCCTCTCGTGCATGAGCCTTGTAATGCCGGTAGAGTGTATGAAGGGTGTGGGACAACCCTTGGTAATCCGTGTATTCGATATATGTTTTTTGAATTGTTTCTTATCACTTGTGAGACAATATAATGAAATGAAACATTGTGGAAAATGTTGTTAATGCATAATTTGAAAGATGCATGTTTTGGTTTAAGCTTAGCATGAAGGTGGTCATGCTTGGAAGGCTTGTATTATGAGTAGGAATGATTTAATTGCTGGATTAATATGTATCACGTTACATGATGTTTATTACAATGGTTTTGAGGATAAAGTGCATGTTTTGTCTAAGGAAGCTTGATGGTTTTGAAAGGAGTGAAAAATGGTTTTGTGCATTGATGATGTTTTTGGTTTGAGCAATCCTTACTAAGCTTGTATGCTTATGCTCTATTTGTTCATCAATGCGGTCAATTTAAGCTTATGAGGCAGCACTTGCAAGGGGATCGGTGGAAGACTTTTATTGAAGGTAAGCTTAGGTTTTCGACTAGTGTAATAAAGGCAATGAGGGTGTCCAATGTTATGCATGTGGTTTGTTTGGTATTTTTTGGTTTTGTACAAGTTTGAGATGCATGCTTGGACACGTAAATGGCCTCTAGGTTTTGGTTATGCGTTAAATTGGATTTTAGACTTTTGGTGTTTTTAACTCATAAGAAGCATGCCTTTAGTCTCATTGCTATTTAGAATGATGCTATGATGTTGCTATGCTTCGTTCAAGTTGACGTTGATGTATATTTAAGTTGCCAATATGTTAGGGCATGTGTCGAGATGATTTCAGAGGGTAAAAACTGATTTAAACCAGCTTTTTAGAACATTGCAAGCCCAGGTGTTTCGAAACGCCCTTGCCTGTTTTGAAACAGTGGCCTAAAATGGCCTTGGCGTTTTAGAACATTGAGGCCTCTATGAACCATCGTACCGAAACACGTCTTAGCGAGTTTCGAAACGAACCCGCGTATTGAAACGGTCAGCTGTGTTTGGAAACGGCCGTTCCGATACATGGCATTATGTTCCAAAACATATGACCATTTGACCTATTGTTGAATTGTTCTGAGTTCTGTATCTTACGTTTTGGTCCTTGTTTGCCATGTATGTAGTTGAATGGGTTCTAGATGTCGTTTTGAGCTGAGATTTCTCTGAAAAACATGTAATGAATATAATTAAATATTGGAAACCTGAATTTTCCGTTAACCCTTATGATTTATCAGAATTTACAAAATGGTCCCTAAACCTTAATCGGCTTTAATTAATTGGCCATTGTGTTGATGTTTCATCCACTGCTTGTGTACGTACACATAAGAACCTAAGTTGCATCTAGACAAGATAAAAAGAAAATAAAGGGTCATTTATTGAGGTAAACTTTTCCCGATTTACTTCAATATTCCCCGTGTGATCAGTTCGGTTCGGTCTATCGGCCAGGCTGGGTCGAGGGGGTTACATGGTGGATTGATAGATGAGTTACAAGTGAAACCATCCTTGATTCAGTTGATTAAGGAGAAGCATTTACTTGATGATTCTTTAGTGCCTCATGTTCAGGACATAGCGGATGGTAATGCAACAAATTTTTGTTTTAATAATGATGGTGTTTTGTGCTTTAAAAGTCTAATAGTTGTGCCGGAGGATGTTGAGTTGAGGCGCACTATTTTGACTGAGGCACATAGTAGTCCTTTTGCTATGCATCCTGGTAGTACTAAGATGTATCACGAATTGAAAGATAAGTACTATTGGGTTGGGTTGAAGAAGGATGTTGCTGAATTTGTGAACAAGTGTATGATTTGCCAGCGTGTGAAAGCTGAGCATCAATTTCCTTCCGGGTTGTTGCAACCTTTGAGAATACTGGAATGGAAATGGGAGAGGATTACGATGGATTTTGTGTCTAGTTTGCCTTTGACCCCGTTAAACAAGAACTCGATTTGGGTGATTGTAAAAACGCCTTATGAAGTGTGCACATTTCTTAGCTGTGCATTCTACGTATACGTTGGATAAGATGGTAGAATTGTACATTGTTGAGATAGTGCGTTTTCATAGTGTACCTAAATCTATAGTGTCCGACTATCCATCCATCTAAGGATGATACGAGGTATTGAAATTTAAACGCATACCCAACGCTTGATGTAGACACTCCCAAAACCTCGTTGTAAACCTCGGCACACTTCGTCAACCATTCCACGATCGCCCAAATGGAGTTCTTCTTTGACGGTGTCAAAGGAAAACCCGACACAATATACATCATGATCCTCTCCCATTTCCACTCTGGAATCCTCAAAGGCTGCAACAAACTGGATGGAAACTGATGTTCAACTTTCACACGCTGACACACCAGACACTTACTAACAAACTCCGCCACATCCTTTTTCAAGCCCACCCAGTAGTACTCATCTCGCAACCTTCGATACATCTTAGTTCCACCAGGATGCATGGCAAAAGGGATATTGTGCACCTCCGTCAAGATAGTGCACCTCAACTCAACATCCTCTGGCACAACTACCCGACCCTTAAAACACAAGACACCATCATCACTAAAACTGTAATCCGTATGATTACCCTCCGCAATGTCTGTAACATGCAGAACCAAAGAATCATCAAGCAGTTGTTTTTCCTTGATTAAACCAAAGATGGTTTCACCTAATGTTCAGCCACCAAGCCACCATCACGAGACAAACTCAAACAAGCGAACATCGCTCTCAACTCCACCGCAACCTTTCGGCTCAAAGCATCGACCATCACATTGGCTTTCCCCGGATGATAATCGATCGTAATCCTTCAACAATTCCACCCATCGACGCTGCCAAAGATTCAACTCCTTCTAAGACATAAGATACTTGAGACTCATGTGATCCGTGTACACAATACATTTCTCGATGTAAAGATAATACCTATATATCTTTAGAGCAAACACTATAGCCGCAAGCTCGAGATCGTGAGTAGGATAATTACGCTCATGCACCTTCAATTGCCTCAACGTATAAGCAACTACTCTACCCTCCCTCATCAACACACACCCTAAACCCACATAGGATGCATCACTATACACCATAAACTCTTTTCTCGATTCAGGTTGAATCAAGATCAGAGCTTGTACCAAAACTTCCTTCAACCTTTGAAAAGCTTGCTGCCTCGCCTCCGTCCACTCAAACTTAACATCTTTCTGAAGCAACTTCGTCAATGGAGCAGTTATCTTAGAAAACCCATCCACGAACAGACGATAATACCCAGCCAAGCCTAGAAAACTACGAACCTCCGTCACCGATTTTGGTTGTTTCCAACCAACAACCGCCTTTATGTTTTGAGGATCTACACGAATACCCGTGTCAAACACCACATGACCAAGAAACACCACCTCCCCAATCCAGAACTCACATTTACACAAATTTGAATAAAGCTGATTATCCAACAAAGTCTGCAGCACTATCCTCAAATGCTTATCGTGATCCTCCTCGGTACGAGAGTACACAAGGATATCATCGATAAACACCACCAAAAACTAATCAAGGTACTCGTGGAACACCCGATTCATCATGTCCATGAACACAGCCGGTGCATTGGTCAAACCAAAAGGCATCACTAGGAACTCGTAATGCTCGTACCTCGTATGAAAAGCCGTCGTCCGTACGTCCTTATCCTTCACCTTAAGTTGATAATACCCCGACCTTAAATCAATCTTTGAAAGCACAGCCGCGCCACGAAACTAATCAAAAAGATCATCAATCTGAGGTAAAGGGTATTTATTCTTTATCGTCAACTTATTCAGTTGCCGATAGTCTATACACATCCGCATTGTACCATCTTTCTTCTTAACAAACAAAACTGGAGCTCCCCAAGGCGAGATACTCGGCCTAATGAAACCACAATCTAACAACTTCTGAAGCTCCGTCTTTAACTCTTTTGGCGCCATTCGATAAGGAGTAATGGATACTGAAGCCATATTTGCATACGTCTCTATCAAAAAAACTCGACTTCCCTATCCGGTGGCAACCCAGGTAACTCTTTCAGAAACACCCCCGGGAAATCACAAAGTATCGGAATATCCTGCGGATGTGCTTCCTTTATATTTGGGTTCATCAAATATGCCAAATAAGCTTGGCAACCACGACTCATCAACTTGTGAACTTCCACCGCCGAAAAAACATTAGAAAAGAACTTTATGTTCTTACCCACCACCACAACTTCAAAATCATCGGCAAGCTTCAACGAAACACGCTTGGTCTCACAATCAATCACAACTTTATGTTCCGACAACCAATCCATCCCAAGGATAACATCGAAACCATAGAAAGGTAACTCCATTACATCAACAGGAAACACATGTCCTTGAACCATCAAAGGACACCTTCTATACAACTTCCTAACAACTACCGTTTCACAAAACAAACTCGTAACTTGCATACCCACATCAAGAAATTCTAATGGAACATCAAGCAAACGAGCATGCTCATGCAAAATGTATGAATGTGTAGAACCAAAATCTATCAAAGCAAGCAATGACAATGATTGCAAGGAGAAGGTACATGCGATCACATTCGTGTCATTACGCCCCTCGTGGTGAGCATAGACTCGAGCTGGTCCACCACCCTCTGGTTGCACCGCGTGTAACCCCCTTAGCCCGGCCTAGACGCCCGACCCGAACTAATAAGATTACACGGGAAAACCGAAGTCAACCTCGATTAACGACCCTTTTTTCTTATTATCTTCTCTAGATGCACATTATTATCATATATGTTTAGAAAAGCGATTAGGCGAAAACGGCACATCGATCATAGTTTGATTAGAGGTTCAATTGCATACATTTGACTTTTAGGGACTAAATTGTAATTTATAGAAAATACAGAGACTTTTCAGATTTAAACGTTACCAATCCTTAATTGGTCATGTAACATGCAAACATGCCAAATTTTAGCTCAAACGGGTCATCCAAACTCATCCAATTGAACATACAACATTCAGGGACCAAGATGCAACAATTCAAAACTTAAAAAGATTCCATTAACTGAAATTAACGAACCCGTATCAGTACACCTCAGCCTGTATCGATACGCAAATTGACAGTAGCGAGTTTTGGGACAAAGGTATTGATAAGCCCAAGCCTGTACCGATACGGCCTTCAATCTTTTGCCTAGGCGTATCGATACACGGGCAAATTGTATCGGTACACCTAAGCTGAAAAGTCTGAATTTGGCCTTAGTGTATCGATACTCCCTCCTGAGTATCGATACGCATACTGGACTTGCACCTTCAATAGCCATTTAAACACATTTAACAACATCTAAACATGCTTAAAACATACATACATGTTATAAACAACTTACCAAACACATAAGCTTCAACAAACAGCCTAACTTAATCATCAAGCATATCAAATCATGGTGAAAATATTATCTACTCAAGCATGCTTTAGAATATAAGCCAAATCATAGTCAAAACACTATAAGCAAGACCATAGACCACTTAGAGACCATTTACACGTCCAAAAACATAAACCAAACATACCCAAGGTGTTTAACATCACCAACAAAACCAAGAGTAGAAATCTCACCCATTGCCTCTTATTACACTACAGTAAAACCACATACATTGCTTAGAGAAATACTTGGATTTCCCCTTACTTTCTTGCTGCCTCTAATGCTCAATTCTCTGAATTCATGAATCAAATGAGCGTAAGCATAAAGCTTAGTGAGGATCACTAAAAACCAAACATTCATCAATGCATTTTGTAAAACCAAAACATCATCATTTGTCAACATATGCCTTTCTTTAAAACATGCTCTTAAAGCATCAATGCACTTTTAAAACCACATGCTCATAGCATCACTAAGGTAACAGCAAAATCCTTTGCTCATGCTTAAATCAAGCATTACATGCATTCTAGCATAATTCCCAAGCATCACATGCTTAATTCATTTCTCAACATCATTATATTGGCTAGAAAGTGATCATTAATAAACCATATCAAAACAAACACAATTGACACAATCGGATATGCGGAATACAAGCGTTATCCCACACGCTTCATACACACTACCGGACTACACAAGGTGGAGATATATGGCACAATCACAACCACTCAACACCCGTGATGGAGATAAATGGCAAAATCACAACCCCTCAACATCACTCATCGGTAGTTGTATAATTCCACTAACGAGAGTACGGGACACATACCACAAGACTCACACACGGGATTAAACCATCCACCGTTGTGATCTTAGCCTCAATCGTTAGGGTACTTGGATGGAGTTTACGGCACAATCACAACCCCTTGACATCCAAAGTGACTTTATTCACGATGCACCCAATCCTATAGCCGACTAACTATATCCGATTAAAGTAACCAAAAACCATTTCCATCACTTGCCAATATAACCATTAACATCACTATTTCACTGTTTTTCAAGCATAAATCACTATGTCATTTTCACAAGCATAAATATGCTTAAACCAAATGCATTAATCACATAAATCTAAGGATCACTTACCATGTGCATCCTTAACAAAATGGCATTAAAAACCAGCATCATCAATGCTCAAAACATGTTTTAAAAAAGTAATCAATCCACATTCAAATCAAGTGCATTTTAAACCAAAACATAGCACATTCCGAGAGAGACTTTCGTTTTACTTACTCTTGAGCTTAGCTAAGTGTTTTAAACTTACACTAAGCTCCCAACACCACGCTCAAAGCGTTACAAAGCTGGAAAATCCATTTCCACTCACCGATACGCGAAACCTCGCTCGCCGATGCAAATATCACCCTTCTAAAGCCTCCAAAAATGCTTCGCTTGCTTCTAGATCAAGATCCCCTATTTTTAGAGCATCAAAACAGAGATCCAAATGCATTAAAATGCATTTCAACACTAGTAACTAATCATAAACTCGTTTCTCACCAAAACTACACCAATTTTCCCATCTGACACAACCGAAAACTCAATCGATTGCTTCCTAAACCAAGCCCAGCCAACATACATCACTTCCAATCATTATTAAACATCAAAACACATCTAAAAACAACCTAAACCCTTCCTTATACCTCCAGCAAGCATAACACCTTCAAATTACCACAAAAATCCAACTAAAACCATCAAGAAACTCAAGGATCTCAAGGATTTCGGGATCTATATTATCAAAAATGTTTTTCAACATAATAATCATCTCAAAACTTAATTAAAATCAATCCAAAATAGAGCTCATCATAAACATTCCGAAAATCAAGATTTAAACCATGATTTTGCAAGATTTTGATCTTAAATCAAAACTATAAACAAAACTCATCCAAAAACAACATTTAGGAGCCAAAGATCTTGATAATTTCAATAAAGAACCTAGATTAAAGGTTGAGAACGAGATTTACCTCTAATCCTTGCCTTCCTTAAGGATTGAGAAGTTTTTGCTTCACAAAACTTGAAGAACTTGAAGAGATTTCTTGGAAATGATTTAGGAATCAAAGAGAGAGTGTTTGGGAGAAAAGAAATCTGGAGAAAGAGTTGGGAAATGAATATTGTTGAGATGAGAGTTAGTTACGTCAAAAACTCTTCATTTTTCTATTTTAGCAATTTAATAAAATAAATTCCTTTTTATTTTAATCATCTAAAAATAATTTTAAAACACATGTCAATTTAAGAAATGTGTAATTGCACCAAAGCTCCCTAAAGATTCTAATATTTTTGACTCCTCTTTTGAAATTACATTTTCCACAGTTTTGAAACTTTACATTTTGGTCACTACCCAAAATGTATCACTTCCAAAGCTCTTTTTGTAAAATTGATTTGACCAACCTTTGAAACGTGATTTTAGAGGATTTTAGAAATTTTGTCATATTTTTATCATTTCCCGATCCTTGACTTCTCTAAACCACCTAATACAATTCGAACTGTTTTCGACCGATCCGATGCAATGTCTATAACATTTAGGCCCAAAACCAGGGTGGTACACCTGCTAGTCCAAAACCTCTACAAAATGGACCACAAAACAAACTTTAATTAAATTTTAGGAGTTAATATAATTGATTACGAGCATTTGAACACGATTGTATTGTAAAAACTCAATTTCTATACTTTTTACCTAGTTAAAATTCCAACTGGTCCATTGTAAGGCTCATTTAGACACGCTGGTCCAAAACCTCTACAAAAGGACCGCAAAACAAGTTCTAATCAAATTATAGGAGTTCTTATAATTGATTACGAGCTTTTCAACACGATTATATTTCAAACCCTCAATTTCTGTACTTTTTACTCAGCTAAAAAATACAACTAGTCCATTGTAAGGCTCGTTTAGACATGCTCGTTCGAAACCTCTACAAAAGGACCGCAAAACAAGTTTTAAAATTGAATTTTACGAGATCATATAATTTATTAATAGATTTTAAACACGATTATATTGCAAAACCTCAACTTCTGTACTTTTTACTTAGTTAAAATTCCAACAGGTCCATTGTAAGGCTCATTTAGATACTCTCGTCCAAAACCTCTATAAAAAGGACCGTAAAACAATTTCTAATCAATTTTTTGGAGTTCATATAATTGATTACGAGATTTTCAATACGATTATATTGCAAAAATTCAATTTCTATACTTTTTACTGAGTTAAAATTCTAACGGGTCCATATCAGCAGTGATGGTCATCCACCACGTATACGCATCTCCATGTAACAAACAGACCATGCAGCCCAACTTCTGCACATTATTGCAATCCATCTACCCTAAAATCCTCTTGGTACTTTCGAACCAAGCCTCTCTACCCTCTAGACATAAACCTCTAAACTTTGTCCCGCCCAAACTGCGCAGATGCTCTAAGGGTAAACCAGTATTGGCACCAAGCTGAGGTGTAGCCGCGTGTATGCCTGTAATTGCTTCCTGAAAGGCTCCAGCAATAGCCTGAATTAGAGGTGTCATGTCATGAGCAACTGGCCCTTGCGCTACCTGAGGTCTACCACCTCCAGCACCAGCTCCTGTCTCAGCTCCACCTCCACCAAGAGGAAGACGGGGCAAATTCTCAGCATCCACCTCTACCTCATTCTCATCTACATTCTAGACATTGCCTCTCAGCTCTCGTCTCGGTCCCATGATATGATAAATAGTTCTACAATGCAAATACAATAGCAAAAATAGTTAAGCTCACAAATAGCAAGAACCCAAGTCACTCGTTCCGTCGTTTAAAACAAAACTCTTTTCTTTACCGGTAGTATTGGCAATGGGTACCCCAGTCACACATATTAAATCACCACATAATCATCACACACCACAACTATCAATCAAATCATGATACAATCATTCACCGTGCATAGCATCGAACACAACATGTTATTAATCATAATTCAACATTCAACATACATCCCAATCTTTCGTAACCAACAAATGTAACCCTCTTAACCCGGTCTAGGCATTTGACTCGAGTTAAGAGAATTACACGGGGAAAACCGAAGTCAACTCGTTAAAGTCAACCTCGATTAGCAACCCTTTTTTTAACTTGGCTAAATGCATAATTATATCCTACAGTTTTTACTCACGCAACGAATATATTTCCAACTAAACAGAACATCAAATGTCCATTCATTTGCAACAATTCGATATTAGGTCAAATCACAAATTATTGTTACCAACCTTTAATTAGGTTCATTACATGCCTGCAGGTGAAATATCAGCATCATACGATCATTCAATCATCCATAATTGCAAATCATACAAATAAGGATTAAAATGTAAACATTAAAAACTGACAGATTATGCCATTTTAACTACTTAACGACCCCGTTACGAAACAGACACCCCATGTTTCAAAACCACGCATTCCAGTAGCATTTGGTCTCGAAACGGCCCTTACCCGTTTCAGAACCAAATCCCCAAATTGAACTCTCGTGCACTCAGACAAAGCTGAGCGGTATCGAAACGACCCCGAGTTTCGATACGGGTACAAAATATAACTAAAGGTCTCGAAAAGGTCGAGTAGTGTTCCGAAACATTAAGGCCAAATATGCAAGTTGTATCGAAACAGCTGCTACTGTTTAGAAACACATACCACATATGCACTAAAACAACAACATTTAAGCACCTTAAAGCACACCATATGGCCACAAATCATCATGCAATCTTAGATCAACATCAACCACATATTTATCCAACACATAGGCATCATCAAAGGCATCTATCAACAAGAATTTCATAGCATGATTACTCTTAAGTCGTGCAACCTAGAAGCAATCCACATAGAGTATCAAAATCCACAACACAAAGCATATCAACATATAAAGGCCCATTACAAGTCTTATAAGGCAAAACACACTTGCCAAACCAGGGAGTTTAAACAATCCCCTCTCAAATATCGAGGTACCATCCCCATTGCCATTTCTACCTTATTAAAAGTGTCAAAACCCATACTTGTAAATCGAGTGATGAATTGGGTGAATTCCTTTGCTATTTTGCTGCCAATAAGCTCACTAATCTGCATTGTTGGAAAGAAGAGCGTGAGCATATTTTCTTAGTGAGGGAAAGCTCAATTTAAACAACAACAACAATGCAGTTTTTCAAAACAATGTTTCCTTTAAAACATAACCACATCATGATCAACTTCCTCATGCTTTTAAAACCACATTTAAAGCATCATTTATAAACTACATGTATCATTTTCTCATGCATATCTCAATGCATCCAAACCAAATATTCACATGCTTAAATCTCCTAAAGCATAATCATCATGTATAAAAGTGTTTATACAAAAGCATTTCAAAAACCATGATACATGTTGAATTCATATATTGGCATTATAAGTGAACCGGATGGAATCTACCCACATCAAATAATGATCAGATATATAAACACACTTGAAAGAATTAACCCCCGTCAAGCCCTTGATAGAATCAACCCCTATCAAGTCACATGGTGAAATCAACCCTCACCATAATCTCACTTCGGCCGAGATGTCACTACCCGCATTTCCCGTTGGTAATAGAATCTACCCATATCACTCGCAACACGATAGAATCTACCCCTATTGTGTAACCGAAGAATGTATCACACGCGCGAATTTTATATATTATAGTACACTTTACATCGTATTGGTCGACCAACATATTCGATAGAAGAAATCTCATCACTAGGCCAATATATCATCTAAATCCATGTTAACTCACTGCTTTCAATGCATCAACAAAACCATCACATATCCTATCTCAAAATATGCTCAAATATAGCATAATATCTCATCAAGAATAACCTCTTGAAACAAAATCAAATCGTTTCATGGGATATAAATCAGCAAAACCATGCTTATAAAACATGCATAACAGTGTGTAACAAATATAAATCCAAAACATGAGCATGATAATCCACATGGACCTTAAACCGAAAACCGAGAGCTTTGACAACCATACTTACTTATGAGATTAGCTAAGCTTTTCAAGCTTACACTAACCTCCCAAAACCTTGTTTCCAAGATTATAAAAGTGTTCAAACCACATCCACTCAACGATACAATTTCGCCTCACTTGCCAATGCTTTTCCAAGCTTCTGAAACTCCAAATACGCCTTCTAACGATCAAGCAACATCTTGCCCTGCTTCTAACCAAAGAAAAACAGAGGTTTAATGCATACTCTTGCAACAAAACCTCCAGCAACATAAAACCCCACGCAACTCCAACATTCGCCAAGAAATTAACAACCGATACAACACGAAAACATCGGCAAAACCACTCTAAACCATTCCCAATCATCACCCAACAAAATAAACCATCAATACTCACCCATTTACAACCTAAAACTCCTTCCCAACCTCTACAAACCTCTAGCTATCAAGAAACCACAACAACAACCCCTAAACTCAAGATTTCATCACTAACTTCTAGCAATGTAACTAGTTTTGGGATTACTTAACAAAATCCATCAAATTAACATTATTAGCCATTAACAACATGTTAATAATCAATCATTAACTCAACAATAAACATCAAATCCCAAGATCCACCATAAATCTTCAAGAAACCTCAATTAAACATGATTTCATCAATTAATATATAAAAGCCCATTAAAAACAATATGTAAAAGACTAAATACTTGGGAATTTAAGTAAAGAACACGTCATTAGAGGAGAAGAACGAACCTACCTCAAATGATGAGCTCTTCCTCCATTTTTGAAAACAAACCAAAAGAAAACCAAAGAGAAAACAAGAGATTAAATGAAGGATCAATAGAAAATAGATAAATCTTTGAAATCCAAATCAAATTTAGAGTTTACCTTGAAAATCTTTTTGTTTGGATGAAGGGGTTTTGAGAGAAAAGTGAAAGAAGAAAATTATCATCAAATCTAATTTGTGAGAAAATGAAAAACCGTTTTAACTTCTCTCAATCTTTTTAATATAATTTATTTAATTAAAATTGTAAAATAGGAGGAAAAGTCTCTATTAGCTCTTGTTATTGCTCCTTAAAGATTCAAAGTATTAGCCTTTTACGTTTTTGCAATTAAATCAAACTTTACCATTTTTACATTTTGGCCACTAAACCAAAATGTCCGATTTCTAAAATTGATTTCTTTAAATTACCTTTACCAAAATTAATCATATATATAATTATGATTTTTCGAAATTTTCCCATATTTTTATCCGACCAAAAACCTTTTAATTTAATTATTTACTGAAACTAAACTAGACCGATAAATTGGTTTGAACCGAACCGCCTAACCAAACCCGGCTAACGCCGAGGCCCAAAATCAAGGCGTTACATTTTGCCTATAATAATAGCTATCAAGCGAGTATACAAATGGCACCATATGAAGCTTTGTATGGAAGGAAGTGTAGAACGCCTCTTTGTTGGGCGGAAGTGGGGCAAAAGTTGGTTTCCTTGCCTGATTTACTTAAGGGAACGTCAAAGAAGGTAAAGCTTATTTGTGATCGGTTGAAGGCGGCATCAGATCGTCAAAACTCTTACATGGATTTAAAGAATAAGGAAATTGAGTTTGCGGTTGGAGATCGCGTGTTCTTGAAGGTATCGCCTTGGAAGTAGGTGATGAGGTTTGGACGTAAGGGTAAGCTTAGTCCAAGGTTTATTGGACCTTATGAGGTTGTGGAGCGTGTTGGTCATGTTGCATATCGGTTGAGGTTGCCTCCCGAGTTGGAGAAAATTCATGATGTGTTTCATGTTTCGATGTTGTGAAGGTATAGATCGGATCCGTCTCATGTTATGCATGTTGAGGAGATTAAGTTGAATACGTATTTATCTTATGATGAGGAGCCAATTCTGATTCTTGATACTAGTAGCAAAGTTCTTCGTGGTAAGACGATTGAACTTGTGAAGGTGTTGTGGCGACATTGAGGAGTTGAGGAGGCCACGTGGGAAAGCAAGGAGGACATGTTGAAGCAGTTTCTGCACCTTTTTCCTTTAGTTAAAATTTTGGGAACAAAATTTCCTAAGTGTGGGAGAGTTGTAACGCCCCGGTTTTGGGCCTAGAGGTTTTGGAGGCAATTTAAGGTCCGATGAACCTAGATTAGGGATTTGGGGTCATTTGGAGTTGGTTCAGGGTAAACTTGGCTCAGGATGTGGTAAACCTATACGAAAAAATTCTAAAATCCTCTTTAAATATATATTGAGGGAAAGTGAAGCCAATTTTGGAAAATGATTTTTGAAAAGTCGGCATTTCGGATTGGTGACTAAAACGTAAAAATTGCAAATTTCATTTTAATGGCTAAATTGAAGAGAGATAAAAATAAGAATCCTTAGGGAGCTATTACACCAAGGTTTTATCAGCTATTCCCTTGATTTTGTGTTTTAAATGATTTAATTAAATATTTAATAAGGGAGTTTTATTAAAAGAGATTTTAAAAGGCTAATCATTTTCTTACGTAACTACTTTTCTCCTAAACTTTTCTCTTAACTTTCCCAGCAGCCAAACTCTCTTTTCATCACTAAAATCTCCTAAAATTATCTCATTTCATTTACTTTTGATTCTTAAATGATGCCCATGGATTTCTACAACAACTAGCTAAAGTTTTCTTGAAGGATTTTTTCAAATTCATTGCAAATCAAGGGGAAAGCTTGTGTTAGAGATGATCTTTCTTTTATCTCCTATAATCAAGGTTCTTTATTGAAACTCCCAAGTTTTTGGCTCTCTAGTTTTGTTTAATAACAAGATTTTGTAATTCAATTGATGAAAATTGCTAAATTAGGCTTTGTAAGATGATTTTTCAAGATTTTTGTTATGGTACTGTTTTGATTGATTTGAGGTTGATTTTAATCATGATTTGAATGTTAAATGATATGGAAATAAAGGTTTTATAATGGTGATCCCGAAATGGGTTGGATCTCTAATTGTTAGATTTTGGGTTTTTGAGGTGTTAGTGTAAAATCTGAGTTGCTGGAGGTATAAAGACGTAATTAGGTTGATTTGAGATGTTGATTGATGATTAAATATGTATGGAAGTGATATTTTATGAATGGGCTGAATTTAGAGAGTGATAGAAGGTGATTTCAGTTGTTTAAGTTGATGGTGATTTTAATGCATTATGATGCATTAATCCTCTGTTCTTGTGTGGTATAAACATGTGAGAATACATCGGAAGCATTCGGTGAAGTTAGTGTAAGCTTAAAACATTTTACTAAGTTTGGAAGTAAGTAAAAGGATTTTCTCCCTCGAATTGTGCTATTACGAGTTTGTTGATGCACTTGATTTTAAATGCATATTACATACTATTAAAGCATGATTTAAAGTTAGCGATTTACTGTTTTTGATATTATATTGGTGAAAGATGCACATGGTAAGTGATCCTTGTAAGTATATGCTTATACTTGTATTATGAAGCATGGTTTGATTCTTGGAAATGTGGTTTATTAGTAATGCTTTGAAAATAGCGAGGTTTATGTTAAATGCGGATTATATTGGTAAGTGATATTGTGAAATTGGTTTATAAATGAAATCAGATATAGTTAGCCGGCTATAGGATTGAGTGCACTATAAACAAGTCGCCTAGGATGTTAAGGGGTTTATACGGTGTACCGAATACTCCATCCAAGCACCCTAACGATTGAGGAAAGTGTATAGTGTCCCGTCTCTTGTTAGTGGGGTTATACATCTACCGATGAGTTGTGTTGAGGAGTTTATACGGTGTACCGAATACTCCACCACGGGTGTCACAATGGTGGAGGGTAGCTCCCATGTGTGAACCTTGAGATGCTGGTGAGAATGTATGAAGTGTTGGGACAACACTTGTGAATCCGTGTATTCGATGTGGTTTTGAGAGATGAACATGTTGATGATCACTTGTGAGCCAATATAATTGATGAAGTATTATGAAATGGTTAATGATGCATAATATGTAAATGCATGTTTTACTCTTTAAGCTTTGCATATGGTAGTTATGCATGGGAAGGCTTAAGTTGAGTGTTAGCAATGGATTTACTGTTGAGTTCATAATACATGATGCATGATTTTCAACATGTTGTTTTGTTTGAGGAAAGTGCATGGTTTTAAAAAGGGCATGACGGCTTTTCAAAGGATGTTAGTAAATTGAAATGAGATTTCAATGTGAGCATGAATATGGTTTTAATGCATTGATGGTGTTTTGTTTTTGAGCATTCCTCACTAAGCCTTGTGTGCTTACGCTCTACTTTTGTCCATCAATGCAGATAATTTAGGTTTTGTGTTAGCGAGAGGCAAGGGAATTGTAACCCCCTTAACACGGCCTAGATGCCCGACCCGAACTAAGAAGGTTACACGGGGAAAACCAAAGTTAACTCGTAAAAGTCAACCCTGATTAACGACCTCTTTTTTTCTTTTATCTTTTCTATATACACATTATTATCCTATATGGTTAGCAAAGCAATTAGGCGATAACGGCACATCGATCAGAGTTCAATTAGAGGTTCAATTGCGTTCATTTGACTTTTAGGGACCAATTTGTAAATTTCAGGAATTATAAGGACTATTCAGATTTTAAAGTTACTAATAAAAAATTAGTCATATAACATACCAGCATGTCAAAACTCATCTCAAACGAACCATCCAAACTCAACCAATTGAACAATCACAACTTAAGGACCGAAACGTAAGAAACAGAAACTCAGATCAATTCAAATTCAACATCCAACAGTCAAGTGTTTCGGAACAAAGAACCCTGTATCAGAACGACCGTTTCGAAACTAGGACGACTGATTCGATATGCGGGGGCATTCTGAAACCCCAAGAATCCCGTTTCGATTCGTTGGTTCACAGTGGCGAAATGTTCCGGAACGTGCCTTCTTGTTTCGAGTCACCATGGTCATTACAAGCCTCCGTTCCGAAACGGATAAGGGCATTCCGAAACGCCTAGGCTTGCAACTTACCAAATTGCTGGTTTTAATCAAGTTTTCATCTCTGGAACCATTCCGACACTTGTCCCAACACATATACAACATGGGTAAACATCAAGGACTACCAAACAAAGCACAAGCTATATCTTAACATCATTCTTGCAAGCTATAGGACTATAGGCATGCTTTCTAGATGTCAAAACAACAAAAAGACTAAAAACCTCATTCAAGCTCAAACCAATACTCAAAGGCCATTTACAAAACCGAATAAGCAAACCAAACATGCTAAAGGTGTTTAACATCACCAAATATAACCAAGAGTAGAAATCCCTCCCAATTGCCTCTTAATACACTAAGGTAAAACCACATACATTGCTTAGTCAAAGATACTTGGAATCCACTTGCTTTCTTGCTGCCTCAATTGCTTAATTCTCTACATTGATGAAACAAATTAGCGCAAGCATAAAGATTAGTGAGGATCGCTAAAACCAAACATTCATCAATGCATTTTACAAAACTGAAATATCATCATTCGCCAACTCATGCCTTTCTTTCAAACATGCTCTTTAAAGCATCAATGCACTTTTTAAACCACATGCTCATAGCATCATTAAAATAGCAACAAAATCCTTTTGCTCATGCTTAAAGCAAGCATCACATGCATTCTAGCATAATTCCTAAGCATTACATGCTTAAATCATTAATCAACAATATTATATTGGCTCGCAAGTGATCAATTCTCAACCATTTCAAAACCAACACAATTGACACAATCGGATACGCGGATTACAAGCGTTGTCCCACGCGCTTCATAGACACTACCAGACTATACACGGCTCACACACGGAATTAGACCATCAACCGTTGTGACACTTGTGGTGGAGTTTAACAGTACAATCTTAACCCCTCGATACCACTCATCGGTAGTTGTATAATTCCACTAACGAGAGCACGAGACACAAACCACAAGATCCATACACAAGATTAAACCATCCACGTTGTGAGCTTAGCCTCAATCGTTAGGGGTACTTGGATGGAGTATACGGTACAATTACAACCCCTCGACATCCAAGGCAACTTTATTCACGGTGCACCCAATCTTATATTCGGCTAAGTATATCCGATTAAAGAAATCTCAGATCATTTCTATCACTTGCCAATATAATCATTTAACATCATTATTCCACTATTTTACAAGCATAAATCACAATGCCATTTTCACAAGCATAAACATGTTTAAACTCCAATGCATACATCTCATAAATCCAAGGATCACCTACCAAGTGCATCCTTAACAAAAGGGCATTAAACACCAGCATTACCAATGCTTAAAACATGCTTAAAACAGTAAATTAAACCACATTTAATTCAAGTGCATTTTCCAACAAAAAAATAGCACATTCTGAGAGAGACTTTCGAATCACTTACTCTTGAGCTTAGCTAAGTGTTTCAAACTTACACTAAGCTCCCAAGACCACGCTCAAAGCGTTCCAAAGCTAGAAAATCCATTTCCTGTAAACCCCTTAGCCCGACCTAGACGGTTGACCCGAACTATGAAGATTACACGAGGAAAACCAATGTCAACCTGAAAGTCAACCTTGATTCATGACCCTTTTTTCTTTTTAATCTTGTCTAGATACATTTTATCCCTAAGTGAGTACTCATGAGATACGATGGAGAAAGGGACGGCAATTGAATCTCAAAAAGGGACTCAATTGCACAATATACAAATTTAGGGACCAAAATGTAATTTCTAAAAATTAGAAGGTCTTTACTGATTTAAAGGTTGCCAATATGAAATTAGTCAGGTTACATGCTTCTCTACCAATTTCAACTTAATTGGACATCTCAAACCCAAGCAATTGCAACTTTAACATTTGGGACTAAAATGTAAAGCTTGCAAACTTCAGCATCATTCAAATCAGTGCCCAACGGTCTCCTGTTTCGAAACACCCACCTGCCGTATCAAAACGCAGGATCAGAACGGCGTTGACCGTTTCGATACGCGGATTGGTTCCGAGACTGGTTTCGAAACGAGGCCTTCCAGTGGCCAAATCGTTTCGAAACATCCCTTAGTGTTTCGGAACACGAAGGCCATTTTAGGGCCCCCATTTCGAAACACTAGAGGGTGTTTCGATACGGTTTGCCCAGAAACAGCAGCAATTGCTGGTTTTTCATGCACAAACTAGATCAAACACATCCAAATGACTTCCCAAGCATATCAACAAGTCAACATACATATAAGGTGCACATATAGAGCTCCTAAACACCTTCATAGCATCAAACAAGAAAATTCATAAGTCTAGAGGCATGCATCCTAATATCCAACCCAAATAGGGAAATTAAACCTACAAGTAAGCAATAAAGGCCATTTACAATTAAAAACAATCAAGGCACGCATGCCACAACCTTAGGGAGTTTAATACATCTCCCAAAACAAAACTTAGGTTCCCATTGCCAAATTATCAAAACTAATAGTACGAAAACTTCACCATACATGTGCTTGGATTCCCTTGGATACACTTAGCTCCCTTGATGCCCATTAACACCTCAATTATCTGCATTATTGGTAAAAGAGAGCGTAAGCACAAATGCTTAGTGAGGTAAGCTCTAACCAAAACCAATACAACAATGCATTTTTAGAAAACAATTTTAACAAAGCTTTTAAACCACACGCTCATCTCTTTCTCATGCTACCTTGCATCATTTTCAAGCATCTCACGCTTCATTACATTTAAGTACATTATATTGGCTTTCAAGTGATAAATCATAACCATTTGAACACAAGACACAATCGGATACGCGGATTACAAGCGTTGTCCCACACGCTTCATACACACTACCAGACTACACAAGGTTCACACTCAAAAGCAATACCTCCATTGATGTGACACCCGTGGTGGAGTATAACGGTACAATCTCAACCCCTCAACACCACTCATCGGTAGTTGTATAATTCCACTAACGAGAGTAAGGGACACATAGCACAAGATCCACACACGGAATTTACAACCACCGTTGTGATCTTACCTCAATCGTTAGGGTACATGGATGGAGTTTACGGTACAATCACAACCCCTCAACATCCAAGGCGACTTTACTTATGGTGCACCCAATCCTATAGCCGGCTAACTATATCCGATTCAAGTACTTAAAAACCATTTCATCACTTGCCAATATACATCAAATACCATCATCAATTCACTGTTTTAAGCATTAATCAAAGTCACTTATCATCATGCATCTCCATGCATCATAACCAAGTTAATAACATGTCAAACCAAGGATCTCTTACCTTGAGCATCCTTCAATACATGGCTTTCAAAACGAGCATTAATCATGCTAAAACATGCTTTCGAAACAGTAATTAAACATGCATTTCATAATTAATGCATCAAACCATAACTTAGCACATCTGAGGGAGTTTTTCTGAAAACTTACTCTTGAGCTTAGCTAAGTTGTTTAGACTTAAACTAAGCTCCCAAAACCTCCAAATAATCATTTCAAAGCTGGAAAACCAAATCCACTCACTAATTATGTTTCGCCTTGCTCGCCGAAACACCGATTAAGCCTCCGGATCAACTCCAAAAATTTCCGAAGATGTCTCCCCTATTTTAGACACATCAAAGCAGAGGATTAATGCATCATCATGCATTGAAATCTTTAGCCAACACTCCTATACTCGCTGCTCTACCTAAAACCAACATTTCGGCTACCAAACAAAACTGAAATCACCTCCAAACTCTTCCAAAACTTAACCCAGCCAAGATCCATCATTTCTAATCATTTCTAAACACCAATTAACACCTAAAACAAGCCTAAACTCGTCCTTATACCTCCAGCTATAACAAAACACCAAAAACACCCCAAAACCACCATTTTCATAAGCAAAATCTTAGGAAACACAACCTATTCGAGATTGCATTGATAAAACCTCATTTCTAACATCATTTAACATCCAAAATACATTAGAGAACTATCTCAAAACAGAGCCCAATCAATTTCAACGAAAATCTTCAAGATCTCTTCCAAAATCTTGAGTTTTAAGCCAAAATCTTGTTTCTAACATTAAAACCATTTATAAAACTTTAATAAAGGATTGACAACTTGGAATTTCAGTAAAGAACTGATTATTTAGAGGAGAAGAACAATCTTACCTCTAAATGATGATTTCTCCTTGATTTGGGCCAAATTCCATGAAAATTCAATGTGAAAATCAAAAGGATTTGATGCAAGATTGGTTAGGAAACAATGAGTGATGGAAATCTCATCAATTGAAGTGAAAATCTATGTGAAATTTGCTGGAGAAAAAGTTTTGGATGATGAGATTTTGAGAGAAAAAAGGATTGAGAGAAAATTAGGAAAATGTAGTTATGAAAATCAAAAGGTAGTTTTCCTTTTCTTTTTTTAATTAAAACATTAATTAAATCACCCAAATTAAGGAAAAATCTAGAGAAAAACATTTTGGGTAATTAGCTCCTTAAAGATTCAAAGTTTCAATCCTTTACAAAACAGTCACTACTAAACTTTGCAAAAATCGCATTTTGGTCACTACACCGAAATGTGGTATTTCCAAACCTTATTTTGTAAAATTGATTTCACCACTCTCTTAAATATATTAAATGAGGATTTTTAGACATTTTTCTATATTTTTAAAACATCCTGAACTAGGCTTTCCATAAAACCTCCTTTTATATTCGAACCGTTTCTCAGACCGGTCCGGTTCAAACCCTAAACTTCTAAGCCCAAAATTGGGGTGTTACATTTCCACTCACTGATATGCGAAACCTCTCTCTCCGACGCAAATATCACCTTTCTAAAGCCTCCAAAAATGCTTCGTTTGCTTCCAGATCAAGATCCCCTGTTTTTAGAGCATCAAAATAGAGATCCAAATGCATTAAAATGCATTTCAACACGAGCAACTAAACACAAACTCGTTTCTCACCAAACCTACACCAATTTACCCATCCGAAACAACCGAAAACTCAATCAATTGCTTCCTAAACCAAGCCCAGCCAACATACATCTCTTTCTACCATTATTAAACATAAAAATACATCTAAAAACAACCTAAACCCTTCCTTACACCTCCAGCAAGCATAACTTCATCATTTCACCTCAAAAACTCAACTAAAACCATCAAGAAACTCAAGGATCTCAAGGATTTCGGGATTTATATCATCAAAGCCCTTTTTCAACATAATAATCAACTCAAAACTCAATTACAATCAATCCAAAATAGAGCTCATTAATAATAATCCGAAAATCAAGATTTAAATCATAATTTTGCAAGATTTTGATCTTAAGTCAAAACTATTGATTGACAAGTTTTTCCTTCACAAATCTTGAAGAATTTGAAGAGAACTCTTGAAAATGGTTTACAAATCAAAGAGAAAGTGTTTGGGAGAAAATAAATATGGAGAAAATAGTTGAGAAAATGATTTTGCTGAAATGAAAGTTAGTTACGTCAAAAACTTCTCATTATTCTATTTTAACAATTTAATTAAAAAATCCTTTTTTTATTTTAATAATCTAAAAATCCTTTTAAAACACATGTAAATTTAAGGAAGGTGTAATTGCACAATAGCTCCCTAAAGATTCTAAGATTTTGACTCCTTTTTAAAAATTAAATTTTTCCATAGTTTTGAAACTTTACATTTTGGTCACAACCCAAATTGTACCACTTCCAAAGCTTATTTTGTAAAATTGATTTAACCAACCTCTTACACATGATTTTAGAGGATTTTTATCAATTTTTACCATATTTTTATCCTTTCCCGATCCTTGATTTCCCTAAACCTCCTAATATAATTCTAACTGTTTCCGACCGGTCCCATCCGATGTCTAGAACATCTAGGCCCAAAACCAGGGCGTTACAACTCTCCCCCACTTAGGAAATTTCGTCCTCGAAATTTTACCTGAAGGAAAAAGGTGCGGAAACTGCTTCAGCATGTCTGCTTTGCTTTCCCAAGTGGCCTCCTCAACTCCTCGGTGTCACCACAACATCTTCACAAGCTCTATCGTCTTGCCACAAAGAACTTTGCTGCTCGAATCCAGAATCTTCACCGGTTCCTCGTCATAAGTCAAATCAGGATTCAACTCTATCTCATCAACAGGCATCACATGCGAAGGATCCGATCTGTACCTCCGCAACTTAGAGACATGAAACACATCACGAATCTTTTCCAGCTCGAGAGGTAACCTCAATCGATATTCCACATGACCAATACGCTCCACAACCTCATATGGTCCAATAAACCTCAGGCGAAGCTTACCCTTACGCCCAAATCTCATCACCTTCTTCCAAGGCGATACCTTCAAGAACACAAGTTCGCCAACCGCGACCTCAATCTCCTTACGCTTTAGATCTACGTAAGACTTTTGCCGATTTGATGTTGCCTTCAGACGCTCACAAATGAGCATTGAGTTGTATGAAAATACAGCTCCAGTGTCTATTGCTCTCTATCGTATGGCTCTGAAAGAGTTAAAGGAGTTGAAGATGCAACTTCAGGAGTTGCTTGATCGAGGGTTTATTAGGCCTAGCATTTCACCTTGTGGTGTACCGATGTTGTTTGTGAAAAATAAGGATGGCACGATACGGATGTGCATTGCTTATTGGCAACTGAACAAGTTGACGAATAAGAATAAGTATCCTTTACCGAGGATTAATGATTTGTTCGATCAGTTTTGAGGTGCTTCAGTGTTTTTAACATTGATTTGAGGTCTGGGTATTATCAGTTGAAGGTGAAGGATGTAGATGTACCTAAGACTGTGTTTCGTACGAGGTACGAGCATTATGTGTTCTTGGTGATGTCGTTTGGTTTGAAAAAGCACCTATTGCGTTCATGGATATGATGAAATGAGTATTCCATAAATTTTTGATCGGTTTGTGGTTGTTTTTATTGATGATATCCTTGTGTACTCTCGTATCGAGGAGGATCATGATAAACATTTGCCAGTTTTGCTTCAGGCTTTGTTGGATAACCAATTGTATGCTAAGTTGAGCAAATGTGAATTTTGGCTTAGGGAAGTTGTCTTTCTTGGACATGTTGTGTCATGCGGGGGAATTAGGGTTGATTTACATAAGATTGCATCAGTGATGGATTGGAAATCACCTAAATCCGTGTTAGAAGTTTGTAGTTTTCTTGGGTTGGCTGGTTATTATCGTAGGTTTGTTGATGGTTTTTCACGGATTGATGCTCCGTTGACCAAGTTGTTGCAAAACAATGTTCGTTTTGAGTGTACGGAGGATGCACAACGAGCTTTCAAGAAGTTGATGGAAGGTCTAACACAAGCTTCTATCTTTATTCAACCTTAGTCGGGTAAGGAGATTGCTGTGTATACTGATGCATCATACGTTGGTTTGGGTTATGTGTTGATGCAAGGTGGAAAAGTTGTGGCTTATGCATCTAGGAAATTTAAGGTGTACGAGCGCAATTACCCTACTCATGATCTTGAGCTTATCGTAGTTGTGTTTGCCTTAAAATTTGAAGGCATTATCTTTATGGTAAGAAGTGTATTTTGTACACAAATCACAAGAGTTTAAAGTATTTGATGACTCAAAAGGATTTGAATCTTAGGAAACGTAGATGGTTGGAGTTGCTAAAGGATTACGATTTGGCAATCAAATATCACCCGGGTAAGGCTAATGTTGTAGCGGATGCCTTGAGTAAGAAGGTTGCGGTGGAGTTAAGAGCAATGTTTGCACGGTTGAGTGTGAGACAAGATGGTGGTCTTTTGGCTGAGTTGCAAGTTAAGTCATCTTTGTCACAGTTGATTAAGGAAAAGCAACATTATGATGAAGAGTTTGTACCGCATGTTAAGGATATAATGGATGGGAATCCAACGGATTTTCATTTTAATGATGATGGGGTGTTGTGTTTCAAGGATCGGATAGTGGCGCCTAATGACGATGAGTTAGGCGAATCATTCTAACCGATGCACATAGTAGTCCATTTGCTATACATCCGGGTAGTACTAAGATGTATCGAGGCATGAAGGAAGAGTACAATTGGGTTGGTTTAAAGAAAGATGTGGCTGATTTTGTTGCTAAATGTATGGTGTGTCCGCGTGTTAAGGCTAAACATCAGTTTCCTTCTGGGTTGTTGCAACCGTTGAGGATACCGGAATGGAAATAGGAGAGAATCACCATGGATTTTATGTTTGGGTTGTCGTTAATGCCAACTAAGAAGGATTCCATTTGCATGATTGTTTATCAGTTTACAAAGTGTGCACATTTTATGCTTGTGCATACGACGTATACTTCGAATAAGTTGGCGAATTTGTATATTGTTGAGGTCGTATGTTTTTATGGAGTGTGCAAGTCTATAGTTTTGGATAGAGATCTGCGGTTTACAATGAGGTTTTGGGAATAACCTACATCGAGCTTTAGGTACACAATTGAATTTCATCACTTCGTATCATCCATAGACGGATGGTCAGTCTGAATGTGTAATTCAGATTTTGGAGGATATGTTGAGAGGTTGTGTCATTGAGTTCCAAGGAACCTAGGAGAAATAGTTGCCTTTAGTAGAGTTTGCGTATAATAACAGTTACCAAGCTAGTATACAAACGGCACCTTTATGAAGCCCTGTATGGTAGGAGGTGTCGTACGCCTTTGTGTTGGGCTGAGGCGGGGGGAAAAAGTATGTTTCTTTGTCGGATGTGTTAAAGGATATGAATAAGAAAGTAAAGCTCATTTGTGATCGTTTAAAAGCTACCTCAAATCGTCAGAAATTCATGATGTGTTCTAAGGTTTATTGGACCATATGAGGTTGTGGAACGTGTTTGTCATGTGGCTTATCGGTTGAGGTTGCCTCCCGAGTTAGAGAAAATTCATGATGTGTTTCATGTATCGATGTTGCAGAGGTATCGTTCGGATCCATCGCATGTTATGCCAGTAGAGGATATTGAGTTGCAACCGGATTTGTCTTATGATAAGGAACATGTTGAGATTCTTGATTTTAGTAGCAAAGTTCTTCGTGGTAAGACGATTGAACTTGTATAGGTGTTAAGGCGACATCGAGGAATTAAGGAAACCACGTAGGAAAGCAAGGCGAACATGTTGAAACGGTTTCCGAACCTTTTTCCTCCAAGTAAATTTTGAGGATAAAACTTCCTAAGTGGGGGAGAATTGTAACGCCTCAGTTTTGGGCCTAAAGGTTTTTGGGATGGTTTTAGGGTTCGTTGGACCGAGATTAGAGATTCGGGTAAGTTTCTGGATGAGTTCAGGGAAAACATGTTTCAGAAGGTGATAAAAATATGGAAAATTTATCTAAAATAGTTTTTAAATATATATATATATAAGGTTTTGGTGAAATCAATTTTGGAAAACGAGTTTTGGAAATGTGACATTTTGTACTAGTGACCAAAACGTAAAAGTGAAACTATTTTAGTGGCTGTTTTGTAAAGGGGTCAAAACTTTGAATCTTTAAGGAGCTATTATACCATTTGGTCTAATCTGAATTTTCCCTTAATTAGGAATATTTTAAATGTGCTTTAATTAAAGGAATTAAAAGGATTTAATTATGGAATGTGGTTATTTTCTAAAATCACAATTTGACGTAAATTTCTCTTCTCAAGATTTTCGCTCAACTTCTCTTTAGCCAAATACATTCTTTTTCATTATAAAATTTAAGGTAATGATCTTGATTTCTTAACTCTTTGATTTCCTAAATGATTCTTCAATTTGTTTTTCAAAAATCTTATTGAATCTCTTTGATTTTCAAGAGGAAAACATCCAATTAAGGGGAAACTCATACATTGGAGGTAAGGTTCGTTCTTCTCCTTTTATGTAAGGTTCTTTTCTGAAAATCCTAAATTCTTGATACTTTATATATGTTTTCTAATGGGTTTTGATGTTTTAATTGTAGAAATTTGGTTTAATTGAGATTTAATTTGTGAAATTGATTGAGCTTTTTTTGGATCTATTTTGCTAGGTTTATGATTGATTTTTATCATGATTTTGAAGTTTAATAATGTTAATGTAACCCCCTTAGCCCGGCCTAGACGGTTGACCCGAACTACGAAGATTACACGGGGAAAACCAAAGTCAACCCGAAAGTCAACCTTGATTAATGACCCTTTTTTCTTTTTAATCTTGTCTAGATGCATATTAACCCTAGGCGTAACCTTGAGAAAAACATACTTGAAAAGCACATCGATCGAAAAGCAATAAGGGACTCAATTGCACAAATTACAACTATTAGGGACCAAAATGTAAATTCTGGAAATTAAGAGGACTTAACTAATTTTTAAGTTACCATTATGAAATTAATCATATTACATGCTTCCCTGCCAAATTTCACCTCAAACGGACACCTCAAACTCAAGCAATTGCATATACAAAATTCAGGACTAAAACGTAAAGCTAGCAAACCTTAAACCATTCAAATCAATGCCCAACGGTCACCTGTTTCGGAACGGGGGTTGACCGTTCCGAAACGCGGGTTCGTTTCGAGACCTGTTTCGAAACAGGGCTTGACAGTGGCCAATCTGTTTCGGAACGCCCTCTATCCGTTTCGATACACGAAGGCCATTACAGGCCCCCGTTTCGAAACGGTAGTGCCCGTTCCGATACGGACTGCCCAGAAAGTGCAGATTTTGCTGGTTTAACATACAATTAACCACTCAAACACATCCTAATCACCTCCTAATCATGCCAACAAGTCATCATACATATTAGGTACACATTTGCATCATCAAAACTCATTCATGACATCAATTAGGAAAAACCACAAGTCTATAGGCATGCATCCTAATATTGGAACCCAACCAATCATCAAATCACCAGAGCAAACACCAAATGGCCAATTACAAGTCTAAAACATAATAGGCATCATGCCAAACTCAGGGAGTCCAAAACATCTCCAAAAAACACAACCTAGGTTCCCATTGCCAAATACCAAAAGCTAATAATGTTGTAAAAATAGTCACCATACATGAGCTTAGCCTTCCCTTGGATTTTTAGCCTCCTTTCTTCCCTTAAAGCACTTCAATTCTCTGCATTATTGGTTCAAGAAAGAGAGCGTAAGCACAAATGCTTAGTGAGGCATGCTCTAAAGAAACCATACTATAATGCATCATTGAAAACACCTTTCAAAAGGCCTTTTCATTCATAAACATCATTTCTCATGCAACAATGCATACACAACAAGCATCTCATGCTTAATTAACATCAACATGTCATATTGGCTTCCAAGTGATACCATAACCATTTTCAACATAAAACACAATCGGATACGCAGATTACAAGCGTTGTCCCATACGCTTCATACACACTACCGAACACACAAGGTGGAGTTTACCGGTATAATCACAACCCCTCAACACCCGTGATGGAGTTTAACGGTACAATTACAACCCCTCCACATCACTCATCGGTAGTTGTATAACATCACTAACGAGAACACGGGACACACAACACAAGATCCTCACATGGCATTTTAACCACCATTATGATCTTAGACATGTCGTTAGTGTACTTGGATGAGTTTACGGTACCATTACAACCCCTCAACATCCAAGGCGACTTTATTCACAGTGCACCTGTAACCCCCTTAACCCGGCCTAGACGGTTGGCCCGAATTAAGAAGATTACACGGGGAAAACCAAAGTCAACCCGAAAGTCAACCTTGATTAACGACCCTTTTTTTCTTTTTAAACTTGTCTAGATGCTCATTAACCCTAGGTGTGTTCAAAACAACGTCATACCCAAAGACCATAACCATCAGAGAACATTCAGGAACCCAATTGCACAAATTACAACCTTAAGGACCAAACTGTAAATTCAGGGAATTACAGGGACTTAACCCAATTAAAGGTTACCAATATGAAATTAGTCAGGTTTCATGCTTCACTGCCAAATTTCAGCTCAAACGGACATCCAGAACTCATACAATTGCAAAAACAAGATTCAGGACCAAAACGCAAACATTTCGAAACACATAACCGCCAATGTCAGCCCCCAACGGTCAGGTGTTCCGAAACAGGTTCACCCTGTTTCGAAACGCGGGGCCGTTCCGCAACGCGTATCGGAACAGGCACAGGCAGTAGCACAAACGTTCCGAAACGGGTCCATCCGTTTCGAAACACCCTGGCCTTCTCAGGCCCCCGTTCCGAAACGATAACACGCGTTCCGAAACGCCCTGCCCAGATTGCAGCATCCTTACTGGTTAAATGCATCTTTGACCCACCAAACATGATCCGAATGCAACCAAAACACACCAGCAAGTCATATAACATATAAGGAACATAAATGCATCAAAACTAGATTCATGATCACCCCTAGGTGCACCAACACATTTAACACATTCAAAGCTCAATCATGCTTTTAAACAAAGAGCATAACATAGCAACTTAAGCTCAAGATGATTCAAACATTACAACATTAATTCACATGATCCAAAAACATAAACCATACATGTCCAACATACACAAACTCATGAATCATCAACATAGAGATTCTTTCCCCCCATTGCCTTTATTATCTATAGCTATTAACCGAGACATACATCTCAAATGGAGTCCTCCTTGAATCCCTTGCTTCTCGCTGTCCAAACTTCAAATACCTGCATTGATGGACAAAAAAGGAGCGTAAGCACATAATGCTTAGTGAGGAATGCTCAAAACCAAAACACCATCAATGCAGCGAATCATAAAACCACTTTTAAAAGCAACTCGATTTCTTAAACCAAAGCCTTGTTTGAAAACCCCTTTTCAACAACGTGCTTAAAACCATGCATTGCTCAATCATGAAAACCAATCCTTAGCCTAGAAAGCTAAGCAAGCCTTTTCAACACATAAACTTGCAAATCCATCAATTTAACCATTCCATGCATAAACATCAAATGCAAAGTTAAATTCAAAACCTTTGAAAGCACTTCCACTCCATATCATACCTTGCTCATACTTGAACATCATATTAAAGCAAGAAACCTTTAAAACCACTTACTCATTCAATTTGACATATGCATTAAACAAATGCAACCTATGAACCACAACATCAACATTTGCATCACATGCCTTTTAAAAACAAGTCTTCACAAGACTTCAATGCACTAAAGAGATTTCATGCACACATGCACCATTCTCAATAGATAAACAACACTTGTTCATACCAACAAGTAAACATGCATTCACAATGCATTAAGTAAAACTCATGCAACCATGCATCATTTCAAGCATCTCATGCTTCATTAAATTCAAGAACATTATATTGGCTTCCAAGTGATAAACCAAATCCACTTTTCAACTCAACATCAAATCGGATACGCGGATCACAAGCGTTGTCCCCACGCTTCATACACACTACCAATCCAAGGTCTCCCAATGGACTTTTAAACACCATTTGACCTTACCATTCCCAAGGTTCCCATGTATGGACTTTTAACCACCATACAACCTTAACATTCACAAGGTTCCCATGTATGGACTTTTAAACACCATACAACCTTAACTTTCACAAGGTTCCCATGTATGGACTTTTAAACACCATACAACCTTAACTTTCACAAGGTTCCCATGTATGGACTTTTAAACACCATACAACCTTAACATGCACAAGGTTCCCATGTATGGACTTTTAAACACCATACAACCTTAGCATCACCGATTGGTAGTTGTATAACATCACTAACGAGATCCGGGACACCCTACACAAGATCCACACATGGACTTTACACCACCATTGTGATCTTATCAAGCACAAGGTCCTCAAATGGAATTTTAACCACCATTATTACCTTTGCTTAACCAAGGTCATCGAATGGGATCCCATCAACCATTATGACCTTAACCATCTCGTTAGGAAACTTGGATGGAGTTTACCGGTTCACTCACAACCACTCCACATCCAAGGCGACTTTATTCACGGTGCACCCAATCCTATAGCCGGCTAACCATATCCAATCAAAGAACCAAGAACCACTTACATCACTTGCCAATATAACCATCTTACCACATTAGTCCAATGATTCACATGCATAACCATAATGCAAAAACCATCATTTACCACCATCAATTCATTGTTTTTAAAGCATTACACAAAGCCATTAAACAACATGCAACACCATGCATCAAAACCACAATTTCCATGTACAAAACCAAGGATCTCTTACCTTGAGCATCCTTCACATATGGCTTTCAAAACCAGCATTAAACCATGCTAAAACATGCTTCCAAACAGAATTTAAAACATGCAAATCATATGCATTGCAACCATCAAACACAATTGCTTAAAAAAACCAATTCACAACACAAACCAAGAGCGAAAATCCATTTACTTACTCTTGAACGTAGCAAAGTTGTTTAGACTTAAACTAAGCTCCCAAACCTTCAAACCCTGGTTTAAAAGCTGAAAACCAACTTCACTCACCGATACACAAAACAAGGCTAGCCAACAAGCCTTCCAAGCATCCGAAACCTTCCACACCACCTCAAATGCTCACGGATCTTCCTCCCCTATTTCAAGCACATAACAACAGAAGATTAATGCATCATCATGCATTAAAAACACCAGCAACACAACTAAACTCGCTGCTCAACACAAATCCAACATTTCGACTACCAAACACAACCGAAATCACCACCAAACACATCCGAAACTTAACCCAGCCAAGATCCATCACTTCTAACCATTTTTAAACATCAATTAACATCCAAAATGATCACAATCACGTCCTTATACCTCCAGCTATAACAGATCATCAAAAACACCCCAAAAACAACCAAAAACATCAAGCAAAACTTAGGAAATTCAACCTATTCGGGATTGCATTGATAAAACCTCAATTCCTTATCAATTTAACATTCATTTAACATCAATTTGACACCTCAAAACACTGCCCAAACAGATCTCACGAAATTTCACCAAAAATCACCAAATCTTGCATTTTAAAGCCAAAATCAAGATTACCATTGTAAAACCTTTAATAAATCATAATTCAAGGATTGAGAACTTGGGAATTTCAGTAAAGAAGTGGGAGTTTAGAGGAGAAGGACGTTCTTACCTCCAAACTTGAGTTTCTCCCTTTTTGGAACCAAAATCTTGAAAATTCCACTTAGCAAATGGTGAGGTTTTGTTGAAGAAATGATTAGAGATCAAAAGAGAATTGAAAAGAGATGTTTAGGTGACAAAATCAGAAAAAATCTCTGGAGAAAAGATGTTTGGATTGAGAGAAAATGAGGGAAAAGAAAATAGAAGATTGAGAGAAAAGTTAGTTAGAAAGTGACAAAATATCTTCCCTCCACTTTTCTTTTATTTAAAAACCATTTAATAAACCTTTAATATTTTAGAAAAATCTGGAGAAACTCCCATTGGGTAAATAGCTCCTTAAAGATTCAAAGTTTCAATCCTTTCTAAAACAGTCACGCAACTTCCAAAAATTACATTTTGGTCACTAGCCAAAATGTCACCCTTCCCAACCTCATTTTGTAAAATTGATTTCACAGTTCACTTATATATATTAAAAGAGGATTTTAGGACATTTTTCCATATTTTTAATGCAACCCGAACTAGGCTTTCCTAAAAATCACCTTTTATATTCGAATCGCAACCCGACCGGTCCGGTCCAAAACCCAAAACTTCTAAGCCCAAAACCGGGGCGTTACAACTCTCCCCCCCTTAGGAAATTTCGTCCCCGAAATTTCAACTGGCGAAAAGAGCACAACCAAACTTCTCAAGCAACACGCAACAACACAAGAGACTTAACCACCATAGAACACTCTCTCCATAAACTCCACCCAAACTCAACACCGCCACATACTGTTCACAAATTCCAGAACACTCAGATGTTAACCACATCTTAACTTTTCACACTTCCAGACTGCACATAGCCTCATCAACAACCTGAAGAACCTCAAACTTTTTACAACATATTCCACCTTAACACACAACTCCCAAAACTTGTTCACACAGTGACACCAACCAATTCAATCAGCCACTATGTAACACACAACCTTCACTGCTTCTAACACTCTTTACAACCTCCCCGACCTCTTTCAAAGATTTCTCAACAAGCAAAAGTTCTTAAGCAACAACTGCTTACCCAACTTCTCAACGTATTACTGTCCTTACTTCACATCCACCACAATCTTTACCATCGACTCACCAGAACTGCTCACTCATCGACAGATAATCACGTCACTAACCCCAACCTTGGCTTCGCCCACCATTCCACACACCTCCAGCTGAACTCAAAAGAAAATTCACTTACTCACAACCAACCAACCACTTCCCACAAGAACTCATTCAACCAACAATGGCCTTCCATCTTTCATTGCCTTTCCACCACAAGCTTTGAACACAACACTTGCCTTACTAGAACACCGCCCAACCTGAACATACATACCATCTTCTTAACTCCTCGAAGATTGCTACGAACTCTCACCCACATAAACAACCCTTCTATTACAACATCCATGCCAGGCTACCCCAGCACTTTAAAAACACAACCACCAACCTGCAACATCACTTAACACCAAGGGACTACCACTTCAACTAGCCATTCAAAACCACCTGATCGGTTCTGACTTCAACCAGCAATCTCCTCACCGCCACACCATTAAGCCCATTAAGCAGCAAACACTTTCCTTCTACCAACATGCTATACCGCACTCACTATTACTAACAGCTCGTTTAATACCCTCCACAACTTCTAACATTCCCTAGCACCAAAACAACCTCTAAAAACCCATCATCCAACCTAACTCTAACACAACACTAACAGACTCGATTAGTTATTAGCGAGTGTGAACGTTCGTATGCATGGTCACCAATATGCCCTACTAATGCCTAATGTACATGTATGCAAAACCTCTAATGTCATGCCACATGTATGCATGGACCAGCACATATAAAATATAGCATATAACAATGATTTTAACTGTGCATGAATGCCAGTTCACACCCTCCAATAATATCCTCAGAATCCGTCTAAGAACAACCCCTCCACCTCACTTCTATCTTGACCCATTCTATCATTCTAACAACTCATTATCCACAAGATACTCACTAAAGCCCTCTTCACACTAAGGATGTTCCCAAACAGCAACATCAACTATCTCAACATGCTAACAACAAAACCATACTCACTACGCAAGAAAAAACCAACAGATACCAAACTAGGATACTAGAGCAAAGGCTACTTAACAAGGTTACCTGAAAACACCTCACTGCCCTGAAGCTTCAACAGACGAGCTCTCTTCCACGCAGAACCACCATCCTCCAGCTGCACCGCCGCAGCATCAACTTGCACACTAAGATCACCACCATCTCCCTGCGGTAAAGAACCCTGGCGGTTCCTAGCCAACATCAAACAATCACGCCTCATGTGTCCAACAGACCCACATTTCCAACAGATCTCCTCTTCCAAACTCTTCACAACCTTATGCTCTTTCTGCCACTTCCGAACCTTGCCTCGGCCATGCCCACGACCCTTCAGAGACCCCTTGGCTACCACTGAAGCTGACTTCACCCCAAGAGAACAATTTCGCTTCACATGCTCTTTAGAACCACAGTTCCAACAAGCACCCGCGCCCCAACAACCTCCAACATGGCGCCTTCCACAACGGTCACACATTGGTAGCTGAGCCTCCACTCCTTGATCAAGCAGCACTTGCCCCAGATCTGCTCTACCTTCAACTTGCTTAACCCTTGGGAATTTTTCCCCAAGATACCTTTCATAAAAGGCAGACACAAAGAAATCCCAATCTATATCGTGGATGTGTGATGCCACCGCCACAGATGTCCACCAGGCGCATGCATCCTCCAACATCAAAGAGACAACACTTCCCAGCTTACAGGCATAATCACAGCCTTCCTGATCCAAAATCAGAATCACACTGGCCAACCATGCCTCAAACGTCTCCGGTGTTGAACCATGATACTCCACAGCACCCAAATCATGCAACCGCTGTTTCGGCAAACCCACACATCCCACAGCCAGCATACCCACCGACCTTACCTTCGCTACAGCCTGAGATGTTCCCAACACCTCTTGAACAACAGATGATGAACTCTTCATCACAGAGCCAACTTTTTCCTCCTGCCTTACCACCTCAACTCCAGGCACAGAAAACATAGACGAAACATCTCCACTAAAGGGTGAATTCCATGCCTTAACAACCTGCCCTAAGGCAGCAACCATCTCACCCAACTGCCATTCTTTCATCGACTTCGCCATACTATTAACAACAAGCAATCACAACAAAACAAACAAAACCATTAGACCAGCTTAAAGCAAGGATTCAAACTCCAACTCCAAAATAATACAATAGCTATAATAATAAGGCAATGGGTATCCCGAATCCTCCCCTTTTTCATGACATAACAGTCAACAAAAGCATGGGTATCACAACATCAAGCATATCAAACAACATATTCGATCATGCTTCCATCAAACAACATCCACTTGCAACAGCATAACATCATCAACATATCATACCCATTACACTTCCATCATGCATAAAATCAACTCACAACACCAACATATCATCAGCACAAAACCACATTAGCTCAATGAAGATTCATAACCACAAAGCATGCTTGAAAACATCATCAATTTGCTCAGAAACACGTGTTTCGACCAACTTTCAACCACACATCAGGGTAACATCAAACACACATTAAAACAACTTACCGTTTTCCCCAAGCATTCGCAACTCATCTCTGATACCACCAAATGTAACCCCCTTAACCCGGCCTAGACGGTTGGCCCGAATTAAGAAGATTACACGGGGAAAACCAAAGTCAACCCGAAAGTCAACCTTGATTAACGACCCTTTTTTTTCTTTTTAAACTTGTCTAGATGCTCATTAACCTTAGGTGTGTTCACAACAACGTCATACCCAAAGACCATAACCATCAGAGAACATTCAGGAACCCAATTGCACAAATTACAACCTTAGGGACCAAACTGTAAATTCAGGGAATTACAGGGACTTAACCCAATTAAAGGTTACCAATATGAAATTAGTCAGGTTTCATGCTTCACTGCCAAATTTCAGCTCAAACGGACATCCAAAACTCATACAATTGCAAAAACAAGATTCAGGACCAAAACGCAAACATTTCGAAACACATAACCGCCAATGTCAGCCCCCAACGATCAGGTGTTCCGAAACAAGTTCACCCTGTTTCGAAATGCGGGGCCGTTCCGCAACGCGTATCGGAACAGGCACAGGCAGTAGCACAAACGTTCCGAAACGGGTCCATCCGTTTCGAAACACCCTGGCCTTCTCAGGCCCCCGTTCCGAAACGATAACACGCGTTCCGAAACGCCCTGCCCAGATTGCAGCATCCTTACTGGTTAAATGCATCTTTGACCCACCAAACATGATCCGAATGCAACCAAAACACACCAGCAAGTCATATAACATATAAGGAACATAAATGCATCAAAACTAGATTCATGATCACCCCTAGGTGCACCAACACATTTAACACATTCAAAGCTCAATCATGCTTTTAAACAAAGAGCATAACATAGCAACTTAAGCTCAAGATGATTCAAACATTACAACATTAATTCACATGATCCAAAAACATAAACCATACATGTCCAACATACACAAACTCATGAATCATCAACATAGAGATTCTTTCCCCCCATTGCCTTTATTATCTATAGCTATTAACCGAGACATACATCTCAAATGGAGTCCTCCTTGAATCCCTTGCTTCTCGCTGTCCAAACTTCAAATACCTGCATTGATGGACAAAAAAGGAGCGTAAGCACATAATGCTTAGTGAGGAATGCTCAAAACCAAAACACCATCAATGCAGCGAATCATACAACCACTTTTAAAAGCAACTCGATTTCTTAAACCAAAGCCTTGTTTGAAAACCCCTTTTCAACAACGTGCTTAAAACCATGCATTGCTCAATCATGAAAACCAACCCTTAGCTTAGGTAGCCAAGTAAACCTTTTCAAACACAAACTTGCAAAATCATCAATTTAACCAATCCATGCATAAACACCATATGCAAAGTTAAATTCAAAACCCTTGAAAGCACTTCCACTCCATATCATACCTTGCTCATACTTGAACATCATATTAAAGCAAGAAACCTTTAAAACCACTTACTCATTCAATTTGACATATGCATTAAACAAATGCAACCTATGAACCACAACATCAACATTTGCATCACATGCCTTTTAAAAACAAGTCTTCACAAGACTTCAATGCACTAAAGAGATTTCATGCACACATACACCATTCTCAATAGATAAACAACACTTGTTCATACCAACAAGTAAACATGCATTCACAATGCATTAAGCAAAACTCATGCAACCATGCATCATTTCAAGCATCTCATGCTTCATTAAATTCAAGAACATTATATTGGCTTCCAAGTTATAAACCAAATCCACTTTTCAACTCAACATCAAATCGGATACGCGGATCACAAGCGTTGTCCCCACGCTTCATACACACTACCAATCCAAGGTCTCCCAAATGGACTTTTAAACACCATTTGACCTTACCATTCCCAAGGTTCCCATGTATGGACTTTTAACCACCATACAACCTTAACATTCACAAGGTTCCCATGTATGGACTTTTAAACACCATACAACCTTAACTTTCACAAGGTTCCCATGTATGGACTTTTAAACACCATATAACCTTAACATGCACAAGGTTCCCATGTATGGACTTTTAAACACCATACAACCTTAGCATCACCGATTGGTAGTTGTATAACATCACTAACGAGATCCGGGACACCCTACACAAGATCCACACATGGACTTTACACCACCATTGTGATCTTACCAAGCACAAGGTCCTCAAATGGAATTTTAACCACCATTATTACCTTTGCTTAACCAAGGTCCTCGAATGGGATCCCATCAACCATTATGACCTTAACCATCTCGTTAGGAAACTTGGATGGAGTTTACCGGTTCACTCTCAACCACTCCACATCCAAGGCGACTTTATTCACGGTGCACCCAATCCTATAGCCGGCTAACTATATCCGATCAAAGAACCAAGAACCACTTACATCACTAGCCAATATAACCATCTTACCACATTAGTCCAATGATTCATATGCATAACCATAATGCAAAAACCATCATTTACCACCATCAATCCACTGTTTTAAAAGCATTACACAAAGCCATTAAACATCATGCAACACCATGCATCAAAACCACAATTTCCATGTACAAAACCAAGGATCTCTTACCTTGAGCATCCTTCACATATGGCTTTCAAAACCAGCAATTAAACCATGCTAAAAACATGCTTACAAACAGAATTTAAAACATGCAAATCATATGCATTGCAACCATCAAACACAATTGCTTAAAAAGCCAATTCACAACACAAACCAAGAGCGAAAATCCATTTACTTACTCTTGAGCTTAGCAAAGTTGTTTAGACTTAAACTAAGCTCCCAAAACCATCAAACCTCGGTTTAAAAGCCGAAAACCCAACTTCACTCACCGATACAGAAAACAAGGCTAGCCAACAAGCCTTCCAAGCATCCGAAACCTTCCACACCACCTCAAATGCTCACGGATCTTCCTCCCCTGTTTCAAGCACATAACAACAGAAGATTAATGCATCATCATGCATTAAAAACACCAGCAACACAACTAAACTCGCTGCTCAACACAAATCCAACATTTCGGCTACCAAACACAACCGAAATCACCACCAAACACTTCCGAAACTTAACCCAGCCAAGATCCATCACTTCTAACCATTTTTAAACATCAATTAACATCCAAAATGATCACAATCACGTCCTTATACCTCCAGCTATAACAGATCATCAAAAACACCCCAAAAACAACCAAAAACATCAAGCAAAACTTAGGAAATTCAACCTATTCGAGATTGCATTGATAAAACCTCAATTCCTTATCAACTTAACATTCATTTAACATCAATTTGACACCTCAAAACACTGCCCAAACAGATCTCACGAAATTTCACCAAAAATCACCAAATCTTGCATTTTAAAGCCAAAATCAAGATTACCATTGTAAAACCTTTAATAAATCATAATTCAAGGATTGAGAACTTGGGAATTTCAGTAAAGAACTGAGAGTTTAGAGGAGAAGGACGTTCTTACCTCCAAACTTGAGTTTCTCCCTTTTTGGAACCAAAATCTTGAAAATTCCACTTAGCAAATGGTGAGGTTTTGTTGAAGAAATGATTAGAGATCAAAAGAGAATTGAAAAGAGATGTTTAGGTGACAAAATCAGAAGAAAATCTCTGGAGAAAAGATGTTTGGGTTGAGAGAAAGTGAGGGAAAAGAAAATAGAAGATTGAGAGAAAAGTTAGTTAGAAAATGACAAAATATCTTCCCTCCACTTTTCTTTTATTTAAAAACCATTTAATAAACCTTTAATATTTTAGAAAAATCTGGAGAAACTCCTATTGGGTAAATAGCTCCTTAAAGATTCAAAGTTTCAATCTTTTCTAAAACAGTCACGCAATTTTCAAAAATTACATTTTGGTCACTAGCCAAAATGTCACCCTTCCCAACCTCATTTTGTAAAATTGATTTCACAGTTCACTTATATATATTAAAAGAGGATTTTAGGACATTTTTCCATATTTTTAATGCAACCCGAACTAGGCTTTCCTAATTTCACCTTTATATATTAGAACCGCAACCCGACCGGTCCGGTCCAAAACCCAAAACTTCTAAGCCCAAAACCGGGGCGTTACAACTCTCCCCCCCTTAGGAAATTTCGTCCCCGAAATTTCAACTGGCGAAAAGAGCACAACCAAACTTCTCAAGCAACACGCAACAACACAAGAGACTTAACCACCACAGAACACTCTCTCCATAAACTCCACCCAAACTCAACACCACCACATACTGTTCACAAATTCCAGAACACTCAGATGTTAACCACATCTTAACTTTTCACACTTCCAAACTGCACATAGCCTCATCAACAACCTGAAGAACCTCAAACTTTTTAAAACATATTCCACCTTAACACACAACTCCCAAAACTTGTTCACACGGTGACACCAACCAATTCAATCAGCCACTATGTAACACACAACCTTCACTGCTTCTAACACTCTTTACAACCTCCCCGACCTCTTTCAAAGATTTCTCAACAAGCAAAAATTCTTAAGCAACAACTGCTTACCCAACTTCCCAACGTATTACTGTCCTTACTTCACATCCACCACAATCTTTACCATCGACTCACCAGAACTGCTCACTCATCGACAGATAATCACGTCACTAACCCCAACCTTGGCTTCGCCCACCATTCCACACACCTCCAGCTGAACTCAAAAAGAAAATTCACTTACTCACAACCAACCAACCACTTCCCACAAGAACTCATTCAACCAACAATGGCCTTCCATCTTTCATTGCCTTTCCACCACAAGCTTTGACCACAACACTTGCCTTACTAGAACACCGCCCAACCTGAACATACATACCATCTTCTCAACTCCTCGAAGATTGCTACGAACTCTCACCCACATAAACAACCCTTCTATTACAACATCCATGCCAGGCTACCCCAGCACTTTAAAAACACAACCACTAACCTGCAACATCACTTAACACCAAGGGACTACCACTTCAACTAGCCATTCAAAACCACCTGATCGGTTCTGACTTCAACCAGCAATCTCCTCACCCCCACACCATTAAGCCCATTAAGCAGCAAACACTTTCCTTCTACCAACATGCTATACCGCACTCACTATTACTAACAGCTCGTTTAATACCCTCCACAACTTCTAACATTTCCTAGCACCAAATCAACCTCTAAAAACCCATCATCCAACCTAACTCTATCACAACACTAACAGACTCGATTAGTTATTAGCGAGTGTGAACGTTCGTATGCATGGTCACCAATATGCCCTACTAATGCCTAATGTACATGTATGCAAAACCTCTAATGTCATGCCACATGTATGCATGGACCAACACATATAAAATATAGCATATAACAATGATTTTAACTGTGCATGAATGCCAGTTCACACCCTCCAATAACATCCTCAGAATCCGTCTAAGAACAACCCCTCCACCTCACTTCTATCTTGACCCATTCTATCATTCTAACAACTCATTATCCACAAGATACTCACTAAAGCCCTCTTCACACTAAGGATGTTCCCAAACAGCAACATCAACTATCTCAACATGCTAACAACAAAACCATACTCACTATGCAAGAAAAAACCAACAGATACCAAACTAGTATACTAGAGCAAAGGCTACTTAACAAGGTTACCTGAAAACACCTCACTGCCCTGAAGCTTCAACAAACGAGCTCTCTTCCACGCAGAACCACCATCCTCCAGCTGCACCGCCGCAACATCAACTTGCATACTAAGATCACCACCATCTCCCTGCGGTAAAGAACCCTGGCGGTTCCTAGCCAACATCAAACAATCACGTCTCATGTGTCCAACAGACCCACATTTCCAACAGATCTCCTCTTCCAAACTCTTCACAACTTTATGCTCTTTCTGCCACCTCCGAACCTTGCCTCGGCCGTGCCCACGACCCTTCAGAGACCCCTTGGCTACCACTGAAGCTGACTTCACCCCAAGAGAACAATTTCGCTTCACATGCTCTTTAGAACCACAGTTCCAACAAGCACCCGCGCCCCAACAACCTCCAACATGGCGCCTTCCACAACGGTCACACACTGGTAGCTGAGCCTCCACTCCTTGATCAAGCAGCACTTGCCCCAGATCTTCTCTACCTTCAACTTGCTTAACCCTTGGGAATTTTTCCCCAAGATACCTTTCATAAAAGGCAGACACAAAGAAATCCCAATCTATATCGTGGATGTGTGATGCCACCGCCACAGATGTCCACCAGGCACATGCATCCTCCAACATCAAAGAGACAACACTTCCCAGCTTACAGGCATAATCACAGCCTTCCTGATCCAAAATCAGAAACACACTGGCCAACCAGGCCTCAAACGTCTCCGGTGTTGAACCATGATACTCCACAACACCCAAATCATGCAACCGCTGTTTCGGCAAACCCACACATCCCACAGCCAGCATACCCACTGACCTTACCTTCGCTACAGCCTGAGATGTTCCCAACACCTCTTGAACAACAGATGATGAACTCTTCATCACAGAGCCAACTTTTTCGTCCTGCCTTACCACCTCAACTCCAGGCACAGAAAACAGAGACGAAACATCTCCACTAAAGGGTGAATTCCATGCCTTAACAACCTGCCCTAAGGCAGCAACCATCTCACCCAACTGCCATTCTTTCATCGACTTCGCCATACTATTAACAACAAGCAATCACAACAAAACAAACAAAACCATTAGACCAGCTTAAAGCAAGGATTCAAACTCCAACTCTAAAATAACACAATAGCTATAATAATAAGGCAATGGGTATCCTGAATCCTCCCCTTTTTCATGACATAACAGTCAACACAAACATGGATATCTCAACATCAAGCATATCAAACAACACTTCGATCATGCTTACATCAAACAGCGTCCACTTGCAACAGCATAACATCATCAACATATCATACCCATTACACTTTCATCATGCATAAAATCAACTCACAACACCAACATATCATCAGCACAAAACCACATTAGCTCAATGAAGATTCATAACCACAAAGCATGCTTGAAAACATCATCAATTTGCTCAGAAACACGTGTTTCAACCAACTTTCAACCACACATCAGGGTAACATCAAACACACATTAAAACAACTTACCGCTTTCCCCAAGCATTCGCAACTCAGCTCTGATACCACCAAATGTAACCCCCGTAGCCCGGCCTAGACGGTTGACCCGAACTACGAAGATTACACGGGGAAAACCAAAGTCAACCCGAAAGTCAACCTTGATTAACGACCCATTTTTTTTTCTTTTTAAACTTGTCTAGATGCTCATTAACACTAGATGTGATCACACAACATCATGCTCAAAGATCACAACCATCAGAGAACATTCAGGGACCCAATTGCACAAATTACAACCTTAGGGACCAAACTGTAAATTCAGGGAATTACAGGGACTTAACCCAATTAAATGTTACCAATATGAAATTAGTCAGGTTTCATGCTTCACTGCCAAATTTCAGCTCAAACGAACATCCAGAACTCATACAATTGCAAAAACAAGATTCAGGACCAAAACGCAAACATTTCGAAACACATAACCGCCAATGTCAGCCCCCAACGGTCAGGTGTTCCGAAACAGGTTCACCCTGTTTCGAAACGCGGGGCCGTTCCGCAACGCGTATCGGAACAGGCACAGGCAGTAGCACAAACGTTCCGAAACGGGTCCATCCGTTCCGAAACACCCTGGCCTTTTCAGGCCCCCGTTCCGAAACGGTAACACGCGTTCCGAAACGCCCTGCCCAGATTGCAGCATCCTTACTGGTTAAAAGCATCTTTGACCCACCAAACATGATCCGAATGCAACCAAAACACACCAGCAAGTCATATAACATATAAGGAACATAAATGCATCAAAACTAGATTCATGATCACCCCTAGGTGCACCAACACATTTAACACATTCAAAGCTCAATCATGCTTTTAAACAAAGAGCATAACATAGCAACGTAAGCTCAAGATGATTCAAACATTACAACATTAATCCACATGATTCAAAAACATAAACCATACATGTCCAACATACACAATCTCATGAATCATCAACATAGAGATTCCTTCCCCCCATTGCCTTTAATATCTATAGCTATTAACCGAGACATACATCTCAAATGGAGTCCTCCTTGAATCCCTTGCCTCTCGCTATCCAAACTTCAAATACCTGCATTGATGGACAAAAAGGAGCGTAAGCACATAATGCTTAGTGAGGAATGCTCAAAACCAAAACACCATCAATGCAGCGAATCATAAAACCACTTTTAAAAGCAACTCGATTTCTTAAACCAAAGCCTTGTTTGAAAACCCCTTTTCAACAACGTGCTTAAAACCATGCATTGCTCAATCATGAAAACCAACCCTTAGCTTAGGTAGCCAAGTAAACCTTTTCAAAGCACAAACTTGCAAAATCATCAATTTACCAATCCATGCATAAACACCATATGCAAAGTTAAATTCAAAACCCTTGAAAGCACTTCCACTCCATATCATACCTTGCTCATACTTGAACATCATATTAAAGCAAGAAACCTTTAAAACCACTTACTCATTCAATTTGACATATGCATTAAACAAATGCAACCTATGAACCACAACATCAACATTTGCATCACATGCCTTTTAAAAACAAGTCTTCACAAGACTTCAATGCACTAAAGAGATTTCATGCACACATGCACCATTCTCAATAGATAAACAACACTTGTTCATACCAACAAGTAAACATGCATTCACAATGCATTAAGCAAAACTCATGCAACCATGCATCATTTCAAGCATCTCATGCTTCATTAAATTCAAGAACATTATATTGGCTTCCAAGTGATAAACCAAATCCACTTTTCAACTCAACATCAAATCGGATACGCGGATCACAAGCGTTGTCCCCACGCTTCATACACACTACCAATCCAAGGTCTCCCAAATGGACTTTTAAATACCATTTGACCTTACCATTCCCAAGGTTCCCATGTATGGACTTTTAACCACCATACAACCTTAACATTCAAAAGGTTCCCATGTATGGACTTTTAAACACCATACAACCTTAACTTTCACAAGGTTCCCATGTATGGACTTTTAAACACCATACAACCTTAACATGCACAAGGTTCCCATGTATGGACTTTTAAACACCATACAACCTTAGCATCACCGATTGGTAGTTGTATAACATCACTAACGAGATCCGGGACACCCTACACAAGATCCACACATGGACTTTACACCACCATTGTGATCTTACCAAGCACAAGGTCCTCAAATGGAATTTTAACCACCATTATTACCTTTGTTTAACCAAGGTCCTCGAATGGGATCCCATCAACCATTATGACCTTAACCATCTCGTTAGGAAACTTGGATGGAGTTTACCGGTTCACTCTCAACCACTCCACATCCAAGGCGACTTTATTCACGGTGCACCCAATCCTATAGCCGGCTAACTATATCCGATCAAAGAACCAAGAACCACTTACATCACTAGCCAATATAACCATCTTACCACATTAGTCCAATGATTCATATGCATAACCATAATGCAAAAACCATCATTTACCACCATCAATCCACTGTTTTAAAAGCATTACACAAAGCCATTAAACATCATGCAACACCATGCATCAAAACCACAATTTCCATGTACAAAACCAAGGATCTCTTACCTTGAGCATCCTTCACATATGGCTTTCAAAACCAGCAATTAAACCATGCTAAAAACATGCTTACAAACAGAATTTAAAACATGCAAATCATATGCATTGCAACCATCAAACACAATTGCTTAAAAAGCCAATTCACAACACAAACCAAGAGCAAAAATCCATTTACTTACTCTTGAGCTTAGCAAAGTTGTTTAGACTTAAACTAAGCTCCCAAAACCATCAAACCTCGGTTTAAAAGCCGAAAACCCAACTTCACTCACCGATACACAAAACAAGGCTAGCCAACAAGCCTTCCAAGCATCCGAAACCTTCCACACCACCTCAAATGCTCACGGATCTTCCTCCCCTGTTTCAAGCACATAACAACAGAAGATTAATGCATCATCATGCATTAAAAACACCAGCAACACAACTAAACTCGCTGCTCAACACAAATCCAACATTTCGGCTACCAAACACAACCGAAATCACCACCAAACACTTCTGAAACTTAACCCAGCCAAGATCCATCACTTCTAACCATTTTTAAACATCAATTAACATCCAAAATGATCACAATCACGTCCTTATACCTCCAGCTATAACAGATCATCAAAAACACCCCAAAAACAACCAAAAACATCAAGCAAAACTTAGGAAATTCAACCTATTCGGGATTGCATTGATAAAACCTCAATTCCTTATCAACTTAACATTCATTTAACATCAATTTGACACCTCAAAACACTGCCCAAACAGATCTCACGAAATTTCACCAAAAATCACCAAATCTTGCATTTTAAAGCCAAAATCAAGATTACCATTGTAAAACCTTTAATAAATCATAATTCAAGGATTGAGAACTTGGGAATTTCAGTAAAGAACTGAGAGTTTAGAGGAGAAGGACGTTCTTACCTCCAAACTTGAGTTTCTCCCTTTTTGGAACCAAAATCTTGAAAATTCCACTTAGCAAATGGTGGGGTTTTGTTGAAGAAATGATTAGAGATCAAAAGAGAATTGAAAAGAGATGTTTAGGTGACAAAATCAGAAGAAAATCTCTGGAGAAAAGATGTTTGGGTTGAGAGAAAATGAGGGAAAAGAAAATAGAAGATTGAGAGAAAAGTTAGTTAGAAAATGACAAAATATCTTCCCTCCACTTTTCTTTTATTTAAAAACCATTTAATAAACCTTTAATATTTTAGAAAAATCTGGAGAAACTCCTATTGGGTAAATAGCTCCTTAAAGATTCAAAGTTTCAATCCTTTCTAAAATAGTCACGCAATTTTCAAAAATTACATTTTGGTCACTAGCCAAAATGTCACCCTTCCCAACCTCATTTTGTAAAATTGATTTCACAGTTCACTTATATATATTAAAAGAGGATTTTAGGACATTTTTTCATATTTTTAATGCAACCCGAACTAGGCTTTCCTAATTTCACCTTTATATATTCAAACCGCAACCCGACCGGTCCGGTCCAAAACCCAAAACTTCTAAGCCCAAAACCGGGGCGTTACAAGGTTCCCATATGGAATTTTAACCACCATATAACCTTAACATTCACAAGGTTCCCATATGGAATTTTAACCACCATATAACCTTAACATTATCCATTGGTAGTTGTATAACATCACTAACGAGATCCGGGACATACTCCACAAGATCCACACATGGAATTTACACCACCATTGTGATCTTAACAAGCACAAGGTCCTCAAATGGAATTTTAACCACCATTATAACCTTTGCTTACCCAAGGTCCTCGAATGAAATTTCAACCACCATTATGACCTTAACACAAGACCCACCCATGGAATTTTAACCACCATGGTGCTCTTAACCATCTCGTTAGTGTACTTGGATGGAGTTACTGGTTCACTCACAACCACTCCACATCCAAGGCGACTTTATTCACGGTGCACCCAATCCTATAGCCGGCTAACTATATCCGATTTAAGTAACCAAGAACCACTTACATCACTTGCCAATATAACCATCTTACCACATTAATCCATTGATTTACAAGCATAATCAAAATGCAAAAACCACCATTTACCCTCATTAATCCACTGTTTTTGAAGCATTACACAAAGCCATTAAACAACATGCAACACTATGCATCAATTCCACAACTCCAATGTACAAAACCAAGGATCTCTTACCTTGAGCATCCTTCACACATGACTTTCAAAACCAGCATTAAACCATGCTAAAATATGCTTTCAAAACAGAATTTAAAACATGCAAATCACATGTTTTGCATCAACAATCACAAATGCTTTAAAACCAATTCACAACACAACCAAGAGGGAAAATCCATTTACTTACTCTTGAGCTTAGCAAAGTTGTTTAGACTTAAACTAAGCTCCCAAAACCTTCAAACCTTGGTTTAAAAGCTGAAAACCCAACTTCACTCACCGATACACAAAACAAGGTTAGCCAACAAGCCTTCCAAGCATCCGAAACCTTCCACACCACCTCTAATGCTCACGGATCAATCTCCCCTGTTTCAAGCACACAACAACAGAGGATTAATGCATCATTATGCATTAAAAACACCAGCCACACAACTCAACTCGCTGCTCTACACAAATCCAACATTTCGGCTACCAAACACAACCGAAATCACCTCCAAACACTTCCAAAACTTAACCCATCCAAGATCCATCACTTCTAACCATTTTTAAACATCAATTAACATCCAAAAAGGATCTAACCACGTCCTTATACCTCCAGCTATAACAGATCACCAAGATCACTCCAAAAACAATCAAAAACTCAAGCAAAACTTAGGAAAATTAACCTATTCGGGATTGCATTGATAAAACCTCAATTTCTTATCAATTATACATTCATTCAACATCAAAAAGACACCTCAAATCACTGCTCAAACAGATCATACGAAATTTTACCAAAAATCAACCAAATCTTGCATTTAAAGCCAAGATCAAGATTTAAATTGTAAAACCTTTAATAAATCACAAATCCAGGATTGAGAACTTGGGAATTTCAGTAAAGAACTGAGAGTTTAGAGGAGAAGGACGTTCTTACCTCCAAACTTGAGTTTCTCCCTTTTTGGAACCAAATTCTTGAAAATCCACTTAGCAAATGCAAAGGCTTTGTTGAAGAGATTATTGAAGATCAAAAGAGAATTGAAATGAGTTATTTAGGTGAAAAAATCAGAGGGAAAAGCTCTGGAGAAATATGTTTGGTTTGAGAGAAAAGATGAGAGAAAATGAAAATGGAAAATGTGGAAAAGTTAGTTAGATACTTAGGAAAATATCTTCCCTCTCTTTTCCCTTATTTAAAATACATTAATTAAACCTTTAATATTTTAGAAAAATCTGGAGAAACTCCCATTGGGTAAATAGCTCCTTAAAGATTCAAAGTTTCAATCCTTTTTAAAACAGTCACACAGTTTTCAAAAATTACATTTTGGTCACTAACCCAAAATGTCACTCTTCCAAACCTCATTTTACAAAATTGATTTCACCAAACTCTTATATATAATAAAAGAGGATTTTAAGACATTTTTCCATATTTTTAATGCAACCCGAACTAGGCTTTCCTAAAAATCACCTTTTATATTCGAACCGCAACCCGACCGGTCCGGTCCAGAACCCAAAACTTCTAAGCCCAAAATTGGGGTGTTACAAAACTCCACCAATGACAAATGCTTCTCCCAAGAGCCTTGAAACTCAATCACATAGCACCTCAGCATATCCTCCAGCACTTGGATAACACGCTCAGACTGTCCATCCGACTGTGGATGATAAGAAGTACTGAAATTCAGCCGCGTACCCAAAGCCTGATGCAAACACTGCCAGAAACACGATGTAAACCTCGGATCTCTATCCGACACGATCGATTTTGGCACACCATGCAGCCGCACAATCTCATTAATGTACAACTCTGCAAGCTTATCCAAAGTGTACGTAGTATGCACAGGCAAGAAATGCGCACACTTCGTCAGGCGATCCACAATCACCCACACCGAATTCTTCTTCGATGGAAACAAAGGCAAACCAGACACAAAGTCCATGGTAATCCTTTCCCATTTCCACTCAGGAATCCTCAACGGTTGCAACAACCCAGAAGGAAACTGATGCTCAGCTTTAACTCGCTGAAAAACCATACACTTACTCACATACTCAGCAACATCTTTCTTTAAACCCACCCAATAGTACTCATCACGAAGATCACGATACATCTTAGTACTACCAGGGTGCATAGCAAAAGAACTACTATGAGCTTCAGTCAGAATAGCACGCCTCAACTCAGCATCATTGGGCACTACTATTTGACTCCCAAAACATAAAACTCCATCATCATTAAAGCAGAAATCCGATGGCCTATCCTAAGCAATATCCTGAACATGTGGCACCAAGGAATCATCCAACAGTTGCTTATCCTTTATCAACTGAACCAAGGATGGTTTCACTTGCAATTCAGCCACAAGACCACCATCTCGCGATATGCTCAAACTGGCAAACATAGCCCTCAACTCCACTACTACCTTCCTACTCAAGGCATCCGCTACAACATTAGCTTTTCCCGGATGATACTCGGTCGTCAGATCGTAATCTTTAAGCAACTCCACCCAACGTCGTTGCCTAAGATTCAACTCCTTCTGAGACATCAGATACTTCAAACTCTTGTGATCCGTGTACACAGTACACTTCTCACCATACAGATAATGTCTCCAAATTTTCAAAGCAAAAACAACCGCAGCCAACTCAATGTCATGCGTAGGATAATTGCGCTCATGCACCTTCAACTGGCGCGATGCATAAGCCACCACCTTACCCTCTTGCATCAACACACATCCCAAACCAACGTAGGATGCGTCACTATACACCACAAACTCTTTCCCTGATTCAGGTTGAACCAAGATAGGAGCTTGCATCAAGGCTGCCTTCAACTTCTCAAAAGCCTGATGTCTCGCTTCCGTCCACTCATACTTAACATCCTTCTGCAAAAACTTCGTCAAAGGTGCAGTAATCTTTGAAAATCCATCCACGAACCTCCGGTAGTATCCCGCCAAACCAAGGAAACTACGGACTTCATGAACAGACTTAGGAGGCTTCCAATGCATCACTGCCTCAATCTTCTGAGGATCAACACGAATCCCCTCCGCAGAAACCACATGACCAAGGAACACAACCTCCCTAAGCCAGAACTCACACTTGCTTAGCTTAGCATAAAGCTGATTTTCCAACAGAGCCTGCAACACAATCCTCAAATGCCCCTCATGCTCCTCCTCAGTACGAGAGTACACGAGGATATCATCAATGAACACCACAACAAATTTATCCAAATATTCATGGAACACTCTATTCATCATGTCCATAAAAGTTGCAGGAGCATTCGTCAAACCAAACGGCATCACAAGGAACTCATAATGCCCATACCTCGTTCTGAAGGCTGTCTTTGGCACATCCACATCCTTCACCTTCAACTGGTAATACTCTGACCTTAAGTCAATCTTAGAGAACACAGCCGCTCCCCGAAATTGATCGAAAAGATCATCAATCCTCGGCAATGGATACCGATTCTTGATAGTCAACTTGTTCAGCTGAAGGTAATCGATGCACATTCTCATAGTGCCATCCTTTTTCTTCACAAATAAGATAGGTGCACCCCAAGGTGATACACTCGGCCGAATGAAACCACGATCAAGCAACTCCTGAAGTTGCATCTTCAGCTCTTTCAGCTCCTTATGTGCCATTCGATAAGGAGTAATGGAAACTGGAGTTGTATACTCATACAGCTCAATTCCAAACTCCACCTCACGGTTAGGAGGCAATCCAGGCAACTCCTCCGGAAACACACCAGGAAACTCTCGCACAGTCCTGGTATCTTGCACTCGTAACTCCTTAGAGCTAGGATTCATCACAAAGGCTAGGTAGGCTTCACAACCTTGCCTCAGCATACGGCTCGCCTCCAATGTAGACACCACATTGGTAAGAAACTTCACATTCTCACCAACCACCACTACCTCATAATCATCCGCAAGCTTCAACGAAATTCGCTTGTTCTCAAAATCCACCACAGCTCGATGTTCAACAAGCCAATCCATACCAAGGATTACATCAAAACCATAGAAAGGCAATTCCATAAGATCAACATGAAAAACATGATTTTGAACAACCAAGGGACATCTTCTATACAACTTCTGTGTCACAACGGTCTCACCAAAGGAACTAGTTACACGCATACCAACATCCAAAGACTCAACAGGCAAACCAAGCAATTGAGCATGCTCATGCAATATGTATGAGTGTGTAGATCCAGAATCAATCAAGGAAAGTAATGACAAGGATTGCAAAGTAAAGGTACCTGCAATCACATCCATGTCATTTCTCCCCTCTCGCTGCGCATACACTCGAGCCTGGCCTCCACCCTCAGGTTGGACAGCCACCACATGCGCCACATTCCTTCCACCATCCTCTCTACGCTGGAAGTTACACCATCACCAAACCGTAACGGAAACGTTCACACCTCTCCCGCTCATCAGGGACAATCTCAGGTGCGTACTGACTGAGACGGACAAAATGGATCTCGTACTCAGCTACTGTCATACTCCCTTGTGTCAGAGACATGAATTCTCTTTTCTTTTCATCCAGGTATCACACACCCAGATACCTCCGCTTGAACGCGTTCAGAAAGAACGTCCAAGTCACATCAACTTCCTCCATTCCGCAGATAGCAGTCGTCCACCAGGTATACGCATCATCATGTAACAGCAATACCACACATCCTAGCTTCTGCACATCATTGCAGTTCATTTGTCCCAATATCCTCTTGGTACTTTCCAACCAAGACTCGGAACCTTCAGCAGACAAACCTCTGAACTCAGTCCCTCCCAGACTACGCAAACGTTCCAAAGGTAGTCTAACATTAGCATCTCCTTGATGCCCAGCTCCATGAGCTCCAGCTACTGCCGCCTGAAAGGCTCACGCAATAGCTTGTATCAACACTGTCATATCAGGAGTAGCTTGCCCCTATCCAGCTTCAGGTCCAGCGACCCCAGCACCAGCACCAACATCAGCCCCTTCACCTCCAGCACCACCACCACCAGGAGGAGGAGGTAAATCCACTACATTATCAGCATTCTCCTCGTTCTCATTATGAGCCATAGCTCGCGTATTAATCATTGTCTCTCTACGAGGTCTCATTCACTAAACAATGCACTAACATAAAGGCAATAAACATAATTAGGCCCAACAAGGTAAGTAATCCAAGCACTCAAGCTCATTTTTCAAAAACAATTCATTTCATTAGTTTTGATATGGCAATGGGTCCCTCTAACATGCTTCGACACAGCATAGCATCACAATTGCAACATACTTTACAATTCATACATCAAACTTTCACTTAAAAAGCATACAAAGCAATCATACATATATCACCCACATAACCATTCCCAATTACTCGAGAACTCAACTCTGATACCACCAAATGTAACCCCCTTAGCCCGGCCTAGACGGTTGACCCGAACTACAAAGATTACACGGGGAAAACCAAAGTCAACCCGAAAGTCAACCTTGATTAACGACCCTTTTTTTTCTTTTTAATCTTGTCTAGATGCATATTAACCCTAGGTGTAACCTTGAGAAAAACATACTGAAAAGCACAGCGATCGAAAAGCAATAAGGGACTCAATTGCACAAATTACAACTATTAGGGACTAAAATGTAAATTCTGGAAATTAAGAGGACTTAACTGATTTTTAAGTTACCATTATGAAATTAGTCATATTACATGCTTCCCTGCCAAATATCACCTCAAACGGACATCTCAAACTCAAGCAATTGCATATACAAGTCTATAGGCATGCATCCTAATATTGGAACCCAACCAATCATCAAATCACCAAAGCAAACACCAAATGGCCAATTACAAGTCCAAAACATAATAGGCATCATGCCAAACTCAGGGAGTCCAAAACATCTCCCAAAAACACAACCTAGGTTCTCATTGCCAAATACCAAAAGCTAATAATGTTGTAAAAATAGTCACCATACATGAGCTTAGCCTTCCCTTGGATTCTTAACCTCCTTGCTGCCTTAAAGCACTTCAATTCTCTGCATTATTGGTTCAAGAAAGAGAGCGTAAGCACAAATGATTAGTGAGGCATGCTCTAAAGAAACCACACAATAATGCATCATTTAAAACACCTTTCAAAAGGCCTTTTCATTCATAAACATCATTTCTCATGCAACAATGCATACACAACAAGCATATCATGCTTAATTAACATCAACATGTCATATTGGCTTCCAAGTGATACCATAACCATTTTCAACATAAAACACAATCGGATACGCGGATTACAAGTGTTGTCCCATACGCTTCATACACACTACCGAACACACAAGGTGGAGTTTACCGGTACAATCACAACCCTTCAACACTCGTGATGGAGTTTGACGGTACAATTACAACCCCTCCACATCACTCATCGGTAGTTGTATAACATCACTAACGAGAACACGGGACACACAACACAAGATCCTCACATGGCATTTTAACCACCATTATGATCTTAGACATCTCGTTAGTGTACTTGGATGGAGTTTACGGTACCATTACAACCCTTCAACATCCAAGGCGACTTTATTCACGGTGCACCCAATCCTATAGCCGGCTAACTATATCCGATTCAAGAACTTTAAAACCAACACATCACTTGCCAGTATACATCAATTGTCATCAACAATCCACTGTTTTAAAGCATTAATCAAAGCCATTAAACCATCATGCATCACCATGCATCAAAACCACATTTATCAATATCAAACCAAGGATCTCTTACCTTGAGCATCCTTCAACACATGGCTTTCAAAACAAGCATTAATCATGCTAAAACATGCTTTCAAAACAGAATTTAAACATACAAATTAAACACATTGCATCCAACCATCTCATGGTTCATCAAAGAGAGAGTTTCTCCGAAAACTTACTCTTGAGCTTAGTTAAGTTGCTTAGAGTTAAACTAAGCTCCCAAAACCTTCAAACACTGGTTTCAAAGCTGAAAACCAAACTTCAATCACCAATTCCGTTTCGCAAGCTTGCCGAAACGCAGATCAAGCCTCCGGATCAACACCTCAAGGATCCGAATGTGACTCCCATGTTTTAAACACATCAAAGCGGAGGATTAATGCATCATCATGCATTAAAATCTTCAGCCATTACATCTAAACTCGCTGCTCACATTAAATCTAACTTTTCGGCTACCAAACACTACTGAAATCACATCCAAACTCCTCCACAACATTACCCAGCCAAGATCCATCACTTCTAAACATTCTTAAACATCAATTAACATCCAAAAAGATCCTAAACTCGTCCTTATACCTCCAGCAATAACAGAACACCAAGATCACCCCAAAAACCACCATTTTCACAAGTAGAAACTTAGGAAAATCAACCTATTCGGGATTGCATTGATTAAACCTCAATTACACATTAATAAACATCCAAAATACATTAAAAAGACATCTCAAAACGGAGCCCAAACATCCATTACGAATTTCTTCAAGATTAAATTCAAATCTTGAGTTTTAAGCCAAAATCAAGATCACATCATCAAAACCTTTTATAAAACTTAATTTAAGGATTGAGAACTTGGGAATTTCAGTAAAGAACTGAGTATTTAGAGGAGAAGGACATCCTTACCTCTAAATGTAGATTTCTCCTTGATTTGAGCCAAAATCCTTGAAAATTCAATAAGCAAATGAAGAGGATTTGATGTAGAAAGGTTTAGGAATCAATTGATGATTGAAACCTCATCATTTAGTGTGAAAATCAAAAGAAAAGCAGCTATGGAAATGTGTTTGGCTGAGGGAATTTTGAGAGAAAATAAGATGAGAAAGTTTTAGCAAAAGTTAGTTATGAAAAGCTAAATATGATTTCCCTCACTTCTTTTAATTAATTAAACATTAACAAAATCATTAAAATTAAGAAAAAATTTGGAGAAATCCTTCCTTGGGTAAATTAGCTCCTTAAAGATTCAAAGTTTCAATCCTTACAAAACAGTCACCACTGAACTTTTCAAAAATTACATTTTAGTCACTATTTCGAAATGTCACACTTCCAAACCTTATTTTGTAAAATTGATTTCACCACTCTCTTATATATATTAAAAGAGGATTTTTAGATATTTTTCAATATTTTTAATGCATCCTGAACTAGGCTTTCCCTAAACTACCTTTTATATTCGAACCAAATATCAGACCGGTCCGGCTCAGACCCTAAACTTCCAAGCCCAAAATTGGGGTGTTACAGTTAAGATAAAGGTTTTAACATTGTAATCCCGAAACGATGTGAAACTCTAACTGTTTAGATTGCTAGTTTTGTTTTTTTGTGGAGTTGTGGTGGTTTTATGAATGCTAGAGGTATAATGTTGATAGTATGATGATTTTTGATGTTAATAAATGATTATTGGTGGTTTGAAACATTATTTTGTGGCTAGGATAAGTTTAGAACTATTTTGGGGATGATTTCAGATGATTTCAGTTGGCGATTGATAGGTTTTGGCAAGGCAATGTTGTGGAATTGCTTGTTGGGATTTTCAATGCATTGAGATGCATTAATCCTCTTTTATTATGTGGTTAAAATAGGGGAGAACGATCCGCTAGCAACCAGTGAAGCTTTGGAGGCTTCGGACGCTTAGTTTTGCGTCGGCGAATCGAGGTTTAACGAGTTGGTGAGTGAGAACGTGGACTTCAGCTTTAAAGTGTTTTAAAAGTGGTTTTGGGAACTTAGATTTGAAATATTTTAAACGTGGACTTCGGATGCTTAGATTTATGCATGTTTTATGTATATGATATACTATTTTTAATCGTGAGATGATGATGGATGCACGTGGTAATTGATCCATGTAAGTATGTGTTTTATACGTGTGTTTAAAGCATGGTTTGATGCTTTGAAAAATGCTTTTATGTTGATGCATATGAAAACAGTGAGGTATGTGGTTATAATGAATTATATTGGCAAGTGATGTGGTTTTAAAAATGCTATCGGATATAGTTAGTCGGCTATATGATTGAGTGCACTATAAACAAGTCGCCTTAGATGTTGAGGGGTTTATACGGTGTACCGAATACTCCATCCAAGTACCCTAACGATCGAGGAAGAGTAGTGTTTCGTCTCTCGTTAGTGGGGTTATTCATCTACCAATGAGTGGTGCTAAGGGGTTTATACGGTGTACCGAATACTCCACCACGGGTGTTACAACAGTTGAGGGGTTTATATTGTGTGCCAAATACTCCCGTGTGTGAACCTTGAGATGCCGGTGAAAATGTATGAAGTGTTAGGACAACACTTGTGAATCTGTGTATCCGATATGATATTTGGAAATGGAACTTGGTTAAGGATCACTTGTAAGCCAATGTAATTGTTGATGTATCATGAAAAAGGTTTATGTTGTATAATGTGATTTATACATGTTTTCTCTTTAAGCCTTGCATATGGGTGCTATGCATGGGAAAGTTTAATTGAGGTTTAGCAATGGGATTTGTTCTTTATTCATGATACATGATGCATATGATTTAATATACTGGTTTTGGAAAGGTTTAAGTGCATGGTTTTCAAGGCATGATGTTTTATAAATGGATTGAAATGATGATTTCAATGGTTTTGAGAAAATATTTTCCAATTGCATTGATGGTGTTTTGTTTTGAGCACTCCTCACTAACCCTAGTGTGCTTACCTCTCTTTGTCCATTAATGCTGAGAATTGAATGAGAGGAGGGAGAAAGTGAGCAAGAAGGATCCAAGTACTTCATTCTTTGAAAGTATGGTTTCAAACTAGACTTTTAGTAATAAAGGCAATGAGGTTCATTGTTGATTTGGGAGCGTGTTTGTTAAACTACCTATTTTGAGTAAGTTTATATTTTTATTTTGAAGTTGTAAATGGCCTTTATATGTTGGTTTTGCTTGGGATTAAAGTTTTGGATGTTGGATGGGTTATTATCTAGGAAGCATGCCTCTAGATTTCTTTTGAATCTTGATGGTTGGTACTTGATGATAATTATGCATTGGATTGACATGGTTTAGTCTCTGATATGTATAGGTTATGTCTAAGGAATGTTGGTATGAGTTTGAAACCTTAAAACATTGAAAAACCAACAAATTAGAACATTTCAGGCCCATGTGTATCGATACATTCGAAGGTGTATCGATACAGGTATGTGTATTTTTGGACCTCAAACCGATACCGTTAAAGGTGTATCAATATGCCCTTGGTTAAAATGGTTCTAGAGAGTATCGTATTGATACACTATCGGGACCATATCGATATGCTCTCTTGTATCGATACACTATGGAACCGTTTCAATACGGTTGGTAGGTAAGTTGGTTGTTTTTAATGTTAAATGTTTTTTATTTCTTCCGTTTTGATCCGTGTATGTCATGCAATCAATTCAATAAGTTCGGATAGTCAGTTTGAGCTGAAATTTGACATGTGAGCATGAAACTTGATTATTTAAATATTTGTAACTTAAATTTCAGAATAAGTCCATGTATGTTGTCAGATTTACAAAGTGTTCTTTAATTGATGTTCACAACCAATTGAGTGTCAAATTGATGTTCGATTGAATTGAGGTTTCTTCTGTTGCGAGTCTAAATAACATAGAATGATAACGTACTTCTAAATAAGACAAGAAGAAGAAAAAATAGGGTCGTTTGTTGAGGTAAACCTTCCCTGTTTACTTCAATATTCACCGTGTGACTCTTTCGGTTCGGTCTCGCGTCTAGGCCGGGTCGAGAGGGTTACAATCAAGGTACCATGAGTTTGTACTTGAAGTTTTGGCCTTGTAGCAATGCTCTCCCTACAAATAAAGAATCAAGTCTTGATTTTTGGTACCTAAATTCTTTGGGGTTTATGAGTATTAGTTCCCAAAATCTTGGTTCCCTTGAGAATCCAAGAACCAATAGCATCAACATTGTTAGAAGCTACGAGTTCCTTAGGAACCCAAACACTTTTAACCTTCTTACCATTTTAGGGTCTTTTGAAGCCTCTATGTTTGTATCCATTAAAGTTTCATTTCACATGGTTGGGTTTTGAATGATTTCCTTTTTCAAAACGAGATGTCCCAACCTTGTTCAAAGAAGCTTTAAGATCACCCACTTTCTTTTGGTGATCATCATGGACTTTTGAAAGTAGGTTATGCAAATCTTGGTTTTTCTTTTCAAAATCCTTTTCTTTTGCCTGCATATCCACAATCTTCCTTTCAAGTTTCATATTGGTTTTGGATAAAGAATCATTTTGGTTTTTTCAAATCGGAAATTATTTTCTTGTTTTTCAAAAGTGATTCTTTATACTTCAAAACCAACTCATCATAAACCTCTTACAACTCATCATAAGCTTCTTGAAGCTCATCAAAAGTAAAATCAAAATTAGATGAGTTTGAGGTTACCTTAGGATCCTCTTCCAATGTCATGAGACGTGAGTTAGCTACCTTTTGCTCCTTCTCATCGGATGAGTCTTCATCGTTCAAAGTAGCTATATGTGCCTTGAGATTCTTCTTCTTCCCGAATCTCTTCCTCTTTAGTTGGGGACAATCGAACTTGATGTGTCCCAGCTTTTTGCACTCATAGAAAATGATTTGGTCTTCTTTGGAACCATCTCTTCGTTGGAACTTCCTTCCGCGGTTAGATTTCATGAACCTTGTGAATCTCTTGGCTAGCATAGCCATTTCTTAATCTTCTTCCTCATTAGAATTGTTCTCCTCTTGTGAATCTTTTAGAGCAATTTCTATCTTTTTCTTCTCCCTTTCCTTCTTCTCTTCCTTCTTATTCTTCTCTTCTCTTCTTTTGTTCATAATCTCATGAGTGAGAACAGACCCAAAAAGAGCATCAAGCTTCCAGGTCTTGAGATCATTGGCTTCGATGATGGTGGTCTTCTTTGAGTCCCAAGGCTTGGAAAGAGAATAGATAAGCTTCCAAACAAGTTTGTCTTTCGAAATGACTTCTTCATATCTTTTAAGTCCGTTGACAATGACGGAGAACCGATCAAACATGTTGGTGATGTCTTCATATGGTTCTATTTTGAAGTTCTCAGAACTAAGATTGAGGAGTCCAATCTTTGTTTCCTTCACATCATTGGTGCCCTCATAAGTAGCTTCAAGCTTGCCCCATATCACCTTGGCACTAGTGCAAGAAGACATCATTGTGTACTCGTCCGGTCCAAGGGCACAAAACATGATGTGCATATCTTTGTTGTTGATTTGCATCTTCCTCCGATCTTCATCGGTCCATTCAATCTTTTTCTTGGGAACAATAAAGCTACATTTTAGCTCAATTATCGTTGCACTTAAGCATAATTTAGTTGAATTTATTAGGTAACCATACACAAAATTGCATAGAATAGATAATCTGCCTTGTTTGATGAATTTCATTATTTTTCTCTATAAAAGATACTGCTCAGGTATGTGTTTTACTGTGCGCAGAAACCCACCCAGACAAACAATGCCGAGGTTGCAAGGAGGGCAGAAGGAAGGAGCTGAACAATCGATGGAAGACGTTGATGAACCTGATGAAGAGATGATCAGACTATGCCACAGAGGATAAGCCCAGATTAAGGAGCCATGCTGAGTTACTCACACCTAGACAGACCTATGCTGAGGCAGCAGACTGTATGCCGCTGAGGCAGCACTCCAAGGCAGATGAAAATATGCAAAGTGGTATGCGATTTGAAGAACACATCAAGCCCAATTTTTAGAGACCACTTGCATGAGGACCGGAGTCCAAAAGCTCAAGAAAAGCCACAGTCAAAGTTTTGGTGGAAAAAAGTCAAACGAGAATCTAGGAAGAATTAATGATAGAGATTTGTTCTTTTAATGAGTTGTAATCTAATTCTAACTAGTGCTCCTACCCTAAACCGACTTTGACCTAGGCCATGCCCTATAAATATGTAACCTAGCTGACTAGGATGGGATATCGAGTGATTTTTTAGAAACCCTAGTGAACCACTCATCCATCAAGTTCTAAACTTCTCTTAAGGCTAAGGGTTGGTTTTGTTGAGTAGTTGTGAGAGATTGCTTGTATTTCTTTAGGTTTTTAGTGTTTGCAATAAAACTTCAAAGTTTGTTTACTCTTAGCTTTATTCTTGTTTGCAATCAAATCGGGAGGGGAGAGAGCAATTATCGATTTGTCTAATATCGGGAAAGTTAGACTCATGAAACGAGTAAACACAATTTTATCCAACTTGGGGTGAAACTACTTCGGCTTAGGAATAAGTTAGAAGTTCAGCGGCTAAAGGAGGCTTAAGATTGGTTGGTGTTCATCCCTCGATTCATGCTGGGAGGTATTATAAAGATGTGTTCGCCAATAGCACTTTGACTTAGGGATAAGGAGGGGTCATTGAAGGAAGCCTTGCCGAACTTTGAAGCATCATTCAGCCGCCCGGGCAGTACATCATTCTCTGCCGCGGTGGGTCATCTACCGAGGCATCACCTTGACAACTGCCAAGACAGCTGAGTCGATTTTGCAGCACTTGAACCAAGACAAAACATTCAATATCCACACTATGACGCCTTCCAATACCGGCCCATTCTCTCAATCTGATTTCTCAACCTTTTAATTTACTTGCTCTTATTTTTAGTCAAATCAAATCTCAATCACTTGTGTTTTTACTTTTACTTGTGTAGGAAGATAAATTCTAAAGGGTTTCTCAATCCCTGTGGAGACGATATCTTTTATATTACAACTAGGCATCAATGTACACTTGCACTTAAAGTAGGACTATTCCACAACCTACAAGTTTTTGGCGTCGTTGTCGGGGATTGGCGTTAAATATCTTTTGTTTTTATTTTCTTGCATTTTAATTTTATTTTTAATCTCGTGGTTTTCTTTGGTTTTTGACTAGAGCGAACCCAACATCACCACTACGAGAGCTTGATCCTGAAATTGAATGGACCGCACGCAAACTTTTTAACGCCCTGGTTTTGGGCCTAGATGTTTTAGGCATCAGATTGGACCGGTCGAGGACGGTTCGAATCGCATAAGGTGATTATTGGAAATTAAGGATCGGGATAGGATAAAAATGTTATAAAAATTTCTAAAATCCTCTAAAAATATATTTAAGAGGTTGGTCAAATCAATTTTACAAAAAGGGATTTGGAAAATGGACATTTTGAGTAGTGACCAAATTGTAAAGTTTCAAAACTGGGAAAATGTGATTTTTAATGTGGAAGCCAAAATATTACAATCTTTAGGGGGCTTTAAGTAAATTTGACCTTTTCTCAATATGACATGTGTTTTAAAAGGGTTTTTAATTAAATGATTTTATTTGGATTTATATTAGAATAATTAAAAGGTAGTTAATGGATTTCAATTACGTAACTACCAAAATCTCTCTCATTTTCAGCCAAACACAAATTCACTCATCTTTTTTCAGAATTCTCACTTCCAAAAACTCTCTCAACATTTCCTAAATTATTTTCAAGAGATCTCTCTTAGTTCTTGAAGATTTCACTAAGGAAAACTTATCATCCATTGAGAAAAGCAAGGATTGGAGGTAAATCCCGTTCTCAACCTCTAATCTAGGTTCTTTATTGAAATTCCCAAGATATTTGGTTTCTAAATACTATTTTTGGTTGAGTTTTCATTATAGTTTTGATTGGAGATCAAACTCTTGTGAAATTGTGGTTGAAATCTTAATTTTCGGACTTGATGAGTTGGGCTCTGTTTTGTGTTGATTTCAAATGATTTCTAAGTTAATTTATATGTTAAAATGAGGTGTTGATAATGTAGGTCCCGAAATCCTTGTGATCCTTGAGTTTCTTGGTGGTTTTAAGTGAGATTTTGGGGTGAAATGGTGGAATCTTTCTTGTTGGAGGTATAAGGATGAGTTAGGTTGTTTATCAGATATGTTTTGATGTTGATAATGCTTTGAAAGTGATGTATGTTGGCTGGGCTTTGTTTAGGAAGCAATCGATTGAGTTTTCGATTGTGTTGGATGGGTATTTTGGTGTAGTTTGGGTGAGCAACGAGTTTGTGAATTGTTGCTGGTGTTAGAATTCATTTTAATGCATTTAGATCTCTGTTTTGATGATGTGAAAACCGGGGATCTTGAACCGGAAGCAAACGAGGTGATTTTGGAGGCTCAGGAGGGGTAATTTTCGTGTCGGGGAGCAAGGTTTCGCGTATCGGTGAGTGGAAATGCAATTTCCTGCTTTGTAATGCTTTGAGCGTGATCTTGGGAGCTTAGTGTAAGTTTGATACACTTAGCTAAGCTCAGGAGTAAGTGATTCGGAAATCTCTCTCTTGGATATGTGCTTTGTTTGATGGATTTCCACTTGAGTTGGGTGTGGATTGTGTATTGTTTATAAGCATGTTTAAGAATGGTTTAATGCTGGATTTTAATGCCATTATGTTAAGGATGCACTAGGTAAGTGATCCTTGGTTTGCATGTGTTGAATGCATATGAATTTAAGCATGTGATGCTTGTGGAAATGACATTGTGGTTATGCTTGTAAAATAGTGGATTAATGTGGTTAAATGATTATATTGGCAAGTGGTGAAAATGGTTTTTGGTTACTTTAATCGGCTATAGGATTGGGTGCACCGTGAATAAAGTCTCCTTGGATGTCGAGGGGTTGTGATTGTGTCGTAATCTCTATCCAGTACCCTAACGATTGAGGTTAAGATCACAACGGTGAATGGTTAGTCATGTGTGTGAGTCTTGTGTATGTGTCCTAGACTCTCGTTAGTGGGATTATACAACTACCGATGAGTGATGTTGAGGGGTTTTGATTGTGCTATTAATCTCCATCACGGGTGTTGAGGGGTTGTGATTGTGCCATTAATCTCCACCTTGTGTAGTCTGGTAGTTTGTATGAAGTGTGAGGGACAACGCTTGTAATCCGCGTATCCGGTTGTGTCTTGTGTTGAAATGGTTTATGGATTATCACTTGTGAGCCAATATAATGTAAATGAATAATGTGAAGCATGAGATGCTTGTATATGATGCAAGGATGCATGAGATATATGTGTATGATGCAAGAATGCATGTGATGCTTGTTAAAGCATGAGCAATGGTTTATTTGCTGTTTTAAAATGATGCATATGAGCATGTGGTTAAAAAGTGCATTGAGGTCTTGAGAGGGCATGTTTTATAAAATGGCATGAGATGTAAAGTGTTGGTTTTGCAAAATATGAGATATGCATTGATGAATGTTATTTAGCAATCCTCACTAAGCTTTGTGCTTACGCTCTTTTGTTTCATCAATGCAGAAAACTAGGCTTTGAAGTCAGCATGTAGGCAAGAGGAATCCAAGCTTTTAATCTTGCAAAGTATGTGGTTTTGCTTCGGTGTAATAAAAAGGCAATGGTTGGGGTTTATGCTATTGCATGGTTGAGAATGTTTTCCCCTTTGCTTGAGCATGTTGGATAGTTACTTTTGAGATGTAATTGGCCTTTATGGTTTGATTTTGGTTATGGATGATGGTTTTGGCTTGTTATTGTTTTGGTGGGCTAGGGAGCATGTCTTTAGTACTTTTACTTGCATGTTGGTTGCCAGTTATAGCTAATGCCTCCATATGATGATTATTGATATGTATCAATGTTGTATGCATGATGTGGCATGTCTCGAAAATGATTTGAATGTGTTTAAACATGAAAAACCAACAAAATATGATGTTGCAGAGCAATGCATATCGGAACGCCCTTGCCTGTTTCGGAACAGGGGCCTCAAATGGCCATAGGGTTTCGGAACGGGTGAAGGCGTATCGAAATGATTTTGCTACTGGAAGGGGTTGTTTTGATACGGGTCTCGAAACGCACCCGAGTATCGAAACGGTCAACCCTATTTCGAAACGACCGTTTCGGTACAGGGCCATCCGTATCGAAACACCTAACTGTTGGGTTCAAATTTTGAACTGTTTTGGGTTTCTGTTTCTTGCATTTTGGTCCCTAAATGTTGGTTGATAATTATGAAGTAGGTGGTAGTGGGCGAGAATGTGAAATTCTTATCGAATGTGATTTCGGCTTTGGAAGCAAACCGTATGATGAGGTTGGACTATGAGGCTTATCTTGCCTATATGATGAATCCTGGCATCAAGGATGTGCGTGTGCAGGACATCTAAACTGTGTGCGATTTTCCAAGAGTCTTTCCGGAAGAATTGCCTGGGTTGCCACCAAACAGAGAAGTTGAGGTTGGTATTGAGTTGTACAAGAATACAACTTTGGTGTCCATCACTCCTTATCGCATGGCTCCCAAAGAGTTAAAAGAGTTGAAAACACAATTGCAGGAGTTGTTGGATCGAGGCTTCATTCGGCCGAGTGTGTCACCTTGGGGTGCACCGGTCTTGTTTGTGAAGAAGAAAGATGGGACGATGAGAATGTGTATAGATTATCGGCAAATGAACAAGTTGACGATCAAGAACAAGTACCCCTTGCCTAGAATCGATGATCTCTTTGATCAGTTTCGAGGAGCCTCGATGTTTTCTAAGATAGACTTGAGATCGGGGTACTATCAGCTGAAGGTGAAGGATGTGGACGTACCTAAAACGGCTTTTCGGATGAGGTACGGGCATTATGAATTTCTGGTGATGCCATTTGGTTTGACCAACGCGCCTGTTGCTTTCATGGACATGATGAATCATGTATTCCATGAATTCTTGGATCAATTTGTGGTGGTGTTCATTGATGATATCCTTGTGTATTCGCGTACCGATGAGGATCATGATAGGCACTTGTGAATTGTTTTGCAAGCGTTGTTGGAAAATCAGTTGTATGCCAAGATGAGTAAGTGTGAGTTTTGGCTTGGGGAGGTGGTCTTTCTTGGGCATGTTGTATCAGCTGAGGGTATTCGCGTTGATCCGCACAAGGTAGAAGTTGTGATGAGTTGGAAGGTGCCTAAGTATGTGACAGAGGTACAGAGTTTCCTTGGATTGGCTGAGTACTACCGTAGGTTTGTTGAGGGTTTCTCGAAGATAACAACGACTTTGACCAAGTTGTTGCAAAAGAATGTTCGCTTTGAGTAGACGGATGCGAGACAACAAGCTTTTGTGAAGCTAAAAGAAGCTTTGACGCAAGCTCATGTTCTAATTCAACCCGAGTCTGGTAAAAAGTTTGTGGTCTATAGTGATGCATCCATTGTTGGTTTGGGTTGCGTGTTGATGCAGGAGGGTAAGGTAGTGGCCGATGCATCTAGGCAATTGAAGGTGCATGAGCGCAACTACCCTACTCACGCTCTTGAGCTTGCGGCTGTGGTGTTTGCCTTGAAGATTTGGAAGCATTACCTGTATGGAGAGAAATGTGTTGTGTTCACGGATCATAAGAGGAGAGAGTGTCCTTTGTTGGCTAGTGGAGGTCAGGGACGTGCTCCTGTGGTAGCTGCAACTCAGCGAGGCTGTGGGCGCGGCCGTGGAAATTTCTAGAGGAGAGATTAGGGGCAGCGAGGTATTGCTCATGTTGTGGCCATCCGACCTGAGGGGGTGGACCAATGAGGGTTTATGCTCAGCGCGAGGAGCGCAATGATATTGATGTCATCGCAGGTACCTTTTCTCTTCAGTCTTTATCTTTGATGGCTTTGATTGATTCTGGATCCACGCATTCTTATATCTTGAGTGCACATGCGCATTTTCTTGATATACCTATTGAGATGCTTGAAATAGGAATGCAAGTGACTAGTTGTTTTGGTGAGACTGTAGTCACTAGGAAGTTATATAGAAGATGCCCTTTGTCTGTGCAAGGTCGTGTTTTTCTTGTGGATTTGATGGAGTTACCTTTCTATGGATTCGATGTAATCCTTGGTATGGATTGGTTGACGGAGCATAGGGCAGTAGTTGACTTTGATGTCAAGCAAGTCACTCTAAAGTTGGCTGATAATTATGAAGTAGTGGTAGTGGGCAGTGGTTGACTTCGACAAGGAATCATCAGAATAATGGATCAGCTTGGAGAAGGCAATGCCCGCGGCAATCAACCCGCTGCAGGCATTTGGCCGCGCGGCAACAATAAAGAAAATCCACCTGCCCCCGACTGAAAGTCCGTGATTACTTGGAGGAGGACCTTAGGAAGTCGAACACTGGTGTCGTTGATCCTGAAATAGATGTGGACCATTTTGAACTCAAACCTGTCATGTTCAACATGCTTAACACACTTGGACAGTTTCGAGAATCCACAATTGAGGATGCCCGACAGCATATGAAATCCTTCCTAGACATCTGTAAATCCTTCAAGTTACATGGAGTTCAACCAGATGTGCTTAGACTCAGACTATTTCCCTATTCATTGAGGGATAGGGCAAAATCTTGGTTTAATAGTCTACCATCCGAGTCCATTGAGTCTTGGACGGAATTATGTCGTGAATTTCTAGCCAGATTTAATCCTATTAATTTAACTGATAAATTGCGAACTAAAATCACTACTTTTCGATAGGCTGATTATGAACCGATGTATGAGGCATGGGGACGATTTCGCGATTTGCTAAACAAATGCCCATTTCATAGATTCTCGGAGTAGACACGAGTCATGATGTTCTACAATGGTGTCAACACTCCAACAAGAATGATGCTGGATGCCTCAACAAACGGAACACTTCTTGATAAAGAGCATGCAGAAGCAATTCAGATATTAAACATGACGGCTAAAAATGACTATCAGTTCTCTACCGCCCACCTAGGCGGAGTAAGGCGATAGGTGTAACACCCCTTCCCGGTCTGGTTGAGAACCAGGTCGGAAGGTGATATCGATGTTCAATACAGTATACAGTGTAACAAAATTTCTTTTTTTAATATTAACCGTTAAATCAATATCATACAATAACACATTGCCTCAATGCATTTTAGTCCAATTAATCCATACGGAGCAATAATTTATCAATAGGGGCTAATTTACAAAAAATACAAGTTTTAGGGTCTAGTCTATAAATTTGATAAATTAGGGGTCCTATGATGCAACTGAACATACTACAATGAAATTCACTACAAAACAACATGGCTGTAAAATTTCATCCAATTTGGAGTCCATTAACTCCTTCAATTTTAATTCAATTTTAATCTTTCAATAATCGGTGACTAAACTGTGAACATTGCAATCTGTTTAATATGTCTTTAACCAACTTAACTAACCCCGTATCGAAACACCCTAGTGTTGTTTCGAAACGAGCAAACGTTGGTCAACCCATGTTGACTTATTCTTTAGACCGTATCGATACGGACACGCCAGTATCGATATGGATTGACTTTTTCCCTCTGGCCGTATCGATACGGAAGCACCAGTATCGGTACGGGTTGACTTCCTTTGACTTTGACCTTTGACCCGTTTCGATATGCTATAAACATGTATTGAAACGTTCGATTCCAATGACAAAATGTTCCGAAATGGCTAAATTTCGTTTTGATACGCCCCTTCCCTTGGGTTCAATAATGCATACATGTATCTATACGTCATGACCCATATCAATACGGCCTAACCTATAATGACATATTTTTGCTGGTTTTTATTCAATTTGGCCTATCGAACGATGTTCAAATGCAACGAAACGTTACACACAATATTTCAATGGTATAAACTATTAGCATGCCAAATTTCATGATCATACGAATTCATTTACTATATTTTTACCTTTTTGAGCTAAGTGTGCACTTTTAAGCCATTTTAAACCTACCAAAAAGGCCATTTAGAGCCATTAACCATAATACAACATATGCATAACACAAACATAACAAAATGGGCATAAATGACTAGTTCAACTACCTTGCCACCTTTCTAGGAGTTCTTAAGATCAAAATACATTACTTTAAGGCCTGTAGTGACTTGTCTTGTTTAGCCAATCCGATCTTCTGACACACAATCCTTTCAACCTGTAAATGCATGAGATGAGACACGTTAGGCATACAATGCCTAGTGAGGTAGTCATAAGAAATATGAACAACAATATTTCAAGTATCATTATATATAATATCATGCTTATCAATGTCAATGCTATACAACAATATACAATGTTTAACATATTCTTTTCATAATTAATCCTTTGATTGAATCAAGATAGTGGATACGCGAATTCCTACGCCTCGCCAATGACATTGATATGTCTTGTTCATCCCTCGATTCACGCCGGGAGGTATTATCAAGATGTGTTCGCCAATAGCACTTTGACTTAGGGATAAGGAGGAGTCACTGAAGGAAGCCTTGCCGAACTTTGAAGCATCATTCAGCCGCCCGGGCAGCACATCATTCTCTGTCGCAACAGGTCATCTACCGAGGCATCACGTTGACAACTGCCAAGACAGCTGAGTCGATTTTTCAGCACTTGAACCAAGACAAAACATTCAATATCCACACAACGATGCATTCCAATACCAGCTCATTCTCTCAATCTGATTTCTCAACCTTTTAATTTACTTGCTCTTTAGTTTTAGTCAAATCAAATCAAATCTCAATCACTTGTGTTTTTACTTTTACTTGTGCAGGAAGATAAATTCTGAAGGGTTTCCCAATCCACGTGGAGACGATATCTTTTATATTACAACTAGGCATCAGTGTACACTTGCACTTAAAGCAGGACTATTCCACAGCCTACAGTCCACTAAAAAAACTTTACAAAAGCACATAAAAATCAAAAGTGCAAAAGAATAGCTAATTCTTCCATTGAAAATGGCGCCTATCAGCAAAGAACTTAAAAATCTTCAAGAAATTCTTTTGTCTCAATCCAGAGGAGACGCTTGACAAGGTAAAAAAGGAATGATGAGCGAACCAAATTATTAGGCATATTGCTTCGTTATTCAGATATGATTATATTGAGAGACAACCATAAAAGAGAATCAAGCTTTCTATGACCACCGAAAAACTTAAATAAAAAAACAAGAGTCGTGGGGATCTTTGTATGAGTACCAAACGACTGCAAAGATACGCGAAACGTGCCGACGATAGATGACGTATCACAACAATAAAAGAAAACGTTTAACAAGAGAAGATTTTTCTTATTAAAATAAAGGAAAACTTAAGAAAAAAGGTTAAAAAATGATAAATAAAAGCATAAAAAATAATGAACATCGACGATCGACAACCATCTCTTAAACTAGTGTTGTCGTCGACCAAACTAAGAATGAAAACTGAGAAGCAGGAGACACTTAACGAAATGCTTTTTTGTAACAATATCTTAATCGAATAGTATGTTTATGATTTTTTTTAAAAACGTAAACTATATAAATGGTCACCGAATTTTTAGAGCGGATTCATTTTAGTAACCGTACTTTTAAAATATTATATAAGGTCACTCAACTTTTAGTTTGATTTCGATACGGTCCCTCCCGTTACCTTCTGTTAGAAGTTGACATTAGATTTTTCCTTAATAAAAAATAGGTAAACTACACCAATCATCACTCAACTTTCTTCTCACACCTATTTTGATCACTAGAATTTAAAAAATTTCAATTTAATAACTTAACATTCGAATAGTTCATATTTTGATCACTCTCAAATGACATGGTTATACAAATAGAAAAATTTGACTAATCCTTAGAAATACAGGTAATGATTTTTTTACTTTGCTTATTAAATTTACAATATTACCATATTTGATATTTTAATAAGAAAAGTAAAAGAATATTACTTGAATCAAATATTTTAATTAACCGGTCAATCGATTATTCGATTTAATTGGTACAATATAAGATCGAGAATTGAATAATCTGAATTTAGCAATTAACCAAAATAATTTTTTAAGGATGAATCGAACCCGATTTCGGTACAAATTTTTAAAATAAATTATTTCGATTCGGTTACGATTCACAGTTTGAAGCAAATTTGATTAGCCGGTTTGATCTATTATATACAATATTTCTAAATTTTATGCAATACAATATCTTATAGTCTAGTGATTTTGATACCCTTCTGTTTTTTTAAAGCTTTGGGAACTTTCAATTTTTGACTTTCTAGTTGTTTTTACACTTTTATCACAACCGAAAAATTATTAAATTTACCATATTATCATTTTTTATATTTTAATAAACAAAATAAAAAAATCATTTCCAAAATCAAATATTTTAGTTAACTAGTTACTCGATTATCTTATTTAATTGGTACAATATAAGATTGAGAATTGAATAATATGAATTTACCAAAATATTTTTTTAAGGATTAATCAAAATTTTCTATTTGTATAAACATGTCATTTGAGAGTGGCCAAAATATGAACAATTCGAAAGTTAAGTTATTAAATTGAAAATTTTTAAACTCCAGTGACCAAAATAAGAGTGTGAAGAAAGTTGAGTGATGATTGGTGTAGTTTACCTATTTTTTTTATTAAGGAAAAACGAAAACTAACGTCAGCTTCTAACTAAGGTAACAGGAGGGACCATATTGAAAGCGAACTAAAAGTTCAGTGACTATATTGAAATCAAACTAAAAATTTAGTGACCTTATCGAATATTTTAAAAGTACGGTGACCAAAATGAATCCGCTCTAAAAGTTCGGTGACTATTTATGTAGTTACCCTTAAAATGACATATTTATTACCAAATCTATTATTAATCTTGGGTGTAATTTATCTAAATTTTTCTGCTTTCATTGTAACAAAATTTCAAATCATACTATTTATTTGATCAACAAAAGTCTTTTCGTGTCTCAACACTAACAGAGGTGGACGAATTCTACTCGTATTTGATAAAATAACAATTATAGACTTTGTAAAACAGGGGGCGTTACTTTATTTCTATGGGCACCATGAAAATTTAAAACCTTCCATTAAAACTTGAAATAAGTAGTTTTGTACAGGTTTGATTTTTTATTTACTAATAAACAAAATCAAAGGTTTGTCTTCGTTGTTGAAGAGGGCCCTACTCGATGATCTACGGTAGATAATTGGTCCCTTCCCTTTGTAGTTGTAGCCTCGTCATCACCAAAGCATTATTGGGAAGTACAGTATAAAGCCAGCAGGCACATACTCCATAGTCCATAGCCTGTAATCTGTATATGTAAACTTCGAATGCTTCGGTTCCTATCGTCGAGAGCATTGTAGAAGAAGGATAGGACAGTGAAAATGCCAGGATTAAGTGGCCCTTCTGATTATTCACTAGAACCAAAAGGATTGCCTTTTCCCTCCTTTTAATTTCCATTTCTACATTAAAAAAAAATGAAGTAGAGCCAGCTTTATTTCTTCATGATTTCTTTTGACTTCCTCCTAAAATCCATGAAAATTTCTTTCAGCTGTCTGGGGTGGTGCCAAATTGGCTGATGTTCTTGAACTCATTGGGATATCAAAGTTAACAAGTAGCACTCAGTCGGGAGGGAAACACGTCGAATTTGTGAGCATCGATAAGTGTAAGGTAGTAACTTTGGGCTCTTGAAATTCATTGTCAAAACAAGAACATCACTTCATATTCTGCCTCTTTCTTTAAATTAAATGTAGGAGGAGAATGGTGGTCCATACAAGGCATCGATCCCACTTAGTCACGCCACAAACCCTGAAGCAGATGTTTTACTTGCTTATGAGATGAATGGAGAAGTAAGTAAACTTCCCTCATATGATCCCAACTCAAATATGCCAAAATCTAAACAATAACCTGATTACTCCAACATATATGATGATGCAACTTCTTTATCTCAGTTACAATGCAACTTGTTTATTATCTTTCCATCATGCCAAAGCCTCTCAACAGGGCCCGTTGAGAGTAATTGTGCCCGTTCTGTCAAGTGGCTGGATTCTGTCAATATAACAGCAGAAGAATGCCAGGTTGAAGGATGTTAAAATTGATTTATTGCTCCACATTGCCATCTGATTGATTTCCATTGACAACCCTGCAGGGCTTTTTCATGCAAAAGGACTACAAGATGTTCCCACCATCTGTGGATTGGGATAACATCCACTGGAATACAAGGAAGCCACAAATGGATTTCCCAGTTCAGGTGTTCTGTTCACATTGCTTTTGTTAATGTCTTAAGGCAGGATTTTTAACACCTCTACTTCCCAATAATCCGAATAACTGAATTTGCTTGAACGCATTGTTGGCAGTCTGTGATTTGTTCTTTGGAAGATGTGCAGCCAGTAAAACCGGGTAAGGATTGTTCCCTTTGCAATCGCAGCTTTATAAATTTCATGTGTTTGTAAACAAGGTTATAAGGTGTCAAAATGTGATGCAGGTAACAATTAGTGGATATGCAGTAGCAGGGGGTGACCGTGGAATCGAACGAGTGGATGTATCTATTGATGGCAAAACCTGGATGGAAGCCACCAGATTTCAGATAACCGGTATCCCTTACATAGCAGATCACATAAGCAGTGACAAATGGGCATGGGTGCTCTTTGAGATCACAGTTGATATCCCACACACTACTGAGATTGTTGCCAAAGCCGTCAGTCGCCTACAACATCGCTCTTTCCGAATGATTTTCACCACATAAGGTTACAGAATGAGCCGGTTATTGTTTGATCATGAGTTATATATTTCCTATCTAGAATTTTCATTTAATTGGAATTCAAATTGGCCATTTTACACTGACACATACAACACATATTTACTGTCCTCAAGAAAGAGAAAAATCTCTTGCCTCTGGCAGATAGGCACCCCATTGCCAATCTATTGTGTTAATACCTGTTTTTTGTTGATGCATGCGTCTCTTTCTTCTTCTTAACTTGCAGGTAGATTCAGCTGCAAACGTCCAACCTGAAAAGGTGCAAGATATCTGGAACCTAAGAGGTATTCTGAACACTTCATGGCACCGAGTTCGTGTCCATGTTGGCCACTCAAATATGTAAAACGAATCCTAAGGGACAGTATAATAACTTGCCTAGCATCCCAAAATATGTAGCCGGCACCATACCGTTTGTTTTGTTTAAAAATAGTATCCCCTGGCTTTATTCCTGGTACTGTTTTAATGGGTTCTTATGTATTTTCAAGGAAACATAAAAGCTTTGCAACATGGTTCCTTCTAAATATTGCATGATTTCATACTATGTGTTATATGCGATCATTTCGGAGGACCTAAATTGTTCACTTTAATACAAAAGGTCAAGCTCTAATTTCAATCACCCTCAACGTTTTTGCTTTGATAAACACTGCATTTCTATGATATAAATCAATAACATTGAAGTCAAACCAAGAAAGCAGCCATGAATCTACTACCATATATAATTACAATTTTGACAAAATAAAAACGTTCTTTCTTGCTAATTTCTATTTTTTAGGGGAAAAAATTAAAGTTTTTGATGATATTTATACCTAAACAAGCTACTTCCTTTTCTACATCCCTCTCTTGCCATCCATCCAACAACAGACAATTATGTTCCCATTAGAAGGAATGGGTCTACTGTTGATACATGAATTAAAATCAATCAATGTAAGAACATACCAGGTGCCAACTATAGCTTCGGAACCATGATTCAAGTGCTTCCAGGTGCATCACTTCCAGCAGCCGGCTTGCGATTCAAATAGCGGATAACAGCATCTTCAACCCTGTTAGAGTCACCAAAAGAGAAACTTGATTAATCTTCATCCTTCACAAATACTATTATCACCATTATTGTTCTCAACAGGCTTTCTATAAGAAATTAATTTAGAGAGCATGTGAATATGATCCAATCCAAGCATGTGTAATATATACGAAAGAGTGGACTACTCAGACAGTGGCTAACAAATTGTCTCAAATACTGAAAATTGTCTGTCAAAATATTTATGAGCAAGTCTCAAATCTTAAACAAGATGCTGGTATGGGTTAAACATATAATGACTGGTTTGTCAGCTGTCTCCTCCAGCAAAAGAAGGAAAAAAAATCAGGAATAGTATCACTACTACACCGCAACTACAGAGAAGATGCCATAAGGTCAAAGGGTCAATCGAAGATTGTGGTTTCTAACAGATCAATCACAATGCAGTATATTATCATTTATCAGTGAAATTTACTGAATATCTTAAAGTGATAGGCTAGTATTAACTATTAAACTTGAGGCAACTGTTCCAAAATTCAACAAGAACAACTTCATCTAAACAGAAAAATGAGCTTACCATGGTTGGTTGAAGAAATCTGAGCGTCGCTCTTTTTCAGCACTTCTACTACCTTCCCCAGCTACCATTTTCACATCTAGGCTCTGAGACTCGATTAATGCATTAGTAAACTCCACTGGTGATTGACTGAAACCTGGAAAGAATGCACGCCTTCTACAGTGCTCATCACATATTGCTTCATCACAAGCCCCAATCTCTTTGCTCTTCTCTGCATTTGACAAAAGAGCAGAGAGTTCCCTCTGTATGGGAAAAGGCACATCCACTAACACATCATAGCATGCAGTCCCAACAGGACTATTCCCAGAAAGCTTGATCTTATGCTCCAAATGTATCGGTAGTGGAGGAGACAAATGCTGGGATATCTTTTGTGGAACCATGGTAAATTTCACTTTTTCTTCCCCAAAAACTTTAAGAAGCTGTGCGTCACAATTAAAGAAAGACGGGTCAATTGGGTTTTGAAGTTTTCTAGCCTTCACATAATGCCAGATTGCAGCAATAATTCTGGGGCGCGTGTCAACCTCAATACCAAGGACTTCCATCAAAGCTGAAGAAAGCTTGAACTTCTCAGGCACATAATTCATTTCCAACCGTATATTCACAGTGAACTCCTTATCCCCTTTTCTCTTCACTTCAAAACCTTCATTAGGTGTAGGTGATCGAGCATGCTCCCATATAATGATATGATTATCTGGATATAGTCTCTTGTCCAAGGAAATGGTCACTCTCTTGAAGAAAGATGAAAACTTTGGGTATAAAGGGTTTGTTTTATGAACAAACCCAGGTTGATCTGGATCTACTCCATCTTCCAGGATTCTCCCAATAATCTTAAGGGTCCACGTAGGAGGCTCTGCATTAGGCTTCTGTGGAATAGTCTTAATCTGATTAGCAAATGTGTTGATAACATATATTCGAAGAGTTTTCTGAACACAAGGTGGGTTCTTAAGTGCTTCCTGAATGTCAACTTTTTTTCTAGCTAATGCGGCATCAACACGTGCCTCAAACTCAAGAAGCTGGGTATACAAAGCAGATTCGGGAAGAATTGCCGCCTGTTTGTCAGGAAGCTTTTGTTTCCTTCTATGTGCAGCGGGTGTAAGTTCCATTGTTTTCAAAGGTGATATAGTGTTCATCATAGGGACACCAGGAGGGCGCATGGGCGGCTTTTGAAGGATCCTCTTTGCACTTCCACTGCCAGGAGTAGACATGGATGGTGAAGACGAACCTAAATTCCCAATGCCAGCATTCTGAACCTGGTTAAGGGACAAACCTTGAGCTTGTAAGTGTGTTTGGAGTTGAGTCTGAGCCTATGCTTTCGACTGAGCCTGAGCAAGGGCCTGAGCTTGGGATAGCTGATACTGAGCTTGAAAACCAGTACCAAGTTGCGCTTGTGAGAATCCAGGGTTTCCAGGCATAGAAGGAGGTACCATTCCCGTGTTACCAAAGGGTGACGATGACGCCCCAGGCCTTTTTTGGGGATTATTCCCATTCATAGACATCACTAATCTAATTCACCCGGAAATATCAAATATCCACCAAGATAAAAACATTTGCAGCAAAGTAAATTACAAGCTATCTCAGCAAATATCCACTAACCAAGAACACCCGTAGGAGCAAGATTTCCCTTCAAAATCGAACCTTTTGAAGTTCAACCCTAAACGGTTCCTAAACCCACCAAAAAAGCCCTAATTGTTCAAAAATCTCCCAAAGTCACTGAATCTGAACATATCTTATCCCCCAAAAAGCTTCTGAATATGCAACAAAGAGAAAATTAAGGAGAAACTAAGATGAAAAGTGCAAGAAATGAAGAATTTGAATTACATTATGAAATTAAGGAGAATAGAGATAATTTAAAACGTTAAATTGAAAAGGAAAGGGAAAAAAGGAAATAATCTTACGAAAGAGTGAAGAGATTAACCCTTGTTAGATAATTATCCAAAAAAAAATAAGAGATTTAAGGGTTTTTGCCTTTCCAAGACCAGCAGCTACACAGAGTGTTCATCTCTTCTCTCTCCCGATTCCATTTTTTTCTCTCTCTTGTTCAGTTTTTTTCCCATTTACCAATCATCAATAACCGGGCCAGAATCTGGACCCGAACTAGAAAGGACTGGGCTCAGCCTGCTACAATCTTATGGGTCGAGTTAGCTACAGCTAGAAGTGGCAAACGGGTCATTCGGTTCGGGTTATTTTGGGTCTGGCTATATTTAGTTTAATTTTGGTTTGAGTCGGTTTGGGTCTAGTTCAGATGTTCGGTTAACTTTCGATTTGGTTAATATCGAATCGGTTATTTTCAGATAGGTTGATTTTGAGTCGGGTCAATATCGGGTTAATAGAAGATCGACTTGTTTCAATTGGATTTTCAGGCCAAATTAGGTCTTTACACCTTATATAGCACTTTATATAGCATGTATATTTGGCTTTTTCGTGAGTTGTGCACCAGTTCACATCTCATCTTTCTTTATTTATTTTAATATTTTTTCTTTATTTTAGGCTGTCTTCTGTTCGAGTTTCTGTAGAACTAATGTTTTGATATAATAATTGAAAAATGTTTTTGGACAAAGTTAAAAGGAATTCAAACAATTTCTAAAGTCCAAATAACTTGAAACTATGATTATGGGATATCTTAAAAGGTTTTATGTGTTTACAAAGTCAAAACTAACAAAACCATCCAGGTGTTTCGAAACGCCTATAGATGTTTCGATACAGGGCTTCACAGTGGCAAAATGTTTCGAAATGTGTTTCGAAACGGGCTTATTCTAGGTGAGATTTTTGCATAGCGTTTCGATACGGACATTGCAGTTTTGATACGCCTATGTGGCATTGACCACAACGGTCATAAACCCCCAACGGCTATTTCTCAACTACCTTTTAAATGCAGATCGTTTCGATACGGTGATAAGCGTTTCGATACAGGTGTTTCAATGCGGCCAAGGGCGTTTCGATGCAGGTGTTTCATCAGACTGCAACGGCTCTTTCTATTCCAAGAGTGTTTCGAAACGAGTTCGAGTGTTTTGAAACGGGGAGCTGCAGAACTGCATTTATGGTGGGAAATTAAGTCTCCAACTGCTCCAATTCAACCCCAACGGCTAGTAACGACTACAAACTCAAAGAGGAGTATAAAAGGGACCTCCAAGCATCTAGTAATGGTTAATGCTTCAATTGTAATACAACATATGATCAAGAAATTATCTTAGTGCTTAATTGTCATTTCCTTGTATAGACAAACACTAGTGAGCCAAAATTGTTTGATTTGCTCAACTGTTTTTAGGATTGGGTGAGAGCTTTATTGTGCAAACAAATACATATTAGAGGGATTTGAGTTTGCTTATTTTTATCTCTTGTAAAGAGAGTTTGATCAAGGCTTTGGGTAGAAAGCTTGATCGGTGTGTAAGGATTTCCTCCTAAGCCTAGAAAAGGGGACGAATCAATAGTGGGTTGATTGGAAATCCTTAGTGGGAAGCTAAGGTAGTGAATGTAGACCTTTCTATTCCAAGAGTGTTTCGAAACGGGTTCAAGTGTTTCGAAATGGGGAGCTGCAGAACTGCATTTATGGTAGGAAATTAAGTCTCCAACTGCTCCAATTCAACCCCAACGGCTAGTAACGGGTACAAACTCAAATAGGAGTATAAAAGGGACCTCCAAGCATCTAGTAATGGTTAATGCTTCAATTGTAATACAACATATGATCAAGAAATTATCTTAGTGCTTAATTGTCATTTCCTTGTATAGACAAACACTAGTGAGCCAAAATTGTTAGATTTGCTCAACTATTTTTAGGATTGGGTGAGAGCTTTATTGTGCAAACAAATACCTATTAGAGGGATTTGAGTTTGCTTATTTTTATCTCTTGTAAAGAGGGTTTGATCAAGGCTTTGGGTAGAAAGCTTGATCGGTGTGTAAGGATTTCCTCCTAAACCTAGAAAAGGTGACGAATCAATAGTGGATTGATTGGAAATCCTTAGTGGGAAGCTAAGGTAGTGAATGTAGACCTTGGTTAGAAGGTTGAACCACTATAAATTATCTTGTCTTTATCATTTTTAGATTCCACACCTCTTACACCCAAAATTCCACTTCTCCACCACTTGGCGAGCAAGAACGGTTGAAGGAATCGAGCACCGAATAACCCAACAATTTCTTTCGGTTCGGTTGAAAATCAATTCGAATTCGTCCGGTTTGGTTGAAAATCGGCTCGAGTTTATTTTTGAGTCAACTAAAATTCAGGTCGATTTCGATTTCGATTCGGGTCTTGGGTCAAGTTTGTCAGATTTAGCTACTGTATCAAACCCCGACTTGGTTTCATGTTTTTTAATGATATTACTTTAATATTATAAAAATATACAAAAGTTGAGGGAAGGGATAAAAAAGAAATAATTTCCTTCTATTCCCATGTTTAGTCAAATATATTTTACATTATTCGAATTTTTTATTTGAATTATATTATGATACACAAGTTTATGTAATAAAAATATTATGCAACCCTTTTTTAAAATATAACCTAAATCTTAAAGCCTAAACCCTAACTCTAAATCCTAAATTATAAGTTATAAACCATAAATCCTAAAATTAAAAAGCTTGTGTAAACTCAAGTTTACATATCTTGTGTATAAAGTTTTTTTCTTGTTAGGATATTTGTTTTGATATAATAATTAAAAAATAATTTTGGACTAAATTAAAAAGTATTCAAATATGATTTAAAGTCCAAACAACTTGAAAATATGTTACATGAGTTTTCAAAAAGGTTTTGAAGTGTTTTGAAACGTTTTAAAGTAGCCAAACCTAAGATTTCAGTGTGACCGTATCGATACGGTATACCCCGTTTTGATATGCCTTAGGGTTTTAGCTAAAGTTTATTTAACACTGCCAAAACCCATACCGATACAGGGCTTGCCCGTATCGATGCGGAGAGAGGCTGTTTCGATACGCCTCCCAGCATTTCGATACGCCTACATGGCAAAGACCCCAATGGCTAAAACCCCCAATAGTCATTTTCCCAGCGGTTATTTGAATTGTAGGGTTTTAGCTGTAAAAAAATTACACAACCCTTTAAATTTAAACTATAAAATCTAAAGCCTAAACCTCTAACCCTAACACTCTAAAACATAAACTCTAAGGGGGCGTTTTGCGCACAAAATGCAGCATTACCTTTGGGAATATGATTCCTAGAATTCAATATTACCTGACATATTACCGGGAACATTTCATTACCTTGTTTGGTTTGTTTGCTAGGAATGGAGGATTACAATGTTTGGTTAAGGGAATGTAAGATTATCAGAATGCATATTTTACCAAATTAACCTTGTCATACATTTTCCTTTTAACAAATTTAACTTCTAATATTGAATTAAAATATTTTTGTGAAAATTCATAGAAAACATTATAATTTTTCTATTATTTTAAATTTATATATTTTTTATATTTATAAAATTCTTATATAAATAATTTAATGTATTCGATAATGTTATAGTACTATATTATATATTTTTATAGAAATTTGAGCAATTTAATTTTTATGATTTTGAATTTACATATGAAGTTCAAGATTACCGAAATCTGTTATTCTTGTGTCTTTCTTTGCTCACAAAGTATGACTTTATTGATAAAAAAATATCATACATGATTACTATATGCCTCGTTAAACACCCCTCTACTTTGGAAGGAAAAAAGAACACATGATGGCAATCGGAATAACAATAAAAAACAAACACCTAAGAATAACAGGATACTCAAACACATAGCTATTGCACCACGCCATACAAAATGTCTACATATAGATCAAGCAATCAATAGCCACAATAGGGTTGTTAGATCATAAGCACTATGCAACATGCAAAACGCCAATCCATGAAAAGCCGCACCAAACGAAACTAGAATCCAAGAATGCATGTTTAAAGAAACAAAATCGCAGCAACCACCAGAACCAGTTTGTACATGGAACCTAGATGTTCGATCCACCCCTCCTTTTGCAAAATATAACGCTTTTGTTCTCAAAAATGTTATGAGAATCTACGCAATCTATCGCACCATACGCGTCATCAATTATTCAGAAACATCTCTTCAATCTCCATTATATGCTCTCGCTCCAACACAAAGATTATATCCACCATCACATTACTGATACAAAACTCAAACAACAGATAACCAACAGCGTATTAGAACCTCCAGTACGTTGACTCTAAGAAACTAGCTACACCTAAAAAACTCCCAAAGTATGATCAACATCGAAATAAGCAACATCAGTCAATCGCATAACTCCCTCAAGCACAAAACACATCTCCCTCTCCCCAAATCTCACAAGTATCAAGCATCGCTATGCTAGATGTTTCAAACCATTAATCAATCATATTCTTACACCTGCCACTACCTAAAACAAGAACATCGCAATCAAATTAAACCAAGCTACCCATAAATATAGCACTTTGTAACGCCCTGGTTTTGGGCCTAGATGTTTTAGACATCGGATCAGACCGGTCGAAAATGGTTCGAATCGTATTAGGTGGTTTAGGGAAGTCAAGGATCGGGAAAGGATAAAAATATGAAAAAATGCTAAAATCCTCTAAAATCATGTTTAAAAGGTTGGTCAAATCAATTTACAAAAAGAGCTTTGGAAGTGGTACATTTTGGGTAGTGACCAAAATGCAAAGTTTCAAAACTGTGGAAAATGTAATTTCAAAAGAGGAGTCAAAATCTTAGAATCTTTAGGAAGCTTTGGTGCAATTACACCTTCCTTAAATTGACATGTGTTTTAAAATTATTTTTAGATGATTAAAATAAAATTGATTTTATTTTATTGAATTGCTAAAATAAAAAAATGAGAAGTTTTTGACGCAACTAACTCTCATTTCAGCAAAATTCATTTTCTCAACTCTTTCTCCAGATTTCTTTTCTTCCAAACACTCTCTCTTGATTCCTAAATCATTTCTAAGAAATCTCTTCAAGTTCTTTAAGTTTTGTGAAGCAAAAAACTTGTCAATCCTTAAGGAAGGCAATGATTGGAGGTAAATCCCATTCTCAACCTTCAATCTCGGTTCTTTATTGAAATTCCCAAGATCTTTGGCTCCTAAATGTTGTTTTTGGCTGAGTTTTGTTTATAGTTTTGATTTAAGATCAAAATCTTGTAAAATCATGGTTTAAATCTTGATTTTCAGAGTGTTTATGATGAGTTCTGTTTTGGAATGATTTTAATTAAGTTTTGAGATGATTATTATGTTGAAAAATAGTTTTTATAACATAGTTTTCGAAATCCTTGAGATCCTTGTGTTTCTTAATGGTTTTAGTTGGGTTTTTGTGGTGAGTTGGTGGTGTTATGTTTGCTGGAGGTATAAGGAGGGGTTTAGGTTGTTTTTGGGTGTGTTTTGATGTTTAATAATGGTTGGAAGTGATGTATGTTGGCTGGGCTTAGTTTAGAAAGCAATCGATTGAGTTTTCGGTTGTTTCAGATGGGTAAATTGGTGTAGTTTTGGTGAGCAACGAGTTTGTGTTTAGTTGCTGGTGTTGAAATGCATTTTAATGCATTTGGATCTCCTCTATTTTGATGCTCTAAAAACAGGGGATCTTGATCCGGAAGCAAGCGAAGCATTTTTTAGGCTTCGGAAGGGTGATCTTCACGTCGGCGAGCAAGGTTTCGCGTATCGGTGAGTGGAAATAGATTTTCCAGCTTTGTAACGCTTTGAGCATGGTGTTGGGAGCTTAGTGTAAGTTTGAAACACTTAGCTAAGCTCAAGAGTAAGTAAAACGAAAGTCTCTCTCGAAATGTGCTTTGTTTTGGTTTAAAATGCACTTGAATTGAATGTGGATTGATGTGATTAATGCATTTGGTTTAAGCATGTTTATGCTTGTGAAAATGGCATTGTGATTTATGCTTGAAAACAGTGAAATAATGATGTTAATGATTATATTGGCAAGTGATGGAAATGGTTTTTGGTTACTTTAATCGGATAAAGTTAGCCGGTTATAGGATTGGGTGCACCGTGAATAAAGTCACCTTGGATGTCGAGGGGTTGTGATTGTACCGTAATCTCCATCCAAGTACCCTAATGATTGAGGCTAAGATCACAACGGTGGATGGTTTAATCACGTGTGTGAGTCTTGTGGTATATGTCTCGTACTCTTGTTAGTGGAATTATACAACTACCGATGAGTGATGTTGAGGGGTTGTGATTGTGCCATTTATCACCATCACGGGCGTTGAGGAGTTGTGATTGTGTCATATATCTCCACCTTGTGTAGTTCGGTAGTGTGTATGAAGCGTGTGGGACAACGCTTGTGATTCGCGTATCCGATTGTGTCAATTGTGTTGGTTTTGATATGGATTATTAATGATCAAGTGCGAGCCAATATAATGATGTTGAGAAATGAATTAAGCATGTGATTCTTGGGAATTATGCTGGAATGCATGCGATGCGTGTGTGAAACTGATAAATTGATTTTGATATAACTAAAGAATTCAAGGACTAAATTGAAAATAAGAAAACTAATTTTAAGTCCTCAAACCACTCTATATGTTTAAAGGAAAATGGCTAAGTTAAAAACTTAATTTTTCAAAACTTTTCTAAGTGTTCTTGAAGCCAAAACAATGATTTTCGAGTCACCGTTTCGGAACGGCCTTAGGCGTTCTGGAACACTTTTGAAAATGTGAACATGTGTTTCGGAAAGTGTATCGAAACAGTTTTGAAACTGTGAACTTTTATTTCGAAACGGGTTTCAAAACGGCTTAAGAACATCGAGACGGTTTGACCCGTTTCGATACGGTAGTATCGAAACGACCTCAAACGTTTCGAAAGGGCATTCAAACTTGTTTTAAAAATATGACCGTTGAATTTTTTAATCGTTTTTATACTGATCGTTAAGGCGTATCGAAACACCTTCAGTCTGTTTCGATACGAGCTTTGACAGTGGCTAAATGTTTCGAAAACGGCTCTTAGCGTATCGAAACGATCGTAACCATTTCGATACGGTCTTTTTAATGCACCCCAACGGCTCTTTCTTTTTTGGTCTATTTCGAAACAGGGTCGGGCGTTTCGAAACGGGTTGTTGCAGACTGTATTTATGGAGGGAAGATAACATCCCCAACGCCTCTATTGATGAATGCAACAACCACAACGGCTAGAATTCAATGAGAAGGTATAAAAGGGACCTCTAAAAGCTTCAGCAACAACTATTGATCTTAAAGCAAACATCCAAACATCAAATCAAGCAATTGAGCCTAAATCTCATTATTTCTTGTAAACCCCAATTGTGAGATTGTAATTTCCATTCTTATCCTTTCAAATTGGGTTGAGTGCTTGTAATTGGGCTACTTTGTGTATTGAGAGATACTTGTTTAGCCATCAACTTCTTTGTAACTCTTGTGTGAGGATTGTGTCAAATTTTGGGTAGAAAATTTGACCGGTATTGTAACGGTTACCTCCTTAGCCTAGAAAAAGGGAAGATCAATTATGGAATTGTTGAAAATCCTTAGTGAAGCTAAGGTAGTGGATGCAGAGTTCGATTGGAACTTGAACCACACTAAATTCCCTTGCTTATCATTTTTATTTGTCAATTCCACTACCAAAAGTCTAAAAATCCAATTCACCCCCCTTCTTGGTTTATATCGATCATTCGATCCACTTAACAATTGGTAACAGAGCCTACCTCTTTGAAGGATTAACAACCACAAGAGGAGTTCCTAGGAAGAGTGTGATCATCCAAAAAACAAGCCATGGCATCTACCTCCGGATCTAGCATGTACGAGTCTCAATCCACTACAAAACCGCTATTCTTCAATGGTGACAACTATCCTTTTTGGAAGAACCGGATGTGCCTCTTCATCAAGTCTAACGATTACTTGGTTTGGGATGTCATTGAAGATGGTCCCTACATTCCATTGAAGAGAGATGATGAAGGAAAGATGGTTCTAAAGAAGAAGATTGGGATGAGTGAAGATGAGAGGAAGAAGATCCAAATAAATGACAAAGCTCTTCACATGCTCTTTTGTTCTTTCGGTCCCAATATCTACTCCAAAGTCTTCTCCATTGAAAGTGCCAAGGAAGTGTGGGATAATCTAGAGACCACCTATGAAGGAACCAATAATGTGAAGGAGACCGAGATTGGAATTCTCAATCTTATTTATGAGAATTTCAAGATGAAGCCTGACGAAATGGTGTCCAAGATGTTTGATCGCTTCTCAACCATCGTCAACGGGCTTAAGGGCTTTGGAGAGACAATCCTGGAAGACAAACTTGTTCGGAAGCTACTCTACTCACTTCCCGAATCTTGGGATGGGAAGAGAACCGCCATCATTGAGGCAAAAAACATGAAGACTCTAAAACTTGATGAGCTTGTGGGTTCTCTTTTTACTCATGAAATAATGAAGCAAGGAAGGGAAGAATAAAAGAAGAAGGAAGAGAAAAGAGTAGAGAAGCTAGAGGTAGAAAAGAAGAAGAAAATGAGAGTGGCTCTCAAAGCTTCATTACATGAGGAGAGCACTTCTAGTGAGGAGGATGATTTAGAAGAATTGGCTATGATAGCCAAAAGATTCTCACGATTCATGAGGTCCAACCGATGAAGAAAGATTCAAAGAAAGATGGACTTCAAGGGTAAAAACAATGAAGAAGAAAGGGATCAAATCTTTTGCTTCGAGTGCAAAAAGCCCGGTCACATTCGTTCGGAATGCCCTCGACTCAAGAAGAAGGATTTTGAGAAGAAGAAGAAGCTCAAAGCCAAGTTTGCTACTTGGAGTGATGAGAAGTCATCCGAGGATGACGAACAAGAAGTGGACAACCTTTGCCTCATGGCACTTGAGGAAGATTCCTCCATGGTAACCTCTAACTCATCATCTTTTGACTTTACATTTGATGAATTACATGATGCATATGATGAGTTGCAAGAGTTTTATGATGAGTTAGTTGAGAAATACAAAGAGTCGGTCATTAGGAATAAGAAAATTATTTCGGAATTAAATGATAAAAATGACTCACTTTCTCAAGCTAACTTAAAATTGGAGAAAAATATTTTAGGTTTGAAAGAAGAACTTAAATTCATCCAAGATGAAAATGTATACCTAAATAATCTTATTTCTCAATGCAATAGTGAACACCAAAAGGTGTTAGATGAGCTTAACAAGCTCAAAGAGTCTTTTAAAAATGTTGGTAATGTGAAGCATGAAAAAGGTGAATCATCTAAAACAAACCAACCTAGGAAAAAGACTAATAACTACAAACAAAGTAGCTTCCCTAGACATAATAGAACTAAAAAGATTAGAAGTGTATGGGTTCCTAAGGAACTTGTCAAATCTAATAATATTGTTGCTATGTCACCTTGGATTCCTAAGGGAACCAAGCTATTGGGAGCTAACACTCGTGGACCCAAAATGATTTGGGTACCAAAAAACAAAAGTTTAATATCTTTGTTTGTAGGGGGAAGCATTGCTACAAGGGCAAAGCACAAAGTCAAAATTCATGGTACCTTGATAGTGGATGCTCGAGGCATATGACCGGAGACAAGAGTAGATTCATGGACTTAAAGCCAAAAAGTGGAGGAGTGGTGACATTTGCTGACAACTCCAAAGGCCACATTAAATGTATTGGCTCCATAGGTAATCATTCTACCATTCTTATTGAAAATGTCTTGTATGTCGATGGTCTTAAACATAATTTGTTGAGCATAAGCCAACTATGTGATAAAGGATTTAATGTCTTATTTGATAAAAATGGGTGCAAAATTGTTGACACTAAATCAAATAATATTATGCTCATAGTTCATCGCATAGGTAACTTTTACATGGTGCATTTAGATGACATACATACATCCCATGCATGTTTAGTAGCTCAAAATGAAAATGATGCATGACTATGGTATAGGAAACTAGGACATGCTAGCATTAGTGTTTTAGAAAAATTAGTTTCCCTAGATCTAGTTAGAGGTTTACCCAAAATTAAGTTCTCAAATGATAAAATTTGTGATGCATGCTCTAAGGGTAAACAACATAAGCCATCCTTTAAATCCATTAATGATGTTTCTACAAGTAGGTGTTTACAACTTATTCATATGGATTTATTTAGGCCTATTAGGACTATGAGCTTGGGTGGTAAATCTTATGCATTTGTGCTTGTTGATGATTTTTCTAGATTTACTTGGGTTCTATTTTTAAGTACTAAAGATGAGGCTTTAGAAAAATTCATCACATTTTCAAAATTAACCCAAAATGATCTTGAACTTAGAATTTCTCATATAAGAAGTGATCATGGAACCGAGTTTCAAAATCTAGGGTTTGAAGAGTTTTTAAATGAAAATTGTATTAGCCACAATTTTTCGGCTCCTCGAACTCCTCAACAAAATGGGGTAGTTGAGAGGAAAAATAGAACTTTACAAGAAATGGCTAGAACCATGCTTTGTGAAAACAATTTACCTAAATATTTTTAGGCGGAAGCCACAAACACCACTTGCTACATTATAAACCGAGTAATGATTAGGGCAATTTTAAAGAAAACACCTTATGAGATTTTAAAATCTAAAAAGCCTAACATTAGCTATTTTCATCCATTTGGTTGCAAGTGTTTTGTTTTAAATAATGGAAAAGATAACTTAGGTAAATTTGATGCAAAAAGTGATGAAGCTATTTTCATAGGATATTCCTTAAACTCTAAAGCCTATCGTGTATTTAACAATAGAACTTTAGTAGTAGAAGAATCTATACATGTTGTATTCGATGATAACCTCCATCCAATGAAGGATTCTTGTGATGATGATGATGTAGGAATCATTAATGCCTTTGATGGAGAACAAACTTCAAAGGAGGATGAGATTCCAACAAAGGAAGAGGATACACAAGATCCACCTCTTGAAGCCTTGAAGGACTTGGCTCTTGAGGAAAAGGAAGTGAGCTACCCAAGGGAGTTCAACTATGTCAAAGGTGGTGAAATCTTGGGTGATCCATCCAAGGGGGTAACCACTAGATCTTCTCTAAAACTTATGAACCATGTTGCATTTATCTCATGCATAGAGCCTAAGAATATAAAAGAAGCATTAAAAGCTGATTTTTGGATTATGGCTATGCAAGAAGAGTTAAATCAATTTGAGATAAGTAATGTTTGGACATTAGTTGATAGGCCTAGTAATCAATCTACTATAGGAACTAAATGGGTCTTTAGGAACAAACTAGATGAGAGTGGTAACATTGTAAGAAATAAAGCTAGATTAGTAGCACAAGGTTACACTCAAGAAGAGGGAATAGATTTTGATGAAACCTATGCACCCGTAGCTAGAATGGAAGCCATTAGGATGTTGCTTGCATATGCATGTTATCATGATTTCAAGCATTTTCAAATGGATGTTAAAAGCGCATTTTTAAACGGTTTTATAAATGAGGAAGTGTATGTGGAACAACCACCGGGTTTTGAAGACTCAAAATTTCCAAATCATGTTTTCAAACTTACTAAAGCTCTTTATGGTTTAAAACAAGCTCCTAGAGCGTGGTATGAAAGACTTTCAAACTTTTTGATTGAAAAAGGTTTTGAAAAAGGTAAGGTGGACACTACACTTTTCATAAAAAGGTATAAAAATGACATCTTAGTAGTACAAATTTATGTTGATGATATTATTTTTTGATCTACTAATGAATGTCATTGCAAAGAGTTTGCTAAGTTAATGCAAGATGAATTCGAGATGAGCATGATGGGAGAGCTCTCATTTTTTTGGGATTCCAAATTAAGCAAAGGAAGGATGGCACCTTCATCAATCAAGCAAAGTACATCAAGGATATGCTCAAGAAGTTTGGCTTGGAGAATGCAAAGCCTCAAGCCACACCTATGAGCTCTTCTACAAAGCTTGAAAAAGATGAAGGAGGTAAGTGTGTTGACTCTAAGCTTTACCGTTCTATGATTGGATCATTGCTTTACCTTACCGCAAGTAGGCCAGATATCTTGTTTAGTGTTTGCTTGTGTGCTAGGTTTCAAGCTAGTCCTAGAGAGTCTCACCTTATAGCCGTTAAGAGAATCTTTAGGTACCTTAGAGATACTCCTTGTTTAGGTCTTTGGTACCCTAGAGACTCCACCTTCAACCTTCATGCTTATTCGAATGCGGATTATGGGGGATGTAAAATCGATAGGAAAAGTACTTCGAAAACTTTTCAATACTTAGGTAGTATGCTCATATCTTGGTTCTCTAAGAAACAAAATAGTGTAGCTCTTTCTACCACCGAAGCCGAGTACATATCCTCAGGGAGTTGTTGTGCTCAAGTCCTTTGGATGAAGCAACAACTCTTAGATTATGGTATTAAAGTTGAAACCATACCCCTTAAGTGTGATAACACTAGTTCCATATGTTTAACAAAAAATCCCATCCAACACTCTATAACTAAACATATAGAAATAAGGCATCATTTCATTAGAGATCATGTCCTTAAGGAAGATGTTGTTATAGAGTATGTTGACACCTTAAACCAACTAGTGGACATCTTTACAAAGCCTTTAGATAAAGAGCGTTTTGGTCCCTTAGGAGAGAGTTAGGTCTAACTAGCCTATCTTGACCTTTTAGGACCTTTTTTGTGCTTAAATTGCTTGATCTCTTGAAAATGCCATGTTTATGTGTTTTTACTCCTAATTCCATCCATGCTAATAGTTAGGGGGAGTATGTTTTTGTTTATACATGTATTTCCTGCTCATTCATGCCATTCATGCAAATTAAGACTTCATAAAATCCATTTTTCTGCAATTTTAGAGCCTCATCTGCACTTCCAGGCCCAGGTGTATCGAAACGGGTCCAACTGTTTCGATACGGATACCTTAAAAATCCATCTGAGAGAAGGGTGTTTAGAAACGCCTTCACAGGGTTTCGAAACGTTTTTGCTACTGCCAAAGGGTGTATCGAAACGTGTTTCGATACAAGTCAATGTGGGATTCGATACGGTCAAAGCTGTATCGGAACGGTCAGCTGGACTTGAAACATAAGTCAACGTTTCGGTGCCCGCGTTTCGGAACGGTCGAAACCTGTTCTGAAACGGGTTTGCGGACAACTTTAAAGAGGGCTTTTAATGTTAAAGTTTCACTTTAAGTAAAATTTCTTCAAAACCCTAAAAACCCTAGATCGATTTTTCCTATAAAAACCCTCTAAACCTCATTTTTTCACCAAATCTTGAGGGCTTTTACACACAAACTCAAGTCTAAGCAAGCATCAACAATCTTGTGCATGTTTTTCCATCTATTCATCCAAAATCCCAATCTAAGGTATATTTTCATCTTTTTTCTTTTTCTTCAATTTTTATTCGAATCCTAGGTTAGAAAATTTTAATTTTGTATAGATTATGTGTTTTACTACTTGGGTTTCTCAAATATTGTAAAAAAAATTCAAAATCTTAAAATTTTTTATTCGAATATATTCTTTTTCATTCGTATTTTTTCTGTTTTTTTACTTGTTTTCTCTTAAATTTTTTTGTATCTATGTTCTTAAAAAAGAATTAAAAAAAAAACCTAAGTGGGATTTGCCAATGGATTGAATTAAGGATTTTCATGCATACACTCCAATTTTGTTAAAAATTGCTTGCTTTATGTTTTTTGGATTTTTCAATGGATCCCGCTAACAAGAAACGTAAGGCACCTCAATCGGGTGAAGCTTCAATCCAAGCCGCTATCCATCCCAACCTTACCCAAATTTTTCTCAAGAGTCTCAGAACTACCGCGATGAAGGAGCGTTTCACTTATGTCAAGGAGATTGTCGTTCATCGTGAGCGTGTTGTTGACATCTCGTTTCTTGACTCCGAGCGCTTTCACTTCCGTTATCTCCACCGTTTACAAGAATGGGGCTTCATTAGTTTCTTGAGTATCCCAGATATTTGCTACAAGCACATGGTTCTCATCTTCTACTCGAATGCCCAACTTATTAATAATGAAGACAACTCCGAAGTTGTTGGCATCGAGTCTCTTATCTTGGGGAAGAAGATTGTCATCGACATCCCTTTTTTAGAGACTACTTTTGGTCTTAAGAACGAAGGCATCAAGAATGAGACTCATTTTGGTTCTCACACCGGTTTCGTGCTTGCCTTGGATGCTCATTATAGGTTCCTCCACTTGATGATCTCGTGGTTTATTCACCCCTCCGAAGGTAAATTCTCTCACGTTCGTCAAGTAGATTATTTTTGGCTTGAATGTTTTTGTCGTGGAGAGCGCCCAAATCTTGTTAAGATTATTTTTGCCGAAATGGTCAACAATGTGAAGCTTCGTGAAACCGATGATCTCAAATCCTTCACATATGGGACTGTTTTGAGCCATATCTTTGGCGTGCTCAAACTTGATTGCACTTATGACTCTCCGGAACCCCGCAAGCAAAAGATTGGTGAAGCTTCTCTCCACAAGTCCGGATTCCATTACACCAACAATGGCCAATGGGAACGAGTTAATAGGGATGCCCCTCCACCTCAAGTTGAACCTCAACCACAAGCTCCGGGTCCTAACAATGAAGCTCTTATGGCTTTTCTCACCGAGCGGTTCAACACAATGGAGGCGGGTCTTGGTACTATAAATACTCACTTGCAATCTGTAGAGAATCGACTCACCTCCCTTGAGAATCAACATCAATCTATGGACATGCCATTCTCTACCTTCTATGGTCAATGGATAGATTTTCGTCGCTCTCAAGCTAGGAACGATGATGATTCCTTGGATGGTGATGGTGACGACGACGAGGATTAGGATTTTCATGTCATCTCATATTAGCTTATCATATTAGGACTAAGTTTGCATCTTTATTTCCTTTATGTTTTATGAACCTATGCTTTGATTACTTTGTTTGGGATTAAGCTTTGAACTTTATTGTTTAAGTTTTATGTTTTGGATATTTGAATTCTATGAATCTATATTATGTTGCTTATTGCTTTTAACCTTGTTTATTCTCTTTGAGCCTTGTTTATTATTTTTGATCTAACAAAAAGGAGGAGAAGTAATCTAAGAGCCAAAATTCGTTCTAAGTGTTTTAAATGTTTTTGAGTTTTAAAAATTGGATTTAAATCTTTTTAAAACATTAAAACCCATCTTAAATTGAGGGGGAGTTAGAATGTGTTCAAGATTTTCAAAACTCTTAAAAATTCTAACTTTGGTTTTGTTATATCAAAAAAGGGGAGATTGTGAAACCGATAAATTGATTTTGATATAACTAAAGAATTTAAGGACTAAATTGAAAATAAGAAAACGAATTTTTAAGTCCTCAAACCTCTCTTTATGTTTAAAGGAAAATGGCTAAGCTAAAAACATAATTTGTCAAAACTTTTCTAAGTGTTCTTGAAGCCAAAATAGTGATTTCCGAGTCACCGTTTCGGAACGGCCTTAGGCGTTCCGGAACACTTTTGAACCTGTGAACCTGTGTTTCAGAATATGTACCAAAACGATTTTGAAACTGTGAACTTTTATTTCAAAACGGGTTTCGAAACGGCTTAAGAACATCGAGACAGTTTGACCCGTTTCGATACGGTAGTATCAAAACGACCTCAAACGTTTCGAAACGGTATTCAAACTTGTTTTAAAAATATGACCGTTGAAGTTTTTAAACGTTTTTATACTGATCGTTAAGGCGTATCGAAACACCTTCAGTTCGTTTCGATACGAGCTTTGACAGTGGATAAATGTTTCGAAACATGTTTCGAAATGGCTCTTAGCGTATCGAAACGATCGTAACCGTTTCGGTACGGTCTCTTTAATGCACCCCAACGACTCTTTCTTTTTTGGTCTGTTTCGAAACAGGGTCGGGCGTTTCGAAACGGGTGGTTGCAGACTACATTTATGGAGGGAAGATAACATCCCCAACGTCTCTATTGATGAATGCAACAACCACAACGGCTAGAATTTAATGAGAAGGTATAAAAGGGACCTCTAAAAGCTTCAACAACAACTATTGATCTTAAAGAAAACATCCAAACATCAAATTGAAGCAATTGAGCCTAAATCCCATTATTTCTTGTAAACCCCAATTGTGAGATTGTAATTTCCATTCTTATCCTTTCAAATTGGGTTGAGTGCTTGTAATTGGGCTTCTTTGTGTATTGAGAGATACTTGTTTAGCCATCAACTTCTTTGTAACTATTGTGTGAGGATTGGGTCAAATTTTGGGTAGAAAATTTGACCGATATTGTAACGGTTACCTCCTTAGCCTAGAAAAGGGGAGGAGCAATTAGTGGAATTGTTGAAAATCCTTAGTGAAGCTAAGGTAGTGGATGTAGAGTTCGATTGGAACTTGAACCATTCTAAATTCCATTCTCTATCATTTTTATTTGTAAATTCCACTACCAAAAGTCTAAAAATCCAATTCACCTCCCTCTTGGTTTATATCGATCATTCGATCCACTCAACAGCTTGGTTTAAGCATGTGCAAAGGATTTTGCTGTTAATTTAACGATGCTATAAGCATGTGGTTTTAAAAGTGCATTGATGCTTTAAAGAGCATGTTTTAAAGGAAGGCATGTGTTGACAAATGATGATGTTTTTGGTTTACAAAGTGCATTGATGAATGTTTGGTTTTTAGCGGTCCTCACTAAGCTTTATGCTTACACTCATTTGTTTCATCAATGCAGAGAATTGAGGAATTGAGGTAGCAAGAAAGCAAGGAAAAAATCCAAGTATTTGGCTAAGCAATGTATGTGGTTTTACTTTAGTGTAATAAGAGGCAATGGGAGGGATTTCTACTCTCGGTTTTGTTGGCGATGTTAAACACCTTGAGCATGTTTGGTTTATGTTTTGAACTTGTAAATAGTCTCTAATTGGTTTATGGTCTTGCTTATAGTGTTTTGGCTATGCTATGGCTTATATTCTAAAGCATGCTTGAGTAGCTCATATTTTCACCATGATGTGATATGCTTGATGATTATGTTATGTTGTCTGATGATGCTTATGTATTTGGTAAGTTGTTTATAACATGTATGTATGTTTTAAACATGTTTAGATGTTGTGAAATGTGTTTAAATGGTTGTTGAATGTGTAAGTCTGGTATGCGTATCGATACTCGGGAAGGAGTATCGATACACTAAGACCAAATTCAAGCTTTTCAGCTTAGGTGTACCGATACGATTTGCCCGCGTATCGATACGCCTAGGCAAAAGATTGAAGGCCATATCGATACGGGCTTGGGAATATCTATACCCCTTTCTCAAAACTCGCTACTGTCAATTTGCGTATCGATACAGGCTGAGGCACATCGATGCGAGTTCGTTAATTTCAGTTAAAAGAATCTTTTTAAGTTCTGAAATGTTGCATTTTGGTCCCTGTTTAATGTTTGTTCAATCAGTTGAGTTTGGATGATCTGTTTGAAGTGATTTTTGACATGGTTGTACGTTACATGATTAATTATGGTTTGGTAACTTTAAAATCTGGGAAGTTCGTATATTTTATGGAATTTACAAATTAGTCCCTAAAAGTCAAATGTGTGCAATTGAACCCCTAATAAAACTCCGATCGCTATGCCGTTTTCGCCTAATCACCTTACTAAACATATATGATAATAATGTGCATTTAGGGAAGATAAAATAAAAAAGGGTCATTAATCGAGGTTGACTTTAACGAGTTGACTTTGGTTTTCCCCGTGTAATCTTCTTAGTTCAGGTCGGGCGCCTAAGCCGGGCTAAGACGGTTACATTTGTTGGTATCAGAGCAAGGATACAAAAGAAATAGGGATGATGGTAAGTTAAATTGGTATGTTTTGATATTCAGTTCAATGTTGAATAGCATGTTGTTTGAAAAAACATGTTTTTGGTCGAATGTTGGTGTTCATGTCATGCTCAGTTCTTATGAATCATATGTGAGTTAGATATGATCGTATGTTGATGATGTGAAGCATGGTGAGTATGATATGCTATTGTATGCTACGTTATGCTTGAGGGAAATCGGGGTGCCCATTGTCTTATTACACTAGTTAAATGTTTTTGTGAACTTGGATCCTTGCTTGAGGTTGTCCTAAATTATGATTTGATTTGTTTTTGTTGTTATGCCTTGTTAAAAATAGCACAATGGGTCTGAGGAGAGAGCTTAGATCGAATACGATCATGCTTGCGCATGAGCAGGGTAATCAGGGGTTGAGAACCCAGCTGATGAGACTTTACCTGGGGGTGGAGAGCCGGAGCAACAAGGACAGGCTGGTCCAATTTTGGGTGATCTAGCGCCGTTGGTTGAGGCGATCACCGGAGCGTTTCAGGCTGTGGTAGCCGGAGCGCATGTTCAGGCACCAGCAGCTAGGCAGACGAGTTTGCCTTTGGAAAGGCTGAGGAGTTTGGGAGCTGTTGAGTTCTATGGAATGTCTCCTGAGGCGTCAGAAGCCTTGTTAGCTAGCACGATCCGTATTATGGATCATATGGGATGTAGCGATGTGCGCAAGTTGGGATGCACAGTTTCTTTGCTCCAGGGTGATGCTTATAGTTGGTGGACGACTATCACCGCATGTATGGAACCCAATGAGGTAGATTGGGAGTTCTTTAGAAGTGCTTTTAAGAGGGAGTATCTGGGTGTGAGATACTTGGATGAAAAGAAGCGTGAGTTCATGTCACTTGTTCAAAGAAGTCTTTATGTGGCTGAATTCGAGGTCTAGTTCGTACGTCTAAGCCAATATGCGCTTGAGTTGATGTCGAGTGAGAGGCATCGTTGTGATCGTTTCCGATATGGGTTGGTGCAGGAAGTAAAGACCTATATGTTTGCTACAAACTACACGGATTTTGATGTGCTTGTATGTCGAGCTAAGGACATCGAGCAGAACCTGGGTATGGCATCTCGTGGAGGTGGTTATAGCTCTGGAAAGAGAGCAACTGAGTACAGTTCTGGAGGTGGACGGAACAAAAGAGGTCGTGATAGGAGACATCAGCCTGATGCGAGGCGAGGTGCTCCAGGAAGGGTAGTCAAGCTCAGGGAGGCCGAGTGAGGTCTGAGCAGCACACGTACTGGACATGTGGATCGAGGGACCATCTGAGACGAGATTGTCTACGTGTAGCTAGAGAGGCACAGGCTCCTGTTGTGGTAACAAGGAATTCTTGTTGGAATTGTGGTTCAACAGATCATATGAGGCGTGAGTGTCCTCTGCTGGCCGGTGGAGGCCAGGGACGTGCACCTGTTGTGGCTGCACCTCAGAGAGGCCGTGGGCGCGGCCGAGGAAATTTTCAGAGGAGAGACGAGGGTCAGTGTGGTATCGTCCATGTCATAGTAGTTCGGCCTGAGGGAGGCAGTCATGTGAGGGTCTATGCTCAGCGCGAGGAGCGCAACGACACCGATGTTATCGCAGGTACCTTTGTTCTACAGTCTTTATCATTGTTGGCTTTGATTGATTCTGGATCCACACATTCTTATATCTTGAGTGAGCATGCGCATTTGCTTGATATACTTGTTGAGTTGCTTGAAGTAGGGATGCAAGTGACTAGCTCTTTTGGTGAGACTGTAGTCACTAGGAAGTTGTATCGAAGGTGTCCCTTGTCTGTCCAGGGTCATGTTTTTCTTGTAGATTTGATGTAGCTACCCTTTTATGGATTTGATGTGATCCTTGGTATGGATTGGTTGTCTAAGCAAAGAGCAGTGGTAGGCTTTGATGTTAAGAGAGTCACCTTAAAGCTTGCTGATGATTATAAAGTGGTGGTAGTAGGCGAGAATGTGAAATTCTTGTCTAATGTGGTTTCGGCTATGGAATCAAGCCGTATGCTAAGGATGGGTTGTGATGCTTTTCTTGCATACGTGATGAATCCTAGTACAAAGGATGTACGTGTGCAAGACATCAGAACCATTTGCAATTTTCTAGGTGTCTTTCCGGAAGAATTACCCAGGTTGCCGCCAAACAGGGAATTAGAGTTTGGTATCGAGTTTTATGAGATTACGACTCCGGTGTACATTGCTCCTTATCGCATGACACCTAAAGAGTTGAAAGAGTTGAAGACGCAACTTCAGGAGTTGCTTGACCAATGGTTCATCCGGCCGAGTGTTTCACCATAGGGAGCGTCGGTGTTGTTTCTAAAGAAGAAAGATGGGACAATGCGGATGTGTATAGATTATCGCCAACTGAATAAGTTGACGATCAAGAACAAGTATCTCTTGCCAAATATTGATGATCTTTTTGATCAGTTTCGGAGAGCCTTTTCTAAGATAGACTTGAGGACAGGGTATTACCAGTTAAAGGTGAAAGATGTGGATGTACCTAAGACAACTTTTCGGACAAGGTACGGGCATTATGAGTTCTTAGTGATGCAGTTTGGTTTAACCAACGCATCTACTACTTTCATGGACATGATGAATCGTGTATTCCATGAGTTCTTGGATCAGTTTGTGGTTGTGTTCATCGATGATATCCTGGTGTACTCTCGTACCGAGGAGGATCATGATAGACACTTAAGGATAGTTTTGCAAGTGTTGTTGGAGAACCAGGTGTATGCTAAGCTGAGCAAGTGTGAGTTTTGGCTTAGAGAAGTGGTATTCTTTGGACATGTTGTATCAGCCGAGGATATTCGTGTTGATCCACATAAGGTGGAGGCTGTGATGAGTTGGAAAGTGTCTAAGTCAGTGACGGAGGTACGAAGTTTTCTTGGCTTGGTTGGGTATTGCCGTAGGTTTGTCGAGGGTTTCTCGAAGATTGCTGCACCTTTGACCAAGTTGTTGCAGAAGAATGTTCGCTTTGAGTGGACAGATGTGAGGCATCAAGCTTTTGAGAAGCTGAAGGAAGCTTTGACACAAGCTCATGTCCTGATTCAACCTGAGTCTGGTAAGGAGTTTGTAGTCTATAGTGATGCATCCATTGTTGGTTTGGGCTGTGTGTTGATGCAGGAGGGTAAGGTAGTAGCGTATGCATCTAGGCAGTTGAAGGTGCATGAGCGTAACTACCCTACTCACGATCTTGAGCTTGCGGCTGATGTGTTTGCCGTGAAGATTTGGAGGCATTATCTGTATGGTGAAAAGTGTGTGGTGTTCACGAATCATAAGAGCTTGAAGTATCTTATGTCTCAGAAGGAGTTGAATCTTAGGCAACGTCGTGTGGTGGAGTTGCTTAAGGATTATGATCTATCGATCGAGTATCATCCAGGAAATGCCAATGTTGTGGCTGATGCTTTGAGTAGGAAAGTGGTTGTGGAGTTGAGGGCGATGTTTGCTCGCTTGAGCATATCGTGTGATGGTGGTCTTGTTGCTAAATTGCAAGTGAAACCATCTCTAATCCAGTTGATCAAGGATAAGCAGTTGCTTGATGATTCTCCTGTCCCTCACGTTCAGGATATTGCGGATGGTAAGGCTTCCGAATTCAGTTTTAATGATGATGATGTTCTGTGTTTTGGGAGTCGAATAGTGGTGCCGGATGATGTTGAGTTGAGGCGCACTATTCTGACGGAAGCTCATAGTAGTCCTTTCGCTATGCACCCTGGTAGTACAAAGATGTATCATGATTTGAAGGATGGGTACTGGGTGGGGTTGAAAAAGGATGTTGCCGAGTTCGTTAGCAAGTGCATGGTGTGTCAGAGAGTGAAGACTGAACATCAGGTTCCTTCTGGGTTGTTGCAGCCTTTGAGAATCCCAGAATGGAAGTGGGAAAGGGTTACCATGGATTTTAAGTCTGGATTGCCATTGTCACCATCAAAGAAGAATTTTGTGTTGGTGATTGTAGATCGCCTTACGAAGTGTGCACATTTCTTGCTTGTGCATACTACGTATACCTTGGATAAGTTGGCAAAACTATATATCATTGAGATTGTGCGGTTGCACTGTGTGTCGAGGTCTATAGTGTCGGATAGAGATCCGAGGTTTACATTAAGGTTTTTGGAATGTTTGCATCGAGCCTTGGGTACACGGTTGAATTTCAGTACTTCTTATCATCCTCAGATGGATGGACAGTCAGAACGTGTTATCCAGGTAGGTGCTTGAGGATATGTTGAGGTGCTGCGTTATAGATTTTCAGGGTTCTTGGGAGAAGCACTTGTCGTTGGTTGAGTATGCTTACAACAATAGTTACCAAGCAAGTATCCAAATGGCTCCATACGAGGCTTTGTATGGGAGAAAGTGTAGAACCCCTCTTTGTAGGGTAGTAGCTGGGCAAAAGTTGATTTCGATGCCGAATATGTTGAAAGGCACCACCGAGAAGGTGAAGCTTATTTGTGAGCGTTTGAAGGCAGCATCAGATCGGCAAAAGTCTTATGCGGATCTGAAGCGTAAGGAGATTGAGTTCGCGGTTGGCGAACGTGTGTTCCTGAAAGTATCGCCTTGGAAGAAGGTGATGAGATTTGGGCGTAAGGGTAAGCTTAGCCCGAGGTTTATTGAACCTTATGAGGTTGTGGAACATATTGATCTTGTGGCTTATCAGTTGAGGTTACCTCCCAAGTTGGAAAGGATTCATGATATGTTTCATGTCTTGATGTTGCGGAAGAACAGATCGGATCCTTCGAATGTGATGCCTGTTTAGGAGATAGAGTTGAATCTGAATCTGTCTTATGACGAGGAACCGGCGAGGACCCTGGATGTGAGCAGTAAAGTTCTTCGTGGCAAGACGATAGAGCTTGTCAAGATGTTGTGAAGACACCGATGAGTTGAGAAGGCCACTTGGGAAAGCAAGGCGGACATGCAGAAGTAGTTTCTGCACCTTTTCCCTACAGGTAAAATTTCGGGGACGAAATTTCCTAAGTGGGGGAGAGTTGTAACGCCCTGGTTTTGGGCTTAGATGTTTTAGACATTGGATCAGACCGGTCGGAAACGGTTCGAAGCGTATTAGGTGGTTTAGGGAAGTCAAGGATCAAGAAAGGATAAAAATATGACAAAAATTGCTAAAATTCTCTAAAATCATTTTTAAAAGGTTGGTCAAATCAATTTTTACAAAAAGAGCTTTGGAAGTGCTACATTTTTTGTAGTGACCAAAATGTAAAGTTTCAAAACTGTGGAAAATGTAATTTCAAAAGAGGAGTCAAAATCTTAGAATCATTAGGGAGCATTGGTGCAATTACACCTTCCTTAAATTGACATGTGTTTTAAAATGATTTTTAGATGATTAAAATAAAAGGATTATTTTTAAATTGCTAAAATAGAAAAATGAGATGTTTTTTATGTAACTAACTCTCATTTCAGCAAAATTTATTTTCTCAACTCTTTCTCCAGATTTCTTTTCTCTCAAACACTCTCTCTTTGATTTCTAAATCATTTCTAAGAAATCTCTTCAAGTTCTTTAAGTTTTCTGAAGCAAAAAACTTGTCAATCCTTAAGAAAGGCAAGGATTGGAGGTAAGTCATGTTCTCAACCTTCAATCTAGGTTCTTTATTGAAATTCCCAAGATCTTTGGCTCTTAAATGTTGTTTTTGGCTGAGTTTTGTTTATAGTTTTGATTTAAGATCAAAATCTTGCAAAATCATGGTTTAAATCTTGATTTTCGGAGTGTTTATGATGAGCTCTGTTTTGGAATGATTTTAATTAAGTTTTGAGATGATTATTATGTTGAAAAAGAGTTTTGATAACATAGTTTCCGAAATCCTTGAGATCCTTGTGTTTCTTGATGGTTTTAGTTGGGTTTTTGTGGTGAGTTGGTGGTGTTATGCTTGCTGGAGGTATAAGGAGGGGTTTAGGTTGTTTTTGGGTGTGTTTTGATGTTTAATAATTGTTGGAAGTGATGTATGTTGGCTGGGCTTGGTTTAGGAAGCAATCAATTGAGTTTCCGGTTGTTTCGGATGGGTAAATTGGTGTAGTTTTGGTGAGCAACGAGTTTTAGTTTAGTTGCTAGTGTTGAAATGCATTTGGATCTCTATTTTGATGCTCTAAAAATAGGGGATCTTGATCCGGAAGCAAGCGAAGCAATTTTGGAGGCTTCGAAATGGTGATCTTCACGTCGGCGAGCGAGGTTTCGCGTATCGGTGAATGAAAATGGATTTTCTAGCTTTGTAACGCTTTGAGCGTGGTGTTGGGAGCTTAGTGTAAGTTTGAAACACTTAACTAAGCTCAAGATTAAGTAAAACGAAAGTCTCTCTTGAAATGTGCTATGTTTTGGTTTAAAATGCACTTGAATTGAATGTGGATTGATTACTGTTTTAAAGCATGTTTTGAGCATTGATGATGTTGATTTTTAATGCCATTTTGTTAAGGATGCACATGGTAAGTGATCCTTGGATTTATGTGATTAATGCATTTGGTTTAAGCATGTTTATGCTTTTGAAAATGGCATTGTGATTTATGCTTGAAAAACAGTGAAATAATGATGTTAATGATTATATTGGCAAGTGATGGAAATGGTTTTTGGTTACTTTAATCGAATATAGTTAGCCGACCATAGGATTGGGTGCACCGTGAATAAAGTCGCCTTGGATGTTGAGGGGTTGTGATTGTGCTGTAATCTCCATCCAAGTACCCTAACGATTGAGGCTAAGATCACAACGGTGGATGGTTTAATCCAGTGTGCGAGTCTTGTGGTATGTGTCTCGTACTCTCGTTAGTGGAACTATACAACTATCGATGAGTGATGTTGAGGGGTTGTGATTGTGCCATTTATCTACATCACGGGTATTGAGGGGTTGTGATTGTAATGCCCCGGTTTTGGGATTAGAAGTTTTGGGTTTGGACCGGACCGGTCGGGTTGCGGTTCGAATATAAAAGGTGATTTTTAGGAAAGCCTAGTTCGGGTTGCATTAAAAATATGGAAAAATGTTCTAAAATCCTCTTTTATTATATATAAGAGGAAGGTGAAATCAATTTTGCAAAATGAGGTTTGGAGGTGTGACATTTTGGGTTAGTGACCAAAATGTAATTTTTGAAAATTGTGTGACTGTTTTAAAAAGGATTGAAACTTTGAATCTTTAAGGAGCTATTTACCCAATGGGAGTTTCTCCAGATTTTTCTAAAATATTAAATGATTTATTAAAGGTTTTTAAATAAAAGAAAAGTGGAGGGAAGATATTTTGCCATTTCCAACTAACTTTTCCATTTTCCATTTTCCTTTTTCTCTCATCTTTTCTCTCAAACCAAACACATTTTTCTCCAGAGATTTTCCTCTGATTTTGTCCCCTAAATATCACATTTCAATTCTCTTTTGATCTCTAATCATCTCTTCAACAAAACCTCACCATTTGCTATTTGGATTTTCAAGATTTTGGTTCCAAAAAGGGAGTAAACTTAAGTTTGGAGGTAAGAACGTCCTTCTCCTCTGAACTTTAGGTTCTTTATTGAAATTCCCAAGTTCTCAATCCTTAATTTGTGTTTTATAAAAGGATTTATTGATTTGTTCTTGATCTTGGCTTTTAAATGCAAGATTTGCTTGATTTTATTGAAATTTCGTATGATCTGATTGGGCTGTGTTTTGAGGTGTCAAATTGATGTTAAATGAATGTTAAATTGATGAGAATTGAGGTTTTATCAATGCAATCCCGAATAGGTTGAATTTCCTAAGTTTTGCTTGAGTTTTTGGTTGTTTTTGGAGTGATTTTGGTGATCTGTTATGGCTGGAGGTATAAGGACGTGTTTGTGATCATTTTGGATGTTAATTGATGTTTAAAAATGGTTAGAAGTGATGGATCTTGGCTGGGTTAAGTTTCGGAAGTGTTTGGTGGTGATTTCGGTTGTGTTTGGTAGCCGAAATGTTGGATTTGTGATGAGCAGCGAGTTTAGTTGTGTTGCTGGTGTTTTTAGTGCATTAGGATGCATTAATCCTCTGATGTTATGTGCTTGAAACAGGGGAGATTGATCCGTGAGCATTAGAGGTGGTGTGGAAGGTTTCGGATGCTTGGAAGGCTTGTTGGCTAGCCTTGTTTTGTGTATCGGTGAGTGAAGTTGGGTTTTCAGCTTTTAAACCAAGGTTTGAAGGTTTTGGGAGCTTAGTTTAAGTCTAAACAACTTTACTAAGCTCAAGAGTAAGTAAATGGATTTATCTCTTGGTTTGTGTTGTGAATTGGTTTTAAAGAATTTGTGATTGTTGGATGCAATGCATGTGGTTTGCATGTTTTAAATTCTGTTTTGAAAGCATATTTTAGCATAGTTTTATGCTGGTTTTGAAAGCCATGAGAGAAGGATGCTCAAGGTAAGAGATCCTTGGTTTTGTACATTGAAATTGTGGATTTCATGCATGGTGTTGCATGTTGTTTAATGGCTTTGTTTAATGCTTCAAAAACAGTGGATTGATGATGGTAAATGATGGTTTTTGCATTATGTTTATGCTTGTAAATCAATGGATTTATGTGGTAAGATGGTTATATTGGCAAGTGATGAAAGTGGTTCTTGGTTACTTTAATCGAATATAGTTAGCCGGCTATAGGATTGGGTGCACCGTGAATAAAGTCGCCTTGGATGTGGAGTGGTTATGAGTGAACCGGTAACTCCATCCAAGTATCCTAACGAGATGGTCAAGAACACCATGGTGGTTGAAATTCCATGGGTGGGTCTTGTGTAAGCAAAGGTAATAATGGTGGTTAAAATTCCATTTGAGGACCTTGTGCTTGTTAAGATCACAATGGTGGTGTAAAGTCCATGTGTGGATCTTGTGTAGGGTGTCCCGGATCTCGTTAGTGATGTTATACAACTACCAACGGAATATGTCAAGGTTATATGGTGGTTAAAATTCCATATATGGGAACCTTGGGAATGTCAAGGTTATATGGTGGTTAGAATTCCATATATGGGAACCTTGGGAATGTTAAGGTTATATGGTGGTTAAAATTTCATATATGGGAACCTTGTGAATGTTAAGGTTATATGGTGGTTAAAATTCCATATATGGGAACCTTGTGAATGTTGAGGTCATATGGTGGTTAAAATTCCATATGAGGACCTTGTGTGTGGTAAGGTCAAATGGTGGTTAAAATTCCATTTGGGGACCTTGGGTTGGTAGTGTGTATGAAGCGTAGGGGACAACGCTTGTGATCCGCGTATCCGATTGGATGTTGAGTTGAAAAGTTGATTTGGTTTATCACTTGGAAGCCAATATATGTTCTTGAATATAATGAAGCATGAGATGCTTGAAATGATGCATGGTTGCATGAGAAGTGTATAATGTATTATGAATGCATGCTTACTTGTTAGTTTGAACAAGTGTTGGTTATCTATTGAGAATGGTGCATGTGTGCATGAAATCTCTTTAGTGCATTGAAGTCTTGTGAAGACTTGTTTTTAAGGCATGTGATGCAAAGGTTGGTGATGTGGTTCATATGTTGCATTTGTTTAATGTATATGGTAAATTGAATGAGTAAGTGGTTTTAAGGGTTTCTTGCTTTAAAATGATATTCAAGTATGAGCAAGGTATGATGTGAAGTGGAAGTGTTTTCCAAAGTTTTGAATTTAACCTTGCATGTGATGTTTATGCTTGGATTGGTTAAATTGTTGATTTTGCAAGTTGTGCTTTGAAAGGGTTTTCTTAGCTCTTCTAAGCTAAGGGTTTGTTTTTCATGTTTGAGCAATGCATGATGTTATGCATGTTGTTGAAAAGGGTTTTCAAACTTGCTTTGGTTTATTGAATCGAGTTTGCTTTTAAAAGTGGTTTTATGACTCGCTGCATTGATGGTGTTTTGGTTTTGAGCATTCCTCACTAAGCATTATGTACTTACGCTCCTTTTTGTCCATCAATGCAGACATTTGAAGTTGGAGCAGCGAGAAGCAAGGGATTCAAGGGGGAACTCCACTTGAGATGTATGTCTCGGTTAATAGCTATAGATAATAAAGGCAATGGGGGAAGAATCTCTTATGTTGATGTCTAATGAGATTGTATATGTTGGACAAGTATGGTTTATGATTTTGAACTATGTGGTGTAAGCTTGCAACGTTTGAATCTTCTTATGCTTAAGTTGTTATGCTATGCTTCTTGTTTGAAAAGCATGATTGAGTGTTGGATGTGTTGAATGAGTTGGTGCATCTAGGGGTGGTTTTGTATCTAGATTTTGATGCAAATTGGTAGGTTTGATGTTTGGCATGTTGTTGATTTATTGTGGAATGGTTTGGAGCATGTTTGATGGGGTTTAAAGGTGTTAAAACAGGCCAAACTGCTGTTTCTGGGCAGGGTGTTTCGAAACACCCTTGCCTGTTTCGAAACAGGCCCTTGTTTTGGTTAGGGTGTTCCTGAACGGCCTAGCCCGTTTCTGAACACTTTGGCTACTGCCAAGGGGTGTTCCTGAACGGCCTAGACCCGTTTCTGAACACCTGATGGTTTGCAAGCTTTACGTTTTAGTCCCGTTTCTTGTTTGTGCAATTGCTTGAGTTTGAGATGTCCGTTTGAGATGAAATTTGGCAGAGAGGCATGAATCATGACTAATTTCATAATGGTAACTTAAAAATTGGTAAAGTCCTCTTAATTTTCAGAATTTACAATTTGGTCCCTAAATTCGTATTTTGTGCAATTGGGTCCCTTATCGTTTTCCGATTGCTGTGATTTTTGAGTATGCTTATCTCAAGAGTATGCCTAGGTTTAATGTGCATCTAGACAATTTTAAAAAGAAAAAAAAGGTCGTTAATCAAGGTTGACTTTCGGGTTGACTTTGGTTTTCCCCGTGTAAACTTCTTAATTCGGGTCAACCGTCTGGGCCGGGTTAAGGGGGTTACAGTGATTGTGCCATATATCTCCACCTTGTGTAGTTCGGTAGTGTGTATGAAGCGTGTGGGACAACGTTTGTAATCCGCGTATCCGATTGTGTCAATTGTGTTGGTTTTGATATGAATTATTAATGATCATTTACGAGCCAATATAATGATGTTGAGAAATGAATTAAGCATGTGATGCTTGGTTTAAGCATGATCAAATGATTTTGATGTTAATTTAACGATGCTATAAGCATGTGGTTTTAAAAGTGCATTGATGCTTTAAAGAGCATGTTTTATAGGAAGGCATATGTTGATAAATGATGATGTTTTGGTTTTACAAAATTATTGATGAATGTTTGGTTTTTAGCGGTCCTCACTAAGCTTTATGCTTACGCTCATTTGTTTCATCAATATAGAGAATTAAGCAATTGAGGCAGCAAGAAAGCAAGAAAAAAATCCAAGTATTTGGCTAAGCAATGTATGTGGTTTTACTTTAGTGTAATAAGAGGCAATGAGTGGGATTTCTACTCTCGGTTTTGTTGGTGATGTTAAACACCTTGGGCATGTTTGGTTTATGTTTTGGACTTGTAAATGGTCTCTAATTGGTTTATGGTCTTGCTTATAGTGTTTTGGCTATGCTATGGCTTATATTCTAAAGCATGCTTGAGTAGCTCATATTTTCACCATGATGTGATATGCTTGATGATTATGTTATGTTTTCTAATGATGCTTATGTGTTTGGTAAGTTGTTTGTAAAATGTATGTATGTTTTAAGCATGTTTAGATGTTGTTAAATGTGTTTAAATGGCTATTGAATGTGCAAGTTTGGTATGCGTATCGATACTTGGGAAGGAGTATCGATACACTAAGACCAAATTCAGGCTTTTCAGCTTAGGTGTACTGATACAATTTGCCCGCGTATAGATACGCCTATGCAAAAGATTGAAGGCCGTATCGATACGAGCTCGGGCGCATCGATACATTTTCCTAAAATTCACTACTGTCAATTTGCGTATCGATACAGGCTGAGGCGTACCGATACGAGTTCGTTAATTTCAGTTAAAAAAGTTCTGAAATGTTGCATTTTGGTCCTTGTTTAATGTTTTTTCAATTAGTTTAGTTTAGATGATCCGTTTGAGGTGATTTTTGACTTGTTGGTACGTTACATGACTAATTATGGTTTGGTAACTTTAAAATCTGGAAAGTTCTTATATTTTATGGAATTTACAAATTAGTCCCTAAAAGTCAAATGTGTACAATTGAACCCCTAATAGAACTCCGATCACTGTGCCGTTTTCGCCTAATCACCTTACTGAACATATATGATAATAATGTGTCTTTAGGGAATATGAAATAAAAAAGGGTTGTTAATCGAGGTTGACTTTAATGAGTTGACTTCGGTTTTTTCCGTGTAATCTTCTTAGTTCGGGTCAGGCGCCTAAGCCGGGCTAAGGGGTTACACACTTCCTCAAACTTCTCACATTTGGAAACAACCAACGCCATAACCCCTGCTAGAACACCGACCTGCCACGACCACAACAATTCTCATTCATCGTACAACATCACAAAAATAAGCCTCAATACAAAAACTAGAATCAATTCTAACAACTCGCATTAAAGGCATAACCTCCACTCAATACAAAATAACCTACCTAAGAGCATAAACAACTCTTCACAATACCGAGAAAAATATCAGAACAACCAAATTAGCGAAGATTTAATCTTGATTTTGGAGTTCTAGACTCACCACAACTCATCCACGACGTCTTCATCATTCCCAATGATCTCCATACTGAGACTTTTTCCTAGGTCCAGTGCTTTCCTTGCAAATTTTGTAAGGATTTGTTTCATTACAATATCTGAATTAGAAGGAGAGTGACAGGTTAAATCTACCAAAGCAAACTCTTTCTTGCTTTTTTTTTTACTTTTTATTGGTCTGGTCTTTCTTTTTTTCTCCTTCTTCGAAAGTGCCTTATCTTGAAAATTGAAAAGAGCTTACCAATAAGTGGGTCTATTCTCTTTCAAAAACTTCAAAAGAGCTTCCAATCTCTAATTATAGTCAGAACAAAAATTTTGAGCCAATTTCACCTATTCGCAGAAACCTGAAACAAGTAAGTAAAAATTGAAAAATGTGGCTCAATAGATAATTAACGCAATCTAAAAACAAGAAGCCAACCCTCAGAGAAATTGATGAATTAAGTATACAACTTATGTCGACAAGCGAAATTCTTTCGCAAGAAAAGAATATAAACAATTTTTTTTGTTTGGCTAAATAGAAAGCAGGGGTAATTTATGAACCTTGAACTCATTCTTCATATTCATTGCACTCTAATGATTCTTAGAGCATGTAAACTACCTTAGTCAATTCAAGAAATCATAATAGCCTTGTTTAAGAAAAATTTAGTTTCCACATTTAAAACAAAAGGAGAGAAACCTCAACTATCCAATAGAATATTTTCACAACAAAAATGTGTTACTCATTTATTCAATACAATTAAATCAAAGCTTAGTAAAAATATCAATATCCAACTAAGAGAAATAAGAATAAAAAACCTAAAACAAAATGATGGCGTAAGAAATGTAATTTCACATTCTCTCTTGAGCAATAATCCTTAGTTATCTTTTATGGGTGTCTTAGATTTTGACTTCTCCGCCTTTTGATATTCATCCATTTTCTGCACAGAAAAAAGTACTTTATATCTAATTTTTCCTTTAATAACCAAACAAACGCGAACATTAAAAATAATTTCAATTATTCAATGTCATCCTAATAAAACAAGATACAAACTGAAAAAAAAAAGAAAAAGTAAAATCGAGATTTATGGTTTAGGAAGGAAAAGGAAAAGCTACCCGGTGAACTACATGATCGCAAGTGAATTTGAGTTGTGGTGATTTTCAGTTTTGAGATATGACAATCGATAGAACAAAGAAAAGGGAAGATGCATATGAAAAAATTTGGGTATTTTCGTCCTAAAGCATATGATTTGTCTAATACTTAAGAAAACTAAGGGAATGATATTTTCAGACAAAACTTAAAAAAGAGCTACTGTAGGGGATGTTTTATTACCCAATATTAGGAATTTTCACAAACCAAACAAGGGTATCTGATGTTGGAAAAAAGTATTCCCGCTGGTAATGTTTTTCCCCTAATCAAAACACACCCTAAATTCTAACCATAAATCACAAAGTAAACCTTAAATCTCAAACTAAAAAATCTAAACCCTAAAATTGGAAGGCTTATGTAAACACAAGCTTGTGTACCAAAGCATTTTTCTTTATTTTATCTAAAATATTCGTATTATATATATTTAAAAATAAATGTAGAATGTAATTTTTAAGATATATAAATAAAACTAGGAAAATATATAAAAATGTTTTAGATCCAACTGATAACATGCAATTCATAAAAAGCAAACTATCTGATTGGCCTTTATAATATAGTCCGTAGTAATAAATTAGTTTTTCACTATGCAAAATAAGAATCTTAATCTATTTATATTTAATTTTAAAAGGATTAATATCTTATACATTGACGGTGGAAACTGAAAATTTTCACAAACGCCTTAGTTTTAGGGTATAGTGAGTTAGTTTAGGGTATATAGTTTAGGGGTTTAGGTCTAGGGGGTTAGATATTAGGGATAGTTGTTTCAATTTAAGGTTCAAGGTTATAATTTAGGGTTTATATGTTAGGGTTTAGTTTTTAGGGTAATATGATGAGGATTTAGGTTTTAACCTATAAACCCTAAATTATAACCCTAAACCTTAAATTGAAACAACTATCCCTAAATTCAAACCCACTACACCTAAACTCCTAAACTATATACCCTAAATTAACTCCCTATACCCTAAAACTAAGGCGCTTGTGGAAACTTTCCGTTTCCACGGCCAGTGTATATGATATTTATCCATTTTAAAATGAAAAAACTAAACACTAAAAACATTAACTTTACATGTTTTAAATTTCCATAAAAATAAAAAGGAGTAATTTAATTCTTGAGTTTTCAAAAGGGGAATAAGTTTTATTTAGCCCTTGAATCTTTTGGATAACATTAGTCCCTCAATTTGTATTTCATAACACAATTTATCCTTACTATTAACATCGTTAAATATACATTATGAATTGAAGAAGTGACTTAACGAGAATTTTCAAAGAAAATTAAGTGTTTAACTAAAAAATTTAACATTTTTAAAATATTTAATGAAAATTAATTAAAATTTTTCAAAAAAGAAAAGAAAAGAGAGGATATTTTTATCTAGATCGTGTTTATTGTTGTAAAGGCTTAATTTTGTTGTGTTTTTTAGTGTAGTGGCATAAGTAGGGGCACCGAAAAGGGGCAGAAGATTTTTATCCTTCTGTGTCGGATGAGAATCCTCTACCCCTTTTCGGTGTCCCTACTTATGCCCCACACTCAAAATTAGGTTTAGGGTTTTATGTTAGGGGTTATGGTTTATGGAATTTAGGGTAGGTGTATTTTTAAGGGTATATGGTGTAGGGTTTAGGATTTAGAATCTAGGGTTAGGGCTTGGAATTTAATTTTGTTGTGTTTTTTAGTGTTGTAGCATAAGTAGGGGCACCGAAAAGGGGCAGGGAATTTTTATCCTTCTGTGTCGGATGTGAATCTTCTACCCCTTTTCGGTGCCCCTACTTATGCCCCACACTCAAAGTTATGTTCAGGGTTTAGAGTTTTAGGTTTAGGGTTATGGTTTAGGGAATTTAGGGTAAAATGTATTTTTTAGAGTATAGGGTGTAGGGTTTATGATTTTGAATTTAGGGTTAGGGCTTGGAATTTAATTTTGTTGTGTTTTTTAGTGTTGGGGCATAAGTAGGGGCACCGAAAAGGGCAGGGGATTTTTATCCTTCTGTGTCGGATTAGAATCCTCTGCCCCTTTTCGGTGCCCCTACTTATGCCCCACACTCAAAATTAGGTTTAGGGTTTTAGGTTAGGGGTTATGGTTTTGGATTGTAAGGTAAGGTGTATTTTTAGGGTATAAGATTTAGGATTTAGAATTTAGGATGAGTGCTTGAAATTTAATTTTGTTGTGTTTTTTAGTGTTGAGGCATAAGTAGAGGCACCGAAAAGGGGCAAATGATTTTTACCCTTATGCGTATACACCCCATTATATTCACAAAATTTTGTTTTCAAGGGACCAAATGAGAGCACACACCACATGACACTACAATCCGTCTTTTTGTTCAGCCTATTAAACAGTGTATGGTAATCAATAGCCAATACAAATAACAAAGCTCAATGTCACAGACTTATTTTTTCAAGCTCAAATTTGTGCGCTAACACTCTCGACACGATGTTAGCAAGCTTTTCTCGCGCAACGTTATGACAAAACACAAGGAGCAAGAGAGTTTACAAGGAAAGAACCTTATATTAAACAAAGGAAGCTTTACAAGTATGCTTTTACAAGAGGACTTTTTGGGTGACTACTTGAGTGAGTTACAAATGAGAGGGGTGGCCCTATTTATAGGCTCCCACCTCCTCAATGGACGGCTAGGATCGATTTGATACAACGGTTACAATGTTGCCTCCCAAAATATCTAAGACAACCTAGATATCTCTAGATAATTCTATATTTATCTAGTTATATCCTAAATGGTCTAAAAGCTCTACCATATTCTAAGGTATTCTAGAATATTCCGGAGATGTCCGGAGTTGTCCCGAGCCTTCCGGACTAGTCTCGAGCCTTCTCGATCTCTCCCGGGTCTTTTAGGTTCCTCCGGATGAGCCTAGATGAGTGTGGAACCTTCTGGAACCCCTCGGATTTGTTTGGAAACGTTTGAGGCTCACTAGGCCGTTATAGATCCTTCCTTGGATCATCCTTGGCCTTAAAATGCTCAAGGCTTCTCATTTTGCCTTCGTTGGTCCGTGAGCACCTGGGTGAGGCTCTTCGGGCACGTGTAGCGCACCTAGGTGGGGCACCTCGGTGCTTCTCGGTGCACCCTGGCAGGTGTGCCCCTCGGCTTGCTTCGGTGCGACCTGGTGAGGCGTGACATCAAGCTACCATAACACAACAATTGAGAAGAAAGAAGTTAAGGCGGTCCTTGTATCCCTCAATGCACCTCCATCGCAATTCCTCGCTCTTGGCTCCCGGTCTGCAAGTGTATATCGTCATCTCGTTGCAATTTCTGTTGCCGCTTGCAATGGCGGATGAGTATCCAATCACCAAGAGTTCTTTGCCGAGTGACTTGAAAGCCACTCCCCACCCTTTATGAAGATCGGCTCTAACCGGCACCGCTCCTAGTTTCTTCCATGTGTTGGTCTTCTTACGGTACACCTTAAGCTCGTTCTAAGATGTTTCGAGACAGTAAAGCTCATTGTTCACCACCGTGAGAAAGGGTGGGGACTGCCGTTGCACGACCGGGTTATCATCGTCTTTCAGCATGTCCAATATCAGTTCCCATGTGTTCTTATCCTTGTTATAAGCCTCCACACAAGTGAGTTCCATGTCGTTTTCGTCTTTCCCACCGATTACATAAAACTTGTCATCCATGAAACAACCGGAGCAAAGCTTCCTTTTCTTATGCATACATGGCAGCCTCTCCCATGACTTAATCTCCGGATTATATTTCTCAGCTGAATTCAACACTTCGGCTCCTAGTAACCCCATCTCAACCCCACCAGGCACCAGGCACCAGCTACGAATCCGAAGGTACCACAAGTGGCCGATGCGAACAAACATCGAGGATCGATCATCGAAGGCCCTTTAAACCATTTACTGGTTTCGAGTTCAAACCTCCACACACCATTGCCTTCGGTGAACTCTCTACCGGAGACAATCAAATGGCTCCCGGCACAAAGAGAGTCCTTATCTCCGCCGATAAAGCACACATCCCTTGACAGCAACTCTGGGAGCTGCCTGCAACACTTGAATAGCCTATCAAATGCCCACCAACAGTTTCCCCCACTAGCTGACATGAAAATAGATGATTCTTTAAACCCAATTTACCTCCTGATCCTAAACAACTCACTACTCTTTAGAAGATGTGAGAAATGCCTGTTTAAAAAGTTAAGTTTCCAATATTCCGATGGAGGAAATCGAGCCAATATCGATATCTCTATATCGTCACCGAGCTGGGGAACATAAGGATAATCTGCATCCTGAGGTTCTTCCACACCTGAGGAATCACTACGGTTCGGATTTGGAGCTTCACAAATCCGAATCTTTCCGCATGGGGCATAAGTAAGCTATCCGCAGCCATGTTGTTTTGACAGAAAAAACAGGTAAAGCGTTACATAAAAAAACACCCTGCAAAACCAAACCAGATTTTTTCAGAAGCTGATTGAAAATCTTCTTTATGCTTATGGATTGATAAAAAAGACAGCAGAAAATACAACTCACATGCAGACTTTGGAATGCAAAGATTTAATCTTTTAATACTATCCTACGTAGAAATCCAAACTTAATAAGCAGGAAAAAAAGGATCTTTAACATGAAGTTGATCTGAAAAATAAAATAAGTTAAGCAGGTAAACATCCAATCATGAACAAACATCGAAAAGAAAACAGATAAAAGGGTATCCAGAAATCATCAGATCAAAGGCTAAAAAGCAAGAAAATACAAAGATAAATGAATCGAAATAGAGAGGAAAGAGTGCAGAGAGTGAAAAAGGAGAAGCTTACCAGGAAAGGGGAAAGAGTTTTTATTACAGACTTCCAGTCTGTAGAGCTTCAACACTAACACACAAACTCCAACATTTGAAGTAAAGGAAGAGAGAGAAGAGATGATATATAGGAAGAAATAATAAAATAAGAATAAAGAACTGGGTAATACAGAAATGAATTTACAATTGCATGCACCCCCATTTGCTGGAGATTTTTATTCTTATTTTAGTATGTCTCGTATTTAGGGATGTAAAAACAGGTAATCGGACAGGTTTCAGGTCGGGTTCTGTCAGGTCGGGTAAAATCGGATACATGTCATTTCAGGTAAAAAAATTTTTTTGACTCGACTCGGGTCGGGTGCGGGTCCATTGCAGTCGGGTAATTTGCAGGTCGGGTCTATTTCAGGTCGGGTCAATTTTCAGGTCGGGTCCATTTCAGGTCAAACTCGTTGCAGATCGGGTAAAAACAGGTCGGGTAAAATCAGTTAATTTGCAGGTAAATTGCAGGTCGGGTAAATTTCAGGTCGGGTTCATTTCAGTTCGGGTTCATTTCAGGTCGGTTTCATTTCAGGTCGGGTAAAAACAGGTCGGGTAAAATCAGTTAATTTGCAGGTAAATTGCAGGTCGGGTAAATTTCAGGTCGGGTTCATTTCAGTTCGGGTTCATTTCAGGTCGGTTTCATTTCAGGTCGGGTTCATTTCAGGTCGGGTAATTTCAGGTCGTCGGGTTCATTTCAGTTTGGGTTAATTCATGTTCACCAGAAATGAACAATTTTGAATAAAAACAAAGTTTTATGGACTATAGTGAAAAAATAATAATAAATAAGAGCTAATTTGGACTAAAATAAATTTTTATGGACTATAATAGGCTCAATTTTGAATAAAAACAAAGTTTTATGGACTATAGTGAAAAAAATAATAAATAAGAGTTAATTTGAAGTAAAAATAAAGTTTTAAGAACTCAATTGAATTGAATTAAAACTTAAAGGACTTGAATAAAAAACTTATATAATATAAAGGGCTTTATTTATAATTTACCCCAAATTGAAATTCAATTTGGGAATTTGGCGGTTTCAAAATAAATTTTCTCGCCCATATATATTATAATTTAATATTATTTATTAATTATTATAATATAACTTATTAATTATTATAATAACTTTATAAGTATAAATATATGTGATTATGTGTATATCTATGTATTTTTATGTATTCACATGTATATAAATTACAATATATAATTATATATTATACAAACATGTATGTATTTATGTATATGTAATGTATTATACATAAATACATGTATATGTATATACATAATACATACTATGATACTAACAACATACATGTATATACATGTGTGTGTATATATATATATATTATACAAACATATGTATATATTAAATTATTAATACATTATACATATAACATATCATACATAATAATTAATACATATTATACAAATATATGTATGTTAATATATAATATATAATGTACATATATATATATATGTGTGTGTGTATATATGTATATAAATACATAAATATACATATAAAATATAAGTATATATATATATAAATATATGTATTTATAAAATTATAAAATATATGTATTTATATATGTATTTAAATACATAAATTGAATTGAACTCAATTGAATTGAACTAAAACTTAAAAGACTTAAATGAAAAACATCTAAAATTTAAAGGGCCACAAAATATTTAGCCCATCTAAAATTCAAAGGGCTACAAAATATTTAGCCCATCTAAAATTTTTAGCCAAAAGCTCAACAATTAATAATTAATATTAATTATTATATTTAGCCAATCTAAAATATTTAATCCAAAGCCTAACAATTAATAATTATTATTTATTATTGATATTATTAATTATTATAAATGGGTGGTGGGATATGAGCCCAAAGGCCCAAGGCCCAAACTATTACTAATTATTAATTATTATTAATTATTAATTATTATTAATTATTATATTATAAATACATTATATAACTTATAAGTTATATATATATATATATATATATATATATTATGTTTTAGGGGCCCATCTCAAATAAATGGGTGGTGGGATATGAGCCCAAAGGCCCAAGGCCCAAACTATTACTAATTATTATTTATTATATTATAAATATATTATATAAATTATAAGTTATAAGTTTATATATATATATATATATATATTATTATATTTATACATTATAGGTTTTAGGGACCCATCTAAAATAAATGGGTGGTGGAATAAGAGCCCAAAGGCCCAAGGCCCAAGGCCCAAACTATTACTAATTATTATTTATTATTAATTATTATATAAATTATAAGTTATAAGTTTATATATATATATATATATATTATAGGTTTTAGGGGCCATCTAAAATAAATGGGTGGTGGGATATAAGCCCAAAGGCCCAAACTATTACTATTTATTATTAATTATTATATTATAAATACATTATATAAATTATAAGTTATAAGTTTATATATATATATATATATTATTTTTACATTATAGGTTTTAGGGTTTAGGGTGTTGCATTATGGTTTAGAGTGTTGTATTAGGGTGTGTGAGTTATCATTATTGTTTATGGTTTACAGTTTAGATTTTAGGGATTAAGGTTTAGGGTTTTATGGTTTATGATATTAAAATTAAGGTTTAAATTCGATGGTTTATGATTTATATTCGAGGGTTTAATGGTTTAGGGTTTATATTCGAGGGTTTAGAGTGTTGCATTAGGGTTTATGAGTTATCATTCTTGTTTATGGTTTAGAGTTTAAGGGTCTAGGGTCTATGGTTTAGGGTTTATGATTTAAGAGTTAGTGTTTATATTCGAGGGTTTATGGTCCATATTAGACTGTTTGGGGTTTAGGGTGTTGCATTGGGGTTTATGAGTTATCATCATTATTTATGGTTTAGGGTTTAGTGTTTGAGAGTTAAGGTTTATATCTGAGGGTTTATGGTTTAATGTGTTGCATTAGGGTTTACAAGTTATCATTATTGTTTATGGTTTAGAGTTTAAGGGTTTATGGTTTATGGCTATGGTTCATAATAGAGTGTTTAGGTTTTAAGGTGTTGCATTAGGGTTTACGAGTTATCATTATTGTTTATTGTTTAGAGTTTAGTGTTTAATGTTTATGGTTTATGATTTATGATTTAAGAGTTAAGGTTTATATTTGAGGGATTAGGGTTTAGGGCGTTGTATTAAGGTTTATGAGTTATCATTATTGTTTATGGGTTAGAGTTTAGAGTTTAGGGTTTAGTGTTTAAGGGTTTAGGATTATATACATACTTAAAACCTTAAACCCTAATGATAAACCTTAAACCCTAACAATAAACATTAAACCCTATACCTAAAACCCTAACAATAAACCTTAAACCCTAAACTCTCAAACTAACCTTAGTTCATTAAACATTAAACCCTAAACCCTAAAACACTAAAACTATAATAAAAAACATTAAATACATAATAATTATAATAAAAGAAACAAAAAAGGAAACATTAAATACACGGTAAAATCTAAATTAAGGGAAACAATGATATATATTATGATTATAATAATAATAAAAAACATTAAATGGAGTTTTTTTAAAGAAAAAGGTAATAATTAAGGGAAAACGCGTTTTTTTAAGGGAAAACTACACTAGTGACCACCGAAGATATTGGGGATACCTATTTGAACCACCGAACTAAAAAAAACGTCAATCACACCACCAAACTTATAAAATCAACCTATTTTGACCACCGCCGTTAAAAACCTAACGGTGGAGTGACGGAACTGCCACGTGGCAGTTGATGGGTATATTTAAAAATTACACATTTGGTCCCTGTTATTTACACATTCTTTTAATTTAGTCCTAATTTTCAATTAATAAAATAATAAATTATTTAATTAAGTGGTGACACGTGTCAAGACTTTATTGGAGGATTTTAATTATTTATATTTAATTTTATTAATTTGTTTCCCCCCTCCAATCAGGTGGTGACACGTGTCACCACCAATTTAGAGGAGAAAAACAATATTTCACTCACATGCAGCTGGGGGACTCGAACCTGGGTCTCCTAGGTGAAAATGCAGCAGCTCTGCCACTGCACCAAGCACATCTTTGTGCTATAATTCTCCACATATAATATATATCTCTTATTAGTTTCTACATTTATAAGCCAAAACCTCAAACCCTAAACACTAATTTCACATATATAAATCCTAAACCCTAAACTCTAACCCTAAATATTTCAAATTAAACCTCAAACCCTAAAATTTTTAAATTAATTCCACGCTAAATATCCTAAACCCTAAACCCTAAAAATTTCAAATTAATTCCACGCTAAATATTTCAAATTAAGCCTTAAACCCTAAACCCTAAATATTTCAAATTATTTTTACGCTAAATATTTCAAATGAAACCCCAAACCCTTAACCTTAAACCCTAAAAATTTTAAATTAATTACACGCTAACTATTTTAATTTAAACCCTAAACCCTAAATATTTCAAATTAATTTCACGCTAAATATTTCAAATTAAACCCTAAATATTTATCATGTAATTAATTTTAAATTTAGGGTTTAAGGTTAAGGTTTGGGGTTTAATTTGAAATATTTAGGGTTTAGGGTTTAAGGCTTAATTTGAAATATTTAACATGGAATTAATTTGAAAATTTTAGGGTTTGAGTTTAGCGTTTAATTTAAAATATTTAGCGTGAAATTAATTTGAAAATTTTAGGGTTTGAGGTTTAATTTGAAATATTTAGGGTTAGAGTTTAGGGTTTAAGATTTATATATGTGAAATTAGTGTTTAGGGTTTGAGCTTTTGGTTTATAAATGTAGAAACTAATAAGAGATATATATTATATCTGGAGAATTATAGCACAAGGATGTGCTTGGTGTAGTGGCAGGGTTACTGCCTTTACACTTGGGAGACCCGGGTTCGGGTCCCCCAGCATGCATGTGAGTGAAATATTGTTTTTCTCCTCTAAATTGGTGGTGACACGTGTCACCACCTGATTGGAGGGGGAAAACAAATTAATAAAATTAAATATAAATAATTAAAATCCTCCAATAAGGTCTTGACACGTGTCACCACTTGATTAAATAATTTATTATTTTATTAATTGAAAATTAGGACTAAATTGAAAGAATGTGTAAATAACAGGGACCAAATGTGTAATTTTTAAATATACCCATCAACTGCCACGTGGCAGTTCTGTCACTCCACCGTTAATATTTTAACGGCGGTGGTCAAAATAGGTTGATTTAATAAGTTCGGTGGTGTGATTGACGTTTTTTTTAGTTCGGTGGTTCAAATAGGTATCCCCAATATCTTCGGTGGTCACTGGTGTAGTTTTCCCTTTTTTTAATGAAGAACGTATTAGGGATTTGACCCCTTCAGTTTACCCATTTGTTTCATTTCTTTCTCTCAAAAGGACCATCGTCGCCATTACCTTCTCCCTCTCGGATCTCACAGTTCCACCGTCGGATTGAGCTGAAATCAAACTATGTCATCTTCCTCACCACGATCTACTTCTGCACCATTTCGATTGTCGAAATATCGCTCCGGCCGCCAGGAAATGACAAGTCCGACGGGTAACTTCCCCCTTTTCCCCTTTTGATTCGAACTAGTAAAAATATAAACTCGAAATGCTTTCTTTCCTATTGCTTGTATAAAATCAATCTCCTTGCTTTGCTTTCTGATTCGAAAAGAAAAAAAAACTGGAGAAAAAGAACTATGAAGTGCTTTTTTTTCTATTGATTCTCGAATCCCGCCTCCTTACAAATGGTTTGGGGTTCGGATTTTACATCCGACATTACATGCAAGAAGGAAGAAAAAGCCTAATCACTCTATTGGCTATCCTCTTTTACATTTGTTTGTATTCTGTGGAATCTCTGTCGTTGCCATGTTGTCTTTGTTTCTTTTTGATTTGTTGCTTCGTTTGTTTTTTCGTTTTAGTTCTCTGACCCTCTGTGTTTTGGATCTGTTTTTGCCAGATTTGCTTGGCTGGGAGCGGCAAAGGACTGCCCGTGGCAGTCGGCATGGAAGTGGCAGAGTGCTCATGCGTGTGGGAGAAGTCAACGTTCGATTAGGCGCGTGTTCCAGAATACGCCGTGCGCATCTGAGCCGTTGATGAAAACTCGATCGGGTGGTTGTGGTCGCGTGCGGCGCGAGACGAAAGGTCGGCATCTAGGGCTTCCTTGATCGGGAGTAATCCGGACCGTCATATCATCCCTCTAAATCGAACGGTCTAGAGTGGGCTGCGCGAAAAAGAAACAAGGGATTAGGGTTTTACTCGTTTTGGGCCTTGTAATCATATATATTGTCATTGGGTTTGTGTAAATAAACTTGGGCTTCTTATTATTCTTTTATATTGGGTTTATTTATTTTATTTGATGTGTTAATAATAATAATAATAATAATAATAATAATAATAATAATAATAATAATAATAATAATAATAATAATAATAATAATAATAATAATAATAATAATAAACAATAGCAACAAATAAGAACGAACAAAATATAAAAAAGTAAATAATAATAATAATAATAATAATAATAATAATAATAATAATAATAATAATAATAATAATAATAATAATAATAATAATAATAATAATAATAGTAGTTAATAGTGACAAATGGAAACAAATAATAGTAATAACATATGACAAATGGAACCTTCTCTACCTTTTTGTTATTTAAAAATCAAGTTTATATTTTAAGTTGGTGAGAAAATAGTTACATTGAAAGTATAATAATATGTATAACATTTTAAGTCAAATAAATATTAATTTAAATTTTAAGTTGGTTAAAATTTAATATATATCACATTTATGTATATTTTTTATGTTATATATATTATGTATATAATTTGTAATATATGTTATATATAATACATAATTATGTATTATGTATATGTTATATATATTATGTTTTTATATATGTTATATATTATATATATGTATGTATCATGATTCATGTATCATGTATGTTTATATGTATGTATATAAATATGTATGTGTATGTGTATATATACTAATATATATGTACTTATGTGTGTATGTATGTATTTATGTATTATGTGTCAAGTGTGCATATATATATATATATCATATCATATGTATATTTATGAACTTTTTTAATTCATTAAGTCATGGATTTCGGGTCAATATCAGTTCAGGTCAACAACAGTTCGGGTTCAAAACAGGTCGGGTTCAAAACAGGTCGGGTAAAATCGGATCTCGGTTCGATTCAGTCGGGTAATATCAGGTAATTTGCCAGGTCAGTCTCGGGTCCGGGTTCGTTTCAGTCGGATGCAGGTCGGGTTTCAGGTCAAAATTAACAGGTCAGATTCGGGTTTGGGTCGTTTTCAATCGGACGCAGATCGGGTTCGGTTGCTACAGTAACAGGTTCAACTCGGGTTCGGGTCAGCAACAGTCAGTTACAGTTCGAGTTCGGGTCATCGAATTCTCGGGTCAAATCAGGTTCTGACTCGAGCAGGTTTCAGGCAGGTTTTCAGGTTCTGACTTGTTTTTACATCCCTAATCGTATTGTTGGGGTTACAATATGATGCATTTGGTTTTGTTATTTGTTTATTTATTTATTATTATTATTAGTATTCTTATTTAATGCTTATATATTTCATAATTGCTTAACATCTCCAATCTAGTCTGCCGTTAAACTACAACGATATTTCTTTTTTGAATATACAACGTTATTTCTTTTGTTATGAAACTACCGATTTAATATTTTTTTATTTTAAATGTCACTCGGTTTATCATAAGATTTTTATTAATATTAAAAATGAAATCTAAAAAAATACTTGTCAGTGCATCCGCAACTTTGTTGCACTAACACTTGTCAGTGTATCCGCAACTTTGTTGCACTCACGGTCGACCTTACAGACCCATACAACCCAGTCGAGAGCAAGCATTTGGCAAACCGTTTCAGCATTTACCTATCCTAAATTCTCTAAACTCTAACCATAAACCATATATTCAAAAAATACACCATACCTTAAATTTTTTAAACCCTAACCATAAACCTTAAATCTAATTTTAAGCGTGGAGGCATAAGTAGGGGCACCGAAAAAGGGCAGAAGATTTTTATCCCATCAATATAGAAAAAAATCCCCTGCCCCTTTTCAGTGCCTCTACTTCTGTCTCAACACTAAAAAATACTATAAAATTAAATTCCAAACCCTAACCCAAAATTATAAATCCTAAATTCTAAAAAATATATCATACCCTACATTCCCTAATCCCTAACCATAAACCTAATTTTAAGCGTGGGGCATAAGTAGAGGCACCGAAAAGGGGTAGAAGATTTCCATCTCATCGATATTGTCGGTTTCAATAATAAGTTGTCAGTATCTTAGGCTCCAAGCGTGTTTTAGCGCATCGTGGATCCCTCAAAGCTCCGCAAAAAGACAGGACAACAACCCAAGCCCCTGGAAAAGCCGAGCCACCAGTTGCCATCTCCATCCCATAGTAAACCACTGCACGCGGCAATAGAATCCCCCAAACGGACAACATCATCGATGTTAGCCTTCACCCAACCCGTTTGTGGAGCAAGCCAACGCGGTGAACACTCTAGAACAACTTGTTTATTCAACCCCTTATGCTGCATAGCAATAAGCATTTTCGTACACTCAGTCAAACTTAAGTCTGAAATAGCAGAACTATCATCGAACAACTTCTTGTTGCGCCTTGACCAAAGAATCCAACATATAATAGCAAATCGGGCTGTTAAATCTTGACCATCAATAGCTAATTCCTCCAGTTTAGAGAGGTTACGAGCAAACCAATCAATGGGACTGAAGCTTTCAAACTAGTACAGTTTACTCCGTTGAATACTCTGTGCCTATATTATTTTAGCACTTACACAATCACGTAGGAGATGGATAACATCTTCTGTCTCATTGTTACAAATTGAGTAAGTATCTGACATGGCCATGTGTCTTCGTACTCCTTTTGGTTCGTAAGAAGTTTTCCATGGATAACTAACCAAATAAAAGTCCTGACACACTGAGAGACCGATAGACTCTAAATCAAATTACAAAAGTTTGATCTAGGCACAATCGAAACTTGCAGCGAAACATAGGCATATTTTGTTGTAAAAAACATGCTTATTTCCCATCTCCAGCATGGTTTATTAGCTCTAAGGGGCAAGGCGAAGTCACAACTAGTCCCACACCCCGAGAGTTAATACCCAATCGACTATATATGCATCACCAGGCTCACCTTGACCAAGGTAATACACATGAAGTGGTCCCTCTTTGTCGAGCCAAACATCAAACCAAAATCTTGTTTGTTGTCCATTCCTCACATTCCATTGGACACCACTACGACCTCCTCTCAAATCGTGTAGAACCCGCTCCATTTGTACTTAGCCTTAAGCACACGAACCCATAACTTGTCCATATTGAGAATTAGTTGGAAAGCAATCTTTATAAGGAAAGTTTTATTTTGCCGAGGGAGATCCTTCAGCCCCAACCCTCCATTATCGATAGGTAATTTTAACAATTCCCAATTCACTATATGCACTTTCCTCCTATCCCAAGTTGATCCCCAAATGATGCGATCATGGCCCAAAATGTTCCGAAAAGGATTACTTCAGGACCTATGACTCATGTTCAAGCAAGAAAAATGCGAGAAACTTTGGAAAGCTTGATTTGTCAAATTTGGGACTCAAATGCAACCACCCTTAGCTCACTCAAGTCTAGCATGAAAACCCCCAGCTCATCCGAGCTATGTCACCTTCTTTACATGCATTAGTTTGCATGTGTTGCATGTTAAACTATTGTTTTATGATATAATAAAATCATTTGCATTAGTTGCATTTAGGACACTTATATTTCCAACATTTTAATAAATATATTACACATGTTTCTTGCACATTTATTTTGTCTTGTTTGCATATTTATGTTACCAATTTACATGCACTTTTAAGTTGTCATTTCTTTACAAATTTAAGATGTCTTATCACATGTGATGACTATTTGTAGGAAAGAAGGAAGTAATAACACACCAAGGGTTGCAATTGGCAAGGATCTTGCATGGAAGACTGATGAACCAATTCATATAGCGTATGAAAAGAGCAAGGTGCATGTTGGAAAACATTCATGAGTGAAAAAATTAGAGAGTATTTAAAGAGCCCAAAAATATCTTTTAAGCTTCACAACCATTTGGCTACCAAGGGGAGTTGGAATGATCAAACTTTAAAAGCATTTTAAAAGCTTCACAAGACCATTTGGCTACCAATAGAAGAAGGATACTCACAAGCTCTAAAGACATGCATGAATGGCAATTAATTTTTTTTCACTAGATCTATTTTAAGTCCATTCCCCTTCCATCTTGTAAATCCTATAAATAGGACTCTTTTGTAGATCTCAAGACAACTTGGAATATATATTTTTTTGTGAGTTTTTAACTCCCTTGTTCTTTAAGAAATTTATTGATTTGCAAGATCATCTTTTGAAATCATTCTTTTATGTTCTTTTATATCATTGGTTCCTAGTTCTTTATAACTAGTGGGTCACGATCCATCAACGGTTAACAAACATTATAAGATTTGGGTCGACATTGTTATATATTGTTGGTTCTTCTTTCATTCTGAAACCAAACTATCATCCTTAAACATCACCATCACCTCTACCATTCATCCAAACCTCCATTACCAACTCATCAACCATTAACCTCCTTTAACACCAAACAAGTATAACCCATTTAAACCATCATTTTCTTTCCTACAACCTCCCTTGAACACCCAATTTAACCAATTCAACCCAATTTTTTAGTTGGAGAAGAAACTTAGTCGGATCACGATCAGAAAACAAATACGACTTGGAAACTCATGTAACCAAGCTTGTACCATTTGGTATTAGAGCTATTTGATTCAGTATGTTTTCCTCTCTCTTCTGATTAGTTAAAAAATAAAAAAAGTTAAAAAAAGAGAGAGAGAGAGAGAAAAGAGAAAAAAAAACAGAAGAAATCGCACAAAGAAAAATTCAAAAAGGGAAGGTAGAAGAAATTGAAAGATTTTTTTTGAAGAAGTGGAAAAGAAATTCTCATTTACGAGAAGGTTTTCTTCGTTTTGCATTTCTTACTCTTAATGTCATCGTGACCCTTTTCTAACCTTATTTTTCTTGTTTAAGTATACCCCATTTGTGCTACATCTTCCCACCTAACAATCACTTTTGTAGTTAGTTTTACAAAACACTACTTGCTTAATCTTGATTAAGTTCTTCAAGAACATAAGAGGAGAAAAACAGGGTAAAAGGCAAGAGAGTACATTAAGGGACAAAGGCCAGATTCCTATTGAAACACAAGTGGTGTGATTACTTTTCTTTGGAGTGATTTTGTGAGGTTTTGATAGTGAGGTTTATTGGTTAATCATGTCTCAAAATTTCGTGAGAAACACTCTTGGTGATAGTAATAATGTTAATATGGATGCAACTAATTCCAATCTTCAAGATATTATCCGAGAAATGGACAAGTTGTTGCAACAAAGGTTAGGGACAGTGCAAGAGCGTCTAGAACAATTGGAGGAAAGACCTCAAAGGAGGCATAATTTAGAGCACAGGGAAGAATATGATGACAAGGTGGACGATGAACAAGCATACAAGCAAGCCTCCCAACAAAGTTCGAGGCGCCAAGAGCCTAGGTACCAAAGAGCTCGCCCACGAGTGGATGATGATCTGAACAATACAAAGATCAACATTCCACCATTTTAAGGCAAAACCGATCCCGAGGCTTATCTAGCTTGAGAAAAGAAAATCGAGCACATCTTCGAGTGCCAAAATTATTTCGAACGTAAGAAGGTAAAACTAGCCTCCATTGAATGCATAGATTACGCACTAATATGGTGGGATAAGTTGACTTCTAGCAGGAAATGAAACGACGAAAGGCCTATTTCTACTTGGAAAGAGATGAAGGTTGTTATGCGTAGGAGATTCACCCCGACTCACTACCACCGGGATTTATTCAACAAACTCTAGAATCTTAAATAAGGTAATCAGAGCGTTGAGGATTACTTTAAAGAAATGGAAATGGCCATGATACGTGCTAACATAGATGAAGAACGAGAGGCCACTATGGCCAAATTTCTATAAGGACTTGATCGGATATTGCTAATGCAGTTGAGTTGCAACACTACGTCAAAATTGATGATATGGTCCACACGACTATGAAAATAGAAAATCAATTGAAACGAAAGGGGCATCCCATCCTTATGAGAGCACTACATCCAAATGGGGGCAAGGATCCTACAAAAAAATGTTGCCATTCTGCCCAAAGATGGTAGTGGTCACTCAATGCCCAACAAACCCATTGTCGAAACCAGCAAGGGTAAGAATGTTTTCGTCCTTGTTAGTTTACGTGATGTGCAATGTTTCAAATGTTTAGGGCATGGCCACATTTCTAGTCAATTCCCAAACCATAACGCCATGTTCATCCGAGACAATGGCGATATTGAATCAAATTATGAGGAAGAAGAGGAAATCGAGGTTCCAACCGATGAAGAGGATATGGAATTTTCGGTTGATGGAGAGGCCCTTGTTATCCAAATAAGCCTTAGTACACAAGTTATGGACAACGAACAACAACTTGAAAACATCTTCCACACCAGATGTCGTGTCAATGGGAAGATATGCTTTGTCATAATAGATGGTTGTAGTTGTACTAACGTTGCAAGCAATTTGATGATTGAAAAGCTAGGACTTCCAACCATCAAGCATCCTCAGCCTTACACGCTACAATGACTTAATGATGGATGAGAAATTAAGGTGGCTAAGCAAGCACTTATTCCATTTTCCATTGGAAAATACAAGGATGAAGTACTCTGCGACGTTGTTCCTATGCATGTCAGCCATTTTCTTTTGGGAAGGCCATGGAAATTTGATCGGGGAGTGTTCATGATGGATTTACCAACCGATATTCATTTGCCTATGAAGGGAATAAAATCATCTTAGCGCCACTTACGCCTCGACAAGTTCATAAAGACCAAATTCATTTGAGGAAAAGTGTTGAAAAAGCCAAAGATAGTGAAAAAAGAAAGAATGGAAAAATCAGAGGAAGAAAAAGAGGAAACAAATGAGTGTGAGGAAAAAAATAAAAGTAAGTGAAAAAGGAAAAGAAGAGAATGCTAAAAAAGGGAACGAAAAAGAATGAGCATTTTTGCGAGGGGAAAGGAAATTCGAGAATGTTTGATGAAAAAATAATCACTTCTTGTACTTATGTACAAAGAAGCTTAATTAAACACTAACAAACTTAACCCCGATTTGCCGTCTTCTATTATGTCTTTATTGCAGGTTTATGAGGAGTTGTTTCACAAAGACACTTCAAGAGGTTTACCTCCGATTTGAGGAATTGAGCACCAAATTGACTTCATTCCAGGTGTAACTATTCCGAACTGCCTAACCTACCGTAGCAATCCCGATAAGACTAAGGGGTTGCAAAGGCAAATTCAATATTTGATGGAAAAAGGCTATGTGAGGGAAAGCCTTAATCCATATGCGGTTCCAATTTTGTTAGTGCCCAAGAAAGATGGTTCGTGGCGCATGTGTGTTGATTGCCGAGCTGTAAATAAAATCATGGTAAAGTATAGACACCCTATTCCATGCTTAGATGACATGTTAGATGAACTTTGTGGTGCTAGCATATTTTCCAAGATAGACCTTAAGAGCGCTTATCATCAAATTCGAATGCTTGAAGGTGATGAATGGAAAACTGCATTTAAAACCAAACAAGATTTGTACGAGTGGTTGGTTATGCCTTTCGGCTTAACTAACAAACCCAACACTTTTATGCGACTAATGAACCATGTTCTTCACCCTTTTATTGGTAAGTTTTGTGTGGCTTATTTTGATGACATACATATATATAGAAAAACTTCAGAAGATAATGTTCAACATTTAAGGCCATTACAAGAAGTTTTAAGAAAAAAAGCTTTATGCTAATGTGAAGAAATGCACATTTTTCACTGATAAACTCATCTTTCAAGATTTTGTTGTCAGTTTCGAGGGCCTAGAGGTTGATCAAGAAAATGTCAAAGCGATTCAACAATAGCCTCGACCTACGAGCATTACACAAGTAAGAAGCTTTCGTGGTCTTGCTAGCTTCTACAACATGTTTGTTCCTAATTTTAGCACCATTGCCGCCCAACTAACGGGGGTAATTAAAAAGAATTCAAACTTTTATTGGGACGAGGAACAAGAAAATTCCTTTAATTTGATCAAAGAGTGTTTAACTAAAGCCCCATTGCTTACCCTACATGATATTAACAAAACATTCGAGATTGATTTTGATGGTTTAGGTTTATGGATTGGAGTTGTTCTAACTCAAAAGGGATGCCCAGCGGTATATTTCAGCGAGAAATTAAATGGAGCTACTCAGTGGCGGAACTTGGTGGTAGAGTTTGAGGGGGCCAACTTAAAATTTTAAAAAATACAAGTTTAAATTAAATTTTTCAAAAATTTTGAAGAGATCAATTTACATTTTTTTTTCAAAAATTTTGGGGTTTAACTAAAATTTTTAAAAATTTGAGAGGCTTGATGAGAACTTTTAAAAATTATGAGAGGGATTTAATTAAAAAAGTTCAAAAACTTTGAAGTTTAATCTGAATTTTTAAAAATTTTGTGGGGCTAAATTAAATTTTTTAAAAATTCTAAGGGTTTAAATTATAATTTTTCAAATTTTGGGGGGGCCATGGCACCCACATGGCACCATTATCTTCCGCCACTGGAGCTACTCTCAACTGTCCGACATATGACAAGGAGACGTATGCTTTAATACGAGCTTTAGAGACTTGGTAGCATTACCTTTTGTCAAAAGAGTTCGTTATACATACTTATCATGAAGCCTTGAAGCATATCAAGAGCCATCACAAATTAAACAAAAGACATGCCAAGTGGGTGGAATTCCTTAAGTCATTACCATACATGATCAAGTATAAGAATGGTAAGGAGAATATTATTCCTGGTGCCTTTTCACGAAGGTACGCACTCCTTAATACCTTAGGCTCTAAACTACTTGGTTTTGCATTCATTAAAGAGCTTTATGAAACTGACCCTGATTTTGGAGAAATATATAAAACTTGTAGAGGAGGGATAATGAGACATTTTGGAGCAAGTAAAACATCGAGTGCTCTTCAAGAACACTTATATTGGCTGAAAACAAGGAGGGATGTGGAGAGGATATACGAAAGGTGCATCACATGCAAAAAGGTTAATATAAAACACATGCTCCATGGACTATACACTCTGTTGCCTATATCGAGTGAACCTTGGGTTGACATTTCAATGGACTTTGTATTAAGACTGCATCGCACAAAGAATGGAAAAGATCCTATCTTTTTTGTGGTAGATAGATTTTCCAAAATGGCACACTTTGTTGCTTGTAACAAAACTGATGATGTTTCTCATGTTGCAAATCTATTTTTCAGGGAAATCATTTGATTGCATGGAATTCCAAGGACAATAGTATCAGACTGGGATGCTAAATTCTTGAGTCACTTTTGAAGAACCCTTTGGGGAAAGATTAGAACAAAACTTTTGTTCTCCACTACATGCCATCAACAAATAGACGAAAAAAAGTTGTCAATAGGGTTTTATCAACTCTATTAAGGGCAACCATTCAAAAGAATCTGAAGTCATGGGAAGAGTGCTTACCACATGTTGAATTCTCCTACAATAGGTCTGTGCACTCCGCTACAAAGCATTCCCCATTCGAGGTGGTATATGGGTTCAATCATTTAACTCCGATGGATTTGTTACCACCACCTCTTGATCAAGTTTTGAACAACGATGGAAAGAACAAGGTCGAGTATGTGAAGAAGCTGTACCAACAAGTTCGAGAGAAAATTGAGAAAAAGACAAGGCAATATGAGAATCAAGCCAACAAAGGACGTAGGAGAATTACCTTTGAACCATGTGATTGGGTTTGTGTGCATCTAAGGAAGGAAAGATTTCCAGCTCAAATGAAATCCAAGATACTGCCTCGAGGAGATGTTTCATTTCAAGTGGTTGCGAAAATAAATGATAATGCCTATAAACTAGATCTTCTAGGTGAGTATAACGTCAGTGCCACCTTTACCGTATCTGATTTGTCTCCCTATGATGCAAGTGACGATTTGGGAACAAATCGCCTCAAAGAGGGAGGGAATGATGTGATCATGGCCCAAGATGTTTTAGAAAGGATTACTTCAGGACCTATGACTCGGGCTCGAGCAAGAAGAATGCGAGAAACTTTGGAAAGCGTAATTTGTCAAATTTGGGACTCAAATGCATCAACCACCCTTAGCTCACTCGAGTCTAGCATGAAAACCCCCAGCTCACCCGAGCCATGTCAGCTTCTTTATGTGTATTAGTTTACACGTGTTGCATGTTAAACTATTGTTTTACGATATAATAAAATCATTTGCATTAGTTGCATTTAGGACCCTTATATTTCCAACATTTTAATAAATATATTACATATGTTTCTTGCACATTTATTTTGCATTGTTTGCATATTTATGTTACTAAGGTACATGCAATTTTAAGTTGTCTTTTCTCTACAAATTTAAGATGTCTTATCACATGTGATGACTATTTATAGGAAAGAAGGAAGCAAGAGCACACCAAGGGTTGCAATTGGCAAGGATCTTGCATGGAAGGCTAATGGACCAATTCATATAGCATATGGAAAGAGCTAGGTGTATGTTGGAAAGCATTCATGATTGACAAAATTAGAGAGTATCTTAAAGAGCCCAAAAATGTCTTTTAAGCTTCACAACCTTTTGGCTATCAAGGGGAGTTGAAATATTCAAACTTTAAAAGCATTTTAAAAGCTTCGCAAGATAATTTGGCTACCAAGAGAAGAAGGATACTCAAAAGCTCTAAGGACATGTATGAATGACAATTAAAAGAAATTTTCTAGATCCATTTTAAGTCCATTCCCCTTCCTTCTTTTAAATCCTATAAATAGGAATCATTTGTAGCTCGCAAGACAACTTGGCATATATATTTACTTGTGATTGTTTAACTCTCTTGTTCTTTAAGAAATTTATCGATTTGCAATATCGTCTTTTGAAACCATTCCTTTCCATTCTTTTATATGTTGGTTCCTAGTTCTTTATAACTAGTGGGTCACGATCCAACAATGGTTAACGAACATTTTAAGGTTCGAGTCGGCATTGTTATATAGTGTTGGTTCTTTCTTCATTCTGAAACCAAAATATCATCCTTAAACATCACCATCACCTCCACCATTCATCCAAACCTCCATTACCAACTCATCAACCATTAACCTCCTTCTACACCAAACAAGTTAAGCCCATTTGAACCATCCTTTTCTTTCCTACAACTTCCCTTGAACACCCAACTTAACCAATTCAACCTAATTTTTCAGTTGGAGAAGAAACTTAGTCGGATCATGATCGGGCAAGAAATACGACTTGGAAACTCATGTAACCAAGCTCGTATCACCAAACAAAGTTACGGATTAGTTTTTCTAGGTTGTCACATGCCGCTTTTGGTAAATATATTGTTTGCATCACCTGTTTAGGCATTTCTTGGAGATTTGACTTGGTCAGTGCTATCTGACCAGCTAAAGATAAAGAATTGGTTACCCAACCGGATAGGCAAATTCGTACCTTGTCGACCAAATAAGCATGTGTTTCCTTGGTGACCCTTTTGTGGAGAAGGGGTACACCCAAGTATTTGCCAAAGTCCTCAACCACTTTGAAGCCAAATCCTTGTGCGATATGATCACAAAATTTCAATGGAACATTAATAGAGAAATGGATTTGAGTTTTTGCGAAACTTACACAATGAATGGAGAAAGCACAAAATTTTGAAGGGTTTGCTGAATAATATGCAACAAATCGATAGAAGCCTCAGCGAACAGAACTAGATCACATGCAAAGAAAATGTGTGAGATCACGAGTCCCAAACGAGTAGATGAATCTGCCACCAATGGTCGGTAACCACTTTAGAATGTATAGCCCGGGATAATCTTTCCTTGTATATAACAAAAAGATATGTGGTTAGTGGATCCCCTTTCCAAATCTCTTGTGACGGCTTAAACGGCTCACAAAGTTCCCAATTCCATACAACCTATACAGAGGAAGTAGTGATGCAATCCATTATAAGTTGAGTTAAGGTATCCATAATACCAATTACATGATATTAGCAAAACATATCCCTTAGTCTATTCTTATTAGTTAGTTGATTATATCCCTCAATCTACTCAATTTATTCCATTCATTTCTTGATTGTAACCATAATTAGGATAGTTATATTATGTATAAATACCTCTCATTTTCAATAATATTCTCAAGCTTTTCAATTACAATTTGGGTGTTTATTCTACATGGTGTGAGAGTAGTAAGATCCAATTTTTTCCTTCTATTCTCACGTCAATTTTTCAATGGCCACCAATGATCAATCCATTATTCCTAATAGTGCTTATCCTACCAAGCCTTTCATCATTGTCTCTCTTTCCTACATCCTCAAACTCACTCCCACCAACTATATCTCATGGAAACCTCAAATTGAAGCCACACTTATTGGCTATGATCTCCATAAATTCATTGATGGTTCTAATCTTGCTCGTCCTAATCCATTACCCAAAATGTCATTATCATTCCTAATCCCACCTACATCAGTTGGTTTCGTTGAGATAAACTCATTTTCGGGGCTCTTTTCGGCACCCTTTCCAACTCCACTATTCCTCTCATTTCACAATTTTCCACAATTCATGATGCTTGGCAGACTCTTGAAAAAACTTATGCTAATCCCTCCAAAGGTCACCTTAAGCAAATCAAAGATCATCTCTGCAGTATTACAAAGGGTACTCGTTCAATCTCTGACTACATGTAAGAGATAAAACGTTGCACCAATCAACTTGACTCTCTTGGCTGATCTCTTGATCCCGATGACATAGTTGATAAAGTTCTTGATCAACTCAATGATACCGACCATGATAGTGTCATCCATGCTGTAATGCCCTGGTTTTGGGCCTATAGGTTTTAAAGGCGGTTTAGGGTCCGATGAACCTAGATTAGAGATTTGGGTCAGTTTGGAGTTGGTCCAAGGAAAACATGGTTTAGGATGTGATAAAATTATGCAAAAAATATCTAAAATCCTCTTTAAATACATATTGAGGGAAAGTGAAGCCGATTTTGGAAAATGATTTTTGGAAAGTCGACGTTTCAGTTTGGTGAATAAAATGTAAAAATTTCAAGTTTCGTTTTAATGGCTAAATTGAAGAGAGCAAAAACATAGAATCCTTATGGAGCTATTACACCAAGGTTTTATCATCTATTCTCTTGATTTTGTGTTTTAAATAATTTAAATAATTGATTTAATAAGAGAGTTTTATTAAAAGAGATTTTAAAAGGCTAAACATTTTCTCACGTAACTACTTTTCTCTAATCTTTTCTCTCAACTTTTCCCAGCAGCCAAACTACCATTTCATCATTAAAATATTCAGAGATTTATCTCATTTCATCTACTTTTGATTTCTAAATGACGCACATGGATTTCTACATCAACTAACTAAAGTTTTCTTGAAGGATTTCATCAAAATCATTGCAAATCAAGGGGAGAGCTTGTGTTAGAGGTGATATTTCTTTTCTCTCTTCTAATCAAGGTTCTTTATTGAAATTCTCAAGTCTTTGGCTCTCTAATTTTATTTAATAACAAGCTTGTGTTAGTGTGAAATCTGAGTTGCTGGAGGTACAAGGATGTAATTCGATTGATTTTGGATGCTAGTTGATGTTTAATATTGGATTATGGCTAAGCTGAGTTTAAAAAGTGATCGAAGGTGATTTCAGTTATTTTCGGATGGGTGTTTTGGGCAGAGCAACGAGATTGTTTAAGTTACTGGTGATTTTAATGCAATATGATGCATTAATCCTCCATTCTTGTGTGGTAAAAATAGGGGAGAACACATCGGAAGCCATTAGTGAAGTTTCAGGGGGCTTCGGACGCTTGATTTCGCGTCGGAAAATCTTGGTTTCTTGAGTCGGTGAGTGAGAACATGATTTCCAACTTTGAAAAGCTTAAAAGGTGGTTTTGGGAACTTAGTTTAAGCTTGAAACACTTTACTAAGTTCGGAAGTAAGTAAAAAGATTTTCTCCCTCGAATTGTGCTATTATGAGTTTGTTGATGCACTTGATTTTAAATGCATGTTACACACTGTTTAAAGCATGATTTAAAGTAAGCGATTTACTGTTTTTGATGTTATGTTGATGAAGGATGCACATGGTAAATGATCCTTGTAAGTATATGCTTATACTTGTATTTTGAAGCATGGTTTGATGCTTGGAAATATGGTTTATTGGTAATGCTTTGAAAATAGTGAGGTTTATGCTAAATGTGAATTATATTGGTAAGTGATGTTGTGAAAATGGTTTATAAATGAAACTGGATATAGTTAGCCGACTATAGGATTGAGTGCACTATAAACAAGTCGCCTTGGGGGGTTTATACGGTGTACTGAATACTCCATCCAAGTACCGTAACGATTGAGGAAAGTGTATAGTGTCCCGTCTCTTGTTAGTAGGGTTATATATCTACCGATGAGTGGTGTTGAGGGGTTTATATGGTGTACCAAATATTCTACCACGAGTATCACAACGGTGGAGGGTAGCTCCCATGTGTGAACCTTGAGATGCTGGTGAGATTGTATGAAGTGTTGGGACAACACTTGTGAATCTGTGTATCCGATGTGGTTTTGAGAAATGAGCATGTTGATGATCACTTGTAAGTCAATATAATTGATGATGTACTATGATACGGTTTATGATGCATAAAAATGAAAATGCATGTTTTACTCTTTAAGCTTTGCATATGGTAGCTATGCATGGGAAGGCTTAAGTGGATTATTAACATTGGATTTGCTGTTGGGTTATAACACATGTTGCATGATGTTTAACATGCTGATTTGTTCAGGAAAGTGCATGGTTTTAAAAAGGACATGATGGTTTTCAAATGATGTTTAGCAAATTTAAATGAGATTTCAATGTGGTCATGAAAATGGTTTTAGTGCATTGATGGTGTTTTGGTTTTGAGCACTCCTCACTAAGCCTTGTGTGCTTAACCAATGGTTTCCTTGGTTTGGCGGGTTACTATCAATGGTTTGTGGATGGGTTTTCTAAGAATGTTGCTCTGTTAACCAAGTTGTTGCAAAAGAATGTTCGCTTTGAGTGGTCGGATGCTAGGCAGCAAGCTTTTGAGAGGTTGAAGGAAGCTTTGACGCAAGCTCCTGTCTTGATTCAACCTGAATCAGGTAATGAGTTTGTAGTTTATAGTGATGCATCGTATGTTAGTTTGGGATGTGTGCTGATGTAAGGTGGGAAGGTTGTGGCGTATGCATCTAGGAAATTGAAGGTGCACGAGCGCAACTATCCTACTCATGACCTAGAACTTGCTGCTGTTGTGTTTGCTTTAAAGATTTGGAGGCATTACCTTTATGGTGAGAAGTGTGTGGTTTATACAGATAATAAGAGTTTGAAATATCTAATGTCTCAAAAAGAGTTGAATCTTAGGCAACGAAGATGGTTGGAGTTGCTTAAAGATTACGATTTGATGATAGAGTATCACCCTGGAAAGGCCAATGTTGTGGTCAATGCCTTGAGTATGAAGGTGGCTGTAGAGTTGAGGGTGATGTTTGCTCGATTGAGTATATCGTGGGATGGTGGATTGATAGCCGAGTTACAAGTGAAACATTCCTTGATTCAGTTGATTAAGGAGAAGCAGTTGCTTGATGATTCTCTAGTGCCTCATGTTCAGGACATAGCGGATGGTAACGCAACAAATTTTTGTTTCAATGATGATGGTGTTTTGTGCGTTAAAAGTCGAATAGTTGCGACATAGGATGTTGAGTTGAGGTGTACTATTTTGACCAATGCTCATACCAGTCCTTTTGCTATGCATCCTAGTAGTACTAAGGTGTATTGTGGGTTGAAGGATGAGTACTATTGGGTTGGGTTGAAAAAGGATGTTGCTGATTTTGTGAGTAAGTGTATGGTTTGCCAGCGTGTGAAAGCTGAGCATCAATTTCCTTCCGGGCTATTGCAACCTTTGAAGATACCATAATGTAAATGGGAGAGGATTACGATGGATTTTGTGTCCGGTTTGACTTTAACCCCGTCAAAGAAGAACTCCATTTGGGTGATTGTAGATCACCTTATGTTGAGTGGATCGAAAGATCGATATTTACCAAGAGGGGGGGTGAATTGGAAATTTAAAGGTTTGTAGTGGAAATTGGCAAATTAAAAATTGATGGACAAGGGATTTAGAGTGGTTCAAGTTCCAAATGAACTCTACATCCACTACCTTAGCCTCACTAAGGATTTGCAACAATTTCACTAAATTGATCTTCCCCTTTTCTAGGACAAGGAGGCAACCCTTTACAATTTCGGTTGATTTTTCTACCCAAAAATCAACCCAACCCTCACACAAGAGAACAAAGAAATTTGTAGGCTAATTAGGTATCTCTCAATACAAATGATAGCCCCAATACAAGCACTCAACCCAATTTTACAAAATATGAATGAAGAACACAAATTGGGATTTTTACACCAAGTGGGATTTTTGCTCAAATGCTTGAATTTGATGTTTGGATGTTTGCTTTTGGATCAATAGTTGTTGCTGATGCTTTAGAGTGTCTCTTTTATACCTCTTCATTAATTTCTAGCCGTTTGGGTGGTTGGAGATGTAAATGGAGCCGTTGGAACCCTCTCTTACCACCATAAATGCACTTCTACAGCTACGAGTATCGGTACTCGGGAATGGGTATCGATACCTGTCTCACAAAGAAAATAGCCATTGTGTGTAATTAATGGGGCGTATCGATACGCACGTAAGCGTATCGGTACCGGGTATCGAAACGGCAAAGGCCGTATCGATACCTTTTTCTCAACATAGCTCACTGCCAAAACGCGTATCGATACTGGGGTTAGGCGTATCGATACCGGTCAACGACCTTTTAAAATTTGGTTACCAACCAACTGAGACCAACGATCATATTTTTAAACCGACTTAAATGCTTTAAAAATCTTTAAACCAGTATCAATACTGGTGTTACCGTATCGATACACACTTTCAAACTCTTTGAAGTTTAACATAGGGGCGTATCGATACGAGGGTTTTCCGTATCGATACGTGTTCCTCCAGTAGCCAAGTTTTGCAAAATGGTATCGATACTCCTCCATGGGTATCGATACTCTCTGACGATTTTCAATAGATTTGGCTTGGAACACTTAGAAAGTATTTTGAGTTTGAGTTTTACAAATCAGTTTTAAAGTGTTGGTGTTTCAAAACTTGTTAAGGGACTTGTAAAAACAATTTTAAGTTTTTCAAATTGATCCTTAAAGATCTAGTTATATCAAAATCAAACATAGGTTTTACAATCTCCCCCTTTTTGATATAACAAAACCAAAACTTAAAATTTTGACACTTTTGAATAACCTTTACAAAGTAACTCCCCCTTAATATAAGCTTGGTAACCTTTGAGTTAAAATCAAAATATTTTAAAGATGTGAGCAAGTTTCTTCTCCCCCTTTTTGTTAGATCAAAAATGCATTGAGACAATAAAGTGCATAATGAAATCAAAGGTATAATAATAATAAGCAACATAATTTTATTCATCATAGCATAAAAAAGGAAAATCCAAACAAAAACACACAAGAAATCAAAGCATAGGTTTTTAATCCTAAAACAAACTTAATCCTAAAAACAGAAACATAGGTGCATAAAAATAGAAAATCCTAGATGATTATGAATGATATGCAAGAAGAGATGGCTAGGCATTGTCTTCGTCGTCTTCATCATCTTCATCATCATTTACCATAGGCTCATTGCTCCGCATGCTATTACGCCATTCATCATGGAAAGCGGCAACGGAAATATTCAAGGAGTTTAGCCCGCTTTCAAGGGATGTAAGGCGATTCTCCATACCCGTCATCCTTGTATCGAAGGTGGTTTCCATGGAGGTTAGACGAGTGTTCATGTCCGTGCGTAGCCCGGTAAAATGCTCATTGAGATAGGTCATGAGAGCATCCAAATTGGGCTGTGGGACTTGAGGAGCCGGAGGAGCTTGAGGAGCTTGTGGTTGTTCCAATACGGCTGCGGCCTCGGGTGGAAGCTCGGAAAGACGTAACCAACTTCCATTAAAGTAATGGAACTTACCCCGAGCAAGGGATCGCTCATCAATAGGATCAGTAAGAGGAGATGCAAGATCAAATGAGCAATCAATATCCTTTTTCACAAAATAGTAACTTAAAGCCGTACCGTAGATGAAAGATGTGATGAGAGTGGTGTGGCGATTTTGAACATGATAGACGATCTCATCGAACATGATTCGAGCTAGGTTTGGGCGCTTTCGTTGACGGAAACAACGGATCCAAAAATCATCCACTTGACGGATGGTAGAGTATTTGCCACCGGAGGGACGTAACCACCAAGACACCATCAAATGTAGGATTCGATCGTGAGCATTGAGGACGGTTACGGAACCACCGAGAACATGGCCCAAGGCATTCTCATCATCTAAGCCTTCATCATCTAACTTAAAAACATCACAAATCCCTTTGACATCGAGAATGATTTGCTTCCCCATAAGATAAGAGCGGATGGCAACAACTTCCCCATTGCGAGTAATAACTTTGGCATTAGAATAGAAAATTAAAACCAAAAGACGATAGTAAATACCGGGGATAGATAGAAACTCCATGAAATTCCAAGTGCGAAGCAACGGAAGATATTCAAACTTGAAGCGCTCGGAGTCGAGAAAAGGAATGGAGACGACCCTTTCCGCACGAATTTTGTAGTTCTCAAATTGGCGAAAATAGGGAAGACCCGCGGAAGTTTCAAAGGATCTGTTATAAATTGTAGCATAATCCGGGCGTGCAACCGTTCCGGGAGTTGAAGATTCACCAGCATGAGTAACCCTCGGTCGCTTCCTCGAATGTTCTTTAGGTGCCATAATCTAAAAGAAAATTAAGCAAGAGAAAAAAAGGGTTTCTTCAATTTAAGTAAAAATCAAGGTAAAAAGGATTTTTTAAGAAAAAAAAATTTGAAAACCAAAGAGATTTAAGAAAACAAAGGGTTAAAAAAAATAGAACAAAAAAGAGTAAAAAGAAGAGATTACCTTGAAGGAAACTTTGAAGATTGAAGAAAATCTTGAGAGAGAGCACAATTCTTTGCTTGATGCAAAAATTCTTTTAGAATTGAGTTGTAGTGTGAAAAATATGAAGGAGGAAGGGCCTTTTTATAGGCAAAAAAGGCTAGGGTTTGTTAGGGTTAAAGAGTTTTAATTTTGGTAAAATTAGATCTCATTTAAGACTGATTTAATGCCATCTGCGCGATAGGGTATCGATACTCATGTGGGGGTATCGATACGGGGATAGAATTGTCTTTTCTCAAAAATGCCCGTTGGAAAGTCGTATCGAAACCGTGGGGCCCGTATCGAAACGACCAGTATCGATACGATATTAAGCGTATCGATACCCGTGAAGCGATGAAAATTCTGGGAACCAGAATGAAGAACACGTATCGATACGCGTATAGCCGTATCGATACCATATGCCCAGAATGACCTGTTTGGTTCTAAGAACAACCAAAGGCTCGAACTTAACACCTCCTAAAAGTATGCAAATGATGAATGAACAGTTCTAAGCATGTTTTAACAGAAGCATACTCCCCCTAACTATAGGCATGGATAAAATTAGGAGTTTAAACACATAAACATGGCAATTTCACAAAATCAAGCATTTTAAGCACAAAAGAGGTCCTAGAAGATCAAGATAGGCTAGCTAGACCTAACTCTCTCCTAAGGGACCAAAAACGCTCTTTGTCTAAGGGTTTTATAAATATGTCCGCTAATTGATTCAAGGTGTCTACGTACTCTATAACCACATCTTCCTTAAGGACATGATCTCTAATGAAATGATGCCTTATTTCTATATGTTTGGTTCTAGAGTGTTGGATGGGATTTTTTGTTAAACAAATAGCACTAGTGTTGTCACATTTTAGGGGTATAGTTTCAACTTTAATTCCATAATCTAAGAGTTGTTGCTTCATCCAAAGGACTTGAGCACAACAACTCCCTAAGGATATGTACTCGGCTTCGGTGGTAGATAAGGCTACACTATTTTGTTTCTTAGAGAACCAAGATATGAACATACTATCTAAGAATTGACAAGTTCCCGAAGTACTTTTCCTATCGATTTTACAACCCCCATAATCCGCATCCGAGTAAGCATGAAGGTTGAAGGTAGAGTCTCTAGGGTACCAAAGACCTAAACAAGGAGTGTCTCTAAGATACCTAAAGATCCTTTTAACGGCTATAAGGTGTGACTCTCTAGGACTAGCTTGAAACCTAGCACACAAGCAAACACTAAACAAGATATCCGGTCTACTTGCGGTAAGGTAAAGCAATGATCCAATCATAGAACGATAAAGCTTAGAGTCAACACACTTACCTCCTTCATCTTTGTCAAGCTTTGTAGATGAGCTCATAGGAGTGGCTTGAGGTTTTGCATTCTCCAAGCCAAACTTTTTGAGCATATCCTTTATGTATTTTGCTTGGTTGATGAAGGTGCCATCCTTCTTTTGCTTGATTTGGAGTCCCAAAAAGAATGAGAGCTCCCCCATCATGCTCATCTCAAATTCACCTTGCATTAACTTAGCAAACTCTTGACAATGACATTCATTAGTTTTTATACATTTTTATAAAGAGTGTAGTGTCCACCTTACCTTTTTCAAATCCTTTTTCAATCAAAAAATTTGAAAGCCTTTCATACCAAGCTCTAGGAGCTTGTTTTAAACCATAAAGTGCTTTGGTAAGTTTGAAAACATGATTTGGAAATTTTGAATCTTCAAAACCCGGTGGTTGTTCCACATACACTTCTTCATTTATAAAACCATTTAAAAATGCGCTTTTAACATCCATTTGAAAGAGCTTGAAATTACGATAACATGCATATGCAAGCAACATCCTAATGGCTTCCATTCTAGCTACGGGTGCATAGGTTTCATCAAAATCTATTCCCTCTTCTTGAGTGTAACCTTGTGCTACAAGTCTAGCTTTATTTCTCACAATGTTACCACTCTCATCTAGTTTGTTCCTAAAGACCCATTTAGTTCCTATTGTAGATTGATTACTAGGCCTATCAACTAATGTCCATACATTACTTCTCTCAAATTGATTTAACTCTTCTTGCATAGCCATAATCCAAAAGTCATCTTTCAATGCTTCTTTTATATTTTTAGGCTCTATGCATGAGATAAATGCAACATGGTTCATTAATCTAAGAGAAGAACGAGTGGTTACCCCCTTGGATGGATCACCCAAGATTTCACCATCTTTGACATAGTTCAACTCCCTTGGGTAGCTCACTTCCTTTTCCTCAATGGCCAAGTCCTTCAAGGCTTCAAGAGGTGGATCTTGTGAGTCCTCTTCCTTTGTTGGAATCTCATCCTCCTTTGAAGTTTGACCTCTATCAAAGGCATTTATGATCCCTACATCATCATCATCACAAGAATCCTTCCTAGGAAGGAGGTTATCATCGAATACAACATGAATGGACTCTTCTACTACTAAAGTTCTTTTGTTAAATACTCGATAGGCTTTAGAGGTTAAAGAGTAACCTATAAAAATGGCTTCATCACTTTTTGCATCAAATTTACCTAAGTTGTCTTTTCCATTATTTAAAACAAAACATTTGCACCCAAAAGGGTGGAAATAGCTAATGTTAGGCTTTTTAGATTTTAAAATCTCATAAGGTGTTTTCTTTAAAATTGGCCTAATCATTACTCGATTTACAATATAACAAGCGGTGTTTGTGGCTTCCGCCCAAAAATATTTAGGTAAATTGTTTTCACAAAGCATAGTTCTAGCCATTTCTTGTAAAGTTCTATTTTTCCTCTCAACTACCCCATTTTGTTGAGGAGTTCGAGGAGCCGAAAAATTATGGCTAATACCATTTTCATTTAAAAAATCTTCAAACCCTAAATTTTGAAACTCGGTTCCATGATCACTTCTAATATGTGAAATTCTAAGTTCAAGATCATTTTGGGTTAGTTTTGAAAATGTGATGAATTTTTCCAAAGCCTCATCTTTAGTACTTAAAAAGAGAACCCGAGTAAATCTAGAAAAATCATCAACTAGCACAAAAGCATAAGACTTACCACCCAAGCTCATAGTCCTAATTGGCCCAAATAAATCCATGTGAATTAATTGTAAGCATCTACTAGTAGAAACATCATTAATGGATTTAAAGGAAGACCTATGTTGTTTACCCTTTGAGCATGCATCACAAATTTTATCATTTGAGAACTTTATTTTGGGTAAACCTCTAACTAGGTTTAGAGAGACTAGTTTTTCTAAAACACTTATGCTAGCATGTCCTAGCTTCCTATGCCACAACCATGCATCATTTTCATTTTGAGCAACTAAGCATGCATGAGATGTATGTATGTCATCTAAATGCACCATGTATATGTTTCCTATGCGATGACCTATGAGCATAATGTTATTAGATTTAATGTCTACAATTTTGCATCCATTTTTATCAAATAAAACATTAAATCCTTTATCACATAGTTGACTTATGCTCAATAAATTGTGTTTAAGACCATCGACATATAAGACATTTTCAATAAGAATGGTAGAGTGATTACCTATGGAGCCAATACCTTTAATGTGGCCTTTGGAGTTGTCACCAAATGTTACTACTCCTCCACCTTTTGGCTTTAGATCCATGAATCGACTCTTGTCTCCGGTCATGTGTCTCGAGCATCCACTATCAAGGTACCATGAGTTTTGACTTTGTGCCTTGGCCTTGTAGCAATGCTCCCCCTACAAGCAAAGATATTAAACTTTGGTTTTTGGTACCCAAATCATTTTGGGTCCATGAGTGTTAGCTCCCAAAACCTTGGTTCCCTTAGGAATCCAAGATGACATAGCAATAAAATTATTAGATTTTACAAGTTCCTTAGGAACCCATACACTTCTAATTCTTTTAGTTCTACTATGTCTAGGGTGGCTACCTTGTTTGTAGTAATTAGTCTTTTTCTTAGGTTGGTGTGTTCTAGAGGATTCTCCTAATTCATCCTTGACACTACCAACATTTTTTAAAGACTTTTTGAGCTCATTTAGCTCACCCAACACCTTTTGGTGTTCACTATTACATTGAGATAAAAGATTATTAAGATCAACATTTTCATCTTGAAAAAATTTAAGTTCATCTTTTAATCCTAAAATCTTTTTCTCAAATTTAGAATTAGCTTGAGTAAGTGAGTCATTTTTCTCATTTAGTTCTAGAATAATCTTTTTATTCCTAATGACCGACTCCTTATACTTCTCAACTAATTCATCATATACCTCTTGTAACTCATCATATGCATCATTTAATTCTTCATATGAAAAATCTAAAGTAGATGAGTTAGAGGTTACCATGGAGGAATCTTCCTCAAGTGCCATGAGGCAAAGGTTAGCCACTTCTTGTTCGTCATCCTCCGATGACTCCTCATCACTCCAAGTAGCAAGCTTGGCCTTGAGCTTTTTCTTCTTCTCAAAACCCTTCTTCTTGAGTTGAGGGCACTCCGAACGTATGTGGCCGGGTTTATTGCACTCAAAGCAAATGATTGGATCCTTTCCATCTTCCTTGTTCTTGCTTTTGAAGTCCATCTTCCTTTGGATTTTTCTTCCCCGGTTGGACCTCATAAAGCGTGAGAATCGTTTGGCTATCATAGCCAATTCCTCAAGTTCATCCTCATCACTAGATGAGCTCTCATCATGTTGTGAAGCTTTAGCCTTGAGAGCTATTCCCATCTTCTTCTTCTTCTCTACCTCAAGCTTCTCTACCCTTTTCTCTTCTTTCTTCTTCTCATCTTCCCTTCCTTGCTTCATGATCTCATGTGTAAGGAGAGAACCCACAAGCTCATCAAGCTTCAAAGTCTTCAAGTTCTTTGCTTTGATGATAGTGGTTCTCTTCCCATCCCAAGATTCGGGAAGTGAATAGAGTAGCTTCCGGACAAGCTTGTCTTCCGGTATGATCTCTCCAAATCCCTTTAGACCATTGACGATTATGGAGAATCGATCGAACATCTTTGACACCGTCTCATCGGACTCCATCTTGAAGTTTTCATAACTAAGATTGAGAATTCCAATCTTAGTTTCCTTGACATCATTGGTGCCTTCATAAGTGGTCTCAAGAGTGTCCCACACTTCCTTGGCACTTTCAATTGATGAGACCTTCGAATAGATGTCCGGACCGAAAGCACAAAATAGCATGTGGAGAGCTTTATCATTGACTTGAATCTTTTTCCTCTCCTCTTCACTCATTTCGGCTTTCTTCTTCAACACAATCTTGCCTTCACCGTCTTGCTTCAATGGAATGTATGGCCCATCCTCAATGACATCCCACACAAGATAGTCATTTGACTTGATGAATAGACGCATTCTATTCTTCCAAAAAGAATAGTTATCACCGTTGAAGAAGGGGGGCTTTGTGGTCGATTGTGACTCATACATGCCGGAACCGGAGGTAGAAGCCATCTCTTGATAATTTGATGATCACATTCTTCCAAGGATCTCCTCTTGTGGTTGTTAATCCTCAAAGAGTTAAGCTCTGATACCAATTGTTGAGTGGATCGAAAGATCGATATTTACCAAGAGGGGGGGTGAATTGGAAATTTAAAGGTTTGTAGTGGAAATTGGCAAATTAAAAATTGATGGACAAGGGATTTAGAGTGGTTCAAGTTCCAAATGAACTCTACATCCACTACCTTAGCCTCACTAAGGATTTGCAACAATTTCACTAAATTGATCTTCCCCTTTTCTAGGACAAGGAGGCAACCCTTTACAATTTCGGTTGATTTTTCTACCCAAAAATCAACCCAACCCTCACACAAGAGAACAAAGAAATTTGTAGGCTAATTAGGTATCTCTCAATACAAATGATAGCCCCAATACAAGCACTCAACCCAATTTTACAAAATATGAATGAAGAACACAAATTGGGATTTTTACACCAAGTGGGATTTTTGCTCAAATGCTTGAATTTGATGTTTGGATGTTTGCTTTTGGATCAATAGTTGTTGCTGATGCTTTAGAGTGTCTCTTTTATACCTCTTCATTAATTTCTATCCGTTTGGGTGGTTGGAGATGTAAATGGAGCCGTTGGAACCCTCTCTTACCACCATAAATGCACTTCTGCAGCTACGAGTATCGGTACTCGGGAATGGGTATCGATACCTGTCTCACAAAGAAAATAGCCATTGTGTGTAATTAATGGGGCGTATCGATACGCACGTAAGCGTATCGGTACCGGGTATCGAAACGGCAAAGGCCGTATCGATACCTTTTTCTCAACATAGCTCACTGCCAAAACGTGTATCGATACTGGGGTTAGGCGTATCGATACCGGTCAACGACCTTTTAAAATTTGGTTACCAACCAACTGACACCAACGGTCATATTTTTAAACCGACTTAAATGCTTTAAAAATCTTTAAACCAGTATTGATACTGGTGTTACCGTATCGATACACGCTTTCAAACTCTTTGAAGTTTAACACAGGGGCGTATCGATACGAGGGTTTTCCGTATCGATACGTGTTCCTCCAGTAGCCAAGTTTTGCAAAATGGTATCGATACTCCTCCATGGGTATCGATACTCTGACGATTTTCAATAGATTTGGTGTAACCCCCTTAACCCGGCCTAGACGGTTGACCCGAATTAAGAAAGTCACACGGGGAAAACCAAAGTCAACCCGAAAGTCAACCTTGATTAACGACCTTTTTTTTTTCTTTTTAAACTTGTCTAGATGCACATTAAGCCTAATGGTGATCACACAAACATCATACCAAAAGATCACAAACATCAGAGGTTAAACAGGGACTCAATTGAACAATTTACAACATAAGGGACCAAATTGTAAATTCTGATAAATTAAAGGACTTAATCCAAATTGAAGTTACCAACTTGAAATTAATCAGGTTTCATGCTTCTCTGTGAAATTTCAGCTCAAAAGGACATCCACAGCTCATACAATTGCACAAACTAGTTTCAGGACCAAAACGCAAACTTTTCAAAACATAAAACTGCCATTGTCAGCCCCCAACGGTCGACTGTTCCGAAACGGGAGACAGCCCGTTCCGAAACGCGGGGCCGTTCCGAAACAGGCTTAGCTTGTTTCGAAACGGGGGTCTGGCAGAGGCTTTTCCGTTTCGGAACGGCCCTTCCCGTTTCGGACGCCTGGGCTCATTTAAGGCACCCGTTCCGAAACGGTAGGTGCTGTTCCGAAACACCCTGCCCAGATTGCTTCAAAACATCACTTTAAACATGCAATTACACATCCAAACATGCTCCGAACATCACCAAACTTTGCCAACATGCAATTCAACATAAAAACAACATAATAGCATCGACAATTCATCCCAACATCATCATAAGCAAAAAGCCCCAATTCTAAAGGCATGCTTCCTACACAAGCTAGACATTCAAACACCAAACTTGCAAAACAAGCATAAATGGTTCCAAACCAAAACCAGCAAACACACCAACTTATATCATACTTGGGGAGTCTCCAACACCTCCCAAAACATACACATTGGTCCCCCATTGCCAAAACATTCAAAAGCTAAATGCATTTATAAAACCTTCATACTTTGAGCTTCACTTGAACTTGATTGCTTGCCCTTTCTTGCTGCCCTCAAGGTACTCTAACGCTCTGCATTATTGAATTCAGAAAACAAAGAGAGCGTAAGCAAAAGCTTAGTGAGGGAAGCTCTTAAAAACCATTCAATAATGCAATTCAAAACATTTACAAAACATGCTTTAAATCAACCTTTTCACATGCTCAAAAGCATTCTTAACAAGCAATCTCATGCTTCAATATAAACATTAAAACAAGCATCTCATGCTTCTCAATATTCTTAACATGTCATATTGGCTTAAGTGAAACATTCCATTTATTAAAACAAGTTCAACAACTTTCCCAAGGACTTTTAAACACCTTGGCCCCAAGGACTTTTAAACACCTTGGCCTATGGACTTTTAAACACCATAGAAAGTATCTCATCAAGGACTTTTAAACACCTTGATCCCAAGGACTTTTAAACACCTTGGCCATGGACTTTTAAACACCATGAATGAATCACATCAAGGACTTTTAAACACCTTGATCCCAAGGACTTTTAAACACCTTGGCCTATGGACTTTTAAACACCATAGAGAAGGATCACCTAAGGACTTTTAACCACCTTAGTGTCCACAACATGAACCATCCAAGGACTTTTAACCACCTTGATGTTCATAAGTAACAAGGCTCACTCAAGGACTTTTAACCACCTTAGTGACCTTAACATTTTAAAAACATCACTTGCCAATATACATCATTTTCATCACTTACATCACTGTTTTTAAGCATAAAACCAAACCATATTCATCATGCATTTAAAAGCATTATACCACAACATTTCAATGTACAAAAGCAAGGAACTCCTACCTAGAGTTACCTTCAACATATGGCTTACATCAACAGCAAAAACCATGCTAAAACATGCTTCCAAAACAGTATGTAAAACATGCAAATTATCATTTCGCATCACAACAAAATCATGGCCACCACTAGAGAGAAAATTCCGAAAACTTACACTCGAGCTTAGCCAAGTTGTTTAGACTTAAACTAAGCTCCCAAGACATTGGTTTCAAAGCCGAAAACCCAATTTCACTCACCGATTCCACTTCGCCACTTGCCGAAGCACGAATTCAAGCTTCCGGATCAACAACTCTTGGATCCAAAGATGCCTCCCCTGATCAAACACATTAAAGCAGAGGTTTAATGCATCATCAAGCATCAAAAGCTTCAATGAAAGCACTCAAACTCGCTGCTCTCATTCATACACCAATTTCGGCCACCAAACACCACCGAAATTGCATCCAAACCACTTCTAAACAAAGCCCAGCCATAAACCAGCAAAACCTCACATCCATCATCACCATACAACACCTAAAAACAACCTATAAACATCCTTTTACCTCCAGCAACAACAGATCCACAAGATCACCACAAAAACATTCAAGAATCTTAAGCTAAACTTAGGAAACACAACCTATCCGGGATTGCATTGATCAAAACTCATTTCCTTATCAATTTAGAGATCATTTAACATCAAAAACATCTCTTAAATCACAGATTACTCAGATCTAACGAAAATCATCAAAAATCATCAAAATCTTGCATAATAAGCCAAGATACAATTCCAAACTCAAAAGCCTTTAATTAAACATCAATCAAGAGTTGATAACTTGGGAATTTCAGTAAAGAACTGATAGTTTAGAGGAGAAGGACGTTCTTACCTCCAAACTTGTGATTCTCCACTTTTTGGAATGAAAATCCTTGAAGAAACAAGAAGCAATTGAAGAGGTTTTGAAGATACAATGATTTGCAATCAAATGAGAGTTGAATGGAGGAATTTAGGTGAGAAAATCAGAAACAAAACTCTGGAAATGGAGTGTTTGGGTTGAGAGAAAAAGAGAGAAAGAAAATGAGAAGTTAGTTGAGAAAATGCCAAATAAATTTTCCCTCCACTTCTAATATGTTTTAAAATCAGATTATAGACTTAAAATATCTTAGAAAAATCTGGAGAAATCATCTTTGGATTAATAGCTCCTTAAAGATTCAAAGTTTCAACTCTTTATAAAATAGCCACCAAACTTTCAAAAATTACATTTTGGTCACTAGCCAAAATGTCATACTTCCAAAACCCATTTTTCAAAATTGATTTCACAGTTCATCTAATTATATTAAAAGATGATTTTAGAACATTTTTCCATATTTTTAATGCAACCCGAACTAGGCTTTCCTAATTTTTCCTCTTAAGATTCGAACAGGACTTTGACCAAACCGGTCAACGCCCAAAACTTCTAAGCCCAAAACCGGGGCGTTACAACTCTCCCCCCCTTAAGAAATTTCGTCCTCGAAATTTACCTGAAGGAAAGAGATAAGGAAACTGCTTCAGCATGTCTTCCTTCCGCTCCCACGTGGCTTCCTCAACACCGCGATGCTTCCACAGCACCTTCACCAACTCAATGGTCTTGCCACGAAGAACCTTGCTATCCGAATCCAGAACCTTCACCGGTTCCTCATCATAGGTCAAATCCGGATTCAAAACCACTTCCTCCACAGGCATCACATGCGAAGGATCAGATCTATACTTCCGAAGCATAGAGACATGGAACACATCATGGATCTTCTCCAACTCCTGAGGTAACCTCAACCGATACGCGACAGGACCCACACGCTCAACCACCTCATACGGTCCAATGTATCTAGGGCTCAACTTGCCCTTTCGGCCAAACCTCATCACCTTCTTCCAAGGCGAAACCTTCAAGAACACACGGTCACCAACCGCATACTCTATCTCCTTACGCTTCAAATCCGTGTAAGACTTCTGCCGATCAGATGCCGCCTTCAACCGCTCACAAATGAGCTTCACCTTCTCTGTGGTCCCTTTCAACAAAGCCGGCATCGAAACCAACTTTTGACCAGTTTCAGCCCAACAAAGAGGGGTCCTACACTTTCTCCCATACAGAGCCTCATAAGGTGCCATCTGTATGCTCGCCTGATAACTGTTGTTATAAGCAAACTCAACCAAAGGCAGATGCTTCTCCCAAGAACCTTGGAACTCAATCACGCAGCACCTCAAAATATCCTCCAAAACCTGGATAACTCGCTCAGACTGACCATCCGACTGAGGATGATAGGAGGTACTGAAATGCAACCTTGTACCCAGAGCTTGATGCAAACACTGCCAAAAACGCGATGTGAACCTCGGATCCCTATCCGACACAATCGACTTAGGCACACCATGCAGCCGCACAATCTCAGCAATGTACAGCTCTGCCAGCTTATCCAAAGAGAACGTAGTATGCACAGGTAAGAAATGTGCACACTTCGTCAGGCGATCCACAATCACCCAAACCGAATTATTCTTTGACGGAGACAAAGGTAAACCAGATACAAAATCCATGGTAACCCTCTCCCACTTCCATTCAGGGATTTTCAACGGTTGCAACAAACCAGAAGGAAACTGATGCTCAGCCTTGACTCGCTGACACACCAAACACTTGCTCACGAACTCTGCAACATCCTTCTTCAAACCAACCCAATAGTACTCATCACGAAGATCACGATACATCTTAGTACTACCAGGGTGCATAGCAAAAGGACTACTATGACCTTCAGTCAGAATAGCACGCCTCAACTCAGCATCATTGGGCACTACTATCCGACTACCAAAACACAGCACACCATCATCATTGAAACAGAAATCCGAAGGTCTACCCTCCGCGATATCCTGAACATGAGACACCAAGGTATCATCCAACAACTGCTTATCCTTGATCAACTGAACCAAAGATGGTTTCACCTGTAACTCAGCCACAAGACCACCATCACGCGATATGCTCAAGCTAGCAAACATGGCTCTCAACTCAACAGCTACCCTCCTACTCAAGGCATCAGCAACAACATTAGCTTTTCCAGGATGATACTCAATCGTCAGATCATAATCCTTGAGCAACTCCAACCAACGCCGCTGCCTAAGATTCAACTCCTTCTGAGACATCAGATACCTCAAACTCTTGTGATCCGTGTACACAGTACACTTCTCACCATACAGATAATGCCTCCAAATCTTCAGAGCAAAAACCACTGCAGCCAGCTCAATATCGTGCGTAGGGTAATTGCGCTCATGCACTTTCAACTGCCGCGATGCATAAGCCACCACCTTACCCTCCTGCATCAGCACACACCCCAAACCAACATAGGATGCATCACTGTAAACCACAAACTCTTTCCCTGATTCAGGCTGAATCAAGATAGGAGCTTGCGTCAAAGCCGCCTTCAGCTTCTCAAAAGCCTGCTGTCTCGCTTCTGTCCACTCATACCTAACATCCTTCTGCAACAACTTTGTCAAAGGAGCAGCAATCTTGGAAAAACCATCCACAAACCTTCGGTAGTATCCCGCCAGACCAAGGAAACTACGGACCTCATGAACAGACTTAGGAACCTTCCAGCTCATCACCGCCTCAATCTTCTGAGGATCAACACGAATCCCCTCAGCTGAGACCACATGCCCAAGAAAAACCACCTCCCTTAGCCAGAACTCACACTTGCTCAGCTTAGCATAAAGCTGATTCTCCAACAAAGCTTGCAAAACAACCCTCAAATGCTCTTCATGCTCCTCCTCAGTACGCGAGTACACAAGGATATCATCAATGAACACCACAACAAACTTGTCCAGGTATTCATGAAACACACGATTCATCATGTCCATGAAAGCAGCAGGAGCATTTGTCAACCCAAACGGCATCACAAGGAACTCATAATGCCCATACCTTGTCCTGAAAGCTGTCTTAGGCACATCCACATCTTTAGCCTTCAACTGATAATACCCTGACCTCAAGTCAATCTTAGAGAACACAGCAGCTCCCCGAAATTGATCAAAGAGATCATCAATCCTCGGCAAAGGATACCGATTCTTGATAGTCAACTTGTTCAGTTGACGGTAATCAATGCACATTCTCATAGTGCCATCCTTCTTCTTCACAAACAAGACAGGAGCACCCCAAGGCGACACACTCGGCCGGATGAATCCACGATCAAGCAACTCTTGCAACTGCGTCTTCAGCTCCTTCAGCTCCTTAGGTGCCATTCTATAGGGAGTAATGGACACAGGAGTTGTATTCTCATACAGCTCAATTCCAAACTCCACCTCGCGGTTAGGAGGTAAACCAGGCAACTCCTCAGGAAAAACACCAGGAAACTCCTTTACAACCCTGATATCTTGCACCCTCAACTCCTTAGAGCTAGGATTCATCACAAAAGCTAGATAAGCTTCGCAACCTTGCCTCAGCATCCTGCTCGCCTCCAAAGAAGACACAACATTGGTAAGAAACTTCACATTCTCACCAACCACCACAACTTCATAATCATCCGCAAGCTTAAGCGAAACACGCTTATTCTCACAATCCACAACAGCACGATGCTCAGCAAGCCAATCCATACCAAGGATCACATCAAAACCATAGAAGGGCAACTCCATAAGATCAACATGAAAGACATGCTCTTGAACAACCAAAGGGCACCTTCTATACAACTTCCGAGTCACAACAGTCTCACCAAAAGAACTAGTGACCCGAACACCAACATCCAAAGACTCAACAGGTAAACCAAGCAATTCAGCATGCTCACGAAGAATATATGAATGCGTAGATCCAGAATCAATCAAAGAAAGCAATGACAAGGACTGCAAAGTAAAGGTACCTGCAATCACATCTGCATCATTCCTGCCCTCTCTCTGAGCATACACCCTCGCTTGGCCTCCACCTTCAGGCTGAATAGCTACAACATGAGCTACCCCACGGCCACCTTCCTCTCTCCTCTGGAAATTACCCCGGCCGCGCCCACGACCTCTCTGCGGTGCAGCAACAGCAGGAGCACGCACCTGCTCACCAGCCAACCTCGGACAATCTCGCCTGATGTGGTCCGCAGAGCCACAATTCCAGCACCCATTTCCACCAGCATTACCAGCTGTCACAACAGGAGCTTGTGCCACTCTGTCAGCACGAGGACAATCACGCTTCAAGTGACCACGGGAACCACAGATCCAACAAGCACTAGGATCAGCTCTAGCACCGCCACCCCTAGCAGGCACACCACCACCTCTCCTGGCTGAGGACTGATACTTCTGATCTCGTCCCCTCTTGTTCCGTCCACCACTGGAACTATACTCAGCAGCTCGCTTGCCAGCACCCTTAGCAGACAAACTCAGGTTCATCTCAACATCCTTTGCTCGGCCCACCAACACATCGAAATCAACATACTCGGTGGCCAACAAATACATCTTGACATCCGTCACAAGACCGTAACGAAACCTCTCGCACCTAGCCCTCTCATCAGGTATCAGCTCCGGTGCATACTGACTGAGCCGTACAAACTGTACCTCATACTCAGCTACGCTTATGCTCCCTTGGGTAAGAGACATGAATTCCCGCTTTTTCTCATCCAGATATCTCACTCCCAGATATCTTCTTTTAAACACATTCTGAAAGAATGTCCAGGTAACATCAGCTTCAGCCATTCCAGAAATGGTAGTCGTCCACCATGTATAAGCATCGTCCTGCAGCAAGGACACAACACAGCCCAGCTTTTGCACATCCGTGCAACTCATCTGACCCAAGATACGCTTGGTACTTTCCAGCCAAGCCTCAGAACTCTCAGCTGATAAACCTCTAAACTCAGTCCCTCCAAGACTGCGCAGACGCTCCAAAGGCAATCTGACTCCAGCATCTCCCTGATGCCCAGCTCCCTAAGCTCCAGCTACTGCTGCTCGAAAAGCACCCGCAATAGCTTGTACCAACATCGTCATGTCAGGCATAGCTTGCCCCTGACCAACCTCTGGTCCAGCAGCTCCAGCACCAGCTGCAGCTTCAGCTCTCGCACCTCCATCACCACCACCAGGCGGAGGAGGGGGTAACACAGCACTATCAGCGTGCTCTTCATTCTCATTCTCATTGGGAGCCGTAGCTCGCACATTACCTCTTAACTCTCTACGTGGTGCCATACTTTTACCATGCAACAACAATACAAAATAAAACAAGTCAGGCCCAGCAAGGTAAGCAATCCAAGTATTCAAGCTCAATTTCATTCAAAATCAATTTCATTTCATTAGCTTTTGTTTGGCAATGGGTACCCTCAGCATGCAACATCACAACATACAACTCAATTGTATCAACATCTCAAGCCACTGAACATGCTTTCAAACCACAAGCATACAAAGCAAACATGCTTCAATCATGCATACAAACACTCCCAATTACTCGAGAACTCAGCTCTGATACCACCAAATGTAACCCCCTTAACCCGGCCTAGACGGTTGACCCGAATTAAGAAAGTCACACGGGGAAAACCAAAGTCAACCCGAAAGTCAACCTTGATTAACGACCCTTTTTTTTTCTTTTTAAACTTGTCTAGATGCACATTAAGCCTAATGGTGATCACACAAACATCATACCAAAAGATCACAAACATCAGAGGTTAAACAGGGACTCAATTGAACAATTTACAACATAAGGGACCAAATTGTAAATTCTGATAAATTAAAGGACTTAATCCAAATTGAAGTTACCAACTTGAAATTAATCAGGTTTCATGCTTCTCTGTGAAATTTCAGCTCAAAAGGACATCCACAGCTCATACAATTGCACAAACTAGTTTCAGGACCAAAACGCAAACTTTTCAAAACATAAAACTGCCATTGTCAGCCCCCAACGGTCGACTGTTCTGAAACGGGAGACAGCCCGTTCCGAAACGCGGGGCCGTTCCGAAACAGGCTTAGCTTGTTTCGAAACGGGGGTCTGGCAGAGGCTTTTCCGTTTCGGAACGGCCTTTCCCGTTTCGGACGCCTGGGCTCATTTAAGGCACCCGTTCCGAAACGGTAGGTGCTGTTCCGAAACACCCTGCCCAGATTGCTTCAAAACATCACTTTAAACATGCAATTACACATCCAAACATGCTCCGAACATCACCAAACTTTGCCAACATGCAATTCAACATAAAAACAACATAATAGCATCGACAATTCATCCCAACATCATCATAAGCAAAAAGCCCCAATTCTAAAGGCATGCTTCCTACACAAGCTAGACATTCAAACACCAAACTTGCAAAACAAGCATAAATGGTTCCAAACCAAAACCAGCAAACACACCAACTTATATCATACTTGGGGAGTCTCCAACACCTCCCAAAACATACACATTGGTCCCCCATTGCCAAAACATTCAAAAGCTAAATGCATTTATAAAACCTTCATACTTTGAGCTTCACTTGAACTTGATTGCTTGCCCTTTCTTGCTGCCCTCAAGGTACTCTAACGCTCTGCATTATTGAATTCAGAAAACAAAGAGAGCGTAAGCAAAAGCTTAGTGAGGGAAGCTCTTAAAAACCATTCAATAATGCAATTCAAAACATTTACAAAACATGCTTTAAATCAACCTTTTCACATGCTCAAAAGCATTCTTAACAAGCAATCTCATGCTTCAATATAAACATTAAAACAAGCATCTCATGCTTCTCAATATTCTTAACATGTCATATTGGCTTAAGTGAAACATTCCATTTATTAAAACAAGTTCAACAACTTTCCCAAGGACTTTTAAACACCTTGGCCCCAAGGACTTTTAAACACCTTGGCCTATGGACTTTTAAACACCATAGAAAGTATCTCATCAATGACTTTTAAACACCTTGATCCCAAGGACTTTTAAACACCTTGGCCATGGACTTTTAAACACCATGAATGAATCACATCAAGGACTTTTAAACACCTTGATCCCAAGGACTTTTAAACACCTTGGCCTATGGACTTTTAAACACCATAGAGAAGGATCACCTAAGGACTTTTAACCACCTTAGTGTCCACAACATGAACCATCCAAGGACTTTTAACCACCTTGATGTTCATAAGTAACAAGGCTCACTCAAGGACTTTTAACCACCTTAGTGACCTTAACATTTTAAAAACATCACTTGCCAATATACATCATTTTCATCACTTACATCACTGTTTTTAAGCATAAAACCAAGCCATATTCATCATGCATTTAAAAGCATTATACCACAACATTTCAATGTACAAAAGCAAGGAACTCCTACCTAGAGTTACCTTCAACATATGGCTTACATCAACAGCAAAAACCATGCTAAAACATGCTTCCAAAACAGTATGTAAAACATGCAAATTATCATTTCGCATCACAACAAAATCATGGCCACCACTAGAGAGAAAATTCCGAAAACTTACACTCGAGCTTAGCCAAGTTGTTTAGACTTAAACTAAGCTCCCAAGACATTGGTTTCAAAGCCGAAAACCCAATTTCACTCACCGATTCCACTTCGCCACTTGCCGAAGCACGAATTCAAGCTTCCGGATCAACAACTCTTGGATCCAAAGATGCCTCCCCTGATCAAACACATTAAAGCAGAGGTTTAATGCATCATCAAGCATCAAAAGCTTCAATGAAAGCACTCAAACTCGCTGCTCTCATTCATACACCAATTTCGGCCACCAAACACCACCGAAATTGCATCCAAACCACTTCTAAACAAAGCCCAGCCATAAACCAGCAAAACCTCACATCCATCATCACCATACAACACCTAAAAACAACCTATAAACATCCTTTTACCTCCAGCAACAACAGATCCACAAGATCACCACAAAAACATTCAAGAATCTTAAGCTAAACTTAGGAAACACAACCTATCCGGGATTGCATTGATCAAAACTCATTTCCTTATCAATTTAGAGATCATTTAACATCAAAAACATCTCTTAAATCACAGATTACTCAGATCTAACGAAAATCATCAAAAATCATCAAAATCTTGCATAATAAGCCAAGATACAATTCCAAACTCAAAAGCCTTTAATTAAACATCAATCAAGAGTTGATAACTTGGGAATTTCAGTAAAGAACTGATAGTTTAGAGGAGAAGGACGTTCTTACCTCCAAACTTGTGATTCTCCACTTTTTGGAATGAAAATCCTTGAAGAAACAAGAAGCAATTGAAGAGGTTTTGAAGATACAATGATTTGCAATCAAATGAGAGTTGAATGGAGGAATTTAGGTGAGAAAATCAGAAACAAAACTCTGGAAATGGAGTGTTTGGGTTGAGAGAAAAAGAGAGAAAGAAAATGAGAAGTTAGTTGAGAAAATGCCAAATAAATTTTCCCTCCACTTCTAATATGTTTTAAAATCAGATTATAGACTTAAAATATCTTAGAAAAATCTGGAGAAATCATCTTTGGATTAATAGCTCCTTAAAGATTCAAAGTTTCAACTCTTTATAAAATAGCCACCAAACTTTCGAAAATTACATTTTGGTCACTAGCCAAAATGTCATACTTCCAAAACCCATTTTTCAAAATTGATTTCACAGTTCATCTAATTATATTAAAAGATGATTTTAGAACATTTTTCCATATTTTTAATGCAACCCGAACTAGGCTTTCCTAATTTTTCCTCTTAAGATTCGAACAGGACTTTGACCAAACCGGTCAACGCCCAAAACTTCTAAGCCCAAAACCGGGGCGTTACATTTGGCTTGGAACACTTAGAAAATATTTTGAGTTTGAGTTTTACAAATCAGTTTTAAAGTTTTGGTGTTTCAAAACTTGTTAAGGGACTTGTAAAAACAATTTTAAGTTTATCAAATTGATCCTTAAAGATCTAGTTATATCAAAATCAAACATAGGTTTTACACCTTACGAAGTGTGCACATTTCTTAGCTGTGCATACTACGTATACGTTTGATAAGCTGGTAGCATTGTACATTGCTGAGATAGTGCGTTTGCATGGTGTACCTAAATCTATAGTGTTAGATAGAGATCCGAGGTTCACAGTAAGTTTTTGGGAGTGCTTGCATAGAGCTTTGGGTACACAACTTAATTTTAGTACCTCGTATCATCCTTAGACAGATGGCCAGTCTGAGTGAGTTATCCAAGTGCTTGAGGATATGTTGAGTTGTTTTATTATAGATTTCCAAGGTTCTTGGGAGAAACAATTGCCTTTAGTGGAGTTTGCTTATAAATAATAGCTATCAAGCAAGTATACAAATGGCACCGTATGAAGCCTTGTATTGAAGGCAGTGTAGAACGCCTCTTTGTTGGGCGGAAGTGGGGAAAAAGTTGGTTTCCTTGCCGGATTTGCTTAAGGTAACGACAGAGAAAGTAAAGCTTATTTGTGATCGGTTGAAGGCAACATCAGATCGTCAAAAGTCTTACGCGGATTTAAAGCGTAAAGAGATTGAGTTTGTAGTCGGAGATCGCGTTTTCTTGAAGGTTTCGCCTTGGAAGAAGGTGATGAGGTTTGGACGTAAGGGTAAGCTTAGTCCAAGTTTTATTGGACAATATGAAGTAGTGGAGTGTGTTGGTCCCGTTGCTTATTGGTTGAGGTTACCTCCCAAGTTGGAGAAAATTCATGATGTGTTTCATGTTTCGATGTTGCGAAGGTATAGATCAGATACGTCTCATGTTATGTCCGTTGAGGAGATTGAGTTGAATCCAGATTTGTCTTATGATGAGGAACCAATTGGGATTCTTGATTCTATTAGCAAAGTTCTTCGTGGTAAGATGATTGAACTTGTGAAGGTGTTGTGGCGACATCGAGGAGTTGAGGAGGCCACGCAGGAAAGCAGGGCAGACATGATGAAGCAGTTTTCGTAACTTTTTCATCTAGGTAAAATTTCAAGGACAAAATTTGTAACCCCCGTAGCCCGGCCTAGACGGTTGACCCGAACTACGAAGATTACACGGGGAAAACCAAAGTCAACCCGAAAGTCAACCTTGATTAACGACCCTTTTTTTTCTTTTTAATCTTGTCTAGATGCTCATTAACCCTAGATGTGATCACACAAACAACATACTCAAAGATCACAACCATCAGAGATCATTCAGGGACCCAATTGCACAAAACACAACTTTAGGGACCAATTTGTAAATTCTGAAAACTTTGAGGCCTTAACCAGATTTTAAGTTACCAACTTAAAATTAATCATATTTCATGCATCTCGGCCAAATTTCAGCTCAAACGGACATCTCAAACTCATACAATTGCACATACAAGATTCAGGACCAAAATGCAAACATTTTGAAACACATAACTGCCACTGTCAGCCCCCAACGGTCAACCGTTCCGAAACGGGAGACAGCCCGTTTCGAAACGCGGGGCCGTTCCGCAACGGGTACCGAAACGGGGGTCGGGCAGTGGCCTATCCGTTTCGGAACGGTTTCACCCGTTTCGGACGCCTGGGCTGCTTCAAGGCACCCGTTCCGAAACGGTACACCCAGTTCCGAAACACCCTGCACAAAAATGCAGAAATTTGCCTATTTAAACATGCAATTAACACCCAATCATGCTCCAACAGCCACCAAACTTTGCCAACATGCAATTTAACATAAAAGAGGCATACTTGCATCAACAATTCACCAACATGCCATCATACATGAAAAGCCCCAATTTTAAGACTAAGCTTCCAACACAAGCAATCCATTTAAGCAACATACTTCCAATTCAATCTCATAAGCCAAGCCATGTTCCAACAACATTAACAACACAAAACCAAACTTGTCTAAACATAAACAAACACATACATCAACCCAAGAGATTCTACCCCATTGCCTTTATTAACTATAGCTATTAACCGAGACATACATCTCAAGTGGAGTTCTTCTTGAATCCCTTGCTCCTCGCTGTCCAAACTTCAAGAATCTGCATTGATGGACAAAAAGGAGCGTAAGCACATAATGCTTAGTGAGGAAAGCTCAAAACCAAAACACCATCAATGCAGCGAGCCATAAATCACTTTTAAAACAAACTCGATTTGTTTACCAAAGCCATGTTTGAAAACTCCTTTTCAACAACAAGCTCAAAACCATGCATCGCACATACATGAAAACCAACCCTTAGTTTAGCAAACTAAGAAAACCCTTTTCAAAGCACAACTTGCAAAATCAACCATTTAGCCAAACCATGCATACACACCATATGCAAGCTAAAACAAAACCTTGGAAAACACTCCCATTTCACAACATACCTTTCTTTAAACTTGAAAGCCAAAACAAACAAGAATCTTTTAAAACCATTTCACAAACCAACCAACACATGCATTAAACCAAAGACAACATATATGAACCACAACATCATCATCACATGCCTTTAAAAACAAGTCTCAACAAGACTCCAATGCACTAAAGATATTTCATGCTCACATGCCTCATTTTCCAAATGATAATCAACACTTGTTCAACTTAACAAGTAAACATGCATTCACAAGCATTATACACTTTCCATGCAACCATGCATCTTTTCAAGCATCTCATGCTTCACATGCAATTATGCATCAATTCAAGCATCTCATGCTTCACATGCAAATATGCATCATTTCAAGCACCCCATGCTTCATCACAATCAAGAACATCATATTGGCCTTCAAATGATCAACCACATTCACTTTTCAACTCAACACCCAATCGGATACGCGGATTCCGAGCGTTGTCCCTACGCTCCCTACACCCTACCAATCCAAGGTCCTCGAATGGGCAACAACCTCCATTATGACCTCAACATCCTAAGGTTCCCATGTATGGACTTTTAAACACCACACAACCTTAGCTCTTCCCCAAGGTTCCCATGTATGGACTTTTAACCACCATACAACCTTGACATGCACAAGGTTCTCACATATGGGCAACACCTCCATATAACCTTTGCATTCACCGATTGGTAGTTGTAGAACATCACTAACGAGATCCGGGACACCCTACACAAGATCCACACATGGACTTAACACTGCCATTGTGATCTCAACAAGCACAAGGTCCTCACATATGGACTTTTAAACACCATATAACCTTTGCTCAACCAAGGTCCTCGAATGGGCAACACCTCCATTATGACCTCAACCATCTCGTTAGAATACTTGAAGGGAGTTTCCCGGTCCACTCTTGACCACTCCACCTCCAAGGCGACTTAATTCCCGGTGCACCCAATCCTATAGCCGGCTAACTATATCCGATCAAAGAACCAAGAACCACTTACATCACTTGCCAATATAACCATCTTACCACATTAGTCCAATGTTCCATATGCATAACCATAATGCAAAACCATTACCACATTAATCAAATGATTCACATGCATAACCAACATGCAAAAACCATCATTTACCAACATTAATTCACTGTTTTAAAGCATTAGACAAAGCCATAGAACAACATGCAACACCATGCATCAAAACTACATTTTCAATGTATAAAACCAAGGATCTCTTACCTTGAGCATCCTTCACATATGGCTTTCAAAACCAGCACTAAACCATGCTAAAATATGCTTTCAAAACAGAATTAAACCATGCAAAACACATGCATTTCAATCATCAACCACAATTGCTTAAAAGCCACTTCCACAATCATAACTCAAGAGCGAAAATCCATTCACTTACTCTTGAGCTTAGCAAAGTTGTTTAGACTTACACTAAGCTCCCAAAAACCTTCAAACCTTGGTTTAAAAGCTGAAAACCCAACTTCACTCACCGATACACAAAACAAAGCTAGCCACCAAGCCTTCCAAGCATCCGAAACCTTCCGCAACACCTCTAAAGCTCACGGATCAACCTCCCCTGTTTCAAGCACACAAAAACAGCACATTATTGCATCATTATGCATTAAGAACAGTAGCCACACAACCAAATTCGCTGCTCAACACAAATCCAACAATTCGGCTACCAAACACAACCGAAATCACCTCCAAACACTACCAAAACTTAACCCAGCCAAGATCCATCACTTCTAACCATTTTTAAACATCATTTAACATCCAAAATGATCAGAAACACGTCCTTATACTTCCAGGTATAACAGATCACCAAAAACACTCCAAAAACAACCAAAAACTCAAGCAAAACTTAGGAAATTCAACCTATCCGGGATTGCATTAATTAAACCTCAACTTCTAATCATTTTAGCATTCATTTAACATCATTTTGACACTTCAAAATACTGCCCAAACAGATCACACGAAAATTTCACCAAAATCACCAAATCTTGCATTTTAAGCCAAAATCAAGATTTCTATTGAAAAGCCTTTAACAAAACACAAACCAAGGATTGAGAACTTGGGAATTTCAGTAAAGAACTTGAAGTTCAGAGGAGAAGGACGTTCTTACCTCCAAACTTGAGTTTCTCCTTTTTGGAGCCAAAAAGCTTGATGAAACAACTTGCAAATTGAGAGGTTTTGTTGATGAGATGATTAGGAATCAAATGAGAGTTGAAATGAGTGATTTGAGTGACAAAATCAGAGGAGGAAATCTGGAGAGAATGTGTTTGGTTTGAGAGAAAAGATGAGAGAAAATGGTTGAGAGAAAAGTTAGTTAGATTTAGGAAAATATCTTCCCTCCACTTTTCTTTTGTTTAAAAACACTTAATTAATCATTTAATATATTTAGAAAATCTGGAGAAACTCCCATTGGGTAAATAGCTCCTTAAAGATTCAAAGTTTCAATCCTTTATAAAACCGTCACCGAACTTTCAAAAATTACATTTTGGTCACTAGCCAAAATGTCAACCTTCCGAACCTCATTTTCCAAAATTGATTTCACAGTTCACTTTTATATATTAAAAGATGATTTTAGAACATTTTTCCATATTTTTAATGCAACCCGAACTAGGCTTTCCTAATTTCACCTCTTTAGATTCGAACAGCACTTTGACCAAACCGGTCAACGCCCAAAACTTCTGAGCCCAAAACCGGGGCGTTACAAAATTTATTAAGTGGGGGAGAGTTGTAACTACCCAGTTTTGGGCCTAGAGGCTTTAAATGGGGTTTAAGGTCCGATGAAATTATATTAGAGATCTTGGTCAGTTCGGAGTTGGTTTAGGAAAAACTTGGTTCGGGATGTGATAAAATTATGTGAAAAATTTCTGAAATCCTCTTTAAATATATATTGAGGGAAAGTGAAGTCAATTTTGAAAAATGATTTTCGAAAAGTCGACATTTCGGTTTGGAGACTAAAATGTAAAAATATCAAGTTTCGTTTTAATGGCTGAATTGAAGAGAACCAAAACTTAGAATCCTTAGGGAGTTATCATACCAAGGTGTTATCAGCTATTCCCTTGATTTTGTGTTTTACATGATTTAATTAATTAATTTAATAAGAGAGTTTTATTAAAAGATATTTTAAAAGGCTAAACATTTTCTTACTAACTACTTTTCTCTCAATATTTCCCAGCAGCCAAACTACCTTTTCATCATTAAATTATTCAGAGATTTTTCTCATTTCATCTACTTTTGATTTCTAAATGATGCCCATGGATTTCTACATCAACTAGCTAAAGTTTTCTTGAAGTATTTCATCAAAATTATTGCAAATCAAGGGGAAACTTGTGTTAGAGGTGATATTTCTTTTCTCTCCTCTAATCAAGGTTCTTTATTGAAATTCCCAAGTATTTGGGTCTCTATTTTTAATAACACGGTTTTATAATTTAATTGATGAAAATTGCTAAATTAAGCTTTGGAAGATGATTTTTCAAGATTTTCGTTATGGTATTGTTTTGATTGGTTTGAGGCTGGTTTTAATCATGATTTGGATGTTAAATGATGTGGAAATAAAGGTTTTATAATCGTAATCCCGAAATGAGTTGGATCTCTAATTGTTAAATTTTTGGTTTTTGAGGTGTTAGTGTGAAATCTGAGTTGTTGGAGGTATGAGGATGTAATTAGGTTGATTTTGGATGTTAGTTGATGTTTAATATTGGATGGAAGTGTTGGATTATGGCTGGGTTGATTTTAGAGAATGATCGAATGATCGAATGTGATTTTAGTTGTTTTCGTATGGGTGTTTTGGGCAGAGCAGCGATATTGTTTAAGTTGTTGGTGATTTTAATGCATTATGATGCATTAATCCTCTATTGTTGTGTGGTATAAACATGGGAGAATGCATCAGAAGCAATCGGTAAAGTTCCGGGGGGCTTTGGACGCTTGATTTCGTATCGGCGAAACTTAGTTTCGCGTATCGGTGAGTGAGAACGTGAATTCCAACTTTGAAACACTTAAAAGGTGGGTTTGGGAACTTAATGTAAGCTTGAAACGCTTTACTAAGTTCGGAAGTAAGTAAAAAGATTTTTTTCCCTCGGATTGTGCTATTATGAGTTTGTTGATGCACTTGATTTTAAATGCATGTTACCTATTGATTAAAGCATGATTTAAAGTAAGGGATTTACTGTTTTTGATGTTATGTTGATGAAGGATGCACATGGTAAATGATTCTTGTAAGTATATGCTTATACTTGTATTTTGAAGCATGGTTTGATGCATGGAAATGTGGTTTATTGGTAATGCTTTGAAAGAAGTGAGGTTTATGCTAAATGTGAATTATATTGGCAAGTGATGTTGTGAAAATGGTTTATAAATGAAATCGGATATAGTTAGCTGGCTATAGGATTGAGTGCACTATAAACAAGTCGCCTTGGATGTTGAAGGGTTTATACGGTGTACCGAATACTCCATCCAAGTACCCTAACGATTGAGGAAACTGTATAGTGTCCCGTCTCTCGTTAGTGGGGTTATACATCTATCGATGAGTGGTGATGAGTGGTTTATATGGTGTACCAAATACTCCACCACAGGTATCACAATGGTGGAGGGTAGCTCCCATGTGTGAACCTTGAGATGTCGGTGAGATTGTATGAAGTGTTGGGACAACACTTGTGAATCTGTGTATCCGATGTGATTTTGAGAAATGAGCATGTTGATGATCACTTGTAAGCCAATATAATTGATGATGTACTGTGGTATGGTTTATGATGCATAAAAATGAAAATGCATGTTTTACTCTTTAAGCTTTGCATATGGTAGCTATGCATGGGAAGGCTTAAGTGGATTGTTAACAATGGATCTGCTTTTGGGTTATAACCATGTTGCATGATGTTTAACATGCTGATTTGATCAGGAAAGTGCATGGTTTTAAAAAGGGCATGATGGTTTTCAAATGATGTTTAGCAAATTTAAATGAGATTTCAATGTGGTCATGAAAATGGTTTTAGTGCATTGATGGTGTTTTGGTTTTGAGCACTCCTCACTAAGCCTTGTGTGCTTACGCTCTATTTGTGTCCATCAATGAAGAGAATTGAGGTTTCGGAGGCAGCGTGGAGCAAGGGATCGCAAGAGAAAAAATTACAAAATGGTCCTTAAAACATATTTGTTTGCAATTGGATCCCTAATCGATGTTTGATTGAGTTGCAAATCATTCCGTTGCAATGTTTATCACTTAGGATGCTAATTAGCATCTAGAAAAGATAAAAAGAAAAAACTAGGGTTGTTTATTGGAGTAAACTTTCAGGTTTTCTTCAATATTTCCCGTGTGACCCGTTCGGTTCGGTCTACCGTCTAGGCCGGGTCGACGGGGTTACAAATGCGCTTCAAAGTCATGAAACTCCTATCACATTTTAAGAGTTACATGAAAAACTCATCAATAGAGAACTCTCGCTCAAATACAAATCTAACTCATCCATAACCTTCCTTGCCACTGTTAACTATGCAGCCAAACACAAAAACCGCAACTACTCCCCACGTCTTCCTACATCTCATGATGGCCTTCTCCCCACTCCAAATCAATCCCACTTTCCTTCCTCTCGACCTGCTCAACCTTTCAAAGGTAAGTGCCAATTGTGTCAAACTCAAGGCCATTATGTCTCGAAATGTCATATTTTCTTCCATTAGTTTTCAAATTCCATACCACCTTCCCAATCTCGCCATGTCCCAAAAGGTTACCAACCTGCAATCCCTCGTGCTTATGCTACAAACACAACTAATTTACCCTCAAATGGTTGGCTTCTGGATAGTGGTGCTACTCATCATGTTACTAATGATCTTGATAATATTGCACTTCACTCCCCTTATGATGGTACTAAGGAACTTATTATTGGAGATGGCTCGGGTATAAACATCTCCAACACCGGTTTCACTTCTTTTCTCACTCCTACTAAATTTAATCTTAATCATTTTCTTCACGTGCCTTTTGTTTCTCGCAATATTATTTCTATCCCTAAATTTTGTCGTGATAATAATACTTCTATCACATTTTTACCAAATTTTATCACGTGAAGGATTTTCGCACGAGGGAACTACTTCTTCAAGGACCAACTAAAAATGGCATCTATGAATGACATTCAACTCATCCCGCGGTTCACTTTGTCAACCTATCATCCACTGAAAATTGGCATCATCGCTTAGGCCGTCCATCTCATTCTATTTTGCGTCATATTAGCAATGCTTTTAATTTAAACATTCCTACATCTATCTCGTTTCACTACAATTCAAGTGACTGCAATAAAATGTTTGTTCAAGTAAAAAACACTTTAAAAAGCTTTCAAACATATTTTTCAAGTCAAATTGACCTTGAATTGTTTTTGTAATATTTTTTGAAGTCCAAAAATAATTTTCACTTTGTTATATCAAAATAAATATCTCAACAATATATTAGAGGAAGCACATTTGGCCGGTTGGCCAAGCTGCTCATCTTTGTTCCCTCATATCCCCTTAGGTCATGGGTTTTAAACTCACTAGGAGCACCCCTTCCTCCTTTAGAGTCCCCTCACCCTCTCCTCTAAGTATGATTACGATTACAATTAGGATTTGTCAAAAAATATGTTAAGTACACTTTCTACCGGGTGAATTACATTCTAGATCTTTAAATTTAATTTTACTTTGTATTTATATCACAAACCATTAATTTAATCAAAATACATAATTCAAATTTTATTATTAATAAATTAAGTCACTTACATTAACAATATTAAAAGAATTCTAATGAAAAAGTTGAAATCAACAACTTTACTCTAGATATTTTTCACATTAAATATTTCTCACAAAATTTTATTTAAATTATTAATTAAATATTATTTGACGATAATATGTGAAAATATATTAAGCAAAAGTGTTAATTTTATATTTTTGGTCAGAATTGTTTAAAGATGTTAATATAAATGACTTAATTTATTATAATATTTTAATTTAATCAAATTATAATATTCAACTTTATTATAATTGGGTGACATTTGTTACCACCTCAACATCAATTCCCAAGATTAATAATCCTTTATAATAGCTAAGGAATTTCAAGAAATTTTGCAAGGTTTGATCCCTTCAATCTAACAGCTATAAAACTGAAGCAAGGATATGCTTTTTATTAAGAAAAAGTTCGATAGCAAAAATAAAAACTTAATAATAGTTGGGTGACCAAATGTGTTATGTAGACTATTTTATGTTATATAATTTATATAGGATTTATATTCAATACACTACACTGACAGTTGATTTTTTTTTTCACAAGTGTCTTAGTTATATGGTTTAGGGATTTAGTTTAGGGGTCATTGTTAGAATTCGAGGGTTACGGTCAATGTTTAGATTTTAGGGTAATATGGTTAATGATTTAGGTTTTAACTTATAAATTATATATTCTAACCACAATCCCAACATCTAAACTCTAAATTCCTAAACTTAATGTTAAACCCAAGGCATAAAATTTATAAATATAATTGAGTATAATGACAATTTACCGTAAAATAACCAACTGTAAATTAATTCGAAAATAAACAAAAAATTTACGCTGCACTTCTGGAGGAATGCAAATTGGAAGCACAATTTTATTGAGCCCAGTATAAATAGTCTCCTTAAGACATATTTCCCCTCGCCAGTGCTAGAGAATCGTTGGATGTCTATCTCCCAGGATACAACAACAAACATTCACTGCAAGCAGTACAACTTCAGTGAACTAGACGAATTTAATCATATTTTCTTTTATTACCAAACTTTAAACGAAATTTGAGAGAGAAATGAGATAAAAATGTTTTTTGGTGTGTTTGAAAAGATAGAACTAACATCTTATTTATAGTAGGGAGAGGAAGATGAAGAGATTAGAAGGAATTAATAGAATATATGAAGAGTTTACAAAGATTTAATTTCAATAATTAATCAAGATTTAATTTCAATAATTAAATCATAATTTAATTTGAAAAATCAAATCAAAATATTAAATTATTTTTAAAATACTAAGAGACAATATGTTGAATTTATTTTACACCGTTTAAATAAAAAAAATTCAACAAATCTAACAAGGCCTAATTTATCCAAACAATCATGACAACCATGTTATGCTAGTGGACTTTTAACCTAGGTTGGCTTACACATTTACTACCGAGAAAGTTAGTTTCTGCTTATAAATATCTTCCAAACTCTCACACATTTCTCATGTGGGATATAATGTTTTAAGCACTACATTTTTCTCTATAACATTTGCAACTAGCTCACTCTGAGCATTAATTTCTCATTAATCATTTAACCAATTTGAGCATATAATATATCATTTTAAAGGTATTATGGAATATAATATATATATCAGAATGATTATTATTAAAAGCTCCAAATTTACCAATAGTTAATATGTCTCAAATTCACTAATTATCCTTTATTTTCCAGTATTCCCCACATGATTGAAATGGATAGATCAATGACACAAAATAGTGGTAGAATCTACGTTCGATATTTGCATAAGATAAGTAGGAATAAACCCTTGAATCTTCCCTTGTGAAAGTGTATTTACTTTATTGACTAACCAGTAGACATGATGTCGTTGAACTGTTTTGTCATATGTATAAATGATGATATACCTCACACAAATAACTCTATAGCAAGGTTTTAATTCTCATGGGTATGTGTATATGGCTGTGAAAATCTCCTAGTTTTGTAAGACTTGGAGAGAATTATGCCCCACTTTACTCTCACATAAGTGACTTATGTTGTTCGGCTCAACGAAACACACAATGGTCATTAAAATCAATGCTTAGCCTATCCCATATTTTTATCACTATTTTCATCACAAGAATGAACTTGGGATAAGAACCCTTACAATGACCTTTACAGGCTAAAGAGCTAACCTTTTACATCCTTGTCTTTTCACGAGCTAAAATAGAACCCTCAACCTAGTTTTTATAAGGATCAACTAGAACCTATCCCTCAATTACGAGGTCTTAAAAATGTAAACTAATTACCTCTCTAGGTGTATGTTTACACATTTTGGCTCGCTAGGATTAGACTAAAATTAAAAGATATTACAAAATAGACAATGAATAACTCTACTCTCTTGATCTTTAAGATTGGATGTCCATCCTCTTGTTCTTCAAATGTCTCAAGCCTTCTTTTATAGTGTGTAGTGAGCTACTAGCCGTTTATGGCCATTAGGGATGGTTTGGAGCCGTTGGAGGGTGTTTTTCCTTCATAAAAAATAGTTATGTCTAATGGGTATCGATACTTGAAAGTGTGTATCGATAATCCTTCAAAATATAGTCGTTACTAGCTTAAATTTAAAATTTTGAATAATGTGTATTGGTACGTGAATAGTACATCGTATCTGTACGTGAACAGTGGTATTGGTACATGAACAATGCGTACTTGTGCACTCTATTCATGAAGAGTGCCATATAGTGTTTTTCATGTTTTAAAAGCTTTAAAACCATTTTAAACACTTTAACAATATTTTAATCAACTAAAAAATAGTTTATAAATATAAAACAATTAATAACACATATTTTGAGGTTTTAAAACTTTGAATTATATTTTCCAAGTTTGTTGATTTTGAATTATTTTTGTAATATTTGAATAAGTCCAAAAACTATTATTGAATTTCAACATATGGTGACAAAGTTCAAGATCACATGAAATTCAATTCATCTAAGACTTTTTAGAAAACTTTATGCATTAATATGAATAAAACATATTTAAAACACATATCTTTTCATGGGCTAAGATAGAACACTCTCCCTAGCTTTTATAAGGATCAACTAGAACTTATCCCTAAATTATGAGGTCTTGACAATGTAAACTAATTACCTCTCTAGATGGGTGTTTACACATTTTAGCTCACTAGGATAGAACTAGAATTATAAGAGATTACAAAATAGACAATGAACAACTCTACTCTCTTGATCTTTAAGCTTGGATGTCCATCATCTTGTTCTTCAAGTGTCTCAAGCCTTCTTTTATAGTTTGGAATGAGCTACTAGTCGTCTATGGCCGTTGGGGATGGTTTGGAGCCATTGGAAGGTGTTTTTCTTTCATAAAAAATAGTTATGTCCAGTGGGTATCGATACTTGAAAGTGGGTATCGATACTCATTCAAAATATAGTCATTACATGCTTAAATTTAAATTTTTGAATAGTGTGTATCGGTACGTGAACAATGTTATCAATATTTGAACAATGCGTACATGTACACTCTATTCATGAACAATGTCAAATAGTGGTTTTAATGTTTTAAAAGCTTTAAAACCAATTTAAACACTTTAAAAAATATTTTAATCAACTCAAAAATATTTTATAAATATAAAACAATTAATAACACATATTTTTGAGGTTTTAAAACTTTGAAACATATTTTTCAAGTTTATTGGACTTTGAATTATTTTTTCAATATTTGAATAAGTCCAAAAACATTTTCTCTTAAATTATTATATCAAAATATTTATCTCAACACCTTGGCCTTCATGCTTGCCTCACAACTCACCAGTACAACACATTTTTGTTGTGGGTCATGGACACACAAAACACCGGCATATGGCAAGACAAGTGCGTTAATCTGATGATCAAGAAAGGATAATCCAATAACGAAATCGTAATCATCACGGGGTATTACCTTTATGGATGTCTGAACGTTCCAATCTCCAAGCTTAAGGTTCACTCCCTTTGCGACCCCCAATCGGCTCTTCCTTGGAATTCACACTTTTGATCCATCCACTTGCCTTATCTACCCTGTAACACCCCTTGCCCGGATTAGGAGCGAGAAGCTTTACGACGAGAAAACAGGACGAACAAACGAGAAAATTTGGGTCAACTAAATTTTTTCTCTTTTCATTTACAACCCACCTCTAAATTGTAACACCCCCAACCTGGGTTAGGGGTCAGGAGCGTTACGATGAGAAAACAAACGAACGAAACAGGAAGATTATGAGCCAATTAAAATTTTTCTTTTAAGACTCAACTCTAATAAGTGAGTTGCTTATCTAGCAAGCTATTAATACAAGCAACTAAACTAAACTTATACTCATTACAGAACACTAATATGATTTAGTTACTACTTATAGAGTCAAATTAAAACATTTTACATTTACTTGTTTAGCAAGCTACTTGCTAGACCATTACTATTACTTATTAAATTTTCGAATTCCATACTAGATTAAGTTCAAGATAATTTCAAATCTAATTTTCATCTTCTATTCGAACTAAGGGTAACATATATGTTCAATATACTATTCGGATTTTAGTCTAATTTCAAGTACAATTCATTTAAATTAGGTTTAGACCTCTAGGGCATTACCATTGATTTAGGCAACAAGGTAGAATCTTAGTTCTATTCGAATGGACCGCTAATCAAGTTACTTAGAATCAAACTAAACCAATTCATGATCTCTAAGTTCTTAACCAATTTGAAAGAAGCAAGTATTAACATGATTCAAATGCAAATAGGTTTAGAACATTACCAAGTGATCACCTTAAATACTTATACACATCAAGAGTACCTTTAAGGTCATTACAAGACTTAACCAAGTTTTATATACTTTTACAGAACATCCATATGCATGACCTATAAGACATATACACAAATCTAGTAGCCACCAACTAGGAGTACTTTAAAATAAATACAAATCATACTTCAAGTTATGCATGCCTTGCTTCAAATAAAAGAAAGCTAACTACAATGTTAAGCTACTGATCGGAATGGCTATAACTTGAGGTTTGGGAAGAAGGAAAACAAGAGTGATAAGTACAAGATTGTACTTAGTGAGGTAGCACCTAGAATTAATAGCTATTAAAGTTTTAGGGTCTTTAATTCAATTACCACTTAATCAAGTTTTAATCAAGTTAGATTGAAGCATAACTTAGAGTTCAATCATCAATTGAGTATACAATCATACAATGATCAAGGGGTTCAATTCAAGGGTTTATATTACACATTCAACAAGCAACTCATGATAAAGAACTATGCACCAATCAAGTGTTCCTTCATTTCATTCGATTTAGGTCACCAAACTAGACAATTAAACCTTCTATTTAATGTAGATTCATTTATGTTTTAACTTATCTTTCAAGTAACAAGTAGTCTTAACACTCCATTTATCAAGTGTATAAATTGACCTTATTCTTTTATACATCACACAAATCATATCTTTTACGTCACTAGCATGTTAATTTATCAAACTATTCGGTTAAGCTTAGTATCCCATGTTAGTTAACTCTTGTCTTGATTTCAAGTATAATTATCTAGGGTGATTCACTACCCAAGATCAAGAGTTCATTTAGGGCAGTAACCAAACTGTTTACAAAATAGTTTACAAAATTATCCAAATCACCTAGACTACTGTTGCCAAGCAGCTTGTGCACTGTTTACTCAAACATACATAATTTCCATTTCATATGTCGAAATTTCAATTATTTTATACTGTTTGAAAGCTTATTTAACCCTCTGTACAACCGTTTAAACCTATAATTTTAATGTCTTTCCAATTAATACAATTTTTAGTTCAAAGGCAAGGCAATTGTATTTGTGGACAACTTGCACTGTCCAGAGGTTTTCTTCTTCAGATTCCAGCTCAGAAATCAGAATTCAATTATATTTTCTCCTAATCAAAATAGATATACTAAGGTTCATTCCATATAAATTTCAGTCCTTAATTCGACCTACACAATTTATTGTGATTTTTTCAAAGTTGCTGCCCAGAACGAGATTTCTTGGGTAGATTTCACTAGACTTGATTTAGCTTCATTATTCCCCTAGACCATGCTTCTAATATTATTATTCAACATATACACATATTCCTTTAATTCTCTATTTGAGTAATCCATCATTTAGTCTTGGCCAATTGAGTTACATGTAGTTATGGTTCAGTTTAATCCATTAAGTTAGCATGAATAATCCCTTATATTAAATCTAAACTTCTAATTCATTTTGGGTTAAACTAGACAAGCAATTTAGGACTCTAGTTCTATTTGAACAACAACAAGGTAAACTTATCTTATATAGCATCATTCCACATTAATTCCTTTAGATTTAGTACAATTACTTAGATTAATCACTCTATTCAAATTGAGTAGATTTATAGATGTAATTCCATTTCCAGAGCTCCTTAGCTTACAAGTTATCATTAAGCTCATTTTAAGCTAACACTTAACCATGATATCAAACAAGCTTTTGTTGACCACCTAACTTACTCTAGGTCATCCATCACACCAATCAAGCAAGGGTTATAACTACAAGCATTAAACAACATCAATCAAATATTCACATGTTCCCAATTCGATTAGGGGCCCTTATTTCCTTGTTCAATTATTTAATTTAACAAGTATACTTAGGGTAACAAGTTCATTGTAACACCCCCTTCCCAATCTGGTCGAGAACCGGGACAGAAGGTGAAACCGATGATCAATACATAAACCAATGAAATAAAATTTTGTTTTATTATTAATAGTTTCAATCCACTCATACAATGAATCATTCTCATCAAATAACTCAGTCCAATTTATCCATACAAGCAATGGTTAGTCATTCATGGCTAAATTGCAACTATTACAAGTTTTAGGGACCAATTTGTAATTTTGAAAAAATAGGGGTCCTTCAATGCAATTGATCTTACCATTTTAAAATTCATTACTTTAATGTCAAGACTAAAAAATTCCATTTGATTTGGAGACCATTAACTCATTCAATTTACCCTTACAATGTTTAGTGACCAAACTGTGAAATTAGCAATATGTTCAATGAGCCTTAACTAACTCACCTAACCATGTATCGAAAGACCCAAGAGTTGTTTCGAAACGAGTGAACGATGGTCAACCCCTGTTGACCTTACTCTTAAGACCTTACCAATACATGCATATCATGTATCGAAACGGGTTGACCTCCTTTGACTTTGACTTTGACCTGTTTCGATACGCTCTAAACCCGTATCGAAACAAGGGATTCCAGTGACAAAATGTTTCGAAACGGCCATCAGTCGTTCCGATACACCCTATTTCTCAGGCTAGATTATGCTTACCTGTATCGAAACACCATCACCCTTTTCGATACGGTCTGACCTATAATGACAGATTTTTGCTGGTTTTTATTCGATTTAACCTACCGAGCGATGTCCAAATGCAACAAAACTTTTCGCGCAACACTTCAATGATATAAACTACTAGCATGCAAAATTTCATTATCATATCAATACGTTTACCATGTTTTTACCTTTTTGAGCTAAGTATGCAAATTTCAACAATTTCAAGTTAACCAAAAAGGGCCATTTAGGGCTATTAACCATATTACAAGTTAGGCATTACTCCAACACGACAAAATAGGCATAAATGACTAGTTTAACTACTTTGCCACCTTACTAGGAGTTTATAAGTCAAAAACACATTACTTGAGGCTCGTAGTGACTTGTCTTGCTTGTCAATCCAATCTTCTGACACACGATCCTTTTAACCTTAAAATTCATAAGATGAGACACGTTAGGCATACATTGCCTAGTGAGGTAGTCATAAACAATATGAACAACATTATAACCACCATCAATATGCATAATCTCATGCTTATCAATGGCAAGGCTCTACATGAATATGCAATGTTTATCATTTTTCAATTCATCATTAATCCTTGGATTGAATCAACATAATGGATACGCGAATTCCTACGCTTCGCCAAATCAATGAATGGTCTGATCCCTCTGCCTCGCCAATATGACCAATATCAATACACATCCCTCCGCCTTGCAAAGTCAATATAGGACGTAGCCTCTAGACTGTAGTCCACCCGTACACTGAGCTCATAAATTTTATGGCATGCAAATTGTATCCAATGTCTATTCAAATCCAAGGTTCCAATGTTCAAATCCATTTCAATAATCAATAGTATTCAAATGTCCAATGATTTCAATGTTACCAACGACAAATATATGTATCTCATCATCAATATTTCATAGTTCGATGTCAATATAAATGTCCAATGGTCTCTATACAATAATATGATGACAATGAATATATCAATGAAAGTGCACAATGACAATAACAATGACTATCTTCAATATTCAATAACAACTTACCGACACTTACCAAAGTGTCCGATTAACCATCCAATGCAATTTCTTCAACAATAATGTTAGAGATGAAATCTAAATCATTGATTAATGATCCGGGAAGGCCTTTCGCCTAACCCGAGACTCCGGCTACACTCACCTTAGCAATCTGAAGCTTTCAAGGCTCTCGGATAGCAATCACCTTGTTACTAGCTTGAGATGGAGACGGTGAAACCTCTTTCTCCACTTCTTGAGCTAGAAAGTCAATAGAAAACTATTAGGTTCAATATTTCGATATCAAATTCAATACAACGATATCAAAATCAATATCCGACTTCAATATAAACACTAACGATGGAATATCTGTGGATGGTCAAAACCATAGCTCAAGATTAAACTCAATATATCCATGGAATCCAGCAACTGATTGAGGATTATAGCTTACCTGATCGATAGTAACGATTCGATATCTCTGGAACGAAGAAAAACCAAGCTTAAGATTATCTCCAACGGAGGTGCTTGCTTAGTTGAAGAAGATGAGGAAGATGAAGGGTTTTGGGAGAGGTGTGTGCTTCCTAAAATGTCGGGTAACTCTCTCTCAAACCATTTTTACTAAACTAATGAAGAATATGCTTTCCTTTTGGTGAAGTACTCTCACCAGACTTACCCACGTATGCAAATATAAATTGAGGAGTGGCTAATCACAAGGTTAGTCCCTCAATTCTCACTACAACATAGTTTTGCTCTCCTATTTACAACCTCTTCAATTTAGTCACAATATGAGTTTCAATATTATTCGATGGAGTCCGATAACAATGTTTTTACTCAATTAAAGTTTGATATTAATAATTAACTAGTCAATACAATATTTATACTTTACCAATGTAGGATTTCCAATCATTAGAAGTTAATTCTGACTAGATTGGATTTCCGGGTGTTACAACTCTCCCCCTTTAAGAAAAATTTGTCCTCGAATTTTACCTGAACCAAAAAGATGCTGATACTGTTCTTTCATGGTCTCTTCAGGTTCCCAAGTGGCTTCCTCAACAGTGTGGCTCCTCCAGAGCACTTTAACCAACAATACTGTTTTGTTGCAAAGTCTCTTGACTTCTCTAGCAAGATTTTGAACCAGTTCCTCTTTGTAGGACAAATTTGGTCGAAGTTCCACAATGTGTGAAGGATCAGAACGATACTTTCAGAGCATTGATACATGAAAAACATCGTGGATCTTACACAATTCTGAGGGTAACAACAATCGATATGCTATGGAGCCAACTCTTTCAATAACTTCAAAGGGTCCAATGAATTAGGGATTCAATTTTCCCTTTTTGCCAAATCTTAAGAATTTATTCCACTGTGACACTTTGAGGAAGGCTTTCTCACCAACTTCATACTCAATGTTTCTTCTTTTAAGATCATCGTAAGCCTTTTGTCGATCAAAGACTACCTTTGAACGATCTTGAATTATAGCGACTCGCTCTTCGGTTTCTCGAAGCAAGTCAGGGCCTAACATACAATGCTTTATATGGGGCCATTTGAATGGATGCTTGGTAGCTGTTGTTGTAAGCAAACTCAACTAGAGGTAGAGATTTTTCCTAAGTTCAACCAAAGTCGATAATGCATGCCCGAAGCATGTCTTCCAAAATTTGTATGGAAAGTTTCAATGACAATGCAAACTTTTAAGATTTTCAATGGACATATTTTTCGATGATGTACCTGGATTACCCTTTCTGACTGGCCGTCAGATTGAGGGTGAAACGTTGTGCTAAGATTAACTGTGGTGCCCAGAGCTCCTTGTAAGGTCCTCCAAAACTAAGATGCAAATCGAGGATCTCGATCGGAGATGATAGACTTAGGTACTCCGTGAAGTTGGATTACTTCCTTGACATACAAGTCAGCTAGCTTGGGAAGACCGTAGTCCATTGTAACCGGTATAAAATGATCTGAATTCGTGAAACGATCTACAATGACCCATATAGCATCATGCTTTGCAGGAGATAACGATAGACCACTAACAAAATCCATAGTTATCGTTTCCCATTTCCATTTTGGTGGATCGATAGGCTGTAATAGTCCAGTAGGAGCACAATGTTCTACCATAACACATTTGCACGTCAGACATTTGGAAATGAAATCAACTATGGTCTGATTCATGCCCGGCCACTAGTAGAGTTCACGTACATCTTTATACATCTTTACAGACCAAGGGTGAACAGAGAAAGAACTAGAATGGGCTTCTAAAAGGATATTGGTGCGAAGAGATTCATCATTAGGTACAAAAACTCGATCATGAAAACATAAAAGTCCTTCAGAATTAATTCCGTAGTAGGGTTGTCCGATAGCTTAGAGGAACTTGTTTGAAGCTCAGGATCTTGCTCTTGCAGATCCTTGATCTGTGAAATGATGGTAGATTGAACTTGGAGTTCAGCTATAAGCCAACTATGCTTCCGAAGTCGAAAGTGAGCGTTAATTGCTCGAGGGGCTACAATATAGCAATATTACGATGAGTTAATACACTACACAACACATATAACTTCAAAATTTTGTTGTCAATGCTTACCAGGCGAAGGTTTGCGGCTGAGTGCATCAGCTACAATGTTGGCCTTGCCCGGATGGTAATCGATGACCAGATCGTAATCTTTAAGGAGTTCCATGCACCTTCATTGACGAAGGTTCAACTTCTTTTGAGTCAATAAATATTTAAGGCTTTTATGGTCAGTGAAAAGATAGCATTTCTCTTTGTAGAGATAATGTCTCCTAATTTTCAATGAGAAAACAATTGCAGCCAATTCAAGGTCTTGGGCGGGATAATTCATCTCGTGTGGCTTAAGTTGTCTCAAAGCATAAGTAATAACCTTGCGTTCTTGCATTAATACACATCCTAACTCAAGATGTGATGCATCACTATAAATTATGTAGTCCTTTCCAGACTCGGGTTGGGTTAGGACGTGTGCATGAGTCAATACTTGCTTTAACTGATCGAAACTTCGTTGTTGAACCTTGGTCCAAAAAAAGAAGCTTTTTTTCTCAATAATTTGGTTAAAGGAGCGGCTATCAGCGAAAATCCTTTTATGAACATGCGATAATAGCTAGCAAGCCCAAGGAAACTTCTGACTTCACCAACGTTCTTCGGTGGATGCCATTCTACAATGGCTTGGATTTTCTTCGGGTCTACTTGAATACCCGAAGGTGACACGATATGCCCCAGAAAGGCAACATTAGTGAGCCAGAACTCACACCTAGAGAACTTCACGTACAACTGCTTCTTTCTCAGGGTCTGAAGTACAATACGAAGATGATCTCGATGTTCTGCTTCATTCTTGGAATAGATCAATATATCATCTATAAACAACACTACAAACTTGTAAAGATAGGGCCGAAAGACCCGATTCATCAAATCTATAAAAGCGGCTGATGCATTGGTTAGCCCAAAGGGCATCACCAAGAATTTGTATTGTCCATATCTTGTACGGAAGGAAGTCTTTGGCACGTCACACTTCTTAACCCTCATTTGATAGTAGCCGAACCTTAAGTCAATCTTTGAAAACACAGAGGCATCTTTTTGTTGATCGAACATGTCATCTATTCTAGGCAATGGATATTTTTTCTTGATGGTTACTTTATTCAACTTTCTTTGGTCGATTCACAATTGCATAGAACCATCATTCTTCTTAACAAAGAGAACCAGAGCTCCCCAGGGTGAAGAGCTTTGTTGAATGAAACCTTTGCTCGATAGGTCATGGATCTGTGTCTTTAATTCTTTCAATTCCACATCTGCCATCTGATATGGTGTAATGGAAACTAGAGTAGTCCCAGGTTGCACCTCGATGCCAAATTCCACTTTATGGGTTGGGGGCAATCCCGGAAGCTCATCGGGAAAGACATCAGGAAATTCACATACAATGTCAATATCTTACATATGTGGTTCTTCTTTGGTTTCCAATATCAAAGCATACAATGATGGATTCCTTGCATTCATTAGTACAACACATTCTTTGCCCAAACCCCGAAGGTACAATTTTCTTTTACAACAATCTACCCAGGCTTGGTGCTCACTAAGTAATCTAAGCCTAGGATGACATCAAATTTGTGAATCGGTAAAGCCAACAAATTGGCCGGAAAAAGAAACCCTTGAATCATTAAGGGGTAGTTCTTGCACACTACCCTTACAGTGACGCAATCTCCTAAAGGATTTGTTACAGAAATTCTTGATGCTATATGTTCAGAAGACATGTTATACTTCTTAACTACAACGGTGCTTATCAAAGAATGAGTAGAACCAGGGTAAATCAATGCATATAAAGGATGCGAGTATAACTCAATGGTACCTGCAATAAAATCAGGTTCATCCTCTTCTTCCATGCTCCTCACATGGTACATTTGAGCAGGAGCCTTTGAATCTTGCTTATTAAAGGGTTTTCCCGGTCCACTCGATCGTCCATATGTTCTCGTTGATCCTTGCTTCGATCCTTTACCATGAAAAGATTGAGTAGGAGAAGCAGCAGTGGTCGGTGTGACGACAAATTTGGTTGTATTCATAGGACAATCACGAATGAAGTAGGAGCTTATTCTTCTTACGACATTGTCCCGCTAGGTGCCTATTCTAATAGTAATTTCAAAGAAGGTACTTATTACCTCGATTTGAGCCTCTAATGCTGTCAACGGACGCAACTTTAGCAAAAGTCTGCGTCACAGACTAAGGTCTCTCAATGTTCCTAGATCGAGAGGGCTGTAAATAGATATTCTGTTTGGGGCCTTGATATATCCCCTTCTTGTTCCATCTTGGAGGTCGAGAACCATCCCTAAACCTCTTCTCAGATTTTCCAGACCCACCATCTCGTTGAGCTCTCTGGGCAGCTTCAGTGGCCTTGACTCAGTTCACCAGATCCTGGAAGTTGGTGATACCAAGAGCCGTAAACATGGGTCGTAGCTCATTGCTAAGGCCAGCTATAAACATTCTGCTCTTGTCTTCTTCTTTCTTTATAAATTCTGCTTCGTATTGGCAATATTTGCAGAAATCATGGATATATTGCTCGATAGGTTGCCCACCCTGCCTCAGGTGAAGAAAAGTGTTCCGCCTTTCTGCAAGGTAATATTCACTAAAGTATTTATTCCGGAACTCTCGGAGAAAGAACTCCCAAGTAATCGATTCTTCAAGAGCTGTGAGAATAGTGGTTTCCCACCACATGAGAGCTTCATCGGTCAATAACGCAATAGCACACTCCAACTTGTGTTCATCTGAACACTGCAGCTGCTTGTTCAAGATACGTAACGTGTTATCCAGCCATTATTCGACAACTTCAGGATAATCATCATCTTGTCCAGTAAAGGAATAGGCTCGGTGTGAAGCCAACTTGTCCATAGGAGCATGGACATACTGGACAACAGCAGGGGTAGGCTGAGAAAATCGTGCTACTTGCATCACAACCATGAACTGTTTGAACATATTAGTCATAGTCTGGTAACATTCAGCCTGAGCGGTAGGTGCTACAGGCTCAGTACCCTGATCAAGAGGGTCTTGTGGTTGCGGTGGGTTCAGAGGATTTCCTCCTCTAATATCCTCGCCATATGTCGAGGAGCCAATAGCGAGCTTGTCTATATAAGTTTCATTCATCTCAGACATATCTATATGAAAGACCAGATTAGTCGACAAGTCACAATATACGTAAATTCAAAACTCCTAGGTGGCAAAGTAACAAAATAACAATGTAATAAGTTTCGGTTTAATCCTGGAATCGACTAAACTCTAGCTATGATACCACAATTGTAACAGCTCCTTCCCGATCTGGTCGAGAACCGGGTCGGAAGGTGAAATCGATGATCAATACAGAAACCAATGCAATAAAAATTCATTTTACTATTAATAGTTTCAATCCACATTGTATAATGAATCATTCTCATCAAATAACCCAGTCCAATTTATCCATACAAGCAATGGTTAATTAATCATGGCTAAATTGCAACTATTACAAGTTTTAGGGACCTATTTGTAATTTTGACAAATTAGGGGTCCTTCAATGCAATTGATCTTACCATTTTAAAATTCATTAATTTAATGTCATGACTACAAAATTCCATTTGATTTGGAGATCATTAACTCATTCAATTTACCGTTACAATGTGCAGTGACCAAACTATGAAATTAGCAATATGTTACATGAGCCTTAACTAACTTACCTAACCTTGTATCGAAACACCCAAGAGTAGTTTCGAAACAATTGAACGATGGTCAACCCCTGTTGACCTTACTCTTAAGACTGTGCAGATGCGAGCATATCCTGTATCGAAACGGGTTGACCTCCTTTGACTTTGACATTTTTTAATACGCTATAAACTCGTATCGAAACGAGGGATTCCAGTGACAAAATGTTTCGAAACGGCCATGAGCTGTTCCAATACACCCTATTTCTCAGGCTGGATTATGCTTACATGTATCGAAATGCCATCACCCGTTTTGATATGGCCTGGCCTGTAATGACATATTTTTGCTGGTTTTTATTCGATTTAACCTATCAAACGACGTCCGAATGCAACGGAACTTTACGCACAACACATCAATGATATAAACTACTAGCATGCCAAATTTCATGATCATATAAATATGTTTACCATGTTTTAACCTTTTTGAGCTAAGTATGCAAATTTCAACCATTTCAAGTTAACCAAAAAGGGCCATTTAGGGCCATTAACCATATTACAAGTTAGACATTACTCCAACACAACAAAATGGGCATAAATGACTAGTTCAACTACTTTACCACCTTCCTAGGATTTTATAAGTCAAAAACACATTACTTGAGGCTCGTATTAACTTGTCTTGCTTGTCAATCTGATCTTCTGACACACGATCCTTTTAACCTAAAAATGCATGAGATGAGACACGTTAGGCATACATTGCCTAGTGAGGTAGTCATAAACAATATGGACACCATTATAATCACTATCAAGATGCATAATCTCATGCTTATCAACGACAAGGCTATGCATGAATATACAATGTTTATCATTTTCAATTCATCATTAATCCTTGGATTGAATCAAGATAATGGATACGTGAATTCCTACGCCTCACCAAATCAATGAATGGTCTGATATCAAAACACATCCCTCCTCCTCGCCAAATCAATATAGGTCGTAGCCTCTGGACCGTAGTCCACCCATACACTAAGCTCAATAATTCTATGGCATGCCAATTTTATCCAATGTCTATTCAAATCCAAGGTTCCAATGTTCATATCCATTTCAACAATCAATAGTATTCCAATGTCCGACGATTTCAATGTTACCAATGACAAATATATGTATCTTATCACCAATATTTCATAGTTCGATGTCAATATCAATGTCCAATGGTCTTTATACAATAATTTGGTGACAATGACTATATCAATGACAGTGCACAATGACAATGACAATAACAATATGGCTATGTTCAATGTTCAATAACAACTTACCGACACTTACCAAAGTTTTCGATTAACCATCCAATGCAATTTCTTCAACAACAATGTTAGCGATGAAATCTAAATCATTGAATAATGATTCAAAAAGGCCTTTCGCCTAACCCGAGACTCTGACTACACTCACCTTAGCAATCTGAAGCTTTCAAGGCTCTCGGATAGCAATCCCCTTGTTCCTAGCTTGAGATGGAGACGGTGAAACCTCTTTCTCCACTTCTTGAGCAAGAAAGTCAATAGAAAACTATTAAGTTCAATATTTCGATATCAAATTCAATACAACGATATCAAAATCAATATCCGACTTCAATATAAACACTAACGATGAAATATCCATGGATGGTCAAAACCCTAGCTTAAGATTAAACTCAATATATCCATAGAATCCAACAACCGATTGAGGATTATAGCTTACCCGTTCGATAGCAATGATTCGATATCTATGGAACGAAGAAAAACCAAGCTTAAGATTATCTACAATTGAGGTGCTTGCTTGGTTGAAGAAGATGAGGAAGATGAAGGGTTTGAGAGAGGTGTGTGCTTGCTAAAAAGTTGGGTAGCTCTCTCTCAAATCATTTTTACTAAACTTATGAAGAATATGCTTTCCTTTTAGTGAAGTACTCTCACCAGACTTACCCACGTATGCAAATATAAATTGAGGAGGGGCTAATCACAAGGTTAGTCCCTCAATTCTCACTACATCATAGTTTTGCCCTCCAATTTACAACCTCTTCAATTTAGTCACAATATGAGTTTCAATATTATTCAATGGAGTCAGATAACAATGTTTTTACTCAATTAAAGTTCGATATCGATAATTAACTAGTCGATACAATATTTATACTTTATCAATGTAGGATTTCCGATCACCGGAACCAAATTCTGATTAGATCAGATTTTGGGGTGTTACATTCATTAATTCATTCTCATAAATTCTTTACTTTACAATTTCATTATCAAGAAACAAGAGCACACACATTTCAATCAAGTGTAACTTAGTTCCTTTTAATCTTACTATCAAGTTTTGTTCATTTTAATCAAGTCTAACCATGTTAAGCCTAGTCAAGCGAACACAAGTCCCAGCTAGTTCATCTATGTATCATTCAAATAGATGAAATCAAGTAAATCAAGGTTCATTTCAATGCTCATATCATACAAGCCAATCAAATTGCAATTCACAAGTACTAGGTGATCAAGCAAGCAATGTTTATCATGAATCAAACACATTAAGCAAATCAAGGAAATCAAAAATAGATATCACCCATTTCCAATTTGAATAGGGTCATTTTTTCTTATGTCTTATCTTTCAAGTAATGAACAATTCAAGATAGTATGTTGCTCATTTTATTCATTTAATTTCATTACTTTATAAATTCATTAGCAAGTGTCAAGTTTACTCATTTCTTCTTTCATGTTTACAAGTCTTATTTCAAGCTTATTAATCTTGTTTTGCCTTGGTAGTTAGTTAGGACTAGGTAATCAAGTCACAAGACGGTACACAAAGTATCTAACAAGAAGGTGCCCAAGACACCAAACAAGATGGTACACAAAGTACCTAGCAAGACGATACCCAAGGTATCTACAAGAAGGTGCCCATAACACCGATCAAGATGGTACACAAAGTGCCTAACAAGACGAGCTCTAGAATCTAAGGCATGTCGTTCTACCCAGGACTAACTAGAAACCAAGGACTTATTGAGTCTTTTATTAGCAAGCAATTGCACATCAATTGATTAAGTAACAAGCATCTCAAAATCAAATTCCTTTTAAGCTATTAGGTCATATAGTTCTTAGTTCGTTTCATAGTTGATAAAGCATTTCACAATCTCATTCAATCCACATACCATTCGGACATACCAAGCCAAACAAGAAGACAACATTCCATTCAATTTTCCTTATCAAGCTTCATTACCAACTTGTTAAATTATCAAGTCTTAATTGTCTTATTTCTTTCCTTTATTACCAAGTTACCAGTATAGCTTATACTCATTCAAGCATAGGTCACAAATAAATATTAATCCATAACCAAAACATAAAGACTCAAGTACATTTATACATACATATCAACTTTCAAACAAAACAATCCAAGCAAACACATCTTATTTCTGTTCGATTAACTACCAAGGAAATTAAACATTTCATTTCATGTTACATTTTCCATTATGAAGTCATATTCTTATTACCAAGGTTCAAATTATGCATTCTTCCCTTCATTTCAGTTGACCACATGTATATTAGATCCATTTCAATTTACAGCATAAGCAAGAAAGTAAACATGTAACATTAGTTAGGACCTAAGTCCCAACCCTATGTAAACTACACTCACCTTGTATCCCGAAGTTACGGGATACCCGAATCCTCATTCTCATCCCGATACTCATCCATCCTTTCTACCATTTTATTAATCTAGTATTCATACAATATAAGCATGTATCAAAATCATATCAAATTCAATTCACACATTTTATTACAAGCATTAAATTGTTTTCCAGATTCTGGCAGTTTGCACACCCTTCACTAATCTGCCTATATTTTTTAATCTACGTGTCAGAATTTTGTTTAACTCACACCGTTAGAAAGCTAATTCAATTATCTATTCATCCATGTATGGCTCATATTTTTATCCTTTCTAGATCAATACAGTTTTTAGTTAAAGTCATGCTAATTTTCCAGTTTTTGAAACTGCCAGATTCATTCAAGAGTACTTTAGTGAGTGAATTCACCTTGGACCTGTACTATTTAATTTTAGTCTTTTTTAACTTAGATTCCCCTATTTTTCCATTGACATTTTATGTCCAGATTAGTCCCTAATTTTTCCATCTAAGTCCTCAATTTAACAGATTTTCCAGATTGGTCCCAAATACACTAATATGCCAATTAACATATTTAAGTAATCAATTTTAGTTACAATTCATGCAATTAAATCATCCAAAATTCAATTTAGTCCTTCCCCTATTTTTAACTTAATTTTTTCCAGCCTTTAATCCTAACCAATTCACTCCCAATTTTACAAATTTAATCAAAACAGTCCCTAGTGTCAATTTAACCATCTAGGTGACTAATTTCCTTACTAGTTCCAATTTCAACCATTAGATTCCATTTCCAATTACTCCATAACTCAATTCACTCCCTATACATATTTTCCAGCTAGCCTCTATACAAATTAAACTACAATTTCATTAGGTAAATTCGAATTATACCATTAAGCTTAAGTTCATACTAACTATGGTGTTCATGCATGTTACCATCATCCGTTAATCAAGTACTTTACTACTTAAATTCAGCAGCTATACTAAATGAAATTATCAACTATCCAATCCCTAATCTAAGAAATTCGAATACAAAGGTGAATAGAAGCTTACCCAAATTTTCAAGATAGCCTTTCCTATGTTAATTCAAGCTTGGTTTCCTTTATTTTCCATGGATGAATGCTCTCATCTCTCTCTAAATTTCTCTCTATATTTTTTCTCTACAATCGGTGGATTGAAGAGGACGATGACAACATGCCACCTTTTCCTCCTTCACCTAGCCGAGTGGCAAGGATAATGGTCACATGTTGTCTTATTTTAATTACACATGGTGATGCATGTAATTTCTTGGAAATTTACATGCATTACCTTTCATTTATTACTTGTTTGATTTAGTCATCTTATTTTGGTCACTATTCTTCATTTCTTTTATTTAGGCCACTAAATATCCTAATTGGTTTAGGATCAAGCTTAATTAAATTAATCTAACTTAGGTGACAAGCTTTTAATTCTTCTAGGGTGTGTTTTAGGGTATTACATACCCGAATGTTAAGGCACTTGGCAGCTTGCTCGGACACGAAAAATTCGGATGCACCAGTGTCGACTACTACACTTAGCTTCTTGCCAACAACTACCATGTCCATGAACATAAGCATGTTCTTCTTGCGGTCAATCTTGGCTTGAAGAGAACTTAATATGGATCCAAGCTTGAACTCTTCTACACCATCGTCTCCATGGATGGCAGAAAGCTTGGCCTTCATTGAACACTTCAATGGTCCACGATTCTCGTACGGCTTTGTGAACTTCTTGGATTTGTCATTCAATGGCTTACAACTTCCATTCGAAGAGTTCTTATCTCTACCTCCATTCTTTCTCTCTCGAATTCCCCAACCATTGCCATTGGATCTTGGCTTTGACTTGGTTGACTCGGTCCTCTTCTCAAACTTTGCTATGGACTCGGCCTCGTCCAATGCCTTGGATAGTTCTTGGACTCCTTGATCGGTGTGAAAACATCACACTAAAAGTGCAAGCAATATTATTGATGCAAGAATAGAAATAGGGAAATCCTATTTGAATATCGATCCCATTAGGATGATGTATTTAGTTTGAGATTTATGTTGTATCCAACAAACTTATCAACGATCAAAACAATTCAATATTTACACATCAAATGCAAGAAAAAGATTTTTTAACACAAAGGGAACCTTGCATTTGCTTTTTTTAAATGCGGGTGCATTTCAACTCCTAGGTGTATACCCCTAAACTTAAAGATTGCATTGTCCCCAATGCAAAAGAAAACATAATGGAATGATAGAATGCAATGACAGAATGTGGTTACAATGAAGAATGCAATGCTACTACAACTACATGCTATTACAATGACAATGTAAATGTCATGACAAATACATGGATAGAAAATGGAATTACACTAAATGGAATGCATGCCTACAAAAACTAAAAACAAACTAACTCAGTTCTCAGACTCTTGGGAGGAGGAGGTGGAACATCTCTTCTTCTTCTTCTTATTGCTCCTCTTTTCTTCCACGTGCTTCTTCTTATCCTTCTCCACAGACTTCGAGCGCTTTCTCTTCTTTTCCTTCTTAGGAATATGGGTCTCTTCATCATGTTCAGCAGCTTTTTTTTGGCTCATCTTCCTCATCGACAGCCTCTGGAGATAACATGAACTGTGGTGGTGTCTTGTAAAGCACCAACGCAAGAGGGTTGGCCTCTTGGTCAATAACTATGGGCGCAGCTTCCATCAGTCTCCGAGTAACTGCTTAAACTCTGGTCCTTCTGGGATTGCATCCACAGCATTGGATGCTACCGAATTTCTCTCAGCAAAAACTTTCTTAATAGCAGTCATCTCAGCAACAAAATTATCATCTTCATTCTCATCAATGTCTTCAACAAAGACTTCATCATCTTCAGTAGTAGTGGGTGGTGCGTCGACATTCGTAGGGACATTCAATTCGAATAAGCAATCCTTTATGATCTTCCTCGATGCTTCCTCTCTTGGTTTGTCACCAGCTTCGCTTGCATTGTCAGAGGAGTTCACCAACTTGGCTGGTGCTTCTTTTGTGGCTACATCAGAGGAGATATCATAGCTACAGATGATGGGTGAAAATACTAGAAATTCGGGCAGGGCAACTGGAGTGACTCTGTAGAGAGCAGAACTATGAAATATCTTCACAAATGCATATAATAAATTATGTGCCAAATCAATTATTTACATTGTGGCTACAACTCTTCCCAATATGCTCGTTAATGCGTTGAGTTTGTTCTCTATCGTCAGAAATTTGTTCCAGACATCATCACTTGTGGGGACATCCTCTGTTGCTGCGTCCATCTTTTCCTTTCCCTTTTCCTCCGTCGTCGCAACACCCACTCTCGATGTAGGAACTTTTGAATTGCGAGCCATCCTCTCAATGGAAACCTTGTTGATAGGCCCTTTATTGGCCATCCTCTCCTAATTTTTTAGGGGTTTTACACCCTTCAATTCACAAAGCTACATGATCGGCGATGGGATAGCCATTATGCCATTCTTCTTCTCAGCAAAACCCTTGATCTCTTTGTGGATGATTGCACCCACATCAATTTTTCTTCCTTCAATGATAGAATTATGAGGCACCATATATCAAGTGATACGGTCGTGCTATGGGTAGAGGCCAACAACCTGAAGTTAATAAACTAAAACCAAATCTTGGCAGTCAAGGTCAGAAACTTCCTAAGCATGGTATAATTTCCAATATTGGTCCCCAACCACAATGCACCCGGTCTTGGTGCAATAATCTTACTAGTTCAAATTTGCTTAATAAAGAAGAAGAAAAGATGGAAAATGAAGAGGCGTGAATTCTATCGCCTGATGCGATGAGTTTTAACGGCCTGGTCTTGGTGCAATAATCTTACTAGTTTATTGCATTTCCCGCGCGCATGATGAAAGGCTGTGATTTTTTGGGATTAATCGGTGTAATTGAATTACCCGGATTGCCCCCAAAAATTCATGCATATCTTGTGAAGCCTCTTGTTGCACAAGTTTTTAGAGGAGAAGATTCCTTGACAAACCAATGAGAGATTATTCTGCAAAAAAAAAAAGAAATAAAAGAAATTAAAAGAAAAACAAGGTACTAAAATCTAATTATAATAAATCATTCAAAAAAAATTGACCAAAGTAGAGTTTGAATTGTTGGCCATTGACTTCGAATGGAATTCCCCCTTTTGTATCTTTGATTGTGACTACACCGTGTGGAAATACTTCCACATCTTTGAATAGCAAAACCAACTGTCCTACTTTAATTTGTCGCTGCAAAATAATCTTATCGTGTCAATGTTTGCTCTTGTCCTTGTAAATAGAGGAATTTTCATAACTGTTGCGTCGAATTTCTTCCAATGTAGTAATTGTAACACCCCAAAATTAGGGCTCAAAAGAATTAATTATACTAAGTGTCCAAATTAGACCTTTAATTGTAAATTAAATTCAAAGATCCAACAACTTAGGACCTTTAAGTGAGAATAGTAATCATTTGTTACTAAACCAAGAGGACTAAATTGACATAATTAAAAGGAGAGGAAATTGCATGTAAAAATGAAATTTGCGGAAAACCTTGAATATGTGTCATTGCCATGTTTTTTACACGTAGCAAAAGGGAGGGGAGACTCGGCTAAGGGGAGAAAATGAACCACATTGTTCATCATCTCCTACCTTTAGCTGAAACAAACATAGAGAGAGAGAAGAAGAAGAAGAAGAAGTGAGAACTCCGTAGAAATACTTGTTAAACTTTGATTTTGGAAGCTACCTTGAGCCCTTGCTTAGTTTTGCATAAGGAATGTAAGTATCTTTCATTAAATCCTCTTTAGAAATAGAGTCGTATGAATATTGTATGGCGTGATTGATTTTGAATTATAGTTTGGTAAATTGTTCACTCATAATTTTGATGCTAAGTGTGGCAAATTTAAAATTTGTACTTTGGACTGTATTTTATGTCGAAATAAAGTGATATAATATTATATAAGCTCACCTAACTATGTTTGGGATTATGTATTGCTATGATGAATGATAGGAATTTGCTTTGAAGGTCGTCACACATGTAACATGATTGTTTTGTGTTTTAGATAAAGTTAGAAGGTTGTTTTGGATAGAATTATTAATTGAAGGACTGTTTTTGAAAGGTGAAATTATTTAGACATGTTGGTGGATCTGTTTAGTGTAAAAATAGAGTATAATGGACTGATTTTGTTAACATTGGTGTAAAATGTGCAAGTGGAATGTTAATTCAACTTACAAATAGTTGCTAATGAAAATGAATTGGTAATCTAAGCTATAATCCTTTTTTATGAATATACCAAGAGGGAGATTTGGGAGAGAAGTCTAAAATAGATGGTCACAAAGGAATAAAATTTCGGGAGCAAAACTAAGCGGGATTACTTGTGATTACAATTTAAAGCCTTGGGATAGGCTTACGGCCGTTCCGAGCATCTTTGGTATTAATTGGCTACTTATTTTGTTATTTTTGTTGCACTTAGCTTATAAATGCTTGCTTGATTGGTGTAAGTATATTGAGGTAAGCCTTGGAGGATATGATATCTTTATACTTGAAGAGTTCATAATGATTTTCATGAGACAATGATAAATTTACCATGAATAAGGCTTGAATATTAGAATTCTTGAGTTTATGGTTGTACCTAATCTCATAAATATTATGATAACAATTGTATATATGTAGAGAGTCGTGATTCAAGTTAGTCATAGATATGATTGGCATGCCAATAGTGTCCCTAGAGCTAGATTTGTTACGGACCACGGTCCCTTGATTGGTGGTAATTAGGAGAAATTGATTGGTACTATTAGTACCATTGTTTATTATTAAATTGAGAAGACTTGTTTGGTACTTTTAGTACCCTTGTTTGGTGATTGCTGGTATAAGGATTAGAGTATCTACACTGCTTGTTAATCAAGGCTATGAAAAATATTTTATATACTAATATGCAAATTGCTAAATGATAAGAAACTTGATATTCGCTATGGTTTGGCATTATGATATGCATTATGTATTGAGAGACTTTAGCTAAAAGAAAGAAAAAAAGAATTTTTTGGTGCTTGAGCTTGTAATGGTGTAATCATATTCTACTCACCTTGATTTAATACCATTCGAATAGTTCCATGTCACAAGCTCATGATAGTAGTGTCAAGAAACAATAAATACTATAGTAGATTCAAATTTTATGCTATAAATTTAAATCAATATTTAGCTTACTTTATATGTTTCATATTCATTATTTTTCCTTGATTCGTTCCAGGTCTAGCCTTTCCTTTTGTGTAGCTCTGGGAGATTGAACAATATCTTAAGAAAATTTTAGAGTATGTTTTGTAATCTATGTTTAAAACTCCATGTTGGTGGCAGTTGTTTTGTTAAGAATCCAAGATTGTATGCATTTGGTTATGCTTTGTAAATACTATGTAAGATCTAAGGCATGTATATAATGTTCATGCGTGTTTGGTGATGAATTGATAAATTGAGGAATTGTGGTACCTTGTGTGTTGTTTGACATGGTTGAAGCCTAGTTAGAAAGGATATTATATACATGTGTATCTATTAGGATGTGATTGGACTTTCAATGAAGATTTAGGGCATGATGTTTCAAAATCTAGTTTACGTGTACATTAAATTTGATTCGAGGAAGATTAAGGTATGGTTTAGCTATAAAAATCATTAAGTAATTTGTGAAATTTAGTAGTTAAGTCTTTGATTCTGGATGCTCTCAAATAACTTTAATGTTATATGATTGCTATAGCACCGTGATGGTGATAGAGTGTGTCAAACAAACTATAGGTGATTGGAATGGTATCTTGTGCTATAAGATAGTTTATGAAACCATAAAATCAAGGGCTTATATTATAAATGAGGTCTATAATGTGTTGCTTTGATGATTAGTGGTTCACGATAGACTACATCTGATAAAAATTACATGAACTTAGAAAGTAAAATTTGTCAAGTGAATCTAGTTCAAAAGTTTCCTTGTGACTCAAGCATGTTTTTGGCTTGTTCGAAGTTAACTTGAGTCTCAAGTTACTTAATTTTTTGTCTTCTATAACCCCTTAGGCCCGGTCTTCTTCTAATCCCGGTATTAGGGTGTTATAGTAATGTCCAACAATCACTTCTTACCTACTGCCTCTTAATCAATGTTGACTTGCTTAAGCGCCCACAAGGCTTTATGTTCAAGTTTCACCGGCAATTGAAAAGATTTTCCAAAAACAAGTTGGTATAATGACATTCCCAATGGATTTTTGTATGCAGTTCGTATAGCCCATAATGCATCAACTAAGCGAGAGGACAAATCCTTTCTAGAGGTGCTCACCACTTTTTCCAAGATGTTTTTAATTGCCCGATTAGAATCTCTACTTGTCCATTATATTGGGGATGATACGTTGTGGCTAGTTTGTGATTTACTCCATAGCGTTTCAATGCAGCAGCTACCTCGCTGTAGTGGAAATGCTTGCCCTAATCGCTAATCAATGTTTGTGTTATTCCAAAGCGAGTAAGTATATGCTTGTGAAAGAACTTCAAAACTATTTTTGCATCATCCTTAGGCAGTGCAACACCTTCTATCCACTTTGAAACATAATTTAACGCAACCAAAATATATATATTTCTAAAAGAATTAGGAAAAGGACCCATGAAATCCAACCCCCAAACATCAAATAACTCGATTTCCATTATTGGCTGTTGTGGAATCTCATTTCTCCTAGGTATGGATGCAGCGCGTTGACATCTATCACAACACCGGGAAAACTCCTGAGCATCTTTGAATAGTGAAGGCCAATAAAATCCAGATTGAAGGACTTTTTCAGCTGTTCTCATGCCGCAAAATAGCCCTCCATATGGAGCATTGTGACAATGCTGTAATATCGATTTCATTTCTTCCTTAGGGATGCAACATCGAATTATATTGTCAATACAAACCTTGAACAAATAAGGTTCATTCCAATAATATTTCACCGTATCTCTAAGAAATCTTACCTTATTATGTCAAATTACACCCAGGGGAGTCCTTCCACAAACCAAGTAGTTCACAAAAACAACATATCATGGTGTTCATCAACAACGAAAAGCTTTTCATCAGGAAATGCGTCGAAAATTTGTAACTTATTTCTATCTTCCCTGCCTGCTTCCAACCTCGAAAAGTGATCGACAACTTGATTTTCTAACCTTTTACGATCTTTAATTTCAAAATTGAACTCTTGAAACAATAAAATCCAACAGATTAGTCTTGTTTTGCATATTTCTTCGCAAAAAGATATCTCAATGTAGAATGATCAGTAAAAACTATAATTTTTGCACCCACAAGATTAGAATGAAATATAACAAAAGAAAAAAATACTGCTAATAACTCTTTCTTAGTAGTAGTGTAATTGATTTGAGCTTCAATTAGAGTCTTACTAACATAGTAGATCGATTGAAATACCTTGTCTTTGTGTTGTCCCAAAATGTCTCCCACAGCGAAATCACTGGCGTCACACATTAGTTGAAACGGTTGCTTCTAGTTTGGCGCAACAATGATCGTTGAGTTCACAAGCTAAATTTTAATTTTATTGAATGCATCGAGACATGTGTCATAAAAAAACAAAACTTCTACCTTGCTCCAACAATAGGCATAGAGGTTTGATGATTATTAAAAAGTAATACTTCTTGCCTTCAAGTCGATCTAACATTTGATCAATGAAGGGAAGAGGGAAATGATCCTTCCTTGTGGCTGCATTGAGTCGCATGTAGTCCATACAAATACACCAACCCGTAAGAATTCGTGTTGGAATCAATTCATCAACATCGTTACGAACTACAGTGATGCCACTTTTCTATCGAACACGGAGAACTAGACTAACCCAAGCAGTATCAGAAATTGCATAGATAATTCATGCGTCCAACTACTTGAGGATTTTATTCTTGACTACTTCCTTCATTTTTTATTCAATTGGCATTGTGGCTTAATAGACTTCTTGTTCTCATCGTCCAGCTTGATCTTGTCATGCACAAGGATGGACTAATGCCTTTTATATTCACAATGGTCCAGGCAATAGCACGCTTGTCCTGCTTAAGAATATTTATCAACTTAGATACTTGCATTGCATCTAGAGCTACAGAGACAATGATCGGGACTGTTACTTCATCTCCAAGGAATACATAATTAACATTAGTTGGCAATGGCTTTAATTTTAGAGTAGGAGCTTCTATAATAGATGGTTTAAAAGTGGGAATTCTTTGGTGAGCGAGATCTAAAGATTCAACTTGCCATTTGTGGTGAACTGATGTAGTGAGTACTAGGGGTGATAACGAGCCGAGCTGAGCCCGAGCCTGGCCAGGCTCAGCTCGGCTCGGAAACAGTGTATCTGGGCTCGGCTCGGGCTCGAGGCTCGCCGAGCTCAGAATTTTAGGCTCGAGCTCGGCTCGAAAACAATACTATTGGGCTCGGCTCGGGCTCGAAACTCGTTAGGCTCGGCTCGGGCTCGTCAGGCTCGGCTCGGCTCGAAATGAAAAAAAATTATAATTTTTTTTATAAAAGATTCGTTAAAAATCTCTTTCATAACCAACACTAAAATAAAATTCAATGACCGGAAAAGGGAAAAAGTGTCAAAAATTAGATTAATCCAAATAATCAATAAATATTCTTATAATACCAACACATAATTAAAGAAAATACAAAATTAAACAACAATCATTTAATGAAAGAAAATACAAACACATAATTTATTTTAGTGCATATGTAGATTTCGAGCCTGTTCACGAGCTTTTCGAGCCGAGCCTGGGTAGGCTCGGCTCGGCTTGTTAAGGTTTCGAGCCGAGCCTGAGCCGAGTCGAGCTCACTCGAGCCGAGCTTTGACCGAACTTTGACCGAGCCGAGCCCGAGTAGCTCGCGAGCCGGTCAGGCTCATTATCACCCCTAGTGAGTACTTCAACAATGTGGTCACAATTTGGGAGATCTTCTTCTACCATTGTCAGCGTAGTATCCTCAGCGATGAGTATACTGCGGTGAATTAAGTCTTCTTGAATTATATGGTCAAGAATATGAATATGATGACATTCTTCAGTCTGCCTTCCGATATCAGTATTGAACATCCCAAAAGTAATTTGGTCATTGTCGACACGCATTGTAAGTTCTCCTTTTGATACATCAATAACGGCTTTCCCAGTAGCTAAGAATGGGTGGCCAAGGATTATGGGAACATCCTTGACAGCCTCGCAGTCAAGAATAATGAAGTCTGCTGGGAAAACAAACTTGTCTACACGAACAAGCACAACCTTGATTTGACCATTCGGATGAGTCAAAGATATGTCTGCCAATTGTAATGTGATTGCAGTGGGCTTCGTTTCCCAAATGACTAACTTTTAAAAAGTAGATAATGACATTAAATTGATACTAGCCGCCAAATCACAAAGAGCTTTACTAAAGTAGTGATTACAAATAGAGTAATGAATGATGAAGTTGTCCTGGTCTTTCATCTTTCTCGGTAAAGGGGTAGATATTAGCGCATTATACTCCCTAGTGAGCGCAATGGTTTCGATTGCACTAAGCTTCTTCTTCTTGTATAGAATATCCTTTATAAACTTGGCATAATTAGAAATCTGTGTAAGGGCATCAATCAAAGGATTTTGTACGGTAAGTTGTTGCAAAGTATCATGAAAGAATTGAAATTGAGAACCAAACTCGGGGTTTTTAAATCTCTGAGGAAAAGGTGGAGATGGATTATCTGATTGTTGCGCCGATATTGGGCATTGTGGCGGCAACTTTGGTTGTAAAACAGATGAAACCGGAGTAATAGTAGGAAGGACATTACTTGTATTACAATCGTTATCTCCATCTTGTATTGTATGATCAGGTAGGGAAAATTCTCCCGTTCTTGAGTAGATATAGGAACTGGTTGCATCGAGTCAGTAGTTTGTTTGCCACTGCAAAGAGTAATAAGCCTTGTAATGCTCCTTACCCTTATTCACCAAACACTCAGTGTTGCTAGGTAGTGTGCCCGACTGTCTAGAATTCATGTCAGTAGCCAACTACCCCAATTGAGCTTCCAAAGTACTTATTGATGAAGAGTGGCCATGCACTATAACTTCTGTGCGAGACAAATGATCACGCATCATCTTTTCAAAAAGAGAAAATGGGTCAGAGATAGTTTGTGGAACATAATGACTCATCTGAGACTGAGTCTAAGATGGTGTTCCATATTGTGATTGCACACCATACTGTGATTGTTGAGATTGTGAAGCAGTATGTTGTGGTTGCTTCTATTTCTGTTATGGTTGCAATAGAGTCTGTTGTGTAAACTATTGTTGTGGATAACTGAAATTTCCTTGACGAACACTAAAATTCCCTTGAAATGAATTATTTCTATAGTGAAATGCTCCTCAATGTGGTGCAGAAATAGAGTTACCCCAAGAGTGTCGATTAGTTGTGTTGTACGATATACCCATGTTGTTGCCTCGCATATTGCTGACATAACTAGCATTTTCTGTATGTTGTGGGCGATCCTCACAACTATGGTTCTTGCCAAAAATCTCACAAAAAATACATGAGTAGCAATTTGTTGAGCAAGCTGGATAGCAACAACTTTACTTGTTCATTCCATGTTCTTGATTTTGTTCTCCAAAGTAGAAATATGAGCCTTTAGAGAAGAACGATCATCAAGCTCGAACACCCCTGGTGCAACTTTGCATGAAGTAGCCCTTGAGATAGGGTATTGAGAATCGTTCTGAGAAAATTGCTCCAACACACCAACATCGTTGTAAGTGCAATCAAGCAATGGTCTATTCGCTGACCCATTGTGTAACGCCTCAGTTTTGGACCTAGAGGTTTTAAGGGTGGTTTAGGGTTCGACGAATCTTGATTAGAGATCCGAGTTAGTTCGGAGTCGGTTCAGGGAAATCTTATTTCGTTATGTGATAAAATCATGCGAAAAAATTCTAAAGTCATCTTTAAATATGTATTGAGGGAAAGTGAAGCCAATTTTGGAAAATGATTTTTGGAAAGCCGACATTTCGGTTTGGTGACTAAAATGTAAAAATTGAAAATTCTGTTTTAAGGGATAAATTGAAAAGGGGCCAATGCTTAAATCTTTAGGGAGCTTATATCTATTTTGTGAACCTTTTCCCTCAAATTGACCATTTTAATGGTTTAATTAAAAAGGATTTAAAGTAAAAAAGAACTATTAATAGCAAAAAGAGATTTTACGTAACTAACTTTTCTCTCATTTTACCAATCATCCAAACACTCTTCTTTTTCTGTAAAATTTCAGAGATTTCTATTTTCTCAAATCTTTTTGGTTAGCAAATGATTTGTTTGAGTTTCCTTTCAATTTCCTAAAGCTATCTTGACAGACTTCTTCAAAATCTTGTCATTTGAGGGGAAGAGCCAAGGTTAGAGGTAATATTTCGTTAAAATCCTCTAATCAAGGTTCTTTAATGAAATTCCCAAGTCTTTATCTTCTTAAATATGTTTATTAACTAAGTTTCATGTTTTGATTAATGGAAATTCCCAAGTCTTTAATGAAATTCGTTTGGGCACTATTTTGATTGATTTCAGAATAATTGTAAACTTAATTTGGATGTTAATTGATGTGAGAATAATGGTTTTGTAATAATGATCCCGAAATAGGATGGATCTCTAATTGTTAAATTGTTAGATTTTGGGTTTTTTGAGGTGTTAGTGTGAAATCTGAGTTGCTGGAGGTATAAAGATAATTATGATGATTTTGGATGTTGAATGATCGTTAAAATGGAGTGGATGTGTTAGATTATGGTTGCGCTGAGTTTAGAGAGCAATCGAAGGCGATTTCAGTTGTTTTGGATGGGTCTTTTGGTCTTTTAGGGCAGAGCAACGAGATTGTTTAAGTTGCTGGTGATTTTAATGCATTATGATGCATTAATCTCCTGTTCTTATGTGGTATAAACAAGGGAGATTACATCGGAAGCAATCGATGAAGTATCGGGGGCTTCAGATGATTAAATTTGCGTCGGCGAATCTTGATTTGGCAAGTCTGTGATTGGGAATGAGTTTTCCAGGTTTGAAACACTTTAATGGTGGATTTGGGGAAATAGTGTAAGCTTGAAACACTTTACTAAGTTCGGAAGTAAGTAAAAGGATTTTCTTCCTTGGATTGTGTTATTATGGATTGTTGATGCACTTGATTTTAAATGTGTGTTCCCTACTATTTTAAAGTATGAATTGAAGTAAGTGATTTACTGTTTTTGATGATATATTGACGAAGGATGCACATGGTAAGTGATCCTTGTATGTATATGCTTATACATGTTTTATGAAGAATGGTTTGATGCTTGGAAATGTGGCTTATTGGTAATGGTTTGAAAACAATGAGGTTTGTGCTAAATGAGAATTATATTGGAAAGTGATGTTGTAAAAATGGTTTATAAATGAAATCGGATATTGTTAGCCGGCTATAGGATTGAGTGCACTATAAACGATTTGCCTTGGATGTTGAGGGGTTTATATGGTGTACGAAATACTCCATCCAAGTACCCTAATGATTGAGGTAATTGAGTTGTGTCCCATCTCTCGTTACTGGGGTTATACATCTACCGATGAGTGGTGTTGAGGGGTTGTAAGGTAGCGATTAAGGTAATTGAGTTGTGTCCTGTCTCTCTTGTTTTGTTTTATTCTCATGCCTTAATTATTAATAACACAATAGGACCAAGAAGAAAGCTACGTTCGAGTACGATTGCTCCTGATGGTGAGCAAAAAAATCAAGAGAACGAGGTTCTGCCTTGTGGGAATTTACCTCCTCCACCGCCTCCACCTGGGGGTGAGGAGCAAGGACAGCGTGGGCAAGTTGTTCCTGTGTTGGGAGATTTGACGCCTTTGGTTCAGGCGATTATTGGGGCATTCCAGGCTGCTTTTGTGTAACACCCCAAATTTGGGCCTAGATGTTTAGAGTCTGAACCAGACCGGTCTGAAAAACAGTTCGAATCTAAAAGAGAGTTTTAGGGAACACCTAGTTCGGGATGCTTTAAAAATATAGAAAAATATCTAAAAATCCTTATTTAATATAAGAAAGACAATGGTGGAATCAATTTTACAAAATAAGGTTTATAAATACTACATTTCGGTGTAGTGACCAAATCGCAGTTTTTGCAAAGTTAAGTAGTGACTGTTTTGTAAAGGATTGAAACTTTGAATCTTTAAGGAGCTAATTTTACCAAAATGTTTTCATCAGATTTTTCCTTAATTTGGGTGATTTAATTAATGTTTTAATTAAAGAAAATGAAGGTGATTAAATTAGAAAACTACCTTTGACTTTTCAGAACTATTTTTCACAAATTTTCCCTCATTTCATTTTCTCTCAAATTCCTTTCAACCAAACACATTTCTCCAGAAAATACACTTTGATTTTCACTTCATTTGATGAGATTTCAATCACTCTTTGATTCCTAATCAATTCCTCACAAATCCTCTTGATTTCTACATTGAATTTTCATGAAAACTTACCCAAATCAAGGAGAAATCATCCATTAGAGGTAAGCTTCGTCCTTCTCCTCTAATGATCAGTTCTTTACTGAAACTCCCAAGTTATCAATCCTTTATTAATGATTTTTAAGTGATTTTAATGTTAGGAACAAGAAATTGTCTTAAAACTCAAGATTTTGGAAGAGATCTTGAAGATTTTCGTGGTGATTGATTGGGATCTGTTTTGAGATGGTTTTCTAATGTATTTTGGATGTTAAATGATGTTAGAAATGAGGTTTTATCAATCCAATCATGAATATGTTTGTTTTTCCTAAGTTTTGCTTGCTAGAATGATGGTTTTTGGGGTGATTTTGGTGTTCTGCTATAGCTGGAGGTATAAGGACGTGGTTGTGTTGGTTTTTGATGTTAATTGATGTTTAAAAAATGATTAGAAGTGATGGATCTTTGCTGGGTTTTGTTTTGGAAGAGTTTGGAGGTGATTTCGGTAGTGTTTGGTAGCCGAAATGTGGTTTTTGTGTAGAGAAGCGAGTTTGGGTGTGTGGCTGATGATTTCAATGCATGATGATGCATTAATCCTCTGCTCTTATGTGTTTAAAACAGGGGAGACATCTTCGGACACCTTTGGAGTTGATACGGAAGCTTAGATTGTGTTTCGGCGAGCAAGCGAAACGTAATCAGTGAGTGCGTATGGTTTTAGAAGTCCTTGATGGACAAAGAAACAAGGTTTGGGGATTTAGGAAAGGTTTGAAACACCTTCCTAAGTCCGGAAGTAAGTATTCGCTAGATTGCTCTCTTGAATGTGGTGATTGCCCCTAAAATGCTTTTACATGCTCATGGTTTTAGATTGATAAATTCCTACTGTTTTTATGCATGAATTATAGCATGCGATGATGATTGAAATGATTTCATAAAGTAACATGTTGCATAGTTGAGATTTGAGCTTTTATGTTAAAGCATAGAAAATGTTATGATCTTGAAATGAGATGAAAATGTTGAGATTTAATGCATGAAAAACAGTAGGTGAGATGATGATTTGACATAATATATTGGCATAGATGTTGAGATACTTACCGGATATAATTGATCGATCAATAGGATGAGAGTGCACTATAAACTAAAAATCCGTACGTGCTCTTTGGTTAAGCCAAACGGAGAGAACCGATGATGGGCATTCCATCGGGTAGGACTTGGTGAAATACCCAAGCATTGTGGCAATGAGAGATTCTGCCGTGTGAGTACGGTGATGTGAGATTCCACCGGAAACTATGTTGCTAGACGAGTGAGTACGGTGATGAGAGATGCCACCGGAAGTGTCTAGTGAGATGTCCACATATTCGAGTAATAATGAGATGTGAAATGCCAATATAAATATGTAATGGTTTTGATTCACATGTACCTTTGATGAAATGGTTTATGCTATGAGAAATGCATATGTGATTTGTTTATGAAATGTAGAGTACAAGCATGTGTATGGCTTTGCCATGAGTTTTGCATTGGTTAAAATGCATGAGATAGAATGAAGGTACATGTGGTTTCAATGAGAAATTGCTTTGAATGTTTTTCAAGCATGAGATAAAATGAGCATGTTGTTTAAAAGCTTTTGAGAAAGTGTTTTCAATATGTGCATTATTGTGTTGGTTTTCTTTAGAGCATGCCTCACTAAGCATTTGTGCTTATGCTCTCTCTTTTACCAATAATGCAGATAATTAAGGTGTTTTCGGGCATCAAAGAAGTTAAGATCATCCAAGGAAGTCCAAGCTCATGTATGGTGAAGTTTTCACACACTTTAGTTTTGATAAAATGGCAATGGGAAACCAAGAATTGTATTTGGGAGATATGTTGAACTCCCTAAGGTTGTGGCATGTTTGCATTAGCTTGTTTGAGTTGTAAATGGCCTTAATCGTTTGATTTGATGTTGGATTGCTTATTTTGGTTTTGAGATTAGGAAGCATGGCTCTAGACTAATGAGAATTTGTCTTTGATGCCATGTTTGTGTTAGGATGTCCCAAATATGTTCCTTATATGTATGTTGGACTGCTGATATGTTTTGGGAGTCTTTGGGGCATTTGCTGTTGTTTCTGGGCAGAGTGTATCGAAACACCCTATGGTGTTTCGGAACAGGTGCCTGAAATCGTCTTGGCGTTTCGAAATGTATGGGGCTGTTTCGATACAGTTTGGCTACTGGAATGCCATGTTTCGGAACTGGTCTCGAAATATACCCGCGTACCGAAACGGTCACCACCGTTCCAATACAGCGTTTCGGTACGGTGAGTAGGCGTTCTGAAACGGGTTATCGTTGGACCTAGATTTGAAATGTTTTGAGTCTGCATGTTTTACATTTTAGTCCTAAATGTTGTGATTGCAATTGCTTGAGCTTGAGATGTCTTTTTAAGATGAAATTTGGCAGAGAAGCATGTAACATGATTAATTTCATAATGGTAATCCTAAAATCCATGAAGTCCCTCTAATTTACAAAAATTACATTTTGGTCCCTAAACTTTTATTAAGTGCAATTGAGTCCCTAAATGTTATCTGATCGTTGTGCCTTTCTCAATCATGACTCGTGAGTACTCACATAGGGTTAACATGTATTTAGACAAGATTGAAATGAGAAAAGGGTCGTTAATCAAGGTTGATTTTCGGGTTGACTCTGGTTTTCCCCGTGTAATCTTCGTAGTTCGGGTCAAACGTCTAGGCCGGGCTAAGGGGGTTACATGTTGCTGTAGTGCAAGTGCAAGCACCTTTTGTTGGGCAAGTGGGATTGCCGTTAGAACGCTTGCAAAGTTTAGGAGACGTTGAGTATCTTGGATTGTCTCTTGAAGCATCTGAGGCTTTGATGGCTAGTACGATCCGTATTTTGGATCAAATGGGGTGTAATGATGCACGTAAGCTGAGATATGCTATTTCATTGTTGCATGGTGATATATACAGTTGGTGGATGACTGTGACAACGGCTATGGAGCCCAATAAGGTGGATTGGGAGTTCTTCCAAGCTGCCTTTAAGAAGAAGTATCTAGGGGTTAAGATACTTGGACGATAAGAAGCTTGAGTTTATGTCCTTGGTTCAAGGTAGCATGATAGTGGCTGAGTATGAGGTCCAGTTCGTTCGTTTGAGCCAATATGCTCCTGAGTTGTTTTCGAGTGATAGGCATCGTTGTGATCACTTTCGTTATGGTGTAAAGTGTCCAAAAGTCCTATATTTCATACACTTTCCAACTCTTATTATGACTCTTTTAAGCACAAGATGACCCCCCAAGAGGGGAGAAAAAGCTACACCACCTCAGGAAGTGGTTATGTCTAGGAGATGCACCCAAATGCACTCCTAACATAACTTAATTTTTATTTTTATGCATTATGAACAAAGTTTATTTTATTTTATGATTAGATTAATTTTTAGCATTTAGTTTTTCTGATATTACTTAATTTTTTTTATTTTTAGTATTTTAGGATCAAATTTAAAAGAGCGGGATTTAGAGGGAAGCCCAGCGAGAAGCCCACCCACCATCCTGCCGAGACAGCAGCCAGCACAGCACGTGTAACGGCTAGTTGGCCGCCAATGGCTAGTTGCCAAGGGCTCCGAAAATAACGGGCAGATTACTCCGTAACGTGTGCGACAAAATCGAACCGTTGAGCATTTAATGCCGCCCTGACACCTCTCGACAGCTCCTATATATACACCCTTCAGTTACTCCGTTTCACTTTACTTTAATCTTCTTGCTATTTGATATCTGATTACCCTACTCTCACACAGTTTTCATTTCCAGTTTCAGTTAAAAACAAACCATTCACATGGCTTCAACATCGACCAAGAAACCCATTCACACCAGATTTTGCTTCAAGGCGGATGAGGAGCTATACAAGGAAAAATTATCCAAGCAGGCCGTATGGGAGGAACAGGGCTTCCTTTACACGCAGCAAATAGGAGACCGTGGTCTAGAGCCTGCCCTGTTCCGAACCATCCATTACAAGGGATGGGAGACATTCGCGCAACAGCCTGAGATAGTGAATGTCACAATAGTCAGAGAGTTCTACTCCCACCACCCTTGCCCGGAGAAGCCGTTCGTCTACGTCCGTGAGGAGGCGGTTAAAATCAATCTTGTTGTCATCAACAGCTATTACGGCCTTGATATGAACGACAATCCACATGAAGAATGGAGGCAGTCACTGACGGCTGCCCATTATGACGAGATAAAGGCCAGAATGTGCAAGCCCAATACACCATGGCTGGGGGGCAAACACGTGGGATCTGTCCAGCGCCGCCACCACCTGCCTAACGCCATGCTATGGAACTCATTCATGAAGAGGCGTCTGCTGCCCTCATCCCACAACTCCAATGTTGACCGGCCGTGCTTTGCTCTGATATACAACATCATCACAAACCGGCCAATCAACGTAGGGGAGATTATCTGCACGGAAATATACAATTGCCTCAAGAAGAAGAAGGGCGGGTTATACTTCCCATCTCTCATCACAGGTTTCTACTCCAATTTGGAGTCCAGATAGAGCCCATAGATGAATTGACAACTGCCAAAGAAAGCTGGAATAAGAAGGTCCGCGCACAGATGATGCAGGACCCAGAACCAGCAACGCCCAGTCAGCCCTCCGCCGCCCAGTTTGAAACGCCAGCCGCCCCGGCAGTACTGACGCTGTCCCAGACATGGAGGTCATTCCGCTGCTACACACACTCTTAGAGCATACAAAAAGGATAGAGCAGCAACATGTGGCCTTCATGAATTATGTGGGGAAGGCCGAAGAAGCCTTGGTGGCTTATTTCCTACAGAAGTTCCCCGGTGATGTGCCCATCATTCCACCATTCACTACGGAGCTTGCAGCAGCAGTACAAACACATCAAACTCCACCAGCCGCCACACCCCGCCCGACAGACTGCCAGGTGCCCTCTCCTATGCATTCTCCACATCACTCAGCTGCAACCCCTTCGCACACCGTGGCAGACTCCCACGAGAGGCACAAACAAAATATCTCCCCCACCTGCACAGCCAACACAGTAGCAGACTCCTCCTTGTTAGAGGAGATTGAGCAGCCACCGCCGGAGCAAGAAATAGCAGTAGTTGCAGCAATAACAGCTATCCCTATGGAATTCATCCCACCGACAACACCCACAAAGGTAGGAACAAGGATGAGGAAGCGGCACATAATAGCCGAAGACCCTGTGGACCTCGAGACGGAGTCAGAAGAGAGCGACACATCTCTCGTCGTTCCCCCTGCCAAGCATCAAGAAGAGCCACAACATACGCCAAAGAGAGTCCAGCCGCCGCGGAAAGTGAAAACCTCACCTGCCAGAACCGCCACCAAGGCATCAGTCGTCGTCGCTTCGTCATCAAAACATCCTCCTCCTCCTCAACTGATTCGAATCCCACCTCCTTCTAACTCTCAACAAACTTTTATTTTTCTTTTATTTTATCTTTATCTTTATTTTTATTTATTCTATTTTCTTTGTTTTCTAATTTTAACATGTCTATTTAATTATCTTTATGCTAATTTGTGCTTTGAGGAAAATGCCCATCTCGAGTTTGGGGGGGGGGTAGCTTTCGCATCATTTGTAGGCATTTTTAGTTGCATTTAGATTGCATTGTACTTGCCTTAGTAATAATCGGAAAAAGAAAAATTTGTTATGACTTGTGCTTATGATAGGATAGCCGATCAATTCATTTTCGCACCTAACTAATATGAAATTTTATCTTGGGAAAAGGCATAAAATGTGACTTAGATTTTTTTCTTTTTGCCTAAAAATGTGGAATATCTCTGTTACTTGTTAAATGTATAGAATATGTGATGAACACTACCTGTTTGTTTTTTCTAGAATTCTTTGCAAAATTCTAACAATAATTGCAGGTAGCCGCCGAGGTAGGTAAAAGAAACAGAAAGATGCAGAACGGCCAAGGCAGCAAAATCAATAACAAAGAAGAAATGATGTATTACCCTGGAGGTGCCCACAACAAGCTCTAGGAAGAATCATGTGCGAGGACACTCCACTGCTATCAAAGTCCATGAATCTGAAAGCCTAAAAGTGACGGACAAATTAGCATGAGTGAATGAAAGCCTTCACGGGATGACTCTACTCCAAGGGTTCGGGGTTCTGTAGTTTGCTCCAATCTCAATGTCAGACCTGGAAGAGTAGTTGTGATAAGCTGAAGTCCTCATTGCCATGATTAATAATGTGCTTAACCGTGCTGCCTCAGCAGCAACCTTTCAATTGCAATAGTATCTTTGTTTAATCTTTTATTTTGTGTATTCAGCTTGTTTACAGATCTGAAAATATTACACAGGCATGTGGAATTTAATTCTGAGTTTTTTTCTTGCTTATTTCCCTTCATTAAGTTTTGTATATAGGTGCCACGGTCTTGAGGCAGAAAATCAGGTTAAAAACATTTTTTCTTTCTGACTATTATTAGAGCAAGTACTCTAGGTTGCATTGCTTGAGGACAAGCAATAGTTCGTGTTTGGGGGTGTGTACAGTGTTCCAAAGTCCTATATTTCATACCCTTTCCAACTCTTATTATGATTGTTTTTAAGCACATATTAGGCATAATTAGGTTCAGGCATAGCATTTTACAATATTTCATCGTTTTGCCTTATTTCTACAGCTTATCATTCATTTGGTGAATATGAGATATTGTTTTAGTGTATTCTTGCTTGTAGCTACTAACAGTTGAGCGAGAGAACCGAGGAACGGAGGATAATACGCTGAGTAACAAACCCAAGAGTTGTACTGAAGCAATTCCAACAAAAGTAAGTTGCTGTCGAGCACCTACTGAGCAAAGCTGCTGCAGACCTTGCTGCCGCGGCAGCTGATTATGGAAGTTGGAGAACCAGAGCGCGATTTGTAGAACTCAAACACCTTATTCTATCGCCGGTGTTCATGTGATTTTCTGACGTCTGTAGCAGCAGCTAGGGCCACTGAAGCAAAAACTCTCAAGCTCACTTGCGGTTGAAGGAAAACAGGAAACAGTCCATATTTCATGCAAAGAAGTCAGCATTTAAAGTCATATTAAAGAGGGAAAGCTACTTTAGAGGACTTCTACTTTAAGGAGGACTTAACCTAGTCTTATGGTCTATAAATACCCATTGTAACTCCTAGTTCAAATCATCCTAGGTATTCTATAGACTACTCTTGTGCTCTCCGCCGCCGCCATGTTTTAATTCCCCATTGGTTAGGGTTATGTTGTAACTAGAGTGAAATGGTTGTTTTAGGTTTTTGAGTTATTTCTTCAATAAAATATTTCAAATTTACTTAATCCATGATTCTTCATTCTTTCAATCTTTCCACACCAGTCGTTTGAGAGAATCCATTTGTCGGGCACGAAAGTGCAAGGCTCAGGAAAGGGTTAAGTACAGTCACAACGGGAGGCGTGACTAACTTGGTTCCACACTAGTCCAAAAGTTTTAGCGGCTAAAAGGGATCATAAACCAAGTTGATTGCCTTAGTTCCACACTAGTCCCCAAGTCATCAATCTCGAGCATCTTAACCTAGAAATAGGAGAGATCATTGTTGACTATCCTGCCGAACTTGAAGTATCTACTAGACTTCCCGCCAGGACTTCTTTCCATTCCACCTACCGAGACAGTACACACCCCTGCAGTGGCAGGGACCTGCTGCGGCCGCGTAACAGGGTCGTAGTTTGCCGCCCGCCATACCCACCGAGGCAACATATCGTGGCAGCAAAGAATAAGTCATACCTATTACAACGCAGTTTTCACACTAAGTGGCAGCATAACCCTGCCTGCTCTATCAATCTGATTCTCCTCTTCTTTATTATTTGTGTTTTATTTACTCTTCGATCTCAAACCAACTATTCATACTATTCATTTGTGTTTTTACTTTACCATTGTGCAGGAAATTACAAAGACGAGACGAGATGTCCAATCCTCGTGGGATTCAACATCTTTTATACTATAACTTGGCAGGAGTGTGCACTTGCACTCTCACAAAAAGGGAACACCTACACGCCCTACATATGGCTTGGTGCAGGAAGTGAAGAATTTCATGTTGGCGTCTGATTATACAAATTTTGATATGTTCGTAACGTGAGCTAATGATATAGAGCAGAGTTTGAGCTTTTCCTCTCGCGTGGGTAGCTCTAGCTTGGGTAAGAGAGCTGCGGATTCTGGTTATGGTGGTGGACAGTATAAGAGGCATCGTGATCGTAGGTACCAGCCTGAGGCGAGGTGAGGTAATATTGGACTTGGAGCGTCGGTTCAGGATAATAGGGTGGGGTTTAAGCATAATGCTTGATGGGTATGTGGATCGCATAAAGGATCAAGAACTTGGGGATTTTAGTAAAGAACCTTAAATTAGAGGAGAAAAACGCAGCTCACCTCTAATGGATGTTTTCCCCTTAATTGGCTAGATTTTCATGTAAAAACAAGATTAAAACAATAAGGTTTTGATAGGAAAACGATAAGAAATCATTTGATAACAAAAGATTAGAGAAATCAAGACTTTACCTTAAGATTTTGAAAAAGATTAGAGAAAGCAACAGGACCAACATGATCCACAACCACATACGGTCCAATAAACCTTAGACTAAGCTTACCCTTACGTCCGAATTGTATCACCTTCCTCCAAGTTGACAATTCAAAAACACACGGTCACCAACTGCATACTCCTTCTCCTTGAGCTTCAAACCTGCATAAGATTTCTAAAAATCTGAGGTAGCTTTGGAACGAACACAAATAAGCTTCACTTTCTCATTTGTGTTTTTCAACACATTAGGCAAGGAAACATGATTTTCCCCAACCTCAAGCCAACACAAAGGCGTACGACACTTCCTACCATACAAAGCCTCATACAGTGCCATCCGTATACTAGCTTGGTGATTGTTATTATATGCAAACTCCGCCAAAGGCAATTGTTTCTCCCAGGTTCCTTTGAACTTAATGACACAACATCTCAACATATCTTCCAAAACCTGAATCACATGTTCAGATTGACCATTCGATTGGGGATGATACGAAGTGCTAAATTCAGTTGTGTACCCAAAGCTTAATGTAGACACTCCCAAAACCACGCTGTAAACTGCAGATCTCTATCCAAAACTATAAACTTGGGCACTCCGTGAAAACACACAATCTCATCAATATACAAATCCACCAACTTATGTAAAGCATATGTCATATGCACACGCACAAAATATGCACACTTCGTAAACCGATCAACAATCATCCAAATGGAATCCTTCTTAGCTGGCATTAACGGAAACCCAGACACAAAATCCATGGTAATTCTCTTACATTTCCATTTCGGTATCCTCAACGGTTGCAACAACCCAGAAGGAAATTGATGCTCAGCTTTAACACGCTGACACACCATGAACTTAGCAACAAAATCAGCCACATCTTTCTTTAAACCAATCTAATAGTACTCTTCCTTCAAGTCTCGGTACATATTAGTACTAACAGGATGCATAGCAAAAGGACTACTATGCGCTTCAGTCATAATGGTTCGCCTAAACTAATCATCATTAGGCACCACTATCTGATCCTTGAAACAGAACAATCCATCATCATTAAAATGAAAATTCTTTAGATTCCCATCCATAATATCCTAAACATGCGGTACCAACTCTTCATCGTAATGTTGCTTTTCCGTAATCAACTATGAAAAAAATGACCTAACTTGCAACTCGGCCAACACACCTCTATCTTGCGTCACACTCAACCGTGCAAAAATTGTTTTAACTCCGCCACAACTTTCCTACTCAAGGAATCTTCCACAACATTAGCCTTACACGGGTGATACTCGATTGTCAAATCGTAATCCTTAAGTAACTCTAACCATCTACGTTGTCTAAGATTCAAAACCTTTTGAGTCATCAAATACTTTAAACTCTTGGGATCCATTTACACATTACACTTCTCACCATAAAGATAATGCCTTCAAATCTTTAAAGCAAACACAACCGCGGCAAGCTCAAGATCATGGGTAGGGTAATTGCGCTCGTGCACCTTCAATTGCCTAGATGCACAAGTCGCAACTTTTCCACCTTGCATCAACACACAACCCAAACCAACGTATGATGCATCACTATAAACAACAACTCCTTACCCGACTCAGGTTGAATCAAAATAGGACCTTGCGTCAAAGCTTCATTCAACTTCTCAAAAGCTTGTTGCCTATCCTCTGTCCACTCAAAGCGAACATTCTTTTGCAACAACTTAGTTAACGAAGCAGCAATCTGCGAAAAACCATCTACAAACCTACGATAGTAACTAACCAACCCAAGAAAACTACGAACTTGTGATACGAATTTAGGTGACTTCCAACCCATCACTGCCTCAATCTTATATGGTTCAAACTGAATTCCTTCGGCTGACACAACATGTATAAGAAAGATAACTTCCCTAAGCCAAAACTCACATTTGCTCAACCTAGCATACAATTGGCTATCAAACAAAGCCTGAAGCACAATTCACAAGTGTCGATCATTATCCTTCTCAGTACGAGAGTACACAAGGATATCATCAATAAACACCACCACAAACTGATCCAAGAATTCATGGAATACTCGATTCATCATATCTATGAATGCAGCATGTGCATTTGTCAAACCAAACAACATCACCAAGGACTCATAATGCTCGTACCTTGTACGAAAAGCAGTTTTAGGCACATCCACGTCCTTCACCTTCAACTGATAAAATCTAGACCTCAAATCAATCTTAGAAAACATCGAAGCACCTCGAAATTGTTCAAACAAATCATCTATCCTTGGCAAAGGGTACTTGTTCTTAATCATCAACTTGTTTAATTATCGATAATCAATACACATTCGCATCGTACCATCCTTCTTTTTCACAAACAACACCGGTGCACCCCAAGGTTAAACACTAGGCCTAATAAACCATCGATCAAGCAACTTCTGAAGTTGCGTCTTCAACTCCTTTAACTCTTTCGGAGCCAAACAATAGGGAGAAATAGACATTGTAGTTGTATTTTCATACAACTCAATGCCAAACTCAACCTCTCTATTCGGCGAAAAACCAAGCAATTCCTTCAGAAAAACACTTGGAAACTCACATACCGTACGTATGTCCTGAACACGCATATGTTTCTTGTAGTAGATCCTACGTGATCAAAGAACCATGGTGTTTTCTGAAGTATCATTTCTTTTATCTCTGTAGAACTTAACTCTGTTCATAATATAATAACCCTTGGTTTTATGCTTTTTTCTAGTGGGTTTGTTATTTATACTACTATATATGCACATTTATGTCATTTAGAATACATTTAACATTCCAAAAACAAAGAATGTAAAATGATTTAGCACCATGAGTACAAAAAGTTACCGCATGGCCTAAGTCAAGTGACACAATAAGGCTTATCCAGGGATGGGCGTTGTAACCCCCTCAACCTGGCCTATCTGATAGACTAAACCGAACGGGTTACACGGGGAATATTGAAGTAAACCGGGAAGATTTACCTAAATAAACAACCCTAGATTTTTTATTATCTTATCTAGATGCAAAATAGTTTCCTATGTGTTAAACATTGCAGTGGATCATTCGCAACTCAATCATACATTAATTTCATCCAATTACAACTTTTAGGGTCCATTTTGTAATTTTTCTGATTCATAGGGACTTAAGCTATTTTTGTGTTACCGGCTTTTAATTAGTCTCATTACATGCATCTTAGTCAAATCTCAGCTCAAAATAGTCATTCATGCTCATTTAATTACATCCACAACATTTAGGGACTAAAACGCAAAGAAATAGAACTTCAGAATATTTCGACAACTAATATAGTTGCCATACGTTTCGATACAGGCTAGCCATGTTTCGAAACACGGGCTCGTATCGAAATGCCCTTGAGCTGTTTCGAAACCGAGGTTTCCAATAGAAAATTGTACCATAACCGACCTTATCCGTTTCGAAGCCCTAAGACCATTCCAGGCATACCGTTTCGATACAGGCTCGAGTGTTTCGAAACACCTAGGCCTGTAATGACATATTTTGCTGGTTTACACCCTAAAATCCAACCTAAACCAATCCGACATGTTTCTAACATGCATACATCATACATAAACATTAATCCTCAAACATTTGCAGCATATTTAGCATCAAAGCATGGCTAATTGTATCAATGGAAAACTAAAGGCATGCAACCTAACAAATAAGCCACTCAAGAGTCAAAACTCCAATTAATACTCCAAACACAAAATAAAGCCCTTTTACAAGTATAAAAGCATAAAGCAAACATGCTCAAAGGGTGTTCATACACATCATCCAAACAAACCATGGAATCCCCCATTGCCCTTATTACTTTAGTCCATAACCAAAACATACTTTCAAAGTGAAGTCTATTAGGATTCCCTTGCAAGTTGCTGCCTCCAAACACTTAGTTATTTGCATTGATGGACAAAAGAGAGCGTAAGCATACAAGCTTAGTGAGGAGTTCTCAAAACCCAAAAAACACCATCAATGTGTAACACCCCAATTTTGGGCTTGGAAGTTTAGGGTCTGAACTGGACCGGTCTGATTTTCGGTTCGAATATAAAAGGTGGTTTTAGGGAAAGCCTAGTTCGGGATGCATTAAAAATATGGAAAATATCTAAAAATCCTCTTTTAATATATATAAGAGAGTGGTGAAATCAATTTTACAAAATAAGGTTTGGAAGTGTGACATTTCAAAATAGTGACTAAAATGTAATTTTTGAAAAGTTCAATGGTGACTGTTTTGTAAGGATTGAAACTTTGAATCTTTAAGGAGCTAATTTACCCAAGGAAGGATTTCTCAAGATTTTTCTTAATTTTAATGACTCATTTAATGTTTAACTAATTAAAAGAAAAGAGGGAAAACCATATTTTAATTTTCATAACCAACTTTTGCTAAAATTTTCCCATTTCATTTTCTCTCAAAATTCTCTCAGCCAAACACATTTCCACAGCAGCTTTTCTTTTGATTTTCACTCTAAATGATGAGGTTTCAATCATCAATTGATTCCTAAGCTTTACTACATCAAATCCTCTTCATTTGCTCATTGAATTTTCAAGGATTTTGGCTCTAAACAAGGAGAAATCTACATTTAGAGGTAAGGATGTTCTTCTCCTCTAAATATTCAGTTCTTTATTGAAATTCCCAAGTTCTCAATCCTTAAATTAAGTTTTATAAAAGGTTTTGATGATGTGATCTTGATTTTGGCTTAAAACTCAAGATTTGGATGTAATCTTGAAGAAATTCGTAAGGAATGTTTGGGCTCTGTTTTGAGATGTTTTTTTAAGTATTTTGGATGTTTAATGATGTGTAATTGAGGTTTAATCAATGCAATCCCAAATAGGTTTATTTTTCTAAGTTTTTACTTGTGAAAATGGTGGTTTTTGGGGTGATCTTGGTGTTCTGTTGTTGCTGGAGGTATAAGGACGAGTTTAGATCCTTTTTGGATGTTAATTGATGTTTAAGAATGTTTAGAAGTGATGGATCTTGGCTGGGTAATGTTGTGGATGAGTTTGGTCGTGATTTCAGTTGTGTTTGGTAGCCGAAATGTTAGATTTGTTGAGAGCAGCAAGTTTAGGTGTTGTGGCTGAAGATTTTAATGCATGATGATGCATTAATCCTCTGCTTTGATGTGTTTAAAACAGGGGAGACACATTCGGATCCATGTGGTATTGATCCGGAGGCTTGATCGGTGTTGCGGCAAGCTTGCGAAACGGAATTGGTGAGTGAAGTTTGGTTTTCAGCTTTGAAACCAGTGTTTGAAGGTTTTGGGAGCTTAGTTTAAGTCTAAGCAACTTAACTAAGCTCAAGAGTAAGTTTTCGGAGAAACTCTCTCTTTGATGAACCATGAGATGGTTCGATGCAATGTGTTTATTTTGCATGTTTAAATTCTATTTTGAAAGCATGTTTTAGCATGATTAATGCTGGTTTTGAAAGCCATGTGTTGAAGGATGCTCAAGGTAAGAGATCCTTGTTTTGATATTGATAAATGTGGTTTTGATGCATAGTGATGCATGATGGTTTAATGGCTTTGATTAATGCTTTAAAATAGTGGAATGTTGATGATAAATGATGTATATTGGCCAGTGATGTTTGGTTTTAAAGTACTTGAATCGGATATAGTTAGCCGGCTATAGGATTGGGTACACCGTGAATAAAGTCGCCTTGGATGTCGAGGGGTTGTAATTGTACCGTAAAATCCATCCAAGTACACTAACAAGATGTTTAAGATCACAATGGTGGTTGAAAGTCCATGTGTGGATCTTGTGTTGTATGTCTCGTGTTCTCGTTAGTGATGTTATACAACTACCAATGAGTGATGTGGAGGGGTTGTGATTGTACCGTTAAACTCCATCACGGGTGTTGAGGGGTTGTGATTGTACCGATAAACTCCACCTTGTATGTTTGGTAGTGTGTATGAAGCGTATGGGACAACGCTTGTAATCCGTGTATCCGATTGTGTTTTTATGTTGAAAATGGTTATGGATTATCACTTGGAAGCCAATATGACATGTTGATGTTAATGAAGCATGAGATGCTTGTTGTGTATGCATTGTTGCATGAGAAATGATATTTGTGAATGAAAAGGCCTTTTGAAAGGTGTTTTATAAAGTGCATTATTGTGTTGTTTCTTTAGAGCATGCCTCACTAAGCAATTGTGCTTACGCTCTCTTTCTTGAACCAATAATGCGGAGAATTGAAGTGCTTTAGAGGCAGCAAGGAGGCTAAGAATCCAAGGAAAGGCTGAGCTCATGTATGGTGACTATTTTTTTACAACATTATTAGCTTTTGGTATTTGGCAATGGGAACCTATGTTGTGTTTTTGGGAGATGTTTTGGACTCCCTGAGTTTGGCATGATGCCTATTTTTTTTTTGACTTGTAATTGGCCATTTGGTGTTTGCTTTGGTGATTTGGTGGTTGGTTGGTTTCCTAAATTAGGATGCATGCCTATAGACTTGTGGTTTTTCCTAATTGATGCCATGAATGTGTTTTGATGATGCAAGTATGTTCCTTATATGTATGATGACTTGTTGGCATGATTAGGAGGTCATAGGGATGTGTTTGAGTGGTTAATTGTATGATAAATCAGCAAAATCTACATTTTCTGGGCAGTCCGTATCGGAACGGGCACTACCGTTTCGAAACGGGGGCCTGTAATGGCCTTCGTGTATCGAAACGGGTAAAGGGCGTTTCGAAACGGATTTACCACTGTCAAGCCCTGTTTCGAAACAGGTCTCGAAATGAACCCGCGTTTCGGGACGGTCAACCCTCGTTCCGAAACAGGTGACCATTGGGCACTGATTTGAATGGTTTAAGGTTTGCAAGCTTTAAGTTTTAGTCCTGAATTTTGTATATGCAATTGCTTGAGCTTGAGAGGTCCGTTTAAGGTGAAATTTGGTAGGGAAGCATGTAATATGACTAATTTCATAGTGGTAACTTAAAAATCAGTTAAGTCCTCTTAATTTCCAGAATTTACATTTTGGTCCCTAAATGTTGTAATTTGTGCAATTGAGTCCCTTAACGTTTTCCGATCGCTGTGCTTTTCAAGTATGCTCTTCTCAAGGGTACGCCTAGGTTTAATGTGCATCTAGACAAGATTAAAAGGGAATAAAAAAGGGTCGTTAATCAAGGTTGACTTTCGGGTTGACTTTGGTTTTCCCCGTGTAATCTTCGTAGTTCGGGTCAACCGTCTAGGCCGGGCTAAGGGGATTACATTTGGTGGTATCAGAGCTAAGTTCTCGAGTAAATGGGAATGGTTGTGTGGGTGATATATGTATGATTGCTTTGTATGCTTTTTAAGTGAAAGTTTGAGGTGTGAATTGTAAAGTATGTTGCAATTGTGATGCTATGCTATGTTGAAGCATGTTAGAGGGACCCATTGCCATATAAAAACTAATGAAATGAATTGTTTTTGAAAAATGAGCTTGACTGCTTGGATTACTTACCTTGTTGGGCCTAATTATGTATATTGCATTTGTGTTAGTGCATTGTTTAGTGAATAGGACCTCGTAGAGAGACGAGGATTAATACGCGAGCTATGGCTCAGAACGAGAATGAAGAGAATGCTGATAATGTAGTTGATTTACCTCCTCCACCTGGTGGTGGTGGTGCTGGAGGTGATGGAGCTGGTGTTGATGCTGGTGCTGGGGTCGCTGGACCTGAAGCTGGACAGGGGCAAGCTGCTCCTGATATGACAGTTTTAATACAAGCTATTGTTGGAGCCTTTCAGGCGGCAGTAGCTGGAGCTCATGGAGCTGGGCATCAGGGAGATGCTAATGCTAGACTACCTTTGGAACGTCTGCGCAGTCTGGGAGGGACTGAGTTCAGAGGTTTGTCTGCTGAAGGTTCCGAATCTTGGTTGGAAAGTACCAAGAGGATATTGGGACAAATGAACTGTAATGATGTGCAGAAGCTAGGATAAGTGGTATCGCTGTTACATGATGATGCGTATACCTGGTGGACGACTGTTATCTCCGGAATGGAGGAAGTTAATGTGACTTGGACGTTCTTTCTGAACGCGTTCAAGCGGAGGTATCTAGGTGTGCGATACCTGGACGAAAAGAAAAGAGAATTCATGTCTCTGACGCAAGGGAGCATGACAGTATCTGAGTACGAGATACAGTTTGTTCGTCTCAGTCAGTACGCACCTGAGCTTGTCCCTGATGAAAGGGAAAGGTGTGAACGTTTCCGATATGGTTTGGTGACGGACGTAAAGACCTATATGCTTGCAGCTGAGTACACTGATTTTGATGTACTGGTGGGGAGAGTGAAGGATATTGAGCAGAACCTAGGTTTGTCTTCCAGGAATGCTGGTTCTGGCTCGGGCAAGAGAGCTGCTGAGTATAGTTCCGGTGGAGGACGGAACAAGAGAGGACGAGATAAGAGGTATCAGTCTTCTGCTAGACGTGGTGTTGGAGGGCATGGTGCGTCTGTTCAGGGAGACAGGGCGAGAGCTGATCAGAACACATGCTGGGCGTGTGGATCGCGTGGCCATTTGAGGCATGATTGTCCTCGAGCAGCGAGGGAGGTTCAGGCTCCTGTTGTTGTAGCTGGTAATTCATGCTGGAATTGTGGTTCGGCAGACCACATGAGGAGGGAGTGTCTTTTGTTGGCCGGTGGTGGTCAGGGACGTGCTCCTGGAGTTGTTGCACCACAGAGAGGTCGTGGACGCGGCCGTGGTAACTTCCAGCACAGAGAGGATGGTGGAAGGAATGTGGCGCATGTAGTGGCTGTCCAACCTGAGGGTGGTGTCCAGGCTCGAGTGTATGCGCAGCGAGAGGGGAGAAATGACACGGATGTGATCGCAGGTACTTTCACTTTGCAATCCTTGTCATTACTTTCCTTGATTGATTCTAGATCTACACACTCATACATATTGCGTGAACATGCTCAATTGCTTGGTTTGCCTGTTGAGTCTTTGGATGTTGGTATGCGTGTAACTAGTTCCTTTGGTGAGACCGTTGTGACACGGCAGTTGTATAGAAGGTGTCCCTTGGTTGTTCAAGATCATGTTTTTCATGTTGATCTTATGGAATTGCCTTTCTATGGTTTTGATGTAATCCTTGGTATGGATTTGCTTGTTGAACATCGAGCTGTGGTGGATTTTGAGAACAAGCGAGTTTCGTTGAAGCTTGCGGATGATTATGAGGGAGTGGTGGTTGGAGAGAATGTGAAGTTTCTTGCCAATGTGGTGTCTACATTGGAGGCGAGCCGGATGCTGAGGCAAGGTTGTGAGGCCTACCTAGCCTTTGTGATGAATCCTAGCTCTAAGGAGTTGCGAGTGCAAGATATCAGGACTGTGCGAGAGTTTCCTGGTGTGATTCCGGAGGAGTTGCCTGGACTGCCTCCTAATCGAGAGGTGGAGTTTGGAATTGACCTGTATGAGAATACAACTCCAGTTTCCATTACTCCTTATCGAATGGCACCTAAGGAGTTGAAAGAGCTGAAGACGCAACTTCAGGAGTTTCTTGATCGTGGTTTCATTCGGCCGAGTGTGTCACCTTGGGGTGCACCGGTCTTGTTTGTGAAGAAAAAGGATGGCACTATGAGAATGTGCATCGGTTACCGTCAGCTGAACAAGTTGACTATCAAGAATCGGTATCCATTACCGAGGATTGATGACCTTTTTGATCAATTTCGGGGAGCGGTTGTGTTCTCTAAGATTGACTTAAGGTCAGGGTACTACCAGTTGAAGGTGAAGGACGTGGATGTGCCAAAGACAGCCTTCAGAATGAGGTATGGGCATTATGAGTTCCTTGTGATGCCGTTTGGTTTGACGAATGCTCCTGCAGCTTTCATGGACATGATGAATAGAGTTTTCCATGAATATTTGGACAAGTTTGTTGTGGTGTTCATTGATGATATCCTCATGTACTCTCGTACTGAGGAGGAGTATGAGGGGCATTTGAGGATTGTGTTGCAGGCTTTGTTGGAGAATCAGCTTTATGCTAAGTTAAGCAAGTGTGAGTTCTGGCTCAGGGAGGTTGTGTTCCTTGGTCATGTGGTTTCTGTTGAGGGGATTCGTGTTGATCCTCAGAAGGTTGAGGCGGTGATGAATTGGAAGCCTCCTAAGTCTGTTCATGAAGTCCGTAGTTTCCTTGGTTTGGCAGGATACTACCGGAGGTTCGTGGATGGATTTTCAAAGATTGCTGCACCTTTGACGAAGTTGTTGCAGAAGGATGTCAAGTTTGAATGGACGGAAGCGAGACAGCAGGCTTTTGAGAAGCTGAAGGCAGCTTTGACGCAAGCTCCTATCTTGGTTCAGCCTGAATCAGGGAAAGAGTTTGTGGTGTATAATGACGCATCCTACGTTGGTTTGGGATGTGTGTTGATGCAAGAGGGTAAGGTGGTGGCTTATGCATCGCGCCAGTTGAAGGTGCATGAGCGCAATTATCCTACGCATGACATTGAATTGGCTGCGGTGGTTTTTGCCTTGAAATTTTGGAGACATTACCTGTATGGTGAGAAGTGTACTGTGTACATGGATCACAAGAGTTTGAAGTATCTGATGTCTCAGAAGGAGTTGAATCTTAGGCAACAACGTTGGGTGGAGTTGCTTAAAGATTACGATCTGACGATCGAGTATCATCCGGGAAAAGCTAATGTTGTAGCGGATACCTTGAGTAGGAAGGTAGCAGTGGAGTTGAGGGCTATGTTTGCCAGTTTGAGTATATCGCGAGATGGTGGTCTTGTGGCTGAATTGCAAGTGAAACCATCCTTGGTTCAGTTGATAAAGGATAATCAGCTGTTGGATGATTCCTTGGTGCCACATGTTCAGAATATTGCTGAGGATAGACCATCGGATTTCTGCTTTAATGATGATGGAGTTTTATGTTTTGGGACTCGAATAGTAGTGCCCAATGATACTGAGTTGAGGCATACTATTCTGACTGAAGCTCATAGTAGTCCTTTTGCTATGCACCCTTGTAGTACTAAGAAGTATCGTGATCTTCATGATGAGTACTACTGGGTGGGTTTAAAGAGGATGTTGCTGAGTATGTGAGCAAGTGCATGGTTTGTCAGCGAGTTAAAGCTGAGCATCAGTTTCCTTCTGGGTTGTTGCAACCGTTGAGGATTCCTGAGTGGAAATGGGAAAGGATTACCATGGACTTTGTGTCTGGTTTGCCTTTGTCGCCATCGAAGAAGAATTCGGTGTGGGTGATTGTGGATCGCCTGACGAAGTGTGCACATTTCTTGCCTGTGCATACTACGTATACGTTGGACAAGCTTGCAGGGCTGTACATTGCTGAGATTGTATTGTTGCATGGTGTGCCAAAGTCGATCGTTTCGGATAGAGATCCGAGGTTTACATCGCGTTTCTGGCAGTGTTTGCATCAGGCTTTGGGTACACGGCTGAATTTCAGTACTTCTTATCATCCACAGTCGGATGGGCAGTCTGAGCGTGTTATCCAAGTGCTGGAGGATATGTTGAGGTGCTGTGTGATTGAGTTTCAGGGTTCTTGGGAGAAGCATTTGCCGTTGGGGGAGTTTTCTTAAAACAATAGCTACCAGGCAAGTATTCAAATGGCACCTTATGAAGCCTTGTACGGGAGGAAGTGTAGGACTCCTCTTTGTTGGGCTGAAACAGGCCAGAAGTTGGTTTCAATGACAGCTTTGTTGAAAGGAACCACCGAGAAAGTGAAGCTCATTTGTGAGCGGTTGAAGGCAGCTTCTGATCGACAGAAGTCTTACGCGGATTTGAAGCGTAATGAGATTGAGTATGCGGTGGGTGACCGTGTGTTTTTGAAAGTTTCGCCTTGGAAGAAGGTGATAAGGTTTGGTCGAAAGGGTAAGTTGAGCCCCAGGTACATTGGACCATACGAGGTGATTGAACGTGTGGGTCCTATTGTGTACAAGTTGAGATTACCGCAAGAGTTGGAAAAGATTCATGATGTGTTTCATGTCTCTATGCTCTGGAAGTATAGATCGGATCCTTCGCATGTTATGCTTGTGGAGGAAGTGGAGTTGAATCCGGATTTGACCTATGATGAGGAACCGGTGGAAATTCTGGATTCGGACAGTAAAGTTCTTCGAGGCAAGACCATTGATTTGGTAAAGGTGTTGTGGAAGCATCGTGGTGTTGAGGAAGCCACGTGGGAAAGGAAGGATGACATGTTGAACCAGTTTCCATACCTTTTTCCTCCAGGTAAATTTCGAGGACGAAATTTCTTAAGGGGGGGGAGAGTTGTAGCACCCCAATTTTGGGCTTGGAAGTTTAGGGTCTGAACCGGACCGGTCTGTTTTTCGGTTCGAATATAAAAGGTGGTTTTAGGGAAAGCCTAGTTCGGGATGCATTAAAAATATGGAAAAATATCTAAAAATCCTCTTTTAATATATATAAGAGAGTGGTGAAATAAATTTTAGAAAATAAGGTTTGGAAGTGTGACATTTCGAAATAGTGAATAAATGTAATTTTTGAAAAGTTCGGTGGTGACTGTTTTGTAAGGATTGAAACTTTGAATCTTTAAGGAGCTAATTTACCCAAGGAAGTATTTCTCCAGATTTTTCTTAATTTTAATGACTCATTTAATGTTTAACTAATTAAAAGAAAAGAGGGAAAACCATATTTTAGTTTTCATAACCAACTTTTGCTAAAATTTTCCCATTTCATTTTCTTTCAAAATTCTCTCAGTCAAACACAATTCCACAGCAGCTTTTCTTTTGATTTTCACTCTAAATGATGAGGTTTCAATCATCAATTGATCCCTAAGCTTTACTACATCAAATCCTCTTCATTTGCTCATTGAATTTTCAAGGATTTTGGCTCTAAACAAGGAGAAATCTACCTTTAGAGGTAAGGATGTTCTTCTCCTCTAAATATTCAGTTCTTTATTGAAATTCTCAAGTTCTCAATCCTTAAATTAAGTTTTATAATAGGTTTTGATGATGTGATCTTGATTTTAGCTTAAAACTCAAGATTTGGATGTAATCTTGAAGAAATTCATAAGGAATGTTTGGGCTCTATTTTGAGATGTTTTTTTAAGTATTTTGGATGTTTAATGATGTGTAATTGAGGTTTAATCAATGCAATCCTGAATAGGTTGATTTTCCTAAGTTTTTACTTGTGAAAATGGTGGTTTTTGGGGTGATCTTGGTGTTCTGTTGTTGCCGGAGGTATAAGGACGAGTTTAGATCCTTTTTGGATGTTAATTGATGTTTAAGAATGTTTAGAAGTGATGGATCTTGGCTGGGTAATGTTGTGGATGAGTTTGGTAGTGATTTCGGTTGTGTTTGGTAGCCGAAATGTTAGATTTGTTGAGAGCAGCGAGTTTAGGTGTTGTGGCTGAAGATTTTAATGCATGATGATGCATTAATCCTCTGCTTTGATGTGTTTAAAACAGGGGAGACACATTCGGATCCTTGTGGTGTTGATCCGGAGGCTTGATCGGTGTGCGGCAAGCTTGCGAAACGGAATTGGTGAGTGAAGTTTGGTTTTCAGCTTTGAAACCAGTGTTTGAAGGTTTTGGGAGCTTAGTTTAAGTCTAAGCAACTTAACTAAGCTCAAGAGTAAGTTTTCGGAGAAACTCTCTCTTTGATGAACCATGAGATGGTTGGATGCAATGTGTTTATTTTGCATGTTTAAATTCTGTTTTGAAAGCATGTTTTAGCATGATTAATGCTGGTTTTGAAAGCCATGTGTTGAAGGATGCTCAAGGTAAGAGATCCTTGGTTTGATATTGATAAATGTGGTTTTGATGCATAGTGATGCATGATGGTTTAATGGCTTTGATTAATGCTTTAAAACAGTGGAATGTTGATGATAAATGATGTATATTGGCAAGTGATGTTTGGTTTTAAAGTACTTGAATCGGATATAGTTAGCCGGCTATAGGATTGGGTACACCGTGAATAAACTCGCCTTGGATGTTGAGAGGTTGTAATTGTACCGTAAACTCCATCCAAGTACACTAACGAGATGTTTAACATCACAATGGTGGTTGAAAGTCCATGTGTGGATCTTGTGTTGTGTGTCCCGTGTTCTCGTTAGTGATGTTATACAACTACCAATGAGTGATGTGAAGGGGTTGTGATTGTACCGTTAAACTCCATCACGGGTGTTGAGGGGTTGTGATTGTACCGATAAACTCCACCTTGTATGTTTGGTAGTGTGTATGAAGCATATGGGACAACGCTTGTAATCCGCGTATCCGATTGTGTTTTTATGTTGAAAATGGTTATGGATTATCACTTGGAAGCCAATATGACATGTTGATGTTAATGAAGCATGAGATGCTTGTTGTGTATGCATTGTTGCATGAGAAATGATATTTGTGAATGGAAAGGCCTTTTGAAAGGTGTTTTATAAAGTGCATTATTGTGTTGTTTCTTTAGAGCATGCCTCACTAAGCAATTGTGCTTACGCTCTCTTTCTTGAACCAATAATGCAGAGAATTGAAGTGCTTTAGGGGCAGCAAGGAGGCTAAGAATCCAAGGAAAGGCTGAGCTCATGTATGGTGACTATTTTTTTACAACATTATTAGCTTTTGGTATTTGGCAATGGGAACCTAGGTTGTGTTTTTGGGAGATGTTTTGGACTCCCTGAGTTTGGCATGATGGCTATGATGTTTTGGACTTGTAATTGGCCATTTGGTTTTTGCTTTGGTGATTTGGTGGTTGGTTGGTTTCCTAAATTAGGATGCATGCCTATAGACTTGTGGTTTTTCCTAATTGATGCCATGAATGTGTTTTGATGATGCAAGTATGTTCCTTATATGTATGATGACTTGTTGGCATGATTAGGAGGTCATAGGGATGTGTTTGAGTGGTTAATTGTATGATAAATCAGCAAAATCTGCATTTTCTAGGCAGTCCGTATCGGAACGGGCACTACCGTTTCGAAACGGGGGCCTGTAATGGCCTTCGTGTATCGAAACGGGTAGAGGGCGTTTCGAAACGGATTTACCACTGTCAAGCCCTGTTTCGAAACAGATCTCGAAATGAACCCCCGTTTCGGAACGATCAACCCTCATTCTGAAACAGGTGACCGTTGGGCACTGATTTGTATGGTTTAAGGTTTGCAAGCTTTACGTTTTAGTCCTGAATTTTGTATATGCAATTGCTTGAGCTTGAAAAGTCCGTTTAAGGTGAAATTTGGCAGGGAAGCATGTAATATGACTAATTTCATAATGGCAACTTAAAATTCAGTTAAGTCCTCTTAATTTCCATAATTTACATTTTGGTCCCTGAATGTTATAATTTGTGCAATTGAGTCCCTTAACGTTTTCCGATCGCTGTGCTTTTCAAGTATGCTCTTCTCAAGGGTACGCCTAGGTTTAATGTGCATCTAGACAAGATTAAAATGGAATAAAAAAGGGTCGTTAATCAAGGTTGACTTTTAGGTTGACTTTGGTTTTCCCCGTGTAATCTTCGTAGTTCGGGTCAACCGTCTAGGCCGGGCTAAGGGGGTTACACAATGCTTAAAACCATTTTACACTGTTGAAAACCATCATGCTTTCTTGAAATCCATGCACTTCATTAAGAAAAATCAGCATGTTATACCACATGCATCAAGTATCAAATACTTCAACAGAAAAATCCATTTACTAACACATAACTTAAGTCGTTCCATTCATAGCTACCAATATGCAAGCTTAAGAGTAAAACATGCATTTTCATGTTATGTATCCATATACATTTCACATCAACTAATCAATTATATTAAATCACAAGTGATCAACAACATTCTCGTTTCTCAAAACGTATCAGATACACGGATTCCCAAGTGTTGTCCCAACACTTCATACATTCTCATCGGCATCTCAAGGTTCATACACGGGAGCTACCCTCCACTGTTATGACACCCATGGTGGAGTATTCGGTACCTTACAACCCCTCAACACCATTCATCGGTAGATGTATAACTCCACTAACGAGAGACGGAACACAACTCAATTTCCTCAATCGTTAGGGTACTTTGATGGAGTTTTCGGTACATTCACAACCCCTTAACATCTAAGACGGTTTGTTTATAGTGCACTCAATACTATAGCCGACTAACTATATCTAATTTCATTTGTAAAACACTTTACACAACATCACTTGCCAATATAATTCTCATTTAGTATAAACCTCATTGTTTTCAAAGCATTCACAAAAAACCATATTTCCAAGCATCAAATCATGCTTAATAAATCATGTATAAACACATACATACAAGGATCACTTACCTAGTGCATCCTTTAACAATATGGCATCTTAAACAACAAATCACTTACTCAAAATCATGCTTTAAAACAGTAGGAAAAAACATATAAAATCAAGTGCATCCACAAGCTTATAATAGCACTATCCGAGGGAGAAAAATCACTTTACTTACCTCCGAACTTAGTAAAGTGCTTCAAGCTTACACTAAGTTCCCAAAACCACTTTTAAGATGTTTCAAAGCTGGAAATCCCATTTCCACTCACCGACTCACGAAACCTCAAGCGCCGACGCGAAAATCAAGCGTCCGATGTTCCCGGAACTTTGCCAAATGCTTCCAAAGAATCATTCCCTGTTTATACCATACAAGAATAGAGAACTAATGCATCTCAATGCATTAAAACCACCAGCAAACACTAAAAACCCGCAGCTCTGTCCAAAGGCACCAAAAAGCCTATCTAAAACAACCGAAAACTCAAACGATCTTACTCGAAACTTAACCTAGCCACCAACAAACACTTCCATCACATTTTAATCATAAATCAACATCCTAATATCATCCTTATACCTCAAGCAACTCAGATTTCACATTTCCAAGCCAAAACCCATAACAAACATCCTAAACAATTAGAGATCTCAGTGATTTCGGGATTATTATGATCAAAAATCATTGTCAACATCAATATTCATCCAAAACATGATTAGAAACCACCTCAATTGAACCAAAACAAAGCAAGTACGAGAATCACATTTTATTTCCTCTTTTAGCAAGATTTCTGTATTTTTACCAAATTAACATTAAAACCTCAATTAAAACACAAATCAAGAGTCAAATACTTTGGAATATCATTAAAGAACCTTGATTAGAGGAGTAGCACGAAATTACCTCCAATCCTTACTTTCCTTCCAATTGGGAAGTTTTCAACTCATGAAACTTTAAAGAATCTTGTAAATCTTTGAGAAGAATCTTTGGAAAAGAGTTGTAAATAAAAAGATCAAAAGAATGAAAAGAGATTCTGGAAATTGAAAGAAAAGAGGGAATGATTGGCTAAAGAGAAAATGAGAAATGGAAAAGTTACGTAAAAAACGACTTAACAAAATAACTACCTCTTTTTAAAATAAAACTTCCCTCTTAAACTTTAATCAAAACATTATAATCACATGCCAATTGAAAGAAAAGGCTTAATTGCCAAAAGCTCCCTAAAGATTCTTAGAATTTGACTCTTCTTTGAAAATTACACTTTTTCCATAGTTTTAAATCTTTACATTTCAGTCACTGTCCAAAATGTACACGTCCCAAAATTCATTTTGAAAATTGATTTTACCAAGCCCATCTATATTATTTTAGATAATTTTAGAAAAAAAATTACCATATTTCTACCGTATCCCAAACCATGATTTCGATGAACCGTTTCTAAAGGCTCGAATCTCAAATTCTAGGTTCGACTAACCTAAATCGATGCCTAAAACATATAGGCCCAAAACTAGGGCGTTACAGGTGTGCTGAAAACTGAATGGTTGGTGTACCGACATGTTAAGCCAAGTGACACAATGGAGCGCTAGCTTCAGTGCATTACGATGAGGTCTCGATGGTAAATGGTATGTTATGTTAAAAAAAATTCTTGATCACAATTCATTGGTTACAACAAGAAGTAACAAGGTCCCATCTCTCTAGTTTCCTTTTAAAATATTCTCTATAATTCTCACATGAATTTTTTATCACTCATAACCTCATATTGAGCACAAACTACTATAAATTGCCTCAATCCTCATGGGATTCAACAACCCGACACACACACATTGTGTGTGTCCACTTTGTTACTTGTGTCGATAGTGATGCTTGCAGTTTATTTGTGGTGAAAAATAGAAACCATCGCAAGGAACACCAAGTTTTTGGTACCATTTTCAGGGATTGATTTAGTAGTTTTTCTTGTTTTAGTATTGGTTAATTTCATTTGTTTGTTTTCTCATGTGTATGAATCGTAGTAACCCAAGAGAAAATTTCCCAACACAACAAGAACATAAAAGATTTTTTGGGAGATGGAAATGAGAAATACAAAAAAACTATGGCTAATCGTGGAGATGAAACCAATATTCGAATTCATGAACAACCACCATGTAACACCCTTGACCCGGCCTAGACGATAGGTCAAACTAAGCGAGCTACATTAGGTTTCTCGTAGCAAACCTAAACTGAATATCTTGAATTAGGTCCATTTTTTCCTTTTATCTTATCTAGATGCATCTTTATAACATAGATTGTACAAACTGGCTGCAATTAAATCCCCTTCAAAATCGGACATTGAATTAGTGTCCAAGTGCGCTTACATGCATTTTAGGGACCAAAACGCAAATTTTAAAAATTACAAGGAATTAGTTGAATTTGAGGTTACCAATCATTTGTTAGTCAAGTTTCATGCATACATGTTCGTTTTCAGCTAAAGCGGATCACTCGAACACTTTCAATTTGCATACATACGAAACATGGACTAAAACAGAAGAATCTAAACTTCAACAGCCAAATAATTGACATAACAACTTTTGGTATAGGTACACGGGATTCTGTACCGATACCATGCTTCATAACATGGGGTCATACTGATACGCTTTGTACCGTATTGATACCTAGATTTCGTTATACAAAGGGCATACCGATACAGATAAGGGTGTATCGATACTTAGGCTTAATTCCACATTTTCACAAATTTCAGTAGCAAATGGTCGTACCGATATGGCTCACCCCGTACCGATACCCAGGCTATTTTTCCACTTTCCTAGCCTATCTCAAGCATGTGTATCGATACGGATGGGCGCCGTATCGATACAGGAAGGGTTGTAATGCCCAATTTACCTGGTTTTACATCTCCAAACCAACTTGAACTTGCCCCAAACATCCTAGCATGCTTACTGAACACATTTGGCATAGTTAGTAATCATCCACAAAAAACGAAAGTATCGATTAAGCGATCTCGGATATAAAAGTATATTCTATAGGCATGCTCCCTAAACACATGAATCAACATACTCGAGAAGCATACCAATAATTAAATTAATCCAGCATATCATCATTCGCTCAAATAGGCAATTAAAAACTTAATTGAGAAACCATCATAAGCATTTGCAAAACACAAATCATGCCTCACATGGCATATCAAGGAATAAGAGCATAGCAATCAAGGATGACATCACATCAACATGCTTGGAAATCCAAAAAACTGCAAGCAATCAAAAAGATTTAAGCCTTGGAAAATCATGGAAAACAAATCATAAAAGCTCTCAAACTTGGACAACACATTGCCTTATTACCAAAAGATTAACACTCGAACCTTACTGGATAACAACGATATCGTAGTATCTCCTTGGTCTGAATTCTCCCTTGATTCTCAAATTTCTACAATGAAGAATGAGAGCGTAAGCAAACATATGCTTAGTGGTGCCAGTCTTCCACATTAATCAATGCATTTAAACAATTATCAAAACCATGGCTTCAAAGCAATAAAACACGAGTTTAAAAGCCAATGCACCTTGTAATCCTTTTCAAATCATGACACACATAACAACCATATGCAAAGTATAGTTTCCACTTGTTTCTCATATAGTTTTCCACTTAGTTGAAAGGCCTTTAGATAATGGTTTAGGGTTTTGGGTTAATGGTTTAGGGATGAAATGTTAGGTTTTAGGGGATAAATCAATGGTTGCCGACACACTTCTTTTACACTCCTACCCGAACACGGTAGTTCAGAAGCAAGAGAGAATCTAAATGGTCACATATCACTCTCTCTCCTACTTCTGCCAATTCCACTTCCCCATGATATCAACATCCATAGACGTGTTCCACACATCGTTTCCCCATTAGTGCTTAATGGATTATTAATACCCCCAATACTGATTCACTTTTACTTAGCCTTTCTATCCCATTATCGCCAAACAATTAGGAGGAGCAGATATTAGATTATTCAATTTCCATTTTTGTACAAATGCCTTAAACTCCTCCGCTACTTCGTCTTCAACTGCGTATTTTGGCGCACAGAGATTCGTCCTCTAACTCTTTCGCCACTACATTTGACCCCAACAAACTTGTTTCCACACTAGAGATTCGTTGTCTCCCCTCCAGTTCATTCCAGCAAAGATATGAACTAGTACGCCAACAGTAGATTCTTCAAGAAGAAGGGTTGGAATTCACCCCTACGTATATGCTACACTTCGACGAAGATGTGCTGGATGTTATTCGCAATAAGATATGAGATACATTTATTCACCAGCCAGGTTACATCAATGTATCTTTGGTACAAGAATTTACACCCACATCGGGCACCATAGAGAGAAACTGGTATAGGCTAGGGGGAATTTATGGGTTTCTCTGCCGACGCAATTGGAAATTACTATGAATTCCCATATAACCAGGAATCCCACACCATTTCCATGGCCCTTGATGCGGACCGAACATACTTCTCCATTCTGCAGGACCTTTGTGCTCAAAGAACTGAATGGACTGAAGAAGGCTGTAATGCCCCGGTTTTGGGCTTAGAAGTTTTGGGCGTTGACCGGTTTGGTCAAAGTCCTATTCGAATCTTAAGAGGTTAAATTAGGAAAGCCTAGTTCGGGTTGCATTAAAAATATGGAAAAATGTTCTAAAATCATCTTTTAATATAATTAGATGAACTGTGAAATCAATTTTGGAAAATGAGTTTTGGAAGGTTGATATTTTGGCTAGTGACCAAAATGTAATTTTCGCAAGTTTGGTGGCTGTTTTATAAAGAGTTGAAACTTTGAATCTTTAAGGAGCTATTAATCCAAAAGTGATTTCTCCAGGTTTATCCAAGATATTTTAAGTCTAAATTCTGATTTTAAAGGTTATTAAAATTGGAGGGAAGCCATTTTGGCTATTTTAGATTTTATAACCAACTTTTCCAATTTTCTTTCTCTCATTTTCTCTCCAACCAAACATTACCTTTTCCAGAGAATTTGATCTGATTTCTTCACCTAAATTCCTCCTTTCAACTCTCAATTGATAGCAAATCATTGTGTCTTCAAAATCTCTTCCATTGCTACAAGTTTCATCAAGGTTTTTCATTCCAAAAAGTGGAGAATCACAAGTTTGGAGGTAAGAACGCCCTTCTCCTCTAAACTATCAGTTCTTTACTGAAATTCCCAAGTTCTCAACTCTTAATTGATGTTTAATTAAAGGTTTTAAAGTGTTGAAATGAATCTTGGCTTATTATGCAAGATTTTGATGATTTTTGATGATTTTCGTTAGATCTGAGTAATCTGTGATTTAAGAGATGTTTTTGATGTTAAATGATCTCTAAATTGATAAGGAAATGAGTTTTGATCAATGCAATCCCGGATAGGTTGAGTTTCCTAAGTTTAGCTTGTGTTTTAAGGTAGTTTTTGAGGTGATCTTGTGGATCTGTTGTTGCTGGAGGTATAAGGATGTTAATAGGTTGTTTTTAGATGTTGTATGGTGTTGATGGATGTTAGGTTTTGCTGGTTTATGGCTGGGCTTTGTTTAGAAGTGGTTTGGATGCAATTTCGGTGGTGTTTGGTGGCTGAAATTGGTGTTTGAATGAGAGCAGCGAGTTGAGTGCTTTCATCGAAGCTTTTGATGCTTGATGATGCATTAAACCTCTGCTTTAATGTGTTTGATCAGGGGAGGCATCTTTGGATCCAAGAGTTGTTGATCCGGAGGCTTGATTTTGTGCTTCGGCAAGGGGCGAAGTGGAATCGGTGAGTGAAAATGGGTTTTCGGCTTTGAAACCAATGTCTTGGGAGCTTAGTTTAAGTCTAAACAACTTTGCTAAGCTCGAGCGTAAGTTTTCGGAATTTCTCTCTAGTGGTGGCCATGACTTTGTTGTGATGCGAAATGATAATTTGCATGTTTTACATACTGTTTTGAAAGCATGTTTTAGCATGGTTTTTGCTGTTGATGTAAGCCATATGTTGAAGGTAACTCTAGGTAGGAGTTCCTTGCTTTTGTACATTGAAATGATGTGGTTTAATGTTTTTAGATGCATGATGAATATGGCTTGGTTTGATGCTTTAAAACAGTGATGTAAGTGATGAAAATGATGTATATTGGCAAGTGATGTTTTTAAAATGTTAAGGTCACTAAGGTGGTTAAAAGTCCTTGACTGAGCCTTGTTACTTATGAACATCAAGGTGGTTAAAAGTCCTTGGATGGTTCATGTTGTGGACACTAAGGTGGTTAAAAGTCCTTAGGTGATCCCTTTCTATGGTGTTTAAAAGTCCATAGGCCAAGGTGTTTAAAAGTCCTTGGGATCAAGGTGTTTAAAAGTCCTTGATGTGATTCATTCATGGTGTTTAAAAGTCCATAGGCCAAGGTGTTTAAAAGTCCTTGGGATCAAGGTGTTTAAAAGTCCTTGATGTGATTCATTCATGGTGTTTAAAAGTCCATGGCCAAGGTGTTTAAAAGTCCTTGGGATCAAGGTGTTTAAAAGTCCTTGATGAGATAATTTCTATGGTGTTTAAAAGTCCATAGGCCAAGGTGTTTAAAAGTCCTTGGGGCCAAGGTGTTTAAAAGTCCTTGGGAAAATTGTTGAACTTGTTTTAATAAATGGAATGTTTCACTTGAGCCAATATGACATGTTAAGAATATGGAGAAGCATGAGATGCTTGTTTTAATGTTTATGTTGAAGCATGAGATTGCTTGTTAAGAATGCTTTTGAGCATGTGAAAAGGTTGATTTAAAGCATGTTTTGTAAATGTTTTGAATTGCATTATTGAATGGTTTTTAGAAGCTTTCCTCACTAAGCTTTTGCTTACGCTCTCTTCGTTTTCTGAATTCAATAATGCAGAGCATTAGAGTACCTTGAGGGCAGCAAGAAAGGGGCAAGCAATCAAGTTCAAGTGAAGCTCAATGTATGAAGGTTTTATAAGTTCATTTTAGCTTTTGTATGATTTGGCAATGGGGGACCAATGTGTATGTTTTGGGAGGTGTTTTGGACTCCCTAAGTATGTTGAATGTTGTTGAGATTGTTGGTCTTTGGTTTGGAACTTTATATGCTTGTTTTGGAGGTTTGGTGTTGAATAGCTAGCTTGTGTAGGAAGCATGCCTATAGATTTGGGGTTTTTTGCATATGGTGATGATTGGATGATTTGATGATGCTAATATGTTGTTTATATGTTGAATTGCATGTTGGCAAAGTTTGGTAGCGTTTGGAGCATGTTTGAATGATCAATTGCATGTTTTTGTAAGCCTTTTGCTGCATTTTGTGCAGGCGTTTCGGAACAGTGTGCACCGTTTCGGAACGGGTGCCCTGCTTGAACCCAGGCGTCCGAAACGGTATGCACCGTTTCGAAACGGTTTAGCCTCTGCCAGACCCCCGTTTCGAAACGGGCTATGCCTGTTTCGGAACGGCCCCGCGTTTCGGAACGGGCTGTCTCCCGTTTCGGAACGGTTGACCGTTGGGGGCTGACATTGGCAGTTATGTGTTTTGAAAAGTTTGCGTTTTGGTCCTGAAACTTGTTTGTGCAATTGTATGAGTTTGGGAAGTCCTTTTGAGCTGAATTTTCACAAGGAAGCATGAAACCTGATTAATTTCAAGTTGGTAACTTCAATTTGGATTAAGTTCTTTAATTTATCAGAATTTACAATTTGGTCCCTAAAGTTGTAAATTGTTCAATTGAGTCCCTGTTTGATCTCTGATGTTTGTGATCTTTTGGTATGATGTTTGTGTGATCACCATTAGGCTTAATGTGCATCTAGACAAGTTTAAAAAGAAAAAAAAGGGTCGTTAATCAAAGTTGACTTTCGGGTTGACTTTGGTTTTCCCCGTGTGACTTTCTTAATTCGGGTCAACCGTCTAGGCCGGGTTAAGGGGGTTACATTTGGTGGTATCAGAGCTGAGTTTTCGAGTAATTGGGAATGTTTGTATGCATGATTGAAGCATGTTTGCCTTGTATGCTTGTTGTCTGAAAGCATGTTCAGTGGCTTGAGGTGTTGATGCAATTGAGTTGTATGTTGTGATGTTGCATGTTGAGGGTACCCATTGCCAAACAAAAGCTAAAGGAAAGATGTTGTTTTGAAATGAAATTGAGCTTGAATACTTGGATTGCTTACCTTGCTGGGCCTGATTTTGTTTTATTTGTGTTGTGATTGCATGGTAAAAGTATGGCACCACGTAGAGAGTTAAGAGGTAATGCGAGAGCTACGGCTCCTAACGAGGATGAGAATGAAGAGCACACTGGTAATGCTGTGTTACCCCCTCCTCCGCCTGGTGGTGGTGCTGGAGGTGCGAGAGCTGAAGCTGCAGCTGATGCTGGTGCTGGAGCTGCTGGACCAGAGGTTGGTCAGGGGCAAGCTATGCCTGATATGTCTGCTTTGGTACAAGCTATTGCGGGTGCTTTTCGAGCAGCAGTAGCTGGAGCTCAGGGAGCTGGGCATCAGGGAGATGCTGGAGTCAGATTGCCTTTGGAGCGTCTGCGCAGTCTTGGAGGGACTGAGTTTAGAGGTTTATCAGCTGAGAGTTCTGAGGCTTGGCTGGAAAGTACCAAGCGTATCTTGGGTCAGATGAGTTGCACGGATGTGCAAAAGCTGGGCTGTGTTGTGTCCTTGCTGCAGGACGATGCTTATACATGGTGGACGACTACCATTTCTGGTATGGCTGAAGCTGATGTTACCTGGACATTCTTTCAGAATGTGTTTAAAAGAAGATATCTGGGAGTGAGATATCTGGATGAGAAAAAGCGGGAATTCATGTCTCTTACCCAAGGGAGCATGAGTGTAGCTGAGTACGAGGTACAGTTTGTACGGCTCAGTCAGTATGCACCGGAGCTGATACCTGATGAGAGGGCTAGGTGCGAGAGGTTTCGTTACGGTCTTGTGACGGATGTTAAGATGTATTTGCTGGCCACCGAGTATGTTGATTTTGATGTGTTGGTGGGCCGAGCAAAGGATGTTGAGATGAACCTGAGTTTGTCTGCTAAGGGTGCTGGCAAGCGAGCTGCTGAGTATAGTTCCGGAGGTGGACGGAACAAGAGGGGACGGGATCAGAAGTATCAGTCCTCAGCCAGGAGAGGTGGTGGTGTGCCTGCTAGAGGAGGCAATGCTAGAGCTGACCCTAGTGCTTGTTGGATCTGTGGTTCCCGTGGTCACTTGAAGCGTGATTGTCCTCGTGCTGAGAGAGTGGTACAAGCTCCTGTTGTGACAGCTGGTAATGCTGGTGGAAATGGGTGCTGGAATTGTGGTTCTGCGGACCACATCAGACGAGATTGTCCGAGGATGGCTGGTGAGCAGGTGCGTGCTCCTGTTGTTGCTGCACCGCAGAGAGGTCGTGGGCGCGGCCGTGGTAATTTCCAGAGGAGAGAGGAAGGTGGCCGAGGGGTAGCTCATGTTGTAGCTATTCAGCCTGAAGGTGGAGGCCAAGCGAGGGTGTATGCTCAGAGAGAGGGCAGGAATGATGCAGATGTGATTGCAGGTACCTTTACTTTGCAGTCCTTGTCATTGCTTTCTTTGATTGATTCTGGATCTACGCATTCATATATTCTTCGTGAGCATGCTGAATTGCTTGGTTTGCCTGTTGAGTCTTTGGATGTTGGTGTTCGGGTCACTAGTTCTTTTGGTGAGACTGTTGTGACTCGAAAGTTGTATAGAAGGTGTCCTTTGGTTGTTCAAGAGCATGTCTTTCATGTTGATCTTATGGAGTTGCCCTTCTATGGTTTTGATGTGATCCTTGGTATGGATTGGCTTGCTGAGCATCGGGCTGTTGTGGATTGTGAGAATAAGCGTGTTTCGCTTAAGTTTGCGGATGATTATGAAGTTGTGGTGGTTGGTGAGAATGTGAAGTTTCTTGCCAATGTTGTATCTTCTTTGGAGGCGAGCAGGATGTTGAGGCAAGGTTGTGAAGCTTATCTAGCTTTTGTGATGAATCCTAGCTCTAAGGAATTGAGGGTGCAAGATATCAGGGTTGTAAAGGAGTTTCCTGGTGTTTTTCCTGAGGAGTTGCCTGGTTTACCTCCTAACCGCGAGGTGGAGTTTGGAATTGAGCTGTATGAGAATACAACTCCTGTGTCCATTACTCCCTATAGAATGGCACCTAAGGAGCTGAAGGAGCTGAAGACGCAGTTGCAAGAGTTGCTTGATCGTGGTTTCATCCGGCCGAGTGTGTCGCCTTGGGGAGCACCGGTCTTGTTTGTGAAGAAGAAGGATGGCACTATGAGAATGTGCATTGATTACCGTCAGCTGAACAAGTTGACTATCAAGAATCGGTATCCTTTGCCGAGGATTGATGATCTCTTTGATCAATTTCGGGGAGCTGCTGTGTTCTCTAAGATTGACTTGAGGTCAAGGTATTATCAGTTGAAGGTGAAAGATGTGGATGTGCCTAAGACAGCTTTCAGGACAAGGTATGGGCATTATGAGTTCCTTGTGATGCCGTTTGGGTTGACAAATGCTCCTGCTGCTTTCATGGACATGATGAATCGTGTGTTTCATGAATACCTGGACAAGTTTGTTGTGGTGTTCATTGATGATATCCTCGTGTACTCGCGTACTGAGGAGGAGCATGAAGAGCATTTGAGGGTTGTTTTGCAAGCTTTGTTGGAGAATCAGCTTTATGCTAAGCTGAGCAAGTGTGAGTTCTGGTTAAGAGAGGTGGTTTTTCTTGGGCATGTGGTCTCAGCTGAGGGGATTCGTGTTGATCCTCAGAAGATTGAGGCGGTGATGAGCTGGAAGGTTCCTAAGTCTGTTCATGAGGTCCGTAGTTTCCTTGGTTTGGCGGGATACTACCGGAGGTTTGTGGATGGTTTTTCCAAGATTGCTGCTCCTTTGACGAAGCTGTTGCAGAAGGATGTTAGGTATGAGTGGACAGAAGCGAGACAGCAGGCTTTTGAGAAGCTGAAGGCGGCTTTGACGCAAGCTCCTATCTTGATTCAGCCTGAATCAGGGAAAGAGTTTGTGGTTTACAGTGATGCATCCTATGTTGGTTTGGGGTGTGTGTTAATGCAGGAGGGTAAGGTGGTGGCTTATGCATCGCGGCAGTTGAAAGTGCATGAGCGCAATTACCCTACGCACGATATTGAGCTGGCTGCAGTGGTTTTTGCTCTGAAGATCTGGAGGCATTATCTGTATGGTGAGAAGTGTACTGTGTACACAGATCACAAGAGTTTGAGGTATCTGATGTTTTAGAAGGAGTTGAATCTTAGGCAGCGGCGTTGGTTGGAGTTGCTCAAGGATTATGATCTGACGATTGAGTATCATCCTGGAAAAGCTAATGTTGTTGTTGATGCCTTGAGTAGGAAGGTAGCTGTTGAGTTGAGAGCCATGTTTGCTAGCTTGAGCATATCGCGTGATGGTGGTCTTGTGGCTGAGTTACACGTGAAGCCATCTTTGGTTCAGATGATCAAGGATAAGCAGCTGTTGGATGATTCCTTGGTGTCTCATGTTCAGGATATCGCGGAGGGTAGACCTTCGGATTTCTGTTTCAATGATGATGGTGTGCTGTGTTTTGGGAGTCGGATAGTAGTGCCCAATGATGCTGAGTTGAGGCGTGCTATTCTGACTGAAGGTCATAGTAGTCCTTTTGCTATGCACCCTGGTAGTACTAAGATGTATCGTGATCTTCGTGATGAGTACTATTGGGTTGGTTTGAAGAAGGATGTTGCGGAGTTCGTGAGCAAGTGTTTGGTGTGTCAGCGAGTTAAGACTGAGCATCAGTTTCCTTCTGGTTTGTTGCAACCGTTGAAAATCCCTGAGTGGAAGTGGGAGAGGGTTACCATGGATTTTGTATCTGGTTTACCTTTGTCTCCTTCGAAGAAGAATTCGGTCTGGGTGATTGTGGATCGTCTGACGAAGTGTGCGCATTTCTTGCCTGTGCATACTACGTTTTCTTTGGATAAGCTGGCAGAGCTGTACATTGCTAAGATTGTGCGGTTGCATGGTGTGCCTAAGTCGATTGTGTCGGATAGGGATCCGAGGTTCACATCGCGGTTTTGGCAGTGTTTGCATCAAGCTCTGGGTACAAGGTTGCATTTCAGTACATCCTATCATCCTCAGTCGGATGGTCAATCTGAGCGAGTTATCCAGGTTTTGGAGGATATGTTGAGATGCTGCGTGATTGAGTTCCAAGGTTCTTGGGAGAAGCATCTGCCTTTGGTTGAATTTGCTTATAACAACAGTTATCAGGCGAGCATACAGATGGCACCTTATGAGGCTCTGTATGGGAGGAAGTGTAGGACTCCTCTTTGTTGGGCTGAAACTGGTCAAAAGTTGGTTTCGATGCCGGCTTTGTTGAAAGGGACCACAGAGAAGGTGAAGCTCATTTGTGAACGGTTAAAGGCTGCTTCTGATCGGCAGAAGTCTTACGCGGATTTGAAGCGTAAGGAGATAGAGTATGCGGTGGGTGACCGTGTGTTCTTGAAGATTTCGCCTTGGAAGAAGGTGATGCGGTTTGGTCGGAAGGGCAAGTTGAGCCCTAGATACATTGGACCATATGAGGTGGTTGAGCGTGTGGGTCCTGTTGCGTATCGGTTGAGGTTACCTCAGGAGTTGGAGAAGATTCATGATGTGTTCCATGTTTCTATGCTCCGGAAGTATAGATCTGATCCTTCGCATGTGATGCCTGTGGAGGAAGTGGTTTTGAATCCGGATTTGACCTATGATGAGGAACCGGTGAAGGTTCTGGATTCGGATAGCAAGGTTCTTCGTGGCAAGACCATTGAGTTGGTGAAGGTGCTGTGGAAGCATCGCGGTGTTGAGGAAGCCATGTGGGAGCGGAAGGAAGACATGCTGAAGCAGTTTCCTTATCTCTTTCCTTCAGGTAAATTTCGAGGACGAAATTTCTTAAGGGGGGGAGAGTTGTAACGCCCCGGTTTTGGGCTTAGAAGTTTTGGGCGTTGACCGGTTTGGTCAAAGTCCTATTCGAATCTTAAGAGGTTAAATTAGGAAAGCCTAGTTCGGGTTGCATTAAAAATATGGAAAAATGTTCTAAAATCATCTTTTAATATAATTAGATGAACTGTGAAATCAATTTTGGAAAATGAGTTTTGGAAGGTTGATATTTTGGCTAGTGACCAAAATGTAATTTTCGCAAGTTTGGTGGCTGTTTTATAAAGAGTTGAAACTTTGAATCTTTAAGGAGCTATTAATCCAAAAGTGATTTCTCCAGATTTTTCCAAGATATTTTAAGTCTAAATTCTGATTTTAAAGGTTATTAAAATTGGAGGGAAGCCATTTTGGCTATTTTAGATTTTATAACCAACTTTTCCAATTTTCTTTCTCTCATTTTCTCTCCAACGAAACATTACCTTTTCCAGAGAATTTGATCTGATTTCTTCACCTAAATTCCTCCTTTCAACTCTCAATTGATAGCAAATCATTGTGTCTTCAAAATCTCTTCCATTGCTACAAGTTTCATCAAGGTTTTTCATTCCAAAAAGTGGAGAATCACAAGTTTGGAGGTAAGAACGCCCTTCTCCTCTAAACTATCAGTTCTTTACTGAAATTCCCAAGTTCTCAACTCTTAATTGATGTTTAATTAAAGGTTTTAAAGTGTTGAAATGAATCTTGGCTTATTATGCAAGATTTTGATGATTTTTGATGATTTTCGTTAGATCTGAGTAATCTGTGATTTAAGAGATGTTTTTGATGTTAAATGATCTCTAAATTGATAAGGAAATGATTTTTGATCAATGCAATCCCGGATAGGTTGAGTTTCCTAAGTTTAGCTTGTGTTTTAAGGTAGTTTTTGAGGTGATCTTGTGGATCTGTTGTTGCTGGAGGTATAAGGATGTTAATAGGTTGTTTTTAGATGTTGTATGGTGTTGATGGATGTTAGGTTTTGCTGGTTTATGGCTGGGCTTTGTTTAGAAGTGGTTTGGATGCAATTTCGGTGGTGTTTGGTGGCTGAAATTGGTGTTTGAATGAGAGCAGCGAGTTGAGTGCTTTCATCGAAGCTTTTGATGCTTGATGATGCATTAAACCTCTGCTTTAATGTGTTTGATCAGGGGAGGCATCTTTGGATCCAAGAGTTGTTGATCCGGAGGCTTGATTTTGTGCTTCGGCAAGGGGCGAAGTGGAATCGGTGAGTGAAAATGGGTTTTCGGCTTTGAAACCAATGTCTTGGGAGCTTAGTTTAAGTCTAAACAACTTTGCTAAGCTCGAGCGTAAGTTTTCGGAATTTCTCTCTAGTGGTGGCCATGACTTTGTTGTGATGCGAAATGATAATTTGCATGTTTTACATACTGTTTTGAAAGCATGTTTTAGCATGGTTTTTGCTGTTGATGTAAGCCATATGTTGAAGGTAACTCTAGGTAGGAGTTCCTTGCTTTTGTACATTTAAATGATGTGGTTTAATGTTTTTAGATGCATGATGAATATGGCTTGGTTTGATGCTTTAAAACAGTGATGTAAGTGATGAAAATGATGTATATTGGCAAGTGATGTTTTTAAAATGTTAAGGTCACTAAGGTGGTTAAAAGTCCTTGAGTGAGCCTTGTTACTTATGAACATCAAGGTGGTTAAAAGTCCTTGGATGGTTCATGTTGTGGACACTAAGGTGGTTAAAAGTCCTTAGGTGATCCCTTTCTATGGTGTTTAAAAGTCCATAGGCCAAGGTGTTTAAAAGTCCTTGGGATCAAGGTGTTTAAAAGTCCTTGATGTGATTCATTCATGGTGTTTAAAAGTCCATAGGCCAAGGTGTTTAAAAGTCCTTGGGATCAAGGTGTTTAAAAGTCCTTGATGTGATTCATTCATGGTGTTTAAAAGTCCATGGCCAAGGTGTTTAAAAGTCCTTGGGATCAAGGTGTTTAAAAGTCCTTGATGAGATAATTTCTATGGTGTTTAAAAGTCCATAGGCCAAGGTGTTTAAAAGTCCTTGGGGCCAAGGTGTTTAAAAGTCCTTGGGAAAATTGTTGAACTTGTTTTAATAAATGGAATGTTTCACTTGAGCCAATATGACATGTTAAGAATATGGAGAAGCATGAGATGCTTGTTTTAATGTTTATGTTGAAGCATGAGATTGCTTGTTAAGAATGCTTTTGAGCATGTGAAAAGGTTGATTTAAAGCATGTTTTGTAAATGTTTTGAATTGCATTATTGAATGGTTTTTAGGAGCTTTCCTCACTAAGCTTTTGCTTACGCTCTCTTCGTTTTCTGAATTCAATAATGCAGAGCATTAGAGTACCTTGAGGGCAGCAAGAAAGGGGCAAGCAATCAAGTTCAAGTGAAGCTCAATGTATGAAGGTTTTATAAGTTCATTTTAGCTTTTGTATGATTTGGCAATGGGGGACCAATGTGTATGTTTTGGGAGGTGTTTTGGACTCCCTAAGTATGTTGAATGTTGTTGAGATTGTTGGTCTTTGGTTTGGAACTTTATATGCTTGTTTTGGAGGTTTGGTGTTGAATAGCTAGCTTGTGTAGGAAGCATGCCTATAGATTTGGGGTTTTTTGCATATGGTGATGATTGGATGATTTGATGATGCTAATATGTTGTTTATATGTTGAATTGCATGTTGGTAAAGTTTGGTAGTGTTTGGAGCATGTTTGAATGATCAATTGCATGTTTTTGTAAGCCTTTTGCTGCATTTTGTGCAGGCGTTTCGGAACAGTGTGCACCGTTTCGGAACGGGTGCCCTGCTTGAACCCAGGCGTCCGAAACGGTATGCACCGTTTCGAAACGGTTTAGCCTCTGCCAGACCCCCGTTTCGAAACGGGCTATGCCTGTTTCGGAACGGCCCCGCGTTTCGAAACGGGCTGTCTCCCGTTTCGGAACGGTTGACCGTTGGGGGCTGACATTGGCAGTTATGTGTTTTGAAAAGTTTGCGTTTTGGTCCTGAAACTTGTTTGTGCAATTGTATGAGTTTGGGAAGTCCTTTTGAGCTGAATTTTCACAAGGAAGCATGAAACCTGATTAATTTCAAGTTGGTAACTTCAATTTGGATTAAGTCCTTTAATTTATCAGAATTTACAATTTGGTCCCTAAAGTTGTAAATTGTTCAATTGAGTCCCTATTTGATCTCTGATGTTTGTGATCTTTTGGTATGATGTTTGTGTGATCACCATTAGGCTTAATGTGCATCTAGACAAGTTTAAAAAGAAAAAAAAGGGTCGTTAATCAAAGTTGACTTTCGGGTTGACTTTGGTTTTCCCCGTGTGACTTTCTTAATTCGGGTCAACCGTCTAGGCCGGGTTAAGGGGGTTACAAAGGCCATGACAGAAAGGTGCAATGGCGAAAAATTCTGCCAGATTCAAAATTTTGGGCTCATATCATCAATAGCCGGCTTTTACCAACCCGAAATCAAGAAACTTTTTCTCTCTGCAGGATGTTGTTATTGGACTCCCTCGTCAATAAACGTGACCTATACCTGGCGCAGCTGATTTCACGATGCCATCATCGAAAGAGCTACGTTGATGAGAAAAACACATGATCTATTCTTTCCTAACCTAATCACAGCACTATGTGCGAAGGCATGAGTGGAACAATGGGCAGGGGTATCATTATTGATGCAGTCTCGGGACTTCTCCCATTCGATGTGGAGGAACTACAGGGATATGACCTAAATAGTTGAGGAATGAATTACAATTGTTGCATGTCTTGGAATACTTGTAATCATAGCTTAGTTGGAACATTGGGTACTATGGGTTGTTTTCTGTTTTTAATTTTTTACAATTTATTTTCCCTCCTTTCATTTTACACAAGCAACAGTTTATATATATATCCTCTTATTCTAAGGTAAATGACCTATATTGCATTTATTAAATAATTTTTTTTCATATTTGTTTAATATTTAAATGGTTTACACATATTAAACAATAATTTTAATATTTAAATAAAAGAACAAAATCATGCCTTTGTACATTTTCCATAAAGATTTGGTAAGAAAAATAAATTACACACATGGCATATTTCTACACAAGGATAACCTTTGAGTATATTTTGTACAAATTCTCATAACTCGGTGTTTCAGGTTACGATCATTATCTCACATGTAACCCCCTTAGCTCGGCCTAGACGCTTGACCCGAACTACGAAGATTACACGGGGAAAACTAAAGTCAACTCGAAAGTCAACCTTGATTAACAACTCTTTTTATTTTTATCTTTTCTAAATGCAATATTAACCTATGTGATCACTCAAGATCATAAGAAGGAGAAAGCACAGCGATCGGAAGTCATTTAGGGATTCAATTGTAAGAATTACACTTTTAGGGACTAAAATGTAAACTTTGGAAAATATGAGGACTTTGCAGATTTTAAGCTTACCAATATGTAATTAATCATTTTTCATGCATCTCTGTCAAATATCAGCTTAACTGGATATTCCAAACTCAACCAATTGCATCCACAACCAACAAGGACTAAAATGTAAGATATGAGAACTTGAAACAATTCAAAAATAAAGACCAACGGTCAACCGTTTCGAAACGTTGACCCTGATATCGAAACGATAGTATCAAAACGAAGTTGACCGTTTCGGTACTCGGGTGCGTTCCGAGACCAGTATCGAAACAGGCCTCTCCAGTAGCTAAAGTGTTCCGAAACACCTTTACTCGTTCCAAAACACTATGGACCTTTCAGGACCTTGTTCCGAAACAGACAAGGGTGTTTCGATACACCCTACCTTGCAACTGTATACTTTTCTGGTTTTTCACATCTTTACACATTCAAATATTTCCCAAATCAAGCCATTTCACACCAGCAACAAGAATAAACATCAGAGAACATTATTATGAAGCTTAAGCTAGAGCATGGCATCAATCAAGTGATCAATGAGTATATAGGCATGCTTCCTTGTCTCATCAACCACATAAAAGCCTCAAGCCTCAAACCAAACCATATTGGCCATTTACAAACTTCAAAAGCCAAATCAAACTAGCAACAAACATAGGGAGTTCATAACACATCTCCCAAAACCAACTATGGATCCCCATTGCCAAATATCAATACTAAAGCATATGAAAACTTCACCATACATGAGCTTCTCACTTCCTTGGATGTCCTTATCCTTCTCGCTGCCCAAACTCGTCTCAATTATCTGCATTGTTGGTAAAAGAGAGGCAAGCTCTAAGGAAAACCAACACAACAATGCATCTATAAAACTCTTTCTCAAAAACCATTTTCAACAACATGCTCTTTCTATATCATGCTTGAAAACCATTTCAAAGCAAATCTCCATTTGAAAACACATGTACCTCTACTCTATCTCATGCACTTAAACCAATGCAAATCTCATGGCAAAGCCATACACATGCTTGTGAAAACTAAAGCATTTCATATACAAATCTCATATGCATTACTCATAGCATAAATTATCTCAACATTTGGTACATGTGAATCAAATACATTTTCATATATTGGCATTTCATATTACATCTTACTCAGATATGCGGATTAGCTTGACTCGAGGTCAAGTCCTACCCCGGTGGAATCTGTCATCACCAGACTCTCATGGCGGTATCTCTCATCGCCACAAAGCTTGGGTGTTTCACCAAGTCCTACCCCGATGGTATCTCTCATCATCGGATTCTCACTTTGGATCGGGATGGCACTACCCCCATTGCCCTACTCCAAAGAGCACGTACGAATTTTAGTTTATAGTGCACTCTCATCCTATTGATCGATCAATTATATCTGGTAACTATCTCATCTTCTATGCCAATATATTATGCCAAAAGCACAATCTCACCTACTATTTTATGCAACATTTCTCAAATCTTTAACTTCTCATTTCAAAACCACAAATCTTGCTTTGCATTAAATCAAAATCTCAAAAATCTTTAATACAACATGTTATCTCATGAAATCTCTACAAAGCATCATCTCATGCTACAAATCATGCATAAAACAGTAGGAATTTATCTATCTCAAAACAAGAGCATGTAAAAGCATTTAGGGGCATCAACCACACACTTGAGAGAAAATCTAGCCATACTTACTTTCGGACTTAGGATGGTGTTTCAAACCAATCCTAAACCCCCAAACTTGTATCTTTGTCCCTCAAGGACTTCTAAAACCATTCGCACTCACCGATTACGTTTCGCTTGCTTGCCAAAACGATATCTAAGCTCCTGGCACTTCCGGATCAACACTAAAAGCGTGTGAAGATGTCTCCCTTGTTTATTACACATAAGAGCAGAGAATTAATGCATCATCATGCATTGAAATCACCAGCCATCTAAACAAACTCGCTGCTCTACTCAAAAGCACCATTTCGGCTACCCAAAACAACCAAAATCATCTTCAAACTCTTCCAAAACAAAGCCCAGTCAAGATCTATCAATTCTAATCATTTCTAAACCTCAATCAACACCAAAAATCATCATAAACTCGTTCTTATATCTCTAGCAACAACAGAACACCAAAACCCCTCCAAAAACCACAAATCTAGCATGTAAAACTTAGGAATCCAAACCTATTCGGGATTTGTTTGATAAAACCTCATTTATAACATCAATTACCATCTAAAATACATTACAAATCAACCTCAAAATAGAGCCTAACCAAGAATTACGAAAATCATCAAGATCTCTCCAAGAATCTTGAGTTTTACCACAATTTCATGTTTCTAACATTAAAGCAACTCAAAAATCATTAACAAAGGATTGAGAACTTGGGAATTTTAGTAAAGAATTGATCATTAAAGGAGAAGGACGAAGCTTACCTCTAATGGCTGATTTCTCCTCAATTTGGGCAAGATTTCTTGAAAATCCAAAGCAAAAACAAGAGGTTTTGATGAGCTAAAGATTAGGAATCCTTAGGAGAATGAAATCTCAGCAAATGAGATGAAAATCAAAGGTTAATTGATGAAGTAAATGTGTTTGGCTGAGTGCAAGTTGAGAGAAAATGAAATGAGAGAAAACTAACGTAAGGTAGTTATGAAAAGTCTAAATAGATTTTCCTTTTTAATTCTCCTTATTCCCTTAATTAAAACATTATTAAAAACTCCCAAATTAAAGAGAAATCTGATGAAAAACATATTGGTAAAATTAGCTCCTTAAAGATTCAAAGTTTCAATCCTTTACAAAACAGTCACTGGTCAACTTTTGTAAAAACTGCGATTTGGTCACTACACCGAAATGTAGTATTTCCAAATCATATTTTGCAAAATTGTTTTCACCATAATCATTTATATAGTGAATGAGTATTTTTAGATATCTTTCAATATTTTTAAAATATCCCGAACTAGGTGTTCCCTAAATCTCCCTTAAAGATTCGAACCGTTCTTGACCGGCCCGATTCAAACTCTAAAACATCTAGGCCCAAAATCAGGGCGTTACAACTCTCCCCCTCTTAAGAAATTTCATCCCCGAAATTTACCTGGAGGAAAAAGGTAAGGAAATTGCTTCTTCATGTCATCCTTCCTTTCCCACGTGGCTTCCTCAACACCACGATGCCTCCACAAGACTTTGACCAGCTTGATGGTCTTACCCCGGAGAACCTTATTATCCGAATCCAGAATCTCAACGGGCTTCTCATCATACGTCAGGTCTGGGTTCAGCTCAACCTCTTCCACAGGCATAACATGCGACATTGTGAAGCCGGTAAATTGATTTTGATATAACTAAAGAATTTAAAGACTAAATTGAAATTTAGAAAACGACTTTTTAAGTCCCCAAACCTCTCTATATGTTTAAAGGAAAATGGTTAAGTTAAAAACTCAATTTGTCAAAACTTTTCTAAGTGTTACTGAAGCCAAAACAATGATTTTTGAGTCACCGTTTCGGAACGGCCTTAGGCATTCCGGAACACTTTTGATACTGTGAACCAGTGTTTCAAAACGTGTATCGAAACGGTTTTGAAATTGTGAACCTTTGTTTCGAAACAAGTTTCGAAACAGCTTAAGAGCATTGAAACGGTTTGACCCATTTCGATACGGTAGTATCGAAACGACCTCAATCGTTTCGAAACGGCATTTATACCTGATTTCAAAAATATGACCGTTGAAGTTTTTAACTGATTTTAACCGATTTCATACTTGTCATTAAGGTGTATCGAAACACTTTCAAGTCGTTTCGATACAGGCCTTGACAGTGGCAAAGTGTTTCGAAACGAGTTTCGAAACTGGCTCTTAGCGTATTGAAACGTTTGTACCCATTTCGGTACGGTCTCTTTAATGCACCCCAACGGCTCTTTCTTTTTTGATTTGTTTCGAAACAAGATCGGGTGTTTCGAAATGGGTGGTTGCAGACTGCATTTATAGAGGGAAGATAACATCCCCAACGGCTCTATTGATGAATGCAACAACCACAATGGCTAGAATTCAATGAGAAGGTATAAAAGGGACCTCTAAAAGCTTCAGCAACAACTATTTATCAAAAACCAAACATCCAAACATCAAATTCAAGCAATTGAGCCTAAATCTCATTATTTCTTATAAACCCCAATTGTGAAATTATATTTTCCATTCTTATCCTTTCAAATTGGGTTGAGTGCTTGTTATTGGGCTACTTTGTGTATTGAGCGATACTTGTTTAGCCATCAACTTCTTTGTAATTCTTGTGTGAGGATTGGGTCAAATTTTGGGTAGAAAATTTGACTGATATTGTAACGGTTACCTCCTTAGCCTAGTAAAGGGGAAGAGCAATTAGTGGAATTGTTGAAAATCCTTAGTGAAGCTAAGGTAATGGATGTAGAGTTCGATTGGAACTTGAACCACTCTAAATTCCCTTGTCTATCTTTTTATTTGTCAATTCCACTACCAAAAAGTCTAAAAATCCAATTCACCCCCTCTTGGTTTATATCGATCATTTGAGCCACTCAACAATTGGTATCAAAGCCTACCTCTTTGAAGGATTAACAACCACAAGAGGAGTTCCTAGGAAGAGTGTGATCATCCATAAATCAAGTCATGGCATCTACCTCCGGCTCAAGCATGTACGAGTCTCAATCCACCATAAAACCACAATTCTTCAATGGTTACAACTATCCATTTTGGAAAAACTAGATGCGCCTCTTCATCAAATCCAACGATTACCTTGTTTGGGATGTCATTAAAGACAGTCCCTATATTCCTTTGAAGAGGGATGATGAAGGAAAGATGGTTTTAAAGAAGAAGATTGAGATGAGTGAAGATGAGAGGAAGAAGATCCAAATAAATGACAAAGCTCTTCACATGCTCTTTTGTTCTTTCGGTCCCGACATCTACTCCAAAGTCTCCTCCATTGAAAGTGCCAAGGAAGTGTGGGATACTCTAGAGACCACCTATGAAGGAACCAATGATGTGAAGGAGACCAAGATTGGAATTCTCAATCTTATTTATGAGAATTTCAAGATGGAGCGCAACGAAACGGTGTCCGAGATGTTCGATCGCTTCTCAACCATCGTTAACGGGCTTAAGGGTTTTGGAGAGACAATCCCGGAAGACAAACTTGTCCGGAAGCTACTCTACGCACTTCCCGAATCTTGGGATGGGAAGAGAACCGACATCATCGAGGCCAAAAACTTGAAGACTCTAAAACTTGATGAGCTAGTGGGTTCTCTCCTTACTCATGAAATAATGAAGCAAGGAAGGGAAGATGAAAAGAAGAAGGAAGAGAAAAGAGTGAAGAAGCTAGAGGTAGAAAAGAAGAAGAAAATGGGAGTGGCTCTCAAAGCTTCATTACATGTGGAGAGCACTTCTAGTGAGGAGGATGATTTAGAATAATTGGCTATGATAGAAAAAAGATTCTCACGATTCATGAGGTCCAACCGAGAAAGGAAGATTCAAAGAAAGATGGACTTCAAGAGTAAAAACAAAGAAGAAGAGAGGGATCAAATCATTTGCTTCGAGTGCAAAAAGCCCAGTCACATTCGTTCGGAGTGCCCTCAACTCAAGAAGAAAGGGCTTTGAGAAGAAGAATAAGCTCAAAGCCAAGCTTGCTACTTGGAGTGATGAGGAGTCATCCGAGGATGACGAACAAGAAGTGGTCAACCTTTGCCTCATGGCACTTGAGGAGGATTCCTCCATGGTAACCTCTAACTCATCATCTTTTGACTATACATTTGATGAATTACATGATGCATATGATGAGTTGCAAGAGGTTTATGATGAGTTAGTTGAGAAGTACAAAGAGTAGTTCATTAGAAATAAGAAAATTATTTCGGAATTAAATGATAAAAATGACTCACTTTCTCAAGCTAACTTAAAATTTGAGAAAAAGATTTTAGGTTTAAACCAAGAGTCTTTTAAAGATGTTTGTAATGTGACCTAAATAATCTTCTTTCTCAATGCAATAGCGAACACCAAAAGGTGTTTGATGAGCTTAACAAGCTCAAAGAGTCTTTTAAAGATGTTTGTAATGTGAAGCAAAGCATGAAAAAGATGAATCATCTAAAACAAACCAACCTAGGAGAAAGACTAATAACTACAAACAAAGTAGCTTCCCTAGACATAATAGAACTAAAAAGATTAGGAGTGTACGAGTTCCTAAGGAACTTGTCAAATCTAATAATATTGTTGCTATGTCACCTTAGATTCCTAAGGGAACCAAGCTTTTGGGAGCTAACACACGTGGACCCAAAATGATTTGGGTACCAAAAACAAAAGTTTAATATCTTTGTTTGTAGGGGGAGCATTGCGACAAGGCCAAAGCACAAAGTCAAAATTCATGGTACCTTGATAGTGGATGCTCGAGGCATATGACCAGAGACAAGAGTAGATTCATGGACTTAAAGCCAAAAAGTGGAGGAGTAGTGACATATGGTGACAACTCCAAAGGCACACGAGGAGTAGTGACTTAGCCCGACCTAGACGGTTGACCCGAACTACGAAGATCACACGAGGAAAACCAAAGTCAACCTTGATTCACGACCCTTTTTTCCTTTTAATATTGTCTAGATGCTTGTTAACCCTAAGTGAGTACTCACGAGATACGATAGAGAAAGGCACAGCGATCGGATTTCAAAAAGGAACTCAATTGCACAATATACAAATTTAGGGACCAAAATGTAATTTCTGAACATTAGAAGGTCCTTACTGATTTTAAATCAGCCTTAACCCGCTAACAAACCATGCATTTTCTAACAAACTCAGCAACATCTTTATTCAATCCCACCCAATAGTACTCATCCCTCAAATCACGATACATCTTTGTACTACAAGGGTGCATAGCAAAAATACTACTATGAGTTTCAGTTAGAATAGTGTGCCTTAACTCAATATCATTCGGCACCACTATCCGACTCCCAAAACATAAAACACCATCATCATTGAAACAGAAATCCGAAGGCCTACCTTCTGCGATGTCCTGAACATGTGGCACCAAAGAATCATCCAACAGTTGTTTGTCCTTTATCAACTGAACTAGAGATGGTTTCACTTGTAATTTAGCAACAAGACCACCATCTCGCGATATGCTCAAGCTAGCAAACATCGCTCTTAATTCCACCGCCACCTTCCTACTCAAAGCATCGGCCACAACATTGGCCTTCCTCGGATGATACTCAATCGTTAGATCGTAATCCTTAAGCAACTCCACCCAACGTCATTGCCTAAGATTTAACTCCTTCTGAGACATAAGGTACTTCAAACTTTTGTGATCCGTGTACACAGTACACTTCTCACCATAGAGATAATGTCTTCAAATCTTTAAAGCAAAAACCACTGCCGCTAGCTCAATGTCATGCGTAGGGTAATTGCGTTCATGCACTTTCAACTGTCGCGATGCATAAGCCGCTACCCTACCCTCTTGCATCAACACACACCCCAAACCAACATAAGATGCATCACTATACACCACAAACTCTTTTCCTAATTCAGGTTGAACCAAGATAGGAGCTTGCGTCATAGCTGCCTTTAGCTTCTCAAAAGCTTGTTGTCTCGCTTCCATCCATTCATACTTAACATCCTTCTGTAACAACTTCGTCAAAGGGGCAGCAATCTTAGAAAATCCCTTCACGAACCTCCGGTAGTAACCTACCAACCCAAGGAAACTACGAACTTCATGAATAGACCTATGAGGCTTCCAATTCACCACCGCCTCAATCTTCTGAGGATCAACACGAATCCCTTCAGCCAAGACCACATGGCCAAGAAAAACAACTTCCTTTATCCAAAACTCAATTTGCTCAGCTTAACATAAAGCTGATTCTCTAACAGCGCTTGCAAAATGATCCTCAAATGTCTCTCATGCTCCTCCTCAGTACGAGAGTACACAAGGATATCATCGATGAACACCACAACGAACTTATCTAGGAATTCATGAAACACCATGTTCATCATGTCCATGAAAGTAGCAGGAGCATTCGTCAATCCGAACGGCATCACTAGAAATTCATAATGCTCGTATCTCGTTCGAAAGGCTGTTTTCGGCACATCCACATCCTTCACCTTTAACTGATAATATCCTGACCGCAAATCTATCTTTGAAAATATAGCCGCTCCTCGAAACTGATTGGAGAGGTCATCAATCCTCGGCAAAGGATACTTGTTCTTGATAGTTAACTTATTCAACTAACGATAATCAATACACATCCTCATCCTGCCATCTTTCTTTTTAACAAACAAGACCGGTGCACCCCAAGGTGATACACTAGGCCGAATAAAGCCTCGGTCAAGCAACTCTTGAAGTTGCGCCTTCAACTTCTTCAACTCCTTGGGTGCCATACGATAGGGGGCAATGGACATCGGAGTTATGTTCTCATACAACTCAATTCTGAATTCAACCTCTCGACTAGGTGGCAAACCCGGTAATTCCTCCAAAAACACTCTAGGAAATTCACACACGGTTCTTATATCCTATACACGAGCCTCCATTGTACTAGGATTCATAACAAAGGCTAGATAAGCCTCGCATCCTTGGTGCAACATCTGACTTGCTTCAAGCGTAGACATCACATTAGATAGGAACTTCACATTGTCTCCCACCACCAAAACCTCATAATCATCCGCAAGTTTCAACAAAACTCGCTTATTTTCAAAATCCACTATGGCTCTATGCTCAACAAGCCAATCCATACCAAGGATTACATCGAATCCATAGAATGGTAATTCCATAAGATCAACAAGAAACACATGATCTTGCACCTTTAAGGGGCATCTCCTATACAATCTCCTTGTTACAACCGTCTCACCAAAGGAACTAGTCACACGCATACCCACATCTAAAGACTCAACAGGCAAACCAAGCATTTGAGCATGTTCACGCAATATGTATGAGTGTGTAGATCCAGAATCAATCAAAGAAAGTAATGACAAGGATTGCAAAGTAAAGGTACCTGCGATCACGTCCGTGTCATTCCTCCATTCTCGATGGGCATACACTCGAGCCTGGCCACCACTTTCAGGCTGAACAGCTACCACATGAGCTACATTCCTTCCACCTTCATCTCTACGTTGGAAGTTGCCACGGCCGCGCCGACAGCCTCTCTGTGGCTCAACTGCTCTCACCGGAGCCTGACCTGATCTCATCGGCTGCACACAATCCCTCTTCATGTGCCCACGATTACCACAATTCCAGCATGTACCAAGATTTCCCCAACACTCACCAGTGTGCCTCCTACCACACCGATTGCACTCAGGTGTCCGTAAGAAAGCATTCGGTCCTTGCTGACCTCTTCCAGGGTTGTCACCCCCACGCCTAGCATCCGCATGTGACCTTCTATCCTTATGTCTCTTGTACCCATCTTTACCAAGATCACGTTCCGCAGCTCGTTTCCCTGAGCTAGATCCTCCCGCTCGACTTGTCAGACCAGGATTCAGCTCAATGTCCTTGGCTCTAGTGACCAAGACATAAAAATCAGTATAGTCTGCTGCGGGCATATAGGTTTTAACATCATCCACCAGCCCATAAGGGAATTGTTCACATCTCTCCCGCTCGCTAGGAATCAGCTCGGGTGCATATTGGCTAAGGCGTACAAATTGCACCTCATACTCTGCTACAGCCATACTCCCTTGCACCAGGGACATGAATTCTCTCCTTTTCTCATCGAGGTAGCGAACCCCCAAATACTTTTGCTTAAACACATTCAAGAAGAATGTCCAAGTCACCTCATCATCATCAATCCCCGCTATTGTGGTTGCCCACCACGTATATGCATCACCATGCAAAAGGGACACAATACATCCCAACTTCTAAACATTATTACAATTCAGCTGCCCGAGAATCCTCTTGGTACTCTCTAACCAAGACTTAGAACCTTCCGGAGTGAACCCTCTGAACTCAGTCCCTCCCAGACTGCGGAGTCGCTCCAATGGCAACCTCACATTAGCACCATCCTGAGGTGCAGCTCCATGAGCTCCAGCTACTTCTTCCTAAAAAGCTCCAACAATAGCCTGAATCAACACTGACATATCATGAGCAGTTTGCCCCTGCACTCCCTTGGATCCAGCAACCCCAACACCAACTTCTACAGCACCCACCCCTGATCCACCACCACCGGGTGATCCACTAGGAGGAGGAGGCGGTAAATCCTCAACATTCTCATTCTCAATCGTAGCACGGGTATTAATTCTAAGCTCTCTACGTGGCCCCATAAGAAAACAATGCAACTAACAAAATACAATAAATTCAATCAGGCAACATAAGGCAAGTAATCCAAGTACTCAAGCTCATTTTTTCAAAACAATTCTTTATAATAGTAATCATATGGCAATGGGATTCCCAACTATACCCCCAAACACATCTTAGCATCATAAATTCATCTCATTAGAACCAAACATCAAAATCATACATCATACTTTCACCGAAAAAGTCATAATCATACATATTAACCGCTTACCAAGCCCTAAATATTCGCTAACATGGCTCTGATACCAACAAATGTAACCCCCTTAGCTCGGCCTAAACGTCTGACCCGAACTACGAAGATTACACGGGGAAAACCAAAGTCAACCTTGATTAACAACCCTTTTTATTTTTATCTTTTCTAAATGCAATATTAACTTATGTGATCACTCAAGATCATAAGAAGGAGAAAGCACAGCAATCGGAAGTCATTTAGGGATTTAATTGTAAGAATTACACTTTTAGGGACTAAAATGTAAATTTTGGAAAACATGAGGACTTTTCAGATTTTAAGCTTACCAATATGTAATTAATCATTTTTCATGCATCTCTGTCAAATATCAGCTTAACTGGATATTCCAAACTCAACCAATTGCATCCACAACCAACAAGGACTAAAATGTAAGATATGAGAACTTGAAACAATTCAAAAATAAAGACCAACGGTCAACCGTTTCGAAACGTTGACCCTGATATCGAAACGATAGTATTAAAACGAAGTTGACCGTTTCGGTACTCGGGTGCGTTCCGAGACCAGTATCGAAACAGGCCTCTCCAGTAGCTAAAGTGTTCCGAAACACCTTTACTCGTTCCAAAACACTATGGACCTTTCAGGACCTTGTTCCGAAACAGACAAGGGTGTTTCGATACACCCTACCTTGCAACTGTATACTTTTCTGGTTTTTCACATCTTTACACATTCAAATATTTCCCAAATCAAGCCATTTCACACCAGCAACAAGAATAAACATCAGAGAACATTATTATGAAGCTTAAGCTAGAGCATGGCATCAATCAAGTGATCAATGAGTATATAGGCATGCTTCCTTGTCTCATCAACCACATAAAAGCCTCAAGCCTCAAACCAAACCATATTGGCCATTTACAAACTTCAAAAGCCAAATCAAACTAGCAACAAACATAGGGAGTTCATAACACATCTCCCAAAACCAACTATGGATCCCCATTGCCAAATATCAATACTAAAGCATATGAAAACTTCACCATACATGAGCTTCTCACTTCCTTGGATGTCCTTATCCTTCTCGCTGCCCAAACTCGTCTCAATTATCCGCATTGTTGGAAAAAGAGAGCGTAAGAACATTTGCTTAGTGAGGCAAGCTCTAAGGAAAACCAACACAACAATGCATCTATAAAACTCTTTCTCAAAAACCATTTTCAACAACATGCTCTTTCTATCTCATGCTTAAAAACCATTTCAAAGCAAATCTCCATTTGAAAACACATGTACCTCTATCCTATCTCATGCATTTAAACCAATGCAAATCTCATGGCAAAGCCATACATATGCTTGTGAAAACTAAAGCATTTCATATACAAATCTCATATGCATTTCTCATAGCATAAATTATCTCAACATTTGGTACATGTGAATCAAATACATTTTCATATATTGGCATTTCATATTACATCTTACTCGGATATGCATATTAGCTTGACTCGAGGTCAAGTCATACCCCGGTGGAATCTCTCATCATCGGACTCTCATGGCGGTATCTCTCATCGCCATAAAAGCTTGGGTGTTTCACCAAGTCCTACCCCGATGGTATCTCTCATCATCGAATTCTCACTTTGGATCGGGATGGCACTACCTCTATAGCCCGACTCCAAAGAGCACATACGAATTTTAGTTTATAGTGCACTCTCTTCCTATTGATCGATCAATTATATCTGGTAACTATCTCATCTTCTATGCCAATATATTATGTCAAAAGCATCATCTCACCTACTGTTTTGATGCAACATTCCTCAAATCTTTAACATCTCATTTCAAAACCACAAATCATGCTTTGCATTAAATCAAAATCTCAAAACTCTTTAATACAACATGTTATCTCATGAAATCTCTACAAAGCATCATCTCATGCTACAAATCATGTATAAAACAGTAGGAATTTGTCTATCTCAAAACAAGAGCATGTAAAAGCATTTAGGGGCATCAACCATATACTTGAGAGCAAATCTAGCCATACTTACTTTCGGACTTAGGATGGTGTTTCAAACCAATCCTAAACCCCCAAACTTGTATCTTTGTCCCTCAAGGACTTCTAAAACCATTCGCACTCACCAATTACGTTTCGCTTGCTTGCCGAAACGATATCTAAGCTCCCGGCATTTCCGAATCAACACCAAAAGCGTCCGAAGATGTCTCCCCTGTTTATTACACATAAGAGCAGAGGATTAATGCATCGTCATGCATTAAAATCACCAGCCATCTAAACAAACTCGCTGCTCTACTCAAAAGCACCATTTCGGCTACCCAAAACAACCGAAATCATCTCCAAACTCTTCCAAAACAAAGCCCAGCCAAGATCTATCAATTCTAATCATTTCTAAACCTCAATCAAAACCAAAAATCATCATAAATTCGTCCTTATATCTCCAGCAACAACAGAACACCAAAACCACCCCAAAAACCACAAATCTAGCATGTAAAACTTGGGAATCCAAACCTATTCGGGATTTTTATGATAAAACCTCATTTATAACATCAATTACCATCCAAAATACATTAGAAATCAACCTCAAAACAGAGCCTAACCAAGAATTAAGAAAATCATCAAGATCTCTCCAAGAATCTTGAGTTTTACCACAATTTCATGTTCTAACATTAAAGCAACTAAAAATCATTAACAAAGGATTGATAACTTGGGAATTTCAGTAAAGAACTGGTCATTAAAGGAGAAGGACGAAGCTTACCTCTAATGGCTGATTTCTCCTCAATTTGGGCAAGATTTCTTGAAAATCCAAAGTAAAAACAAGAGGTTTTGATGAGCTAAAGATTAGGAATCCTTAGGAGAATGAAATCTCAGCAAATGATATGAAAATCAAAGGTTAATTGATGAAGGAAATGTGTTTGGCTGAGTGCAAGTTGAGAGAAAATGAAATGAGAGAAAACTAACGTAAGGTAGTTATGAAAAGTCTAAATAGATTTTCCTTTTTTAATTCTCCCTTATTCCCTTAATTAAAACATTATTAAAAACTCTCAAATTAAAGAGAAATCTGATGAAAAATATTTTGGTAAAATTAGCTCCTTAAAGATTCAAAGTTTCAATCCTTTACAAAACAGTCACTAGTCAACTTTTGTAAAAACTACGATTTGGTCACTACATCGAAATGTAGTATTTTCAAATCATATTTTGTATAAAAAAAATTCACCGTAATCATTTATATAGTAAATGAGGATTTTTAGATATTTTTCCATATTTTTAAAATATCTCGAACTAGGTGTTCTCTAAATCTCCCTTAAAGATTCGAATCGTTCTCGACCGGCCCGATTCAAACTCTAAAACATCTAGGCCCAAAATCAGGGCGTTACATCATATTTATCATTTTTTCCTTGGTTGATAAAGATTATAAATCTCAAGGACTCAACATATAATTAACAATTATTTTAAAAAAAATCAATTAAATTATTTTCCATATATATAATATTTTTAAATTTTTTTGTAACAATTGAATCACATACCAACCTTGGTCAATTTAGCCTTTTTTTATAATTGGATCAAATACCAACCGTTGAACGACAGCCCGACTCGAACGACGGTCGCGCAAGAACGGAGTCGCGGCGGCGGAAATCTCGCCGGTGAGTGGTGGCTAATGGCCGCAGCGGTTAGAATGCCATAGGAAAAAGTTAGGGTTTTTATTTTTTTTAAATTGAATATGGTTGGTATTTGATGCAATTCTTTATTCATTTTATTATTTCATTCATGCTTTAAAATTTTAGGAGTATATTCGTTATATGGTAAGTATAATGATATGAATCCTCAATCAACTATTTTTAAATTAATGTTTGACAGTTTGACTTGTTAACAAGAAAATATATCACAATTACAATTTAGTAAAACGATTCACGTATGTAATCTTAAATACTTTCAACCAAACATTTAATCTTACATTCCCATGAAATAAACCAAACAATGTAATCGAACCCCTAACAACATTTTTTATTATACTAATTAAAAACACTTCTAACGAAAACAAAGAAAATTTCAAAATTATGCAACCAAGATTCGGTACTACTAGAATTAAAGATCAACTTAAAATGTAAGATCGAGCAGTTATATTTTATGTTTATCATATGTTGCATTGTTCGCTATCAAAGTATCAAAATTAGTATCTAGGTTTCAACACTTTAACAATATTTGAACTTTAGGTTTTAACATTTTCAGTTATAAACTTAACATATATAACCTTTTCAGTTTTCATTCCCGCTTCCTTTTTCGTTAACAGTTGCGCAACTTATGACCCAGTTCTGCTACTTGATGTGAAATATATAAGCAAAGATGGAAGGTCACCCTCAAAAGAAAAGATTTTCTCTCACTCAGTTCTGCGAAGTGCAAACCGATTGGGTTTCTCCATTCCTTCTCTTCACAATCTTTACTTTTCAACTTATTCTTTCACCCATTACTCCTTCTAAACATCATCTCCTCATCCCCTTTGTTTTCATTTTCAATCTGCAAGAATCAAAGGTATTTCTTGAAACCCCATGTTTTTTAAATAGTCTTGCTTTTTTGTTTGGATTTCAAGTACTTTCAATGGCTAACCGTTCATGTTGAAGATATGGTCGCTATTATTGATGGTTTCTTTTCATATTTCATGATTTTTTGTTTAATTTTTTACAAGATCCCTAAACCCGATTCACTAAGAGACTACTGGAAGCAAGCAAAGGTATATTTTTAGAATCCCTAACTCTATTAAAAAAAACCCTTGGTTTTTGTTTGGATCTTGTTTGGTTTTCATTTACTTTCCATGGATGACAGTTGTTGTTGAATATTTGGTTGATATAATTGATGGGGTTTTCAGATTTTTCGGTAATTTTTATAAACTTTAATAAGAAGCCTAAACTTTGTTCAATCAAATCCTGCCTACTTGAATCAAAGGTATATTTCTGGAAACCCAAGTTTTTCTCTTAAACACTCCTTTTCTTTTGATTGGTTTTCATTTACTTTCCATGCCTCACCGTTGATGTTCACAAAATGGTTGATATTATTGTTTGGGTTTTTAAGATTTCCCGCTAAATTTGTTTAAAATTTAATAAGAATTCTTAAATTTTTCCATACCATTTCTTTTGTTTGGTTTTCCAATTCTTTTCATGCCTAGCTTTGAACTTGGGAATTGCTTCGTATTATCGATGGGTTTGGCTTCGTGTTCAAAACACGTTTCATATGATTGATGGGTTCCTCTGATTTTTCTTCTATTTTCATATATTATTCATTGATGGGGTTGGCCGAATTCTTCAATTTGTGATGTTGATCGACTTCCAAACAAAGGCTTTATTTCTTACAGGATCTCTAAACCTAAATCCCAGTGAACTCTTCTTCACTCTACCCATTAACCATGCAGCATCCAACCAAACGTCAACGAACCGCTAGGCCAACACTATTTTTCGATGAATCCTGTTTTAGAGAAGAAGATGAAAAGACCCAATTTTATAAACATTTCTACGACAGAAAAATTTGTAAAGAACGTGTTGTGGCCATGGATTTCTTTCAGAACAAAACCTAAAACTTCAAAATGAAGTCAACTTTCACGAAATGGGGTTGGAATGCATTTCTTGAGATCCAACCGAGGGTTTGTTAAAGACTTGTACGAGTCTTTTACAGTAACGCCACAACTATACGTGACCCAAATTCAACATAGATCATTGCCATCAACTCTTTTGTTATGCGTAAGGAACCCTCTATCACCCCCAATCAATTGCAACTAGTTTGGGTATTGAAAATAAAACCCCTTTCGATGAAACTAATACCGGCTCTATTAAAAAGCACAAAGGCCATAGCCCAAAAAATCTTTCTTTTGAAGAGAGAATTTCTCACCTTATTGTGGCATGGCTTTTTCAATCGTACGGTGGGAAGGAAGGAACAATATGAGAGATTGATTATTGGTGGCTTGACCAATATCAAACTAAGGTTGCTCCTAACATTGCCAAAATCCTTTTCCTCCAAATACTATCATGTGTCACTAAGGGCCATTGGGCCTCAACCTCTCTTCCATATGCTTGTGTCCTTACAAATATCTTTCACAAGAATGATGTTGATTTTTCTTTGGACCCACATGTCCCTTTAAAAGAAATGATTGACATTCATTCGGCCCACAAATGCGGATACATCTTTGAAGAAAAAGAAAAGCGTTGAATTTATAATGACACAAAAGATGTTGGGAATGCAAAAAATGTGGAAGAACATTTCCCTTCGCCTATCGAACAAGTTTCTTCTACAATTCTAGAGGAGATTATGATAAAGTCATTGCTTGACTACATGGTTACTTATCGTGACCATGTTGATTCGTAGTTATCTAACCTTTGTAAACATACTGATTCTCAGTTTGCTGAGCTTCGTAAGCATGCTGGTTCTCAGTTTGCTGAGATTCTCAAGGAAATGGCCTCCCTTCATCAAGAATTATGTACACGCAAGATGGCTGACTAGACTTTCAATATCATGACTTTTAAATTTGTTAATATTTTTTTGGAATTTGATGCACATGTTTGATGGGCTTCATTTTATTTTATACATTTCTACAAATTGCATTGCTTTTTATTTTATTTCATTACCCCCAAATATATATTGTTCTTATAATCCTTTCCACTTCCATCTCTACATACTGCAACGTCAATTGTTTAAGTTTTCCCTCGACGATGTGTACTGGAATTGTTCTAAATCATGTGCCAAAGGAAAAATTGTTCATTGGTATTGTGTATTGCATTCACCAGTTTGCACTTCAACTGTACCACGAAGCAAATGAAAGAGATTTTATGGATGTGCTAGAGGCCCCGAGGTATTAAGTAATAAGTTGGGTTATTGTTCCATTGTTTTGATTAATGCATTATTCTGCACATTTTTAGAGTCGTTGTGCTTTCTTTAGATGGATGCACAATGATTGATATTCAATCGATGTTGACCAATTGAGAAATGGGGTAACAACCTTGTTAGCTGAAAACATGCAAATTAGAATTCATAATGCCAAATTGCAGAAATTGGTGAATATGGATGAAGTAAGAAGGTTGTACACAAAATGGAGAAATTTCAAGTCAAAATAAAAAACCTGAAAAACAATGTGATGTTCTGCAAGTTTGTTTGGATTATTTCATCCTATGTTAGCTTGTAATAAAAAATTTCATCTGCAAATGTGATCATGATCCAACTTACCTTTGCCACAAACAAACAATGTCATAATACATTACCTCCCTTATCATCAATTTAATATACGACTGTCGTCAACTCATGTCAGGAATCTCTTACGCACGTCGCTCACACGTCATCTAATTAACAGGATTCTCTGCTATACAAGCCTTACATGTCTTCTCTTGTCAAGAATCTTAGCTGTAACATAAATAAGAGTTACGATACTACTCGTTTACAATGTTCACGTTTGTGTATATAAGAGTTTCGCTACTTATAATGAGATCGACCACCTTAAATGTTACCATATTGTGTAAGATTTTAGCTTCATGTTGAAGAATATCGAAACGCGAAGTTTAGTTTTGATACTTTTTGGTGCTAAAATGATGCCCAACGTGTTTAACGATATACTCAGCTTTAATCGAGGAACCGAGAGAAATATGATCGCCAACACAAACATAAATTAGATTAAAAAGTAGGATATAAAATTAGATGCATGGTTTATTGCAACTAAGCTAGCTTAGTTCAGTTAAAATGAACAGAAAAAGAGTTTATTTCTGTGTTGTCTTAGTCTGTAGATATATCATATGTGACGTTCAATTCCTTAATTATTTATTTTTTCTCATGTCGTCTCCCGGAATTATGTAGACAAACAACGTCTTCATCTGCAGAAGGTGGAGAACCTCCTGGGAATCTTTATGAACTAACACCTTCATCAAAATTTACATACAACTCGATGTTGGTACCCCTACACAGTTGTATCTCCTAAACATCTTGCGAAGGTTGCTTGCATTACATATCTTTAGCATGTAATGAGCTTCAGGGTCGGGCTCATCAACGGGGATTTTGGCTTCCAATGAAGACATTTTCTTCCTTGTTGATTTGCTAACCTCCGTGAAAATTAACTCAAACAAATCATACTTCTTGATGTTGTTGTTGAATGCAATGTATAAGTATGTTCCTAAAATGAAAACGGTTGTAGAAAATCTTGCCATAATTTTTAATTAAGAATATATGCAAAATATGATAGTGTAGAAGAATTTTTATAGAAGATTTCTAAGGGTAAAATTAGGCTTCGGGACCTACAATGTTACCGATATTCAGTTTCAGCTTTGACATCTAAAATGTTATTAGTATTTAGTTTGGGGTTTGGCACCTAAAACGTTACTAGTAATTAGTTAAGGGTTCGGCACCTAAAATATTACCAGTAACCAGAGGGGTCCATCACCTAAAATGTTACTAGTATTCAGTTTGGGGTTCTAACCGTAAAATGTTAATGAAATTCAGTTTGAGTTTCGGCACTTAAAATGTTACCCAAAACAAGTTTCAGGTTCGACGCCTAAAATGTTACTGGAAAATTAGTTTGGGGTTTGACACTTAAAATGTTATAGGTAACAAATTTGGGGTTTGTGACCTATAATGTGACCAAAATTTAGTTCATCGTTCTAAATCTAATATGTTAGTGGAAATTAGTTTGGGGTTCGGACCCTAAAATGTTAATGAAATTCAGTTTCGAGATCGGCACCTAAAATTTTACTTACGTTTCAGTTTGTCTCTAAAATGTTAATGAAATTTAGTTTCGGGATTGGCACCTAAAATGTTACCTACATTTAGTTTGGCATTAGGGAACTTAAATTATTATCGAGATATTGAACTTTTTAAGTTGAGTAAAACATTTCATTCACCACCTAAAATGTTGCCAAAAAGTAGTTTAAGTGGTTAGGGAACCTAAAATATTAGGAACATATTCCACTTTCTAAGTTCAAAGGGGAACAATTAACTCGCACCTAAGATGTTAGAAAAAACCCAATTTAAGGGTAAAACATTTCATTAACCAACTGAAAATCTTAACCAAAACTTGTTTGAATTAGCTGGTAACCTATAACTGGAAAAATAGGTTCCGTCGTATAGTAGCCGCATTTTAACCTACCCTAATCATCTATATACCCCTAATATATATCTTAATAAAAAACCTAACTATATTATTACTACTTTAACTTTCTCTCAAACCTATCCACACTCTAGTTTTCAGCGTGTTTCTTTCTTGGTTTTTAAATATAAGCTAACCCTTTCGATTTCCATCATCTCATAATTGCTTCCAATCAAAGTATCCAAAGTTTATAGTTTAAACTAAATTCGTCATTTATTTTGGTCAGTAAAATAGTAATTTTGTTTAGTTTTTTGGATGGAGATTCTTCAAAAACTGTGGGGATCCGCGAGGGGAAGATATAGAGACGAAAAAAATTTCTGAATCATCTAACGAGATTCCCGAAAACTATAACCACAAGTGTTAGGGACGGAATGGGGAATGTAAAACCGTCCCCACCTCACCCGATTCTCACCCCTGGTTACTATCATGGAAAATATTTTGCGTGATGTTTCTAGTGTTAAATTGTGATAGTTGTTAAAGACATTGGCGTGGTGGTTGTTTCTTAGGCTTGGTGTAGGAATGATCATAGGTCGGTCAAGTTGGAGTTCGGTCGACCCGTACACGACCCAAAAAATTCAAAGTCTTTTCTGGATTCGACCCGAAAATTGATGATATTCATCCAGTTCAAATTTTAGAGTAAAAATCCGAACCCGATTTAATTGGCATAAATAAAAAATATTTTATTTTTGTTCGATAAATTAGAGAGTTAATTGAAAAAATATAGAGAGAGGAGAAATTACAATAATTATTTCATTTTCATTAGATAAAATAGGAAGATAATTAAAAAAAATTATAAAGAAATGGCACTATAATAATTATTCTTAAATATTTAGAATAAAATTACACTATTATTTCAGGTGAAGTATTTTTTACCCTAAAGCTGAACACAATCTAACTCGTCTTCATCTTAAAAAAATATACACAACTCAAACCTGAATTTTCTAAAATAATATAACAGTATAAAATCGAGTCAAAGCTCGTGAGATGCGGATTAAATGACCAGTCCTAGCTTGGTAGGATCAAAGGGTTTACGAAACAAATGGTAAATTATGAGATGTTTGAGCTTTTATATTTGGAGATGTTGTGCAAGTTGAAGAATATGATTGCAAAACTTCAATTTTAGACCCGAAGAGGCTCTAATCCCTAATTCTTTTGGACCCCTAAATTGATCCAATCAAAACTTTTGAGCCCAAAAACTAACAGCCTCAAGGGTAAGGGTTGCAACCAAAAGCAAAGCAATGGCAATGAAACTCTCCTATCCACAAACCGAAGCTCATCCCTTCCACAACAATGGCTGCTTCATTCTCTAACTTCATCTCCTCCCTCTTACCTTGGACTACACCTCCACCTTTCACTCTCTTCCCCAAAACTCAGAAACACTCTGCTTTCAGTGTCAGCTCAAGAGGATCAATCGTCTTCATTATCCACTGTTACATCCCCCTCTCTTGCATATGCAAACACCCTTTTCTTCAGATCAGCTTATAATGTTCAGGTTATTGTGGATGATAATGAGCCTGAAGAGAGGCTGCTGAACAGGTTCAGAAGAGAGGTGATGAGAGCTGGTGTTATTCAAGAGTGTAAGAGAAGAAAGTTCTTTGAGAATAAGCAAGATGAGAAGAAGCGCAAGTCACGCGAGGCTGCTAAGCGTAATCGTAGAAGGTAAGGTTTGAATTTTTGTTCAATTCAGTAGCACTGCCCTTTCTTTGTTTTAGCTTCGAAGGTTTGGATTTTGTTGGGGGTATTTGTATCAATTATCATAGCCATAAAAATTGAAGCTTGTGTAGTTTTCTTTGATTGAATTGAGCTATCCGTCTTCCAAATCCAGATATAGAATGAAGACATCAAATTTGAGCATGTAGAGTAGCTGTGCTCAAGAAAAGCATGTTTTCTGACCAACATGTGCATATCATAGAGACATAGACATTGTATCTCTTGTTGAGTTTAGGATCAATATTCAATCTTTTTTTAGTGTCCTTGTTTTTCCTGTTCTGTATTCTTTGGTTAAAATGATGTTTCTTCGAGTAAATGCCAATTCCAGAGGCACCTTGTGTTCATCTTTAGTTGCTATATCTGGTTGAATGCCTATCTACTCTCAGGCGTCCTCAAGCAAGATTGGCACAACCAATCAAACAAGAAGAATCTACAAAGAAGAGGGATGAAGATGATGGAGATAACTGGGACATGCCAGATGGAGACATGCCCTATTGATCACATTTTGCCATGCCTTTCTTAATTTCTAATCTCTATCTTTGATTCTTTAGGGGAATTTTCTCTTGTAATTTGCAATACGATGAACCTCGCCACTTTAATGGCGGTGTAAGTTTTTATGCATATGAAGGAAAGTTTTTCATTCTGTAATCGGTTCCAACCAAGGCAGTTTGTGCAATACCATGTTTTCCCATAGCTATACAGGAAGGTAATCAGTTCAGTTTGTATTCAGTTATGTTTTCCTTGTTCTTTTTCCTCATTCTCACATGGAGCTGCAAAAGAGATTGCAAAATCTTATTCTTAGGCATGACGACAACATTGTCTCCGAATATCTGTTGAAACAAGGCAGCTGAAAAACTAGATATTGCCTGATGCTTTCTCGGGTCATTTTTGGTGCAAGTGTTTATCAAAAGTCTGTAAGCCTGCAATACATGCTTTCGTGTTTTACTTTCAACAACTTATTGATGCTTTTTCAGATATCAATAGGTTGCTTCCGTCTCCTTGATGTGTTTTGCTAAATAAGCTTGTTCTGATGTGTAGATCATACTTATAAACGATGATTAAGTTTGTATCGGATAATAGTAGATGGAAAACCCGTTTACATGTTTCATGTGAAACGGAGAAAGCTTTTCTGAACAATTATGATAAGTTAGAATCCATACACTGATTGGCACCATGACAACCTTTTCAAGTCTTGTTTTACTGTAAAGTGTAATAGAATAGAAGTGTGAATCATTGTTGTTTTGTCTCTCTCTAAAGTTATCCAGACATTTTTGTTGGACACACTTCCATAGCTTACAAATGGGCACAACTTGTCCCACGCCATGCATGCATATGGCATTATTTCTGATGAGCCCACCCATGATAAAGGTGACAGTATGGCATGGCTTCATTTCACTGAGGTGAATGTAAATGTAATCATCATTTCCAATTCCAAAAGTTTCTGTAGAGGGATTGATGTTAAACTTAGAGTCAATTAGGATACTTGAGTGTGAATATCTGATATGGGAATATTATTTACTTGCTATGTTTAATGTTTTCTAAGATTCTATCTATTTGAGAGGTCTTTAGCTAGTCATATGCTATATTCATGTTCAAAGATTAGTATACATAAGTATTTTTCCAGAATAAAATAAGAGTCGGAGAGACATGGATGTCAAAGATTATACAAAGCATGCTTCAGAATATCACCGATATAGGTTAATTGAGTTGGTTGAGTGCTCATCATTATCGTAGCAATCATTAAAGTTCGAGTGTCACTTGAGGGCGAGTAAACTGAACTTAAAAAAAAATTGAGTTGAGTTATTCGAGTCAAACTCGAATTAGTATTTGATATTTTGAGGTTGAAATTTTCAACTCAATTAAACTGATTAGCAAAACAGCATCATTTTGAATTTTTTACCTTTTATTTAAGTGGGACACATTGTTTCATGTTTCAACTTTCTTTTTCATTTTTCTTTCGTCCGACTTGGAATTTTTAATTTTGTTATACCTCTGTCTATAAGCATGCATTACATCTCCGCCTACAAGTGACAGTCCTTTGTTTATAAGCATGCATTACATCTCCGGCTACAAGTGACACTCCTCTGCCTGTATCTACCTTGGAAGCTACTAACACACAAGGCATCATAGTCCCCGGAACTCCCGTCTTCGGGTAGTTTTTAATGCGACAACCATCAAGTCTGTCTAACTCACCATCTATGCTTACTATCTGGCAGCCAAGCTAAGTCTGCTAACCTACGTGATGAGACCGAAAGCACTATCGGTTGGAGGCCAGACCTTACTTTGCCGACCCATCAGAAGCCGTCACTAGACCTGGCCCAGTCCCACCAAAGAACACCACCTGGGCATATACATACCCTTAGTTTGAAGAAAACCACCAAGTGAAATCCCCTAACCAAGGTCTTTGCCAACTCTCTCAAGTCCTCTCCAATCCTTATCAATGGCTCTTCGCCTACCTCAGAATGGTTGAACCACCACAAAATGCCACCAACCACCACTTTTATCCCCCATCTCAACCTCTATGCTCATTGTCTGATATTTTAGACATCAGCAATTACAGCAGTGAGCGTGGATATTCATCCGACCAAATGAATCAGCCATGATAGTCCTCCCGTTCCAAGTTATCGCTGTTATAGAGAAAGAAGAACTGAGAAGGATGAGATGACAACTTTTCGCCACAAACAGCTGAGGGTTACGTTGAGATGACAACTCCTCGCCATGTCCAACGACGAAAGTTTGCTATCCGGTGAGGCTTCGCAACCATCTTAAAGAAGCTATACCTCACCGCAGGAGTCCGTGAGTCCGTCCCACCACCGTAGAAGACCATAATGATGAGGATGAAGCATCTTTGATCACGTGCATACATGATCCATTCCCAAAACAGGTCCAACCCTCAACTATAACGCAAAAGCCTTCAGACCACATCTTGTAGGTAACACCGGAGAAACATCAACGAAAGTGGCTTCTCGCATAAGAGATGCACTCTGTCAAGTGGAAAGCCGCGAAGATCAACTTAGAGAATAGAAGTCCTGCAGGCAGCCGACCTAGCAGGCAGAAGAAACACCACCATCCGAAGGTCGAAGACTTTCATTCGCCTTTAATAAACTTTACGTGTAAAAAATATTGTTTGCCATCCTAAGTGACTTAAAATTTAGACATCTCCAAAACATATGTCCTTTGATGTACGTGTAAAATTTTATGTTTTAAAGGATAACACATTCCTTGAGCTGCCAATGTATGTAGGTCTTAGAAGAACATTGAGATTCCTCGACAATGAAGTGAAAAACGAGGATTGACACGACATTGTCTTCTCCCTTATCCCGGATTTATTCTCATCCAAACTTCCAAGTCACCCATCTCCTGAAGGATATCTTCTCAAGACTTACCTCACTGGTTGTAGACATCAAAATCTACCTACATCTCTATTATCCCCCAACAACAATGGGGGTCAAAGCCACTCAAATCTAGCGGCCTCGCGACCACTTAAACCATACACATGAGGTTGTGTTCGCACTGGTCTCATAACCATCGAACCCTCCCAGCTCCTCCTCGGCGATCAGTCTTGAGGCCCTCTCCGTGTTAACATTCCCTCCGAGTTGCTGAATTCTTCACTCCAGAACCTCCTTCAACTTTTCATTTTCCCTTAATTTGCGGGACATTGCATCCTCTACCTCCTTAACCTCTATAGTAACTTTCATAGCAATTTCCTTCTGCACATGAGCATCTACTTGGGCAAGTGCATACTTCCCTCGCATATCGGCAGCTTGCGTCTCAACTCTTCTCCAGCCATCTTGAGCCTCCACCAGATGTTGTCTTATGGCCTCAACCTCTTTGGCCTTCAAAGCAACTTTGTCGTTGGCCTAAGAGAGCTCATTCTCTTTGGTAGCCAACTCCGCCTGCTAACGGGCACAAGATGATTTGACAACAACAAAAGGCTGAACGTATCTCCGCGTCCACCTTGTAAAGAGATTATTGTAACTCGGGAGCCAACCGAGTAGCCTCAGCATAATGGACCCTACGAAAATTAGGAAAAGGAACCGCAACGACATTTTCACTTGTCTCCGCAGGCAGTATCATTGGATTTTTTGCCACAGGCAAGACAAAGTAAGTACCTTCCCAAACGAACAATCAAGATATTATGTGTTTATAAACATATGAAGCAAACATGGAGTGATTCAGAGCTTCCCCACCACCAGTTGGCCGGACCACTGGGTCGGTAGACGCCTTCGGAGGATCTGTCATCAATATAGATATCATGGATAGGCTACATCAAAACAGTTGAAGAAAATGACAAGGTAAAAAATCTATAAACAGGGCAGTAGGTACAGCAATGGTAGAAGTCTTAACTTCCCCATATGACGCAACAGTCCCAAAATTCGACTTCCCCTTTGGTTATACCTGACTTCGAGATCACGGGCACTTCCATCGATTGCTTCGTTGTAGGTCCATGTAACTCCTCGACCACTTTGCTCCTCTCCCCTCCTTCGAAGCACATGTTCCTCTTTTTCTCCAAGATCTCTAGTGGGGACATTATCCTATTTTTGCTCCCTAGGATAACAACTTTTACCCACAAACAATGCTTAGGGTTTTCGATCGTCAGAACCCAATTCTCACTAGATCTGTAACCCCCTTAACCCGGCCTAGACGGTTGACCCGAATTAAGAAAGTCACACGGGGAAAACCAAAGTCAACCCGAAAGTCAACCTTGATTAACGACCCTTTTTTTTCTTTTTAACCTTGTCTAGATGCACTTAAAACCTAATTGTGATCACACAAACATCATACCAAAAGATCACAAACATCAGAGATCAAACAGGGACTCAATTGAACAAATTACAACTTTAGGGACCAAATTGTAAATTCTGATAATTATAAAGACTTAGCCCAAATTAAAGTTACCAACTTGAAATTAATCAGGTTTCATGCTTCTCTGTGAAATTTCAGCTCAAAAGGACTTCCCAAACTCATTCAATTGCACAAACAAGTTTCAGGACCAAAATGCAAACAATTCAAAACACATAACTGCCACTGTCAGCCCCCAACGGTCGACCGTTCTGAAACGGGAGACAGCCCGTTTCGAAACGCGGGGCCGTTCCGCAACGGGTACCGAAACGGGGGTCTGGCAGTAGCCTTGCCGTTTCGGAACGGTCCCTCCCGTTTCGGACGCCTGGGCTCATTTAAGGCACCCGTTCCGAAACGGTAGGTGCTGTTCCGAAACGCCCTGCACAGATTGCTCCAAAATGCGTACTTAAACATGCAATTGACCAACCAATCATGCTCCAAAAGTCACCAAACTTTGCCAACATGCAATTAAACATAGAAGGGACATATAAGCATCATCAATTCAACATATTAACATCATATGAGAAAAGCCCCAAATCAATAGGCATGCTTCCTACATAAGCTAACCATTCAAGCATAAACTTCCAAAACAAGCATGTAAAGATCCAACACCAAAACCAACATTCTCAACATCAAACAACATACTTAGGGAGTACTAAACATCTCCCAAAACATATACATTGGTCCCCCATTGCCAAATTACCAAAAGCTAAAATGTACTTAGAAAACCTTCCATACTTAGAGCTTTGTTTCCACTTGGATGCTTGCCCTCCTTGCTGCCCTCAAGTACTCTAATGCTCTGCATTATTGAATTAAGAAAACGGAAGAGAGCGTAAGCAAAAGCTTAGTGAGGAATGCTCGTAAAACCATTCAATAATGCATTAACAAAACATTTATAAATCATGCTTCAAAACATCCATTGTACATGCTTAAAAACATACTTAAACATGCATCTCATGCATCACATCACAACATGTCATATTGGCCTCAAGTGATAAGTTCCATTACTTTAAAAACAAGTTCATCAACTTTCACCCCAAGGACTTTTAAACACCTTGGCCATGGACTTTTAAACACCATGAAATGTATCACATCAAGGACTTTTAAACACCTTGATCCCAAGGACTTTTAAACACCTTGGCCATGGACTTTTAATCACCATGAAGTGTATCACATCAAGGACTTTTAAACACCTTGATCCCAAGGACTTTTAAACACCTTGGCCCATGGACTTTTAACCACCATGGAAGGACCACACAAGGACTTTTAAACACCTTTGTGTCCGTAGCAAGAACCATCCAAGGACTTTTAACCACCTTGATGTTCTTAAGTAAACAAGGCTCACTCAAGGACTTTTAACCACCTTAGTGACCTTAACCCTTTTCAAAACATCACTTGCCAATATACATCATTATCATCAATTTATCCACTGTTTTAAAGCATAAAACCAAGCCATATTCATCATGCATTTAAAAGCATCAAATCACATTTAATCAATGTTCAACAACTAGGAACTCCTACCTTGAGTTACCTTCAACATATGGCTTACAAAAACAGCATTAACCATGCTAAATCATGCTTTCAAAACAGTGTTAAAATCATGCAATAAACCACATTGCAACAACAATCAAATCATGGCCACCACTAGAGAGTATTTCCGAAAACTTACACTTGAGCTTAGCAAAGTTGTTTAGACTTAAACTAAGCTCCCAAGACAATGGTTTCAAAGCCGAAACCCAATTTCACTCACCGATTCCACTTCGCCTCTTGCCGAAGCACCAATTCAAGCTTCCGGATCAACAACTCTTGGATCCAAAGATGCCTCCCCTGATTAAACACATTAAAGCAAAGATTTAATGCATCATCATGCATCAAAAGCTTCAATGAAAGCACTCAAACTCGCTGCTCTCATTCACACTCCAATTTCGGCCACCAAACACAACCGAAATTGCATCAAAACCACTTCTCAACAAAGCCCAGCCATAAACCAGCAAAACCTAACATCCATTAACACCATTTAACATCTAAAAACAACCTATAAACATCCTAATACCTCCAGCAACATCAGATCCACAAGATCACCACAAAAACATCCAAGAATCACAAGCTAAACTTAGGAAACTCAACCTATCCGGGATTGCATTAATCAAAACTCATTTCCTTATCAATTTAGAGTTCATTTAACATCAAAAACACATCTCAAATCACAGATTAATCAGATCTAACGAAAATCATCAAAAATCACCAAATCTTGCATTATAAGCCAAGATCCATTTCACCACTTAAAATCCTTTAATAAAACTTCAATTAAGAGTTGAGAACTTGGGAATTTCAGTAAAGAACTGATAGTTTAGAGGAGAAGGACGTTCTTACCTCCAAACTTGTGTTTCTCCACTTTTTGGAATCAAAAACCTTGTTGAATCAACTAGCAAATGATGAGGTTTTGAAGATATGATGTTTAGGAATCAAAAGAGTGTTGAAAGGAGAATTTTGGGTGAGAAAATCAGAAACAATTCTCTGGAAAACAAGTGTTTGGATTGAGAGAAAATAAGAGAAAGAAAATAGAAAAGTTAGTTAAGAAAATAGCCAAATGGCCTTTCCCTCCACTTTTGACATGTTTTAAAATCAGAATAAATCTCAAAATATCTTAGAAAAATCTGGAGAAACTACTTTTGGAATAATAGCTCCTTAAAGATTCAAAGTTTCAACTCTTTATAAAACAGTCACAAAACTTTCAAAAATTACATTTTGGTCACTAGTCAAAATGTCACTCTTCCAAAACCCAATTTTCAAAATTGATTTCACAGTTCACTTAATTATATTAAAAGATGATTTTAGAACATTTTCCATATTTTTAATGCAACCCGAACTAGGTTTTCCTAATTTCACCTCTTTAGATTCGAACAGCACTTTGACCAAACCGGTCAACGCCCAAAACTTCTAAGCCCAAAACCGGGGCGTTACAACTCTCCCCCCCTTAAGAAATTTCGTCCTCGAAATTTTCCTGAAGGAAAGAGATAAGGAAACTGCTTCAGCATGTCTTCCTTCCGCTCCCACGTGGCTTCCTCAACACCGCGATGCTTCCACAGCACCTTCACCAACTCAATGGTCTTGCCACGAAGAACCTTGCTATTTGAATCCAGAACCTTCACCGGTTCCTCATCATAGGTCAAATCCGGATTCAGTTCCACTTCCTCCACAGGCATCACATGCGAAGGATCAGATCTATACTTCCGGAGCATAGAAACATGAAACACATCATGGATCTTCTCCAACTCTTGAGGTAACCTCAACCGATACGCAACAGGACCCACACGCTCAACCACCTCATATGGTCCAATGTATCTAGGGCTCAACTTACCCTTCCGACCAAACCGCATCACCTTCTTCCAAGGCGAAACCTTCAAGAACACACGGTCACCCACCGCATACTCTATCTCCTTACGCTTCAAATCCGCGTAAGACTTCTGCCGATCAGAGGCCGCCTTCAACCGCTCACAAATGAGCTTCACCTTCTCTTTGGTCCCTTTCAGCAAAGCAGGCATCGAAACCAACTTTTGACCAGTTTCAGCCCAACAAAGAGGAGTCCTACACTTCCTCCCGTACAAAGCCTCATAAGGTGCCATCTGTATACTTTCCTGATAACTATTGTTATAAGCAAACTCAACCAAAGGCAAATGCTTCTCCCAAGAACCTTGGAACTCAATCACGCAGCACCTCAGCATATCCTCCAAAATCTGGATAACTCGTTCAGACTGACCATCCGACTGAGGATGATAGGATGTACTGAAATGCAACCTTGTACCCAGAGCTTGATGCAAACACTGCCAGAAACGCGATGTGAACCTCGGATCCCTATCTGACACAATCGACTTAGGTACACCATGCAGCCGCACAATCTCAGCAATGTACAGCTCTGCCAGCTTATCCAAAGAAAACGTAGTATGCACAGGCAAGAAATGCGCACACTTCGTCAGGCGATCCACAATCACCCAGACCGAATTCTTCTTCGATGGAGACAAAGGTAAACCAGATACAAAATCCATGGTAACCCTTTCCCACTTCCACTCAGGGATTTTCAACGGTTGCAACAACCCTGAAGGAACCTGATGTTCAGCCTTAACTCGCTGACACACCAAACACTTGCTAACAAACTCCGCAACATCCTTCTTCAAACCCACCCAATAGTACTCATCACGAAGATCACGATACATCTTAGTACTACCAGGGTGCATAGCAAAAGGACTACTATGGCCTTCAGTCAGAATAGCACGCCTCAACTCAGCATCATTGGGCACTACTATTCGACTCCCAAAACACAGCACACCATCGTCATTGAAACAGAAATCCGAAGGTCTACCCTCCGCGATATCCTGAACATGCGGTACCAAGGAATCATCCAGCAACTGCTTATCCTTGATCAACTGAACCAATGATGGTTTCACTTGCAACTCAGCAACAAGACCACCATCTTGCGATATTCTCAAGCTAGCAAACATAGCCCTCAGCTCAACAGCTACCTTCCTACTCAAGGCATCCGCTACAACATTAGCCTTCCCAGGATGGTACTCAATCGTCAGATCATAATCCTTGAGCAACTCCAACCAACGCCGCTGCCTAAGATTCAACTCCTTCTGAGACATCAGATACCTCAAACTCTTGTGATCCGTGTACACAGTACACTTCTCACCATACAGATAATGCCTCCAGATCTTCAGAGCAAAAACCACTGCAGCCAGCTCAATATCATGCGTAGGGTAATTGCGCTCATGCACTTTCAACTGCCGCGATGCATAAGCCACCACCTTACCCTCCTGCATCAGCACACACCCCAAACCAACATAGGATGCATCACTGTAAACCACAAACTCTTTCCCTGATTCAGGCTGAACCAAGATAGGAGCTTGCGTCAAAGCCGCCTTAAGCTTCTCAAAAGCCTGCTGTCTCGCTTCTGTCCACTCATACTTAACATCCTTCTGCAACAGCTTTGTCAAAGGAGCAGCAATCCTGGAAAACCCATCCACAAACCTTCGGTAGTACCCCGCCAAACCAAGGAAACTACGGACCTCATGAACAGACTTAGGAACCTTCCAGCTCATCACCGCCTCAATCTTCTGAGGATCAACACGAATCCCCTCAGCTGAAACCACATGCCCAAGAAAAACCACCTCCTTAAGCCAAAACTCGCACTTGCTCAGCTTAGCATAAAGCTGATTCTCCAACAAAGCTTGCAGCACAATCCTCAAATGCTCTTCGTGCTCCTCCTCAGTACGCGAGTACACGAGGATATCATCAATGAACACCACCACGAACTTGTCCAGGTATTCATGAAACACACGATTCATCATATCCATGAAAGCAGCAGGAGCATTTGTCAAACCAAACGGCATCACAAGGAACTCATAATGCCCATACCTTGTCCTGAAAGCTGTCTTAGGCACATCCACATCTTTCACCTTCAGCTGATAATACCCTGACCTCAAGTCAATCTTAGAGAACACAGCTGCTCCCCGAAATTGATCAAAGAGATCATCAATTCTCGGCAAAGGATACCGATTCTTGATAGTCAACTTGTTCAGCTGACGGTAATCAATGCACATTCTCATAGTGCCATCCTTCTTCTTCACGAACAAGACCGGTGCTCCCCAAGGTGACACACTCGGCCGGATGAAACCACGATCAAGCAACTCTTGCAATTGCGTCTTCAGCTCCTTCAGCTCCTTAGGTGCCATTCTATAGGGAGTAATGGACACAGGAGTTGTATTATCATACAGCTCAATTCCAAACTCCACCTCGCGGTTAGGAGGTAAACCAGGCAACTCCTCAGGAAAAACACCAGGAAACTCATTCACAACCCTGATATCTTGCACCCTCAACTCCTTGGAGCTAGGATTCATCACAAAAGCTAGATAAGCTTCACACCCTTGCCTCAGCATCCTGCTCGCCTCCAAGGTAGACACCACATTGGCAAGAAACTTCACATTCTCGCCCACCACAACAACTTCGTAATCATCCGCAAGCTTAAGCGAAACCCGCTTGTTCTCACAATCCACAACAGCACGATGCTCAGCAAGCCAATCCATACCAAGGATCACATCGAAACCATAGAAGGGCAACTCCATAAGATCAACATGGAAAACATGCTCTTGAACAACCAAGGGACACCTTCTATAAAGCTTCCTAGTCACAACAGTCTCACCAAAAGAACTAGTGACTCGAACACCAACATCCAAAGACTCAACAGGCAAACCAAGCAGTCAGCATGCTCACGCAATATGTATGAATGCGTAGATCCAGAATCAATCAAAGAAAGCAATGACAAGGACTGCAAAGTAAAGGTACCTGCAATCACATCCGCATCATTCCTGCCCTCTCGCTGAGCATACACCCTCGCTTGGCCTCCACCCTCAGGCTGAATAGCCACAACATGGGCCACTCCACGACCACCTTCCTCCCTCCTCTGGAAATTACCACGGCCGCGCCCACGACCTCTCTGCGGTGCAGCAACAGCAGGAGCACGCACCTGATCACCAGCCAACCTCGGACAATCTCGCCTCAAGTGGTCTGCAGAACCACAACTCCAGCACCCGTTACCAGCAGCCGCAACAGGAGCTTGCACCACTCTCTCAGCACGAGGACAGTCACGCTTCAAGTGACCACGGGAACCACAGATCCAACAAGCACTCGGATCAGCTCTAGCATTGCCTCCTCTAGCAGGTGCACCACTACCTCTCTTAGCTGAAGACTGATACTTCTGATCACGTCCCCTCTTGTTCCGTCCACCTCCGGAACTATACTCAGCAGCTCGCTTGCCAGCACCCTTAGCAGACAAACTCAGGTTCATCTCAACGTCCTTAGCTCGGCCCACCAACACATCAAAATCATCATACTCGGCGGCCAGCAAATACATTTTCACATCCGTCTCTAAGCCATAACGGAACCTCTCGCACCTTGCCCGCTCATCAGGTACCAGCTCAGGTGCATACTGACTGAGTCGCACAAACTGCACCTCATACTCAGCCACACTCATGCTCCCTTGGGTAAGAGACATGAATTCACGCTTCTTCTCATCTAGATATCTTACACCCAGATATCTCCTTTTGAACATACTCTGAAAGAATGTCCAAGTCACATCAGCTTCTGCCATCCCAGCAATGGTGGTCGTCCACCACGTATACGCATCCTTCTGCAGCAAGGACACAACACAACCCAGCTTTTGCACATCCGTGCAGCTCATCTGACCCAAGATACGCTTGGTACTCTCCAACCAAGCTTCCGAACTCTCAGCAGACATACCCCTGAACTCAGTCCCACCTAGACTGCGCAGACGCTCCAAAGGTAGTCTAACACCAGCATCACCCTGATGCCCAGCTCCCTGAGCTCCAGCTACTGCTGCTCGAAAAGCACCCGCAATAGCTTGTACCAACATCGTCATGTCAGGCATAGCTTGCCCCTGACCAGCCTCAGGTCCTGCAGCTCCAGCATCAGCTGCTGCATCAGCTCCATCTCCCTCAGCTCCACCACCACCAGGTGGAGGAGGTAAAACCGCACTTTCCTCATTCTCGTTCTCATTAGGAGCCGTAGCTCTCACGTTACTCCTTAACTCTCTACGTGGTGGTGCCATACTTTTACCATGCAACAACAATGCAAATAAAACAAGTCAGGCCCAGCAAGGTAAGCAATCCAAGTATTCAAGCTCAATTTCATTTCAAAACAACATCTTTCCTTTAGCTTGATTTGGCAATGGGTACCCACTACATGCTACATCACAGCACATACTTCAATTGCATCTAAAAACACAAGCCATTAAACATGCTTTCACTCAACAAGCATACTAGGCATACATACTTCAATCATGCATACATACATTCCCAATTACTCGAGAACTCAGCTCTGATACCACCAAATGTAACCCCCTTAACCCGGCCCAGACGGTTGACCCGAATTAAGAAAGTCACACGGGGAAAACCAAAGTCAACCCGAAAGTCAACCTTGATTAACGACCTTTTTTTTTCTTTTTAACCTTGTCTAGATGCACTTAAAACCTAATTGTGATCACACAAACATCATACCAAAAGATCACAAACATCAGAGATCAAACAGGGACTCAATTAAACAAATTACAACTTTAGGGACCAAATTGTAAATTCTGATAATTATAAGGACTTAGCCCAAATTAAAGTTACCAACTTGAAATTAATCAGGTTTCATGCTTCTCTGTGAAATTTCAGCTCAAAAGGACTTCCCAAACTCATTCAATTGCACAAACAAGTTTCAGGACCAAAATGCAAACAATTCAAAACACATAACTGCCACTGTCAGCCCCCAACGGTCGACCGTTCCGAAACGGGAGACAGCCCGTTTCGAAACGTGGGGCCGTTCCGCAACGGGTACCGAAACGGGGGTCTGGCAGTAGCCTTGCCGTTTCGGAACGGTCCCTCCCGTTTCGGACGCCTGGGCTCATTTAAGGCACCCGTTCCGAAACGGTAGGTGCTGTTCCGAAACGCCCTGCACAGATTGCTCCAAAATGCATACTTAAACATGCAATTGACCAATCAATCATGCTCCAAAAGTCACCAAACTTTGCCAACATGCAATTAAACATAGAAGGGACATATAAGCATCATCAATTCAACATATTAACATCATATGAGAAAAGCCCCAAATCAATAGGCATGCTTCCTACACAAGCTAACCATTCAAGCATAAACTTCCAAAACAAGCATGTAAAGATCCAACACCAAAACCAACATTCTCAACATCAAACAACATACTTAGGGAGTACTAAACATCTCCCAAAACATATACATTGGTCCCCCATTGCCAAATTACCAAAAGCTAAAATGTACTTAGAAAACCTTCCATACTTAGAGCTTTGTTTCCACTTGGATGCTTGCCCTCCTTGCTGCCCTCAAGTACTCTAATGCTCTGCATTATTGAATTAAGAAAACGGAAGAGAGCGTAAGCAAATGCTTAGTGAGGAATGCTCGTAAAACCATTCAATAATGCATTAACAAAACATTTATAAATCATGCTTCAAAACATCAATTGTACATGCTTAAAAACATACTTAAACATGCATCTCATGCATCACATCACAACATGTCATATTGGCCTCAAGTGATAAGTTCCATTACTTTAAAAACAAGTTCATCAACTTTCACCCCAAGGACTTTTAAACACCTTGGCCATGGACTTTTAAACACCATGAAATGTATCACATCAAGGACTTTTAAACACCTTGATCCCAAGGACTTTTAAACACCTTGTCCATGGACTTTTAATCACCATGAAGTGTATCACATCAAGGACTTTTAAACACCTTGATCCCAAGGACTTTTAAACACCTTGGCCCATGGACTTTTAACCACCATGGAAGGACCACACAAGGACTTTTAAACACCTTTGTGTCCGTAGCAAGAACCATCCAAGGACTTTTAACCACCTTGATGTTCTTAAGTAAACAAGGCTCACTCAAGGACTTTTAACCACCTTAGTGACCTTAACCCTTTTCAAAACATCACTTGCCAATATACATCATTATCATCAATTTATCCACTGTTTTAAAGCATAAAACCAAGCCATATTCATCATGCATTTAAAAGCATCAAATCACATTTAATCAATGTTCAACAACAAGGAACTCCTACCTTGAGTTACCTTCAACATATGGCTTACAAAAACAGCATTAACCATGCTAAATCATGCTTTCAAAACAGTGTTAAAATCATGCAATAAACCACATTGCAACAACAATCAAATCATGGCCACCACTAGAGAGTATTTCCGAAAACTTACACTTGAGCTTAGCAAAGTTGTTTAGACTTAAACTAAGCTCCCAAGACAATGGTTTCAAAGCCGAAACCCAATTTCACTCACCGATTCCACTTCGCCTCTTGCCGAAGCACCAATTCAAGCTTCCGGATCAACAACTCTTGGATCCAAAGATGCCTCCCCTGATTAAACACATTAAAGCAAAGATTTAATGCATCATCATGCATCAAAAGCTTCAATGAAAGCACTCAAACTCGCTGCTCTCATTCACACTCCAATTTCGGCCACCAAACACAACCGAAATTGCATCAAAACCACTTCTCAACAAAGCCCAGCCATAAACCAGCAAAACCTAACATCCATTAACACCATTTAACATCTAAAAACAACCTATAAACATCCTTATACCTCCAGCAACATCAGATCCACAAGATCACCACAAAAACATCCAAGAATCACAAGCTAAACTTAGGAAACTCAACCTATCCGGGATTGCATTAATCAAAACTCATTTCCTTATCAATTTAGAGTTCATTTAACATCAAAAACACATCTCAAATCACAGATTAATCAGATCTAACGAAAATCATCAAAAATCACCAAATCTTGCATTATAAGCCAAGATCCATTTCACCACTTAAAATCCTTTAATAAAACTTCAATTAAGAGTTGAGAACTTGGGAATTTCAGTAAAGAACTGATAGTTTAGAGGAGAAGGACGTTCTTACCTCCAAACTTGTGTTTCTCCACTTTTTGGAATCAAAAACCTTGTTGAATCAACTAGCAAATGATGAGGTTTTGAAGATATGATGTTTAGGAATCAAAAGAGTGTTGAAAGGAGAATTTTGGGTGAGAAAATCAGAAACAATTCTCTGGAAAACAAGTGTTTGGATTGAGAGAAAATAAGAGAAAGAAAATAGAAAAGTTAGTTAAGAAAATAGCCAAATGGCCTTTCCCTCCACTTTTGACATGTTTTAAAATCAGAATAAATCTCAAAATATCTTAGAAAAATCTGGAGAAACTACTTTTGGAATAATAGCTCCTTAAAGATTCAAAGTTTCAACTCTTTATAAAACAGTCACAAAACTTTCAAAAATTACATTTTGGTCACTAGTCAAAATGTCACTCTTCCAAAACCCATTTTTCAAAATTGATTTCACAGTTCACTTAATTATATTAAAAGATGATTTTAGAACATTTTTCCATATTTTTAATGCAACCCGAACTAGGTTTTCCTAATTTCACCTCTTTAGATTCGAACAGCACTTTGACCAAACCGGTCAACGCCCAAAACTTCTAAGCCCAAAACCGGGGCGTTACAAGATCGATTTTTAGGGTGTTACAATTCTCCCCCTTAAGTAAAATTCATCCTTAAATTTTACCTGAACCAAAGAGATAGGGGTATTACGTCTTCATTGTCTCCTCCGATTCCCAAGTTGCTTTCTCAATAGTGTGGCTTCTCCATAGCACCTTGACCAACATAACATATTTGTTGCGAAGTCTCTTAACTTCTTTTGCAAGAATTTGAACCGGTTCCTCCTCATAGGTCAAATTGGGTAAAATCTCTACAAACTTTGGCCCGATAATATGCGAAGGGTCATAGCAGTATTTATGAAGCATCGATACGTGGAATACATAATGAATCTTTCTCAACTCTGAGGGCAATGACAATCGATAAACCATAGGGCCAACTTTGTCGGTAACCTCAAAGGGTCCAATTAATCGGGGACTTAGCTTACCCTTTTTACCAAACCTCAGAATCTTTTTTTACGGTGAAACCTTGAGGAAAACTTTCCCACTAACCTCTTAATGTACATCCCTTCGCTTGAGATCAACATAGGCCTTCTGTCCGTCAAAGGCTGCCTTCAAACGGTCATGGATGATGGTAACCTGTTCATCGATTTCCCAGAGTAAGTCAGTGCCCAACCTCTTATCCTCACCGAGTTTAAACCAACACAATGGATTTTTGCATCGTCTGCCATACAACGCCTCATACATTGCCATTTTGATGGAAGCTTGATAATTTTTTTTGTAGGAAAACTCGATAAGAAATAAGGATTTTTCTTAAGAACCCCCAAAATCAATAACGCATGCACGTAGCATGTCTTTCAGAATCTGAATTACCTTTTATGACTACCCGTCAGTCTGTGGGTGAAAAGCAGTACTAAGGTTAACTCTGGGCCCAGAGCTTCCTACAATGATCTTAGAATCGAGAAGCAAATCGTGGATCCCGATCATAGATGATAGATTTCGGTACTCTATGGAGTCGAATAACTTTCTTGATATACAAGTCAGCTAATTTAGGAAGATCGTAGTCCATTCTAACCGGTAGGAAATGTGCCGATTTGGTTAAACGGTCCACAATAACTTATATAACATCGTGTTTAGTGGGAGTTAAAGGCAAACCACTGAAAAAGTCCATAGTGATCATCTCCCACTTCCACTGCGGTAGATCAATAGGTTGCAGTAAACCGGTAGGAACACAGTGCTCTCAGCCTTAACACTCTGACACGTAAGGCACTTGGACACTAAATCAACTATGGCTTGTTTCATGCCTGGCCACCAGTAAAGTTCCTGAAGGTCCTTGTACATCTTTATAGAACCTAGGTGAACATAAAAAGAATTCGAATGAACTTTCTTGAGAATATTGGTGCAGAGAGATTCATCATTGGACATACAGACCCGATCACGAAAACATAGCAGTCATTCAGAATTAACTCTAAAGTCTAGGTCATCATTTTCTCGCAACATAGAAATAATGGATTGAAGTTCAGGGTCTTTACTTTGTAATGCTTTGATTCTCGATAGAATGGTAGAGTGAACCTGAAGCTCAGCTACTAGACAATGATGCTTCATTCTTCGGAAGTGAGCATTGATAGCTTGAGGGATAGGCAGTGGTTTGCAGCTAAGTGCATCGGCGACAACATTGGCCTTGCCCGAATGATAATCAATGACAAGATCATAGTCTTTGAGGAGTTCCATCCATCTCCATTTTTGAAGATTCAACTCCTTCTGTGTCAACAAGTATTTGAGGCTCTTATGACCGGCGAAAAGATAGCATTTCTCTTCGTAGAGATAATGCTTCCAAATTTTCAATGCAAAGACAACTGCAGCCAACTCCAAGTCATGAGTAGGGTAGTTCATCTCATGTTGCTTAAGTTATCTTGATGCATATGCAATGACCTTGCCTTCTTGCATCAAAACACATCCTAACGATAGATGCGAAGCATCACTGTAAACTGTATAGTCCTTTCTGAACTCCGGTTGGGTCAGGACTGGTGCATGAGTTAAGACTTGTTTCAATTGATCAAAACTTCTTTGTTGTTTCTCGGTCTAAACAAACAGAGTTTCTTTCCTCCATATCTTAGTTAATGGGGTTGTTTTCATAAAAAAATCCTTTGACGAATCTTCTAAAATAACCAACTAGACCTTGGAAACTTCTCACCTCGCCAATGTTCTTCAGTGGTTTCCAATCAAGGATAGCTTGAATCTTCTTTGGGTCCACCTAAATGCCCAAGGCCGATACAATATGGCATGGAAAGACAACCTCGGTGAGCCAAAATTCACATTTAGAGAATTTAGCGAACAACTGCTTCTCCTGAAGAGTCTGAAGCACAATAAGGAGGTGGTCTCGGTGTTCAAAAACACTCTTAGAATATATCAATATATTATCAATGAATACCACCACAAATTTGACTAAATAGGGTCTAAAAATATGATTCATCAAATCCATAAAGGTTGTCGGTGCATTAGTTAGCCCAAAGGGCATTACCAAGAATTCATAATGCCCGTATCTTGTACGGAAAGCATTTTCGGGCACATCACATTCTTTGATTCTCATCTGATAATACCCGGATCTTAAATCGATCTTGGAGAACACAATAGCATCCTTAAATTGATCAAATAGGTCGTCAATTCTTGGCAATGGATACTTGTTCTTGATGGTCACTTTGTTCAACTGTCAGTAATCAATGCATAGCCTCGTAGAACCATCTTTCTTTTTTACGAAAATAAATAAAGCTCCCTAAGACGAAGAACTCGGTCGAATGAAGCCTTTTTCAAGTAATTTTTGAATCTCAGCTTACAGCTCCTTAAGTTCAACTGCTGCCATACGGAAAGGTGCAATGGAAACCGAGGTTGTTCCAGGTTGCACTTCGATACCAAATTCTACTTCACGGGTTGGAGGTAAGCCAGAAAGTTCATTAAGGAAAACATCACGAAATTCATTCATAGTGTCAATGTCCTACAATTGAGGTTCATTCTTGGTTTCCAGTGTCAAAGCATAGACCTGGCAAACTTGACCCGAGACCCGAACCGAATTACCCGAACTGAAACCTGATTTTGACCCGAACATGATGATTCGAAGTTGACCCGAAACCCGAACCGAACCGAACCGAAATTTTTTGTTGAACCGAAATGGACCCGAACCGAAATGGACCCGAACCGAATGGACCCGAACCGAATGCTACCCGAACCGAAAGCTGAACCGAATATCGACCCAATTTTAACCCGATTTTGACCCGATTTTAACCCGAATATCTATTTTTAACAATAAATAAATAATAAAATGAAGTATAGAAATTTGAGATCTTGGTGACCAATTTTATAATTTCATCATAAAATATAGCATAAAATTGAAATTGTAGACTAAATTGACAGTTTGGAAGTGGAGAAATTTGAGAGTCCAATGACCAATTTTGTAATTATACCATATAAATAAATAGGGGTCAATTTTGACTAAAAATTAAATCTTTGAAATTAAAATGAATGAAAATATCAATATATTAAATTAATAGACTAAATTACAAAGATTAGTTAATTTCAACTAAAAGTAAATTTTTAGAGACTAAATATCACTACGGGGAGGGGATTTCTATATCCGAAGTCTAAACCATGAGAATACTTGTGACTAAATTAAATTAAACTAAAACTTAAAGTTGACTAAAATGTAACATTTTAAATGCAACATGACCTAAAAAGTATTTAATCTCTAGCTTAAAAAATTGGTGGCTTATTTCCCTCCAAAATTTTGTCTTTTCTCTCTCTATTTTTTCCAATTGTCTTTTTCTTTTTTTTAATCTAGCTTAAAAAATTGGTGGCTTATTTCTCTCCAAAATTTTGTTTTTTCCCTCTCTATTTTTACCAATTGTCTTTCTCTTTTTCTTAATTTAATTGAGTTTCAATTTAGATTAATTTAATTGAAATTTCACATTTAGTTTTAAAATTATTTTAATTATGTCCGTGATTTATGCTAGGTTTAACCATCTTTTCAAGAATGTTCTTTACCTCCTTGTTGGATATTTCGGCATGTCCATTGGTCTGAGGGTGATACGATGTTGCAATGTGGTGCGTTACGCCGTATTTTCTTAAGGCAGCAGCAATTACCCCATTGTTGAAATGTCTCCCTTCATCACTGATGAGCGCCTTAGGTATGCCAAATCTGGAAAAAAAAGTTTTGTGCAGAAATCTCTAAACAATCTTGGCATCGTTTTTCTGTGTGGCGATCGCTTCAACCCATTTGGACACATATTCCACTGCTAGTAGGATATATAGATTCCCACATGATGCTGGGAACGGTCCCATGAAATCAATCCCCTATACATCGAAGATTTCGACTTCTAGGATGTTTTGCAGTGTCATCTCATGTCTTCTTGAGATGTTCCCCGTCCGTTGGCACTTGTCACAGCTTTTGTAGAATGCTTGGGTATCCTTAAACAGTGAGGGCCAATAAAAGCCAGACTGCAAAACCATGGCAGCGGTTTTGTTTCCACCTAAGTGTCCTCCATATGGTGAAGCATGGCAGTGGTGAAGCACAACTTCCTGCTCATCCTGTGGTACACACCTCCTGATGATCTGATCTGCACAATGTTTGAAAAGAAGAGGTTCGTCCCAATAATAATGTTTAACATCATTTTGGAACCTCTTCCTTGCTTGGTAATTAAGTTCAGGAGGTAATATTCCGCTAACTATGTAATTAACGAAATCAGCATACAAGGGAAGTTCAGAAAACTTACCTACCGCCATGGCTGTCGCGGCAGTGCTCGTGGCAGCAAACAGCTGCTCGTCGGAGAAAGTCTCCAGTATGTGCGTCTCGTATGTCGGTAGACTTTTTCCCATCTCCAATCTTGACATGTGGTCTGCAACAAGGACTGGTCTTTACACCTCAATGATGCACTCTGGGCCTATAGAACATCATTTAAGACACTATTGGGAATGTCACCCTACCGGCTGATATATGGAAAAACATGCCCTTTACCTGTTGAGATAGAGCACAGAGCTTACTGGGCTATCAAAGCAGTAAACATGGACTTAGATAAGGCAGGATAGAAGAGGTTACTTGACTTGAATGAAATTGAAGAAATTCGAGCAATGGCCTACGACAACGCAAAAATTTACAAAAAAAAGACCAAGAGGTGGCATGACAAGAAGTTGCTGCCACGACAGTTCTCCCCAGGGTAGCTTGTGTTGTTATTTAACTCTAGGTTGAAACTTTTCCCAGGAAAGCTGAAATCTAGATGGTTCGGCCCATTCCAAGTTGTGCAAGTTTTTCCCCATGGTGCCATCACAATCAAATCCTTAAAAGATGGGCACCAATATAAAGTCAACGGACAGAGACTGAAGCATTATCAGGGGACTGAAGCTCCAAGGATGCAGGAAGTGGTTACTTTAGGAGATGCCCCTCAAGGCATCCCTAATTTAACTTAATTTTATTTTTATTATTATTTTATTATTTATGTATTTTGTTTATTAGGAAATTAGAATTATTTTATTTTTAAGAACTAAGTTTTTATTTTTAGGAAATAAGGGAAACAAGGAGAGGAGAAGAAGTGAACAAGCCCACCATCTCACCAGCAGCCCAAAAAGCCCAAAGGAGGAGTCTGTCGTAACAACTTGTCAACAGCTGTCGCGACAGACACGAAAAAGACAGTCTGTCACCATGTTGTCGCGGCAAACACGCAAACGTGTAACAGACGCGCAACAGACACAGAAACGCGTGACAAACGCGTCAGAAACTGCGTAACAGCTGGCCCCGTTATTTGCGCCTGCCGTTACAACTCCAAGGGGCAGCAAACCATTCATCTATATAAACCCCATTTTACTATTCATTTTCATCTCACTTTTACTCTCTCAACTTGCTTTCTCTCTAGATCTCAAATTTATATCATTTTCCACAGCCTTGCAACTATGAGTACCAGACAAACACGATGAAGTGCTGCCTCCTGCTTTGCCGCAGCGGTCGGCACACCCAGCCACGACCGACTCCCTAACCGCTTTGCCACCACCGACTCCGTCGACAAATACTACAGCTCATTCTAAAAGAGGGAGATGTGGGAAGAGAGAGGGTTTCTTTACACCAAACAAAAAGAAGACATCGGGCTCGAACCATTCATAGCACGAAAAATCAAGGCCCTCAAATGGCAGATGTTTGCTGCCCAGCCCGAAGAGATGAATGTCATGTTGGTCCGAGAATTCTACGCTGCTGTCGACAGCAAGGATACGAAGACCGTGACAGTGCGAGGTGAGGAAGTTACTTTCGAGCCTAAATACATCAATACCCTATATGGAATCTACGTCAGCAAAAGGGAGAACAGACACAAGAGGTTCGTGGAAAGTTTGTCGCCGGAAGACTACGATGCTGTCACGAAAGAGGTAACTGAAGAAGGGACAGAGTGGAATACTGACCTCAAGCATCGATGGACGGTAAAACGCACTCAACTCACTCCCGAGGCCAAACTTTGGAACCACTCCGTAAAGAAGAGGATAATGCCTTCTTCCCACAACAGCACGGTTGACCGACCCAGGTTAGCTCTCGTTCACTCCATTTTAAATGAGAGACCCATTAATGTCGGTCGATATATACGAGAGGGGATTTTGGAGTGTGCCCTTCGACCATCGGGACCCCTTTTCTTCCCATACCTCATCACTGAGATCTACCGCGGCCAGAACGTTCTAGAAATCCCTGAAGATTTCAAGGTCTGAGGGAAGGGATGGACAGAGCGCAACATATTCAGCTTAATGGAACTTAAAGCAGCAACACCCTCTCCTTCTTCAACCCGTCTGCCGCAGTAGAAGAACCAGCAAAGCTCACTGACCCAGAACCTGCCACCAAAGAGCAGCAGCAACCAACGGTAGCAGCACCTCCAGGAGACTCCTCCACTCAAATCCTAGCCACACTGCAAAAGATGGAGGAACGACAGCTTGGTCTGATGAGTTTCATTAGAGACTTCACAACAACAACGGTACATTTTATTCAAAACAATTTAAATTTTGCAAATGTACAATTTCCTACTTTTCCAGAGCATTACTTTGCTGCCCCTACACCTGCCCATACTCCTACTCCTGCTGCCACACCTCCACTGCCTCTGCTAGAGAAGAGAAACGAAAGGAGCCGCTGCCCAAACTTGATGACGACTAATTTGTCGGGTTCTCTTCCTCCTCTATCTGGCAGGAATCGGATAGGGAGCCCTCTGTCAAAAGAAACCTTTCAAAGGAGTTCACTCCGATGAAAAGACAGAAGCCTAACACTGGTGAAGACAAGTCTGCCAGCAGCAGCAGCAGTGGTAGCAGCAGCAGCAGCAGTAGCAGCTCATCTGAAGAGGTACAAGTGTTGGAAAGGCCACCTCAAATCTCACCCACTCGTATCCAGCCCCCAAGGGAAGCTAAGAAGAAGACTGCCTCCGCCTCTCTGAGCACTCTGCCGGCACCGACAATGAAGGTCACTGCCCGCCGGCAGCTACAGATCAGTAGCAGCAGCAACGACGACAGCACATGAAATTAAGTTCCCATCTTATTTTTTATGTTCTACTATTTTATTATTATTGTGATGTATTTTATTTTTTTTTATTTTGTCATCTCTGTCATCATGCATTGAGGGCAATGCAACCCTTGAGTTTGGGGGTGGCATCTCTCCAGTAATGAAGTGTCCATTATGTTTAAAAATTGTGTCTAAGTGTTTAGTTTATTTTTTAAAAAAAAACACAAAACATTTGGCTTAAGTCTTTGAACTGAACTTACCTGTCGCGACATATGTTGTCGTGACAGTGCCTTTAGGAAATTTTAGGATATGTTTAGAGCCTAAACATTCATTACGAATTTCTTCAAGATTTAATCCAAATCTTGAGTTTTAAGGCAAAATCAAGATCACAACATTAAAACCTTTTTATAAAACTTAATTTAAGGATTGAGAACTTGGGAATTTTAGTAAAGATTTGAGTATTTAGAGGAGAAGAACATCCTTACCTCTAAATGTAGATTTCTCCTTGATTTGAGCCAAAATCCTTGAAAATTCAATAAGCAAATGAAGAGGATTTGATGTAGAAAGGATTACGAATCAATTGATGATTGAAACCTCATCATTTAGTGTGAAAATCAAATGAAAAGCTGATGTAGAAATGTGTTTGGCTGAGAGAATTTTGAGAGAAAATGAGATGAGAAAGTTTTAGCAAAAGTTAGTTATGAAATCTCAAAATTGGTTTTCCTTCTTTTCATTAAATTAACTAAACATTAATTAAGTCATTAAAATTAAGAAAAATCTGGAGGTATCCTTCCTTGGGTAAATTAGCTCCTTAAAGATTCAAAGTTTCAATCCTTACAAAACAGTCACCACTGAACTTTTCAAAAATTACATTTTAGTCACTATTTCGAAATGTCACCCTTCCAAACCTTATTTTGTAAAATTGATTTCACCACTCTCTTATATATATATTAAAAGATTATTTTTAGATATTTTTCCATATTTTTAATGCATCCCGAACTAGGCTTTCCCTAAAACAACTTTTTATATTCGAACCGAAAATCAGACCGGTCCGGTTCAGACCGGTCCGGTTCAGACCCTAAACTTCCAAGCCCAAAATTGGGGTGTTACAACTCTCCCCCCTTAAGAAATTTCGTCCTCGAAATTTACCTGGAGGAAAAAGGTACGGAAACTGCTTCTCCATGTCATCCTTCCTTTCCCACGTGGCTTCCTCAGCACCACGATGCTTCCACAACACCTTTACCAACTCAATGGTCTTGCCTCGAAGAACTTTACTGTCCGAATCCAGAATTTCCACCGGCTCCTCATCATAGGTCAAGTCTGGATTCAACTCCACTTCCTCCACAGGCATAACATGCGAAGGATCCGATCTATACCTCCGAAGCATAAAAACATGAAACACATCATGAATCTTTTCCAACTCTTGCGGCAACCTCAACTTGTACGCAACAAGATCCACACGTTCAATCACCTCGTATGGTCCAATGTACCTAGGGCTCAACTTACCCTTTCGACCAAACCTCATCACCTTTTTCCAAGGCGAAACTTTCAAAAACACAGGGTCACCTACCGCGTACTCAATCTCCTTACGCTTCAAATCCGCGTAAGACTTCTGCCGATCAGAAGCTGCCTTCAATCGCTCACAAATGAGCTTCACCTTCTCGGTGGTTCCTTTCAACAAAGCTGGCATTGAAACCAACTTCTGACCTGTTTCAGCCCAACAAAGAGGAGTCCTGCACTTCCTTCCGTACAAGGCTTTATAAGGTGCCATTTGAATACTTGCCTGGTAACTATTGTTATAAGCAAACTCCACCAACGGCAAATGCTTCTCCCAAGAACCCTGAAACTCAATCACACAGCACCTCAACATATCCTCCAGCACTTGGATAACACGCTCAGACTGTCCATCCGACTGTGGATGATAAGAGGTACTGAAATTCAACCGTGTACCCAAAGCCTGATGTAAACACTACCAGAAACGCGATGTAAACCTCGAATCTCTATCCGACACTATCGACTTTGGCACACCATGCAGCCACACAATCTCAGCAATATACAGCTCTGCAAGCTTGTCCAAGGTATACGTAGTATGCACAGGCAAGAAATGCGCACACTTCGTCAGGCGATCCACAATCACCCACACCGAATTCTTCTTCGATGGCGACAAAGGCAAACCAGACACAAAGTCCATGGTAATCCTTTCCCACTTCCACTCAGGAATCCTCAACGGTTGCAACAACCCATAAGGAAACTGATGCTCAGCCTTAACTCGCTGACAAACCATGCACTTGCTCACATACTCAGCAACATCTTTCTTTAAACCCACCCAGTAGTACTCATCACGAAGATCACGATACATCTTAGTACTACCAGGGTGCATAGCAAAAGGACTACTATGAGCTTCAGTCAGAATAGCACGCCTCAACTCAGAATCATTGGGCACTACTATCCGACTCCCAAAACATAAAACTCCATCATCATTAAAACAGAAATCCGATGGCCTATTCTCAGCAATATCCTGAACATGTGGCACCAAGGAATCATCCAACAGTTGCTTATCCTTTATCAACTAAACCAAGGATGGTTTCACTTGCAACTCAGCCACAAGACCCCCATCTCGAGAAATGCTCAAACTGGCAAACATAGCCCTCAACTCTACTGCTACCTTCCTACACAAGGCATCCGCTACAACATTAGCTTTTCCTGGATGATACTCGATCGTCAGATCGTAATCTTTAAGCAACTCCACCCAACGTCGTTGCCTAAGATTCAACTCTTTCTGAGACATCAGATACTTCAAACTCTTGTGATCCGTGTACACAGTACACTTCTCACCATACAGGTAATGTCTCCAAATTTTCAAAGCAAAAACCACCGCAGCTAACTCAATGTCATGCGTAGGATAATTGCGCTCATGCACATTCAACTGGCGCGATGCATAAGCCACCACCTTACCCTCTTGCATCAACACACACCCTAAACCAACATAGGATGCGTCACTGTACACCACAAACTCTTTCCCTGATTCAGGTTGAACCAAGATAGGAGCTTGCGTCAAAGCTGCCTTCAACTTCTCAAAAGCCTGCTGTCTCGCTTCCGTCCACTCATACTTAACATCCTTCTGCAACAACTTCGTCAAAGGTGCAGCAATCTTTGAAAATCCATCCACGAACCTCCGGTAGTATCCTACCAAACCAAGGAAACTACGGACTTCATGAACAGTCTTAGGAGGCTTCCAATTCATCATTGTCTCAACCTTCTGAGGATCAACACGAATCCCCTCAGCTGTAACCACATGACCAAGGAACACAACTTCCCTGAGCCAAAACTCACACTTGCTTAACTTAGCATAAAGCTGATTTTCCAACAAAGCCTGCAACACAATCCTCAAATGCCCTTCATGCTCCTCCTCTGTACGAGAGTACACAAGGATATCATCAATGAACACCATAACAAACTTGTCCAAATATTCATGGAACACTCTATTCATCATGTCCATAAAAGCTGCAGGAGCATTCGTCAAACCAAACGACATCATAAGGAACTCATAATGCCCATACCTCGTTTTGAAGGCTGTCTTTGGCACATCCACATCCTTCACCTTCAACTGGTAATACCCTGACCTTAAGTCAATTTTAGAGAACACAGCCGCTCCTCGAAATTGATCAAAAAGATCATCAATCCTCGGTAATTGATACCGATTCTTGATAGTCAACTTGTTCAGCTGACGGTAATCGATGCACATTCTCATAGTGCCATCCTTTTTCTTCACAAACAAGACCGATGCACCCCAAGGTGACACACTCGGCCGAATGAAACCACAATCAAGCAACTCCTAAAGTTGCGTCTTCAGCTCTTTCAACTCCTTAGGTGCCATTCGATAAGGAGTAATGGAAACTGGAGTTGTATTTTCATACAGCTCAATTCCAAACTCCACCTCTCGGTTAGGAGGCAATCCAGGCAACTCCTCCGGAAACACACCAGGAAACTCTCGCACAGTCCTGATATCCTGCACTCGCAACTCTTTAGAGCTAGGATTCATCACAAAGGCTAGGTAGGCTTCACAACCTTGCCTCAGCATCCGGCTCGCCTCCAATGTAGACACCACATTGGCAAGAAACTTCACATTTTCACCAACCACCACTACCTCATAATCATCCGCAAGCTTCAACGAAACTCGCTTGTTCTCAAAATCCACCACAGCTCGATGTTCAACAAGCCAATCCATACCAAGGATTACATCAAAACCATAGAAAGGTAAGTCCATAAGATCAACATGAAAAACATGATCCCGCACAACCAAGGGACACCTTCTATACAAATTTTGTGTCACAACAGTCTCACCAAAGGAACTAGTTACACGCATACCAACATCTAAAGACTCAACAGGCAAACCAAGCAATTGAGCATGTTCACGCAATATGTATGAATGTGTAGATCCAGAATCAATCAAGGAAAGTAATGACAAGGATTGCAAAGTGAAGGTACCTGCGATCACATCCGTGTCATTCCTCCCCTCTCGCTGCGCATACACTCGAGCCTGGCCTCCACCCTCAGGTTGGACAGCCACCACATGCGCCACATTCCTTCCGCCATCCTCTCTTCGCTGGACGTTACCACGGCCGCGCCTACGACCTCTCTATGGTGCAACAACTCCAGGAGCACGTCCCTGACCACCACCGGCCAACAAAGGACACTCCCTCCTCATGTGGTCTGCCTAACCACAATTCCAGCACGAATTACCAGCAACTACAACAGGAGCCTGAACCTCCCTCGCTGCTCGAGGACAATCACGCCTCAAATGGCCACGCGATCGACACGCCCAACATGTGTTCTGATCAGCTCTCGCCCTGTCTCCCTGAATAGGCGCACCATGCCCTCCACCACCACGCCTAGCAGAAGACTGATACCTCTTATCTCGTCCTCTCTTGTTCCGTCCTCCACCGTAACTATACTCAGCAGCTCTCTTGCCCGAGCCAGAACTAACACTCCTGGAAGACAAACCCAGGTTTTGCTCAATATCCTTCGCCCTACTAACCAGTACATCAAAATCAGTGTACTCAGCTGCAAGCATATAGGTCTTTACATCCGTCACCAAACCATATCGGAAACGTTCACACCTCTCCCGCTCTTCAGGGACAATCTTAGGTGCGTACTGACTAAGATGGACAAACTGAATCTCGTACTCAGCTACTGTCATACTTCCTTGTGTTAGAGACATGAATTCTCTTTTCTTTTCATCCAGGTATCGCACACCTAGATACCTCCGCTTGAACGTGTTTAGAAAGAACGGCCAAGTCACATCAGCTTCCTCCATTCCGGAGGCAGCGGTCGTCCACAAGGTATACGCATCATCATGTAACAGCGATACCACACATCCTAACTTCTGCACATCATTGCAGTTCATTTGTCCCAATATCCTCTTGGTACTTTCCAACCAAGATTCGGAACCTTCAGCAGACAAACCTCTGAACTCAGTCCCTCCCAGACTGCGCAGACGTTCCAAAGGTAGTCTAGCATTAGTATCTCCCTGATGCCCAGCTCCATGAGCTCCAGCTACTTCCGCCTGAAAGGCTCCAGCAATAGCTTGTATCAAAACTGTCATGTCAGGAGCAGCTTGCCCCTGCCCAGCTTCAGGTCCAACGACCCCAACACCAGCTCTATCACCTCCAGCACCACCACCACCAGGAGGAGGAGGTAAATCCACTACATTATCAGCATTCTCTTCATTCTCGTTCTGAGCCATAGCTCGCATATTAATCCTCGTCTCTCTACGAGGTCCCATTCACTAAAACAATGCACTAACACAAATGCAATAAACATAATTAGGCCCAACAAGGTAAGCAATCCAAGCACTCAAGCTCATTTTTCAAAAATAATTCATTTCATTAGTTTTGATATGGCAATGGGTCCCTCTAACATGCTTCAACACAGCATAGCGTCACAATTGCAACATTATCACAATTCACACATCAAACTTCCACTTAAAAAGTTTTCAAAACAATCATACATATATCACCCACACAACCATTCCCAAATACTCGAGAACTCAGCTCTGATACCACCAAATGTAACCCCCTTAGCCTGGCCTAGACGGTTAACCCGAACTACGAAGATTACACGAGGAAAACCAAAATCAACCCGAAAGTTAACCTTGATTAACGACCCTTTTTTTTACTTTTTAATCTTGTCTAGATGCATATTAATCCAAAGCGTAGCCTTGAGGAAAGCATACTTGAAAAGCTCAGCGATCGGAAAGCAATAAAGGACTCAATTGCACAATTTACAACTATTAGGGACCAAAATGTAAATTCTGGAAATTAAGAGGACTTAACTGACTTTTAAGTTACCATTATGAAATTAGTCATATTACATGCTTCTCTGTCAAATTTCACCTAAAACGGACATCTCAAACTCAAGCAATTGCATATACAAAATTCAGGATTAGAACGTAAAGCTTGCAAACCTTAAACCATTCAAATCAGTGCCCAACGGTCATCTGTTTTGGAACGGGGGTTCGTTTCGAGACCTGTATCGAAACAGGGCTTGGCAGTGGCCAATTCGTTTCGGAACGGCCTCTACCCGTTTCGAAACACGAAGGCCATTACAGGCCCCCGTTTCGAAACGCGGGTGCCCGTTCCGATACGGATTGCCCAGATAGTGCAGATTTTGCTGGTTTAACATACAATTAACCCCTCAAACACATCCCTATGACCTCCTAATCATGCGAACAAGTCATCATACATATAAGAAACATATTTGCATCATCAAAACACATTCATGGCATCAATTAGGAAAAACCAGAAGTCTATAGGAATGCATCCTAATGCTCAAAACCAACCAATCATCAAATCATCAAACCAAACACCAAATGTCCATTTACAAGTCCAAAACATCATAGGCATCATGCCACATTTAGGGAGTCCAAAACATCTCCCAAAAAAACACAACCTAGGTTCCCATTGCCAAATACCAAAAGCTAATAATGTTGTAAAAATAGTCACCATACATGAGCTTAGCCTTCCCTTGGATTCTTAGCCTCTTTGCTGCCCTTAAAGCACTTCAATTCTCTGCATTATTGGTTCAAGAAAGAGAGCGTAAGCACAATTGCTTAGTGAGGCATGCTCTAAAGAAACAACACAATAATGCATCATATAAAACACCTTTCAAAAGGCCTTTTCATTCATAAACATCTTTTCTCATGCAACAATGCATACACAACAAGCATCTCATGCTTCATTAACATCAACATGTCATATTGGCTTCCAAGTGATAATCCATAACCATTTTCAACATAAAACACAATCGGATACGCGAATTACAAGCGTTGTCCCATACGCTTCATACACACTACCGAACACTCAAGGTGGAGTTTACCGGTACAATCACAACCCCTCAACACCTGTGATGGAGTTTAACGGTACAATCACAACCCCTCCACATCACTCATCAGTAGTTGTATAACATCACTAACGAGAACACGGGACACACAACACAAGATCCTCACATGGAATTTTAACCACCATTATGATCTTAGACATCTCGTTAGTGTACTTGGATGGAGTTTACGGTACCATTACAACCCCTCAGCATCCAAGGCGAGTTAATTCACGGTGCACCCAATCCTATAGCCGGCTAACTATATCCGATTCAAGTACTTTAAAACCAAAACATCACTTGCCAATATACATCATTTATCATCAATATTCCACTGTTTTAAAGCATTAATCAAAGCCATTAAACCATCATGCATCACTATGCATCAAAACCACATTTATCAATATCAAACCAAGGATCTCTTACCTTGAGCATCCTCCAACACATGGCTTTCAAAACCAGCATTAATCATGCTAAAACATGCTTTCAAAACAGAATTTAAACATGCAAATTAAACACATTGCATCCAACCATCTCATGGTTCATCAAAGAGAGAGTTTCTCCGAAAACTTATTCTTGAGCTTAGTTAAGTTGCTTAGACTTAAACTAAGCTCCCAAAACCTTCAAACATTGGTTTCAAAGCTGAAAACCAAACTTCACTCACCAATTCCGTTTCGCAAGCTTGCCGAAACGCCGTTCAAGCCTCCGGATCAACACCACAAGGATCCGAAGATGTCTCCCTTGTTTTAAACACATCAAAGTAGAGGATTAATGCATCATCATGCATTAAAATCTTCAGCCATTACACCTAAACTCGCTGCTCACATCAAATCTAACATTTCGGCTACCAAACACAACCGAAATCACTTCCAAACTCATCCACAACACTACCCAGCCAAGATCCATCACTTCTAAACATTCTTAAACATTAATTAACATCCAAAAAGATCATAAACTCGTCCTTATACCTCCAGCTATAACAGAACACCAAGATCACCCCAAAAACCACCATTTTCACACGTAAAAACTTAGGAAAATCAACCTATTCGGGATTGCATTGACTAAACCTCAATTACACATCATTAAACATCCAAAATACATTAAAAAGACATCTCAAAACAGAGCCTAAACATTCATTATGAATTTCTTCAAGATTTAATCCAAATCTTGAGTTTTAAGGCAAAATCAAGATCACAACATTAAAACCTTTTTATAAAACTTAATTTAAGGATTGAGAACTTGGGAATTTCAGTAAAGAACTGAGTATTTAGAGGAGAAGGACATCCTTACCTCTAAATGTAGATTTTTCCTTGATTTGAGCTAAAATCCTTGAAAATTCAATAAGCAAATGAAGAGGATTTGATGTAGAAAGGGTTAGGAATCAATTGATGATTGAAACCTCATCATTTAGTGTGAAAATCAAAAGAAAAGTTGTTGTAGAAATGTGTTTGGCTGAGAGAATTTTGAGAGAAAATGAGATGATTAAGTTTTAGCAAAAGTTAGTTATGAAATCTCAAATTTGGTTTTCCTTCTTTTCATTAAATTAACTAAACATTAATTAAGTCATTAAAATTAAGAAAAATCTGGAGAAATCCTTCCTTGGGTAAATTAGCTCCTTCAAGATTCAAAGTTTCAATCCTCACAAAATAGTCACCACTGAACTTTTCAAAAATTACATTTTAGTCACTATTTCGAAATGTCACCCTTCCAAACCTTATTTTGTAAAATTGATTTCACCACTCTCTTATATATATTAAAATAGGATTTTTAGATATTTTTCCATATTTTTAATGCATCCCGAACTAGGCTTTCCCTAAAACCACCTTTTATATTCGAACCGAAAATCAGACCGGTCCGGTTCAGACCATAAACTTCCAAGCCCAAAATTGGGGTGTTACACTAACTATATCCGATTAAAGTAACCAAAACCATTTACCATCACTTTCCAATATAATCATTAATCATCATTGATTCACTGTTTTACAAGCATAAACCACAATGTCATTTCCACAAGCATTAACATTCTTAAAACCAAATGCATAAATCATATAAACCCAAGGATCACTTACCATGTGCATCCTTAACAAAATGGAATTAAAAACTAGCATCATCAATGCTCAAATCATGCTTTAAAACAGTAATCAAACCACATTCAAATCAAGTGCATTTCAAACCAAAACATAACACATTCCGAGAGAGACATTCGATTTACTTACTCTTGAACTTAGCTAAGTGTTTCAATCTTACACTAAGCTCCCAAAACCACGCTCAAAACGTTTCAAAGCTGGAATACTCTTTTCCACTCACCAATACACGAAACTTTGCTTGCCGACGTGAAGATCACTCGTTCGAAGCCTCCAAAAATGCTTGGCTTGCTTTCGGATCAAGATCCCCTGTTTTTAGAGCATCAAAACAGAGATCCAAATGCATTAAAATGCATTTCAACACCAGCAACTAGACACAAACTCGTTGCTCAACAAAACTACACCAATTTACCCGTCCGAAACAACCGAAATCTCAATCGATTGCTTTCTTAACCAAGCCCAACCAACAAACATCACTTCCAAATATTAAAAATCATCAAAACACATCTAAAAACACCCTAAACCCTTCCTTATACGTCCAGCAAATAGATCACCATCAAACTCTTCAAAAACTTAACTAAAACTACCAAGAAACTCAAGGATCTCAAAGATTTCGGGATTTATATCATCAGAACTCTTTTTCAACTTTATAATAAACTCAAAACTCAAATAAAACCAATCCAAAAACAAAGCTCAACAACAACACTCTTTAAATCAAGATTTAAACCATTATTTTTCAAGATTTTGATCTTAAATAAAAACTATAATTAAAACTCAGTAAAAAACAACAATTAGGAGTCAATAATCTTGGGAATTTCAATAAAGAACCTAGATTAGAGGTTGAGAACGAGATTTACCTCCAATCATTGCCTTCCTTAAAGTTTGACAAGTTTTTGCTTCACAAATCTTGAAGAACTTGAAGAGAATTCTTGGAAAAAAAAAGATGAGAAACTAAAGAGAGAGTGTTTGGGAGAAAAGAAATCTGGAGAAAAGGTTTGAGAAAATGGGTTTTTGATGAAAATGAGAATTGAAAGTTAGTTACGTGAAATAAAATCTCCCTATTTACAAATTTATTAATTAAAATAAAATCCCTTTTAAATCAACTATATTAAACTCTTTTAAAACACATGTCAATTTAATGGAAGGAGTAATTGCACAAAAGCTCCATAAAGATTCTGAGATTTTGACTCCTCTTTTGAAATTACATTTTCCCACAGTTTTAAAACTTTACATTTTGGTCACCACCCAAAATGTACCACTTACAAAACTCATTTTGTAAAATTGATTTAACCAACCTCTTAAACATGATTTTAGAGGATTTTAGCAATTTTTGTCATATTTGTATCCTTTCCCGATCCTTGATTTCCCTAAACAACCTAATACAATTCGATCCGTTTCTGACCGGCCCGATCCGATGTCTAAAACATCTAGGCCCAAAACCATGGCGTTACATCATTCTTCATCCATTTCTTTTCAAGCATACATCTTCTTTGTAGAGTCCCGATTGTTGATTGTATGAGTGATTCTTGAATCTAATCCCGAGATAGAGGGGCAAAATGTGTGTTCATGTTTAATATACAAATTTTGAGTGAATTTTCTTCTCAGACATTGATGTTAGGGTCCTTGAATGAAGTGATAACTTTAAAACATATACTAACTGAAGATTGCTTCTCTTCGACGATGTTTTTGTCTGAAATGACATTTGGCATTCCTTAATTTCCCTTCACGAAAAGAAAAGAAAATCCCTTGTTTTCCCCCTTTGAGCCTGGTATTATTTTTCTTGTGATTTAACCCTAACCAAGGATCACTCCCCACATTGGGGGGCAAAGAAGAGGAAAATTGCAAGCAAAGGAACATGACAAGTAAATGTCCTAAACTGAAATTGAAAGGGACATGAAAAAGAAAAGGAAGAGGAAAAGGAAAAGGAAGACGAAAAAGAAAGAAAAACAAAAGAAAAAGAAGACAAGTAAAAAAGAAAGAAAAAGAAATAAGAAGAAGAAAAGGAAAAAGAAAGAAAAAAGAGGAAAAGAAAGAAGAAATGCGAAGGAAAATTTGAAGTAAATTCATCAAATGTGATGTGTGACAAAAAAGGAAATGAATTCTAGGGTGAAAACCCAAAATAGACAGTCTAGATCCAAAGAATAAAAGAAGAAGAATAGAGATTTCATCAGGAAAATTTGATCCTTGGTTTAATCACCCTTAAACATGTGTTTGAGCCTATATACCTTTCTTTGGCAACCCGAGCCTAGCCTACATTACAAGCCTTAAAAGACCATTTGGATCACACATGAATATTTAGGAAAAGGTGTTCGTCTTCAGAACACATTTTGCCTAATTGAGTTAACCTTTTTTAAGGGACCTCAAAACTTCTAATGTCTGATTGAGATTAGAAAACTTGGAAATTTTAAATTTTGGGAGTGTGTGAGCAAAAGAGAGCCACCAAAAGTGGGGCACTATCCAGTTTATGGATTCATGAATCATTCATACTATGAATTTTGGGGCATCTAACATTGCCCTATTAATGTGTTTGCCATGACATTTTTTCTCTTCTTCCCCTTTCTTAATTCATATTTCTAGCCTTTTCTTGCATCTTACAAGTAGGCTGACATAGATTCATGAAAATCAAAAGATTTCTTGTTATTCATCTTAACCATAGGAAACCATGAAAGAGTGTTTACATCGCTTCAGGAAATAATGAACTGGTCGATAATTGAACTTCAGTTTGAACGGGGGCATCACCTTACATGAGAAGGTAAAAAAAGAAAAAAGAAGAAGCACATGTGTTGAAGAGTTTTAAGTGGGTCGTGTTGTCAAGAAAGATCCGCATGTAAGATGTAAAAGCTCATAAGCATGAAAAGAGATAGAATTGCACTTGATAAGAAAATGATGCCATCAGATTGAGGCAGTCTACGTTGGCCAATGATATAATGCCCTCGGTATTAATAGGCGCGAGAAGAAGAGATTAAAGCACCAACATCATTTGAAGATATTCAAGGTGGAAATTAGCTTTCACATGCAAGCAATTCAAGATGTTCTGCAGGGGCAAGAATTTAAGAATTCACAAGAAGCACTGAAGATGCTTGATAAGGGGGTATGAAGACTTGAAGCTTTCAAGACCACACAAGGAAGCCTTTCACTCAACATTGATGTATCAACCACAATGATATTAGATCTTACTGTATCAAAACGCCTTACTAGGCTGTTCCGGTAAGGATTCCGATGATCGGGATTAGGCGAGGAGCCTTACTGAATTCATCGTTATTGATTTCGTATGATTTACTAACCATTGAATTAAAGGGGTTTGGCATAAAGCTTTATTGAAAGCCATATTGGTAAGTTTTGTTAAGTATTGCACTGAATCATCGTCTGTAGTATTGTTATTATTGTCATAGAAATCATTGAAGCATTGGCATATAGAATCATTGACATGTGTTTATTGTTATTGCCTATTGTTATGACTACATGATTATTGAGATATTGTCATTGAATCATTGGTATCGATCTATTGTTATTGAACCTTGGGATCGAAGTATTGGATACAATTGACATGCCATAGAATTTATGAGCTCAGTGGTACAGAGTTTATACGGTGTAATGGAGGGATGTTGTTTGTGTTGGTCAAAACGGTGTAGTGGAGGATATTGGACCATATTTGTTCATTGCTGGTGTAGTGGTGGAATTCATGTATCAAATACGGTTGAATCGATCCAAGGAAAATTATTGATTATTGATATTGCTTTGTTATGGAATTTTGATATTGTCATTGATGAGATGCTGATTGATACTATGCTTTTAACATGATTGGAGAGCATGCCATGTTTATTCATACAATTGATATTATGATGGTCATTAAAGCATGATAAGTGGCATTACCTTGATCATATATTGTTATTGGCTACCTCACTTAGACTATATAAGTCTAATGCATTCATTGTCCATACATTTCCGGTTAAGAGTTTATCGTTTCAAGTTCGGAGCTAGTTGGTAAAGCGGCAAGTCACCTCGAGCCTAAAGTAAAGTATTTTGTCTCCGTGAACTCCTAGAATGGTGGCAAAGTAGATAAACTAGTTGACTTTGATATTTTGTCTATGTGTATAAGGCTATGTGTTATGTTTGGTTTAAGGGCCTTAAATGACTTGTTAAAGATTGTATAAAAATGGCTTAATATGCATTTTTGGCTTAAAAAGGGTGAAAACATAGTAAACATATTCGAATGACGATGAAATTTGGTATGTAAGTAGTCTATAGCATTGAAATATAGTGTGAAAACTAGTAAAAAATCTGTCATTACAGGTCAAGTTGTATCAATACGGGTACTGTCGTATCGATACGGGTAAGCATAATTGAACCTAAGGAACAGGGCGTATCGAAAGAGTCTAGAGCCATACTAAAAATTTTGCTACTAGAATCCCCTGTTTCGATACGGGTCTAACTTGTATCGAAACAAGTCAAGGTCAAGGTCAAAGAGAGTCAACCCATACCGATATAGGGCTTGCCCGTATCGATACGGTATGAAGGGTAAGAAAACAAAGGTTGACTATCGTACACCCGTATCAAAACAGCCTTAAGGTTTTTCGATACAAGGTTAGTTAAGTTGGTTAAAAGGCATAATCTGAAGGTTTTCATTATTTACAGTTTGGTCACTGAATTTAGGGTGATTAAATTGAATGAGTAAATGAACACCGATTCGCATGAAATTTTACAGGCTAGTTAATATTGCACTGAATTTTATTGTGGTATAGTCTATTGCATAGAGTGACCTCTAATTTAGTATATTTACAAAATAGTCCCTAAAACTTTTAATAGTTAAGTATTGGTCCTAATTGGTTAATTACTGCTTTCTAATGAGTGAATTGGACTAAGGTGCATATCTGGTAATGTTTTGTTTGTGTAATATTGTTTAAGTGTTGAATTTGGAAAGAAATGTTATCGCACTGATCACTGCATTGTTCACCGGTAGCACGCTTTGACCCGGTTCTCTACCAGACCGGGAAGGGGGTGTTACATATCAAATGTTTTCCATGAGTCGAAGATATACATGGAAAAAGTATAACTGCTTATCTGGATTGAGCGAGCAGACGTGTGGAAAAATTAATTCTGAGGAAAAGAATTTAAAAAGCAAAAGAAATTGATATGCATCCATGTTTTAGACATCCCTAGGGGCATGCACATCATAATTGCATTGCATATTGCATTTTTCAGGTACATGAGTGACCTTTCAGCAAAAGAGCCCACTTATCCGTTCGGGCGTAAGAAGAATGAAACCCTGCTCATTTAATCAGGCATTTGGAGAATAGAACCCGCTTATTCATCCAAGCATGAGGAGGATGAAAATTTTCAAAAGATTCACAATTCCATTTGGGCGTAAGGAGAATGGAGGTTGCTTATTCGTCCAAGCATAAGGAGGATGAAATTTTTCAGAAGATTCACCTATTCGTTCAAGTGAAAAGAGAATGTTTGCTTATTCATCCAAGCTTAAGGATGATGAAATCTTTTGAAGCATGTTTGCTTATTCATCCAAGCATGAGTAGGATAAAACCTTTTGGAGTTTTCTCATTCATCCGAGCATGAGAAGGATGAAACCTTTTGGAGTTTGCTTATTCATCTAAGCATAAGGAGGATGAAATATTTTGAAGTATGTTTTCTTTTTCATCAAAGCATAAGGAGGATGAAATCTTTTGAAGCGTGTTTCCTTATTCATCCAATCATGAGGAGGATGAAATCTTTTGGAGTTTGCTTATTTATCCAAGCATAAGGAGGATGAAATCTTTTGAAACATGTTTGCTTATTCATCCAAGCATAAGGAGGATGAAATATTTAAGAAGATCCTGCCTAGCCGTTCGAGTGTACGGAGAATGGAATTCTACTCATCTATTCGGGCATTTGGAGAATAGAACCCAACTCATCTATTCGGGCATTTGTAGAATAGCATATGCCTATCTGTTCGGGAATTTGGAAAAAAGAACCTGCTCATCTATTCGGGCATTTGGAGAATAGAACCCATCTATCTGTTTGGGCGTTTGTAGAATGGATTCCGCCCATCTATTCGAGCATAAGGAGAATAGAACCCGCCTATCCATTCGGACGTTTGGAGAATGGAATCGACTTATCTATTCGGGCGTCTGGAGAATAGAACATGCCTATCCGTTCAGGAATCAGGAGAATGGAGCGAACCAGAAAATCGATAAAAATCAGTGCCTTTTGGTCTTTACTTTATCCCTGTTGCACAAAAATAAGCAAAGAGGGGCAGTTGTTGTCACTAGATTTTCACCCATTATTTAAAAAAATTTGAAAAAAATTAAAAAAAAACATTTTTAAACTCATTTCAAATAAAAGCCCATTCAAAATAAAAAAACCCTTTTTTAAAAAAACCAAAAACTCATTTCAATAAAACCCATTTTTAAAGCCATTTCAAATAAAGGCCCAATTTTGAAATAAAATAACAAACCCATAAAACTCATTTATTTTTTTAAAAAAGCCTATTCAAAAAGAAAACCATTTGTTTTTTTCTAAAAAATGAAGTTAAAAAATAGGCCAATAATAAACAACAAAAAACAATAAAATAGTGAAAAAAAAATATAAAAAAGAAAAAAAGGGAAAAGACGCGGGCAGCCATGCGCTTAGCGCTCGATCTGGCTGGTTGTATGGCGTCCGTTCGCCGTCCTCCAATCGACGCGTCTCGCCCTCGTCAACCCAACGACACTGATGTCGCTCGCGGCCGTCCACCATAGCCGCCGAAATATGCAAAAACAGAAGAAAATTGTTAAAGCTAGGGCTTGAATCAAGGGAGAAATTCGACTCTGAATCTGAACTAAATCGGGAATTTCTTGAGGGGTTTTTCTGAGGATCATTCCCTCTGTCGGATTTTAGCTTCAATCTGGGGATTAAATCTCGATATTGCAACGAATTTCAAGGCCTAGGTTCAAGTATAAATACCCCAAAATCGTTTTGTTCTTCACCAATTCACAACTTTAAAAAGCAAAAATAAGCTTGAAAAATTCCGAAAATTCAAGAAATTTTTCTCTGAATTTTCAAAAAATCTTGGAGTATGTTCGAGCACTGAGTCATTTTTTTCGGTGTCGTGCGAGAGCAATTGGAGAAGGAATCATACGCGAGTTCTTCATTTCTGGTAAAAAATCTTTTCTTTTCTTTTAAATTTATTTAGTGAATTTCAAACTTGTCCTTGGTTGAATCTTTTTGTGTGTGTTGTGTTTGTTTATGTTGTTTTAGGTTGCGTTTGTTGGATTTGGAAGATTGATTCTTGAATTCGGTAATTATTTCATTTTTGAATTTTGCTTTAGTTTTTTATTTAATCTTAAGTAAAAATTGTTGTTGTTGAAAATTTTGATCTTGAAAATGAAATAATTGACACTAAAAGATGTCTGAATCCTTTTGAATTTGGGAACAAATATGAATTAATGTTTCTTTTAAAATTTTTAAATTGGTGGTTAATTTGAAAGAAACAAAAATCAAGGAAAATTGGGTGTTAATAAAGTTTATTAAGATGGGAAATTAAAAATCAATAATATAAATAAACCTTAGATTTTTTTTAGAAAATAAGTGGGCTTTGAAAGAAAATTTTGACTTCTAAAATAAAAGTTTTAATAAAAAGTTCTTAGGTAATTTAAATAAAGGTTTTTTTAGAAAAAAGAAATAAATAAAGGTGTTTGAAAAAATAAGTTTTAAAAGGAGAAAAAGCAAAAGATAAAAATTTAAAAAGGGGATTTAATAAAATAGTCATAGGTTAAAAGTTTAGAATTTTAGAAAATAAAGGAAAAAATAAAATTAAAATATGTAGAAAATTAATGTAAAAAAGAAGGGTTTAAGTTTTAAAGCGAAAAAGAAAGGAATAAAGGGGTTTTAAAAAAATAAATAATATAAAAAATAAAAAACAAAGGAAAAATTGAAGTTTCTTGTTTGTTCTTTAGAGATAGACAAAAACTTAGGACTAGGTTCTAAAAGCTTAGATAGAGACTTGTTTGTAGAAAATTTTTCTTCACAAAAAAATGAAACACGCTTAAAAAACTCAAACTCCCAATTAGGAATAAAAGACTTAGACCCTTTTAGGATTTAAAATAATCAAACCTAGAATGAATAAAATGCTCAACACAGTGAATTTCCATGTTATTAGAAAAGTGAAATTAATTTAATGTGGTGTCTTATCAAACGAGAATGACGGGTTAGCGTAAGAAATGATGGCGGTGATTAAAGTTCATCTCCCGAGCGATAAGACCGTTAAAATAGATCGATATTCATTCAACGAACAAATAAAATTGAACCTTCATGAACTTGCAAATTCTAGTTTTGAAAACAATTTTAAAATCAGTTAGGTACTAATTTTGGGCGTTGTGGGGTGCCAACCCTCCCCCATGCGTAACCGACCCTGAACTTTTTTTTTAGTTTTTCGTAGACCAAAACCGTTGTTTTATTAAAACAAAACATTTTATTAAAATAACCCCGTTTTAAAGTGATCCCATCACACTTTTCAACAAAGATTGGTGGTGACTCCATTGATTTTAAAAAGTTTTCAAAAAGTTGAAGCTCCTAAAAAGGGTTGCGACAATCCTTAATTAACTGAATTAAGGAAGGTTTCACTTGTAACTCGGCTATCAACCCACCATCACGCGATATACTCAACCATGCAAACATCACTCTCAACTTGACATCCACCTTCCTACTTAAAGCAGCATCCACAACATTGGCCTTCCCAGGATGGTACTCTATCATCATATTGTAATCTTGAAGCAACTCCAACCATCTTCGTTGCCTAAGATTCAACTCTCTCTGTGACATTAGATATTTTAAACTCTTATGATCTGTGTAAACCACACACTTCTCACCGTAAAGGTAATGCCTCCAAATCTCCAAGGCAAACACAACTGCAGCAAGCTCTAGATCATGAGTAGGATAGTTGCGCTCTTGCACCTTCAATTGCCTAAATGTATAGGCCACAACTTTCTCACCTTGCATCAATACACAACCTATACCAACATACGATGCATCACTGTAAACCACAAACTCCTTTCCCAATTCTGGTTGTATCAAGACAAGAGCTTGCATCAAAGCTTCCTTCAACCTCTCGATAGCTTGTTGTCTAACATCCGTTCATTCATAGCGAACATTCTTTTGCAACAATTTAGTCAATGGAGTAGCAATCTTAGAGAAACCCTCAACAAACCTTCGATAATATCCAACCAAGCCAAGTAAACTACACACTTCCGTCACTGACTTAGGTGTTTTCCAATTCATCACCGCCTCAATCTTGTGTGGGTCAACTCGGATACCGTCAGCCGACACTACATGTCCAAGGAAGACAACTTCCCTGAGCCAAAACTCGCACTTGCTCGGCTTAGCATAAAGCTGATTCTCCAACATTACTTGCAACACAATCCTTCAATGCTTATCATGATCCTCCTCGGTACGCGAGTACACGAGAATATCATCAATAAACACTACCACAAACAGATCCAAAAACTCATGGAACACATGATTCATCATGTCCATAAATGCAACTGGTGTGTTTGTCAACCCAAATGGCATCACTAAGAACTCATAATGCTCGTACTTTGTCTGAAAAGTTGTCTTAGGTACATCTAGATACTTGACCTTCAGTTGATAATATCCAGATCTCAAATCAATCTTTGAAAACACTGAAGCACCTCAAAATTGGTCAAACAAATCATTGATCCTTGGAAAAGGGTACTTGTTCTTAATCGTCAACTTGTTTAGTTGCTGATAATCTATGCACATACGCATTGTGCCATATTTATTCTTTACAAGCAAGACCTGTGCACCCCAAGGTGAAACACTTGGCCTTATGAACCCTCGATCTAGCAACTCCTGAAGTTGCATTTTGAACTCCTTAGGTGTCATCCGATAAGGAGCAATAGACACTGGAGTTGTATTTTCATACAACTTAATGCCATACTCAACTTCTTTGTTCGGTGGCAAACCAGGCAAATCTTTCGAAAAGACACCCAGAAACTCACATATCGTTCGTATGTCTTGTACTTACACCTCCTTTGTACCAACGTTCATCACATAAGCTAAGAAAGCTTCACAACCCAACTTCATCATACGACTTGCTTCAAGAGCCGAAATTGCATTGGACATGAATTTCACATTCTCACCTACGATTACCACATCGTAATCATCATCAAGTTTCATGGTAACTCACTTAACATAAAAATCGACTATAGCACTATGCTCGGTCAACCAATCCATCCCAAGGATTACATCAATACCATAGAAAGGTAACTCCATTATATCATCTGAAAACACATGGCCTTGATCAGCTAAAGGACATCTCCTATACAATTTTCTCGTAACAACAGTTTTACCAAAAGAGCTCGTTACTTTCATTCTTACATCTAGCATCTCAATAGGGATATCAAGCAAACGTGCATGCTCACTCAAGATGTATGAATGCGTAGATCCAGAATCAATTAAAGCTAACAAAGACATGGATTGCAATATGAAAGTACTTGCAATCACGTCGGTGTCGTTACGTCCCTCGCGATGTGCATAAACTCTCGTAGGACCACCACCCTTGGGTTGAACAGCAACAACATGAGCCATACCTCTCTGTTCATCCTCCCTCTGTTAGGAATTACCACAACCGCGCCCACGGCCTCTCTGTGGTGCAACAACAGGTGCACGTCCCTGACCACCTCTAGCTAACAAAGGACACTCACGCCTCATATGATTAGCTTATCCAGACTTCCAACAAGAATTAGCCGCCCCAGCCATAGGACCCTATGCTTTTCAAGCCACACGAGAACAATCTTGCCTCAAATGCTCTCGCGATCCACATGTCCAACAACTATTCCCTTCAAATCTCACTCTATTAGCATGAGTTGGCGTACCTCGCCCAAAAGTACCTCGACTCGCCTCAGGCCAATTTTCTACGATCACAGTTTCTCTTATATTGTCCACCACTAGGACCCAAATCCGCAGCTCTTTTCCCCGAGCTAGAACCACCCCCGTGAGAGGTCAAACCCAAACTTTGTTCAATATCTTTGGCTCGCGTCACCAGCACATCAAAATCAATATAATCGAAAGCTAGCATGAAAGTCTTCACTTCCTGCACCAAGCCATAACGGAAGTGATCACATCGATGCCTATCACTCGGCACCGATTCCGGATCATACTAGCTCAAACGTACGAACTGGACCTCGTACTCAGCCACTGTCAAGTTTCCTTGCACCAAGGACATGAATTCACGCTTCTTGTTGTTCAAATATCTAATTCCTAGATACTTCTTCTTAAAGGCAGCTTGGATGAAGTCCCAATCCACCTCATTGGGCTCCATAGCCGCGGTCACAGTCATCCACCAACTGTATGTATCACCATGCAATAAAGAGAAAGCACATCCCAATTTGTGTGCATCATTACACCCCATCTGATCCAAAATCCGGACCAGCACGTCCGTGTTGTACTTGCTCCTCACCCCCAGGTGGTGGCGGTGAAGGAGGTAAATTCGCACCAGGCAGAACCTCGTTCTCCTGATTCCTTTGCTCTCTAGCAGAAGCAACTGATCCTAAACGTAGCTCTCTTCTCGGTCCCATTGTGCTATTATAATTAAGGCATGAATATAAAACAAAACAAGAAACCAGACCAGCTTCTAGCAAGGATCCATGACTTCAAGTTCAATTTAAAATACTTCACTACAGTAATAAGGCAATGGGTATCCCAATTTCTCCCAAACATAGCATAAAGAATACACCGTTAATAGCACAACCATCGTGCATTACAACCAATAAGGTTCATCCACAACATCATCGTCTATAACATCTAATACTTACATCATAATCATCATACATATCATCACTATCATTTGATCAACTTTCACATGCTTATTACATTCACCGTGCAAAGCAAACATCACCAAATACATAAAATCACATCACATTGACTTACCATTAACTTACCATCATCCCATTCTTATTAACCTGGCTCTGATACCACAAAATGTAACCCTCTCGACCCGGCCTAGGTGAGAGACTGAACCGAACATGTCACACGAGGAATATTGAAGTAAACCGGGAAGGTTTACCTCAATAAATGACCCTATTTTTTTCTTTTATCTTGTATAGATGCTCGTTACAACACTTTGTGTTTAAAGTTGCGGCGGAATGTACATAACATCAATCCAACATCAATTGCATTCAAATCAACTTTTAGGGACCATAATGTAAACTTATCAAATTCCAAGGGTTTTCCACCAATTTTGGATTACCAACTTTTAATTACTCCCATTACATGCATCTCTGACAAAACTCAGCTCAAAATAATCATCCAAACTCAGATAATTGTATTCACAACATTCAAGGACTAAAACGTAAGAAAAATAAATCATTTAACAAGCTTTCAACCACCACAATAACCACTGTACCAATACCCTTGAGGAGAGTATCGATACGCCCTCTACGGATGCAAAACTCAAAATTTAAAATACAAAGGTCGTGCCGATACCTTTCGATCCCGTATCGGTATGCCCGAAACTAGTAGCCAAAACTTGCATCGATAAGCCCCCGCGTATCGGTACCCCCTTCCCAAGTTGCAAGACTGTATCGATACTCTAAGAGGGGTATCGATACCCTGCAGTCTGCAATTACACTAAAGGCCGGTTTTACCTATTTAAATCCAGATAAAAGCAATCCAACATACATTCAATCATATCCAATGAAAACTAAACAACATTTCCTAAGCATACATAGCAGTTTCAACCATCGAAACAAGAGAATCAATATCAAGGATATCTAGAGGCATGCTTCCTATGAAATCAAAGCATCCAAAAGTCAAATCTCAAAACAAGGCTTAAATCATCATATAAAGGCCTTTTACATGTTCAAAACCAATAACCAAACATGCACATAAAGGGAGTTCAAACACCTCTCCCAAATAGACTATGGTACTCCCATTACCCATATTACTCTAGTCTTAAAAACGAAACAGACATTCAAAATATGAAGTCTCCTTAGATCCCCTTGCAAGTTGCTGCCTCCAAACACTCAGTTATCTACATTGATGGACATGAGAGAGCGTAAGCATACAAGCTTAGTGAGGAATGTTCAAAACCAAAAATACCATCAATGCTTCAAAACCATTTCCGCCATTTGGAAACCAGCATGCCTTTATTGAAATCCATGCACTTAATTAACAAAAACATGTTATTCATCATGCAACAAGTAACACATACTTCAACAACAAAATCATTTTCTTATGCTCATCTTAAACCTTTCCATGCATAGCTACCATATGCAAAGTTTCAAGATTACAACATGATCTTCCATACTATGCATCCACATACATTTCATAGCATTATAACAATTACATTGGCTCACTAGTGATCATCAACATACTCATTTCTCAAAACGTATCGGATACACGGATTCCCAAGTGTTGTCCCAACACTTTATACATTCTCACCGGCATCTCAAGGTTCACACACGGGAGCTACCCTCCACCATTGTGACACCCGTGGTGGAGTATTCTGTACCTTACAACCCCTCAACACCACTCATCGGTAGATGTATAACCTCACTAACGAGAGATGGGACACAACTCAATTTCCTCAATCATTAGGGTACTTGGATGGAGTTTTCGGTACATTCACAACCCCTCAACATTCAAGGTGACTTGTTTATAGTGCACTCAATCCTATAGCCGGCTAACTATATTCGATTTCATTTGTAAACCACTTTACACAACATCACTTGCCAATATAATTCTCATTTAATAGAAACTTCATTGTTTTCACAAAGCATTCACAATAAGCCATATTTCCAAGCATCAAACCATGCTTCATAAAACATGTATAAACATATACATACAAGGATCACTTACCATGTGCATCTTTTAACAGTATGGCATCACAAACAACAAATCCCTTACTCAAAGTCATTCTTTAAAATAGTAAATAAACACATGTAAAATCAAGTGCATCAACAAGCCTATAATAGCATAATCCGAGGGAGAAAATCACTTTACTTACTTCCGAACTTAGTAAAGTGTTTCAAGCTTACAGTAAGTTCCCAAAACCACTTAAAAGGTGTTTCAAAGCTGGAAATCCCAATTCCACTCACCGACTCGTGAAACCTTAATTGTCGCCGCGAAAATCAAGCGTCCAAAGCCCCCGGATCTTCACTGATTGCTTCAAAAGTATTCTCCATTGTTTATACCACACAAGAACATAGGATCAACGCACCATAATGTATCAAAACAAATAGCAACTTAAAGAATCTCATTGCTCTGTCCTAAAGCACCAAAATACCCATCCGAAACAACTGAAATCACATTCGATTGATCACTAAACTCAGCCCAGCCATCAACAAACACTTCCATCACATTTTAACCATAAATCAACTTCCAAAAACATTCTAATATCATCCTTATACTTCCAGCAACTCGGATTTCACATTAACAACCCAAAAACCTAAAATCTAACAATTTATCAATTAGCGATCAAACTCAATTCAGGATTATTATCACAAAACCATTATTTCCCCATCATTTAACATCCAAATTATTATTAAAATCATTCACAAATCAATAAAAAAGTGCCCAAACGAAAATCTTGAAAATCCATCTTTAAAGCTTTAATTAGCAATTTCCATCAATTCATTTACAATATCTTGTTGATAAACAAAAATAGATAGCCAAAGACTTGAGAATTTCAATAAAGAACCTTAATTAGAGGAGAGAAAAGAAAGATCACCTCTAACACAAGCCTTCACCTTGATTTGCAATGATTTTGGTGAAATCCTTCAAGAAAACTCTTGTAGAATGTTGTAAAAATCCATGAGCATCATTTAGTAATCAAAAGCTAATGAAATAGGAAAAATCTTTGAAGACTCTATTGATGAAAAGAGAGTTTGATTGCTGGGAAAGTTGAGAGAAAAGTTTGAGGAAAAGAAGTTACGTGAAAAAATGATTTGACTAATAATATCTCTTTTTATTAAAACACTTTTATTAAAACTTTTAATTGAAACATTTAAAACACCAAATCAAGGGAGATAGCTTCTACCAACTTGGTGTAATAGCTCCCTAAGGATTTTAAGTTTTGGCTCCCTTCAATTTAGCCATTAAAACAGAATTTTCAATTTTTACATTTTAGTCACCAAACCAAAATGTCGACTTTCCAAAACTTATTGTTCAAAATTGGTTTCACTTTCCTTCAACACATATTTAATTACGATTTTAGAAAAATTTCACATGATTTTAACACATCCCGAACTAAGATTTCCCTGAATTGACCCGGATCTCTAATCTAGATTCACCGATCCCTAAACTACTTTTAAAACCTCCAGGCCCAAAATCGGGGCGTTACATTGTATGATTTTTAAAAGTAGAACAAGGACCTCTTTTGTCTATGACAAATGACTAATTAATATTTTGTATAATGATAATTTTTATCATACGATTTACGAGGAATATTAAGACAAAAGTAATCAAATCAAATAAATATATAAAATTTAAAGGATCACATATAACTTATGATGTCAAGGTCATTGAATAAAAGCTACAAGTAAACTTTCAATAATTTTACACGTGTGAGAGTTCAATTAGGATATTTCATAGGAATGACTTAATATTAAATAATATCAGGATTTGTACCTATATAACATGTGGCAACATGAGCATTCTTGACCATTGGGTCAACTAGTGTTGAATTTAAAAATTGTGGCGTTTAAGATGGAAGGGAAAAGAAAAAGGATGCTTTTATTTATCATTATTGTAAAAAATGAATGTTAATTAAATATAAAACTGATTCTTATTTATAATACCCAAGAATCAATTAAAAGAAAACATAACTAACCTATAACTAATCCTAACCGTATAATAGCTTTACCAGCTGTTTAACAACTATATTCTATTAGCCCCCCTCAAGTTGGAGCATAAATGTTATGAATGCCCAACTTGTAAATAACTTGAAGAAAAGATGAAGGTTGCAAGGCTTTTGTGAAGTAATCTGCCAATTGATGATGCGTGGATACTGTCAGTAATGTGATCAATCATTGATGTATTTTTCCAGGATGAGATGACAATCAATCTCAATATGTTTAGTTCTCTCGTGCTGAACAGGATTTTCTGCAATTTCAATAGCAGACAGATTATCACAATAGAGATTAGCAGGAGAAATAACATCAAGTTTTAAATCAGAAAGTACATGGCTTAGCCACTGTATTTAACAAGAAACACAAGCTAAATCCATGTACTCTGCTTCACTTGAAGACCTCAAAATGGTTTGTTGCTTTTTAGATCTCCAAGAAACTAAGGCCGAACCAACAAAAACACAAAAACTAGTATTAGATTTCCTTGAATCAGGGCAAGAAGCCCAATCATATTCTGAAAAAGCATTAAGCTTTATTTCATTAACAATAGGGAAAAACAGTCCCTGTCCAAGAGTGCCTTTAAGATATCTAAGGACTTTATGGGCAACAGTCATATGAACTTCAGTAGGAAAATAGATAAATTGAAAAAGTTGTTGAACAACAAATGAAGTATCTGGTATCGTATTTGTAAGATAAAGTAATTAACTAATGAGCCTTCGATGAGAAGTAATATCATATCAGGAAGTGCCATCTTATTTAAAAAAAATTTACTCTTTGCAGGAAGATGAGTAGAAACAATATTTTATAGCAGATATTTCACTGATATTAGGACTGGCTAAAACAATATCATTAACATAAACTGCAAGGACAATGAAAATATCTCCTGAACCTTTAATAAAAAGAGATTTATCAAAAGAAGCTTGTTTAGAATCTTGATTATTTAAGGCTAGAGTTAACCTATCATTCCATTGTCTACTGGTCTGCTTTAAACCATACAAACTTTTTGTTAATTTGCAAACTAATCCTAATTCTTTAGGAAGAAAACCATGAGGGGTTCTATATAAAATTCTTCATCTTAAAAACCATGCAAGAAAGCATTATTAATGTCTAGATGTTGTAATTTCCAAATTTTAGCAGCGGCAACAACCAAAAGAATTCTAATAGTGGTTATTTTAGCAACAAGACTAAAAGTATCTAAAAATATATACATGCTATTGAGTATAACCCTTTGCTACAAGTCTAGCTTTATATCTTTCAATGGTCCCATCAAATTTTAACTTTGTTTTATAAACCTATTTACAACCTATTGTTTGTTTACCAGGTGGAAGTGGAACCAACTTCCAAGTGTTATTATTTTCTAACGCTTTAATCTCGTCAGTCATAACATCTTTCCAACAATCATATTTAACATCTTATTTATATGACCTAGGTTCAATCAAAATTGAGGCATTGTGAACATATGCATGATACTTAAAAGATAAAACATTGTAAGATAACACATTAGCAATATTGTGAAGGGAAGATCTGGAACTAGGTAAAGAAACCTGATAATCCTTGAACTTCCAAGGTAACTGGATGTTTTTAGAAGGTATAAGAGGCTTTAAATCTGGTAGAACTCTATGTTCATTTGATTGTTCTCTATGTTTATCTGGAAGAGAAGTACATACAGATCTTAGTAATGGATCAACAATATTCTTATAAAAAATACAGTATGTTGAGATCTTGAAAACTGTTGCGGAGAACAGTGTTCATAACCAACTGGATTAACATGATTAGAGATAGGAATAATTGACTGTTTTATACAGTCATCTAAGAATATATTATTATCATGAGTTGGTAGAACAATCTTACTAGAATCTGAATTTTTCACTTCTTGAAAAGGAAAATAATTTTTTAAGAAATCACATCTCTTGAAACAAACACAGTTTTAATGTTTATGTCAAACAGTCTATATCCTTTAATGTGTTTTGGAAATCCTAGAAAAATATATTTAGTAGCTCGAGGATGCATCTTTGTCTTAGGTTTAGGAAGAGTTGATGCATAAGAAATACATCAAAAAACTTTGTAACACCCCAGTTTGGGCCAAGAGGTTTTTAGGATGGTTTTAAGGCCTGTTGGACCGAGATTAGTGGTTCGAGTTAGTTTTGGGATGAGTTCAGAGAAAACCTATTTCGGAGGGTGATAAAAATATGGAAAATTGACTAAAATCCTTTTTAAATATATAAAAGGTTTTGGTGAAATCAATTTTTGAAAATGGTATTTGGAAATTGAAAACTTTGGAATTAGTGAGAAAAATGTAAACTTTGAAAACTATTTTTAGTGACAATTTTGTAAAAGAATCAGAATTTTTAATCTTTAAGGAGCTATTTGCCCAAAGTCTAATATCATATTTTTATCCCTTAATTGGCTTATTTTAAATGGTTTTTAATTAATAAAATAGGTTGGTGGAATTAATTGGTGGTTATTTCATTAAAATAAATTTGACGCAACTTCTTTCCTCTCAAATTCTCTCCAGCTAAACACTCATTTCTTCTTCAAAATCTTAAGGTAAACACTCAATTTCTCTAATATTTTGTTATCAAATGATTACTTAATGTTTTCCTATCAAAACCCTATTGTTTTAATCTTGTTTTTACATGAAAATCTATCAAATTAAGGGGAGAAACATCCATTAGAGGTGAGCTGAATTTTTAGCCTCTAATGTAAGGTTTTTTACTGAAGTTCCAAAGTTCTTGATCCTTTATATATATTGTCTAGAGGGTTTTGATGTTTTAACTGTGGAAATTTGGTTTAATTGAGGTTTAATTGGTGAAATTGATTGAGATTCGTTTTGGATCTATTTTGCTAGGTTTATGATTGCTTTTAAACATGATTTTCAAGTTTAATAATGTTATGATAAAGGTTTTAACATTGTATTCCTGAAACTATGTGAATCTCTAGTTGTTTAGGTTTCTAGATTTGGGTTTTTGTGGAGTTGTGGTGGTTTTGTGAATGCTCGAGGTATAAGGTTGATAATATGACGATTTTGGATGTCAATCAATATTAATTGATGGTTGAAAGTGTTAGGTTTTGGCTGGGTTAAGTTTGGAGGTTAATCAATGTTGTTTTGGCTTGTTTCAGATAGGCACTTGGTAGTTTTTGAGAAGGCAATGTTGTGGAAATGCTTGCTGGGATTTTAAGTGCATCAAGATGCATTAATCCTCTATTATTATATGGTTAAAACATGGGAGGTTGATCCGAAAGAGATCGATGAAGCTTTAAAGGCTTTAGATGCTTAGTTTCACGTCAGCGAATCGAGGTTTCACTTGTCGGTGAGTGAGAACGTAGATTTCAGCTTTGAAATGTTTTAAAGGTGGTTTTGAGAACTTATATTTAAGCTGGAAATGCTTGTCTAAGTTCAGAAGTAAGTATAAGTGGTTTTCTATCATGGTCGTGCTATTATGAGATGATCTTTTGCACTTGGTTTTGATTTCATGTTACGTACTGTTAAAGCATGTTGAGAGTATGTGATATATTGTTTTTAATCATGGGATGGTGAAGAATGCACATGGTAAGTGATCGTTGTAAGTATATGCTTATACTTGAATTTAAAGCATGGTTTGTTGCTTTGGGAAAAATCGTTAAATGTTGATGCTTTGAAAAAAGTGAGGTATATGGTTAATTGTGAATTATATTGGTAAGTGATTGTATGGAAATAGTTTTGAAAATGTTATCATATATAGTTAGCCAACTATAGGATTGAGTACACTATAAACAAGTCGCCTTGGATGTTGACGAGTTTATACGGTGTACCAAATACTCCGTCCAAGTACTCTAACGATTGAGGAATGTATGTGGTGTCCCGTCTCTTGTTAGTGGGGTTATACATCTACTAATTAGTGCAGTTGATGGGTTTATACAGTGTACCTAATACTCCACCATGGGTATCACAACGGTTGAGGGGAAGCTCCCGTGTGTGAACCTTAAGATGCCAGTGAGATTGTATGAAGTGTTGGGACAACAATTGTGAATCCGTGTATCTGATGTTGTGCTTTGGAAATGGAACTTGGTTAATGATCACATGTAAGCCAATATAGTTGTGGATGTATCATGAAAAGTTTTTTGATGTATAGTGTGATTTATACACGTTTTTTCTCTTTAAGCTTTGCATATGGTATGTTATGCATGAGAAGGTTTAAATTGATGTTAACAATAGGAGTTGATGTGGTATTATGATACATGTTGCATATGGTTTGATATGATGGTTTTGAATGATTAAAGTTCATGGTTTATAAAGGCATAATGGTTTTCAAATGATGATTTGAAGTAATTGAAATGAGATTTCAATGTTGTTTAGAAAACTGTTTAAAATGCATTAATGTTGTTTTTGTTTTTGAGCACTCTTCACTAAGCCTTGTGTGCTTACGCTCCCTTTATCCATCAATGCAAAGAATTAAGGCTTGGAAGGCATTGAGGGGCAAGGGATCTAGGAAGACTTCGTTAACCGAAAGTATGTTTTTAGCTTAGACTATGAGTAATAAGGGCAATGGGGATTCCGTTGTGTTTTTGGGAGATGTGTAAACTCCCTGTTTGAGCAAGTTTATATTGCTTTTTTGACTTGTAAATGGCCTTTGATGTTTGGATTATGCTTTGACAAGGTTTTTGGTATCTTGTTAGCTTGGTTTCTGAGTTGCATGCCTATAGTTCCCTTTTGATGCAATATTGCATGTTTGATTGATGATTCTGATGATTTTGGCCGAGGATCATTCCTTTAATATGTTGTGTATGCCTTAGAAGCATATATAGGTTGTTTGCTTAACTCAATTTTATGTTAAACCAGTAAAAAATGGCATTTCTGGTCCAAGCATATCGGTACGCGGGTTACCGTATTGATACAGGTAGGCCAATTCTGGCCTGTCATATCGGTATGGGGAGACTCGTATTGATAAGGTCTTAGTGAAATGGCTGGGCGAATCGGTACGCAGAACCGTGTCGATACTGTTTTTAGCTATTGGAATCTGGGTTTAAAATTATCTTAAAACCATACCGATATAGTGCTTAGTGTATCGATTCGGTGGCATGCAAGTTAGTTGTTTGAGATCTTTTTGAGGTTCTATATCTTTATGTTTTGGTCCCTAATTGTTATGCATGCAAATAAAAAAGTTTGAATGATCGAATTGAACTGAGATTTGACCAGTGGCATGTAATATGACTAATTAAAGGTTGACAGCAATAAATTTGCTGAAGTCCCTATAACTCAACAAAATTGCATTTTGGTCCCTAGAACGTGTATGTTGTCAATTGAATGCCCAAACGTTGTTTGTTTGAATTGTAGATTCTTCCGATATAAGTCTAAATCACATAGGGTGATAATGTGCATCTAGATAAGATAAAAATAAAAATTATGGTAGTTTATTAAGATAAACCTTCCTGGTTTACTCCAATATTCCTCGCGTGACTCGTTCGGTTCGGTCTCCTGTCAAGGCCGAGTCGAAAGGGTTACAAACTCTAAGATGAGTAAATTTAGATTGTTGATTAAACAATATTTCAAAAGGTGTTTTAGTTCTTAAAACAGGAGTAGGAGCAATGTTGATTAAATAAGCATAATGTAATATACAACAATCAATTCAGAAAATCAGAGGAAGGTTGGCTTGTAATATTAAAGTTCTAGCAACAGAAAGTAAGTGTTTTCTCTCTAATATGTTATTTTTTATAAGTATGAGTGGAAGAATTCTGATGAATTTTACCTTTAGTTTTGAAAAAAAAAACTACCATCTTAAATTCCTTAGCATTATTTGTTCGAATACATTTAATTTTTTTAGAAAACTGAATTTCTACTAACTGATAAGATAGAATATAACTGTTAAAAACTTGTAAAGCTACCATACGGTTAGGATTAGTTATAGGTTAGTTATCTTTTCTTTTAATTGATTCTTGGGTATTATAAATAAGAATCAATTTTTTATTTAATTAACATTCATTTTTAAAATAATGATAATAATAAAGCATCATTTTCCCTTCCCTTCCATCTTAAACGACATGATTCTTAGATTCAACATGGTATCAGAAGACTTTTCGGCTTCTCACTCTTTCGATGAGGGACGGTTCTTCAAGTTTGAAGACCCCTCCGGCGAGTACTACATCCATCCGAATTAGAATCCAACATTGTTTCTCACATCCTAGTTTCTTGATGGCAGCAACTATCACAATTGGGTGCGATCAATGTGCATGTATCTCGTCTCCAAAAATAAATTCTGCTTTGTCGACGGTTCGATTAAAGAACCTAGGGAAGATGATCCTCAATTTTTGGCGTGGGTTAAGTGTAGCAACTTAGTTCTTTCTTATTTAGAGCGGGCGTTGAATCAAGAAATTAGGCAAAGTGTCCTCTGGATTGACATCGTCAATCAAGCGGATCTAGTGCGTGTTTCGGATTTACTCCAAAAGTTTTATTCCTTGCAACAAGGTAACTCCTTTGTCATGTCCTATCACACCCAATTAAAACTTCTTTCGGATGAGATTTGTAATCTCATGCCCCTTAGTACTTGTGAGTGTTCTGCTGTCAAATACCAAAAGCTAGATTTCATGCTTCATTTTCTTAGGGAATTAAATGAGGGTTTTTTTTGTTCCTAAATCTCAACTGTTAAAGATGAAACCTATTCCTTCGATTAACGAAGTGTTTGCTATAGTTGTTCAGCCTGAAAGATTCCTTACTCCTAGTATTATTGAATCCAACATTGATAGATACATTGTTAAGAATGGGGAATACAATATTAGGCAAGACAATAGGTATTCTAATAGTAGGAAATACGCTAATGTCAGTAGCTCTAAGAGGCCCCTATGTGTTTTCTTTGGATTGTATGGGCTCGCAATTAATAAATGCTACATGAAACATGGGTTTCCATTTGGGTATAAGGGTAAAAATCATTCTAATATGGCAAATCAAGTTGGGGTTCATAATGGTGAAGGGTCTTTTAGCAATAATTTTGTAGTTCCAGACAACAGTTCTTCTATTATGTTCACTAAAGACCAATATGAAAGCTTGATAAGCATGTTGCAAGAAAAGAATCTTTCTTTTGCTAATACTCAGAATTCTGATAATGACTCAAAGATCAATGCCTTGTCATCTACTTTCGATACCAAATGAAGATATGTGTATAACTCTAAACTATACTAAATTGCATCATTCCAATTCCTCTTGGATATTAGATTCTGGTGCAACAGATCATACAGGTAATTCTTTGCATTTTTTAATTCATATTATGTAGTTAATGATAAGTATATAAAATTGCCAAATAATGAACTGGTTAGGGTTGCTCATATAGGAACTGTGAATATTAGTTCTTCTTTGATCCTATACAACGTTTTTCATATTCCCAATTTTGCTTTTAATCTTGTTTATGTTTCTCAATTAACTAAGAATAATTCTATTTGCTTATTTTCTTTTTTGTTTTTGTTGCATTCAGGACATAACAACATGGAAGATGATTGGTTCATCTAGAAAGGTCAATGACTTAAACCACTTGGATGTTTCCCTGTTCAATTTGAATTCTAAGGTTTCTGAACCAACTGTTTGTATTTCTGATTCTAATTGTGTTAAACTTTGGCATGCTAGATTAGGTCACCCCTCTCAACAGCGGATGAAATATTTCTCTAATATGAATAAAGAAAATATGACTAACATATAACAAATCCTAACTATATGGTAGCTTTACAAGTTGTTTAACAGCTATATTCTATTAATTAGTGAATCTCAAAAGTTGAAACTTAATTACATCTTATTTTTAACCCACGTCATATAAGTTCAAATAGCTCGTCTGCTAGCTCATACTAACTAATGAATTTTTTGAATAAATTTTGGATGAGAAACTACTTATTAAGTAATAAAATTTTCAAAGCAATAGAATAAATGAATTGTTAATTAATTTAATTATTAATTGTGTTCAAAGTAAAATATTACATTTATAAATTATTATTTGAATAAAAAATTATAAATTAAAATGACAATTAAATAAGTTTTACGTATTTTCTAATATAATACACTCATCATAATTTTAATGGAATTAAAATTAAACTATGTATAAATATTTAATGGTAAAGGTTTGGTTTGATCATAATTAAAATTATTTTAACTATAAATTAAAATTATTTTGGTTCTAATTTAATTATTAAAATTTTAATTTGGACATAGGAAGTTTAGGTTTAAAAATTTTATCTAATAAATTTTTAATTTGGACATAGGAAGTTTGGTACAGGCGATGACTGGAGCTTTCCAGGCTGTTGTTGCTGGAGTGAATTTACAAGCTCTACCTGCTGGGGAAACGAGGTTGTCGTTAGAGCATTTGCGTAGTTTGGACGGTGTTGAGTATCATAGTTTGTCACCTTAGGCCTTTGAGGCTTGGATGGCCAGTTCAATCACGATTTTGAAACATATTGGGTGCAATGATGCACGTAAGCTAGGATGTATTGTTTCTCTATTGCAAGGCAATGCTTACAGTTGTTGGACGACTGTAACTGTGGGTATGGATCCTAATGATGTGGATTGGGAGTTTTTCCAAGCTACCTTTAAGAAGAAGTATCTGGGAGTTAGATACTTGGATGATAAGACACGTGAGTTCATGTCTTTGGTTTAAGGTAGCATGACTGTGGCTGAATATTAGGTTCAGTTTGTTCGTTTGAGCCAGTATGCTCCCGAGTTGGTGCCGAGTGATAGGCATTGTTGCGACTATTTCCGTTATGGTTTGGTGCAAGAGGCGAAGACCTACATGCTGGCCTCTGATTATACAGATTTCGTTGTGTTGGTGACACAAGCAAAGGATATTCAGCAAAATTTTGGCTTGTCTTCTTGTGTGGGTGGTTCTAGCTCGGGTAAGAGAGCTATGGATTCTGGCTCTGGTGGTGGACAGTTTAACAGACACCGTGATCGTAGGTATCATCTTGAGCCGAGACGAGGAGCTATTGGGCGTGGTGCGCCAATTTAGGGTAATCGGGCGAGGTTCAAGCAGAATGCGTATTGGGTATGTGGATCACGTGATCACATGAGGTGAGATTGTCTATGTTTGGCTCGTGAAGGACAAGCTCCTACTATTGTCACAGCTAACTCATGTTGGAGCTATGGATCGAATGATCACATTAGACGTGATTGTTCGTTGTTGGCTGGTAGAGGCCAGGCTAGAGTACCTGTTGTAGTGCCACAAAGAGGCCATGGCGCGATTGTGGTAACTTCTAGCGTAGGGAGGATTGACAGAGAGCTGTAGCTCATGTAATGGCGGTTCAGCCTGAGAGTGGTGGTCATGCGAGGGTGTACGCACATCACGAAGGATGCATTGGTATCGATGCGATTTGCAGGTACTTTCACTTTTCAATCCTTGTCATTGTTATCTTTGATTTGTTATGGTTCTACGCATTCAAATATCTTGAGTGAGGATGCACATTTTCTTGATATCCCTGTTAAGATGTTAGATGGGGGAATGCAAGTAACTAGTTCTTTTGGTGAAACGGTTGTTACAATAATGTTGTTTAGGAGATGTCCTTTATCTATTCAATGTCATGTGTTTGCAGTTGATTTAATGGAGTTGCCTTTTTCATGATTTTGATGTAATCTTGGGTATGGATTGGTTGTCGTAGAATAGAGTTGTGGTTGATTTTGAAACCAAGCGAGTCACCTTGAAACTTGTTGTGATCACGAAGTGGTAATTGTGGGGAGAATGTTAAATTCTTGTCCCATGCTGTTTCAACTCTAGAAGCGAGTCATTTGATGGAATCAGGTTGCGAGGCTTTCTTAGCTTATGTTATGAATCCGAGATCGAAGGAAGTGCATGTTCAGGACATGCGAACGATATGTAAGTTTCTGGGCGTATTTCTGAAAGAATTGCATGGGTTGCTGCCGAATAGGGTGGTTGGGTTTGGCATTGAGTTGTATGAAAATACAAATCCGATGTTTATTTCTCCCTATCGTATGGCTCCGAAAGAATTGAAGGAGTTGAAGATGCAACTTCAGGAGTTTCTTGATCGAGGGTTTATTAAGCCTAGTGTTTCACCTAGGGGTGCACCGGTGTTGTTTGTGAAAAAGAAGGATGACACAATGCGAATGTGTATTGATTATCGGCAATTGAACAAGTTGACGATTAAGAACATGTACCCTTTGCCAAGGATTGATTATCTGTTTGACCAGATTTGAGGTGCTTCGATGTTTTCTAAGATTTATTTGAGGTTCAGGTATTATTAGTTGAAGGTGAAGGATGTGGATGTGCCTAAAAATGCTTTTCGTACAAGATACGAGCATTATAAGTTCTTGGTGATGTTGTCTAGTTTGACAGATGCGCCTGTTGCGCTCATAGATATGATGAATTGAGTATTCCATGAATTTTAGGATCAATTTGTTGTTGTGTTCATCGATGATATCCTTGTGTTCTCTCGTATCGAGGAGGAACATGATCGACGTTTACGAATTGTGTCGCAAGCTTTGTTGGATAATCGGTGGTACTCTAAGTTAATCAAATGTGAGTTTTGGCTTAGAGAAGTTGTCTTTCTTAGACATGTTGTGTCAGCAAAAGGAATTCGTATTGATCCTCATAAGATTAAGGCGGTGATGGGTTGGAAATAACCTAAATCTATGTCAGAAGTTCGTAGTTTTCTTGGGCTGCCTGGTTATTACCGCAGGTTTTTGGATGGATTTTCAAAGATTGCTGCTCCGATAACTAAGTTATTGCAAAAGAATGTTTGTTTTGAGTGGACAGAAGATAGGCAACGGCTTTCGAGAAGTTGAAGGAAGCTTTGGCACAAGCTCCTATCTTGATTCAATCCGAGTCGAGTAAAGAGTTTGTGGTTTATAGTGATGCATTATACGTTGGTTTGGGTTGTGTGTTGATGCAAGATGGAAAAGTTGTGGCAAATGCATCTAGACAATTGAAGGTGCACGAGCGCAAATACCCTACTCATGATCTTGAGCTTACTTTGGTTGTGTTTGATTTGAATATTTGGAGGCGTTACCTTTATGGCGAGAAGTGTGTTGTTTATATGGATCATAAGAGTTTAAAATATGTGATCAATCAAAAGGATTTGAATCTTCGACCACGTATATGGTTGGAGTTGCTCAAGGATTACGATTTGATGATTGAGTATCGCCAGGGAAAGCTAATGTGGTAGCTAATGCTTTGAGTAGGAAGGTTGCGGTTGAGTTGATAGCCATGTTTGCACGGTTGAGTGTGACACAAGAAGCGGGTTTGTTGGCCGAGTTACAAGTTAAGCCATCTTTGTCACAATTGATTAAGGAAATGTAACCCCCTCGACCTGGCCTAGCCGATAGACCGACCCGAACGAGTCACACGAGGAATATTGAAGTAAACCGGGAAAGTTTACCTTAATAAATAACCTTTTTTACATTTTATCTTATCTAGATGCACGTTACATTCCTATGTGATCAACAAGCATTAGATTGAAAGACAAAATGATCATTCGTCAATTAATACCAATTTCGGGTTTAAGGACAAATTTGTAAATTTGACAATTTGCGAAGGTTATTACCAAATTCGAATTACCATCATTTAATTAAGTTCATTACGTGCTTCATTGTAAAAAGTCAGAACAAGATAATCATTGGAACTCATTTAATTACAAACAAGATAAACATGGACTAAATCGCAAAGAAACAAAACTTCAAAGATTCCAAAAACTGTCATAACAGCCAGCCGTTTCAGAACAGTAAGCCCCGTATCAGAACGGGTGTATCGAAACAGGAGCACCTGTTTCGAAACGCGGGACCGTACTGAAACGATCCTAGACCCGTTTTGGAACAGGGGTTCACAGTTTCAAAACGTACCGAAATGGACCTCCTCGTTTCGATACCCCAAGGCAATTTCGAACACCCGTTTCAAAACAAGCAAGGGTGTTTCGAAACCCCTAGGCCTGCAATGCTTAAATTTGCTGGTTTAACTCGATTTTATACATTTGAAACTAATCCGACATATACACAAACATGCTTCCTAAGAAAACAAGCTCCAAACGGTCAAATCTCAAATCCAAGCAATTACCAACACTTAAAGGCCATTTACATACCCAAATATTCATATTAAACTTGCACCATACCAGAAAATATCAAACAACCAACATTCATAGCATTGGACACCCCCATTGCCTTTATTAAACTAGTTCAAAACCTCAACATACTTTTAAAGAAGTCTCTTGGAAAATCCCTTGTAGTTGTTTCCTCCAAACACCTAATTATCTGCATTGATGATCAAAGAGAGCATAAGCATACAAGTTTAGTGAGGATTGCTCAAAACCAAAATCACCATCAATGCAAAAACCATTTTCACACTTTTCAAAACCATCATGCCTCCTTTGAAAAATCCTTTATCATTAAAATCAGCATGCTAAACACCATGCAACATGAATCACATAATTTGCAACAGCTAAACATTTGATACACAAGCATCACGCCTTCCAAGCATAAACACCATTACGCTAAGCTTAAGGTAAAACATGTATTTTTCAAAATATGCATCATCAACATTTCCATAACATTTCATTCCACTATATTGGCTTACAAGTTTTTGACAACATTCCCAAAAACATATCGGATACACGGATTACCAAGGGTTGTCCCATACTCGTCATACACTCTACCGGCATCTCAAGGCTCACACACGGGAGCAACCCTCCACCGTTGTGACACCCGTGGTGGAGTATTCAGTACAATTACAACCCCTCAACGCCACTCATCGGTAGATGTATAGCCCACTAACGAGAGACATGACACACACAAGGTTCGCACCCAGGAGTTACCCTCAACTGTTGTAACCTTAAACAATCCTCAATCGTTAGGGTACTTGGATGGAGTTTTCGGTACAATCACAACCCTCAACATCCAAGGCGACTTGTTTATAGTGCACTCAATCTTATTGCCGGCTAACTATATTCGATTTCATTTATAAAACACTTTATACAACATCACTTGCCAATATAATCCACATTTCATGCATACCTCATTATTTTTCCAAATCATTCATAATAAGCCATATCACAAGCATTAAACCATGCATTAACACATGCACACAAGGATCACTTACCTAGTGCATCCTTAAACCATATGGCATCATCAACGACATTTCATATACTAAAAACATGCTTTAAAATAGTAGGTAAATGCAATTAAAATCATGTACAACCAAAGGCTCAAACTAGCACAATCCGAGAGAGAAATTCACTTTACTTACTTCTGAACTTAGTAAAGTGTTTCAAGCTCTACTAAGTTCCCAAAACCTTTTCTAAAACGTTTCCACCCTGGAAAATTAGTTTCCACTCACTGACTTGCGAAACCACACTTGTCGATGCAACAATCAATTGTCCGAAGTCTCCAAAACCACTTTGTTTGATTCCGAAACACTATCCCCTATTTTCAACACATTAAAAACAGAGATTCAATGCATCATAATGAATTCAAACACCAGTACTCAAAAGAAAACCCGCAACCCTGCTCTATAGCATCTATTTATCCAATCGAAACAACCGAAAACATAATTGATTGATCTCTAAACTCAGCCCAGCCATCCACTAACACATCCAACACATTTTAACCATAAATCAACATCCAAAAACAACCTAAAACCATCCTTATACCCCCAGCAACCCAAATAATACATAACACCCTAAAAACCCAACCAAAAACACCTTAAAAACCAAGGATCTCAAGGATTTCGGGATTACTATGATTAAAACTCTATTTTAACATCATAAACCTTTCAAAACCCATTTAGAAACTATCTCAAACAAATTAAATCAACACAACTCCGAAAATCACATTAAAACCTCTTTTCTACCAAGATTTCATCATTTTATCAAATCAATAACAAAACCTCAATAAAAAACATGTATAAAGAGTCAAATATCTTTGGAATTTCATTAAAGAATCTTGATTAGAGTGATAGCACGAAATTAACCTCCAATCCTTGCTTTTCTTCTAATTTGGCAAGTTTAGCTTTCAAGGATCTTGAAGAAAATTGAGAGAAAATCACCAAGGAGAAATTGGAAATCAAGAGAGGAAAAGAAAGTGAATGAAATCTGCAAACTGAGAGAAAATGGAAAGTGTTTGGCTGAAGTGAAGAGAGAATGAAAAGATCGTCAAATTTTATTTAACTAAAATAGATACATTTCTAATTAAATCAATTAAAATCTTAATTGTCATTAAGATCCCTAAAGATTATAAGATCTTGGCTCCTTTTGAAAAAGACCCTTTTTTCCACAACTTTAAAACTTTACATTTTGGTCACTGCTCAAAATGTATACTTTCCAAAGCTTGTTTTGAAAAATTGATTTAACCAACCTCTTAAATATAATTTTAGAGGATTTTAGGAATTTTTATCATATTTTTATCCCATCCCGAACCTTGATTTCCCTAAACCGTTAAACGGTTCGAACAACCGATCACCGGTTCCACCGGCCCAACCCAACTCGTAAAACACCTAGGCCCAAAATCGGGGCGTTACAACTCTCCCCCACTTAGGAAATTTCATCCTCGAAATTTTACCTGAAGGAAAAAGATGCGAAAACTGCCTCAACATGTCCACTTTGCTTTCCCATGTGACCTCCACAACTCCTCAGTGTCGTCACAACACCTTCACAAGCTCAATCGTCTTACCACGAAGAACTTTACTACTCGAATACAGAATTCTCACTGGTTCCTCATCATAGGATAAATCCTGATTCAACTAAATCTCCTCAACCGGTATCACATGAGATGGATCCGATCTATACCTCCACAACATAGAAACATGAAACACATCATGGATCTTCTCCAACTCGGGAGGCAATCTCAACCGATAAGCCACAGGACTAACTCACTCCACGATCTCATAAGGTCCAATAAACCTCGGACTAAGCTTACCCTTACGTCCGAACCTCATCACATTCTTCCAAGACGATACCTTTAGGAACACGTGATTTCCAACCGCAAACTCAATTTCCCTACGCATTAAATCCGCGTAAGATTTCTGACGATCCGATGCAGCCTTCAACTGCTCACATAGGAGTTTTACTTTCTCATTTGTTCCCTTAAGCATATCCAGAATGGAAATCAACTTTTTCCCTGCCTCAGCCCAACAAAGAGGCATTCTACACTTTCTCCCATACAAGGCCTCATATGGAGCCATTAGTATACTCGCCTGTAAACTGTTATTATAGGCAAACTCAACCAAGGGCAGACGCTTTTCCCATGAACCTTGGAAATCAATCACACAACATCGCAACATGTCATCCAGCACCTGGATAACTCGCTCCGAATGTCCATTCGTCTGAGGATGATATGAAGTGCTGAAATTCAAATGTGTACTCAATGCCTGATGTAAACATTCTCAAAACAATGATGTAAACCTCGTATACTTATCCGACACTATAGATTTAGGCACACCATGCAAACGCACAATCTCAACAATGTACAACTCTACCAACTTATCCAATGTATATGTAGTATGCACAACCAAGAAATGTGCACACTTCGTAAGACGATCCACGATCACCCATATGAAGTTCTTCTTAGATGGCGTCAAAGGCAGACCAGACACAAAATCCATCATAATCCTTTCCCACTTCCACTATGGTATCCTCAAAGGCTGTAACAAACCAGAAGGAAACTGATGCTCTGCCTTCACACGCTGGCAAACTATACACTTGCTTAAAAAATCAGCAACATCCTTTTTCAACCCCACCCAATAGTACTCATCCTTCAAGCTACTATACATCTTAGTACTACCAGGGTGCATAGCAAAAGGACTATTATGAGCTTCAGTCAAAATAGTGCGCCTCAACTCAACATCTTCTGGCACAACTATTCGACTTTTGAAACATAGAACTCCATCATCATTGAAATAGAAATTCTTTGCATTACCATCAGCTATGTCCTGAACATGAGGCACCAATGAATCATCAAGCAAATGCTTCTCCTTGATCAGCTGAATCAAGAAAGGTTTCACCTGCAACTCAACTATTAACCCACCATCACATGATAAACTCAACCGAGAAAACATCGCTCTCAGCTCAACAACTATCTTCCTACTCAAAGCATCGGCCACAACATTTGCCTTTCCAGGATGATATTCAATCGTTAGATCATAATCCTTAAGTAACTCCAACCATCTTCGTTGCCTAAGATTCAACTCCTTTTGTGACATAAGATACTTTAAACTCTTGTAATCGGTGTAAACAACACACTTCTCACCATAAAGGTAGTGTCTCCAAATATTCAAAGCAAACACCACCACAACTAGCTCTAGATCATGTGTAGGATAGTTGCGCTCATGCACCTTCAACTGTCTAAACGCATAAGCCACAACATTCCCGCCTTGCCTCAACACACAACCCAAACCAACATATGAGCCATCAGTATAAACTACAAACTCCTTACACGATTCTGGTTGAATCAAGACAGGAGCTTGCGACAAAGCTTCCTTCAACTTCTCGAAAGCTTATTGCCTAACATCCGTCCACTCAAAGCGAACTTTCTTTTGCAACAACTTGGTCAAAGGTGCAGCAATCTTAGAAAAACCCTCGGCAAACCTTCGATAATATCCAGCCAACCCAAGGAAACTACACACCGCTTTCACCAATTTAGGTGTTTTCCAACTCATCACCACCTCGACCTTGTGTGGATCAACCCGAATACCTTCACCTAACACCACATGTCCAAGAAAAACCACTTCTCTGAGCCAAAACTCACACCTGCTCAGCTTAGCATAAAATTGATTCTCCAACAGCACTTGTAACACAATCCTCAAATGCTTATCATAATCCTCCTCGGTACGCGAGTACACGAGAATATCATCGATAAACACTACCACGAACTGATCTAGAAACTCATGGAACACCCTATTCATCATATCCATGAATACAGTCGGTGCATTTGTCAACCCAAACGGCATCACCAAGAACTCGTAATGGCCATACCTAGGCCGAAAAGTTGTTTTGGGTACATCCACATCCTTAACCTTAAGTTGATAATACCCTAACCTCAAATCAATCTTTGAAAACACCAAAGCACCACAAAACAGGTCAAACGAATCATCAATCCTTGACAAAGGGTACTTGTTCTTAATCGTCAACTTGTTCAGTTGCCGATAATCTATGTACATATGTATCTTACCATCCTTCTTCTTCACGAACAAGACAAGCGCAACCCAAGGTGAAACACTTAGCCTTATGAACCCTCGGTCAAGAAACTCCTGAAGTTGCATCTTCAACTCCTTTAACTCTTTGGGTGTCACGCGATAAGGAGCAACTCCTCTGGAAAACACCCGGGAACTCACATACAGTTCATATGTCTTGCTGCCGCACTTCTTTCGTACCAGGATTCAGCACATACGCCAAGAATGCTTCGCAGCCCAACTACATCATCTGACTCGCTTCAAGAGCCGAAATTGCATTAGACAAGAACTTCACATTCTCGCCTACGATTACTACCTCGTAGTCATCTGTAAGCTTTAAGGTAACTCGCTTAACATCAAAATCCACCGCATCTCAATGCTCAACCAACAAGTCCATTCCAAGAATCACATCAAAACCATAAAAAGGCAATTCCATCAAATCAACTAAAAACACATGGCCCTAAATAGACAATGGACATCTCATATACAATTTCCTTGTAACAATAGTCTCACCAAAAGAACTTGTTACTTGCATTCCTACATTTAGCATCTTAACAGAAATGTCAAGCAAATGTGTATGCTCACTCAAGATGTATGAATGCATAGATCCAGAATCAATCAATGCTAACAAATACAAGGTTTGCAAGGCGAAGGTACCTGCATTCATGTCGGTGTTGTTACGTCCCTCGCGATGTTCATACACCCTCGCAGGACCACCTCCCTCAGGTTGTACTGCAACAACACGAGCCACACCTCTCTGCACATCCTCCCTCCTCTGGAAGTTACCATGGTTGCGCCCACAGCCTCTCTACGGTACAACAACTGGTGCACGACCCTGACCACCTCCCGCTAGTAGGGGACACTCCCGTCTCATGTGGTTAGCATATCTGCATTTCCAACAAGAATTTTCCCCATCCACCGGAGTGTGCACCTCACAAGCCACACGAGGACAATCTTGCCTCAAGTGCTCACGTGAACCGCATGATTAACATGTATTCTGCTCAAACCTCAACATGTTGCCCTAGCCTGGTGCACCTTGCCCAAAGTTACCTCGCCTCGCCACAGGCTGATATCTATGGTCACGGTTCCTCTTGTTCAGCCCTCCTGTAACGCCCCGGGTTTAGGGCCAGGAGATAACCAGGTTTGGTAAAATCAGTTCGTATTAATTTAATTGAAAGAAAACATTTTTATTCAACTAAAAAAGGGGTTTTAATGAAAAGGGGCAAAAGGGGAAATTTAGAATTTTTAAAAGGGGTTTCTTTTAAAAAATATCATCATCTTCTCCAAGTTTTCCTTTTCAAGTTACTTTCTCAAAAACCCCCATTGTTACGATTCCATTGCCCCCATTTTCAACAGGTTTGGTTTCCTTAAGATTGTTATTAGATAAATTTTCCTTAAAACTCATTGTTTAAAGCTATTTTAAAAATGCCTTGAGTTTGAAAAAGAGTAAAATGAAGGGGGTCTTTTGATGCCATGTTTAATGATGTTTTTAATCTTGTTTTCGTGTCCTAAAAATTCTAAAATAGTGGTTAATAGTAGGAAACCTGAAACTAGTAAAAAGGAGGGGGTTTTGGAGTTGAAAATGTGAGTTTTTTGGTTGTTCTTGTGTGGAATCTTAGGCTGATGGTTTGTAGACTTTGGGCAAGTATTTTGGATGCTTAAAGAAGTGGTTTTGATGTTGAAATTGTTGGGTTTTGGCTGCTAGTCGATTTGGGTCATGTTGATGGTAGTTCCAAGTGTTTCGGGTAGGAATCAACTTGGTTTTGATGATGATTGATGAGTTTCTGTGTTGCTGCAAGTTTAGGGGTTTGTTTTGGGTCTAATGCACCATTATTGGATTGGCTAGAAACAGGGGAAACAAGTTTTGGTCCGTTGGACGTGAGACCGGGTAGTTCAGAGTCTTGAATCGGTGTTTCGGCTATCGTTTGGGTCCTATCGATGAGTGGAAATGTTTTGAGAGTTTAGGTTGTGCTTGAAAGGCCAACCTAAGCTCGGGAGTAAGTATTTCAAGTTTACATTTAACTTTTTTCAGAAATTATTTTAAGTTTGTTATGCTTTGTTGATATGATATGATGGTGTGGAATTGACTTATGAATGTGGTATTGCTATGTTGGTTTATGTGATGTTGAGTATTGGCAAATATATGAGTCTTACCGGGTATAATTTTTCGACCATAGGAATATAGTGCACTTGTAAAATTCGCGCGTGGCCCTAGTGATGTAAGATGCCATTAGGGAGGAGTACGGTGAAGTAAGATGCCACCTGAAGCTTTACTGTAGACCTCGATGATGTAAGATTCCATCGTGAGTCTTCTTATTCTTATATATTCGGTGATGTAAGATGACATCAAGTCCAATCCACATATCCAAGTAACGTAACCATAATTGCCATAATACTCTTGTGTTGGAAAGTTGAATGTTAACTTGGTGAATATTGAAAGTCATGCCATGTTGATTATTTTGTAGCATTGCTTGATGTAAGATGTCAAGCATGTGTAAGATTGTTGATATTTATGTTGGTGAAATTCATGCTTGTGGCCTTGGTTTTAATTTATCAATGGTTTTGCTAAAAACTACATTGTTGTTGTTGTGGTTTTGAGAACCGCTCACTAAGCTTTATGCTTACGAGTTCCTTTCAAAAAATGCAGATCATTAGCGCTCCGGGAAGCAAAGGAAGGTGAGGGAAAGGCTCCGGTGTTTGTAGCCTAAGCTCAAGTATGATTTTTAAGTTGTAATAATGATTTAGCAATGCGAATACTTGTGGTTGTCTTTAGGAAGGTTGTTGTAGACTCCCATGTGTTAGACCTTTTGCTACATGTTTTAAATGTTGATACCATGCTATGTTGGGGCTTGTTAAGGCTTTTGGTTTTTTGGCATGTGTTTTGGTTTGTTGGTGTTTTTGAGTTAAGGTGTTCTTTTGAGTTTTTGAGGTTGAAATGCATATTTGCGTGTATGCATGTTTTAAGCTTGTCTTTAGGGTGCTTTGCCTCTATATTGTTTGTTTAATATGTTGCCATGTGGTATGTGATAATTCGGGGAAAGTTTGGGGATGCCAAAATACATTTTCGAGCTAATCTGTGCCCAGATGTTTCGGAATGTCTGGTATTGTTTCGGAACGGACAGGCTTTTGAGGCATCCGTATCGGAACCAGGGTGGTGCCGTTTCAGTAAGTTTTGCCTCTGGAGACTTCCATTTCAAAAACATGAGGAATAGTTCTAGAACGGCATAATGTTTCTTTTTGAATGAGATCCTGCATTTCGGAACAGGAAGTCATGTTTCGAAACGCATGTAGTTAAAACGGTTAAAGGGCATCTTTGAAGGTTTCCAAATGTTATGTTTTAGTTCCTAATGCTCGTATGCTTCCTAAATGAGTTTATATGTGTCGTTTGAGCTATTTTACCTCGTATACATGAAATTTGACTAATGAACTACTTTGTAAGGTTAATTTACCTTTGTGCCCCTGATTTGTGTTGTTTTTGCTAAATGGTCCTTCGTGACTGTTTGTCTCCTATTGGACATCTGATTGATGTCCAATTGAGGCGTTGTTTCTTCCGATGTGTCCCTTAACACCATAGGACCGTTAAATTGCATTTTGACAAGATAAATTTTAATTTAGGGTTGTTAATCGGAGGGAAATTCTCTTATTTTTCTCCGGTTATCCCCGTGTAACTCTTCCGATTCGGTCTTGCGACTAGACCAGGCCGAGGGGGTTACATTTGGTGGTATCAGAGCTTCGGTTATGAGGTTTCCTCGGGAAGGTAAGTCAGGTAAGTTGATTCTGTGTATGTTTTCCTGAATTGCACGGTGTTTGTGAGCATGACCTTGTGTTCCCGTTGATGTTTGAAAGTTGGTTAAGCATTCCCATTGCTAGGTGTTATCATAGAAAGGTTGTTTTGATTTAAAAGAGCTTAACACACGGATCCCTGCCTTTGCTGACCCAATGTTTATTTCGTGAATTGTGTTTGTTGTTTTATATTATTTATTTGTTATGGTGAGACCGAGAGGACGACCTAGAGCGGGTGACCAAGCACCCGGGGATGTGTCTCCTGCTCCTCCTACTCCCGATGGTAATTGAGCGAATGCTAGAGGTGATGGTAATGGATCTGAGGTTGGCCAGGGTCAGGCTGGTGTGGATATGGCTTAGTTGCTTCAGACTTTAAGCAGAGCTTTTCAGACGGCTATTGCTGGTCTTCATGCTGCAGCACCACCTCAGGGTGCGGGGACGAGTTTGCCCCTTGAGCGACTTCGTAGCCTAGGCGGAGTCGAGTTTTGTGGTATGTCTCTCGGGGGTTCTAAGGCATGGCTTGAGAGTACCACACGCATCTTGGGTCAGATGGAGTGCTCGGACACTCGTAAGTTGGGTTGTATTGTCTCGTTGCTTCAAGGAGATGCGTATGCTTGGTGGACCACCGTTATCTCAGGTATGCTCGAGGCTGAGGTTACTTGGGAGTTCTTCCGCAGTGCGTTCCGCAAGAAGTACCTTGGTGCTCATTATTAGGACGAGAAGAAGAGAGACTTCATGGCTTTAGTGCAAGGCAGTATGTCCGTATTCGACTATGAGGTACAGTTTGTGCGCTTGAGTCAGTATGCTTCAGAGTTTGTTCCCACTGAGAGGGAAAGGTGTGAATGGTTCTGTTATGGTTTGGTTACGGAGGTGAAGACCTACATACTTGCTTCTGATTACACCGAGTTCGATGTCTTGGTCTCTAGGGCCAAGGACATTGAACAAAGTCTAAGTTTGGTTGCTCTATCGGGTGGATCCAGTTCATGGAAAAGGTCCGCTGAGTGGAAATGAGATCGTAACAAGAGACACAAGGATAGAAGACACCAATCGGACTTTAGGCGTGAAGGTGATAACATGGGACGAGGCCATTAGGGTCGAGGTTTTGTTGCTTGCACACCCGAGTGTGCTAGATGTGGGAGGAACCATTCCGGAGAATTTTGGGGTACTTTTCGTGCTTGTTGGAACTGTGGATCTCAGGCACATTTGAGGCGTGAGTGTCCTCATCCGGCTAGGGATGGTCAGGCCCCTGCTAGAGCTGTTGAGTATTAGAGAGGTCGTGGACGTGGCCGAGGTAACTTCCAGCCGAGAAATGATGGTTAGAGGAATGTGGCTCATGTTGTCGTGGTACAACCCGAGGGAGGTGGGCTAGCTAGAGTTTATGCACAACGCGAGGCTGGGAATGACACAGATGTGATTGCAGGTAATTTTGTGTTGCATTCCTCATCTTTGCTCTCATTGATTGATTCTGGTTCGACACATTCATACATTTTGGGTGAGCATGCAAGATCGTTAGGTCTGCCTTTTGAGTTGTTAGATATAGGTATGAATGTTGCGAGTTCTTTCGGTGAGACAATTGTAGTTAGGAAAGTGTTCATGAGATGTCCCTTGATGGTTCAGGGTCACGTGTTTCCCGTTGATATGATGGAATTGTCGTTTTATGGTTTCGATGTGATTTTAGGAATGAATTGGCTAGTGGAGCATAGAGCTAGTATAGATTTTGAGTCTAAGAGAATTTCTTTGAAGCTTTTCGATGACTACGAGGTAGTAGTAGTTGGCGAGAACGTTAAGTTCTTGTCTAATGTTGTTTCTGCTTTAGAAGATCAAAGATTGATGGATTTGGGTTGTCAAGCGTGTTTGGCCTATGTGATGAATCCGAATATGAGTGAGGTTAGACCACAAGATATCAGAACAATTTGTGACTTTCCGAGTGTTTTCCCAGAAGAATTGCTTGGTTTGCCTCTAGATAGGGTTGTCGAGTTTGCTATTGAGACGTATTCAGATTGTGCTCCCGTATCGATTGCTCTGTATAGAATGGCACTGAAAGAGTTGAAAGAGTTCAGGACACAGCTTCAGGAGCTGTCAGATAGAGGTTTCATTAGGCCTAGTATTTCTTTGTGGGGTGCTCTGGTCTTGTTTGTAAAGAAGAAGGATGGCAGTATGAGGATGTGCATAGATTATAGGCAGTATTTCTTCAGTGTTTTTGAAGATTGATTTGAGGTCGGGCTACTATCAGTTGAAGGTAAATGATGTGGACATACCAAAGACAACCTTTCGTACACGATATGGGCACTATGAGTTCTTGGTAATGCCCTTCGATTTGACTAATGCCCTAGCTGCATTTATGGACATGATGAACCGAGTGTTTCACTAGTTTTTAGACATGTTTGTAGTAGTGTTCATAGATGACATTTTGCTGTACTCTAGAACCGAGGAAGAACATGATGAGCATTTGTGGTTAGTGCTTCAGACTTTGCTTGAAAATCAGTTGTATGCCAAGTTAAGTAAATGTGAGATTTGGATTAGAGAAGTAGTCTCCCTAGGTCTTGTGATCTCAGACGATGGGATTAGTGTGGATCCCAAGAAGATAGAAGCAATAGTGAGTTGGAAACAGCCGAAGTTAGTAACAGAAATCTGTAGTTTTCTTGGTTTGGCCGAGTATAACCAAAGATTTGTTTAGGGGTTCTCAAAGATTGCAGCACCTTTGACTAAATTGTTACAGAAGAATGTTCCGTATGAGTGGACATATGCAAGGCAGCAAGCGTTTGAAAATTTGAAGAAAGCGTTGACAGAAGCTCCTATTTTGATTCAGCCTGAACTACGGAAAGAATTTGTAATTCTACAGTGATGCGTCATATGTAGGTTTAGGTTGTGTGCTTATACATGAAGGAAAAGTTGTAGCTTATGCTTCGAGACAATTGAAGGTTCACGAGAAGAATTGCCCCACTCATGACATAGAGTTAGCAGTTGTAGTCTTTGCTTTGAAAATTTGGAGACACCACCTTTATGGTGAGAAATGCATAGTTTACACCGACCAAAGAGTTTGAAATACTTGATGACTGAGAGAGAGTTGAACCTTAGACAGCGTCAGTGGTTAGAACTTCTCAAGGACTATGACTTCATAATAGAGTATCATCCGGGTAAAACGAATGTAGTAGCCGATGCTTTGAGTAGGAAAGTGGCAGTTGAGTTACGAGCTATGTTTGCAAGATTGAGTGTGTCACGGGATGAAGGTTTGATAGTCGAGCTACATGTTAAACCATCGTTAGTTCAGTTGATTCGAGAGAAACAGTTGCAAGATAGAACTTTGGCATCTCACATGCAAGATATAGCCGAAGGTAATCCCACAGATTTCTGCTTTGGTGAGATTGGGATCTTATGTTTTAAGAGTAGGGTAGTTGTTCCAGAAGATGTCGAGTTAAGACGTACTACTTTGAATGAAGCTCATAACAGTCCTTTTGCTATACATTCAGGTAGTACGAAGATATACCGTGGGTTGAAAGATGAGTACTAGTGGATTGGGTTAAAGAAAGATGTGGCCGAGTTTGTGAGTAAGTGCATGGTTTGTTAACGAGTTAAGGTTGAGAATTAGTTTCCTTCAGGATTGTTACAGCCGTTGAAAATTCTGGAATAGAAATGGGAACGGATCACTATGGATTTCATGTCAGGTTTACCGTTGACTCCTTCGAAGAAGAATTAAGTATGGGTGATAGTTGACAGATTCACTAAGTGTGCTCATTTGATACTTGTTCATACTACTTACACCTTAGACAAGTTGGCCGAGATGTATATCGATGATATTGTGAGGCTACATGGTGTACCGAAGTCGATTGTTTCTGATAGAGATTCGAGGTTTACGACCAGATTTTGGGGGTGTTTACATCGTGCCTTGGGAACTTGGTTGAACTTCAGTACTTCGTATCACCCACAGTCAGATGGTCAGTCAGAGAGAGTTATTTAGGTGTTAGAGGACATGTTAAGGTGTTACATCATCGACTTTCAGGGTTCTTGGGAGAAACACCTATCATTTGTAGAGTTTGCGTACAATAACAGTTATCAGGCTAGTATTCAGATGGCACCGTATGAAGCTCTGTATGGTGGGAAGTGTAGAACACCTGTTTGTTGGGCCGAGGCCAGACAGAAACTTGTACCGATGCCAGACTTGCTTAAGGGCACTACCGAGAAGGTAAAGTTGATTTGTGATTGCTTGAAGGTAGCTTTAGAGAAACAGAAATCGTATGCCGATTTGAAGAGAAAAGAGAATGAGTATGCTATTGGCGATAAGGTGTTCTTGAAGGTTTCCCCGTGGAAAAAGGTAATGAGGTTTGGTAAAAAAGGGAAGTTGTAACGCCCCAATTTTGGGCTTAGGAGTTTTGGGATTCAGACCGGTTCGGTCGGATCGCAGTTCGAATATATAAGAGTGAATTTAGGAAAACCTAGTTCGGGTTGCATTAAAAATATGGAAAAATGTCTTAAAATCCTCTTTTATTATATATAATAGTTTGGTGAAATCAATTTTACAAAATGAGGTTTGGAAGTGTGACATTTTGGTTAGTGACCAAAATGTAATTTTCAAAAACTGTGAGACTGTTTTAAAAAGGATTGAAACTTTGAATCTTTAAGGAGCTATTTACCCAATGGGAGTTTCTCCAGATTTTTCTAAATATTAAAGGTTTAATAAATGGATTTTAAATAAAAGAAAAGGGAGGGAAGATATTTTCCTAAATTTCCAACTAACTTTCCACATTTTCTATTTTCTTTTTCTCTCATCTTTTCTCTCAAACCAAACACATTTATCCAGAGCTTTTCCCTCTGATTTTGTCATCTAAATATCTCATTTCAATTCTCTTTTGATCTTCAATCATCTCTTCAACAAAACCTTTGCATTTGCTAAGTGGATTTTCAAGAATTTGGTTCCAAAAAGGGAGAAAACTCAAGTTTGGAGGTAAGAACGTCATTCTCCTCTGAACTCTCAGTTCTTTACTGAAATTCCTAAGTTCTCAATCCTTGATTTATGTTTTATAAAAGGTTTTATAGATGTGTTCTTGATTTTGGCTTTTAAATGCAAGATTTGATTGATTTTGATGAAATTTCGTATGATCTGATTGGGCAGTGTTTTGAGGTGTCAATTTGATGTTAAATGAATGTTAAATTGATGTGAAATTGAGGTTTAATTAATGCAATCCCGGATAGGTTGAATTTCCTAAGTTTAGCTTGTCTTCTTGGTTGTTTTTGGAGTGATCTTGATGATCAGTTATAGCTGGAGGTATAAGGACGTGGTAGGATCCTTTTTGGATGTTAATTGATGTGGAAGGATGTTTAGATTTGTTGGATCTTGGCTGGGTAGTGTTGTGGAGTTGATTGGATGCATTTTCGGTTGTGTTTGGTAGCCGAAAATGGAGTGTGGTTGAGAGCAGCGGGTTTAGGTGCTTTCATTGAGGATATTAATGCATGATGATGCATTAATCTACTGTTTTGATGTGTTTAAAATAGGGGAGTCATCTTTGGATCCTAGTGTTGTTGATCCAGAAGCTTGATTGGTGTTTCGGCAAGAGGCGAAACGGAATCGGTGAGTGGATTTTGGATTTCAGCTATGAAACCAATGTTTTGAAGGTTTGGGAGCTTAGTTTAAGTCTAAGCAACTTAGCTAAGCTCAAGAGTAAGTTTTCGGAAAAACTCTCTTGATGATGAACCATGGATTGGTTGTATGCAATGTGGTTTGTTTGCATGTTTTAAATCCTGGTTTGAAAGCATATTTAGCATGTTTATTTGCTGGGATTGTAAGCCATGTGTTGAAGGATGCTCAAGGTAAGAGATCCTTGTTTTTGAACATTGTCTTAATGTGGTTTGATGCTTAAAGATGCATGATGTTATTGGCTTTGATAAATGCTTTAAAACAGTGGAAAATTGTTGTTAATGATGTATATTGGCAAGTGATGGTTAAGGTCACAAAGGTGGTTAAAAGTCCTTGTGTGAGCCTTGTTTATTTAAGAACAATGTGATTTATACACGTATTTTCTCTTTATGCTTTGCATATGGTATGTTATGCATGGGAAGGCTTAAATTGAGGTTAACTTAGGAGTTGTTGTAGTTTTATGATACATGTTGCATATGGTTTATTATGCTGGTTTTGAATGATTATAGTTCATGGTTTTTAAAGGCATGATGGTTTTCAAATGATGATTTGAAGTAATTGAAATGAGATTTCAATGGTGTTTAGAAAACGATTTAAAATGTATTTATGGTATTTTGTTTTTGAGATCTCCTCACTAAGCCTTGTTTGCTTACGCTCTCTTTGTCCATCAATGCAAAAAATTAAGGCTTGGAAGGCAGCGAGGGGCAGGGGATCTAGCAAGACTTCGTTAACCGAAATTATGTTTTTTGGAGATATGTGCAAACTCCCTGTTTGAGCAAGTTTATATTGTTGTTTTGGACTTGTAAATGGCCTTTGATGTTTGTATTATGCTTTGCCATGGTTTTTGTTATCTTGTTGGCTTGGTTTCTAGGTTGCATGCCTATAGTTTCCCTTTGATTCAAGCTTGCATGTATGGTTGATGATTTTGATGATTTTGGCTGAGGATTAATCCTTGAATATTTTGTGTATGCCTTAGAAGCATGTATATGTAGTTTGCTTAACTCAATCGAATGTTAAACCAGCAAAAATTGGCATTTCAGACACAAGCGTATCGGTACACAGGGTACCGTATCGGTACAGGTAGGCCAATTCTAACTTGGCGTATCGGTACGGGAAGACACGTATCGATACGGTCTTAGTGAAAATGGTTGGGCGAATCGGTACGCGAGAACATATCGATATAATTTTGAGCAACTAGAATTTGAGTTTTAAATTATCTCAAAATTGTACCGATATGGTGCTTAGTGTATCGATATGGTGGCAGGTAAGTTAGTTGTTTGGGATCTTTTTGAGGTTATGTTTCTTTATGTTTTAGTCCCTGATTGTTATGCATGTAATTAAAAAAGTTTGAATGGCCGAATTGAACTGAGATTTGACACAGTGCCATGGAATTTAACTAATTAAAGGTTGGTAGCCATAAATTGGTTGAAGTCTATGTAACTCAACAAAATTGCATTTTGGTCCCCGGAACGTGTATGTTGTCAATTGAAGGCCCAATCGTTCTTTGTTTGAATTGAAGATTCTTCCGATGTAAGTCTAAATCACATAGGATGATAATGTGCAACTAGATAAGATAAAAAGAAAAAAATAGGATCGTTTATTGAGGTAAACCATCTCGATTTACTCCAATATTCCCCGTGTGACTCGTTCGGTTCGGTCTCGCGTCTAGGCTGGGTCGAAGGGGTTACAAACTCTAAGATGAGTAAATTTAGGTTGCTGATTAAACAATATTTCAAAAGGTGCTTTATTACTTAAAACATGAGCATGAGTAATGTTGATTAAATGAGCAGAATTTAATATACAATCAATTCAAAAAATCAGAGGAAGATTGGCTTGTAATCTCAAAGTTCTAGCAACAGAAAGTAAGTGTTTTTTCTCGACCGTACTTAATTCTTTCGTGAGTCTTACACTTTTGTGCCTGACAAATGGATTTCTGCAACTAGACTTTTGGAACTAATTGAAGAAGTGAAGATCATGAATTAAATAAACTTGGAATATTTTTTTTGAAAACAACTCAAAAACCTAATACAGCCGTCTCTCAACTAATTTACAACATAACCCTTAACCCAAGAGAAGTTTAGAACATGGCGGCGGCAAAGAACACTCAAGCTATATCTATGGAAAACCTCTGATGATTTGAACTAGGAGTACCATGATTATTTATAGAAAAATGACTAGGTTAAGTCCTCCTTAAAGTAGAAGTCCTCAAAAGTAGCTTTTCACATTTAATGTGACTTTAAACTTTGACTTCTTTGAGTTGAATGTGGACTTTATCTCGTTTACCTTATCCCGCAAGTAATCTTGAGATTTCACTTCGGCGGCTCTGCCCGCTGTTATAGACGTTGGAAAATCGAGTGGATGGTGGAGATAGACGCAAGATTTTTAGCTCTACAAATCGCACTCCGGTTCTCCAACTCCATAGTTTGCTGTCATGGGCAGCAAGGTCGACGACAACATTACTCGGGAGCTACTTGACAGCAATTGTCTTCACCTGGAACTATGTCAGTACAGCTCCTTGGTTCGCTACCTCGGCATTGCATCCTCAGCTATTCTTTCCCTCTTTCAGCTTTTAGTACCTAAAACCAAGAATACACTAAAACAGTATATATTCTTTGCCAAATAAAAGATAATTTACAAAAACAAGGTAAAGCGAAGGAATACTGTAAAATGCAATGCATGAACCTAATTATGCCTAAAATGTGCTCAAAAACAACAATAATATGAGGTGGAATGTGCATGAAATATAGGACTTGTGGAAACTTTACACACCCCCCAAACTCGAACTTTTGCTTGTCCTCAAGCAAGGCAACCTAACATACTTGCTCTAATAATAATCAGAAAGATAAACCTGTATTCAACTTGATTTCATGCCTAAAGGTCGTGGCACCTATATTAAATTAGTGAAGGGAAATAAAGCAAGAAAATAACTCATAATTAAATTTCTTATGCCAGTGTAGTGTGTGCATGTCTGTGTACAAGCTGAATATTCAGAATAAATAAACATGTTGTTACGATTTAAAGGTTGTTGCCAAGGCAGCATAGTTAAGCACATTAATTTTGTAACCCCCTTAGATTGGCCTAGAAGTTTGACCCGAACTACGAAGACTACACGGGGAAAACCAAAGTCAACCCGAAAGTCAACCTTGATTGACGACCCTTTTTTCCTTTTTATCTTTTATAGATGTTCAATATTAACCTATATGTTTAGCAAATTAACTCAGCGAAAGCGGCACAACGAACGGAACCCGAACAGGGACTCAATTGAAAAGAATCATCTATTAGGGACTAAAACGTAAATTCTCAGATTTATAAGGACTAAACAATTTTTAATGTTACCAAACCAAAATTAATCACATAACATGCCAACAGGTCAAATTTCAACTAAAACGGATCATTCAAACTCATTGAATTAAGCAACCAACCTTTAGGGACCAAAATGCAGGAAACAGAAACCCATAACAGTTCAAAATTCAAACTCAACGGTCAGGCGTTTCGATACGGATGGCCCTGTACAGAAATGGTTGTTTCGAAACAGGGTTGAATGTTTCGATACTCGGGTGCGTTCCGAGACCCGTATCGAAACACCCCCTTCCAGTAGCAAAATCGTTTTGATAAGCCATCACTCGTTCCAAAACCTTATGGCCATTTCAGGCCCCTGTTCCGAAACAAGCAAGGGCGTTCCGATACGCCTTGCCCTACAACAGCAGATTTTGCTGTTTTTTCTTGATTAAACACATTCAAATCATTCCTGAGACATGCCACATCATGCATACAACATGGATACATATCAACAATAATCAAATCGAGGCATTCACTATAACATGGCAACCAACATGCAAGTAAGGGTACTAAAGGCATGCTCCCTAGTCCACCAAAACAATAGCAAGCCAAAACCATCATCCATAACCAAAATCAAACCATAAAGGCCAATTACATCTCAAAAGTAACTATCAAACATGCTTAAAGCAAAGGGAAAACATTCTCAATCATGTAATAGAATAAACCCCACCCATTGCCTTTTATTACACCGAAGCAAGACCACATACTTTGCAAGATTAAAAGCTTGGATTCCTCTTGCCAACTTGTTGCCTTCAAAGCCTAGTTTTCTACATTGATGAAACAAAAGAGCGTAAGCACAAAGCTTAGTGAGGATCGCTAAACAACATTCATCAATGCATCTCCCATATTTTGCAAAACCAACACTTTACATCTCATGCCATTTTATAAAACATGTCTTCTCAAGACCTCAATGCACTTTTTAACCACATGCTCATATGCATCATTTTAAAATAGCAAATAAACCTTTGCTCATGCTTTAACAAGCATCACATGCATTCTTGCATCATACACAAATATCTCATGCATCCTTGCATCATATACAAGCATCTCATGCTTCACATTATTCAATTACATTATATTGGCTCACAAGTGATAATCCATAAACCATTTCAACACAAGACACAATCGGATACGTGGATTACAAGCGTTGTCCCTCACGCTTCATACAAACTACCGGACTACACAAGGTAGAGATTAATGGTACGATCACAACCCCTAAACACCCGTGATGGAGATTAATGGCACAATCACAACCCCTCAACATCACTCATCGGTAGTTGTGTAATTCCACTAACGATAGTATAGGACACATGCACAAGACTCACACACGGGACTAACCATTCACCGTTGTGATCTTAACCTCAATCGTTAGGGTACTTGGATGGAGACTACGAAACAATCACAACCCCTCGACATCCAAGTCGATTTTATTCACTGTGCACGCAATCCTATAGTCGACTAACTATATCCGATTAAAGTAACCAAAAAATCATTTTCATCACTTGCCAATATAATCATTTAACATCAATAATCAATTGTTTTACAAGCATAACCAGAATGCCATTTCCACAAGCATAACATGCTTAACATCATATGCATTCAACACATGAAAACCAAGGATCACTTACCTAGTGCATCCTTAACATAATGACATTAAAATCCAGCATTAACCCATGCTTAAACATGCTTACAAACAGTAACAAAACATAGCACATTTCCAAGAGAGATTTCCGAACCACTTACTCTTGAGCTTAGCTAGGTGTATCAAAATTAAACTAAGCTCCCAAGATCACGCTCAAAGCGTTACAAAGCAGGAAATTGCATTTACACTCACCGATGCGCGAAGCCTTGCTCACCGACACGAAAATTACTCTACCGGAGCCTCCAACAACACCTCGTTTGCTTCCGGATCAAAATCCCATGTTTTCACATCATCAAAATATAGATCTAAATGCATTAAAATGCATTCTAACACCAGCAAAAATACACAACACGTTGCTTACCGAAACTACACCAAAATACCCTTCCAAAACAACCGATAACTCAATCGATTGCTTCCTAAACCAAGCCCATCCATCATACATCACTTCCAAACAATTATCAACATCAAAACACATCTAATAAACATCCTAACTCATCCTTATACCTCCAACAAGCAAGATTCCACCATTTCACCCCAAATTCTCACTTAAAACTACCAAGAAACTCAAGGATTTCGGGATCTACATTATCAACACCTCATTTTAACATATAAATCAACTTAGAAATCATTTGAAATCAACACAAAACAGAGCCCAACACATCAAGTCCGAAAATTAAGATTTCAACCACAATTTCACAAGATTTTGATCTCCAAACAAAACTATAATGAAAACTCAACCAAAAATAGTATTTAGAAGCCAAATATCTTGGGAATTTCAATAAAGAACTTAAATTAGAGGTTGAGAATGGGATTTACCTCCAATCCTTGCTTTTCACAATGGATGACAAGTTTTCCTTAGTGAAATCTTGAAGAACTAAGAGAGATCTCTTGAAAATGATTTAGGAAATGTTGAGAGAGTTTTTGGAAGTGAGAATTCTGGAAAAAGATTAGTGAATTTGTGTTTGGCTGAAAATGAGAGAGATTTTGGTAGTTGCGTAATTGAAATTCGTTAACTACCTTTTAATTATTTTAATATAAATCCAAATAAAATCATTTAATTAATAACCCTTTTTAAACACATGTCATATTGAGAAAAGATCAAATTGACTTCAAGCCCCCTAAAGATTCTAAGATTTTGGCTTCCACATTAAAAATCACATTTTCCCAGTTTTGAAACTTTACAATTTGGTCACTACTCAAAATGTCCATTTTCCAAAACCCTTTTTGTAAAATTGATTTGACAAACCTCTTAAATATATTTTTAGAGGATTTTAGCAATTTTTATAACATTTTTATCCTATCACGATCCTTGATTTCCAAAAATCACCTTACGCGATTCGAACCGTTCTCGACCGGTCCGACCCGATGTCTACAACATCTAGGCCCAAAACCAGGGCGTTATAATTCTCCCCCACTTAGGTAATTTCGTCCTCGAAATTCTTACCTGATGGAAAGAGATGCGGAAACTGCTTCAGCATGTCCGCTTTGCTTTCCCACGTGGCCTCCTCAACTCCTCGGTGTCGCCAAAACACTTTCACAAGCTTTATCGTCTTACCACAAAGAACTTTGCTACTCACATCCAGAACCTTCACCGGTTCCTCATCATACGACATATCCGGATTCAACTCTATCTCCTCAACATGCATCACATGCGAAGGATCCGGTCTATACTTCCGTAACATGGAGACATGAAACACATCATGTATCTTCTCCAATTCTGCAGGCAATCTCAACCGATATGCCATAAGACCAATACGCTCCACAATCTCGTAAGGTCCAATGAACCTTGGGCTAAGTTTACCTTTACGCCCAAATCTCATCACCTTCTTCCAATTCGATACTTTCAAGAACGCACGTTCGCCAACTACGAACTCAATTTCCTTACGCTTCAAGTCCGCATAAGACTTTTGCCTATCCGATGCTGCCTTTAAACGCTCACAAATAAGCTTCACGTTCTCGGTGGTTCCCTTAAGCATAGTTAGCATTGAAATCAACTTCTGCCCAGCTTCTGCCCAACAGAGAGGGGTTCTACATCTTCTCCCATACAAAGCCTCGTATGGAGCCATTTGAATACTTGCCTGGCAACTATTATTATATGCAAACTCAACCAACGGCAAGTGCTTCTCCCAAGAACCCTAAAAATCTATCACACAACATCTTAACATGTCCTCAAGCACTTGGATCACACGTTCCGATTGTCCATCCGTCTGAGGATGATAAGAAGTACTGAAATTCAACCGTGTACCCAAAGCTTGATGCAAACATTCCCAGAATCGTGCTGTGAACCTCGGATCCCTATCCGACACAATGGACTTTGGCACACCATGCAACCACACAATATCATCTATGTACAACTCAGCCAACTTATCCAAGGTATAAGTAGTATGCACAAGCAGAAAATGTTCACACTTCGTGAGCCGATCCACAATCACCGAAACAGAATTCTTCTTTGTTGGTGACAAAGGCAATCCAGACACAAAATCCATGGTGATTTCTCCCAATTCCACTCTGGGATTCTCAAAGGTTGCAGCAACCTAGAAGGAACCTGATGCTCAGCTTTCACTCGCTGACACACCAAGCACTTACTAACAAACTCAGCCACGTCCTTTTTCAACCCCACCTAGTAGTATTCATCTTTCAGATCACGATGTATCTTTGTCCTACCAGGGTGCATAGAAAAAAAGACTACTATGAGCTTCAGTCAGAATAGTGTGCCTTAACTCAGCATCATCCGGCACCACTATTTGACTCCCATAACACAAAACACCATCACCACTAAAGCTGAAATCTGAAGGTCTACCCTCCGCAATGTCCTGTACATGTGTAACAAGAGAATCATCAAGCAACTACTTATCCTTGATCAACTGTATTAGTGATGGCTTCACTTGCAATTCCGCAATAAGACCACCATCACGCAATATGCTCAAACGAGCAAACATCGCCCTCAACTCCACACCTACTTTCCTGCTCAAAGCATCGGCTACAACATTAGCCTTACTCGGGTGATACTCAATCGTCAAATCATAATCCTTAAGCAACTCCACCCAACGTCGTTGCCTAAGATTCAACTCCTTCTAAGACATAAGGTACTTCAAGCTCTTGTGATCCGTGAACACAACACATTTCTCTCCATACAGGTAATGTCTCCAAATCTTCAAGGCAAACACCACAGCCGCAAGCTCAAGGTCATGATTAGGGTAGTTGCGTTCATGCACCTTCAACTGCCTAGATGCATATGCCACTACCTTACCCTCCTGCATTAACACGCAGCCCAAACCAACAATGGACGCATCACTATAGACCACAAACTCCTTCCCAGACTCAGGTTGAATCAGAACAGGAGCTTGCGTCAAAGCTTCTTTCAGCTTCACAAAAGCTTGTTCTCTCGCATCCGTCCACTCAAAGCAAACATTCTTTTGCAACAACTTGGTCAAAGGCGCTGCTATTTTCAAGAAACCCTCGACAAACCTACGATAGTACCCAGCCAATCCAAGGAAACTCCGTACCTCTGTCACTGACTTAGGCACTTTCCAACTCATCACAGCTTCTACCTTATGTGGATCAACGCGGATACCCTCAGCCGACACAACATGTCCAAGGAAGACCACTTCCCTAAGCCAAAACTCACACTTACTCAGCTTGGCATACAACTGATTCTCCAACAACACTTGCAAAACAATTCTCAAGTGCCCATCATGATCCTCCTCGGTACGCGAATACATAAGTATAACATCGATGAACACCACCACAAACTGATCCAAGAATTCATGGAATACACGATTCATCATGTCCATAAAAGCAGCAGGCGCGTTTGTCAAACCAAACGGCATCACCAGAAATTCATAATGTCCGTACCTCGTCCGAAAAGCCGTTTTAGGTACATCCACATCCTTCATCTTCAGCTGATAGTACCCTGATCTCAAATCTATCTTAGAAAACACTGAGGCTCCTCGAAATTGATCAAAGAGATCATCGATTCTAGGCAAGGGGTACTTGTTCAGTTGTCGATAATCTATACACATTCTCATCGTCCTATCTGTAACGCCCCGGTTTTGGGCTTAGGAGTTTTGGGCGTTGACCGGTTTGGTCAAAGTGCTGTTCGAATCTAAAAAGGTGAAATTAGGAAAACCTAGTTCGGGTTGCATTAAAAATATGGAAAAATGTTCTAAAATCATCTTTTAATATAACTAAGTGAACTGTGAAATCAATTTTGGAAAATGAGTTTTGGAAGGGTGACATTTTGGCTAGTGACCAAAATGTAATTTTTGAAAGTTTTGTGACTGTCTTAGAAAGGGTTGAAACTTTGAATCTTTAAGGAGCTATTATTCCAAAAGTAGTTTCTCCAGATTTTTCTAAGATATTTTAAGCTATATTCTGATTTTAAAACATATCAAAAGAGGAGGGAAAGCCATTTTGGCCATTTTGATAACTAATTTCCTATTTTCTTTTCTCTCATTTTCTCTCAACCCAAACACTTTCTTTCCAGAGAATTGTTTCTGATTTTCTCACCTAAATCTCTCCTTTCAACTCTCTTTTGATTCCTAATCATCATATCTACAAAACCTCATCATTTGCTACTTGATTCATCAAGGTTTTTGATTCCAAAAAGAGGAGAAACTCAAGTTTGGAGGGGAGGCATCTTTGGATCCAAGAGTTGTTGATCCGGAAGCTTGATTTGGTGCTTCGGCAAGAGGCGAAGTGGAATCGGTGAGTGAAATTGGGTTTTCGGCTTTGAAACCAATGTCTTGGGAGCTTAGTTTAAGTCTAAACAACTTTGCTAAGCTCAAGTGTAAGTTTTCGGAAATACTCTCTAGTGGTGGCCATGATTTGATTGTTGTGCAATGTGGTTTATTGCATGTTTTAAACTCTGTTTTGAAAGCATGATTTAGCATGGTTAATGCTGTTTTTGTAAGCCATATGTTGAAGGAAACTCAAGGTAAGAGTTCCTTGTTGATGAACATTGATTAAATGTGGTTTGATGCTTTTAAATGCATGATGAATATGGCTTGGTTTAATGCTTTAAAACAGTGGATAATTTGATGATAATGATGTATATTGGCAAGTGGTGTTTTGAAAAGGTTAAGGTCACTAAGGTGGTTAAAAGTCCTTGAGTGAGCCTTGTTTACTTAAGAACATCAAGGTGGTTAAAAGTCCTTGGATGATTCTTGTTACGGACACAAAGGTGTTTAAAAGTCCTTGTGTGATCCTTTCCAAGGTGTTTAAAAGTCCTTGGGGTGATTATTATCATGGTGTTTAAAAGTCCATGGCCAAGGTGTTTAAAAGTCCTTGGGGTCAAGGTGTTTAAAAGTCCTTGAGGTGAACTTGTTAAGGACACAAAGGTGTTTAAAATTCCTTGTGTGGTCCTTGCCATGGTGTTTAAAAGTCCATGGGCCAAGGTGTTTAAAAGTCCTTGGGGCCAAGGTGTTTAAAAGTCCTTGGGGTGAAAGTTGATGAACTTGTTTTTAAAGAAATGGAATTTATCACTTGTGGCCAATATGACATGTTGTGATATGATGCATGAGATGCATGTTTAAGTATGCTTTTGAGCATGTGTAAATGATGATTTGAAGCATGATTTATAAAGTGTTTTATAAATGCATTATTGGATGGTTTTGTTGAGCATTCCTCACTAAGCTTTTGCTTACGCTCTCTTTGTTTTCTCAAATCAATAATGCAGAACATTAAAGTACTTTGAGGGCAGCAAGGAAGGCAAGCATCCAAGTGGAAGTAAAGCTCAAAGTATGGAAGGTTTTCTTAAGTACATTTAGCTTTTGTTAATTTGGCAATGGGGGACCTATGTGTATGTTTTGGGAGATGTTTTGAACTCCCTAAGTATTTTGAATGTTGTTGAGGTTGCTGGTTTTTGTGGTTGGCCATTATATGCTTGAATTGAAAGTTTATGCTTGAATGGTTGCTTGTGTAGGAAGCATGCCTATAGATTTGGGGCTTTTCATATATGTGGATGTTTTGATGAATTGTTGATGCAAGTATGTCTCTTATATGTTGAATTGCATGTTGGTAAAGTTTGGTGGCATTTGGAGCATGATTGGATGTTTAATTGCATGTTAAAGTATGCTTTTTGGGGTAATCTGTGCAGGGTGTTTCGGAACAGCACCTACCGTTTCGGAACGGGTGCCTTAAACAAGCCCAGGCGTCCGAAACGGGAGGGACCGTTCCGAAACGGTTTGGCTACTGCCAGCTCGTGTTGCGATACGTGTTGCGGAACGGCCCCGCGTTTCGAAACGGGCTCTGCCTGTTTCGGAACGGGTGACCGTTAGGGGCTGACATTGGCAGTTAAATGTTTTGAATTGTTTGCATTTTGGTCCTGAATCTTGTTTGTGCAATTGTATGAGTTTGGGAAGTACTTTTAAGCTGAAATTTCACAGAGAAGCATGAAACCTGATTAATTTCAAGTTGGTAACTTTAATTTGGGTTAAGTCTTCATATATATCAGAAATTACAATTTGGTCCCTAAAGTTGTAATTTATTCAATTGGGTCCCTATTTGATCTCTGATGGTTATGATCTTTGAGTATGCTGTTGTATGATCATATCTAAGGATTAATATGCATCTAGACAAGTTTAAAAAAAAAGGGTCGTTAATCAAGGTTGACTTTCGGGTTGACTTTGGTTTTCCCCGTGTGACTTTCTTAATTCGGGTCAACCGTCTAGGCCGGGTTAAGGGGGTTACATTTGGTGGTATCAGAGCTGAGTTCTCGAGTAATTGGGAATGAATGTGTGCATGATTGAAGTATGTATGCTTTGTATGCTTGTTGATCGAAAGCATGTTTAGTGGCTTGTGTTTTGGATGCAATTGAGATGTATGATGTGATGTAGCATGTTGTGGGTACCCATTGCCAAATAAAAGCTAATGAAATGGTGTTGATTTTGAATGAAATTGAGCTTGAATACTTGGATTGCTTACCTTGCTGGGCCTGACTTTGTTTTATTTGTATTGTGATTGCATGGTAAAAGTATGGCACCACGTAGAGAGTTACGAGGTAATGTGCGAGCTACGGCTCCTAATGAGAACGAGAATGAGGAAAACACGGGTAGTGCAGTGTTACCTCCTCCTCCACCTGGTGGTGGTGGTGCTGGGGCTGAGGAAGCTGGAGCTGCAGCTGGTGCTGGAGCTGCTGGACCAGAGGTTGGTCAGGGGCAAGCTATGCCTGATATGTCTATGTTAGTGCAAGCTATTGCTGGTGCTTTTCAAGCAGCAGTAGTTGGGGCTCGTGGAGCGGGGCATCAGGAAGATGCTGGAGTTAGACTACCTTTGGAGCGTCTGCGCAGTCTTGGTGGGATTGAGTTCAGGGGTATGTCTGCTGAGAGTTCTGAAGCTTGGCTAGAGAGTACCAAGAGAATCTTGGGTCAGATGAGCTGCACGGATGTGCAAAAGCTGGGTTGTGTTGTGTCCTTGCTGCAGAAGGATGCGTATACGTGGTGGACGACAACCATAGCTGGGATGGCAGAAGCTGATGTGACTTGGACATTCTTTCAGAATGCGTTCAAGCGGAGATATCTTGGTGTGAGATATCTTGATGAGAAGAAGCGTGAATTCATGTCTCTTACCCAAGGGAGCATGAGTGTGGCTGAGTATGAAGTGCAGTTTGTGCGACTCAGTCAGTATGCACCTGAGCTGATACCTGATGAGCGGGCAAGGTGCGAGAGGTTCCGTTATGGCTTAGAGACGGATGTGAAAATGTATTTGCTGGCCGCCGAGTATGATGATTTTGATGTGTTGGTGGGCCGAGCCAAAGACGTTGAGATGAACCTGAGTTTGTCTGCTAAGGGTGCTGGCAAGCGAGTTGCTGAGTATAGTTTTGGAGGTGGACGGAACAAGAGGGGACGTGATCAGAAGTATCAGTCTTCAGCTAAGAGAGGTGGTGGTGCACCTGCTAGAGGAGGCAATGCTAGAGCTGATCCGAGTGCTTGTTGGATCTGTGGTTCACATGGTCAGATGAAGCGTGACTGTCCTCGTGCTGTGAGAGAGGTGCAAGCTCCTGTTGCGGCAGCTGGTAATGGGTGCTGGAATTGTGGATCCGCAGACCATTTGAGGCGAGATTGTCCTAGGTTGGCTGGTGATCAGGTGCGTGCTCCTGTTGTTGCTGCACCGCAGAGAGGTCGTGGGCGCGGCCGTGGTAATTTCCAGAGGAGAGAGGAAGGTGGTCGTGGAGTGGCCCATGTTGTGGCTATTCAGCCTGAAGTTGGAGGCCAAGTGAGGATGTATGCTCAGCGTGAGGGAAGGAACGATGCGGATGTGATTGCAGGTACCTTTACTTTGCAATCCTTGTCATTGCTTTCTTTGATAGATTCTGGATCTACGCATTCATACATTTTGCGTGAGCATGCTGAATTGCTTGGTTTGCCTGTTGAGTCCTTGGATGTTGGTGTACGTGTCACTAGTTCTTTTGGTGAGACTGTTGTGACTCGAAAGCTTTATAGAAGGTGTCCCTTGGTAGTTCAAGAACATGTTTTTCATGTTGATCTTATGGAGTTGCCCTTTTATGGTTTTGATGTAATCCTTGGTATGGATTGGCTTGCTGAGCATCGTGCTGTTGTGGATTGTGAAAACAAGCGAGTTTCGCTTAAGCTTGCGGATGATTATGAAGTTGTTGTGGTTGGTGAGAATGTGAAGTTTCTTGCCAATGTGGTGTCTACCTTGGAGGCGAGCAGGATGCTGAGGCAAGGTTGCGAAGCCTATCTAGCTTTTGTGATGAATCCTAGTTCTAAAGAGTTGAGGGTGCAAGATATCAGAGTTGTGAATGAGTTTCCTGGTGTTTTTCCTGAGGAGTTGCCTGGTTTACCTCCTAACCGCGAGGTGGAGTTTGGAATTGAGCTGTATGAGAATACAACTCCTGTGTCCATTACTCCCTATAGAATGACACCTAAGGAGCTGAAAGAGCTGAAGACGCAGTTGCAAGAGTTGCTTGATCGTGGTTTCATCCGTCCGAGTGTGTCACCTTAGGGAGCACCGGTCTTGTTTGTGAATAAGAAGGATGGCACTATGAGAATGTGCATTGATTACCGTCAGCTGAACAAGTTGACTATCAAGAATCGATATCCTTTGCCGAGGATTGATGATCTCTTTGATCAATTTCGGGGAGCTGCTGTGTTCTCTAAGATTGACTTGAGGTCAGGGTATTATCAGTTGAAGGTGAAGGATGTGGATGTGCCTAAGACAGCTTTCAGAACAAGGTATGGGCATTATGAGTTCCTTGTGATGCCGTTTGGTTTGACAAATGCTCCTGCTGCTTTCATGGACATGATGAATCGTGTGTTTCATGAATACCTGGACAAGTTCGTTGTGGTATTCATTGATGATATCCTCGCGTACTGAGGAGGAGCATGAGGAGCATTTGAGGATTGTTTTGCAAGCTTTGTTGGAGAATCAGCTTTATGCTAAGCTGAGCAAGTGTGAGTTCTGGCTTAGGGAGGTGGTGTTTCTTGGGCATGTGGTCTCAGCTGAGGGGATTCGTGTCGATCCTCAGAAGATTGAGGCGGTGATGAATTGGAAAGTTCCTAAGTCTGTTCATGAGGTCCGTAGTTTCCTTGGTTTGGCGGGATACTACCGAAGGTTTGTGGATGGTTTTTCCAAGATTGCTGCTCCTTTGACGAAGCTGTTGCAAAAGGATGTTAAGTATGAGTGGACGGAAGCGAGACAACATGCTTTTGAGAAGCTTAAGGCGGCTTTGACGCAAGCTCCTATCTTGGTTCAGCCTGAATCAGGGAAAGAGTTTGTGGTATACAGTGATGCATCCTATGTTGGTTTGGGGTGTGTGCTGATGCAGGAGGGTAAGGTGGTGGCTTATGCATCGCGGCAGTTGAAAGTGCATGAGCGCAATTACCCTACGCATGATATTGAGCTGGCTGCAGTGGTTTTTGCTCTGAAGATCTGGAGACATTATCTGTATGGTGAGAAGTGTACTGTGTACACAGATCACAAGAGTTTGAGGTATCTGATGTCTCAGAAGGAGTTGAATCTTAGGCAGCGGCGTTGGTTGGAGTTGCTCAAGGATTATGATCTGACGATTGAGTATCATCCTGGAAAAGCTAATGTTGTAGCGGATGCCTTGAGTAGGAAGGTAGATGTTGAGCTGAGGGCTATGTTTGCTAGTTTGAGCATATCGCAAGATGGTGGTCTTGTTGCTGAGTTGCAAGTGAAACCATCATTGGTTCAGTTGATCAAGGATAAGCAGTTGCTGGATGATTCCTTGGTGTCTCATGTTCAGGATATCGCGGAGGGTAGACCTTCGGATTTCTGCTTTAATGATGATGGTGTGTTGTGTTTTGGGAGTCGGATAGTAGTGCCTGCTGATGCTGAGTTGAGGCGTGCTATTCTGACTGAAGGTCATAGTAGTCCTTTTGCTATGCACCCTGGTAGTACCAAGATGTACCGTGATCTTCGTGATGAGTACTATTGGGTGGGTTTGAAGAAGGATGTTGCGGAGTTTGTGAGCAGGTGTTTGGTGTGTCAGCGAGTTAAGGCTGAGCATCAGGTTCCTTCAGGGTTGTTGCAACCGTTGAAAATCCCTGAATGGAAGTGGGAAAGGGTTACCATGGATTTTGTATCTGGTTTACCTTTGTCTCCCTCGAAGAAGAATTCTGTTTGGGTGATTGTGGATCGCCTGACGAAGTGTGCGCATTTCTTGCCTGTGCATACTACGTTCTCTTTGGATAAGTTGGCAGAGCTGTACATTGCTGAGATTGTGCGGCGGCATGGTGTGCCTAAGTCGATTGTGTCGGATAGGGATCCGAGGTTCACATCGCGTTTCTGGCAGTGTTTGCATCAAGCTCTGGGTACAAGGTTGCATTTCAGTACATCCTATCATCCTCAGTCGGATGGTCAGTCTGAGCGTGTTATCCAGATCTTGGAGGATATGTTGAGGTGCTGCGTGATTGAGTTCCAAGGTTCTTGGGAGAAGCATCTGCCTTTGGTTGAGTTCGCTTATAACAATAGTTATCAGGCAAGTATACAGATGGCACCTTATGAGGCCTTGTACGGGAGGAAGTGTAGGACTCCTCTTTGTTGGGCTGAGACTGGTCAAAAGTTGGTTTCGATGCCGGCTTTGTTGGAAGGGACCACAGAGAAGGTAAAGCTCATTTGTGAGCGGTTGAAGGCTGCCTCTGATCGGCAAAAGTCTTACGCGGATTTGAAGCGTAAGGAGATAGAGTATGCGGTGGGTGACCGTGTGTTCTTGAAGGTTTCGCCTTGGAAAAAGGTGATGAGGTTTGGCCAGAAGGGTAAGTTGAGCCCTAGGTACATTGGACCATATGAAGTGGTCGAGCGTGTGGGTCCTGTTGCGTATCGGTTGAGGTTACCTCAGGAGTTGTAGAAGATTCATGATGTGTTCCATGTTTCTATGCTCCGGAAGTATAGATCTGATCCTTCGCATGTGATGCCTGTGGAGGAAGTGGTTTTGAATCCGGATTTGACCTATGATGAGGAACCGGTGAAGGTTCTGGATTCGGATAGCAAGGTTCTTCGTGGCAAGACCATTGAGTTGGTGAAGGTGCTGTGGAAGCATCGAGGTGTTGAGGAAGCCACGTGGGAGCGGAAGGAAGACATGCTGAAGCAGTTTCCTTATCTCTTTCCTTCAGGTAAATTTCGGGGACGAAATTTCTTAAGGGGGGGAGAGTTGTAACGCCCCGGTTTTGGGCTTAGGAGTTTTGGGCGTTGACCGGTTTGGTCAAAGTGCTGTTCGAATCTAAAAAGGTGAAATTAGGAAAACCTAGTTCGGGTTGCATTAAAAATATGGAAAAATGTTCTAAAATCATCTTTTAATATAACTAAGTGAACTGTGAAATCAATTTTGGAAAATGAGTTTTTGGAAGGGTGACATTTTGGCTAGTGACCAAAATGTAATTTTTGAAAGTTTTGTGACTGTTTTAGAAAGGGTTGAAACTTTGAATCTTTAAGGAGCTATTATTCCAAAAGTAGTTTCTCCAGATTTTTCTAAGATATTTTAAGCTATATTCTGATTTTAAAACATATCAAAAGAGGAGGGAAAGCCATTTTGGCCATTTTGATAACTAATTTCCTATTTTCTTTTCTCTCATTTTCTCTCAACCCAAACACTTTCTTTCCAGAGAATTGTTTCTGATTTTCTCACCTAAATCTCTCCTTTCAACTCTCTTTTGATTCCTAATCATCATATCTACAAAACCTCATCATTTGCTACTTGATTCATCAAGGTTTTTGATTCCAAAAAGAGGAGAAACTCAATTTTGGAGGGGAGGCATCTTTGGATCCAAGAGTTGTTGATCCGGAAGCTTGATTTGGTGCTTCGGCAAGAGGCGAAGTGGAATCGGTGAGTGAAATTGGGTTTTCGGCTTTGAAACCAATGTCTTGGGAGCTTAGTTTAAGTCTAAACAACTTTGTTAAGCTCAAGTGTAAGTTTTCGGAAATACTCTCTAGTGGTGGCCATGATTTGATTGTTGTGCAATGTGGTTTATTGCATGTTTTAAACTCTGTTTTGAAAGCATGATTTAGCATGGTTAATGCTGTTTTTGTAAGCCATATGTTGAAGGAAACTCAAGGTAAGAGTTCCTTGTTGATGAACATTGATTAAATGTGGTTTGATGCTTTTAAATGCATGATGAATATGGCTTGGTTTAATGCTTTAAAACAGTGGATAATTTGATGATAATGATGTATATTGGCAAGTGGTGTTTTGAAAAGGTTAAGGTCACTAAGGTGGTTAAAAGTCCTTGAGTGAGCCTTGTTTACTTAAGAACATCAAGGTGGTTAAAAGTCCTTGGATGATTCTTGTTACGGACACAAAGGTGTTTAAAAGTCCTTGTGTGATCCTTTCCAAGGTGTTTAAAAGTCCTTGGGGCCAAGGTGTTTAAAAGTCCTTGGGGTGATTATTATTATCATGGTGTTTAAAAGTCCATGGCCAAGGTGTTTAAAAGTCCTTGGGGTCAAGGTGTTTAAAAGTCCTTGAGGTGAACTTGTTAAGGACACAAAGGTGTTTAAAAGTCCTTGTGTGGTCCTTGCCATGGTGTTTAAAAGTCCATGGGCCAAGGTGTTTAAAAGTCCTTGGGGCCAAGGTGTTTAAAAGTCCTTGGGGTGAAAGTTGATGAACTTGTTTTTAAAGAAATGGAATTTATCACTTGTGGCCAATATGACATGTTGTGATATGATGCATGAGATGCATGTTTAAGTAAGCTTTTGAGCATGTGTAAATGATGATTTGAAGCATGATTTATAAAGTGTTTTATAAATGCATTATTGGATGGTTTTGTTGAGCATTCCTCACTAAGCTTTTGCTTACGCTCTCTTTGTTTTCTCAAATCAATAATGCAGAACATTAAAGTACTTTGAGGGCAGCAAGGAAGGCAAGCATCCAAGTGGAAGTAAAGCTCAAAGTATGGAAGGTTTTCTTAAGTACATTTAGCTTTTGGTAATTTGGCAATGGGGGACCTATGTGTATGTTTTGGGAGATGTTTTGAACTCCCTAGGTATTTTGAATGTTGTTGGGGTTGCTGGCTTTTGTGGTTGGCCATTATATGCTTGAATTGAAAGTTTATGCTTGAATGGTTGCTTGTGTAGGAAGCATGCCTATAGATTTGGGGCTTTTCATATATGTGGATGTTTTGATGAATTGTTGATGCAAGTATGTCTCTTATATGTTGAATTGCATGTTGGTAAAGTTTGGTGGCATTTGGAGCATGATTGGATGTTTAATTGCATGTTAAAGTATGCTTTTTGGGGTAATCTGTGCAGGGTGTTTCGGAACAGCACCTACCGTTTCGGAACGGGTGCCTTAAACAAGCCCAGGCGTCTGAAACGGGAGGGACCGTTCCGAAACGGTTTGGCTACTGCCAGCTCGTGTTGCGATACGCGTTGCGGAACGGCCCTGCGTTTCGAAACGGGCTCTGCCTGTTTCGGAACGGGTGACCGTTAGGGGCTGACATTGGCAGTTAAATGTTTTGAATTGTTTGCATTTTGGTCCTGAATCTTGTTTGTGCAATTGTATGAGTTTGGGAAGTCCTTTTAAGCTGAAATTTCACAGAGAAGCATGAAACCTAATTAATTTCAAGTTGGTAACTTTAATTTGGGTTAAGTCTTCATATATATCAGAAATTACAATTTGGTCCCTAAAGTTGTAATTTATTCAATTGGGTCCCTGTTTGATCTCTGATGGTTATGATCTTTGAGTATGATGTTGTATGATCATATCTAAGGATTAATATGCATCTAGACAAGTTTAAAAAAAAAAGGGTCGTTAATCAAGGTTGACTTTCGGGTTGACTTTGGTTTTCCCCGTGTGACTTTCTTAATTCGGGTCAACCGTCTAGGCCGGGTTAAGGGGGTTACACTATCTTTCTTCTTCACAAACAAGATCGGTGCACCCCAAGGTGACACACTCGGCCGAATGAAACCCCGATCCAACAACTCCTGCAATTGTGTTTTCAACTCTTTTAACTCTTTGGGTGCCATGCGATAAGGAGCGATGGACACCAGAGTCATATTCTTGGACAACTCTATACCAAACTCAACTTCTTTGTTTGGTGGCAACCCAAGCAATTCTTCCGAAATGACACCCGGAAAATCATGAACAATTCGGATGTCCTGCACACGCATATCCTTGGTGCCAGGATTCATCAAATAGGCAAGATAAGCCTCACATCCCAACCTCATCATATGATTGGCTTCCAATACCGAGATCACATTCGACAAGAATTTCACGTTCTCACCTACTACCACCACTTCATAATCATCGGCCAACTTTAAGGTGACTCGCTTAACATCAAAGTTAACCACTGCTCTATGCTCCGTCAACCAAACTATACCAAGGATTACATCAAACCCGTAGAAAGGCAACTCCATCAAATCCACAAGAAAAACATGACCTTGCACAGACAAAGGGCATCTCCTATATAACTTCCTAGTGACTACAGTCTCACCAAAAGAACTAGTCACTTGCATTCCTACTTCAAGCATCTCAACAGGTATATCAAGCAAATGCGCATGCTAACGCAAGATATAAGAATGCGTGGATCCATAATCAATCAAAGCCAGCAAAGATAAAGACTGAAGAGCAAAGGTACCTGCGATGACATCAGTATCATTGCGCTCCTCGCGCTGAGCATTAGGGGTGTTCAAAAAAATCCGATCCGATTATCCGTTGATCCGATGCGAAATTTCGAATATCCGATCCGTTTTTTATTTTTCAGATAATTCGGATCGGATATCCGAAAATTTCGGATCGGATAAGGATAGTGGTTTTACATTCGGATCGGATATCCGATTATCTGATATCCGAAAATTCAATTTTTTTATAGGTATAAATCTTGTTATATTCGATATTTTTACTTGTTATATATAAAAAATTGAAATTTCCATGGATACAAAGATTGTTATATTCAATAATTTATTAATTTTTATATTCGAAAACCGGAATCTTTCATGGATAGAACCATTAAATTAAAAAAATAATCAAATAAATTCATAAATTTCGGATATTTGGATATCCGAGTATCCGATCCGAAAATTCGGATATCCGGATTTTTGGATATCCGATTTTTTCGGATCGGATACGGATCGCTATTTAGGTGATCCGAATTTTTCGGATATCCGAATTTTCAGATCGGATCGGATCCGGTATCTGAAAATGAACACCCCTACTGAGCATAAACCCTCCCTGGTCCACCTCCCTCACGTCGGACGGCCACAACATGAGAAATACCTCGCTACCCCTCATCTCTCCTCTGGAAATTCCCACGGCCGCGCCCACGGCCTCGTTGTGGTGCAGCTACCACAGGAGCACATCCCTGACCTCCACCAGCCAACAAAGGACACTCCCTCCTTATGTGATCCGCTGAACCACAATTCCAACAAGAGTTCCATGTCACCACAACAGGAGCCTGAACCTCTCTAGCTGCTCGAGGACAATCTCGCCTCAAATGGTCCCTTGAACCACATGTACAACATATATGCTGCTCAGATCTCACATAACCTTCCTGAGCCTAACCACCTCGACCCGGAACACCACGCCTTCCCTCAGGCTGATGTCTCTTATCACGGCCTCTTTTGCTCCGTCCACCACCGGAACTATACTCAGCAGCTCTCTTCCCAGAGCTAGAACCAACACCTCTAGATGACAAACCCAGATTCTGCTCGATGTCTTTGGCTCGACACACAAGCACATCGAAGTCAGTATAATCCGCAGCCAGCATATATGTCTTAACTTCCTGCACCAGGCCATACCGAAAGCGATCACATCGGTACCTCTCACTAGGTACTATTTCAGGAGCATATTGGCTCAAGCGTACGAACTGGACATCGTACTCAGCCACAGAAAGGTTGCCCTGAACAACCGACATAAACTTCCGTTTCTTTTCATCCAAGTATCTCACCCCTAGATACTTTCTCCTGAAGGCACCTCTGAAGAACTCCCAATCAACTTCGTTGGGTTCCATACCAGCTGTGGTAGTCGTCCACTAGCTGTAAGCATCACCTTGTAACAAAAAAATTGCGCATCCCAGCTTGCGCACATCATTACAGCCCATTTGATCCATAATACGGATCATACTCGCTAACCAGGCCTCAGATGCCTCCGGAGACATAAAAAAGAACTCTACAGCCCCCAAGCTCCTCAACCTCTCCAAAGGTATGCCACCTGCCCAGCTGCAAGGGCCTACACATGCGCTCCAGCAACAGCAGCCTAAAACGCTCCGGTGATCGCCTGAAGCAGAGGCACCAAATCACCAAAACCAGGACCAGCAGGTCCTTACTACACCTGCTCCCCACCTCTAGGTGGTGGCGGAGGAGGTAGATCTCCACCAGGAGGGACATCAACCCCTTGCTCAGCCTGGTTACCCTGCTCAGCTGCAGGTACTATCGTACTCGATCTTAACTCTCTTCTTGGACCCATAGTGCTATTTAACAAGACATAACAACAAAATAAGTCAAACCATTTAGGCCAGCTACAAGCAAGAATCCAAGTTCACAAAACATTTGATTAGTGTATTAAGGTAATGGGCACCCAATTTCCCCCGTAGAGCATATCATACATGAAAGATCATGCTCACATACTTTTCATCATCCCAAAATCAGCACATAACCGCATAACATCATCATCACACAATCGTATTCATTCCACATGCAATCTGCATCAATCAAGCATGACATAAGGTTCAAAATTCAACCAATAGCATGCTTTTCAAACACCATTCTTCAACACATATCAATTTCACATACCAACATCCCCAATTCTTTCGTAACATGGCTCTGATACCAACAAATGTAACCCCCTTAGCCCGGCCTAGACGTTTGACCTAAACTACAAAGACTATACGGGGAAAACCAAAGTCAACCTTGATTTACGACCTTTTTTTCCTTTTTATATTTTATAGATGCTCAATATTAACATATATGTTTAGCAAATTAACTCAGTGAAAGCGACACAGCGAACGGAACCTGAACAGGGACTCAATTGAAAAGAATCATCTATTAGGGACTAAAACGTAAATTCTCAGATTTATAAGGACTAAACGAGTTTGAATGTTACCAGACGAAAATTAATAACATAAAATTCCATCAGGTCAAATTTCAACTCAAACGGATCATTCAAACTCATTAAATTAAGCAACCAACCTTTAGGGACCAAAATGCAAGAAACAGAAACCCAGAACAGTTCAAAATTCAAACTCAACGGTCAGGCGTTTCGATACGGATGTCACTGTACCAAAATGGTCATTTCAAAACAGGGTAGACCGTTTCGATACTCGGGTGTGTTCCGAGACCCGTATCGAAACACCCCCTTCTTGTAGCAAAATCGTTTTTATACGCCTTCACCCGTTCCAAAACCTTATGGCCTTTTCAGGCCCCTGTTCCGAAACAAGCAAGGGCGTTCCGATACACCTTGCTCTGCAACAGCAGATTTTACTTGTTTTTCATGCGTAAACACATTCAAATCATTTCCGAGACATGCCACATCATGCATACAACATGGATGCATATCAACAATCATCAAATCGAGGCATTCGCTATAACATGACAACCAACATGCAAGTAAGGGTCTAAAGGCATGCTCCCTAGTCCACCAAAACAATAGCAAGCCAAAACCATCATCCATAACCAAAATCAAACCATAAAGGCCAATTACATCTCAAAAGTAACTATCAAACAAGCTCAAAGCAAAGGGAAAACATTCTCAACCATGTAATAGCATAAACCCCACCCATTGCCTTTTATTACACCGAAGCAAGACCACATACTTTGCAATATTAAAAGCTTGGATTCCTCTTGCCTACTTGTTGCCTTCAAAGCCTAGTTTTCTGCATTGATGAAACAAAAGAGCGTAAGCACAAAGCTTGGCGAGGATCACTAAACAACATTCATCAATGCATGTCCCATATTTTGCAAAACCAACACTTTACATCTCATGCAATTTTATAAAACATGTCTTCTCAAGACCTCAATGCACTTTTTAACCACATGCTCATATGCATCATTTTAAAACAGCAAATAAACCTTTGCTCATGCTTTAACAAGCATCACATGCATTCTTGCATCATACACAAATATCTCATGCATCCTTGCATCATATACAATCATCTCATGCTTCACATTATTCATTTACATTATATTGGCTCACAAGTGATAATCCATAAACCATTTCAACACAAGACACAATCGGATACGCGGATTACAAGCATTGTCCCTCACGCTTCATACAAACTACCGGACTACACAAGGTGGAGATTAATGGCACAATCACAACCCCTCAACACCCGTGATGGAGATTAATGGCACAATCACAACCCCTCAACATCACTCATCGGTAGTTTTATAATTCCACTAACGAGAGTATAGTACACATACACAAGACTCACACACGGGACTAACCATTCACCGTTGTGATCTTAACCTCAATAGTTAGGGTACTTGGATGGAGACTACGGCACAATCACAACCCCTCGACATCCAAGGCGACTTAATTCACGGTGCACCCAATCCTATAGCCGGCTAACTATATTCGATTAAAGTAACCAAAAAACCATTTTCATCACTTGCCAATATAATCATTTAACATCAATAATCCACTGTTTTACAAGCATAATCACAATGCCATTTCCACAAGCATACCATGCTTAACATCATATGCATTCAACACATGAAAACCAAGGATCACTTACCTACTGCCTCCTTAACATAATGACATTAAAACCCAACATTAATCCATGCTTAAACATGCTTACAAACAATAACAAAACCACATTTATGTCATGTGCATTTTCATCAAAACATAGCACATTTCCAAGAGAGATTTCCAAACCACTTACTCTTGAGCTTAGCTAAGTGTATCAAACTTACACTAAGCACCCAAGATAACGCTCAAAGCGTTACAAAGCAGGAAATTGCATTTCCACTCACCGATACGCGAAGCCTTGCTCACCGACACGAAAATTACTCTATCGGAGCCTCCAACAACACCTTGTTTGCTTCCGGATCAAGATCCCATGTTTTCACAACATCAAAACAGAGATCTAAATGCATTAAAATGCATTCTAACACCAGCAACAATACACAACACCTTGCTTACCAAAACTATGCCAAAATACACTTCCAAAACATCCGAAAACTCAATCGATTGCTTCCTAAACCAAGCCCAGTCATCATACATCACTTCCAAACAATTATCAACATCAAAACACATCTAATAAACATCCTAACTCATCCTTATACCTCCAACAAGCAAGATTCCACCATTTCACCCCAAATTCTCACTTAAAACTACCAAGAAACTCAAGGATTTCGGGATCTACATTATCAACACCTCATTTTAACATATAAATCAACTTAGAAATCATTTGAAATCAACACAAAACAGAGCCCAACTCATCAAGTCCGAAAATTAATATTTCAACCACAATTTCACAAGATTTTGATCTCCAAACAAAACTATAATGAAAACTCAACCAAAAATAGTATTTAGAAGCAAAATATCTTGGGAATTTCAATAAAGAACTTAGATTAGAGGTTGAGAATGGGATTTACCTCCAATCCTTGCTTTTCTCAATGGATGACAAGTTTTCCTTAGTGAAATCTTGAAGAACTAAGAGAGATCTCTTGAAAATGATTTAGGAAATGTTGAGAGAGTTTTTGGAAGTGAGAATTATAGAAAAAGATGAGTGAATTTGTGTTTGGCTGAAAATGAGAGAGATTTTGGTAGTTACGTAATTGAAATCCATTAACTACCTTTTAATTATTTTAATATAAATCCAAATAAAATCATTTAATTAAAAACCTTTTTTAAACACATGTCATATTGAGAAAAGGTCAAATTGACTTAAATCCCCCTAAAAATTCTAAGATTTTGGCTTCCACATTAAAAATCACATTTTTCCCAGTTTGAAACTTTACAATTTGGTCACTACCAAAATGTCCATTTTCCAAACCCCTTTTTGTAAAATTGATTTGACCAACCTCTTAAATATATTTTTAGAGGATTTTATCAATTTTTATAAAATTTTTATCTTATCTCGATCCTTTATTTCCAAAAATCACCTTACGCGATTCGAACCGTTCTCGACCTGTCCGACCCGATGACTACTACATCAAGGCCCAAAATCAGGGCGTTAAAAATTTAATCATGGTACTGAGGGCTTCAGCTTATCCCAACTACTCTTCTAGGTCTGAAGTTAAAATAGGAGCAAACTACAAAACCCTGAACCCTTGGAGTAGAGTCATCTCGTGAAGACTTTCATTCACTCATGTTAATTTGTCCGTCACTTTAAGGCTTTCCATTTCATGGACTTTGATAGCAGCGGAGTGTCCTCACACATGTTTCTTCCTAGAGCCTGTTGTGGGCACCACTAGGGTAAAACATCATTTTTCCTTGTTTTTACTTTGGTTGTCGTGGCAATTTTGTATTGTTCTATTTCTTTTGCCTGCTTCGACGGCTACCTGCAGTCATTGTTAGAACTTTGCAAATAATTCTAAAAATAAGCAGGCAATGTTCATCAGATATTCTAACACATTCAGCAAGTAACATAGGTGTTGACAGTTTTAGGCAAAAAGAAAAAAAATTCTAAGTCGTTTTTCATGCTTTTCCCAAAATTAAGTTCAATTTTAATTTGGTGCAAAAATAAATTAATCGGCTATCCTATCATAGGCACAAGTTATATAACATTTTTCTTTTCCGATTATTACTAAGGCAAGTACAATGCAACCTAAATCCAACTAAGTATGCGTAGACAAGAGATGCGAGAGCTATCCCCCCCCTAAAAAAATCGAGATGGGCATTTCCCTCAATGCACAAAATAAAAGAAAATAAATACAAGAGATAAATAAAAGAAAAAAAGAAATAAAGAAAATAAAGAAAAGGAAGAGAAAGAACTAAAAGTTGGTTGAGGGTTGAGAGGGGCCTTGAGTCTTTTCTACTGAGGAGGAGGAAGAGGTGTGGATGACGAAGCGACGACCGGTAGATGTCTTGGCAGCAGCCTTAGCCAGTGAAGTTTTTGCTTTCCGCGGTGGCTGGACTTTTTTTGGCGTGTGCTGAGGCGCTTCTTGAGGTTCGACAGAGGGAGCGGCAGGAGGTGCTTTACTCTCTTCTGACTCCGTCTCGAAGTCCACAGGCTCAGAGGCTATGATGTGCCGCTTCCTCTTCCTAATGCCTTCTTCTATGGGTGTTGCTAGAGGGACAATCGCCGTGGGGATGGATGTTGCTGCTGCTACCACTGCTGTTTCTGGCTCCGGCGGCTGCTGCTCAATCTCCTCTAATGAGGAGGTGTCTGCCACTGTCCCTATTGTGCCTGCAGGTGCATGGTGCTGGTGGTGCCTCTCGGGGGAGTCTGGCACTGTGTTGGATGGGGTGGTGGCTGAGTAGGTTGGATAGTGCGTCGAAGAGGGCACCTGGTGGTCGGTCTGGCGGGCAATGGTGGCAGGTGGCGTTCCTTGTGCATGGGCTGCTGATGTGAGTTCTGCAGGGTAAGGAGGCATGATGGGTCCTTCACCAGGGAATTTCTGCAGGAGATAAGCCATAAGGGCTTCTTGGACCTCCCTTATGAATTTCATGAAGCTCAACTGCTGCTGCTCAATGCGCTCTGTGCTGTCTAGAAGGGTGTGCAGTAGTGTGAGAACTTCATTTTTCAGTGCAGCTTCAGTACAGCCGGGGTCAGCTGGAGTGTCAAGCTAAGCGGCAGAAGGCTGGTTGGGCATTGTTGGCTCTTTCTCTGTGTCCTGCATCATCTGTATGTGAACTTTTCTGGTCCAACCTTCTTTGGCAGTCATTAACTCATCTTTAGGCTCTGTCGTGACACCGAAGTTGATGTAGAGGCCTGTGATGAGGGACGGGAAGTACAACCTGCCTTTCTTCTTTTTTGAAGCAATTGTAGATATCCATGCATATGATTTCCCCAAAGTTTATTGGCCAGTTCATTAGAATGTTGTTAAGTAGTGCAAGGCGCAGTCGATCGACTGTTGAGTTGTGGGAGGTGGGCAGCAGGCACGTTTTTACAAAAGTGTTCCATATCTTGGCCTCAGGCAGTAGGTGGCGGTGCTGGACAGATCCCACGTGTTTGCCTACCAACCACGGCGTGTTGGGCTTGCAGAGTTTGGCCTTGATGTTCTCATTGTTGGCAGTCATCAGTGACTGCCTCCACTCCTCGTGAGGGTTGTCGTGCATATCAAGGCCATATTATCTGTTGATGACAGCTGTGTTCAGCTTGACTGGTTCCCCACGGACATAAACAAATGGCTTCCCTTGGCAGGGGCGATGGACATAGAATTCCTTGACCAAAGTAACATTGGTTGACTCTGGTTGCCGAGCAAAGATCTCCCATCCCTTGTTGTGGATGGTTTGGAACAGGGCAGGCTCTAAGCCAAGGTCTCCTAGTTGCTGTGTGTAATGGAAACCTTGCTCCTCCGAGACTGCCTTCTTAAAGAACTGATCTATATATCTTTCCTTGTCTGCCTTGGTGCAAAATTTCTTGTAGGTGGGTTTGGGTTGTGATGCTGATGCCATGTGAAACGGTTGTAAGTAACTGAAGCTAGAAAGAAAAACAGTTAGAGAGCAGTGGAAGCAAGAAAAAGATAGCAAGGAGGTGAAAGTAAAGTGAATGAATGGATTGAGAGGCGTTTAAAAAGGGGTTGCCGAGAAGTGTCGTGGCAGCAATAAATGCCTAACGGTCTAGTTGTCTGGCGCATGTTACGGGATTTCTTCCCGTTATTTTTAGAGCCGTTGGCAATCAACAAGCCGTTACGCATTGTTGTGCTGGGCTGCCACGTGCTGTCTCAGGGGCATGGTGGGCGGGCTCCTTGTTGGGCCTTCTTCTTGGTCCGACTCTTTTATTCTTAAACCTAAAATAAAAATAAATACAAAAATAAAAATAAAAGTAATTACATAACTTCTGGGAAAAAAATCTGGAAACAAATCTAATCCTAAAAAAATGAAACTCTAATCCTAATGCATAGAAATAAAAAAAAATAAAATGAAAATGAAAATTAGGTTATGTTGGGAGGTGCACTTCCCAAACATAACCACTTCACGAGGGTTTTGTGTTTGGCTTTTCATCCAAGTATGTTATTCCTCTCCTCAGGTGGGTCCTCCTGTTCCTTTAGGTTCTGTGTTGCAGGTTCCTTTTGTCTGCCCTTTGGCCTGTCGTGGCAGCTGCTTCCCTGGCATGTTTCTATTCTGATTTTTGTAGCTCTTTCATATGGGTATCCTTTTTCTTTTTCTAAGGGTTGTAGCACATTCAGCTTAATGCTCTGGTCGTCTACCCTCATGGTCAACTCCACAAGTTCCACATCTATAAGCGTTTTGCTCGTGGCCAAGAATGGTCGCCCAAGAATGATAAGCATTTTTTCATTAACCTCGCAATCTAAGATGAGGAAATCAGCGGGAAGAATCAGGTTGCCCACCTTTACCAGGATGTCTTCGATTTTCCCCTCTGGTTGTACAAACGAATGGTCAGCAAGTTTTAGCATGACAGAGGTAGGTTTTGCATGCCCAATACCTAGTTTATCAAAGACGGCCTTGGGCATAAGGTTGATTCTGGCTCCCAAGACGCACAGGGCTCTAGTTTCATGTTTGTTGCCTATCCTGCATGGGATAACAAAACTGCCTGGATATGTCTGCTTGGGCGGCAGCTTGTTATGTAGCATTGCCGTGCACTCTTCTGTTACAACAACTGTCTCGAATTCCCCAATTATCTTCTTTTTAGAAACCATGTCTCTGAGATGTTTGGCATATTTGGGCATGCTTTGAATTGCTTCTATGAGAGGTATAGTGATGTGCACCTGTTTTAGAATGTCTATGAGCTTTCTAAACTGGTGCTCTTGCTTCAGTTGCTTGAGCCTCTGGAGAAAAGGTAATGGCAGGCGGATGTCCTCTATATTCTCCTTGCTTGGGGGCTTAGTCTGGGAGGATCATCTGCTTCAGGACCGTTGTCTTGTTCAGCTACTAGGGCGGCTGGTGTTGGTGCTGCTAGGGCAGGCTTTTCTTCCTTGTCTGGCTGAGTTTCTGGCTTTTTCTCCACCCTGGATTCATCCAACTGCTTCCCACTTCTTGTAGATATGGCATTGCACTATTCGTAAGTGGGTTTGGCTGGTGCCTCTGAGCTGCTGGATGCTGCTCCCATCGTTCGGTTGTTGTAGATCTCAGTGAACTGCCCAAATTGGGTCTCTAGGTTCTTGATAGCAGCCTCCTGGTTGTTCATCCTCATCTCCATCCTGTCCATAAAAGACTCAGTTTTATCAATAAATTTATTGGTTCGAACAATAAAGTCAATAGTTCTAGACATGAAAGTATGAAGGGTTGCTTCTAGTGAATTATTGTTTTGTTGTTGTTGAGTTTGCTGTCTGGACTGGTTCTGGTGGTAGCCTCCCTTTAGTTGTTGTGGGTTTGCAACTGTCTTTGGGTTGCTCCAGGAGAAATTAGGATGGTTCTTCCATCCAGGGTTGTAGGTGTTCTGAGCAGATCTATTGTTCCTCTCATATCCTCCCATATAGTTTGCAAATGCAGTGCAGTTAGAGGAATCATGGTTGCCCCCACACTCACCACAGAACGGTTCTACAGCTTTTACCTCATGGACCTTCCTAGCGGGTTTCACGATGCTCATGACTAGCTCCGTCAGCATGTCAAGGTGGGCATTAACAGAGTCTGAGGCTTCTACCTCGTTTATAGTGGCTAGTCGCCTTATGCCGCCTCGTCGGGCTGTCGGATACTTGTAGTCATTTTTGGCGGCTTGATTCAGCAGCCGCAATGCCTCTTCTGGTGGTCTGTCAAGGATGATTTCGTTGGCCGAGGCATCTATCATCATTCGAGTTGGGTAGTTCACCCCATTGTAGAATATTGATACCTGCGTCCAAGCCGGAAGACCATGTAGCAGGCAGTTATTCAGCATCTGTCGGTACCGCTCCAATACTTCGGCTCATCATCCCCTTTTCCTGAAGGTTGTTATCTCGTTCCGCAGTCTGTCTGTGACATTGGACGGGCTGAATCGGTCCAAGAAGTCTTTACATAGCTTTGTCCATGTGTTGAAAGATCCTGACGGGTGGTTGTTCAACCACTATTTTGCCCTATCCCTCAGTGAATAGGGAAATAGCCTCAGCCTCAATACATCTTGATGGACCCCGTGTATTTTAAATGCTCTGCAGATGTCTAGGAATCCTCTCAAATGTTGTCGAGAATCTTCAGTTGCAGTCCCTTCAAAGTGCCTTAATGTGTTTATCATGTTGAACATGACGGGCTTCACCTCGAAGTGGTCCGATTCTATATCAGGTTTTGTTACTGTGGAATCGAACTCTCTAAAGTCATGTTCTAGATAATCTCTAGTGGTTCAAATTGGCTGGGGCTGCCTGGGGGGTAAAGGAGGGTCCTACCTTGGTGGATCATGCAGACCTCTGGGCGGCAAGTCTTGCTGCCCATCCCTATCGTGTGGGGGACCGTTAGGTGGGTTCTCGTATACCATGTTTACCGTCGCCTTTCCCTTATCATCTTTGTTTGTTGCTAGGACTACAATGATCTCCTTCTTAAGTTCTCTTGCCTTACGCTCGATATCGTCGTAAAAGAGGAGTTCACCTTTTGACTTTGCCCTGCTCAAACACTAGCAAAGAACACGGTAAAATTATTTTTTTCGATTAAAAATAAAAATAAAATACAAAGAAGATAAAAAGGTGCAGAAATTAAAAACGAAATTCGTTGTTACCAATCCCGGGAAACGACGCCAAAAACTTGTAGGGCGTGTAGGTATTCCCTTTTTGTGAGAGGGCAAGTGCACACTCCTGCCAAGTTATAGTATAAAAGATGTCGAATCCCACGAGGATTGGTCAGCTTGGTTCGATATGTAGTTCATGCACAAAGTAAAGTAAAAACACAAGTAAGGTGATTGTTGAGATGAAAAGTAAAATAAAATAAAACACAAGTAATAAAAGAGGTGATTCAGGTTGATAAAGAGGGCAAGGTTATGCTGCCGCTTAGTGTGAAATTGCGTTGAATAGGCTAAGTTGTTTTGCGCTACCACGATATGCTGCCTCGACGGGTACTAGTGGATTGAGGCTGCGACCCTTTCGTTGCCGCAACAGATCTCAGCACTTGCAACTTTCGCTGTCTCGGCATGTGAGATGGGGAGAAGACCTGGCAGCAAGTCTGGCAAATACTCCAAGTTCGACAGAGCAATTCTAATATGATCCTTCCTATGTCTAGGTAAGGATTCTGTCACCACGTGATGTAGTCAATACCTAGCAATCTCAGCGTAAACCTAACACAGGCAGTCGACGTTTGTTTGCTCCTTTTAGCCGCTTAAACTCGAACTTATTTCTAAGTCGAATTAGTCAACCCCTCGACATGATGAGACCGTACTTAATTCTTTCATGAGTCTTACACTTTCGTGCCCGACAAATGGATTTCTTCAACTGGACTTTTGGAACTAACTAAAGAAGTGAAGATCATGAATTAAGTAAACTTAGAATATTTTATTGAAAACAACTCAAAAACCTAATACAACCGTCTCGCAACTAATTTACAACATAACCCTTAACCCAAGAGAAGTTTAGAACATGGCGGCGGCAAAGAACACTCAAGCTATGTATATAGAAAACCTCCGATGATTTGAACTAAGAGTACAATGAGTATTTATAGACAAATAACTAGGTTTAGTCCTCCTTAAAGTAGAAGTCCTCAAAAGTAGCTTTCCACATTTAATGTGACTTTAAACTCTGACTTCTTTGAGTTGAATGTGGACTTTATCTCGTTTGCCTTAGCCTGCAAGTAATCTTGAGATTTCACTTTGACGGCTCTGCCCGCTGCTACAGACGTTGGAAAATCGAGTGGATGGTGGCGATAGACGAGGGATTTTTAGCTCTACAAATCGCAATCCGATTCTCCAACTCCACAGTTTGCTTCCATGGGCAGCAAGGTCGGCGACAACTTTACTCGGCAACAATTGTCTTCAGCTGGAACTGCGTCAGTACAGCTCCTTGGTTCGCTGCCTCAGCAATGCATCCTCAGATCCTCTTTCCCTCTTTCAGCTTTTAGTACCTAAAACCAAGAATACACTAAAACAATATCTCTTCTTTTCCAAATAAAAGATGATTTATAAAAACAAGGTAAAGCGAAGGAATATTGTAAAATGCAATGCTTGAACCTAATTATGCCTAAAATGTGCTAAAAAAAACAATAATATGAGGTGGAATGTGCATGAAATATAGGACTTGTGGACACTTTACAGTTGTATCCCGCCAAACTAAGGAAACTACGCACCTCATGAACCGAGTTAGGTGATTTCCAATTCATCACCGCTTCAAACTTTTAAGGATAAACTCTAATCCCTCCGGTTGACACCACATGACCGAGGAAAACAACTTCCTTAAGCCAAAACTCACAATTACTCAACTTAGCATAAAGTTGATTTTCCAACAAAACCTACAACACAATCCGCAAATGCTTATCATGATCCTCCTCGGTACGAGAGTACACAAGAATATCATCGATAAACACAACCACAAACCTATCCAAAAACTCATGGAACACATGATTCATCATATCTATGAACGCAGCAGGGGCATTAGTCAAACCAAAAGGCATCACCAAAAATTCATAATGCACATGCCTTTAACTGGTAATATCTGGATCTCAGATCAATCTTGGAAAACATCGAAGCACCTCGAAACTGATCAAAAAGATCATCAATCCTTGGCAAATGATACTTTTCTTGATTGTCAACTTGTTCAACTAACGATAATCTATTCACATACGCATCGAGCCATCTTTCTTCTTCACAAACAAGACCGGTGCACCCCATGGTGAAACACTAGGCCTAATGAAACCTCGATCAAGCAACTCTTGAAGTTGCATCTTCAACTCCTTAGATGCCATTCGATAGGGAGCAATAGACACTGGAGTCGTATTTTTATACAACTCAATGCCAAACTTAACCTCTCTGTTTGGTGGCAAACTAAGCAACTATTCCAAAAATACACTCGGGAATTCACATATTGTACGAATGTCCTGCACTCACACCTGTTTTGTACTTAGATTCATCACATAAGCCATGAAAGCTTCACGTCCTAAACACATCAACGGACTCGCTTCAAGAGCCGAAACCACATTAGATAAGAATTTCACATTCTCACCTACTACCACCACTTCAAAACCATCGGCAAGTTTCAATGAAACTCGCTTGGACTCAAAATCAACCGCAGCCCTATGCTCAGTTAACCAATTCATACCAAGAATTACATCGAAATCATAAAAAGGAAACTCCATAAGATCAACCTCAAACACATGACCTTGAACAGATAAAGGACATCTCTTAAACAACTTCCTTGTAACAATCATTTCACCAAAAGAATTGGTTACACGCATACCAACATCTAACAACTCAACCGGCAAACCAAGCATTTGAGCATGCTCAAGCAAAATGTATGAATGTGTAGAACCAGAATCAATCAAAGAAAGTAATGAAAATGATTGCAAAGTAAAGGTACATGTGATCACATCCGTGTCATTCCTTCCCTCTCGGTGTGCATACATGTTAAGTGTGCAAAAGTCCCATATTTATGCCCTGGTTTAGCTCAATTATTGGTGTTCTTAAGCATAGTTTAGTTGCATTTATTAGGAAAACATATACAAAAATGCATGGATTAGATATTCTACCTTATTTGATGAACTTAATTGTTTTTATATAAAAGATACTGCTCAGGTGTGTTTTCTTTCTGTGCGCAAGTACCTGCCCAGGCAAATGCCGTCGAGGCAGCAGAAAGGGTAGAAGAGAAGAAGCTGGAAATTGACGGAGGAAGCTATTGGACCATCTGGAGAGCTAATCGAGGAGCAGAGACCTAGAATGAAGAGCTGTGCCAACCCATGCACACCAATCCAGACCTCTGTCGAGGTAGACAATAGTGTGCCGCCGAGGCAGCAGCTCGAGGAAGGGCGGAAATATGCAAAGTTGTATGCGACTGAAAGAGCCTATCGAGCCCGGTTTTTAGAGACCACTTGCACATTCATTGGAGCCCATCAGACAAAGAAAAGTCATGGTTAAAGTCAAAGGTGGAAAAAGTCAAACAGGAATCTAGGAAGATTTAATGTTAGATTTGTTCTTTTACTGAGTTATAATTAGATTCTAACTAGGATTACTGCCCTAAACCGACTTAGACCTAGGCTCCTCCCCTATAAATGTAATCGACTTGAAGGAGAGAAAGAACAAGAGAGATTTGAGAGAAAACTCCTTCTTTTCGAAAAACCTGTGTGCCGCCAACCTCCATCATGTTCTAAACCTTCCCTGGGGCTAAGGGATATGTTAGAAGTTCAGCGGCTAAGAGAGGCTTCATAATCGTTTGGTGTTCATCCTTAGATTCACACAAGAAGGTATTATCCAAGACATGTTTGCCAATAGTACTTCGAGATTAGGGATAAGCGGAAGTCATTGAAGGGAGCTTTGTCGAACTTTGAATCATCGCTTAACTGCCCAGGAAGTCACATTGGTCTCTGTTGAGGCGGGCTTCTGCCGAGGCATACTCGTGGGCGGCTATCGAAAGTTGTTAAGTTGATCTGCAAAATTGTACTGAGACAGTGCATCAAATCTCCACACTACGAAGCATTCCAATATCGGCCCATTCTCTCACTCTGATTTCTCAAATTATTTTATTTGCTTTAATCTTAGTTTTAATCAACCCAACTCTCAATATTTGTGTTTTTACTTTTTACTTGTGCAGAAAGGTGAACTCTGAAGGTTGTCACAATCCCTATGGAGACGATATCTTAAATACTATAACTTGGAACCCTGTATACTTGCACGCAATTTGCGCATCACATTTGCACGCAACAATACACTCTAGCCTATCCACCTCTCTCAGGCTAAACAGCTACAACATGAGCAACATTCCTCTGTCCATCATCTCTGTGTTGAAAATTACCACGATCGCGCCCACGGCCTCTCTGTGGCTCAGCAGCTCGCACCGGAGCTTGCCCATCTCTAATTGGTTGTGGACAATCACGCTTCATATGTCCATGTGATCCACAGTTCCAACACGTACCCAAATTACCCCAACACTCTCCCGTTTGCCTCCTACAACACCAGTTACATTCTGGAGTACAAATGAAGGCATTCTGGCCTTGATGACCACGACCAGCGTTACCACCACCTCGCCTAGGATCCGGTAGATACCTTCGATCCTTATGCTTCTTGTAACAATCCTTTCCACCATCATACTAAGTCGCCCTCTTTCCAGAGCTAGAACCACCCAAACGAGTAACCAAACCCAAATTATGCTTGATGTCCTTAGCTCGAGTGACTAAGACATCAAAGTCGGTGTAGTATGAAGCCACCGTGTAGGTCTTAACATCCTTCAACAGCCCATAGTGAAAACAACCGCATCTCTTTTGTTCATTAGGAACCAGCTCATGAGCATACTGGCTAAACCGAACGAATTGAACTTAGTACTCGGAAACAGTCATGTTTCTTTGCACCAAGGACATAAATTCTATCTTCTTCTCATCTAGATAACGAACACCCAAGTACTTTCTCTTCAACGAATTTCCAAAGAACTTACAATTCACATCGGCAGGTTCCATTCTTGCAGTAATGGTCATCCACCACGTATAAGCATCTCTGTGAAGCAAGGAGACAACACACCCCAAATTTTGTACATCACTGCAACTCATCTGTCCAAGAATCCTTCGAGTGCTCTCAAACCAAGCCTTAGAACCCTGAAGAGATAGACCTTGGAACTCAGTTCCTCCAAAACTATGCAAATGTTCCAACGGTAAACCAGCATTAGCACCAGGCTGAGGTGCGGCCACATGCATCCCCGCTATCGTTGCCTGAAAAGCCCCAGCTATAGCATGAATCAACGGTGTCATATCAGCAGCAGCTTGCCCTTGCGCTGCCTCACCACCAGGTTGAGGTACGTATACCTCCAACACCAGCTCCTGCTCCAGCTCCCTCACCACCAAGAGACGGGGGAGGTGGAAAATTCTCAACATTCCCATGAATCTCATTCTCAACCACATTACGTACATTGCCTCTAAGCTCTCGTCTCGGTCCCATTATCAAAATAGTATAGCTAAAAAGAATATGACAATAGAAACAATCAAGCTAGCCAAAGCAAGAATCCAAGGTGCTCAAGTTTTACTTTTCAAAGCCAAAAATTATCTTTACATTAGTAATAATATGGCAATGGGCACCCTTAACCTCTTCCCCAACACATATAACAATCACAGTTCATGTTATCAAATATCGTGCATCTCACACAAGTCAAACAATGATCGAAACCTGGCATAATCAGTCACAGTGCATAGCATTCATAAAGAAATTAACCAAGCAATAATATCACATCAACCTTGCCTCCCAATTCTTTCGAAACCTGGCTCTAATACCACCAAATCTAACCCCCTCGACCCGGTCTGGGAGAAAGACCCAACCGAACGGATTACACGATGAATATTAAAGTAAACCGGGAGGTTTACCTCAATAAACGACCGTATTTTGTTTCATTTTATCTTGTCTAGATGCTCATTATGATCATAAGTGTTTAACATCGCAGCGAAATAATTTGCAACTCGATCAGACAATGATTTGGAACTCAATTGCATTCAAATACATTTTAGGGACCATTTTGCAGTTTACACAAAATTCAGGGGGCGACCTTTTATTAATCATATTACATGCTTCTCTATCAAATTTTAGCTCAAAATAATCATCCATGCTCATTTAATTGCATCCACAACATTCGGGGACTAAAACGTAAAGAAACAGAACTTTAGAATATTTCAATAACTAACTTAATAGCTTGTTGTTTCGGTACAGGTTACCTTGTACCGAAACAGGCGTACCGAAACAGGTTCAACTGGCTCGGAACACAGGCCTATATTGAGACACCCCCTGTGGTGTTTCGGAACAGAGGTTTCCAGTAGCAATTCGTACCAGAACAAACCTCCCTGTTTCAAAACCCTTAGGTCATTTCAGGCTCACCGTTTCGGTACAGGCTTGAGTGTACCGAAACACCTAGGCCTGTAATGACACTTTTTGCTAGTTTTTCACACTTTAATCCATACAAAACCCTTCCAACATGCATACAACATATTTAAGACATCAAACCACAATCATACATGGCAGAAACAACATCATAGCATGTCCATATGCATTAAAGGAATATATAGGCATGCAACCTATGCAAAATAACCACTTAAGAGTCAAAACTCAAACCAAGGAATAAACCAACAATGAAAGGCCATTTACAAGCCATTAAGGGCATTTCAAACTTGCCACAAACCAGGGAGTTCAAAACACATCTCCCAAAACAACAATGTATCCTCACATTGCCAACTATTATTACTAATAAGCAAATGTAAAACCATACTTGAGCTTAACCACATTTCTTGGAATCTTTCTTGCCTCTATGCTGCCCAAACAAGTTATGTCTCTACATTGTTGGTAAAAGAGAGCGTAAGCACAATTGTTTAGTGAGGGATGCTCAAAACAAACCAACCACAACAATGCATTTTAAAACCATTTCTCATTTAGAAATCTCTATCTCATCATGCTCATTCTATCTCATGTTTGAAATCATTTTCAAAGCAAAACCACATCATTTAAACCACATGTACCATCTATTTCATGCATTCATCAAAATGCAAAATCTCAAGGCATATCCTCACATGCTTAAATCTCATAAAACATTTCTCAAATCATATTCTCATATGCAAAAACACAATGCATAAAATCATTTATAAACAAGATACATGTGAATCTCATATATTGGCGTTTAGCAACAATACTCGGATATGCGGATAGCTTCACTAAAATGCCAAGTCCTACCCCAGTGGAATCTCACATCACCGGACTCTCATGGCGGCATCTCTCATCATCATGACCAACCGTGGTGGAATCTCTCATCACCACACTCTCACTTTAGAACGGGATGGCACTACCCTCATTGCCCGAACCAAAGAAGACGTACGAATTTTGTATATTTGTAGAGTGTCCATGAGTTCTATATTTTGTACACATTCCTGCCCTTATTATTGCTACTCTCAAGCTCATTTAGGCATATTTAGGTGCATTACATGCATTATAACAACATCTTCTCTTGTAACATGCTTTTATTGAATATCTTATGATTGATGAAGAAAAGTTATTGTTTTAGTTTAGCTTATGTTTTCAGGTGCTATAGCTAGGAAAGTAGAGGAGACGACAGGACAAGGCAAGAAAGCTGGAACCAGAGAAGTTGTACTGAAGCAGCTCAAGATGCCGCCAAGGACACTGCCGAAGCAGTATTGTCGCCAGGTGCCGCCCGGGTAGGAGTTACACCGACTTAGCCAAGATGGATTGTGAATTCAAGAGGACAATTTCCTAAGCCCAATGAGCCCAGTCTTGCAACTTCCTGCAAGCCTGTAGCGGCCGGTACAGTTAATTCAAGATCGATAAGTATGAGCACTTATCCTTACTTGCGGAAGAAGGCAACGTCCAAAAAGTCTGTATTTAAAGCATAAAGGAGTTTGTATTTAATGCAATTTACTTTTAGAACTCCTACTTCAAGGAGGACTCAACTTAGGTCAAGAGCCTTATATATACCCAATGTATGTAAAGGTATGGGGGCATCTCGTAGAGGGATCATAGGATGTCGTGAGGAATTGACGGCATCTGCCGATGAGAGTATAGATGGGGGGATAGCTAGATGAGTTGGAGTGTTGGGGGTCGCGGCCCAACTCTCCTAGGGTTTAGGCGCGTGTATGTGCAGTAATTTGGGGGGAAACGGTTGTACAGTTTTGAGTTGTTTTCAATAAAGTTCTAAGTTTTCTTAATCTATGCTTCTTGTTCGTTCAATTAGTCTACACCAATCAGTTCAAGAGAAAGTCCCTTTGTCGGGCACGAAAGTACAAGGCTCACAAAAGGGTTAAGCACGGTCACAACTCAGAAAGACGTGACTAACTTGGTTCCACACTAGTCCACAAGTTTCAGCAGTTAAAAGGGATTACCAACCGAGTTGTCTAATTTGGTTCCACACTAGTCCTCATGTTAAGCAATCTCGAGCATCTTAACCTAGAAATAAGAGGGATCACTGTCGTGTGAAACTATCCTGCTGAACTTGGAATGTCTGCCAGACTTGCCGCCATGACTTCTTTCTGTTCCACCTATCGAGGCAGTACACACACCTGTTATGGAAGTGACATGTTGCGATCGTGTGACAAGGTCGTAGTTTGCCGCCCACCTTACCCGCTGAGGCAGCAATTCATGGCAGCGCAAAACATACTCAAGACTTTGCAATGCAATCCACAAGCTACTAAGTTGCACTTCTCTTACCCAGCTTATCGCCCAATCTCTCCCTATCATTCCTCTCATCACTATCTTTATCTTTACTTGTGTTTTTCCACATCTTGAGATTTAATGGCGCATTTATTAAATCTTTGTACAGGAAACCATTCATAGGAGCTATTCCAATCCATGTGGGAGACGATATCTTTTATAATATAACTTGACAAGAGTGTGCACTTGCGCTCATAAATGGAGAACACCCAAACGCTCTACATGTTTTTGGCGCCGTTGTCGGGGATTGGCAACATCAACTACGTTTGAATGTCTGCACTTCTATTTAGTTTTTGCTCATTAAATCTCTTTTCATTTATTTGCTCAAATTATATATATATATATATATATATATATAGCCTCTTTGCTTTCTTGGTGTATGTCCTGCCAGGGCAGCAAGATTGGCAGCAACATCCACCTGAGAAGGGGAAGGACATGCCCAGATGAATAGCCAAACACAAACACCCTCAAGAAGTGGTTGTGCTTGGGAAAAGCGCATCCCAACATAACCTAATTATTATTTTTATTTTTATTTTTATTTAAATTTTTAATTTATTTCTATGTATTAGGTTTAGATTTAATTTTTATTTAATCTTCGTATTTATTTTTATTTCAGGTTAGGAAGGGAGGAAAGACCAAGAAAAATGAAAAGATAAAGGAGAAGGCCCAATTAGCGGCCAAGGCAGCCCATGATAGATGAGCATAACGGCTAGTGGCTTCATAACGGCTAGCTGCAACGACTAGTTTGTCGTAACGAGCAGAACGGATATCTGTGTAACGGCTAGAACCCCGTTATTCGCACTGCAATAATTGCCGCCCGTTGACAGCGTGCCCGCCAAGGCAGTGGAGAGAAGTGGCTATATAAGGCCAACTATTCTCCCACCCCGTTCTTCACTTTGCTCTCTCTCTTACTCTGAATTCTTTCTAGAGTCTTTGCTTCCAAGATTTCTTTGCTTTATTTTCTTTCACTTTCTTTTTACTTTCTTTAGGAAAACAACTATCCCACAGATTATGGCTTCATCACAGAACCCCGCCGCCACCTTCAAAACCCAATACAAGAGGTTCTTGAAACCTGCTGTCGGGGAGGTCTACAAAAAGTTTTATAGAGAAAGGCAACTATGGGAAGAGATGGGATTCCACTACACTCAATCTAATGGGAACTTTGAGTTGGAACCCTACCTCTTCGAAAGGATTCACAACATGGGCTGGGATAAATTCGCACGGCAGCCAGAGGGAATTAACAGCAACCACGTGCGAGAGTTCTATGCCCACCGGCCAAACCCGGAGAGTCCTTCTGTCTATGTCCGGGGAGATGGTGTAAAGTTGACTGCTGGCATGATCAACAACTTCTACGACATTGAAGTCAGCGGCAACCCGCACGAGGAGTGGGAATCATATTTGACGGGGCCTAATTACAACTAAATCAGAAAGAGCTCTGCCAGCCAAAAAACAAATGGCTGACAGGCAAGAACAACGGTTCAGTCAACCGCCGAGATTTGCTGTCGGAGACAGCACTTTGGAGCTATTTTGTCCAGCGTCGTCTGATGGCAACCACGTATGGACCCACTGTAAACAGGGCGCAGCTCGCCCATATATGTAGTATAATGAAGGGGCGGCAAATCAATGTGGGCGAGGTAATAATCAAAGAAATTTATTCCCACACGGAGAAACCAGCTACCAAAGGTCCACTCTTCTTCCCTGCACTCATTTCTGGCCTATGCGCCAATTTTAATGTGCCACTGCGCCCAAGAGATAGAATTCTTCCTGCCAAGGAAGGATGGACAAGAAGGGCACGACAACAGATGATGCCAAGTGCGGAGCCAGAAACACCCTTCACTGCCCAACCGCCGTCCCAAGTTGCCGCCACCCCAGCCGCAGCAAGCAGTACTGATGTTGCCCTTACGTCTGCCGCAATTCCCCTATTGTACAGCCTAGTGGAAAGCTGCAAGCGGATCGAGCACAAGCAAGTGATTTTCACCAAATATGTAGCAAATGTGCAGGAGGCCTTTTTAGCCTACCTACTGGAAAAATACCAGGACGCCAAACCACAGTTGCCCACCTTTCCAACAGAGCTAGCAGCATCCAAACCAGTCCACAAAACTCCAAGACCCGTTGTTGCTCCTGCCACCGACGAAAGCGAAGCTCCACACTACCGCCCAAAGAGAAGAACCTTCCCAACTTCTATGCAGCCCTACGACCTCACCTCCTCCTCCGAATCAGAGAAGGAAGAGGAGACCACTGCTGCCAAGGACACCGGCTACTCAGACATGGAGATCTCAGACTCCTTTGAAAATGCACTGGCCGAGGTAGCACGAAAGGGAAAGCGGCCAACAGTAGAACCCTTGGGTGGAGAAGCTGGCAGACAAACGAAGAAGCCCACCCCCAGCCGCCGTGTAGCAAGAAGAAGAGCCCAGCAGACAGACCATCTGCTACGCGCCGCCTCGTCCTGTCTGCCTCCTCAGAATCATCCTCTTACGCGGTAGCAACAGAGGGGAACTCCCCCAGCCTTTAGCACCATTTTTTTCTTTTTCTTCTTATCTTGTTGTTCTTTTTACTGTTGTTTATTTTCTTTTTCTGTTTTATTGTCTTTTTTCTTTTTATCTTTTATTTTCTGTTTTTAATTTTTATTTTGTAGAGGCATTGAGGATAATGCCAACCTTGAGTTTTGGGGGAATTAGTCCTCTTTGTTTTAGGTTCATAGCATTTAGTTGCATATGTAAATTCTGCCCCTAGCACTTAATGAAATAGAATCTTTAGTTCAAAACTTGTGCCTATGATAACTTAGCCGATTACTTATATTCGCACCATTCTAAAAATTTTAATCTAACTATAGGAAGAAGCATGAAAAATACTTAGAAAATCTTTCTTTTTGCCAATTATTTTTACACTTGTCTATTAAAAACTGAATTTTTGCTTAAGTTCTAAGTTTAACACTGCCTGCCTTACTTAATAAAAGTTTCTTCATTGAATACAGGTGTGCCGCCACGGCAGCACATGGCAGCACAGAAAAAATGAATAAAGACCATAGAGGTGCCCGAAACATGCTCTAGAAAGAATAAAGACCCTAGAGGTGCCCGAAACAGGCTCTAGGAAGGATCATGAGCAAGGACACTTCGTTGCTATCAAAGTCCATGAATCTAAACCAAGTGACGGACAAATTAGCAAGAGTGAATGAAAGTCTTCATTGGATGACTCTATTCAAAGGGTTCAGAGTTTCGTAGAGTGCATCTACCTTAGCTTCAAACCCGAAAAATAGTTGTGATGAGCTGAAGCCCTTAAAGCCATGATCAGAAAGAGAAAACAAAAGTGCCCAACTGTGATGCCAAGGTAACAACTTGTATCCTTTTAAGAGATTTAATTATTTTAGGCATACATTGTTAACTTGGTAATTTCAGCATGTTTAGCATGAACACATACCTGGAAACACTGCTTTGGCATTAAGAAAAATTAATATAAGTTATTTCATGTCATTCCCTGTCACTAACATTATATAGGTGCCACAGCCATGAGGCATGAAATCAAGTTAAAGGCTAACGTTCTATTAATTTTGTTCTAAGGGCAGATTTACTAGTTAGGTTACATTGCTTGAGGACAAGCAATAGTTCAAGTTTGGGGGTGTGTAGAGTGTCCATGAGTTCTATATTTTTTACACATTCCTGCCCTTATTATTGCTATTCTCGAGCTCATTTAGGCATATTTAGGTGCATTACATGCATTATAACAGCATCTTCTCTTGTACCATGCTTTTATTGAATATCTTATGATTGGCGAAGAAAGGTTATTGTTTTAGTTTAGTTTATGTTTTCAGATGCTATAGCTAGGAAAGTAGAGGAGAGGACAGGATAAGGCAAGAAAGTTGGAACCAAAGAAGTTGTACTGAAGTAGCTCAAGATGCCGCCAAGGACACTGCCAAAGCAGTATTGCCACGAGGTGCTGCCTGGGCATGAGTTACACCGACTTAGCAAAGATGGTTTGCAATTTCAAAAGGACAATTTCCTAAGCCCAATGAGCCCAGTCTTGCAACTTCCTGAAGCTTGTAGCGGCCGGTAGAGTTAATTCAAGATCAATAAGTATGAGCACTTATCCTTACTTGCGGAAGAAGGCAACGTCCAAAGAGTCTATATTTAAAGCATAAAGGAGTTTGTATTTAATGTAATTTACTTTTAGAACTCCTACTTCAAGAAGGACTCAACTTAGGTCAAGAGCCCTATATATACCCAATGTATGTAAGGGTATAGGGGCATCTCGTAGAGGGATCATGGGATGTCGTGAGGAATTGACGGCATCTGCCAATGATAGTATAGATGGGGGGATAGCTAGATGAGTTGGAGTGTTGGGGGTCGCGGCCCAACTCTTCTAGGGTTTAGGTGCGTGTATGTGCAGTAATTTGGGGGAAACTGTTGTACAGTTTTGAGTTGTTTTCAATAAAGTTCTGAGTTTGCTTAATATATGCTTCTTGTTCATTCAATTAGTCTACACCAGTCAGTTGAAGAGAAAATCCATTTGTCAGGCACGAAAGTGCAAGGCTCACGAAAGGGTTAAGCAGGGTCACAACTCACATAGACGTGACTAACTTGGTTCCACACTAGTCCACAAGTTTCAGCAGCTAAAAGGGATTACCAATCGAGTTATCTAATTTGGTTCCACAGTAGTCCTCAAGTTAAGCAATCTTGAGCATCTTAACCTAGAAATAGGAGGGATCACTGTCGACTATCTTGCCGAACTTGGAATGTCTTCCAAACTTGCCGTTGGGACTTCTATCCGTTCAACCTGCCGAGGCAGTACACACACCTGCTATGGCAGTGACCTGCAGTGATTGTGTGACAAGGTCGTAGTTTACCGACCACCTTACCCGTCGAGGCAGCAAATTATGGCAGCGCAAAACATACTCAAGACTTTGCAATGCAGTCTACAAGCTACTAAGCTGCACTTGTCTTACCCAGCTTATCACCCAATCTCTCCCTATCATTCCTCTCATCACTATCTTTATCTTTACTTGTGTTTTTCCACATCTTGAGATTTAGTGGCGCATTTATTAAATCTTTGTGCAGGAAACCATTCATATGAGCTATTCCAATCCCTGTGGGAGACGATATCTTTTATACTATAACTTGACAAGAGTGTGCACTTGCGCTCATTAATGGAGAACACTCGAACGCTCTACAATATTATAGTGCACTTCTCATCCTATTGGTCGACCAATTATATCTGGTAACAATAATCTCATCTCATGCCAATATACTCATTTCAAACATCATTACCAACTGTTTTTCAATGCATCATTACAAACCATTCTCATCCCATTTCAAAAGCATATACAATGTATAACATTTTCTCAAATAGTTCTATCACATTGAAATATCAATTCTATCTCATGCGATCATGAAAATCATCATATCTTTTCTCAAAACATGCATAAAACAGTAGGTGTAATTCTATCTTCAAAACCAGAACATGATCATAAAACCAATGGGATAATAATTGAGAAACAAGAGCGAAACATCTCAAACTTACTTTCGGATTTAGGTTAGTGTTTCAAACTCAACCTAAACCCCCAAGTCTTGCTTTCAGGTCTTTGAAAGGCTTTTAAAACCAATTCCACTCACCGACAATGCCACACTCGCTTTGCCGAAGCGTAATCAAGCTTCCGAAGCTCTCGAAACTTCACGAATCTCTTCTGATAAGTTCTCCCATGTTTACAACAAACAAGAACAAAGGATTAATGCATCTCAATGCATTAAAACCACCAGCAAACAAAGCTACCTCGCTGCTCTGCCCAAAAACACCAAAACGGTTATCTGAAACAACCGAAAATACCTTTGATTACTCTCTAAAATCAACCCGGCCAAAACCTAACAATTCCATCCAATTTTAATCATCAAATAACATCTAAAAACAATCTAATTTCATCTTTATACCTCCAGAAACACCAGAACCACATTAACTTCATAAAAACCCCAAATTTAACCATCTAATAACTAGAGATCCAAATCTATTCGGGATTATTATAATAAAATCTTTATTTCAACATCATTTAACAACCAAATCATGATTAATATCAGCCTCAAATCAAGTAAAACGGTATCATTATGAAAATCACAAGATCTCATCAATAATCTTCAATTTAACCAAATTTCCATGATTAATCCATCAAAACAACTTAGAAAACATATGTAAAGGATTGATAACTTTGGAGTTTCAGTAAAGAACTGATCATTAGAAGAGGAGAATGAACCTTACCTCTAATGGATGAGATCTCTTAATTGGATGTGTTTTCTTGGAAAATCAAAGGAAAATAATAAGGTTTTGTAAATCAAGATTAAAGAATCCTTTAGAAATCAAAAACTCAGTAAATCAAGAGCATTACCTCAAGTTTCTTGAAAATGGGGAGTGTTTGGCTTAAGGAAAACTTTGAGAGAAAATAGAATGAGAGAAAATGACGTAAAATGTGTTTTAATGAAATAGTCAACTCTCTTTTTTTATAAACCCTTTTAATATTTAATTAAAACCTTTTAAAATCTCCTAATCAAGAGAGAAATTTGATAAAAAAACAATTAGGTAGAATATCCCCTTAAAGATTCAAAGTTCCAATCCTTTTACAAAACAGTCACTAAATCAACTTTGTAAAAATCGCATTTTTGTCACTAACACAAAATGTCCCACTTCCAAAATCATTTTCTTAAAAATGATTTTTCCAAAATCATTTATATAATTAATAATGATTTTTAAGCATTTTCTCATATTTTTATCATAAGTCGTACCTTGATTTCCCTAAACCGCTCCCAAAAACTCAGATCTCTAGTCTATGCTCTACGAACCTCGAATTGACCTCAAATACTTCTAGGCCCAAAATTAGGACGTTACAACATGCACACATGAGGTGAGAATGTCCTCATTTGGCTCGAGTGGCGCAAGCTCCTGTAGCTGTAGCGCATAATGCTTGTTGGAGTTGTGGTTCGGCTGACCATTTGAGACGTGATTGTTCATTGTTGGATGGAAGTGGTAAGGTTAGAGCACCAGTTGTTGCACCATAGCAAGTCTGTGGGCTCGGTCGTGGTAAATTTCAGCATAGGGAGGATGGTCAGAGAGTTGTAGCACATGTTGTAGCTATTCAACCCTGAGGGTGGTGGTCCTGCGAGGGTGTACGTACATCGCGAGGGACGCAATGACACTGATGTGTTTGCAGGTACTTTCACTTTGCAATCCTTGTCTTTGTTATCTTTGATTGATTTTGGTTCTACACTTTTATACATCTTAAGTGAGCATGCACATTTGTGTGATATCCTTGTTGAGATGTTAGATGTGGGAACGCAAGTAACTAGTTCCTTTGGTGAAACTATTGTTACAAGAAGGTTCCATAGGAGATGTCCTTTATCTGTTCAATGTCATGTGTTTGTAGTTGAATTTAATGGAGTTTCCTTTCTATGGTTTTGATGTAATCCTTGGGATGGATTGGTTGACTGAGCATAGGGTTGTAGTCAATTTTAATTCTAAGCGAGTTACCTTGAAACTTGATGATGATTATGAAGTGGTAATCGTGGGTGAGAATGTGATGTTCTTGTCCAATGCTATTTCGTCTCTTGAAGCGATTCGTTTGATGGAGTTGGTTTGTGAAGCTTTCTTAGCTTTTGTGATGAATCCATGATCAAAGGAAGTGCGTGTACAAGACATATGTATCGTATGAGAGTTTCCGGGTGTATTTACGGAAGAGTTTCTTGGGTTGCCACTGAATAGGGAGGTTTTGTTTGGCATCAAGTTGTATGAAAATACGAATCCAGTTTCTATTGCCCCTATCGAATGGCTCTAAAAGAGTTGAAGTAGTTGAAGACACAACTTTAAGAGTTGCTAGATCGAGGGTTCATTATGCCTAGTGTTTCACCTTGGGGTGCACCGGTATTGTTTGTAAAGAAGAAAGATGGCACGATGCGAATGCGTATAGATTATCGCTAACTGAACAAGTTGACGATTAAGAACAATTATTCTTTGCCAAGGATTGAAGATTTGTTTGATCAATTTCGAGGTGCTTTAGTATTTTCTAAGATCGATTTGAGATCAGGGTATTCTCAGTTGAAGGTAAAGGATGTGGATATGCCTAAGACAGCTTTTCGTACAAGATACAGGCATTATTAGTTCTTGGTGATGTCGTTTGGTTTGACGAATGCGCCTGCTGCATTCATGGATATTATGAATCGTTTGTTTCATGAGTTTTTGGATCTGTTTTTGGTTATGTTTGTTGATGATATTCTCGTGTACTCTCGTACCGAGGAGGATCATGATAAGCATTTGTGGATTGTGTTGCAAGTGTTGATGTAAAATAAGCTTTATGCCCAATTGAGTGAGTGTGAGTTTTGTCTTAGTGAAGTTATCTTTCTTCGAAATGTGGTGTCGGCCGAAGTTATCCGGATTGATCCACATAAGATTGAGGCGGTGATGAATTGGAAGATGCCTAAATCAGTGACGAAAGTTTGTAGTTTCCTTGGTTTTGCAGATTACTATTGAAGGTGTTTGGATGGTTTCTCTAAGATTGTTGCTTCGTTAATGAAGTTGCATTGAAAGAATGTTTGTTTTGAGTGGACAGATGTTAGACAACAAGCTTTCGAGAGGTTGAAGAAGCCTTTGATGCAAGCTCCTGTCTTGATTCAACCTGAATCAGGTAAGGAGTTTGTAGTTTATAGTGATGCATCGTATGTTGGTTTAGTTTGTGTTTATACAAGGTGGGAAGGTTGTGGCGTATGCATCTAGACAATTGAAGGTGCACGAGTGCAACTATCCTAGTCATGATCTAGAGCTTGCTACAGTTGTGTTTGCTTTAAAAAATGAAGGCATTACCTTTACAGTGAGAAGTGCGTGATTTTTACGGATCATAAGAGTTTGAAGTATCTAATGTCTCAGATAGAGTTGAATCTTAGGAAACGAAGATGGTTGGAGTTGCTTAAAGATTACGACTTGACGATAGAGTATCACCCTAGAAAGGCCAATGTTGTGGCTGATGCCTTGAGTAGGAAGGTGGTTGTAGGAAAAGCAGTTGCTTGATGATTCGTTGTTACCGTGTGTTCAGGACATAGCGGATGGGAATACAATGGAGTTTTGTTTTAATGATGATGGTGTTTTGTGCTTAAAGATTCAAATAGTTGTGTTGGATGATGTTGAGTTGAGGCGCACAATTTTGACTGAGGCTCATAGCATCCCTTTTTCCATGCATCCTAGTAGTACAAAGATGTATTGTGGGTTGAAAAATGAGTACTATTAGGTTGGGTTGAAAAAGGATGTCGCTGAATTTGTGAGTAAGTGTATGGTTTGTCAGCAAGTGAAAGCTAAGCATAAATTTCCTTCCGGTATATTGCAACCTTTGAAGATACCCGAATGGAAATGGGAGAGGATTAAGAGAGATTTCATGTATGGTTTGTCTTTGACCCTATCAAAGAAGAACTCTATTTGGGTGATTGTTGACCGTCTTACGAAGTGTGCGCATTTTATATCTGTGCATACTACGTATATGTTGGATAAGCTGGCAGAGTTGTATATTGCGGAAATAGTGAGGTTGCATGGTTTACCTAAATCCATAGTGTTGGATATTGATACAAGGTTTACAGTAAGGTTTTGGGAGTGTTTGCATAGAGCTTTGGCTACACGGCTTAATTTCAGCACCTCGTATCATCCTCAGATGGATGATCAGTCTGAGCGAGTTATTCAAGTGCTTGAGGATATGTTGAGGAGTTGTGTTATAGATTACCTAGGTTCTTGGGAGAAACAGTTGCCTTTGGCGGAGTTTTCTTATAATAATAGCTATCAAGCAAGTATACAAATGGCTCCGTATGAAGCTTTGTATGGTAGGAGCTGTAGGACGCCTCTTTATTGGGCGGAAGCGGTGGAAAAGTTGGTTTCCTTGCCGAATTTGCTTAAGGGAACGGTGGAGAAAGTAAAGCTTGTTTGTGATCGGTTGAAGGCAGCATCTGATCGTCAAAAGTCTTACGCGGATTTAAAGTGTAAGGAGATTGAGTTTGCGGTTGGTTATCGCGTGTTTTTGAAAGTGTCACTTTGGAAGAAGGTGATGAGGTTTGGACGTAAGGGCATTCAAGGTTTATTGGACCATATAGAAGTGGTGGAGCGTGTTGGTCCTGTAGTATATCGGTTGAGGTTGCCTCCCGTGTTGGAGAAAATTCATGATGTGTTTCATGTTTCGATGTTGATAAGCTATAGGTCGGATTCGTATTATGTTATGCATGTTGAGGAGATTGAGTTGAATCCAGATTTGTCTTATGTTGAGGAACCTTGTTGAGATTCTTGATTCTAGTAACAAAGTTCTTCGTGGTAAGACGATTGAACTTGTGAAGGTGTTGTGGCGACATCGAGGAGTTGAGGAGGCCACGTGGGAAAGAAAGGCGGACATGATAAAGCAGTTCTTGGACCTTTTTCCTTCAGGTAAAATTTCGAGGACAAAATTTCCTAAGTGGGGGAGAGTTGTAACGCCCTAATTTTGGGCTTAGGAGTTAGTCGTGTTCGGCTAAGAGGTTCGGGTGAACCGGTTCGAGTGAGTTATGCTAATTTCGGGATTAATTTGAAATGAATAGTTTTTAAGGGAGATAAAATATAGAAAAAATATTTTATAATCTTAAAAGAATGTTTTTTAAGGTTTTGTAGAGTTCAATTTGATGAAATTGGACTGATTTAATTGGTATTGTGAAAATGGTGACTACTTTGTAAAAATTGCAAAATACGTTTTAATGACTAAATTGAAGAGGGCCAAAATTTAGAAACCTTAGGGAGCTATTACACCAAGGTGTTATCAGCCTTTTCCCTTGATTTTGTATTTTTAAAAGATTTAATTAATTGATTTATTAAATGAGATTTGATAAAAAAAGGATTTTAAAAGGCTAAATATTTTCTTCCATAACTACTTTTCTACTAAACTTTTCTATCAACTTTCTCATCAGCCAAACTATCTTTCCATCACTAAAATCTCCAGAGATTTTTTTCTATTTTCATCCACTTTTGATTTCTAAATGGTTCTCATGGATTTCTACATCAACTAGCTATAGATTTCTTGAAGGATTTCTTCTAAATCATTGCAATCAATGGAAAAGCTTGTGTTAGAGGTGATCTTTCTTTTCTCTCCTCTAATCAAGGTTCTTTATTGAGATTCCCAAGTATTTGGCTCTCTAATTGTGTTTAATAACAAGGTTTTATAATCTACTTGATGAAAATGGCTAAATCAAGCTTTGAAAGATGATTTCTCATGGTTTTCGTAATGGTATTGTTTTGATTTATTTTAGGTTGATTTTAATCATGATTTGAATGTTAAATGGTGTTGAAATAAATGTTTTATAATCGTAATCTTGAAATGAGTTGGATCTCTAATTGTTAGATTTGGGGTTTTTTGGTGTTAATGTGGATCTGGTGTTTCTAGAGGTATAAGGATGTGATTAGATTGTCTTTAGATATTAATTCAATATTAAAAATAGGTGAAAGTGATAGGTTTTGGCTGGGCTGAGTTTGTAGTGAAATCAAAGGTGTTTTCGGTTGTTTCATATAGGCATTTTGGTGTTTTTGGGCAGAGCAACGGGGTAGCTTTGTTTGTTGGAGATTTCAATGCATTGTGATGCATTAATCCTCTTTTCTTGTGTGTTATAAACAGAGGAGAACGTATCAGAAGCAATCAGTGAAGGTTCGTGAGCTTTGATTGCTTGGATTCACGCCGGCTAGTCGAGTTTGCGCGTGTCGGTGAATGAGAACGTGAATTTTAGTTTTGAAATATTAAAAAGATGATTTGGGAACTTAGTGGTAATCTTGAAACACTTAACTAAGTTCGGAAGTAATGAAAGAAATATTCTCTATCGGTTGTTCTATTATGTGATGATTTATGCACTGTTTTGAATTAATGGTTTTACCTACTATTAAAGCATGTTTAAAAGAATGTGGTTACTGTTTTTATTGATGTGATGTTGAAGGATGCATATGGTAAGTGGTCCTTGTAAGTATATGTCTTATACTTGTGATTTTAAGCATGGTTTAATGCTTTGAAAAATGGTTTATTGATGATGCTTTGAAAACAGTGAGGCATGTGATTAAATGTGAATTATATTGGCAAATGATATTGTGAAAATGGTTTATAAATGATATCGGATATAGTTAGTCGGCTTTAGGATCGAGTGAACTATAAAAGGTCGCCTTGGATGTCGAGGTGTTGGTGTCTCATGGCTCCCTCCAAGTACCCTAACGATCGAGGAGGTTGGTGTCCCATCTCTCGTTAGTGGATTAAGCGTCTAACTGATGATTGGGGTTGGTGTCCCCATAGATTGTTTATGTTGCGATTGTTGTTACATTGCTATTCCGGTTGAGATGGCTTGAAGTGTCGAGTAGACACTTGTTAAATCCGTGTATCCGATATGAGGCTTTGAGTTGTGAACTTGTTAATGATCACTTGTAAGCCAATATAATTGATGATGTATGATTGAATGGTTTATTTCGCATAATGTGGTTTATGCATGTTTTACTCCTTAAGGTTTGCATATGGTAGCTATGCATGGGAAGGCTTAAATTGAGTGTGGTTTGGAACTTGTCGATGATTCATGATACATGTGGTTTGATGTTTAACATGTTGATATAGTTTAAGGAAAGTGCATGGTTTTAAAAAGAGCATGATGGTTTTCAAATGATGTTTTTGTAAATTTAAATGAGATTTCAATATGGACATGAAAAATGGTTTTAATGCATTGATGGTGTTTTGCTTATGAGCCTCCTCACTAAGCCTTGTATGCTTACGATCTCATTTTTCCATCAATGCAGATAATTAAGGTTTTGGAGGCAGCAAGTAGCAAGAGATCTCAAGAGACTTTGTTTAAGAAAGTATGTATCGGTTTATACTAAAGTAATAAGGGCAATGGGGGATCCGTTGAGTTGTTGGCAGATTTGTGTAAACTCCCTTTTGAGCAAGAATGGTCTGTTGTTTTAGACTTGTAAATGGCCATTGGAATTCGGTTTATGTTTTAATTTGCATTTCAGTATTTTGCTTGGTTTGACAATAGGTTGCATGCCTATAGTTTACCTTTGATGCAAATGCTCATGTTATGATAATGAATATGCCATGTATGCTTGAGGTTTGATGCTTAAATATTTTTTATGCATGTTGGAAGCATTTGGAATGTTTTAGATTGGATTAAAGTGTGAAAAACCAACAAAAAGTGTCATTACAGGCCCATGTGTTTCGGTACACCTAAGCATGTCTCGAAACAGTGTGCCTGAAATGGCCTAGGGGTTTTGAAACAAGAAGGGGCGTTTCGATACGTTTGGCTACTAGAATACCATGTACCGAAACACCTTAGAGGGTGTTTCGATACGGGCTCAAGCTTTGAGTCTCTTGACCCTGTTCCGATACGGGCATTTCGAAACAGGGCAACCTGTAGCGAAACACCCAGCTGTTAAGTTAGTTATTAGAATCTTCTAAAGATCTGTTTCTTTACGTTTTGGTCCTTAAATGTTGTGGATGCAATTAAATGAGCTTGGATGATTGTTTTGAGTTGAGATTTGACAGAGATGCATGTAATGTGATAAATTAAAGGTTGGTAACTTAAACAATGAAGAAGTCTATGTATTTTAGTAAATTTACAAAATGGTCCCTAAAATGTGTTTGCATACAATTGAGTCCCTAATTGTTATTTGATCAAGTTGTAAATCGTTCCACTGTGATGTTTATCACATAAGATAATAATGAGCATCTATAAATGATAAAATGAAGAAAAAAAATAGGGTCGTTTATTGGGTACACTTCTCGGTTTACTTCAATATTCCCCTTGTGATCCGTTCAGTTTGGTCTTTCGCCCAGACCAAGTCGAGGGGGTTACACCCCAAAACCTTCAAAACATTATTTTAAGATTATAAAATATTTTTCCATATTTTATCTCCCTCAAAAATCATTTATTTCAAATTATTCCCGAAACTAGCCTAACCCACTCAAACCGGTTCACTCGAACCACTTAGCCGAACCCGGCTAACTCCTAAGCCCAAAATCGGGGCGTTACGACTCTCCCCCACTTAGGAAATTTCTTCCTTGAAATTTTACCTAGAGGAAAAAGATAAGGAAACTGGTTCTTCATATCATCCTTTCCCACGTGGCTTCCACTGCACCATGATGTCGCCACAAGATATTGACCAACTCGATGGTCTTACCACGAAGAACCTTGTTGTCCGAATCCAAGATCTCGACTGGTTCTTCATCATATGACAAATCTAGATTTAACTCTATCTCCTCAACAGGCATAACATGAGACAAATCTGATCTATATCTCCGAAGCATAGATACTTGGAAAACATTATTTATCTTCTCCAACTCGGGAGGCAACCTTAACTTATAAGCAACAAGTCCAACACGCTCAAGCACTTCATATGGTCCAATAAACCTCGGACTCAACTTGCCCTTCCGGTCAAATCTCATCACCTTTTTCCAAGTCGAAACCTTCAAAAACACCTTATCACCTACAACATACTCAACTTTTTTACGCTTCAAATATGCGTAAGACTTTTGCTGATCCGAAGCCACTTTCAACCGCTCCCTAATGAGCTTCACTTTTCCCGTAGTGCCCTTTAACACATTAGGCGAAGAGACAAACTTTTGTCATGTTTTCGCCCAACAAAGAGGCGTTCTACATTTCCTTCCATACAAGGCCTTATGAGGAGACATTTGAATACTTGCTTGATAGCTATTATTATAAGAAAACTCCACCAAAGGCAATTATTTCTCCCAAGAACCTTCGAAATATATAACACAACACCGTAACATATCCTCAAGCACTTGGATAACTCGCTCAGACTGGCAATCCATATGAGGATGATACGAGGTAGTAAAATTAAGTCGTGTACCCAAAGCTCTATGCAAACACTCCCAAAACCTTGTTGTAAACCTTGAATCTCTATCTGAAACTATAGACTTGGGAACTTCATACAAACACACTATCTCAACAATATATAAATCCGCCAACTTATCCAAATTGTACGTAGTATGCACATCTATGATATGCGCACACTTCATAAGACGGTCTACAATCACCCAAAAGGAGTTCTTCTTTGACGGGGTCAAAGGAAAACCGAACACGAAATCCATCATAATCCTCTCCCATTTTCATTACAGTATCTTCAAAGGTTGCAACAGCCAGGAAGGAAACTGATATCCAAATTTCACGCACTAACAAACCATACACTTACTCACAAATTCAGCAACATCCTTCTTCAACTCAACCCAATAGTACTCATCCTTCAATTCACGATACATCTTTGTAGTACCAGGATGCATAGCAAAAGGACTGCTATGAACCTCAGTCAAGATAGTGCGCCTCAACTCAACATCCTCCGGCACAACTATTCGACTCTTAAAGCACAAAACATCATCATCATTGAAACAATGGTTCGTTGGATTACCTTCCACAATATCTTGCAAATGTAGCACCAGCAAATCATCAAGCAACTGCTTCTCCTTAATCAACTCTAACAACAAAGGTTTCACTTGTAACTCAGCCACCAAATCACCATCCCGCGATATACTCAGCCGAGCAAACATCACCCTCAACTCCACAGCTACCTTCCTGCTCAAAGTATCGGCTGTAACACCCGGGTTTGGGGGTCGGGTGAAAATAATATTAAAATAATATTTTGAGCTTCCGTTTTACAATTAAAATAATAAAATAATCTTTTGGGGCTCGGGTTTCAAAACAAATATTTCATGTTGGACTTAAATTGATTTGAAACTCAAATTCCATGGAATTTACAAATATTTGAGATTGTCATCTCATTAATGGCAAAAGAGTAAATAAATGGACTTTCAAAATTAAAACCCTTTTTTATTAAAATAGTCTTTTGTCATCTTCATCCTCACTCCTCCATTTTCATTTTACACGACATAAGAGCTCTTCTTCTCCAAATCACTATTCCATCATATTACTTGCTCTTTGTTGGTGATTTTCGAAAGGTAAATACGTTTTTGACTTGTCCTTACCTTCCTCTTCATGTAGGTACCATTAGTTTTCAATAAAACCATGTATTTTGTATTTTGGGTTTTTCAAAGATTTTGTTAAAGGTTGAAGCTTTATGGATTTTTAACCAAGCTTTTGATTTATTGTTGTTAGATATGTTGTTTGTGAACCATAAGGTCCAACATATATGAATTTTAAAGGGTTTTATGAGGATTCTCGGATTTGGGTTTAAGTGGGGTTTTTGAAGGGTTTAAAGGTTGGTTTTGGGGTGTTTTATGTTGGAAATTGAGGGCTGATGTTAGTGTGATATTTAAGGGTTGTTTTGGGAGCATTTAAGTGTGTTAAAAAGGTTGAAATCAAGATTTTTGGACTGTGCTAAAGGGCTACTCGAGATTGAGGTTTTGGGAGTTGTTCATAGCTTGAATTCATGTGTTTTATGCTTGAGTAGTGTTCTGGGTTTGCTACGTTGATGTGTGAACTGGTTTGAGGTTGTTTTGATTGTGTTGAGTTGATTAGAAGCAAGAATTTGTGTTGGTGAAGCATCGGGAACAAATCCGGAATCGTTGGAAGCTTGATCGGCTAGTGTGTTGAGCTTGGAATAGTCGATGAGTGGTTAAATGTTTTTAAATGGTTTTCGAGTATTGGTTCAAGCATGTGGACTAGGTTGGGATTGGTAGACCCACCTAGAGTTGGGATTAGAGTGGTAGCCTAATCCCAAGCCTTAGTTAGAGACTTTGGTTGAACTCTAATTGTTGTTTTTGCCTCATGTTTATTTGTGGTTAATGTGGATATGTATATGGTGTTATACATGTATGTTGAGGCATGGTTTTGATGCATTGTGATATGCATGTGGATTGTGCATGATGGTGATCATTGTAAGTACGTGCTAAGCACGGAAGTTGTTATGAAATGATATTGTGGATTGTGTTTAGTATTGGCACTAGTATGATTGGGTACAATGATCGATCATTAGGATGTTTAGTGTGCACACGTGAGTCAAATGTGCGCATGGTCTTGGTGATGGTAGTCATCAAGATGGAGTACGGGTTCGCTCGGAAAACCTTCTAATATATATGTTAGTCTGTGATGAGTGTAATCCCATCGACGGGGCGTGAGGATGAGTGGAATCCCCTCCGCGTGAACGGTGATGAGTGTAATCCAACCGTAAGGTAATGGTTGTTGTTGGATGTGAGTTCCAACGTTTTATCCGCGTATTCGAGTCATAGCTAGGTGCCAATATGAGTTTATATGTGTGCCAATATGATTTGAGATGAGTTGCCAATATGGATTAATATATGGGTTTACCTATGATGTGGATTTGAGCTTGTTGAGCATGGCATAATATTGAATATATGTTCATGCATCATATATACTTTTGGCTCTTGTGGATCGAAGGTAAGATCATGCATTCTACCTTGGTTGTGCTCGTGCTTGGACCCTGCATTGTCGAGGTTTGTTTTAATAAGCTTACCCTCACTAAGCTTTATGCTTACGCTCTCTTTTGTTCGACAATGCAGATCCGTAGTTCATGGGTTGCTTGTGAAAGGAGAGGGCCTCCAAGTGTGCTTTGTGGTGCTATCTTAGCTTTCAAGTATGGACATTTTAGTTATAAGGTGTAATAGTCAAACAATGGGACATGTATTTGTTGTTTGAGCTTTTGAAGTATGTTGGTGTTTGGTTTTAGGAGCATGTTTAGACTCTTGTTTTGTGGATGGTATGTTTGAGGTTGCTTGCCTAGTGTTTTGGCTTTGTGCCCCTTTATGAATGCTTTATGTATGGTTGTTTAAGGCATGAACCTTTTAAGTGCTATATATGTCTTCTTTTTTGGTAATTGCTTGAATTCCTTGGATGTATGATCCTTGTTCGTTTTGGTTTACTCGTATGCTGAAATCTTGGTTGTTAAATGTTTTATGTATGCTTGCGTGTGGTTAGGGAAGTCTTAAATTGCATCTAGAGTTGTGTTTTAGAGTCTTTGGCTGCAAATTTGAGTATTGCAGTGCAGGGCGTATCGGTACGCCCAAGGGCCGTATCGATACGGTCCTACACTTTGGGACTCAAGTTTGGCCTAGCGTACCGATACACGAGGGCGTATCGATACGCCAAAGCCTCTCTGGAAATATGAGATTTTGACGAGATTTTGGCGTATCGGTACGGGTCTAGGGTGTATCGGTACGGTCTTGTATCGTTGACTGTGAGAAGTTGAAGTCAGGGTGTATCGGTACGGTAAACATGTTGTTGCATGTAAAAGAGTCTATCGCAATGTAGTGCAAGTTTACACGACGCAAGTAGTAAAGTGATACGTAATTATCGAATATCGTCTCCACAGGGACTGAGCTAATAGCTTTAACCTGGAATTACTGCACAAGAGGGAAAAGAAATAGTTTAATTGTGTGTCACGAGATAATAAAGAACAATGAAAATAAAAGAGTAAAGTAATCAGGATAGAGAGAATGGGCCGATATTGAATTGCTCAGTAGTGTAGCTGTTGCAAAGTCTAGGAATATATGTTCTGTCGTTGTGCCTGTCGCGGCAGCACCTGTCGCGGCAGCGGTCTGTTGTTAGTCGCGGCAGTAATCACACAACTATGTACTTCAAGCTTGGCAAGAATCCCTGCTGTGCCTTGGCCCATCCCTATGTCCAAGTCTGTCGATGAACACATCTTTGATGATACCTCCCGGCGTAAATCGAAGGATGAACACCGATGTTGTTGAATTCTTCTTTAGCCACTTAACTCCGTCCTATCCCTAGGTCCGAGATAGTTCAACCATAAACTGGAGAACCCGTACTTATTCCTTTCGTATACTTAACTCTCCCGATATTAAGTAACTGTGTAATCTCACAATGCTATCCCGATACTCTTGCAAGATGTTGAAAACCAGAATAAGCAAACTTGAAGTCTATTTTATTGAACAGAAAAATTCCTAAAACAAATGCAATCCTTGCAACTACTTTACAAATCAACCCTTAGCCCTAGGGGAAGTTTAGAACATGATGAGAAAGGGAAAACGGCTAGGGTTAGAAGAGAAGGCTAGAGAGTAAGATATCCTCCCCTAGGTCGAATTACATGCCTTTATATAGGCCTTGAGTTCTAGTTTTCTAATATGGCAAGAATACAAGTTTAAATTAAAGTACAACTCTATTAAAGACTAAATCTTCAGAACATAAGTCTTTAATTCGTCCTTCCTTCTTGCTTGGAGTTTCTTCCTTGAACTTTGGGCTTGGCCTTCATTCTGATCTAGGGCTTGGAAAAATAAGGGTGCTCCATGACATATGGGCTTAATTTTCTCTTTCTGTCGAGGCCCACTTTGCTTCTTCTCTTCACCATTGATGTCGTCCTTGGCTGCCACGGTAGCGGCCATGGCAGCATCGTCCTCCTCGTCTGCACATCCAGTTCCAGCTTTGCTTCTTCACTGCCCAGCGTCTGCTTCTCTACTGCCTCCATCTGCTACAGCAGCTACCTGCAAAAGCAACCAATTTCAGTAGAAACTGTGCCATTTGATATATTTGTGATGTATAAATGAAATATAACCTAAATGCAATGAATTATTCTTGAATGCAGTAGAAATATGGGTTAAATAGGGGTAAAATATAGAACTTGTACACACTCAACACACCCCCAAACTCAAGTTTTTGCTTGCCCTCAAGCAATTCAGACCTAAAAAAGAAAAAGAAAATTTTTGTTTGGCTTAAAACAGTGAACTTTTTCCTTACCTACCATTCATTCCCTATTGTGAGCAACACCTTGTTGGATAAATCAGGATTCATCCGGAACCTTGCTATAATTCTCGTGTAGTGTGTGCATGCTTGTGAACAATTATATGCCAAGACTCCCTTAGTTTACTAGAATAGTTGAGCTTCTAACTTTAATTTTCATGCCAATTTTCATCTTTTTGGAGGCAATTCTTAGGCTCCTTTAGTTTTTATGCAGACTCGATTCTATTTTCTCAAGCTTAAGTTTGACTAGAGCCGGTTTCGGGCACCTCTAGCTAACTTCCTAGAGCCGGTTTCGGGCACCTCTGGGTGTGTTGAGTCTATTTTTCTTAACTTCTTTTCCTAGAACCAGTGTTAGGCACCTCTAGGGGCAACTCAAGTGTTAAGCTTTATATTCTAGTTTACTAGCAGAGTTCTAAGCAGTATAAAAGTCACAAATGGTGTTTAAGATTTAGAACTATAATAAGGCTCTAAACTGCTCCTAAAATTATCCTAAAGGCACTGCCACGACAGAGGCTGTCACGGCAGGTAAGTTCAGTTCAAAGACTAAAGCCAATTTTTTTAAGCAAAAATAAACTAAGTAAAAGACACAATTTTTAAACTTAAAAAGACTCAATTAATGGAGGGATGCCACCCCCAAACTCGAGGGTTGCATTGCCCTCAATGCAAATGAAAGAAATGAAAAATACAAATAAAAACAACATCACAAAATATAAAAAGGCAGACAACAATATAAGATAAAAACTTAAAATTTCAAGTGTTGTCGTCGCTGCTGTTGCTGCTGCTGCTGAGTTGAATCTGCCGACGGGCAGTGACTTTCTTTGCTGGTGCTGGCAGACGGATGGGAGAGGCAAGAGTGTTCTTCGTTTTGGCTTCTCGTGGAGGTTGGATGCGGGTAGGGGAGATATGAGGTGGTTTCTCCAATACCTGAACCTCCTCGGAGCTGCTACTACTGCTACCGTTGATGCTGCTGCTGCCGCCGTCAGATTTTTCTTTATCTGCTGGTTCGACTCCGAGGCCTGTTTTCTGTCGTTTCTCCGGGGTGAACTCCTTGGACAAGTTCCTCTTGACAGAGGGCTCGTCATCAGATGCCGCCCAAATTTCAGAGGAGGAGAAACCATCAATATACCTATCGAGGTCGGACATAGGCTCTTTTCTCTTGGCTCCCCTGGCAGAAGTTTCTGTTGTGTGGCTGCCTCCTGCAGCTGTTGTGGCAGGGGTCGGAGTGGACGCGGCAGATGGTGTTTTTGGTGTGGCAGTAGGGGTAGGGGTATGGGCAGGGTGGGTGCAGCAAATAAATGGTTGGGGAATACAGGGAATAGTGCATCAGGGAAATTAAGAGAGGTATGGATGAAATGTACTGTGGCGGTGGTGAAGTCTCGGATGAAACTCATCATGCCTAGCTGTCGTTCCTCCATTTTTTGTATGGCCGTGAGTATTTGTGTGGAGGTGTCTGCTGGAGGAGCTGCTGCGGTGGGCTGCCTGGGCTCTGTGGCGGCAGGCTCGGTGTCGGTGGGCTCTGTCGGCTCAGCTATCGTGGCAGTGGGGTCAAAGGACGACAGGGGTGTGGCAGCTTTGAGTTCCATCAGGCTGAGGATGTTTCTGTCTGTCCAGCCTTTCCCTCGAACTCGTAAATCTTCGGCAGCTTCTGGGACATTGTGATCGTGGCAGAGGGCAGTAATGAGGTAAGGGTAGAAGAGTGGTCCTGACGGCCGGTATGCACAATCCAATATACCCTCCTAAATGTATTTGCCAACGTTAATTGGCCTCTCATTTAAAATAGAATGGATGAGGGCCAACCTTGGTTGGTCGACTGTTGTGTTGTGCGAGGAGGGCATAATCTGTTTCTTGATAAATGCATTCCACATTTTGCCTCCGGCGTGAGTTGAACTCGTTTTACCGTCCTTGGGTGCTTAGGATCGGTATTCCACTCGGTACCCTCTTCTGTGAGTTCTGCCATCACAGCATCTTAGTCGGCAGGCTCTAAACTCTCCACAAATCTCCGGTGGCCATCTTCCTTTCTCTCAACATAGAACCCGTAGAGTGTGTTGATGTATTCGGGCTCGAAAGGTACCTCTTTCCCTCGGACTGTAACTGCTGTTGCTTCCCTACTGTCGATGGCAGCATAAAATTCTCATACGAGGGTCACGTTCATTTCCTCTGGCTGCTCGGCAAATATCTGCCACTGCAGGGCTCTGATTTTGCGGGCTATGAACGGTTGCAGCCTCAGGTTCTCCGTTCTGGAAGTGTAAATGGAGCCTTTCTCCTCCCACATATCTCGGATCTGGAAGGAGCTTGGAGTGGATGCTGCTGGGGCAGATCCTGAGGCAGCGCTTCGGCGGGTATTTCTGGTACTCATGGTGCAAGGACTGTGTAAAGAAAATGAAAGCAAGTAAAATTCTCGAGGGAACAAGTAGGGAGAGTAAAAGTGAGTGAAAAATGAATAGTAAAACGGGGTTTATATAGAGGGGGAGTTGCTGCCCGTTGGAGCTGTAACGGCAGGCGCGAATAACAGGGCCAGCTGTTACGCGGTTTCTGACGCGTCTGTTACGCGTTTGTGTGTCTGTCGCGACAGCGTGTTGACAGGCTGGATTTTCCGCGTCTGTCGGGGCAGTTGTAACGGCAGGCTCCAAAGTTGGGCTTTTTGGGCTGATGGAAAAATGGTGGGCTGAATTCACTTCTCCTCTTCTCCTTGTCTCCTTTATTTCCTGAAAATAATAAAAATAAAAACTTTAGTTCCTAAAAATAATTCTAATTACCTAATAATAATAATAATAATAATAATAATAATGATGATGATAATAATAATAATAATAATAATAATAATAATAATAATAATAATAATAAAATTAGGTTAAATTAGGGATGCCAGGAGGGGCATCTCCTAAAGTAACCACTTCCTGCATTCTTGGGGCTTCAGTCCCCTGATAATGCTTCAATCTTTGTCCATTGACTTTAAATTGGTGCCCGTCTTTTAAAGATCTGATTGTGATGGCACCATGGGGGAAAACCTGCACCACTTGGAATGGGCCAGACCATCTAGATTTCAGCTTCCCTGGGAAGAGTTTCAACCTAGAGTTGAATAGCAACACAAGCTGCCCTGGGCAGAACTGTCGTGGCAGCAACTTCTTGTCATGCCACTTCTTTGTCTTGTCTTTATAGATTCTTGCGTTGTCATAGGCCATTGCTCGAATTTCTTCAATCTCATTCAGATCAAGTAGCCTTTTTTGTCCTGCTCTTTCCAAGTCCATATTTACTGCCTTGATGGCCCAGTATGCTCTGTGCTCAATCTCGACAGGTAAATGGCATGTTTTCCCATAAATCAGCAGGTAGGGTGACATTCCCAATGGGGTTTTGAATGCTGTTCTGTAGGCCCATAATGCATCATTGAGGTGTAGAGACCAGTCTTTCCGAGTTGGTTTAACCATCTTTTCAAGAATGTTCTTAACCTCTATGTTGGATATTTCAGCCTATCCATTGGTTTGAGGGTGGTATGCTATTACGATCCGATGTTTGACACCGTACTTTTTAAGGCAGCAACTATAACCCTATTATCGAAATGCCTCCCTTCATCACTAATGATCGTCTTGGGGATGCCAAATCTGGAAAATATGTTTTTATGCAAAAACCTCTGAACCGTCTTGGCATCGTTCTTCTGAGTAGCGATCGCTTCAACCCATTTGGATACATAGTCCACTGCCAGGAGGATATATAAGTTCCCACTTGAAGTTGGGAATGGTCCCATAAAATCTATCCCTCAAACGTCGAAGATCTCGACCTCAAGAATGTTCTGCAGTGGCATCTCATGTCTCATTGAGATGTTTCCAGTTCGTTGACATTTGTCACAGTTTTTGTAGAATGTTTGGGCATCCTTGAACAGTGGCGGCCAGTAGAATCCAGACTGCAAAACTTTGGCAGCAGTTTTGTTACCACCTAAGTGTCCTCCATATTGTGAAGCATGACAGTGATGAAGCACAGCTTCCTGTTCATCTTGAGGAATACATCTCCTGATAACCTGATCTGCACAATATTTGAAAAGAAGAGGTTTGTCCCAATAATAATGCTTAACATCATTTTGGAACCTCTTCCTAGTTTGGTAGTTAAGGTCAGGAGGAGTTATTCCGCTAACTAAATAATTTACGAAATCAGCATACCAGGGGAGTTTAGAAAACTTACCTGCCGCCATGGCTGTCGCGGCAGTGCTTGTGGCAGCGAACAGCTGCTCGTCAGGAAAGGTCTCCAGTATGTGTGTCTCATATGTTGGGAGACTCTTTCCCTTCTCTAGTCTTGACAAGTGATCTGCAACTTGGTTCTCCGTCCCCTTTTTGTCCTTGATCTCCAGGTCGAACTCTTGCAGTAGCAGAATCCAACGTATCAGTCTAGGCTTTGCATCCTTTTTGGCGAACAGATACTTTAATACAGAGTGGTCTGTGTGGACTATGACCTTCGTTCCAAGTATGTATGAACGAAACTTGTCGATCGAGAACACCACAGCTAACAGTTCCTTCTCTGTTGTGGTGTAGTTTACTTGGGCGTCGTTCAGTGTTTTGCTGACATAGTATATAACATGAAAGAGCTTGTCTTTCCTCTGCCCAAGTGCTGCCCCGACAGCATAGTCACTAGCATTACACATGATTTCAAATGGCAGTTTCCAATCTGGTGGTTGTACTATTGGGGCTGTTACCAGCTTTTCTTTTAGAACCTTGAATGCCTCAGTACATTTAGTGTTGAAGTCGAAGGGACGGTTCTGCTCCAGAAGATAACACAAGGGTTTGGTGATTTTTGAAAAGTTTGCGATAAACCCCCGATAAAAACCAGCATGCCCTAAGAAACTCATGATTCCCTTGACCGTGGTGGGTGGCAGCAGCTTCTCAATTACCTCGATTTTAGCTCTGTCGGCTTCTATGCCGCGGCAGCTCACTTTATGGCCTAGGACTATCCCTTCGTCCACCATGAAGTGACATTTCTCCCAGTTCAATACCAAGTTTGCTTTTTCACATCTCTCGAGTACTTTCTGTAAGTTACCTAGGCAGCTTTCAAAGTTATCTCCAAAGACAGAAAAATCATCCATGAATATCTCCAGGAAGTCCTCCACCATATCAAAGAATATTGCCATCATACACCTTTGAAAGGTTGCTGGTGCATTGCAAAGTTCGAATGGAATCCTCCGAAAAGCGTAAGTACCGTATGGGCAAGTGAATGTCGTCTTCTCTTGATCTTCCGGTGCGATGGCTATTTGGTTATAACCTGAGTATCCATCAAGAAAATAGTAGTAAGGCTTTCCCGCTAATCTATCAAGCATTTGATCAATAAAAGGCAGGGGAAAGTGGTCCTTCCGGGTAGCTTTGTTAAGCTTCCGGTAGTCCATACAAACCCTCTAACCGGTCACAGTCCTGGTTGGGATTAACTCATTTCCTTCGTTGGTTACCACAATTATTCCTCCTTTCTTGGGAACGCACTGCACCGGGCTCACCCACTTGCTATCCGAGATGGCATAGATTATTCCAGCATCTAACCATTTGATGATCTCCTTTCGAACCACCTCTCACATAGCATCGTTTAGACGTCTCTGGGCATCAATGGTCGGCTTGTGATCATCCTCTAAGAGGATTTTGTGCATGCATAGTGCCAGACCGATGCCTTGGATATCAGCTATCGTCCATCCAATGGCCTTTTTGTGCTGCTGCAGCATCCCTATCAGCTGATGTTCCTGTTCCTGCATCAACTTGGAAGAGATGATTACGGGCAACGTATCATTTAAACCAAGGAAAATATATTTAAGCTGCCCTGGCAGGGGCTTAAGATCTAGAACAGGTGGCTCTACAGTTGATGGCTTTTGGACTATATGTTCATTCGAGGTATAGTTTAAGGGCTCGAATAACTTACCTGGATGATTGCCTATCCAGTTTACCTCCTCTTGATCTTCAGTATCAGATATGTCAGATTCTGAAGAGCTGATGTCGTCGTCGCTGCCGTGACAGTCTTCTAAATGGTTGTTGGGGCAGTGGCCAATTTTGATGTCGTGGCATCCCGACCTAATGCAGGGTTGGTCAAGGATAAGTTCAGTGATAGACTTGCATTCTTCTTCTGCATCAGCATGTTTTATTGCCTGGAGAACATTCAGTTTGATCTCTTGATCATTCACTCTCATAGTGAGTTCTCCCTTTTCTACATCAATCAGTGATCTTCTTGTGGCTAAGAAGGGTCGCCTCAGGATGATTGGTGCATTCTCATCTGCTTCACAATCTAAAACAAGAAAGTCAGCGGGAAAAATAAATTTATCCACTCTTACTAGAATATCTTCAATTTTTCCTTCTAGATGAACGTAAGAGCGGTCTGCCAGTTGCAGTACGACTGTTGTGGGCCGAGCTTTTCCAATACCTAATTTCTGAAAAACAGATTTGGGCATTAAATTTATACTACCACCAAGATCACAAAGTGCCTTACCCACAAATTTATCTCCGATTATGCACCGTATGATGAAACTCCCAGGATCCTTCTTTTTCTAGGGTGGATGCTTGTGCAGAATACTCATGCATCCTTCTGTCATTTTGACCGTTTCAAATCCCACAAGCCTGGATTTCTTCGACATGGCCTCTTCGAGAAATTTGGCATAACCAGGCATTTCCCTAACGACATCTAACAGTGGAATATTGATGTGAACCTGCTTAAAAATATCATAAATTTTCTTAAGCTGGGATTCCTGTTTCAATTTTTGTAACCGCTGAGGAAAAGGAGGTGGAGGACGATAATCAGCAATGTGTCCTTCCCACTGCATTCGGATCTGAGGAGGATTAGGTTCTTCATCCTTCTCCTTTGTCCCTTCTGCTGTCGTGACAGGTTCATCGGCAGCAAGCTGTTTGTCGTCTGCCGGGGCAGCGTTCTCGGCAGGTGATTCCAAGGCTGGTTCTTTAAATGGTTCAGCTTCTTTCTCTGGCCCTGGTAATTTCTTCCCACTTCTTGTCGTGATGTCTTTACACTGCTCATGTGTGAGTTGTCTAGCGTTTTCAGTATCGCTAGGAAATCCACCATTCTGCCTCGGTTTAATATGCTGGGAAACCTGACCCATCTGTGTCTCTAGTGATTTCAGAGTAGCTTCATGATTAGTCATCTGCATCTCTGTTTTATCCATGAATCACTCATTTTTCTTGATGAAGTGATTCATGTTCTCAATGTAAGTTCCTGTTTGAGACATAAACGTAGCCAAGGTCTGCTCCAGTATACTAGTCGTGGCAGCTGGTGGCTGTTGCTGCTGCTACTGCGATTGCTGCCGAGTCAGTAATCTAGGTCCTCCCTGATTCTGAGTGTTCTGTGCTTGAGGATTCAGGGCATTGTTAGGGTTGCTCCAAGAGAACTTGGGATCCTTTCTCCAATTGGGATTATAGTTGTTGGAATTGTAATTTTGTTTATTGTAGTTCCCAACATACATCCCTTCCTCTAACTGTAATGGACAATCTTCCGAACTGTGATTCTCATCGCAAGTTCCGCATACCTCTTCAGCAGAGTAGACAGGTTGTGAATCTTCTTTCAAGAGCTTTTTCATTGCCTTTGTGAGATATGCCACATGTGTTTTTAGAGAACTGTCGGCCTCATAATCTTTCACAGCTAGTACTCGTTTACCCCCTCTTCTTGCTGTAGGAAACTGTTCCTCGTTCTTTGCCAGGTTTTTCAATACTACCATTGCGTCTTCTGGATCTTTGTCCAACAGCAATCCATTCGTTGCTGAATCAATTCTCATGCGAGTCTGTAAGTTGGCAGCATTATAAAACTTAATTACCTGGTTCCAAACGAGGAATCCATGCATTGGGCAATTCCTCAGTAGGGTGGTAAATTTGTCCCATGCCTCGTGCATTGGCTCGTCATCTTCTTGTTGAAAAGTAGCAATTTCGTTACGTAATCGCTCAGATAAATGTGAAGGATTAAAACGAGACAAAAATTCACAAGTTAAATCTACCCAAGTTCGTATTGAACCCGGCGTTAGTTTATTCCACCAAGTTTTCGCCCTGTCCCTCAATGAATGAGGAAATAACCGAAGCCTCAGTATCTCCGGATTTACTCCTGGTAGTCTAAACGAACCACAAATTTCCTGGAACATTTTCAGATGTTCCCTAGCATCCTCAGTAGCAGCACCACTAAATTGGCCAGCATTATTTATCATGCTGAACATGACAGGTTTCAGCTCGAAGTTTTCGGCTTCCACATCTAGCAGGGTGGTTTCTAGTTCTACATGATCGTTGATCATGTAATCGCGGCAGGTCCGGCGTGCGACAGCGGCAGGAGGATCGGCAGGTTGATCGTTCCTCCCATCTCCGGCAGGATCTTCAGCATCCTGGGGATTCCCTTGGTTGTTCCTTCTTTCTTCGTGCCTTTCGTTCACCATTGCTTCTAATTGCTCCTCCAGGTATTCGTTTCTTTCAACAAGGAGGCGGACTCTTTTCCTGAGATTGCACGTTCGTTCGATTTCAGGATCTAACTGGTGCTCAGGTTCTTTCCCTCGTTGAGATCTGCGCATAAGCAAACGAAAGACCTTGTGAAAGGTACACGTTGAACAATCCAAGTAAAAACATAAAAAAAAAGAAGTGCAGTAAAAAGTAGGGTAAAGATATGTTGCCAGTCCCCGGCAACGGCGCCAAAAACTTGATGCGTGTAAAAGTGTCTATCGCAATGTAGTGCAAGTGTACACAACGTAAGTAGTAAAGTGATACGTAAGTATCGGATATCGTCTCCACAGGGACTGAGCTAATAGCTTTAACCTGGAATTACTGCACGAGAGGGAAAAGAAATAGTTTAATTGTTTGTCACGAGATAATAAAGAACAATGAAAATAAAAGAGTAAAGTAATCAGGATAGAGAGAATGGGCCGGTATTGAATTGCTCAGTAGTGTAGGTGTTGCAAAGTCTAGGAATATATGTTCTGTCGTTGCGCCTGTCGCGGCAGCGGTCTGTTGTTAGTCGCGGCAGCGATCACACAACTCTGTACTTCAAGTTTGGCAAGAATACCTGATGTGCCTTGGCCTATCCCTAGGTCCAAGTTTGTCGATGAACACGTCTTTGATGATACCTCTCGGCGTGAATCGAAGGATGAACACCGATGTTGTTGAATTCTTCTTTAGCCACTTAACCTCGTCCTATCCCTAGGTCCGAGATAGTTCAACCATAAACTCGAGAACCTGTACTTATTCCTTTCGTATACTTAACTCTCTCGATATTAAGTAAATGTGTAATCTCACAATGCTCTCCCGATACTCTTGCAAGATGTTGAAAACCAGAATAAGCAAACTTGAAGTCTATTTTATTGAACAGAAAAATTCCTAAAACAAATGCAATCCTTGCAACTACTTTACAAATCAACCCTTAGCCCTAGGGGAAGTTTAGAACATGATGAGAAAGGGAAAACGGCTAGGGTTAGAAGAGAAGGCTAGAGAGTAAGATATCCTCCCCTAGGTCGAATTACATGCCTTTATATAGGCCTTGAGTTCAAGTTTTCTAATATGGCAAGAATACAAGTTTAAATTAAAGTACAACTCTATTAAAGACTAAATCTTCAGAACATAAGTCTTTAATTCGTCCTTCCTTTTTGCTTGGAGTTTCTTCCTTGAACTTTGGGCCTGGCCTTCATTCTGATCTAGGGCTTGGAAAAATATAAGGGTGCTCCACGACAGATGGGCTTAATTTTCTCTTTCTGTCGAGGCCCACTTTGCTTCTTCTCTTCACCATTGTTGTCGTCCTTGGCTGCCACGGCAGCGGCCATGGCAGCATCGTCCTCCTCGTCTGCACATCCAGTTCCAGCTCTGCTTCTTCACTGCCCAGTGTCTGCTTCTCTACTGCCCTCCATCTGCTACAGCAGCTACCTGCAAAAGCACCCAATTTCAGTAGAAACTGTGCCATTTGATATAATTGTGATGTATAAATGAAATCTAACCTAAATTCAATGAATTATTCTTGAATGCGGCATAAATATAGGTTAAATAGGGGGTAAAATATAGAACTTTTACACACTCAACACCTGTGTACCGATACGGTCTCCCTAGTTTGACCTTGGGCTGTTGACCTAGTCAAGGCGTATTGATACCCTCTCTTAGAGTATCGATACGGCCTGCTATGAAAGTTAAAATGGGTTATTTTAATTAAATGTTCGTTGTATCGCCTCGCTTGTTTTGTTCCACTGTTGCCTTTTTCACATAGGATATAATAATACATCTAGATAAGATAATATTAAATGAAAAAGTTTTCTTGGGTCGGTAACTGAAGTGGAGCCTTAACGGGTTTCTCCTCGGTTATCCCCGTGTAGCCCACTCGGATCGGTCAAGCGTCCAGACCGGGACAAGGGGGTTACATCGGCCACAACATTGGCCTTACCAGGGTGATACTATATCGTCAAGTCATAATCCTTAAACAACTCCAACAATCTTTGGTGCCTAAGATTCAACTTCTTCTGAGACATTAAATATTTCAAACTTTTATGATTCGTATAAACCACACACTTCTCACCGTAAAGGTAATGCCTCCAAATTTTCAGAGCAAACACAACCACGGCAAGCTCAAGAACATGAGTAGGATAGTTGCACTCGTTCACCTTCAATTGTCTAGATGCGTAAGCCACAACTTTCTCACCTTGCATCAAAACGCAACCCAAGCCAACATACGATGCATCACTATAGACCAGAAACTCCTTACCCGATTCATGTTGAATCAAGACAGGAGATTGCGTCAAAGCTTCCTTCAACCTCTCGAAAGCTTGTTGTCTATCATTTGTCCACTCAAAGCGAATATTCTTTTGCAACAACTTGGTTAACGGTGCAGCAATCTTAGAGAAACCATCTAGAAACCTTCGATAATAACCCGCCAAACCAAGGAAACTACGGACTTCCGTCACCGATTTATGTGTCTTCCATTTCGTCACTGCCTCAATCTTATGTGGATCAACCTGAATACCTTCGGCCGACACCACATGTCCAAGAAAGACAACTTCTTTAAGCCAAAACTCACACTTACTCAATTTGGCATAAAGCTGGTTTTCCAACAACTCTTGCAACACAATCTGCAAGTGCTTATCATGATCCTCCTCGGTACGAGAGTACATGAGAATATCATCAATAAACACAACCACAAACTGATCCAAAAACTCATGAAACACATGATTCATCATATTCATGAATGTAGCAGGCGCATTCATCAAACAAAACGTCATCACCAAGAACTCATCATGCTCGTACCTTGTGCGAAAAGATATTTTAGGCAAATCCACACCCTTTACCTTCAATTGATAGTATCTAGATCTCAAATCAATCTTAGAAAACTCCGCAGCACCTCGAAATTGATCAAACAAATCATCAATCCTTGGCAAAGGATACTTATTTTTAATCGTCAACTTGTTCAATTGCTGATAATCTATACACATATGCATCGTGCCATCCTTCTTCTTTACAAACAAAATTGGTGCACCCCAGGGTGAAACACTAGGCCTAATGAATCCTCGATCAAGCAACTCCTGAAGTTGCGTCTTCAACTCCTTTGGTTCCATTTGAAAGGAAGCAATAGACACTGGAGTCGTATTCTCATACAACTCAATGCCAAACTCAGCCTCTTTGTTCGGTGGCAAACCAGGAAACTCTTTCGGAAATACACCCAGAAACTCACATATCGTACGTATGTCCTGTACACGTACTTTCTTCGATCAGGGATTCATCACATAAGCTAAGAAAGCCTCACAACCCAATTCCATCAAACGACTCGCTTCTAGAGCCGAAATAGCATTGGACAGGAATTTAACATTCTCGCCCACTATTACCACTTCGTAATCATCAGCAAGCTTCAAGGTAACTCGCTTAGCCTCAAAATCAACCACAACCCTATGTTCAATTAACCAATCCATCCCAAGGATTACATCAAACCCATAGAAAGGTAATTTCATTAAATCAACTTTAAACACATGACCTTGAATTGATAAAGGACATCTCTTATATAACCTTCTCGTCAAAACAGTTTCACCAAAGGAAGTAGTTACTTGCATTCCCACATCTAACGTCTCAACAAGAATATCAAGCAAATGTGCATGCTCACTCAAGACCTATGAATGCGTAGAACCAGAATCAATCAAAGATAACAATGACAAGGATTGCAAGGTGAAAGTACATGCAATCACATCAGTATCATTGTGTCCCTCGTGATGTGCATACACCCTTGCAAGACCACTACCCTTAGGTTGTACAGCCATAACATGTGCTACAGCTCTCTGACCATCCTCCCTACGCTGGAAGTTACCACGATCGCGCCCACAGCCTCGTTGGGGTGCAATAACAGGTGCTCTACCCTGACCACCTCCAGCCAACAATAGACAACCACGCTTCAGATGATTAGTCGATCCACAACTCCAACAAGAGTTAACTGCCATAGCCGCAGGAGTCTGTCCCTCTCGAACCAAATGAGGATAGTCATGCCTCAAATGCTCGTGTGATCCACCAACCCAATAGGCATTTTGCTCAGACCTCACCATGTTACCTTAATTTGGCGCACCACGGCCAACATTACCTCGCCTCGGCTCAGGTCGATACCTACGATCACGATGCTGCTTAAATTGCCCACCACTAGGGCCAGAATCTGCAGCTCTCTTACCTGAGCTAAAACCACTCACGCGAGACGACAAGCCTAAACTCTGCTTGATATCCTTAGCTCACGTCACCAACAAATCAAAATATGTGTAATCAGAGGCCAACATGAAAGTCTTCACCTCTTGCACCAATGCATAACGAAAACGGTCGCAACGATGCCTATCACTTGGCACCAACTCAGAAGCATACTGGCTCAAACGAACAAATTGAACCTCATATTCAGCAACAGTCATGCTACTCTGAGCCAAAGACATAAACTCATGTTTCTTGTCATCCAAGTATCTAACTCCTAGATACTTCTTCTTAAAGGCAACTTGGAAGAACTCCAAAGCTGCAGTTACAGTCGTCCACCAAGTGTAAGCATCACCTTGTAATAGCGAAACAGCACATCCCAGCTTACGTGCATCATTGCACCCCATTTGATCCAAAATCCAGATCGTACTGGCCATCCAAGCCTTGGATGCCTCAGGCGACAAACCACGATACTCAACACTGCCCAAACTACGCAAGCGTTCTAACGGCAACCTCATTTGCCCAGCAGCAGGTGCTTGCACTTGAACTTCGGCAACAGCAGCCTAGAATGCTCCATTCATCACCTGAACTAAAGGCGCCAAATCACCTAACACAGGCCCAACTTTCCAATGATGTCCTTGCTCCTCACCCACGGGTGGAGGCGGTGGAGGAGGTAAATTCCCACCAGGAGGAACCTCGTTCTCCTGATTTCCCTACCCTTCGGCAGCAGGGATCGTACCCGACTTCAACTCTCTCTCCTCGGTCCAATTGTGCTATTATAATCAAGGCACGATAATAAAACAAAATAATCAGGCCAGCCTCAAGCAAGGATCCAAGACTTCCAATTCAATTTAAAACATTTCAACTATAGTAATAAGGCAATGGGTATCCCTTTTCCCCCAAGCATGGTATAAAACAATCAACAAACATATCGCAAACACTGTGCATAGCAACCAGCAAGATTCATCTCATGTTATCATATATATATATATATATATCAATCACCATGCATATTGATCAACAATATCAAATTTACATTTAATATGCTGATAACAATCACCGTGCAAAGCAAACAACGTCATACAACTTAAAATTACATCACTTCAACTTAGCAATAACTTACCATCATCCCATTCTTTCGAAACCTAACTCTGATACCGCCAAATATAATCCCCTTCGGCTCGGTCTAGGTGATAAACCAAACCGAACGGGTTACACAAGGAATATTGAAGTAAACCAGGAAGGTTTACCTCAATAAACGACCCTAATTCTTTTCCATTTTATCTTTTCTAAATGCACAATGTTAACCTATGTGTTAAACCTTGTAGTGGAACAAACATCAACCCGATCAAACATTGATTAGGGACTCAATTAAACACAAACACATTTTAGGGACCATTTTTTAATTTTAATAATTTATGGGGACTTCTTCAAATTATAGATTACCATCCTTTAATTAGTCACATTACATGCCACTCCATCAATTCTCAACTCAAAATAGTTACCCAAGCTCATTTAATTGCATCGACAACATTCAGGGACTAAAACGTAAAGAAATAGAACCATGTATCAACTTGGTGTTTTGGTACACAAAGCATCGTACCGCAACGCCCATATCAAAACAAGACCTAGTGTTTTAGAACACGAGCCCATATAGAAACTATCTCAACAACGTTTCGGCACACCCAATTCCAGTAGCCAAACGTTCCGATACACCATGCCCTATATCGAAACCCCATGCCTATTTCAGATACTCTGTTTCGATACAGCCTTACGTGTATCAAAACATTGGGCCTGAAATGTTACATTTTTGCTGGTTTTTCACACTTTAATGCAATCATAATCATCCCAACATGCTTCCAACATGCATACAACATATCTAAACATCAATCCTCAGTCATTCATGGCATATTCATCATCATATCATGGAAAATTGCATCAAAGGTAAACTATAGGCATGAAACCTAGAAAGAAGCCAAGCAAGATACCAAAATGCAAAGTAAAGCATAAACCAAATACCAAAGGCCATTTACAAGTCTAAAACAGCAAATCAAACTTGCTCAAAAGGGAGTTTGCACAAATCTCCCAACAACACAACGGATCCCCCATTGCCCTTATTACTTTAGTCTAAACCGAAACATACTTTCTTAAACAAAGTCTCTTGGAATCCCTTGCTACTTGCTTCCTCCAAAACCTCAATTATCTGCATTGATGGACAAACGAGAGCGTAAGCACATAAGACTTAGTGGTGAGTGTTAAAAAACAAAACACCATCAATGCATTAAAACCATTTTCCAAGGCCACATTGAAATCACATTTCATTTACTTCAAAACATCAATTTAAAACCATCATGCCTTCAAAACCATGCATTGTCCTTAATCAAAAATCAATATATAAACTTCATGCAACATATATTATGAATCCAACAGCAAATCTCATTGCTAACACTCAATTTAAGCCTTCTCATGCATAGCTACCGTATGCAAAGCTTAAAGAGTAAAACATGCATTTACACATTACGCATCATAAACCATTTCATAATACATCATCAATTATATTGGCTTACAAGTGATCATCAACATGCTCATTTCTTAAAACAACATCGGATACGTGGATTCACAAGTGTTGTCCCAACACTTCATACATTCTCACCGGCATCTCAAGGTTCACACACGGAAGCTACCCTCCACCGTTGTGACACACGTGGTGGAGTATTCAGTACACCGTATAAAACCCTCAACACCACTCATCGATAGATGTATAACCCCACTAACGAGAGACGGGACACTATACACTTTCCTCAATCGTTAGGGTACCTGGATGGAGTATTCGGTACATCGTATAAACCCTTCAACATCCAAGGCGACTTGTTTCTAGTGCACTCAATTCTATAGTCGGCTAACTATATCTGATTTCATTTATAAACCATTTTTACAACATTACTTGCCAATGTAATTCACATTTAACCACATACCACACTGTTTTCAAAGCATCATCAATAAATCATTTTCCAAAGCATGAAACCATGCTTTAAATCACAAGTATAAAACATATACTTACAAGGATCACTTACCATGTGCATCCTTCATTATCACATCATCAAAATAGAAAATCGCTTACTTTAAAACATGTTTTAACAGTAGGTAACATGCATTTATAATCAAGTGCATAAATAAATCCATAATAGCACAATTTGAGGGAGAAATTCCTTTCACTTACTTCCGAACTTAGACAAGCATTTCAAGCTTTTATCTAAGTTCCCAAAATCGTCTTTTAAGTGTTTCAAATCTGGAAATCATGTTCTCACTCACCGACACGCGAAACCTTGACTAGCTGATGTGAAACCAAGCGTCTGAAGCTCACATAACTTCATTGATTGCTTCTGATACATTCTCCTCTATTTATAACAAATAAGAGCAGAGGATTAATGCATCACAATGCATTAAAATCTCCAGCAAACAAACCTACCACGCTGCTCTGCCCAAAAACACCAAAACGCCTATCCGAAACAACCGAAAACACATTCGATTACTCTCCAAACTTAATCCAGCCAAATCCTAACACTTCCATCCATTTTTAATCATCAATTAAGATCCAACTATTACCCCCTTATACCTCCAGCAATCACTAAACCACATTAACACCACAAAAATCTCAAATCTAACAACCTAAACAATTAGAGATCCAACTAGTTTCAGGATTAATATGATAAAACATTTATTTCAACATTATTTAACATCAAAAACATGATTAATATCAATCATAACTCGGCCAAAACAGATCCAATATGCAAATCATTCAAAATCACCATTTTAAGCTTGATTTAACAATTTTCATCAAATTAATCATAAAACCTTGTTAAGAAACATAATTAGAGAGTCAAAGGCTTGGAAATTTCATTAAAGAGCCTTGATTAGAGGAGAGAAAAAGAAAGATCACCTCCAACACAAACTTTTTCCCTTGATTAGCATTGATTTAGATGAAAACCTTCAAGAAATCTGTGGCTAGTTGATGTAGAAATCCATGAGAACCATTTAGAAATCAAGAGTGGATGAAAAGAGATAAATCTCTTGAAATTTTAGTGATGAGAAAATAGTTTGGCTAATGGGAAAGTTGAGAGACAAAGTTAGGAGAAAAGTAGTTACGTAAGAAAATGTTTTAGCCTTTTAAAATCCTTTTTATTGGAACCCATTTAATAAACCAATTTATTAAATCTTTTAAAAATATCACAACAAGGGAAAAGGCTAATAACACCTTGGTGTAATAGCTCCATAAAGATTCTAAGCCTTGACTCTTTTCAATTTAGTCATTAAAACGTATTTTGCAATTTTTACAATTTAGTCACCATTTTCAAAATACCAATTAAATCAGTCCAATTTTATCAAATTGAACTTGTAACCCCCTTAACCCGGCCTAGACGGTTGACCCGAATTAAGAAAGTCACACGGGGAAAACCAAAGTCAACCCGAAAGTCAACCTTGATTAACGACCCTTTTTTTCTTTTTAAACTTGTCTAGATGCACATTAAGCCTAATGGTGATCACACAAACATCATACCAAAAGATCACAAACATCAGAGATCAAACAGGGACTCAATTGAACGATTTACAACTTTAGGGACCAAATTGTAAATTCTGATAAATTAAAGGACTTAATCCAAATTGAAGTTACCAACTTGAAATTAGTCAGGTTTCATGCTTCCCTGTGAAATTTCAGCTCAAAAGGACTTCCCAAACTCATACAATTGCACAAACAAGTTTCAGGACCAAAACGCAAACTTTTCAAAACACATAACTGCCAATGTCAGTCCCCAACGGTCAACCGTTCCGAAACGGGAGACAGCCCGTTCCGAAACGCGGGGCCGTTCCGAAACAGGCATAGCCCGTTTCGAAACGGGGGTCTGGCAGAGGCTAAACCGTTTCGAAACGGTGCATACCATTTCGGACGCCTGGGTTCATGCAGGGCATCCGTTCCGAAACGGTGCACACTGTTCCGAAACGCCTGCACAAAATGCAGCAAAAAGGCTTACAAAAACATGCAATTGATCATTCAAACATGCTCCAAACGCTACCAAACTTTGCCAACATGCAATTCAACATATAAACAACATATTAGCATCATCAAATCATCCAATCATCACCATATGCAAAAAGCCCCAAATCTATAGGCATGCTTCCTACACAAGCTAGCTATTCAACACCAAACTTCCAAAACAAGCATATAAAGTTCCAAACCAAAGACCAACAATCTCAACAACATTCAACATACTTAGGGAGTCCAAAACACCTCCCAAAACATACACATTGGTCCCCCATTGCCAAATCACCCAAAAGCTAAAATGTTTAACAAAAACCTTCCATACATCGAGCTTCACTTGAACTTGATTGCTTGCCCTTTCTTGCTGCCCTCAAGGTACTCTAATGCTCTGCATTATTGAATTCAGAAAACGAAGAGAGCGTAAGCAAAAGCTTAGTGAGGAAAGCTCTTAAAAACCATTCAATAATGCAATTCAAAACATTTACAAAACATGCTTTAAATCAACCTTTTCACATGCTCAAAAGCATTCTTAACAAGCAATCTCATGCCTCAACATAAACATTAAAACAAGCATCTCATGCTTCTCAATATTCTTAACATGTCATATTGGCTCAAGTGAAACATTCCATTTATTAAAACAAGTTCAACAATTTTCCCAAGGACTTTTAAACACCTTGGCCCCAAGGACTTTTAAACACCTTGGCCTATGGACTTTTAAACACCATAGAAAGTATCTCATCAAGGACTTTTAAACACCTTGATCCCAAGGACTTTTAAACACCTTGGCCATGGACTTTTAAACACCATGAATGAATCACATCAAGGACTTTTAAACACCTTGATCCCAAGGACTTTTAAACACCTTGGCCTATGGACTTTTAAACACCATAGAAAGGGATCACCTAAGGACTTTTAACCACCTTAGTGTCCACAACATGAACCATCCAAGGACTTTTAACCACCTTGATGTTCATAAGTAACAAGGCTCACTCAAGGACTTTTAACCACCTTAGTGACCTTAACATTTTAAAAACATCACTTGCCAATATACATCATTTTCATCACTTACATCACTGTTTTAAAGCATAAAACCAAGCCATATTCATCATGCATTTAAAAGCATTAAACCACATCATCTCAATGTACAAAAGCAAGGAACTCCTACCTAGAGTTACCTTCAACATATGGCTTACATCAACAGCAAAAACCATGCTAAAACATGCTTTCAAAACAGTATGTAAAACATGCAAATTATCATTTCGCATCACAACAAAGTCATGGCCACCACTAGAGAGAAATTCCGAAAACTTACACTCGAGCTTAGCAAAGTTGTTTAGACTTAAACTAAGCTCCCAAGACATTGGTTTCAAAGCCGAAAACCCATTTTCACTCACCGATTCCACTTCGCCACTTGCCGAAGCACGAATTCAAGCTTCCGGATCAACAACTCTTGGATCCAAAGATGCCTCCCCTGATCAAACACATTAAAGCAGAGGTTTAATGCATCATCAAGCATCAAAAGCTTCAATGAAAGCACTCAACTCGCTGCTCTCATTCAAACACCAATTTCGGCCACCAAACACCACCGAAATTGCATCCAAACCACTTCTAAACAAAGCCCAGCCATAAACCAGCAAAACCTAACATCCATCAACACCATACAACATCTAAAAACAACCTATTAACATCCTTATACCTCCAGCAACAACAGATCCACAAGATCACCTCAAAAACTACCTTAAAACACAAGCTAAACTTAGGAAACTCAACCTATCCGGGATTGCATTGATCAAAACTCATTTCCTTATCAATTTAGAGATCATTTAACATCAAAAACATCTCTTAAATCACAGATTACTCAGATCTAACGAAAATCATCAAAAATCATCAAAATCTTGCATAATAAGCCAAGATTCATTTCAACACTTTAAAACCTTTAATTAAACATCAATTAAGAGTTGAGAACTTGGGAATTTCAGTAAAGAACTGATAGTTTAGAGGAGAAGGGCGTTCTTACCTCCAAACTTGTGTTTCTCCACTTTTTGGAATGAAAAACCTTGATGAAACTTGTAGCAATGGAAGAGATTTTGAAGACACAATGATTTGCTATCAATTGAGAGTTGAAAGGAGGAATTTAGGTGAAGAAATCAGATCAAATTCTCTGGAAAAGGTAATGTTTGGTTGGAGAGAAAATGAGAGAAAGAAAATTGGAAAAGTTGGTTATAAAATCTAAAATAGCCAAAATGGCTTCCCTCCAATTTTAATAACCTTTAAAATCAGAATTTAGACTTAAAATATCTTGGAAAAATCTGGAGAAATCACTTTTGGATTAATAGCTCCTTAAAGATTCAAAGTTTCAACTCTTTATAAAACAGCCACCAAACTTGCGAAAATTACATTTTGGTCACTAGCCAAAATATCAACCTTCCAAAACTCATTTTCCAAAATTGATTTCACAGTTCATCTAATTATATTAAAAGATGATTTTAGAACATTTTTCCATATTTTTAATGCAACCCGAACTAGGCTTTCCTAATTTAACCTCTTAAGATTCGAATAGGACTTTGACCAAACCGGTCAACGCCCAAAACTTCTAAGCCCAAAACCGGGGCGTTACAACTCTCCCCCCTTAAGAAATTTCGTCCTCGAAATTTACCTGAAGGAAAGAGATAAGGAAACTGCTTCAGCATGTCTTCCTTCCGCTCCCACGTGGCTTCCTCAACACCGCGATGCTTCCACAGCACCTTCACCAACTCAATGGTCTTGCCACGAAGAACCTTGCTATCCGAATCCAGAACCTTCACCGGTTCCTCATCATAGGTCAAATCCGGATTCAAAACCACTTCCTCCACAGGCATCACATGCGAAGGATCAGATCTATACTTCCGGAGCATAGAAACATGGAACACATCATGAATCTTCTCCAACTCCTGAGGTAACCTCAACCGATACGCAACAGGACCCACACGCTCAACCACCTCATATGGTCCAATGTATCTAGGGCTCAACTTGCCCTTCCGGCCAAACCTCATCACCTTCTTCCAAGGCGAAACCTTCAAGAACACACGGTCACCCACCGCATACTCTATCTCCTTACGCTTCAAATCCGCGTAAGACTTCTGCCGATCAGAAGTAGCCTTTAACCGTTCACAAATGAGCTTCACCTTTTCTGTGGTCCCTTTCAACAAAGCCGGCATCGAAACCAACTTTTGACCAGTTTCAGCCCAACAAAGAGGAGTCCTACACTTCCTCCCATACAGAGCCTCATAAGGTGCCATCTGTATGCTCGCCTGATAACTATTGTTATAAGCAAATTCAACCAAAGGCAGATGCTTCTCCCAAGAACCTTGGAACTCAATCACGCAGCATCTCAACATATCCTCCAAAACCTGGATAACTCGCTCAGACTGACCATCCGACTGAGGATGATAGGATGTACTGAAATGCAACCTTGTACCCAGAGCTTGATGCAAACACTGCCAAAACCGCGATGTGAACCTCGGATCCCTATCCGACACAATCGACTTAGGCACACCATGCAACCGCACAACCTCAGCAATGTACAGCTCTGCCAGCTTATCCAAAGAGAACGTGGTATGCACAGGCAAGAAATGTGCACACTTCGTCAGGCGATCCACAATCACCCAGACCGAATTCTTCTTCGAAGGAGACAAAGGTAAACCAGATACGAAATCCATGGTAACCCTCTCCCACTTCCACTCAGGGATTTTCAACGGTTGCAACAAACCAGAAGGAAACTGATGCTCAGCCTTAACTCGCTGACACACCAAACACTTGCTCACGAACTCCGCAACATCCTTCTTCAAACCAACCCAATAGTACTCATCACGAAGATCACGATACATCTTAGTACTACCAGGGTGCATAGCAAAAGGACTACTATGACCTTCAGTCAGAATAGCACGCCTCAACTCAGCATCATTGGGCACTACTATCCGACTCCCAAAACACAGCACACCATCATCATTGAAACAGAAATCCGAAGGTCTACCCTCCGCGATATCCTGAACATGAGACACCAAGGAATCATCCAACAGCTGCTTAACCTTGATCATCTGAACCAAAGATGGCTTCACTTGTAACTCAGCTACAAGACCACCATCACGCGATATGCTCAAGCTAGCAAACATGGCTCTCAACTCAACAGCTACCTTCCTACTCAAGGCATCAGCAACAACATTAGCTTTTCCAGGATGATACTCAATCGTCAGATCATAATCCTTGAGCAACTCCAACCAACGCCGCTGCCTAAGATTCAACTCCTTCTGAGACATCAGATACCTCAAACTCTTGTGATCTGTGTACACAGTACACTTCTCACCATACAGATAATGCCTCCAGATCTTCAGAGCAAAAACCACTGCAGCCAGCTCAATATCGTGCGTAGGGTAATTACGCTCATGCACTTTCAACTGCCGCGATGCATAAGCCACCACCTTACCCTCCTGCATTAACACACACCCCAAACCAACATAGGATGCATCACTGTAAACCACAAACTCTTTCCCTGATTCAGGCTGAATCAAGATAGGAGCTTGCGTCAAAGCCGCCTTCAGCTTCTCAAAAGCCTGCTGTCTCGCTTCTGTCCACTCATACTTAACATCCTTCTGCAACAGCTTCGTCAAAGGAGCAGCAATCTTGGAAAACCCATCCACAAACCTCCGGTAGTATCCCGCCAAACCAAGGAAACTACGGACCTCATGAACAGACTTAGGAACCTTCCAGCTCATCACTGCCTCAATCTTCTGAGGATCAACACGAATCCCCTCAGCTGAGACCACATGCCCAAGAAAAACCACCTCTCTTAGCCAGAACTCACACTTGCTCAGCTTAGCATAAAGCTGATTTTCCAGCAAAGCTTGCAAAACAACCCTCAAATGCTCTTCATGCTCTTCCTCAGTACGCGAGTACACAAGGATATCATCAATGAACACCACCACGAACTTGTCCAGGTATTCATGAAACACACGATTCATCATGTCCATGAAAGCAGCAGGAGCATTTGTCAACCCAAACGGCATCACAAGGAACTCATAATGCCCATACCTTGTCCTGAAAGCTGTCTTAGGCACATCCACATCTTTCACCTTCAACTGATAATACCCTGACCTCAAGTCAATCTTAGAGAACACAGCAGCTCCCCGAAATTGATCAAAGAGATCATCAATCCTCGGCAAAGGATACCGATTCTTGATAGTCAACTTGTTCAGCTGACGGTAATCAATGCACATTCTCATAGTGCCATCCTTCTTCTTCACAAACAAGACCGGTGCTCCCCAAGGCGACACACTCGGCCGGATGAAACCACGATCAAGCAACTCTTGCAACTGCGTCTTCAGCTCCTTCAGCTCCTTAGGTGCCATTCTATAGGGAGTAATGGACACAGGAGTTGTATTCTCATACAGCTCAATTCCAAACTCCACCTCGCGGTTAGGAGGTAAACCAGGCAACTCCTCAGGAAAAACACCAGGAAACTCCTTTACAACCCTGATATCTTGCACCCTCAATTCCTTAGAGCTAGGATTCATCACAAAAGCTAGATAAGCTTCACAACCTTGCCTCAACATCCTGCTCACCTCCAAAGAAGATACAACATTGGCAAGAAACTTCACATTCTCACCAACCACCACAACTTCATAATCATCCGCAAGCTTAAGCGAAACACGCTTATTCTCACAATCCACAACAGCACGATGCTCAACAAGCCAATCCATACCAAGGATCACATCAAAACCATAGAAGGGCAACTCCATAAGATCAACATGAAAGACATGCTCTTGAACAACCAAAGGACACCTTCTATACAACTTTCGAGTCACAACAGTCTCACCAAAAGAACTAGTGACCCGAACACCAACATCCAAAGACTCAACAGGCAAACCAAGCAATTCAGCATGCTCACGAAGAATATATGAATGCGTAGATCCAGAATCAATCAAAGAAAGCAATGACAAGGACTGCAAAGTAAAGGTACCTGCAATCACATCTGCATCATTCCTGCCCTCTCTCTGAGCATACACCCTCGCTTGGCCTCCACCTTCAGGCTGAATAGCTACAACATGAGCTACCCCTCGGCCACCTTCCTCTCTCCTCTGGAAATTACCACGGCCGCGCCCACGACCTCTCTGTGGTGCAGCAACAACAGGAGCACGCACCTGCTCACCAGCCAACCTCGGACAATCTCGCCTGATGTGGTCCGCAGAACCACAATTCCAGCACCCATTTCCACCAGCATTACCAGCTGTCACAACAGGAGCTTGTGCCACTCTCTCAGCACGAGGACAATCACGCTTCAAGTGACCACGGGAACCACAGATCCAACAAGCACTAGGGTCAGCTCTAGCATTGCCTCCTCTAGCAGGCACACCACCACCTCTCCTGGCTGAGGACTGATACTTCTGATCCCGTCCCCTCATGTTCCGTCCACCTCCGGAACTATACTCAGCAGCTCGCTTGCCAGCACCCTTAGCGGACAAACTCAGGTTCATCTTAACATCCTTTGCTCGGCCCACCAACACATCAAAATCAACATACTCGGTGGCCAGCAAATACATCTTAACATCCGCCACAAGACCGTAACGAAACCTCTCGCACCTAGCCCTCTCATCAGGTATCAGCTCCGGTGCATACTGACTGAGCCGTACAAACTGTACCTCGTACTCAGCTACACTCATGCTCCCTTGGGTAAGAGACATGAATTCCCGCTTTTTCTCATCCAGATATCTCACCCCCAGATATCTCCTTTTAAACACATTCTGAAACAATGTCCAGGTAACATCAGCTTCAGCCATACCAGAAATGGTAGTCGTCCACCATGTATAAGCATCGTCCTGCAGCAAGGACACAACACAGCCCAGCTTTTGCACATCCGTGCAACTCATCTGACCCAAGATACGCTTGGTACTTTCCAGCCAAGCCTCAGAACTCTCAGCTGATAAACCTCTAAACTCAGTCCCTCCAAGACTGCGCAGACGCTCCAAAGGCAATCTGACTCCAGCATCTCCCTGATGCCCAGCTCCCTGAGCTCCAGCTACTGCTGCTCGAAAAGCACCCGCAATAGCTTGTACCAAAGCAGACATATCAGGCATAGCTTGCCCCTGACCAACCTCTGGTCCAGCAGCTCCAGCACCAGCATCAGCTGCAGCTTCAGCTCTCGCACCTCCAGCACCACCACCAGGCGGAGGAGGTAGAACCGCACTCTCCTCATTCTCGTTAGGAGCCGTAGCTCTCGCATTACCTCTTAACTCTCTACGTGGTGCCATACTTTTACCATGCAATCACAACACAAATAAAACAAAATCAGGCCCAGCAAGGTAAGCAATCCAAGTATTCAAGCTCAATTTCATTTCAAAACAACATCTTTCCTTTAGCTTTTGTTTGGCAATGGGTACCCTCAACATGCAACTTCACAACATACAACTCAATTGCATCAATACCTCAAGCCACTGAACATGCTTTCAGACAACAAGCATACAAGGCAAACATGCTTCAATCATGCATACAAACATTCCCAATTACTCGGAAACTCAGCTCTGATACCACCAAATGTAACCCCCTTAACCCGGCCTAGACGGTTGACCCGAATTAAGAAAGTCACACGGGGAAAACCAAAGTCAACCCGAAAGTCAACCTTGATTAACGACCCTTTTTTTTCTTTTTAAACTTGTCTAGATGCACATTAAGCCTAATGGTGATCACACAAACATCATACCAAAAGATCACAAACATCAGAGATCAAACAGGGACTCAATTGAACGATTTACAACTTTAGGGACCAAATTGTAAATTCTGATAAATTAAAGGACTTAATCCAAATTGAAGTTACCAACTTGAAATTAGTCAGGTTTCATGCTTCCCTGTGAAATTTCAGCTCAAAAGGACTTCCCAAACTCATACAATTGCACAAACAAGTTTCAGGACCAAAACGCAAACTTTTCAAAACACATAACTGCCAATGTCAGTCCCCAACGGTCAACCGTTCCGAAACGGGAGACAGCCCGTTCCGAAACGCGGGGCCGTTCCGAAACGGTGCACACTGTTCCGAAACGCCTGCACAAAATGCAGCAAAAAGGCTTACAAAAACATGCAATTGATCATTCAAACATGCTCCAAACGCTACCAAACTTTGCCAACATGCAATTCAACATATAAACAACATATTAGCATCATCAAATCATCCAATCATCCAATCATCACCATATGCAAAAAGCCCCAAATCTATAGGCATGCTTCCTACACAAGCTAGCTATTCAACACCAAACTTCCAAAACAAGCATATAAAGTTCCAAACCAAAGACCAACAATCTCAACAACATTCAACATACTTAGGGAGTCCAAAACACCTCCCAAAACATACACATTGGTCCCCCATTGCCAAATCACCCAAAAGCTAAAATGTTTAACAAAAACCTTCCATACATCGAGCTTCACTTGAACTTGATTGCTTGCCCTTTCTTGCTGCCCTCAAGGTACTCTAATGCTCTGCATTATTGAATTCAGAAAACGAAGAGAGCGTAAGCAAAAGCTTAGTGAGGAAAGCTCTTAAAAACCATTCAATAATGCAATTCAAAACATTTACAAAACATGCTTTAAATCAACCTTTTCACATGCTCAAAAGCATTCTTAACAAGCAATCTCATGCCTCAACATAAACATTAAAACAAGCATCTCATGCTTCTCAATATTCTTAACATGTCATATTGGCTCAAGTGAAACATTCCATTTATTAAAACAAGTTCAACAATTTTCCCAAGGACTTTTAAACACCTTGGCCCCAAGGACTTTTAAACACCTTGGCCTATGGACTTTTAAACACCATAGAAAGTATCTCATCAAGGACTTTTAAACACCTTGATCCCAAGGACTTTTAAACACCTTGGCCATGGACTTTTAAACACCATGAATGAATCACATCAAGGACTTTTAAACACCTTGATCCCAAGGACTTTTAAACACCTTGGCCTATGGACTTTTAAACACCATAGAAAGGGATCACCTAAGGACTTTTAACCACCTTAGTGTCCACAACATGAACCATCCAAGGACTTTTAACCACCTTGATGTTCATAAGTAACAAGGCTCACTCAAGGACTTTTAACCACCTTAGTGACCTTAACATTTTAAAAACATCACTTGCCAATATACATCATTTTCATCACTTACATCACTGTTTTAAAGCATAAAACCAAGCCATATTCATCATGCATTTAAAAGCATTAAACCACATGATCTCAATGTACAAAAGCAAGGAACTCCTACCTAGAGTTACCTTCAACATATGGCTTACATCAACAGCAAAAACCATGCTAAAACATGCTTTCAAAACAGTATGTAAAACATGCAAATTATCATTTCGCATCACAACAAAGTCATGGCCACCACTAGAGAGAAATTCCGAAAACTTACACTCGAGCTTAGCAAAGTTGTTTAGACTTAAACTAAGCTCCCAAGACATTGGTTTCAAAGCCGAAAACCCATTTTCACTCACCGATTCCACTTCGCCACTTGCCGAAGCACGAATTCAAGCTTCCGGATCAACAACTCTTGGATCCAAAGATGCCTCCCCTGATCAAACACATTAAAGCAGAGGTTTAATGCATCATCAAGCATCAAAAGCTTCAATGAAAGCACTCAACTCGCTGCTCTCATTCAAACACCAATTTCGGCCACCAAACACCATCGAAATTGCATCCAAACCACTTCTAAACAAAGCCCAGCCATAAACCAGCAAAACCTAACATCCATCAACACCATACAACATCTAAAAACAACCTATTAACATCCTTATACCTCCAGCAACAACAGATCCACAAGATCACCTCAAAAACTACCTTAAAACACAAGCTAAACTTAGGAAACTCAACCTATCCGGGATTGCATTGATCAAAACTCATTTCCTTATCAATTTAGAGATCATTTAACATCAAAAACATCTCTTAAATCACAGATTACTCAGATCTAACGAAAATCATCAAAAATCATCAAAATCTTGCATAATAAGCCAAGATTCATTTCAACACTTTAAAACCTTTAATTAAACATCAATTAAGAGTTGAGAACTTGGGAATTTCAGTAAAGAACTGATAGTTTAGAGGAGAAGGGCGTTCTTACCTCCAAACTTGTGTTTCTCCACTTTTTGGAATGAAAAACCTTGATGAAACTTGTAGCAATGGAAGAGATTTTGAAGACACAATGATTTGCTATCAATTGAGAGTTGAAAGGAGGAATTTAGGTGAAGAAATCAGATCAAATTCTCTGGAAAAGGTAATGTTTGGTTGGTGAGAAAATGAGAGAAAGAAAATTGGAAAAGTTGGTTATAAAATCTAAAATAGCCAAAATGGCTTCCCTCCAATTTTAATAACCTTTAAAATCAGAATTTAGACTTAAAATATCTTGGAAAAATCTGGAGAAATCACTTTTGGATTAATAGCTCCTTAAAGATTCAAAGTTTCAACTCTTTATAAAACAGCCACCAAACTTGCGAAAATTACATTTTGGTCACTAGCCAAAATATCAACCTTCCAAAACTCATTTTCCAAAATTGATTTCACAGTTCATCTAATTATATTAAAAGATGATTTTAGAACATTTTTCCATATTTTTAATGCAACCCGAACTAGGCTTTCCTAATTTAACCTCTTAAGATTCGAATAGGACTTTGACCAAACCGGTCAACGCCCAAAACTTCTAAGCCCAAAACCGGGGCGTTACAGAACTCCCCAAATCCTTCAAAACATTATTTTAATATTATAAAATATTTTCCATATTTTATCTCCCCAAAAACCCATTTATTTCAAATTATTCCTGAAACTAGCATAACCCACCCAAACTGGTTCACTTGAACCACTTAGCCGAACCCGGCTAACTCCTAAGCCCAAAATCGGGGCAATACAGGACACCTTCTCAACAGATCCTTAAATCTTTCCCATGCTTCTTAGTGAGTTTCATCCTCAGTCTGCTTGAATGTAATGATCTCACCACGCAACTTGGCAGTGAGTGTTGGTGGCTAAAATCGTATCAAGAGCTTCTAGAAGAAGTCTGCCCAAGAAGTAACAGAACCTGGTGGCAAAGAATTAAGCCACGCCTTGGCTATGTCTCTTAAAGAAAAAGTAAATAATCTCAGCTTCACGGTATCTCCAGATACTCCAGTTTGCTGAAATAGTTGACATATCTCCATGAATTGCTTGAGATGTTACCTTGGGCCTCCAGTAAGTGCTCCATCGAATTGACCTACATTCAAAAGAGTTTGGATCATTACGGGTTTAAGTTCAAAATTTGTCTCATTGGCATTAGTGCCAACAGGTCCTGGCATTAAATTTGCAATGCCAGGTGTTGAATGTTCTCGGATTGGTCTTTCTTCTTCAGCATGGGGAGCAGCATGGTTATTGTTCTCTGGTACGTTCTGATTGTTGTTAACACCATTTGCTCCTACGTTTCCTTGATTTTCGTGATTCATTTCTTGAATTCTCTTTTTCAATCTACAAAAAGTGTGTTCAATCTCAAGGTCTAATGGCCAAGTGTCCTTCTCAGCACGATTTCTAGTCATACACTAATGAAAGCAAGAATAAAATAAACAAAAACAAAACAAGTAAAAATATAAAAACAATCAAATCCATTGCAATCCCCGGCAACGACGCCAAAAACTTGTAGACTCTGTAGAAGATGTGTAAAATGGATGCTAGAAAAAAGGTATAAACAATATGTATTGGGCAGGTTATGCCAAGAGTCTTTTGCGTGCAAGTATACACAGGCTGCAAGTAATACAGCTTGGTAAGTTGAGTTATCGATTCAGCAGAGATTGACTTGATGATATGACCATCAAGAACAAGGACCCGGAGAAGTACCCAAGTGGCCCCATTACACGTGCACGGGCCAAGAAGTTTCAATCAGCCATGGAAAGCTTGTTTACAACAAGTCATGAATGTGGGAAAGAAGAAATAATAAGGGAGGAATGCCTTACCTTGCTCATGCATGCATTTGCATGAGAATTTAAGTATTTCAAACTTCCATTGCATTGATAAAGTGTGCTGGTCATTAAAGCATGCACTTCATTTATAGTTTTAGTTCATTTAGGGAAGTAATTTAATTATGTATCTTAAATCATTCGTTAAACTACTTCATTCATGCATTTAGTTAAATTCAATAAAGTTAGTTCTTTAATTAAACTAGTTCATTCATTTAACTAGTTCACTCAATTAACTAACTCTTTAATTGTTTCATGCATCTATTATTTTAAGTTTGAATAAATCCTTTGTGTGTGTCTAGGTTCATGTGACGTGTGGATTAAAGAAGAGACTTTTCAACTTTAGCTTGGAAACAAGTCATTGATGACCATCTTTACTCATGCAAACAAGGCAATTCAAGGCTGAATTCTTTTCATCTTTTCAAGGCTATTCATCTTCTTAGAGTAACAAAGCATTTAAGCTTCATAATTCACCTATTCAAGGTTGAAATTATGAACCAATGAAGGCCATTCACGTTCAAGAGAAGGGACATGCAATAATCAGCATTCAAATTATGCATTCAAGGCCTTTATTTATCATTTTTTGAAGGCCGATCATATTAGACAAATGGGCAAGCAATGAAGGTTTGTTTAATGTCATTTAATCATCAAATTATGTGATAAAATCAGAAAGGAATTCAAAGAGACAAGCTGATTTGGACGTGTGGGATGTCTACATTCAACCTATGTTCACATTCATTCCCTTTTATCCATTTGCAAGCAAAATGAAGCAGCCCAAGAGTCACCACTCCTTTTGGACGAATTTAAGGCTAAATTCATCTCAATTTAAAGCAAAATTCATCCATCAAAAGGATAAGAAAGAAACGTTCCATTTATTTGTATTCAATAGCATTTAGATGAGCATTCATCTCTTTTTTGTGTGACTTTTCATATGGTGCCTAGCCACACTATAAATAGGCACCTTAGGTTCATTTGTAAGAATTTTATTTTTTTTCTTTGGAGAATATAAACCTTTGAAAGATTGCTTTCATCTTGTTCTTGTGAGAACTCTATCGGCTTTAAGTTGTGCTTGTAGTCTTCTATCCATTTCATTTTACTATAGCGTTGGTTCCAAGCTCTCTTATAGCTTGTGGGTCACGTTCCGCACTCCTCCACCTCGACTCCATCAAATTATATTGATGGTTCCTAGCTCGTTATAGCTAGCGGGTCACAATTCGCTATCCTTGCAACCATACAAATCCGCGCCGCCTTTAGCATCTCTCATCACTCCTTCTTTGATTTACACCTTTCCACGATTATCATCCTCCATCCTTAGCCACCATACTATCCAAATTACCTATCCAATTCCTTTCTTCATTAATTTTTTTATTATATTGCTATTCATCTCACATGTATGTTTTATGATATCTCAGAGTTCAAAGCGTAGCAAAGAATATTTCTTACTAGAATCACGATCGGGCACATCTATATGACTCGGGTCACATTACCGGGTTCATATCATTTGGCATCAGAGCAAGGTTGATTCAGTAAGATAGTCGATGTCTCTCTTCTGGAAAAAAAAGAAAAAAAAATTCAAAAAAAATAGAGAAAGTTAAAGAGGGAGGGGCATCGTATTCTCTATTCTTCTTTAAAAAAATCTTACATCATTTTTTCTTTTGCTACTATTTTGTCATCTTTACCAACTCTCACAATTTACCTTTTTTTGTTGTTGCCACTTTTCTTATCCTACCTTCCAAATTCTTTTCACCAAGTTTTGTTTTTTCAGCCGAATTCTACAAGCCATTTGCAAGCCTTGAGGAAGTTCTTAAAAGGACTTGATTGAGAGCAAGAGTGCACATCAAGGGTAAAAGCCATCCCGAGTGAAACACGAGTGTGAGTGCATTTTCTTGGAGTGGAATAGGTGAGGTTTTGTGTTTGTGAGGTTTAATTTTTTTATTTTTGTTACTAATAATGTCTCAAAATTCCGTGAGAAACTTCGTTGGAGGAAGTAATAATGTTAACGTAGATGCAACTAACTCCAATCTTCAAGATGTTATCCGAGAGATGGGCAGGTTGTTGCAACAAAGGTTGGGGCCGATGCAAGAACGATTAGATCATTTGGAGGAAAGATCTCAACGAAGGCATAATTCAGATCACGAGAAAGAGTATGAGGGAGAGGTGGACGAAGAACTCATAGACGAGCGAGCCTCCCAACAAAGTTTGAGGTGTCGAGAACCTAGGTACCAAAGAGCTCGGCCAAGAGTTGATGATAATCTTAGCAACATCAAAATAACCATTCCTTCTTTCCAAGGAATAACGGATCTTGAAGCTTATCTTGCATGGGAAAAAAAGTTGAGCACATCTTTGAGTGCCACAACTACTCCGAGCTTAAGAAGGTAAAACTTGCAGCCATTGAATTTACAAATTATGCACTAATATGGTGGGATCAGTTGACATCTAGCAGGAGACGCAATGGAGAACATCCAATTTCTACTTGGAATGAGATGAAGGTTGTTATGCGTAGGAGGTTCGTTCCAACTCACTATCATAGGGAGTTGTTCAACAAGCTTCAAAATCTCACCCAAGGCAACTGTAGTGTTGAGGATTACTTTAAAGAGATGGAAGTAGCCATGATTCGAGCCAACATTGATGAGGATCGAGAAGCCACCATGGCCAGATTTCTATCCGGCCTTGATCCTAATATTGCGGCAACTATTGATTTGCAACATTATGTGGAGATCGAAGACATGGTTCATATGGCCATGAAGGTCGAGAGGCAACTCAAAAGGAAGGGCACAACTCGTGCCTATGGAGGCTCTTCTCCTAAATGAGGGCAGGGTACCTACAAACAGAAGGCATCTTTTACGCCTAAAGAACGAAGCGTTCCAACAAAGAGTGTCAAACCCATTGCCGAAACTAGCAAAGGTAAGGCTCCGAATGTTCCAAACCGTTCCCGAGATATACAATGCTTCAAGTGCTTGGGAAGAGGGCATATTGCAAGCCAATGCCCAAATCGCAACACCATGCTTCTTCGTTATGATGGAGAGGTTGAATCAGAACAAGAGGAGGAAGATGAAGTTACTGCCATACAAGAAGATGAAGATGATGATATAGAGTATGCAGCATAAGGAGAGGCCCTTATTGTGAAAAGGAGCCTAAGTGTGCAAGCGAATGAAGGGAATGAGCAACGCGAGAATATCTTTCATACTCGCTGCCATGTTAATGGAAAGGTATGCTTTGTCATTATTGATGGAGGTAGTTGTACTAATGTTTCTAGTACTCTTATGGTAGAAAAACTTAGATTAGCAACCACAAAGCATCCACATCCCTACAAGCTGCAGTGGTTTAATGACGGAGGAGAACTCAAGGTTACCAAGCAAGTTCTTGTTGCTTTCTCCATTGGAAAGTATAAGGATGAAGTTCTTTGCGATGTTGTTTCGATGCACGCTGGCCATTTACTACTTGGGAGGCCATGGCAATTCGATAAACGAGTCATACATGATGGATATACCAATCGGTATACACTCACCCATGGAGTAAGAAAGATTACCTTAGCCCCTCTTTCACCAAAACAAATTCACAAAGACCAAATACATTTGAGAGAAAGTATTGAAAGAGCCAAAGAGAGAGAATCAAAAATGGAGGTAAAAGCAAGTGAGAGTGTGAGGGTGCGAAAATGAGTGTTTTTACCAAAGAAAGAGAGTTGAGAAAGTGTTTGCTGTCGAGAAAGGAATTACTTGTACTTGTGTACAAGGAAAGTTTATTGAACACTAACCAACTTGATCACACTTTGCCTTCTTCTATTGTGTCTTTGTTACATGAATTTGACGAATTATTTCTGGAGGAGATACCAAGTGGGCTGCCACCAATCTGTGGCATTGAACATCAAATAGATTTCATTCTCGGTGTCGTCATTCCTAACCGTCCAGCTTACCGAAGCAATCTCGAGGAAACCAAGGAGTTGCAAAGGCAAGTGGCTGAACTGATGGCCAAAGGCTACGTGAGGGAGAGCCTTAGCCCATGTGCCGTTCCGGTATTACTTGTGCCAAAGAAGGATGGAACTTGGTGCATGTGTGTAGATTGTCAAGCGGTAAACAAAATTACGGTAAAGTATCGTCACCCTATTCCTCGTTTAGATGATATGTTAGATGAGCTTAGTGGTTCTAACCTTTTCTCTAAGATTGATCTTAAGAGTGGTTATCACCAAATAAGGATGCGAGAAGGTGATGAATGGAAAACAGCATTTAAAACAAAGCAAGGACTCTATGAATGGTTGGTTATGCCTTTTGGCTTAACTAATGCACCAAGTACTTTCATGAGGTTAATGAACCATGTTCTTAGACTGTTTTTGGGTAAATTTTGTGTGGTTTATTTTGATGACATCTTAATCTATAGTAAATCAATGGAAGAACATGTTCAACACTTGAGGTCAGTTTTGTTGGTTTTAAGAAAGAAGAAGTTATATGCTAATTTAGACAAGTGTACATTTTGTACTGACAAAGTTGTCTTTCTTGGTTTTGTTGTCAGTTCTAAAGGCTTAGAGGTTGACAAAGAGAAGGTTAAAGCTATTGAAGAATGGCCACGAGCAGCAAGCATTTCCCAAGTTAGGAGTTTCCATGGACTTGCAAGCTTTTACCGGAGATTTGTGTTAAACTTCAGCACCATTGCCGCCCCTTTAACTAGTGTCATCAAGAAGAATGCTAACTTTTTCTAGGGGAGACCAAGAGAAATCTTTTAATGACATTAAAGAATGTTCAATTCATGCCCCTTTGCTTACCTTGCTTGATTTTAACAAAACGTTTGAAATTGAATGTGATGCATCAGGTGAGGGAATTGGAGCGGTATTATCTCAAGGTGGACGTCCTATAGCATATTTTAGTGAGAAATTAAGTGGAGCTACGTTGAATTATCCAACATATGATAAGGAGATGTATGCCCTTGTTCGCGCAATGGAAACATGGCAACACTATCTATGGCCTAAGGAGTTCATTATTCACACCGATCATGAGGCATTGAAGCACATTCGGGGGCAACATAAACTCAACAAACGACATGCCAAATGGGTGGAATTTCTTGAATCTTTTCCCTATGTGATCAAATATAAGAAAGGTAAGGAGAATATAGTTGCCGATGCATTGTCTCGGAGGTACGCTCTTCTAAACACCTGAGAATCTAAGTTGCTGGGTTTTGTTTTCATTAAGGATTTATACGAATCTGATTCTGATTTTAAAAAAATTTACAAAGCTTGTGAGAAAGGAACATTTGAAAACTATTATATGGACAATGGGTTCCTATTAAAGGAAGGAAGACTTTGTATTCCACAAGGTTCCACACGTGAATTACTTCTCAAAGAAGCCCATGGAGGAGGCTTAATGGGACATTTTGGAATAGCAAAGACTTTGGCCATACTTCAAGAGCATTTTATTGGCCAAAGATGAGATGAGATTTAGAGAGGTTATGTGAACGTTGCATCACTTGCAAGAAGGCTAAGTCTAAAGCCATGTCACATGGACTCTACACGCCACTACCTATTCCAGAAGCACCATGGATGGACATTTCAATGGATTTTGTGCTAGGGCTTCCACGCACAAAGAATAACAAAGACTACATCTTTGTAGTAGTGGATAGATTTTCCAAAATGGCTCATTTTATTCCTTGCAACAAGACTAATGATGCCTTACATGTTGCTAACTTGTTTTTCAGGGAAGTCTTGTGATTACATGGTGTGCCAAGAACTATCGTTTCCGATCGAGACGTGAAGTTCTTAAGCCACTTCTGGAGAGCCCTATGGAGTAATATTGGAACTAAGCTGTTATTTTCCACCACTTGTCACCCTCAAACGGATGGCCAAACCGAAATGGTGAATTAAGTACTCTCCATGTTGCTTAGGAGCATTATTAAGAAGAATCTAAAGACATGGGAAGAGTGCTTACCACATGTGGAGTTTGCATGTAACCCCCTTAGCCCGGCCTAGACGGTTGACCCGAACTACGAAGATTACACGGGGAAAACCAAAGTCAACCTGAAAGTCAACCTTGATTAACGACCCTCTTTTTTTCTTTTTAAACTTTTTACTTATCTACATGCACATTAACCTAAGCGTACTCTTGAGAAACATTTATGAGAAAAGCTCAGTGATCGGATATCAATAAGGGACTCAATTGTACAAATCACGAATAATAGGGACCAAAATGCAAATTCTAGAAATTAGGAGGTCTTAACTGATTTTTAAGTTACCAATATTAAATTAGCATATTACATGATTCCCTGTCAAATTTCACCTTAATCGGACATCTCAAACTCATGCAATTGCAAATACAATTTCCAAGACTAAAACGTAAAGCTTGCAAACCTCAAAACCATTCAAATCAGTGCCCAATGGTCACCTGTTTCGAAACGGGGTTGACCGTTCCGAAACACGGGTTCGTTTCGAGACTTGTTTCGAAACAGGGCCTTCCAGTGGCCAAACCGTTTCGATACGGTCACCAGCCGTTTCGAAACACCAAGGCCATTATAGGCCCCCGTTTCGAAACGCCTATGAGTGTATCGATACGGGTTGCCCAGAAGCTGTAGATTTTGCTGGTTTAACATGCATAAAACCACTCAATAGCATCCTAATGACTTCCTAGTCATGCAAACAAGCCATCATACATATAAGGTACATGTTTGCAACTTCAAAACACATTCAAGGCATCAATCATGGAATTCCACAAGACTATAGGCATGCAGCCTAATAACAAAAACCAAACAACCAACAAAACATCAAATCAAGCTTCAAAAGGCCAATTACAAATCCCAAAACATCAAAAGCATCAAGCCACAACTAGGGATTCCAAAACATCTCCCAAAACAAATCTTAGGTTCCCATTGCCAAAATATCAAAATCTAATAGTGTTACGAAAACGTCACCATACATAAGCTTAGTTTCCCTTGGACTCTTAGCCTCCTTGTTGCCCTCAAACACTTCAATTATCTGCATTATTGGTTCAAGAGAGAGAGCGTAAGCACAATTGCTTAGTGAGGCATGCTCTAAAGAAACAACACAATAATGTTTTTTGTAAAACACTTTTAACAAAGCCTTTCATCACATATTCATCATTATTCATGCAACCTTGCTTACATAACAAGCATCTCATGCTTCATTAAAATCAACATGTCATATTGGCTTTAAAGTGATAATCCATAACCATTTACAACACAAAAACACAAACGGATATGCAGATTACAAGCGTTGTCCCATACGCTTCATACACACTACCGAACACACAAGGTGGAGTTTACCGGTACAATCACAACCCCTCAACACCCGTGATGGAGTTTAACGGTACAATCACAACCCCTCAACATCACTCATCGGTAGCTGTATAATTTCACTAAAGAGAACACAGGACACACAACACAAATTCCACACACGGACTTTTAACCACCGTTGTGATCTTACCTTACTCGTTAGTGTACTTGGATGGAGATTACGGTACAATCTCAACCCCTCAACATCCAAGGCGACTTTATTCACGGTGCACCCAATCCTATAGCCGGCTAGCTATATCCGATTCAAGTACTTAAAAACCTTTACATCACTTGCCAATATACATCATATAACATCAACAAATCACTGTTTTAAAGCATTAAACCAAGGCATTTAACATCATGCATCACTATGCATCAAAACCACATTTACAATATGTCAAACCAAGGATCTCTTACCTTGAGCATCCTTCAACATATGGCTTTCAAAACCAGCATTTACCATGCTAAAACATGCTTTCAAAACAGAATTTATACATGCAAATATAATCAATGCATCAAACCACATCATGGCTCATCCAAGAGAGAGTTTTCCCGAAAGCTTACTCTTGAGCTTAGTTAAGTTGCTTAGGCTTAAACTAAGCTCCCAAAACCTTCAAACATTTGTTTCAAAGCTGGAAATCCAACTTCACTCACCAATTCCGTTTCGCAAGCTTGCCGAAACGCCGATCAAGCCTCCGGATCAATACCACAAGTGTCCGAAGATGTCTCCCCTATTTTAAACACATCAAAGCAGAGGATTAATGCATCATCATGCATTGAAATCTTCAGCCAACACTCTTAAACTCACTGCCTTATCTAAAGCCAACATTTCGGCTACCAAACACAACCGAAATCACCTCCAAACTCTTCCAAAACTTAACCCAGCCAAGATCCATCACTTCCAACCATTTCTAAACATCAATTAACATCCAAAATGAACCTAAACTCGTCCTTATACCTCCAGCTATAATAGAACACCAAGATCACCCCAAAAACCACCATTTTCATAAGCAAAAACTTAGGAAACACAACCTAGTCGGGATTGCATTGATAAAACCTCATTTACACATCATTAGACATCCAAATTACATTTAAGAATCATCTCAAAACAGAGCCCAAACAATCACAACGAAATTCTTCAAGATTCCCTCCAAATCTTGAGTTTTAAGCCAAAATCAAGTTCATATCATTAAAACCATTTATAAAACTTAAATTAAGGATTGATAACTTGGGAATTTCAGTAAAGAACTGAATATTTAGTGGAGAAGAACAACCTTACCTCTAAATGGTGATTTCTCCTTGATTTGAGCCAATTTTCTTGAAAATCCAATGAGGAAATCAAAAGGATTTGATGTAAAATGGATTAGAAACTAATTGATGATTGAAATATCATCAATTGAAGTGAAGATCAAAGAAAAAGTTGCTGGAGAAAAGTGTTTGGATGATGGAATTTTGAGAGAAAAAAGAAATGAGAAAGTTTTAGGAAAAAGTAGTTATGATTTTAACAAAAGGTAGTTTCTCTTCACTTCTAATTAATTAAAACATTAATTAATTCACTCAAATTAAAGAAAAATCTGGAGAAATCATTTTTGGTAAATTAGCTCCTTAAAGATTCAAAGTTTCAATCCTTACAAAACAGTCACCACTAAACTTTTCAAAAATCGCATTTTAGTCACTATTTCAAAATGTTGCATTTCCAAACCTTATTTTGTAAAATTGACTTCACCACTCTCTTATATATATTAAAAGAGGATTTTTAGATATTTTTCCATAATTTTAAAGCATCCCGAACTAGGCTTTCCCTAAAACCTCCCTTTATATTCGAACCGAAAATCAGACCGGTCCGATTCAGAACCTAAACTTCTAAGCCCAAAATTGGGGTGTTACATTGCATATAACTGATCAGTCCATACCACCTCGGGACACACCCCTTTTGAAGTTGTGTATGGGTTCAATCCATTAACTCCGATTGACTTATTGCCATTACCCGCTGATCAAATTGTGAATAAAGATAGACTTAACAAAGCTGAATTTGTTAAGAAACTTCATCAACAAGTGCGGGATAATATTGAAAAGAAAACCAAGCAATATGAGCAGCAAGCAAACAAGGGTCGAAGGAGAGTTGTCTTTGAGCCGGGAGATTGGGTGTGGTTGCACATGAGAAAAGAAAGGTTTCCATCCCAACGGAAATCTAAATTGATGCCTCGAGGAGATGGGCCATTTCAAGTAGTTAAGAGGATCAATGATAATGCTTATCAACTAGACCTCCCAGGTGAGTTTAATGTTAGTGCAACCTTTAATGTTGCTGATTTATCTTCTTTTGATGTACGTGATGATTTGGGGACAAATCTCTTTAAAGAGGGAGGGACTGATATAACCATCAAGAACAAGGACCCGGAGAAGTACCCAAGTGGCCCCATTACACGTGCACGGGCCAAGGAGTTTCAATCAGCCATGGAAAGCTTGTTTACAACAAGCCATGAACGTGGGAAAGAAGAAATAATAAGGGAGGAATGCCTTACCTTGCTCATGCATGCATTTGCATGAGAATTTAAGTATTTCAAACTTCCATTGCATTGATAAAGTGTGCTGGTCATTAAAGCATGCACTTCATTTATAGTTTTAGTTCATTTAGGGAAGTAGTTTAATTATGTATCTTAAATCATTCGTTAAACTATTTTATTCATGGATTTAGTTAAATTCAATAAAGTTAGTTCTTTAATTAAACTAGTTCATTCATTTAACTAGTTCACTCAATTAACTAACTCTTTAATTGTTTCATGCATTTATTATTTTAAGTTTGAATAAATCCTTTGTGTGTGTCTAGGTTCATATGACGTGTGGATTAAAGAAGAGAGTTTTCAACTTCAGCTTGGAAACAAGTCATTGATGACCATCTTTACTCATGCAAACAAGGCAATTGAAGGCAATTTAAGGCTGAATTCTTTTCATCTTTTCAAGGCTGTTCATCTTCTTAGAGTAACAAAGCATTTAAGCTTCATAATTCACCTATTCAAGGTTGAAATTATGAACCAATAAAGGCCATTCACGTTCAAGAGAAGGGACATGCAATAATCAGCATTCAAATTATGCATTCAAGGCCTTTATTTATCATTTTTTGAAGGCTGATCATATTACACAAATGGGCAAGCAATGAAGGCTGGTTTAATGTCATTTAATCATCAAATTAAGTGATAAAATCAGCAAGGAATTCAAAGATACAAGCTGATTTGGACGTGTGGGATGTCTACATTCAACATATGTTCACATTCATTCCCTTTTATCCATTTGCAAGAAAAATGAAGCAGCCCAAGAGTCACCACTCCTCTTGGACGAATTTAAGGCTAAATTTATCTCAATTTAAAGCAAAATCCATCCATCAAAAGGATAATAAAGAAATGTTTCATTTATTTGTATTCAATAGCATTTAGATGAGCATTCATCTCTCTTTTGTGTGACTTTTCATATGGTGCCTAGCCACACTATAAATAGGCACATTAGGTTCATTTGTAAGGATTTTATTTTTTTTCTTTGGAGAATATAAACCTTTGAAAGATTGCTTCATCTTGTTCTTGCGAGAACTCTATCGGCTTCAAGTTGTGTTTATAGTCTTCTATCCATTTCATTTTACTATAGCGTTGGTTCCAAGCTCTCTTATAGCTTGTGGGTCACGTTCGGCACTCCTCTACCTCGACTCCATCAAATTATATTGCTAGTTCCTAGCTCGTTATAACTAGCGGGTCACAATTCGCTATCCTTGCAACCATACAAATCCGCGCCACCTTTAGCATCTTCCATCACTCCTTCTTTGATTTACACCTTTCCACGATTATCATCCTCCATCCTTAGCCACCATACTATTCAAATTACCTATCCAATTCCTTTCTTCATTAATTTTTTATTATATTGCTATTCATCTCACATGTATGTTTTATGATATCTCAGAGTTCAAAGCGTAGCAAAGAATATTTCTTACTAGAATCATGATCGGGCACATCTATATGACTCGGGTCACATTACTGGGTTCATATCACTTGAATTCGATTGTTCAATTGTTATTTGCTTTGGAAGAAAATATGTTTGTTTTGAAGGTTGTTTTGAAACTAAAGAAAAGAAAAATAAAATGAAGTAAATTGTTGGCAAGGAAGGTGTTTCTAAATGAGTGATGACTGTTGGCAGAGAATGCATGGATTCAACATGGATCATGCCAGCCTTCATTGGAAAAACTGTCTTGGCATTGTTTTCCGAGCAGATTCAACATTAGCAAAGCCTCTCTCGATGGTCATTGCCCTAAAGTGGCCAAGTAAAAAACCCTTATATCTTTATAGTGTATGTTTTTCTTAAACCAAATTGATTAGAACCAATCTGTACTCCGAGGGGGTAGATTTCAATTCTAAAGTAAGTTCATCTACTTGAACGACTTCTCTCGAAGCTTCTCTCCCAATTATGCAACAACTTAATATTCGCCAACCCAAGTCTGTTAAGATGTTGCGAGGCAATAGGCGTACTGTGTCAGTGTAGACTCTCGGTGTGAATGATTATTTGCTGGCAATAGGGCGTAAAAGATATTGGAAAAGTGTTAATACAGTGCTAAGAAAATCTATTGCGTGCAAGTATACACGGTCTACAAGCAATACAACAGTTAAGCTGAGTTATCGATCCCACAGGGAATGCGTTTTAGAATTTTGATTGCTTTGCAGGTTTACTTATCTTCAAGAGAAATGTTTGTTTTGAGTTGAAATTGGGATGAATGATGGGAAAGAAAATAAAACATTGGCAAGAGAGTGTCTTAGCAAATGATGAGTGTTGGCAGGGAGTGCCTAGTTTTCACATTAATCATGCCATGCCAGCTTTCAATAAATCTTGTCTAGGCATTGTTTGTCAAGCAGATTCAATGGTGGCATTTCCTCGTTCGATGGTCAATACCCTAAATTGTTTATGTTAAAAACCCCTATATATCTATAGTGCATGTTTTCTCAAAAATCGATTTAATTAAGTCCCAATCTTTACTCCTGAGGGGTAGATTTCACTCCCGAAGTAAGTTCATCTACTTGAACATCTTCTTTCGAAGCACCTCACCTTAGTATCTAGCATTTGTTCGTCGTCACCCAAGTCAATTATGATATTGAGTTGCAATAGGCTGACTATAATAGCCGTCGCTTGGCATATTACTTTTAAAAAGAGAGTGTCAACTCTCGCTTGGCAGTACGCTTAAAAATAGAAATCATGCCAGATATAACAAAACATTGTCGGGGCAGTTATGATTTATTAAAAGCTAAACATAAAACATAATGATCAACCTAAACACCCCCACCAACTATGAAATTAGTTCATGGTGGGGTTAACAACCAAAAAACATCATCGTTCTTAACATCCGTCATCATTTGAAAATAAAATAAAAATAATCTGACTAAGGATGGGCTAAAAGAGGGTCTTTCGATGTAGCTCTCTATAGCCAGGCCTTGGTCGTAATTGAACTCCTTGAACTCCGATCATTCTCTGGCTCCGGTCTCCCTCTCTCTTCGTTCTTGATTGATCAGATATAAATAGGACTCAAGGGATAGCCTTAGTTTATCTTGGATTTGAATTTGAACATGCAGAGGATAAGGGAAAGGATCATCTCATCCAGCGTTTGAATATCAAGGCTGGTCGGATTAGGGCTGACATCACCGTGCCAACGCTCCTTTGGCATCGCAGCTGGGCATGGTTCTATCAACTGCACTCGGCACTGCTTGCTATTTTTTTCAGGGATTGATCCAATCCCTATTCTTTCGCAACCTAATATAATCCTATTTTTTTCTGGAGTCAACAACTTCTTGTCATGGCATCAAATGTTCTTCTATGTCAACTGGTGCTTGGCAATTAAAGGTCTTTATGTGCCAACAGCTACTCGGCATCCTTCTCGGCATCACCTCCTTCCTTCAATGGTTTGCTTTGTGCTACTAGAAACTATGCCTCTTGCTATGCCATCGTGCAAAAACCCTAACCCTGGAATTTTCATTAAAAGGGTTTCCAACTTAAAATAACTTTTCATTAAATTCAAACTCTTTCAAAAACCATAACCTTAGAATTTTTTCATATAAATACACATCAAATCCCTTTGTTTTTCACACAAATCTTTGGGGGCTTTTGATTATCAAATCAAGTTTAAGCAAGTTCATCAATTTGGTGCATTATCATCCATCCATTCATCCATAATCCCATCTCAAGGTATAAAACTCTTTTCTTTTTCTTTTCAATTTAATTTCAAATTCTATATTGTTTTTAAGTAATTTTTTATATAAAATATACATATAGTATGGGTTTTGAATATTTTGAAAAAATTCCTTCAAAACAGAATTTTTTTTATTCGAATATAAAAATATATTGTATATTTTTCTAAACTCTTTTTCAAAACTCTTTTTACCAAAAATTCTTTTTATATTTTTATATGTTTTAAAACTATATTGTATAGATTTTATCAATACCTTGAATATTGGATTTTCTATTGGATTGAATTTGGTTGATTTATGCATACTTGTGTTTTGTACCTTGATTTGTTTTTAGATTTTGAATATGGGTCCTAGGAAGAGGGCAAGAACTGATGAGACTGGGGAAAGTTCAAACATCAATGAAGAAACCCCTCGTCCCAATCTCACTCTCATTTTTCAAAAGAGTCTTAGAACCAATGTGCCCACAACAACTTCAAACTTTTCGAAGATCAATGAATCTGATGTGAGCGTATCACTTCTATACCTTTTTGGCTTCTAAACGTTTTAAATTTCGATATCTTTATTTATTAAAGCATTGGAATTTCATGACCATTTTGTGAGCATACCTGAGATTTTGTACCGCAACATGGTCCTCCGCTTTTATGCAAATGCCTTATGTATTTCCAATGTCGATCGCTCTCAAGTGATTGCATAGAATCTTACATAATAGGGAAGAAGTTTCGAATTGATCCTCAAGTTTTAGTCAATGTTTTGGGTTTGAAGATGAGGTTATTACGGATGAAAACTCATTAGGACATACTCTTGGTGGCTCCGTTACGGTCCTTGACGCACATGATCGTATTCTTCGCCTCATGATCTCTTGGTGGTTTCGTCCATTCGAAGGAAAGTTCTAACACATACGCCAAGTCGACAACTTTTGGCTTTGATGCTTTTGTGATGAAATACAACCAAATCTTTTCCAAATTATGTTTGTCGAGATGGTGTATCTTGTCCAAAATCATAGCTCGGATCTTGTCTCTTCATTTACATGTGGAACCGCGTTGAGCTATATGTTCTCGAAATTGAGGATCGATTTCTCTCTTGATTTTTTGGAATATCTCAAGGATTCCATTGATGAGAAAACTCTTAGCCGTTGCAAATTTCACTACATTATTGGAGAATGGGTTCGTCTTGAGAATCCTCCTCTAGTCACGACCCCCGAACCTCAAATGGCTCCTCAAGCTCAAGTTGCTCGGCCCAACAATGAAGCTCTCATGGCTTTTCTCATCGAGCAATTCACTAGCTTGCAAACCAACATTGTTTCGTTGGATAATTCCATGACCTCTGGTTTTACCGCTATTGACACTCGTTTCACATGTTTGGAGCAGCGAGTTCTTAGTGTTGAGAATCGCATCACTTCGGTTGAAACTCAGCAAACATCGATGGACATTTCCTTTACCGGCTTTAATGGAGAGTGGAGGCAATTTAGAAGGAGCAATGATGAAGATGACGACGAGTCGTATCCCTTTGCATCTCATTGCATATCATCTCATTTAGGATTTCCTTTTATGCACCTATCTATGTTATTTCCTTTTAGGACCTATGCTTTGATTTCTTATTTTTGAATTATATTTTTAGGATTTAAGTTTGGATTCTCATTTGCTTTGAACTATCATGTTTTTATGCTTAATGAAATTTAAGTTGTTTGCTTTATATTACTTATTTCCTCATTGGGTTATCATGATTTTGATCTAACAAAAAAGGAGAGAATGGTTAAGCGAAATTTTTCCAAACTTTTTCAAAACCTAGCTTAAACTTAGGGGGAGTTTACTTAAAAATTTACTTTGGTTTTGTTATATCAAAAAGGGGAGATTGTAAAACCAATGTTTGATTTTGATATAACAAATAGTCTAAGTATCAAATTGCAAAGTAAATAAACTTTTAAGTACTCAAAAGACTCACAATTGACAAGTATATTTTAGACTTAAAATGTTTTGAAGTCAAAACTTAAACCCTATAAAATTTTCTAAGTGTTTTAAAGTCAAAATTCACAAAATCGCCCAGGCGTTCCGATACGGCTTGAACTTAAGAGCTTACTAGAAATTCTCATTTCGATATAGGTGTTTTGATACAGCTTCGTCCGTTTCGATATGGCCTTCATCTGGGCATTTAGTTTGTTAACATCGTTTCGATATGGCCTTCACCGTATCGATACGTGGGTTAAGATTTTTCAAATCTGAGCATTTAATGATATAGCAGTTACTTGTCAGTTATTGGAATTTAAAATATCTGAAAATTTGTTACTCATTTCGATACACCCCTTAGTTGTTTCGATACGCAATTTGGCGGATTCAAATGTGAGCAACATTGTTTCGATACGGCCTCGAACCGTTTCGATATGCCTTCACACGTTTCGATACGGCCTCTTTATCACACAAAACGGCTCTATCTATTTTGAGATAGGTATCGATACGGGCCTGAATGTACCGATACAGGGTGTCGTAGAACTGCATTTATGGTAGGAAAGAGAGAGCCCAACGGCTCTATTGATGATGTCAACCACCAAAACGGCTAGAATTCAATGAAGGAGTATAAAAGCAAGTCATTAAAGCTACAATAATAACTATTGAACAAGTGCACAACAACAAAGCAAAAATTCAATTCATTCTTGAGCTATTAGAGTCAAACCCTTGTACCCAATTGAGTGATTTTTATTGTATTCATCTTTTATCAATTTGGGTTGAGAGAACTTGTAATTTAGGGAAAATATCTTACCTTGTGAGGTTTATTTTTATTTGCCAACAATATTTCTTGTAAGAGTGATCTTTGATCAAGCTTTGGGTAGAAAGCTTTGATATTTGTAACGGTTTCCTCCTAATCCTAGGAAAGGAGAAGAATTCAATAGTGAATTGGTTGAAATCCTTCGTGGGAGCTAAGGTAGTGGATGTAGAGCTTGTTAGAAGATTGAACCACTCTAAAATACCTTGTCTTCAATTTTAATTTTACCAATTTGCTCCCTATCAATTTAAAAAATCAATTCACCCCCTCTTGGCCAAATCGATATTGTTTGATCATCTCAACAAATTTAATCTCAACAAAAATTAGCCATGAAACAATAAATGCAGCCTTGTAAAACATTGCTTCATTCTTATACTTTTCCATTTTGATTTGACATGTCCTTAAATTTTCTTTAGCTTCACCACCTTCTTTTCCAACCTTCTCACTTTAAAAAATTTCGCCATGTTCTTCAAATTAGAATTTTTAATTCGAATGTCTCTATGTTTCGACAATAGCATTTGAACTTTACTTCTCAAATAATCAACATAGTTCAATTTTTTTTCCTTTTTTCAATCCATTGGAAGAAATCACAAAGATTCTACAAATGAGAAAAATCAAACTACAACATATTACATATACATCTTTCGATTAACACAAACAACTTATTTTGAACTCAACCCAAAATTGCATTGAACAACCTTCACCTAGCAACTGATTTTGAACTTCCACTAGATATAGTATATCTGAAAATTTTGAACTTACAGTTTAGTAAGTAACAATCAATGTTTAGAAGAATAAATCAAAGACATGAATTTGCATGCAAATTTAATGTTAAAAAACCCACAAGAAATCAACTAATTTTAGAGAGAATTCGAGAAGATAAAATAGAAAGATGAGAATGGAAATCTAGGTTTAGATTGAATAGAAGAAAATGGTATTTTTTTGTTTTATTTTTATATTTTAATATTAAAATATAACTTATTTTATTATTTACCAATTTTTTATTATAATAATTATTATAAATTTAAAATAAATCGACAACATAGCGTTATCTGATTGGTCAATAATTCTTTTTATAAACAGCGTTTGACAAAAAGGCCACATAGAGTTAAATTTTTAGTTTAGGAGGTAAAATATATCGAAATTTTTTAAGGGCCAACTTTGTATAAACTACATAATTTAAGGGCCAACAGTGCCGTAAAGCCTAAAAGTAATATTAAAATAAGGATCCGTGGTTCTTTCTGCAGCCTGATTAAGTAACATAAAGTCAAATCAAATATTTGATATGTTTTAGACTTTATATAATAATAATGTGGGCGATGAGAGTATATGTGGGCTGAATTATTTTTTATATGGCATTTACATTTTTGGTTGGATGATTCCTTTATCATCTTTCTACTAAAGTGGCTTCTCGAAAATGTTTTTCTTTTTTTTTTTGAACCAGTGGAGTGATTCAGTGGTAAAAGATGATATATTTCATTTAAGTGACCCGAGTTTAAGCATCACACCGTTATTAACAGGGCTAAGAAAATTAAACAGATACTATCTTGTAATCACATCAGCATATAAAAAAATGATAATCTTCATCAGTGGTCCCTTTTGTTTAGGGTGTGTTCTATTTTGGTCACCAAAATTCAAAAAAGAATATTATGGTCACTTACGTTTAGAATCGTTTCTATTTTGGTCCCTTGGCCGTTAGTCTCCGTTACTTAAAAAAATTAGTTTCTAATTTAACCCCCAAACTTATAAAATTTTATTTTTCACCATCTTCCCAAAAAATTAATTCAAAACCCTAACACATGCTTATGTCATCTGCTATGATGTTGAGACATCTACAGTTTCCCTCATTTGTCGATCGACTGGGTAAGAAAAAAATTGAGAAAGTTTCTAATCATTGTTTCCTATAGTTTCCAACTAATAGCTCCGAGTCTTATCTGGATTCTTTAGAGGTTGATAGCCAGAAAGATTATAACACTTTGTTGCATGAGGTCTTGCAGGGAGTGTAACGCCCTGGTTTTGGGCCTAGATGTATTTGAGATTAAGCATGGTTATGCTTGTAAACGTGGTATTGTGTTGATGCTTGTAAAACAGTGGAATGTTGATGTTAAATGATTATATTGGCAAGTGATAAAAATGGTTTTTGGTTACTTTAATCAGATATAGTTAGCCAGCTATAGGATTGGGTGCACCGTGAATAAAGTCGCCTTGGATGTCGAGGGGTTGTGATTGTACCGTATACTCCATCCAAGTACCCTAACGATTGAGGTTAAGATCACTCCGGTGGATGTTAATTCCGTGTGTGGATCTTGTGTTATGTGTCTCGTGCTCTCGTTAGTGGAATTATACAACTACCGATGAGTGGTGTTGAGGGGTTGTGATTGTAACGTTATACTCCACCACGAGTGTCACAACGATGGAGGGTTGCTCTCATGTGTGAGCCTTGTGTAGTCCGATAGTGTGTATGAAGCGTGTGGGACAACGCTTGTAATTCGCGTATCCAATTGTGTCATTTGTGTTGGTTTTGGTATCATTGAGAACGGATCACTTGCAAGCCAATATAATGATGTTTAATGATCTAAGCATGAGATGCTTGTGGTTTATGCTAGAATGCATGTGATGCTTGGTTTAAGCATGAGCAAAAAGTTATTTGCTTTTATTTTTATGATGACTAAAGCATGTGGTTTGAAAAGTTTATTGATGCTTAGAAGAGCATGTTTTTAAGAAAGGCATGAGTTTGTAATTGTTGGTGCAATGGTTTTATGAAATGCATTGATGAATGTTGCTTTTAGCGATCCTCACTAAGCTTTATGCTTACGCTCATTTGTTTCATCAATGCAGAAAATTGAGCATTCAAGGCAACCCAATAGCAAGTGGAATCCAAGCTTTTGATTAAACAAAGTATGTAGTTTCACCATGGTGTAATAAGAGGCAATGGGTGGGATTTCTACTCTTGTTGCTATTTGGTGATGTTAAACACCTTAAGCATTTTTGGTTTGCTTATTTCGGTTTGTAAATGGCCTTTGTGGTTTGATTTGTGCTTGAATGTGGCTTTTAGCTTTTGTATGATTTTGAAGACTAGAAAGCATGCCTATAGATCTAATGCTTGCGTGAATGATGCTATGTTTTAGTTTATGCTTCGTAATATTAGTCATTGATGCTTATACATGTTGTATGTATGTTGTGGCATGAATTGGAATGATTTCGGAGGTGAATGTTTGAGAAAAACCAGCATTTTGAGAAGTTGCAGGGCAAGGCGTTTCGGAACGCCCTTATCTGTTTCGGAACGATGGCCTGGAATGGTCATGGGGCTTCGAAACGGGTAAGAACGTTCCGGAACATTTTGCTACTGGAAAGTATTGTTTTGATACGGGGTTCAGAACGCACCCGCGTATCGAAACGGTCAACCTCGTTTCGAAATGACCGTTTCGATACATGGTCTTGTGTTTCGAAACACCTGGCCGTTGGATTTGAATTTGAATTGTTTCAGGTTTCTGTTTTCTTACGTTATGGTCCCTAAATGTTGGATACTTAATTAAATGAGTTTGGATGACCTGTTTAATATGAAATTTGACATGCTGGCATGTAATATGATTAATTTTGGATTGGTAACTTTAAAACCTGTTTAGTCCATATAATTCTGGAAATTTACAATTTAGTCCCTAAAAGACGTTTGTATGCAATTGAACCCCTAATTGAATTTTGTTCGTTGTGTCGCTTTCGCTAAATTGAATTTCTAATCATATAGGTTAATAATGTGCATCTAGAAAAGATAAAAGAAAAAAAGGCCGTTAATCGAGGTTGACTTTTACAAGTTGACTTCGGTTTTCCCCGTGTAATCGATGGTGAAAAATAAAATTTTGAAAGGTTGGGGGTTAAATTAGAAACTAATTTTTTAAGTAACGGAGACTAACAGCCAAGAGACCAAAATAGAAACGATTCTAAACGTAAGTGATCAGAATAATCTTTTTTAAATTTTGGTGACAAAAATAGAACACACCCTAAACAAAATGGGCCACTTGTGAAAATTACCAAAAAAAAAAAAATTCCTTTTCCTTTCCCCAAATTTCACGCTTCTCTCATTTATGTTATTTATTTTTTAAAACAAAATAAAATAATTTCATGAATGTTTGCAAAAAAGAAAAAATAATTAATTTTAAATACCTCGGATTTAATCTAATACAGGTCTTTCATCAATTATGAGAAACATAAATAAAAATTAGAAAATAAATTTGTATTTTAAAAAACTTGATTAATGCTAATAGATACATCCAAAAAGACAAAACATGCACCAAGACTCCCCAGTCCAGTTGGCCTAATTGATATGTCCAAAAAGACAAAACATGCTCCACGTGGCTTTTAATTTAATTTAAACCTGCTTCCTTTTCTCTTCTGTTTTCTTCTCTAATAATACGACTAAATTGTTATTATATTTATTTTATTTTCTTCGAAGGAGGGCCATCAATATTATAATTTTGTAATGTAAAAAAAAATAGATTTTCTTTATAATTGAATGCGTGTTGATTGGAGGGACAGATCATCGAGAAATTGAAATTGTGGGGACCAAAAAGGACCTATTGCTCATGGTCTCAATAATTCCACAGCATTGTTTTCCAATTATTTAGTCCCATGATTGAAACAAAACTAATTGACCCCCTACCCATATAAAAACCGTATTTTCTTTAAATTGAAATAGAATAAATCATTTTTATGTATTTATAAAAACAAACAAAAAAAAACTTCTTACAAAGAGTTTTTATATTTTGGTTGTTTAAATAGTATACATAAAAGAATTATTTTAAAAAATTGGAATCTTTGATGATTACTTATAAATTTTGAGTCACCCACATTTTTATTTCATTTTCTAATAAGATTTTATTTCATATTTTTAACTTTGAAGGTTTTGTAGTTATATAATAATTTAGATCATATTTCCGAAGAAACAATTAATTTTGGATAAGGTTAGCCTTCAGTTGCCGCAAGGGTCGGAATTTTTCCCATCGTCGATTTTTATAATCAAATCCGTTTCTGAGTTACACGTGTCCGATTGCGAATGGCCTTTGAGTTCCGTGCTTATCTGCCATCCTAAATTTTTTTAAGATTATGATAACAATGAGGTGATTCCTATATTAATATTTATTTAACTTTTTCAATAAAATTTATTAAAATGTAATTAATTATATTCTTAAAATTTTGTGTTTTATTAATTTAAATTTCATCATATAATTAAACATTAAAACTTTAAACCCTAAACATTTAACCTTAAACTCTAAATTTAATATCTAAAACTTTAAACCCAAAAATATAAACCTTAAACTTTAAACCCTAAGCATTGAACTCTTAAAACACTAAACACTAAACCATAAATCCTTTTAGGTGAGTATTAATTACATTAAACATTTTAAATTAATTAAATACAACTTTTTAAGAATATAATTAATTACATTCTACTAAATCTTATTAAAAGCAAAACATGTATTAACTATAAGAATCTATGGAGTTCTTATTGACAGCCCTAAGGGCTATTAGCAACAAAAAAAATTCACACAAGAGGATGAAGCTGAAAGAAAGAAAGAATTCATTTGGAATATTGGATAAATTTTTGATAAGTTAAAAAAAATAGTGTACATAACATAGTGTCATAGCACAAAAACAATATAAAATTGGGATGAGTTTGTCACATTCGACGAACACCGATGAGCATCGATGAACACCATTAATTTAATTTATAAAGATTAAAAATTTAAAGGTCTTACCGTATAATTATAAATTATTTAAAAATCAAAAGGTAAATTAATTAAAATATATTATTTTATTTTATTTTTTAAATGTAGATCAAAATACCTATCTACCCTTAAATTATAAAACCCTAATTTTTGTTCATTTTAAATTGTTTCTGCTGTTGTCCCGCCATTGTCGTCGCCGCTGCCCCACCGCCGCGCACTTGAATATGCAGTCATGATCCTAACTAAATTTTAGATCAGTAAAACCATTTTCACCAAGCCGATAAAATTGTTATCGACTTGAATATGCAATTTTATCTTTGATGTTTAGTTGAATAATTCATCTAATTTGATCAAAAGTTTTGAATTGAACAAGAGGTCTGGGGTAGCCGCGGTAGGGCAGCGGTGGGGAAGGGCGGCGGCTGCTTGAATTTCAAATGAACAAAAATTAGAGTTTTATAATTTAAGGGTAGATAGGTATTTTGATTTATGTTTAAAATAGAATAATGTATTTTAATAATTTAACTTTTGATTTTTAAATAATTTATTATTATACGGTGTGTCCTTTAGATTTTTCAATCTTTATAAATTGATTTAATGATGCTCGTCTTTAGAGGTGCTTATCGGTGCTCGTCGAGCGTGGTGGAATTTACTACAAAATTATCATACGAAAAAAATAATTAAAATGTTCATTTTTAACACAAATGGATGAAACTAAAAGATTGATATTTTTTAATTTTTTCTCGGATAATTTTTAAAGATAAGTATTTTATACACAGACGGTGGAAACTGAAAGTTTTCACAAGCGCCTTAGTTTTAGGGTATAGGGAGTTAGTTTAGGGTATAGGGTTTAGGTGTAGGGGTTAAAATTTAGGGATAGTTCTTTAATTTAAGGTTTAGGGTTATAATTTAGGGTTTATAGGTTAAAACCTAAATCCTCACCATATTACCCTAAAAATTAAACCCTAACCTATAAACCCTAAATTATAACCTTAAACCTTAAATTGAAACAACTATCCCTAAATTCTAAACCCCACACCTAAACCCCTAAACTCTATACCCTAAACTAACTTCATATACCCTAAAACTAAGGCGCTTGTGGAAACTTTCAATTTCCACCGCCCGTGTATAGGATATTAATCCATTTTTTAATTATCTCAATCAAGACATAACATGGTTACAAAACAAGTTCATGTACCGATTTTTTTTAAAAAAAAAATATCATAAAAATATGCTATTTTTTATAAAAAAAATTAATTTTATAAAATATAAATATTCCTTTATTTCAATGTAATAATTAATTGAACAAAAAATTATAAGTAATAAATTTAAAAAATAAGTTCAACCAATAAATTAAGTTCAGATACGTAATTGAACCAAAAAAATCATAAGTGTCAAACTGAAGTAAAAATTTAAATTAAATTTTTAATCAAATCTTAAAACTAAATTAAAATACTAAAATATAATTTTTTTTCTTAAGAAATCATAGATAATATAGACAAATGATCAGAAATATCTACAAATAGTGGTTAAGTCGATGATTATTTATTTATTAATGAAGTTCTTTTTGCTGAATCGGCATCACTAACAATTTTGGAGCAAAAAAAAAAAAACTACATGATATCATATGCGAATCAAGTGCACAAAAACTCAAAAATAATTTCAACTTACTTGAAGCAATGGTATAGTTTTAATTTATAAAAAAGTTTGTTTTTTATACATCAATAGTCAAATTCCTGGACCAGTTTTATATTTTTTTTTGAATATGCTGGTATAATACAAGGGTAATATCTGTTTAATTTTTTTAGTCTTTTCAAAGACGGCACACACAACATGCATTACTGGTGCCCGAACCCGGGTCTCAAGGGATGATGAACATCTATCTTTATTTTTTGTAAGTTTCATCCTGATAGTTGTTGTTTATAAAATTTTAAAATAATTTTTTTAATTGTAATATTATATGGGTTTGAATTTTGATAGATAAATACAACACATCTCTATTTAATTAAAAAAATAAAAACGGTTAAATACTTTCAAGCTCATAATTTTTTTTTGAATATGCTGGTGCGATGCAAGGGTAATATCTGTTCAACTTTCTATGTCTTTTCAAACTCATAATTTCTAAAGCATAAAATTGAATTAAAACTCAATTAACTTAAAATTTTGAATTTTAAAAGCAATTCATTTGAGAATTATCTGAAACATGTACAATGAAAAATATAGGATTACAACCATATGGTTTGTATTTATATAAATATTTTGCTTGGTTGATGCTGTTCCCTAGGAGAGTGGTTCAATCATTTATAGCCAAAAAGTCTAACTTTTATAATTTTTCCACACATTCATTTGACATGTCACTTGCTCAAACAAAAAAAAACAAACTTTTTTTAATTAAATAAATTTTTTTTTACATTCTAATATAAGAATTTGAACCCATTCAAAATGAAGCAATATAAATATTTTTAGACGGAGAAAACTTTCTCTACCCAGTGATTAATCTACCCACTTAAATTTATTTAATGGTTTTATAGAAAACACGCATGCTAATTAATGTGTTAGTTAATACTTGTTTTTTTTTTGTCAATTCAAACATTTTCAATAACGTTTTTAATTATTTTTTATTTATATGATATAAATTTTAAGAAATAATCATAATCCTATTTTTCACGCTTATTTATTTTTAAAAGATTAAAAAATATTTTATTTTCATAGATAATTATATAATTTTATTTTTACATTTAGACAAAATTATTGTCTAGAAAAAAATCAAATACTCTTACATGTATATACAAAAGGTAGGGGTGAGCGCTCGATCGAGTCGAGTAAAAAATTTTCAAGTTATTCGAGTTGATGCGTCATATTTTACAACTCAAACTTTATTTTAAATTTTTACGATTCGAGTCGAGTTCGAGTCGAGTCAAGTTTTCGAGTTCCTATACAAATTTAATTGTAATTATTTATCATGTTATAGTACAATTTGAATATAATTTAATGATTTTCTCTAATCATATAAGATATGCATATATATTTCATCGTATTTTTTCATATGCGTCACATATTTCTTCGTATTTCTCTAATCATATAAGATATGCATATATATTTGATTCTAATTTGAGTAAGTTGACTCGAGCTTAAAAATCAATCAACTAATTATTTCAAATTTGGAGTTATTTGAATTCCATTTTACGACTCAAACTTTATTTGAAAATTTTTCAAGTCGAATCGAGTTTTGCTCACCTCTAATAAAAGAAATTCGTCTACCCTCACTTTCTATCATATTCATTGTCTCGTTCACAGATTATTGCCATGTAACTTTAATTAATTAGGTTTTCTTTTTAACATTATGCCCTATTTACATTTAATAAAAGGGTTTTATTTTGATGCACAAGCCGTGTAAATTTTTTTTTACACAATCCTTTTATAAAATTTAAAATCTAAATCACAAACCCTAGCAACCTAAACCCTAAACCCTAAGCCCTAAACTCTAAACTCTAAATTCTAACCATAAACCTTAAATTATATACCCTACATACTAAACCCCTAAACCCTAACATAAAACCCTAAACCCTAAAATTAAAGGGCTTGTGTAAACTAAAGTTTACACCGCTTGTGCATCAAAGTATTTTCCTTAATAAAATATACTTTTTATTTTTATTGTACAATAATTATGAAATCTATTAAATTAAAATGTTTCATATATTATATATTACTTAAAGATTATTTCTGGTTCTCTAATTTATTATATAATTTAGTTATCTTGTCTTGGTATTATGAGACAATTAGAACTTCTAAATTTAAAAAGTACATAAATCGAACCCAACCAGTGGTCTCATTCTCCAATTTGATAAATTTAAGTTATATGGTTTAGTTATAATGTCTTGGTATTATGAGTGAATTGAAATTTTAAAAATTAAAACGAGTGGTGTTAGTGAAAAGAGAGATTATATTTATCTTAAGGGACCTGTGTTCGAGCAGCTTTATCCGCAAAATACATGGATCGAAACTATCAAAATTAGAATACATGAACTATTGTTTTTTTGTTCTAAAAGAACAAAAATATTTTTTTATGGGGTAAAAATATAACGAGTCAAAAAAAATTTTAGTTAGCTTAATTTCTCTTATTATATTAAAAAATATTTCATTAAAAAATAAAAATATTAATTATATTACGTTTATAGTTATAAAAAATCTTTTATGAGGTAAAATATATTAATTGTTGTAATCACTAATTTTGTCCGGACCTCAAAATCCTTTAATTCGTGTCTATCTAAGACTTATCGGGCTATTAAATAATTTTTCTTGAAAAAAATAATAAGAAGAAAAAGAAAAAAAACAAAGCAAAAAAAAACAGAAAAAAGGAAAAAAAAGTAAAGATTATACTATTATTATTATTATTACTTCTATGGTGTATATTAGTGTATATATTATTATTAGTATTAGTATAATATTACTATTATCTTATATTAATTATCACTATTATTTTTCGGTATTTGGTTGTCTATTATTATTATTATTATTATTATTATTATTATTATTATTATTATTATTATTATTATTATTATTATTGTATTCATTACTATATTTATTATTATTATCATTTGTATGTTATTATTATTATTATTATTATTATTATTATTATTATTATTATTATTATTATTATTGTTGTTGTTGTTGTTGTTGTTGTTGTTGTTGTTGTTGTTGTTGTTGTTGTTGTTGTTGTTGTTGTTGTTGTTGTTGTTGTTGTTGTTGTTACTATTATAATTAGTATGCTTATATTCTTGTTACTATAGGAAGGGGAGGTTTCAGATTTTCAAGTAAAAGGGGTTCTTGGGTTAAATTTTAGGGTTTCACAAGGGGAGATTTTTTTCTATTTTCGGTTCTTTTAAAAAAGAGAGGAAAAAGAGGTGTTTTTTTAGGCTTTTGGTTTCCCTGATCGCCGGTAGCGACGGCCAATGTGGTTGCTGGTGACGAAAAATGAGAGGAGTAGAGAGAGGGGGTCCGAGAAGACTCAGGTTGGGCAAAAAGGGAGCCATATGTGTTTAAACGCGTTTTTTTATAGTATTTTTGTGTTTTAAAATTGGCATATACGTCACTTTGGTCCTTCCGTATTTTGAAAATGACCCCGCAGGGGCTTCCGTGTTTTGAAATTACGTCCAGAGTCCCTTTATGTTTTTAAAGACTTTTAATCTTGCCCCTAATCTGGTTTTAATTGATTTCGAATGGTTTAATAACCATTTTAGTCCCTACAAGTTTCAACGAATTTTAATTCTGGTCCTTGTTTTGGGCGATTCAACAGTTTTTTGTGGTTTAATTCCCCCGCCAGTCCTTAGAATCTGTCCTGAGTTTATTTTTAGTCTTTTTCAGCATAGTATTTTTCTATCTCATGCATTTTAATTTTTGTCTCGTATTTATGTCTCTTTAATTTCAATCCATGTTTTGTTTATGTGTTTTATATGTGTTTAGTTGATAATATGTGGGTGATGTGGTGTATGACCGTATATTTTTATATAATCTAGTAATGCATGGTTTATATAATGTATAGCGTCACGATATATAATATATGCATGTGTCGGTATAGTTTATGCTTTCTCATGCTATTACATATTTTGCTTGATCATTGGAATGAGTTTATTTCGTTTTTGAAGTTAGAAGTTGCATCCGAATCTTAAAAATTATATAATGTGAATGCCTTTTTATTCGGGAACGAACGAGGCCAGTACCAGTCGTAGTGGTGGTGGTTCGGATGTTCCTTCTCAAATATTAAGGCTTCTAAGATTTACTCACTTGTATAATCGAATTTCATCACGAATGGTCACTTTAATTCGCAAAATTTAATATTAATTAAGCGGTAATGGTTTTGGTACCGATTTTAGGGCACGACTGGGGTGCTCATCCTTCTCCGCGTGTAACCGACTCCCGAACTCATTTTTTTAAGAAAGAATCTCTAGTTTTATTTCGGTGTCTGGTCTACCATTTTTAAGTGGCGGGTGGCGACTCCTCTTTTTTTCAAAATCCGATTAAATTTTTCAAAACCAATTAAAAACCCAGTTCTTCCGAGCGACATCCGAGGTACTTTGTATTTTTGAAATTTATTTTTTAGTTGCAACAAATGACGACTTCGCTGGGGACAAATTTTTGTTTTCAAAAACAAAAAAAGAGGGTCGAGCCAAAAAAGAAACTTTACCACTTAATTAATATTGGAAGTTGCGAATTAAAGTGACCGAATCGATCGATATTTGTTTATAAGTGTGAGTTTATTTTAAGCACATTTAAAATCGGCATTTAAACTCGTTTGTGTAAGTGGGGGGAAAATGCTAGTGCTTTTGCGAGGATACCGTTCTCCCGTATGGGCCTAGCAAGTACCTTCGAGGCTCGAATACCCTATATCTTCGTGGGAATACCGTTTCTCCGTACGGATATAGTTAAAGGGTCCCCTCGAATTGAACTCGGTTGAGAGAAGCCTATAATGGGTGATGACTGAGGGCCTTGCTACCCTTAGAAGAGGACAACGAGGACAGTTTGAGTACCTCCTAGAACCAAAATTGCATTTAGAGAACTAGAATGCCCACCCCTGTTAGAGCCATGCGGACAACCTAGGTTTATCAGACGAAATAAATATGGTTGCTTGCTTTCATGCTTGCCTTATTTCTCTTATCATGTTGACCGTGTTTATCCGGCACTAATACATTTCTTTTGTGAATTTTTGCATTTACTCTTCGTGCATGTATTTCATGACCTAAAGGTGTTGAGTCAAAGTGGTTTTACCCAATTCAAGGGCTATCATTGTGGACGGGAGGTTGCTAGAAAGGATAATGTCAATTAGCAAGTCCGACATCGGTCAGAGCTGAATCAGAAAGGATAAAGGGGCAGTTTACCGAGAAAACGCACAGTGTCAGGTCATTTAATGCCCACCATTGAAGAAGGTACAACCCTTCTCCATCCCGAGGAAGTCAAACAAGATCGGATCTACTCCAAACATCTTGAGCCTCAAAATTTTGAACTGTCTATCGGATCAACATCTTTGGATCGCAAGCAGAGGCGTATTTGTCAAGACTTTGTTATGACTATCTCGTAACAAGGAACCTCCTTCACGTTCAAATGATAGTTGACCTAAGGGGAATCACCTATATGGCCAACACATTTCATCCGCACACATATGTGTACATATTGCATCATATGTTCATACATCATCCCACAACATGACATACATTAATCAATTAAATAACGAATTAATGTTGAAAAATATTATTACAGTGGTGAAATTTCTAATCTACAACCATTCCGCGTTCGTACGACACCCATTCTCAGTCACGAGCAATGGAGGAAAGGATGGCCAGGGTTGAACAAGGTCATAAGGACCTAGAGAGCCGATTGGATGTGATCGATCAAAACATTAAGGATCAGATCGCGCAATCACAAACCACCATCATCGCTCAAATGATCGAGTTGCTTGAAAAGAAGTTCAGTAAAGAAGGAGGATCATGGGACATTTCGAATGAGAAAGGAGTAGGAGAGACTATATCTCATATCCGACTAGGAGCGTCGACCACCGGGAAGAGAGTGCATATCAACCTCGGGGGAGCACCCGCTAATCATCCTACGGGAGCACCGGCTAGCCGTCACATGGACCAACCTGTTGAATTAAGGGAAGGTCTCGAGATTGAAGTACCAGATCTAAACATGTTGAATGAGGTAGAAGAAAAGATTAGGGCCGAGGTGGAAAAGAAGCACGAGGAGAAATTTCGTCTCTTTGAAGAAAAGTTCAAGGCCTTGCAAGGAATGGATAAGCAAGGGAACGATGCTAGTGATTTGAGCCTTGTAACGGATTTAGTTTTACCTCCGAAATTCAAAGCCCCCGACTTTGATAAGTACGACGAGACTACTTGTCCTTCAGCTCACATCACTATGTATTGCTGAAAGATGGCAGCTTTTATAAAAGACGAGAAGCTACTTATCCACTGTTTTCAGGACAGTTTAACTGGTTCCGCAACCCGTTGGTATACTCAACTTAGACGAGTCGACATCAAGTCATGGAGCGATTTTTCGAAGGCGTTCGTGGGTCAATACAAGCATGTAACTGATATGACTCCGAATCGACTCATGCTACAGGGGATGGAACAAAAGCACAATGAGAGTATCCATGAGTATGCCCGGCATTGGCAGGACGTAGCAGCTCAGGTGCAACCCCCACTTTCGGAAGGTGAAATCATTCCTTTGTTTGTGGACACTCTAAAAGGAGTCTTGTACGATCGCTTGATAAGCAATCCCTCTAGTAGCTTTGCGGACATGGTCATGATGGGAGAACGTATTGAGGACGCTATCAAGAAAGGGAAGATAGTAGATCTCTATGGCGCAACCGCCCACAAGGGGCATGGGTCCCAAGTTCACATGGTGGGTTCTCACCCGAACAACCAGTCTTCTGGCCACTACCATAATCAAACATCCTGGTCTGCAAAGCCTCCAAGGGATCTACATCCAGTTCCTATGTCGTACACCGATTTGCTCTAGTGATTATTGAGAAGAAGCTTCTAACTCCGGTTCAGTCCAAACCAAAAGATCCTTCCTATCCCGAAGGCTGTGATGTCAATGTCGTATGTGACTACCATGTGGGAAGCACGGGCCACACCACAGAGAATTGTAGGGCACTGAAAAACAAGGTGCAGGCTTTGATCGAGAACGGTCTCTTGACGTTCTGAAAGGAAAGATTGGGGATGTGACTCTTGGGGTGTGCTAATACCCGACCATCTTTAGGAGTCTTGTATGTTGCATTTTCTCTCGAAGTAATGTATGGAACAAACGCTGCTATGCTTTGCCCGAAGATGGCAATGATTTTTAAGGGCACTTGTTATGTTTACAAATTGACTTTCTAATGAAAATGCACTTCTTTTCAACATACAATGTGTTTGGTTGTACGGTGCTCGATTCCTTCAACCGTTCTTGCTCGCCAAGTGGTGGAGAAGTGTAATTTTGGGTGTAAGTGGTGTGGAAGCTAAAAAGACTAAGGACACAAAGATTTATAGTGGTTCAACCTTCTAACCAAGGTCTACATCCACTACCTTAGCTTCCCACTAAGGATTTCCAATCAATCCACTATTGATTCGTCCCCTTTTCTAGGCTTAGGAGGAAACCCTTATACACAGATCAAGCTTTCTACCCAAAGCCTTGATCAAACCCTCTTTACAAGAGAAAAGATAAGCAAACTCAAATCCCTCTAATAGGTATTTGTTTGCACAATTTAGCTCTCACCCAAAACCTAAAACACTTGAGCAAATCTAACAATTTTGGCTCACTAGTGTTTGTCTATACAAAGAAATGACAATTAAGCACTAAGACACTTTCTTGATCATAAGTTGTTTTACAATTGAAGCATTAACCATTACTAGATGCTTGGAGGTCCCTTTTATACTTCTTAATGAGTTTGTAGCCGTTACTAGCCGTTGGGGTTGATTTGGAGCCGTTGGAGACTTAATTTCCCACCATAAATGCAGTTCTGCAGCTCTCCGTTTCGAAACACTCAAACCCGTTTCGAAACACTCTTCAAGTAGAAAGAGTCATTGCAGTCTGATGCAGCACCCGTATCGAAACACTATTGGTCGTATCGAAACGCCCGTATCGAAACGCTTAGCCCCGTATCGAAACGATCTGCATTTAAATGTTAGTTGGGAAATAGCCGTTGGGGGTTTGTGACCGTTACGGTCGATGCGATGTAGGCGTATCGAAACGGAATAGCCCGTATCGAAACGCTTGGCAAAATTCTCATCTAGAAAAGACCGTTTCGAAACCCGTTTCGAAACGTTTTGACACTGTAAGACCCCATATCGAAACACCTAGGGGTGTTTCGAAACACCTGGATGGTTTTGTTTAATTTGGCTTTGAAAAATGTAAAAACCTTTTAAAACATCCCCTAAACATAGTTTCAAGTTGTTTGGACTTTAGAAATAGTTTTGAATTCTTTTTAACTTAGTCCAAAGCATTTTTCAATTATTATATCAAAACATTAGTTCTACACAATGACCTTGAAATCATGTATATGCATATATCTCTCCATACCTCCGTAGGTCCTCGGATATCATATGCATGATGTGGCATTGATTCTACTAAAAGGGATCGATCGAATGTTGTGAAAACGATGAAGCGTGATGTCCCGCTCCATCCGCTCCGGTCGATAAAATGAGAGAAGCAAGATTACTATTCCTTCGATGATGTTCGATGATAAGGAAATCTCTTAAGAAAGCCCAAGTAGAGTTACTCGAATGTGCATAAAATAAATAAATAAATAAATAAACAGAGAGAGAAATGAAAGACAAAATATATATTGTTTCGAAACAAAAGGATTTTAATTTCAGAGCCTGGTAATAGGCATTAACCAAAAAGCACTCCAATGTCTGAAACCTGGTAATAGACATTTTTGGATACGAGTGTAGAATTCTTGGGGCACTCTGCTAAAGCCCGAAACCTTTCAATTCATGAGTGATGGTAATATTTTCAAATCGTGACCATGCCGAGTAACTCGGGGTATTGTTGTATGCTCCATCATTACCCTCAAGACAAATGACTGTGACGATTTGAATTCCCCTAGAAAAAAGAAATGAATGAACAAATTGAATAAGTCCCGGAGATGAATCCTTGAGGACACTAACACAATATTAATTGTAATCAGAAGCACATACTTACATTTAAAATTCTTGGAGTGACATTTTCCATTAAATGGGCTAAATTTTTTTTGAAATCATATGGAGAAGCATGATGAGAACTAGAAGGAGTAGTCATCGAGCCAATTAAGCAAATACCATAATCATGAGGATGAACCGAGCGACTTGGAAAGAGTTTCACAACTTCGCATATCGCCACAACATTCAGAGTCTCCATTGACTCAAGCTGATCATCGGAAAGTAGAATCTAAGACGCTCTTGCATTTGATATCCGGAGCATCCTATTCTATTTTTTCCTTTTAATTAGAATTTTGATTTTAAGGTTCTGCATGCTAATCAAAAAGGGCATTCTTCATTAGAATGACAATCCACAAATTGGTACTTTTTTAAAACCAAGAAATCTCTCTATATTACTTCGGAGATAAATGCATCAGCAAGGCCCAAAGGTTGAGGGGCACGACATGAGGTGGAATGACGAAGAGTCAGTGAGGCTAAATTGCCATGATGGGGCACCATTGTCTGTGGAGGAACTAAGGTTTTCACATAGAGAGGTTCGAACTAAAGTATATGAAAGATAACACAAGGCTAGAAAAGATTTTGAATACGACTGAAGTCACTCGACTCGAATATTTGAATAAAAAGCGAGCAACACAAGTTTGAGGGCCAAGTTTCTCAAGACACGAGATTGATGAATGGTTGTAGTCCCAAGATATCGACCACTAACCCTAAGAAAAAAGAAGACAAACTAAATTCATGCATCTTTGCATTCTCATAAACGCATGCATCTTTGCATCCTGAAATATGCTCATGCATCATCGATAGCTAGATATCACCCATGCTAGGAGCATGCTAAATCATATCATAGCATTTTGTTTTCTCTAAACAGACATTTGAAGATTGGTAAAAGAATAGATCTACAGCTTCACGAGAGGAGAAGCAGATCTCACAAGAATCAAGAGTCTTTCGACTTGCGTAATTTAGATTTCTAAAATCCTTTCAACCCCCGGTTTTAATCTTCCTTGAAGATGTTTTTTCTCAAAACTCAATTTCTCAATTTTATCCTTCCAAAAGGATGTTTTTCTTAAAACTCAAATTTTTCAATTTTTATCCTTCCAAAAGGTCGTTTTCCTCAAAATTCAATTTCTCAGTTTTATCCTTCCAAAATGATGTTTTTCTTAAAACTCAAATTTCTCAATTTTTATCCTTCCAAAAGGTTGTTTTCCTCAAAACTCAAATTTCTCAATTTTTATCCTTCCAAAAGGAAGTTTTTCTCAAAACTTAATTTCTCAATTTTATCCTTCCAAAAGGATGTTTTCCTCAAAACTCAATTTCTCAATTTCATCCTTCCCAGAGGATATTTTTCTTAAAAGTCAAAATTTCTCAATTTTATCCCTTTCAAAAAGATTCTTTTTTTCAAAATTTGCCTCCTCAATTTTACCCTCTCTAAATGATGTTTTTCTTAAAAAGATCAAAATTTCTCAATTTTACCCCTTCCACAAGGATTTCAGGCTAAAGATTTCAGACTTGCAACGTCGTAATTTCAGGGCAAAGGAGACAGAAACTCAAAGCCCAAGAATTTCAGAGCAAAGGAGGCAAATACTCAAAGCTCAAGACAAAGATATATACGATCTGCTCATCTATTCGGGCACGTGGAGAATAGAACCCGCCTATCTATTCGGGCACTTGGAGAATAGAAATCTACCCATCTATTCGGGCAATTAGAGGTAAAAAAAGAAAAAAGAAAAAAACACTCTCTGTGTAACCCCCTCGTCCCGGTCCGGACGTTTGACCGGTCCGAGTAGGCTACACGGGGAAAACCGATGTGAAACCCGTTAAGGTCCCACCTCAGTTAGCAACCCTAGAAAATTTCTTTTATTTATATCTTGTCTAAATGCATTATTAAGTCCTATGTGAAACACGACAGCGGAAACACAACGTAATAAAACAACAACCATCCAAAACCACACTTTACATCAGCCCATTTTTCCTTTTTAAGCAGGTCGTATCGATACACCTACAGAGGGTATCGATACGCCTGGACCAAGTCAACTGCCTCGAGTCAAACTAGGAAGACCGTATCGATACAGCCCTTGGGCGTATCGATACGCCCTCCTCGGTCAACATCTTGCGGTCAACGAGACAACACCGTACCGATACGCCTAGAGCCCGTATCGATACGCCAAAGTCTCATCAAAATCTCGGATTTCCAGTGAGCTTTGGGTGTATCGATACACACCCGCATATCGATACACCAAGCCAAAACTGAGTCCTGAAGGGCAAGACCGTATCGATACGGCCCTTAGTCGTATCGATACGCCCTGCACTGCAAGTCCCCAAATTTCAGCAAAACAACTTAAGACCCGACTCTAGATGCGATTTACGACCCCCCTAGCCCCAAACAACATACATACAAATATCGACAACCAAGATATCAACATACACGACAGTCAAAACGAACAAGGATCACGCATCAAGAAGATTCATACATTTGCCATAAAGAGGACATACTTAGCACTTAGAGGTTCATGCCTTAGAACAGCAAAACATATAAGCATTCATGACATGCAACATAGGCAAGGTTTACAATTCAAACAAAGCATCCAAAAGCCAAACCAACATCAACATACATCAAAGCTCAAATTAACAACACATATCCCATTGCTTGACTATTACAATCTTTCAATTTAAAGTTCATACTTGAGCTAACTCAAAGCGACACTTGGAGGCCCTTCCTTGCCCTTGCCACCCACAAGCTACTGATCTGCATTGTCGAACAAAAAGAAGCCTAAGCATAAAAGCTTAGTGAGGGTAAGCTCGTAAAACAAACCTTCGACAATGCAGGGTCCAAGCACGAGCAACAACCAAGATAGAATGCACGATCTTACCTTCGATCCACAATAGCCAAAATATACATGATGCATGAACATATAATCAACACTATGCCATGATCAACAACTCATAAGTCCAACACACGAAGATACATATAACAATGTATTAACAACAACATATATCAATCCATATTGGAATCACATTTCATATCATATTGGCACATATATAATCTCATATTGGCACCTAGCTATGACTCGAATGTGCGGATAACACGTTGGAACTCACTTCCAACACAACCATTACCTTCGGTGGGATTACACTCATCACCGGTTCTCGCGGAGGGGATTCCACTCATCCTCACGCCCCGTCGATGGGATTCCACTCATCACCAACTAATATATAAACATTTCCAGTGGAATATTACATCACCGTACTCCTCCTTGATGACTTAACGCCACCAAGGCCACGTGCGACTTTAACTCTCGTGTGCACACTAAACATCCTAATGATCAATCATTGTACCCAAGCATACTAGTGCCAATATTAAACACAATCCATAACCTTTCACAACATCATTTCATAACAACTTCCGTGCTTAGCACGTACTCACCATGATCATTATCTTGCACGATTCACAAACCAAACCACATGCATATATCAACGCATCATATCAAGCCTCAACAACATGCATAACACATTATACATAGCCAACACGATCACAATTTAACATGAGGCATAACAAGCAATTAGGAGTTCAACCAAAAGTTTCTAACTAAAGCTTGAGATTAGGCTACCACTCTAATCTCAACTCTAGGTGGGTTTACCAAGCCCATCCTAGGTTCACATGCTTGAACCAATGTTTAAAAACCATTTAAAACAATAACCACTCACCAACCACTCCATTAGCACAAGCCGACTAGCCTACCAAGCATCCAAGTTTCGGATTCGAGCCCGAAGCTTCTCCATTGTTCTCTCTTGCTTCTAACCATTCAAAAACGATACATTAGCCTCAAAATCAGCCACAAACCCAAAGTTTAACACCAACACACAAATCCACTACAATTCTCACAATTCAAAGCCAAATTCATTCTCCAAATTCCCATTTTCGTACTTCCACAAAGACCCATCAAAAATCAGCAATGTAGTCATCCAAAGCACTCTTAAACATGTTCAAAACACTACCCAAGCATAGTATAACCATCAGCCAACGATATTCAACATCAAACACACCCAAAACCAACCTTTAAACCCTTCAAAAACCCCCATTAAAACCCAAATTCGGGAATCATTGTAAAACTCTTTAAAATTCACATATGTTGAACCTTTTAGGTTGTAAACAATTTATCTAACCTTAAACAATCAAAAGCTTAGGTTAAAGACAATAAAGTTCTCATTTTTAAACAAAACCCCAAAACTTCAAATTTCAAAATCATGAACAATAATGAAAACTAATGGTACCAACATGAAGAGGAAAATAAGGACAAGTCAAATATGGTTTTACCTTTCAAAAATCACCCAAGATGAAGAAGAATGGCGGTGGAATAGAAAAATAGAGAAAGGGAACCCTATTGTCGTTGAAAATGAAAATGGATGAGTGAAGAAGATGACAAAAGAGATATTTTAATAAAAAGGGGGGATTTAAATTAAAAGTCCATTTATTTACCCTTTTGCCATTAATGAGATGACAATCTCATTTATTCTAAAATCCATGGGATTTGATTCCCAAAACAATTTTTTGTCCAGCATAAATGTTTGCTTCGAATATATGAAGACCTAAATAATATTTTATTATTTTAATTATGACACCGAAGCCCGAAACATTATTTTAATATTATATTATTTTCACTCGACCCCCAAACTCGGGTGTTACACTCTGTCTACCTGTTCGGGGCATCTGAGGGGAGAACTCATGATCGAAAGGCGTTGGGAAGAGGAGTTGCTTGGAATCGCGGGGCTGCTTCGGGAAACGAATCATCCAACAGGGAAGTAGGAAAAAATTAGTGCTTATGGTCTTTGCTTTATTCTTGTTCCACAAGTATAAGCAAAGAGGGGCAGCTGTAATCACTAATTTTGTCCGGACCTCGAACTCCTTTAATTCGTGTCTATCTAAGACTTATCGGGCTATTAAATAATTTTTCTTGAAAAAAATAATAATAAGAAAAAGAAAAAACAAAGCAAAAAAAAACAGAAAAAAAGGGAAAAAGGAAAAGTAAAGATTATACTATTATTATTACTACTATGGTATATATTAGTGTATATATTATTATTAGTATTAGTGTAATATTACTATTATCTTATATTAATTATCACTATTATTTTTCGGTATTTGATTGTCTATTATTATTATTATTATTATTATTATTATTATTATTATTATTATTATTTGTATGCTTATATTCTTGTTACTATTATTGTTATTTATTATTATGATTGTTATGAAAATAAAACATGCTAAATAAAAGTCCAAAATACATTGATTAGAAAATAATAGAGTCCACTACACGACTTGTAAGCCCAAATAATATTCAGCCCTTTACAATAACCCTAACCCACATCAAAAGTCCTAATGACCTTTCTCTCTCGCGCAGTCGCCCCACAACCATCAGATCTGGCTTAGATCTGACAGTCGAGATTGGACCACAGATCACAAACCTTAGAGAGTTGCCACTAGTCTCGCGTCGCACACATCTCGGTCGTTGGATCATGCCCCATCTAATGGACCAGATCGCTCCAGGTCACAAACCCTAAATGCCCCTCATTGAAGATGCCGCCTCATCAGAGCCGTCGGATCAAAACACGATCTAACGGTCCCAGATTGACGCGGAAGCTTACATAAGCCTCACGCGCCCACGCTCGACTCCTCGTCTGCCAACGTGCGCGTGCGGGGATCATGTGCCTGACAATCCAGACTCCTATGCTTCCTCTGCCACAGCCAGCACCACCACGTCGATGTCCCTCCCGATCGGGCATCTCCGGCACACCTCAGACCCAAAAATAGAGGCACCAGTTACCATAAACAACATAAAAACAAGAAACAATAAATCAAGATCAAAGTTAACCATGTCATTTCATTTTTTTCGGTTCGAATGTAATCCGGATATAAAATCCGAGAAAATCGCATGTAAACCAGAGAGGATTTTTTCGGAGAAATCAATAACAATAAACCTTCTGAGGTAGAATTTTTTTCCTTCTCGACCGTATGCAATACATAAAAAAATAATAAAAAGAGGAAAGAGATTTCTTTTTACCTTTGGTCGCGTCGACCCCCTTCCGACCGAGTCACCTCCGATCGTTGATAAGCCGTCGGGCCTTCGCAAAAAGTCAAACTCGGTGAAACGATGGTAGGATGGTCAAGGAAGGGGAGGTTTCAGATTTTCATGTAAAAAGAGTTCTCGGGTTGCATTTTAGGGTTTCACAATGGGAGATTCTTTTCTATTTTCGGTTCTTTTAAAAAATGGAAAAGGATGTGGTTTATTGGGCTTTTGGTTTCCCCGATCGCTGGTAGCGACGGTCGAAGTGGTTTCCGGCGTCGAAAAATGAGAGGAGTAGAGAGAGGGGGTCCGAGAAGACTCAGGGTGGGTAAAAGGGGAGCCATACGTGTTTAAACGTGTTTTTATAGTATTTTGTGTTTTAAAATTGGCTTATTCGTCACTTTGGTCCCTCCGTATTTTGAAAATGACCCCGTAGGGGCTTCTGCGTTTTGAATTTACGTCCAGGGTCCCTTTATGTTTTTGAAGACTTTTAATCTCGTCCCTAATCTGGTTTTAATTGATTTCGAATGGTTTAATAACCATTTTAGTCCCTACAAGTTTCAACGAATTTTAATTATGGTCCTTGTTTTGGGCGATTCAACAGTTTTTTTATGGTTTACTTCCCCCATCAGTCCTTAGAATCTGTCCTGAGTTCATTTTTAGTCTTTTTCAGCATAGTATTTTTCTATCTCATGTATTTTAATTTTTGTCTCGTATTTATGTCTCTTTAATTTCAGTCCATGTTTTGTTTATGTGTTTTTATATGTGTTTAGTCGATAATATGTGGGTGATGTGGTGTATGACTGTATATTTTTATATAATCTAGTAATGCATGGTTTATATAATGTATAGCGTCACGATATATAATATATGCATGTATCGGTATAGTTTATGCTTTCTCATGCTATTACATATTTTGCTTGATCATTGGAATGAGTTTATTTCGTTTTTGAATTTATAAGTTGCATCTGAATCTTAAAAAGTATATAATGCGAATGCCTTTTTATTCGGGAACGAACGAGGCCAGTACCATTCGTAGTGGTGGTGGTTCGGACGTTCCTTCTCGAATATTAAGGCTTCTAAGATTTACTCACTTGTATAATCGAATTTCGACACGAATGGTCATTTTAATTCACAAATTTAATATTAATTAAGCGGTAATGGTTTTGGTACCGATTTTAGGGCACGGCGGGGGTGCTCATCCTTCCCCGCGTGTAACCGACTCCCAAACCCATTTTTTTAAGAAAGAATCTCTGGTTTTATTTCGGTGTCTGGTCTACCAGTTTTAAGTGGCCGGTGGCGACTCCTCCTTTTTCAAAATCCGATTAAAATTTTCAAAACTAATTAAAAACTCGGTTCTTCCGAGCGACATCCGAGGTACTTTGTATTTTGTAAATTTATTTTTTAGTCACAACAATTGTATTGTAATTGTAATTTTTAAAATTATTTATTGATGAAATTTAAAAGTGGTATTAATTGCACTATATTTTTTACTTATTAAAATATATATTATATTACATTTAATAGTTAACAAATCATGTGCCATATCAACCGGGTAATCTACCCACTGGGTAGATGTAGCATTGCCCTTAGACACCAGATCAATTAATGGATCTCATACAAACCTCCCTTTCATTCTCCCTCTTCTTCATCACACAACAATAATTAGTGGTTCGTAAATAATTAACAGACTTGTATAAACTAAAATTAACACAATCCATATATTAAAATATTTTTCACAAGAAAATTCATCAACACTCGTTGGCTCGAATAAAAAATAAACGATGACCATAAATTTTAAAATTGTTTTCTAAATATATTATTTAATATTGTATGTGTTTGAATCTTGATGTGAAAATATAATATTTTTCTATTTAATATTATTTAATTTTATATGTGTTCGAATCACTACTTCTACAATTGTATTGCCCCTTAATCTGGGCTAATTGTACTCACAACGTGTATACTAAATGTTTTAATTAGATATAAAAAATATAAACTCCAAGTATGTCGCAACAGTCCATGTACAACCCATGACTCAACTACAAACACCAACCGTATACTTCTTGAAAGATCAAACATCCAACTGCCTTTATCATTTCTAATTACTCCACCTGCTATTGCAACACATCCTTGAACTTTGTAATATTATATAATGATTATTCAACTTTGTAAATATTACAGAATAATTATTATATTATTTAATTGTTATAAAATAATTGGTTATTACAAATTATATTATAAATTTTCTCTGCAAATAATTTTAAGATACTTTATTTCCAGAAATGTTTCTAATGAATGAATTTTTAGTTTCCATAGACCTTCCAAAATGAAATGAATTAAAGAATTTTTTATTTCAAGAAGCCTTTTAAATGAAAGGAATTAGAGTTTTTACTCTAAGAAACTGGAGACAAAAATATTTTTATTCTTTTATCTGAAACGTACAATAATTTATAATAATCAACTATTTTATAATAATTAAATAATGAATTTATATTTTGTAACAACTAAATAGTTCAATGGTCATTCTGTAACAATGGATTAGTATTTTAATTAAGTTGACATGTCCTGTTAGCTCGTCATTGTACTGTTAACCGTTCGTACCTATTTTTTATAACAAAATTCAAATTCAAATTTCTATTTTAAATTTTTTGAATGTTTAATGTCAAAAAAATTATTTTAAAATAGTTTAATAATTATTTACGAACCTTACCAGTTACCCTAAGATTAATCAGTATTTATAAAAAAAATATTATTTGAGTTGAAAAGTAAATATAAATATTAAAGACAATTAATTCAGATCCTGGAAAAGAAATAACAAAGTCGACTTTTGTTTACCAAAATTTGTTAGCTTATAGATTGGGTAAGACAAATGTAAGAGAGACGTTTAAGGTGCATGATGAAATAAAATAAAAGCCTCCCGAGATGCCAATTGCCAGGCCAGCATTATGTAAACACTAACTATTAACAAACAACATCCCTTTCTCTATTTTCAAAACAACAACAACAACAACATCCCTGAAGAGAAACAAAAGAAAAAAGGAAGAGAATCTCCCAATGGGGGATGATTTGGCAAAACCAGAAACTCCCAATCTCAGCATGGAAGCTGATGAAGAAAGCAATTCTCTGAATCAGCCACTGCTGAAGAGAAACACAACCCTTTCTACCAATCCCTTAGCCTTGGTTGGAGCCAGTGTTTCCCACATAGAAAGCTTGGATTATGAGTACACTCATCTCTTTCATCTTTCATTTCTCCTGCTCAAGTTTGAACTTTGATTCATCTTTTGTTTGGTTGCTGCAGGATAAATGAGAATGATCTTTTCAAGCATGATTGGAGAAGCAGATCCAAAGTACAAGTTCTTCAATACATATTCTTGAAATGGTTACTGGCTTTCCTTGTTGGACTGCTAACCGGATTAATTGCCACTCTCATCAATCTCGCTATTGAGAACATTGCTGGCTACAAGCTTCTTGCCATTGTCTCTTTCATCCAGGAGGAAAGGTAAAAAGCTCTTCAATCTTAATACTATACCTTTTAAAAAACTTAAAACAAAGCTTTAGCCCTTATGTTCAAACTATCTGTGGATTGATGCAGGTACTTATCTGGGCTTGCTTTTTTCACCGCTGTCAATTTTTTATTGACCTTCACTGCTGCAGTTTTGTGTGTGTGTTTCGCCCCCACTGCAGCCGGTCCTGGAATTCCCGAAATCAAGGCTTATCTCAACGGAGTCGACACTCCGGACATGTTTGGTGCTAACACATTGCTTGTCAAGGTTGGTTAGCTTTCAATTTACATGCCCTGGTCAAAATTTTGTTATGGTTGACAATAAATACAAGAACATAGACAAACAAGCTGTTACATAAAGCATGACACAGTTTTCACTTTATTTTGTTTATTATAAATTGCAATGCTGATGAATTTTCAATAATTGTAGATTTTTGGCAGCATTGGTGCAGTTTCTGCTGGTCTAGATCTGGGGAAAGAAGGGCCTTTAGTGCACATCTCGTGTTGCATCGCTTCTTTACTAGCGCAAGGCGGTCCTGACAACTACCGTCTTAAGTGGCGTTGGCTTCGTTACTTCAACAACGATCGCGACCGCAGGGATATTATCACATGTGGTTCTTCGTCGGGTGTTTGTGCAGCTTTCCGTGCTCCGGTGGGAGGCGTTCTATTCGCTCTCGAAGAGGTTGCGACATGGTGGAGGAGTGCCCTTCTCTGGAGAACTTTCTTTAGTACAGCGGTTGTGGTGGTGGTGCTTAGGGCATTCATAGAAACCTGCAATTCCGGGAAATGCGGCCTTTTTGGAACGGGAGGGTTGATCATATTTGATGTTAGTGATGTTAAAGTGAGCTACCATGCCATGGATTTAATCCCTGTGATAATCATTGGAATTATTGGAGGACTTTTGGGAAGCTTATATAATCATGTTCTCCATAAGGTCCTTAGGCTCTACAATCTCATTAACCAGTAAGTTCATAAGCAAATCCGAAACCGATAATCTGAACTTATTTCTTGGTAAGTGGTGACATTTTTTTCCTCTTTTGTTTTGTTTCCTTGCAGGAAAGGGAAACTACATAAACTACTTCTAGCTCTCGGGGTCTCCCTCTTTACCTCGGTTTGCCAATATTGTCTCCCATTTCTAGCCCAATGCAGACCTTGTGACCCCTCTTTTCTGGAGGCTTGTCCTACGAATGATCGGGCCGGGAACTTCAAGAAGTTCAACTGTCCAGCTGGGCAGTACAATGATCTAGCTACCCTCCTCCTCACTACGAATGACGACGCTGTTCGAAACATTTTCTCTAGCAACACTTGTTCAGAATTCCACCATACCTCAATATTAATCTTTTTTGCACTCTATTGCATCTTGGGACTCATTACTTTTGGCATTGCAGTTCCCTCTGGTCTCTTCCTCCCTATCATCCTCATGGGGTCGGGTTATGGCCGACTTCTCGGTATGCTCATGGGATCATATACAAACTTAGATCAAGGGCTCTATGCTGTTCTCGGTGCAGCCTCTCTAATGTCTGGCTCGATGAGAATGACGGTTTCGCTTTGTGTGATATTCCTCGAACTGACAAACAACCTTCTTTTGCTACCAATAACAATGATAGTCCTTCTCATTGCGAAAACCGTCGGCGACAGTTTCAACCCAAGCATCTACGACATTATACTCGAACTTAAGGGCCTTCCTTTCCTGGATGCAAATCCTGAACCCTGGATGCGAAATCTCACAGTCGGTGAACTTGCTGATGCCAAGCCACCAGTGGTCACTCTTGGTGGGATCGAAAAGGTGTCCCGTATTGTCGATGTATTGAAAAACAGTACGCATAACGCATTCCCCGTCGTGGATGAGGATGTACTGGTGCCAGGCACTGTGGCCACTGGTGCAACAGAATTGCATGGACTGATCCTTAGAGCTCACCTGGTACAAGCCCTGAAGAAGAAATGGTTCCTAACCGAGAAACGACGAACCGTGGACTGGGAAGTGAGGGAGAAATTCAACTGGGTCGAGTTATCCGAAAGGGAACTGAAAATCGAGCAGGTGGCCGTGACCCGTCAAGAAATGGAAATGTATGTCGATTTACATCCCCTCACCAATACAACTCCTTACACGGTTGTGGAAAGCATGTCAGTGGCTAAAGCCATGGTTCTGTTCCGACAAGTTGGACTCCGGCATATGCTCATTGTGCCGAAATATCAAGGCGCAGGGGTGAGTTCACGTTTTACCAACGTCCTTAATAGAATCTGCTTATTCCGCCATTTTTGTATGGATTTGCTAAGACAATGCCATGGTTCATTTGCAGGTGCCTGCTGTAGTTGGGATCCTGACAAGGCAGGACTTAAGGGCATACAACATTTTAACTGCCTTTCCTCATCTGGCAACTCACAAAGAGCAAGGAAAACATAATTAATGTCTCATTATTAAAGTAAAAAACAGGGTAGTTTGATTGAACCACACGTATCCATTTTTCTTCTCAATTTTGCACTTTACTTTTTATAGCAGAGAGGATCAACCACCATGTATTCTTTTTGTATTAGATTCCAGTCAAATAATAAATAAATTTCCATTTGATTAAAGATCCCAGGAATATATTATATAGATTTTGCTTATGCCATTCAATTTTTCTATTTAAAATTAGTTATAAAAATATATAATCGCTAATTTTTATGAATAACAATTTGGGCCCGGACTTGGGTACTAACTAAAAAAACCTTTTTTTTATGGTAGAAACTAGGGATGTAAAAACAAGTCAGAACCTGGAAACCCGACTGAAACCTGCTCGAGTCAGAACCTGATTTGACCCGAGGTTTTGATGACCCGAACCCGATCTGTAACTGACTGTTGTTGATCCGAACCCGAATTTGACCTGTTATTGTAGTAACCGAACCCGATCTGCGTCCGACTAAAAACGATCTGAACCCGAATTGGACCTGAAACCCGACCTGCGTCCACCGAAAGGAACCCGAACCCGAAGCCGACCTGGTAAATAACCAAATTTACCCGACTGAATTGACCCGATATCCGATTTTACCCGACCTGAAATGAACCCGACCTGAAATGGACCCGACCTGAAACGGACCCAACCTGAAAATGGACCCGACCTAAAATGGACCCGACCTGAAATGGACCCGACCTGTTTTGAACTCGACCCGCTTTAAACCCGGCCTGTTGTTGACCTGAACTGAAATTAACCCGAAATCTATGACATGATGAATTAAAAAATTTTAGAAGTTGATATACCATATACATATATAATGTATATACATATACACCTACATATATTGATGTATATGCGCGCATATATATATATATATATATATATTAAGTACTAAAGTTAAAAAAATAAGTAATTAATAATTTATGAACTACAAAAATTAAATGAAGAGTTGTTTTTAATTTTTAAGTTTTCTCATTAACTTGAATAAAATTGTAGACTTACAAATTATAAAAAAATAACAGTTGTATAAGTCTTTATCGTTAATTTATGAACTACAAAAATTTACTAAAGTTGTATATGCATTTGTAGTTCATAAAATTTACTAAAGTTATAAAAAAAATTTGTAAGTCTACAATTTTATTTTTTTATACTTAACAGATTCAAGTTATAAAATTTACTAAAGTTATAAAAAAAATTGTAAGTCTACAAATTTTATGAACTACAAATGTTATACATAAGTTATAACAGATTCAAGTTCATAAAATTTACTAAAATTGTAGACTTAAGTAAATTAACGTTATAAAAAAGAGAGTAAATTTTTGTAGTTCATAAATTTTCGTATAAGTGTTATTACATTTTTTGTAGTTCAAAAATTTACTAAAGTTGTATAAGTCTTAATACTAGACAAATGTTATACTTAAGTAATAACAGATTCAAGAAGTAATGTCTTAAGATATAAATTAAAATGATTAAGTTATAAAAGAATCAAGAACTGTTTTCTTTAAATAAGTTATAAACTAGATGATTTTACTTAAGTTAGAACAAATTAATTAATTGTTGTCTTAAGTTACAAATTAGAAAGAATAAACTAACGTTATAACAAATTCATTTGAAAACTTAAGTTAAGATATAAAATAAAATGATTACACTTAAGTTAAAAAATTAACTGTTATAACATAAAAATAACTAGAATTCAAGAATATGAATACTTGATAACTTAAAAAAATGTCAATACAGAATGTAAAAAAAAATACAAGTTAGAATAGTTTACACTTAAAATTTTACAAACTGAAACTTATAAAATACAAGAAGTTTGTTTGTAATAAAGTTAGCTCTCAGATCTTATAGCAAAGACAAAAGCTAAAAGCACTTTGCTACCAGATAATTCTTTATCGAGCTATCTCATCTAAATGCTACCAACAAAGTTAATTATGGGTAACTTATATTGGTAAGAAACCAACATAATTTAAACCAGGGCAACACTTAGATAAGAGAGAAACAACAAGCTACCAGTAACCAGAAGCAACACCAAGCCATTAACAGCAGCAACATTCAGCATCACCAACTCACAAACAGCAGCAGCATTCAGCAACACCAACTCACAAACAACAACATCATTCAGCAAAACCAAGACAAACAACAACAACAACAACACTAAATCGTAAAGATAAGCAACAATAAGAAATAAGCAAAAGCAGCCACAATAAGTCATTAACTAAGTCTTTACATAATAACAAACAGAAGCACTAGCATGATCTAAGTCATTAAAGAACAGAAACACTAGTATGCTCTAAGTCATTAACTAATAATAAACAGAAGCAGCAACATAAAAAAATAAAAACCCTTAGGAAATACCTCACTTAAACAGAAGCAACATTCAGCAAAATCGAGTCAAATAACAACAACAACATCACTAAGTCAATTAAAAAAGAGTAAAGGAAAATACCTCACTTAACATCAGAATTCACAACATAATTGACCCCTAGAGCACTAAAATGCTTCCTGCTTCCTATGAAAGAACCCTACAAAAGAAAAGAAAGTCAGAAACTATATAGAAAAACAAAATAAGAATTAAAAAAACAGTAAAGGGATATACCTCACTTAATATCAGAATTCACAACATAGTTGACCCCTAGAGCACTAAAGTGCTTCCTGCTTGCTGTGAAAGAACCTTACAAAAGAAAAGAAAGTCAGAAACTATATAGAAAAACAAAATAAGAATTAAAAAAAACTGTAAAGAGATATACCTTAATTAGGAAGTGGATCTTCAACAGACACATCAGAGATTGAGGCATCTTTCCCAACAGCAAAAAATTCTTCATCCCTTTCCTCAGGCTCAAAACCATACAACCAATTTCTGGTTGTTACAAATACATCTACATTTGTAGGCAAAAGCCTAGCCCTCAACTTGTTCAAAATCCGACCCCCCATGCTAAAAGAGGATTCATAAGCAGCTGAGGTAATTGGAATGGCTAACACACCTCTAGCCATGAGTGAAAGTATTAGAAAAGACACATATTGTGTTTTCCAATACTCTAAGATATCGAACTCGGCATCTTCAGTGCGAGGGAGAAGTGGCAAAGAAATGTAAGAGTCAACATCGGACTTACTACTCTTAGAAGCTGCCAAATTGGCATCAAAGTTCTGAAATTAAAATAGAAAAAGAGTTAGTAAACTGTAATTGAAAAAAAATATATAAAAAACAGAAGCAAAAAAAAGAACTGACCTGAAAGAGATTTGATTTTTTGAAGGTCCTAGGGCGACCAGAACTTGACAGACTTAAACTTTGAGAAGAGTTACTTTAGACAGAAGAATTAGAAGAAGAAGAACGTGCAGATCTTGAATAATAAATATACATACTTACAAACTCATTATAAACAACACTTACCCTCCTTTCAACCCCATCCTCAACATAGAGGACACCATACAACTCCTTCAGAAGTTGTAACTTATATCGAGGATCAAGTAAAACAGCAAAAGACAGAATGGTTGAATGATAAGACCAGTATTTCTCATACAATTCAAGCATAGGTCCTGCCATTGCAGAGATGCCCTCACATGGATCATTGTGAGCATCGCACAAAAGCTTCTCAATGGCAACAACATTAGCCAAGTATAAGTTAGCAGTAGGATACTTGGATCCTGAGAACAGAGTAGAAATTTCAAAAAAGGGCTCAAGGAAATCACAGATTAATTGAGCAGTTTTTCACTCAACCTCAGAGATTATATCCAAACCATTTTCCTTATTAACAAACAAGTTAATAGCAAGTTTAGCTTCAAGTGCCCTACGAAGCATCAGGTAAGTAGAGTTCCATCGAGTAGAAATATTCAAGACCAACTTACCAGAAAAATCAGAACCACAATCATGAATAGCAGAATCAAAGCAACAAAGTCTAGCATCAGAAGAATCTATAAATTTAACAATCTCACGCAATTTAATATGAGCAGGACACCTTATATGAAAAAAACTTACCATTGCATGGATGGGGAGAAATTGCATGCAAATCATCTTTCAGACGCCTCACCATTCTTTTATTTGCAGAAGCATTATCAAGAGTAATTGTAAAAGCTCTCTTCTCAAGACCCCACTCAGTTAACATATTTTTAACAAACTTATAAATAGACTCATCATCATGGGGAGGGGGGAAACGACGAAAATTTAAAATCTTAGACTGAAGTTTCCAGTTATTATCAACATAATGTGCAGTCAGAGCAAAATAAGAACGTGAAGTGCAAGCAGACCATCCATCACATGTAAAACAGATACGACTCACACCAGAATGCATTGAATCAAGAAGCAATTTTTTATGCATCTCATGTTTTAACATGCAAGCCTTAGTAATATAATATCTTGAAATATCTTTCACATTAGGATTTAAATAATTATGCAAAACCCTAAGTTTATCATGCTAAACAACACTCAAAACATAACCATGACACAGAATTGCTTCAGCAAATAACTCACAATATCTTTTCTGATCAAAAGAAGTTTCTGAACTACTATTTGGATTAGTAGCAAGAAACTCTTTATAAGATTCACATTTTTCAGTATGCCTTTTAGGATTAGAAGTACCAATATAAGAATCAACTTTATACTTTTTTGTTTTGCAGTACTTACATTCAGCAAAAAAGACCTTCTGGAAGTTTGATGAAGGTATAATGATCCCAAACAGGAGATATTTTTCTCCCAATGTCCCCTCTAGTTGAAGCTGTAGACTTTCTCTTGGAGGTACGAACTGTCTCAGACAGTAGATCATTTACATCCCTTTCAAGCATTCAAAAGAACATGAATCAAAAATAAACATAAGTTAAATGCTAAACCCTAAACCCTAAGCTCTAATGTATGTAAGTATGTGTATGTACATATTAATGCATAAACCTTAAACCCTTAACGAAGTTTTCCATAAAGCTGAAACCCTAAACCCTAAGCCCTAATGTAATGTATGTACAATGCATGAACCCTTAACCCTTAACGAAGTTTTCCATAAGCCTTAAACACTAAACACTAAACCCTAAACCCTAAACCCAAACCATAAACACTAAAATCTAACCCCTAATTTATGTATGTACGTGTGTACATATATTAATGCATGAACCCCAACCCTAACCCTAAACCATAAACCATAAATCCCAAACTCTAAACCTTAAAATCTAAAACCTAACCCCTAATGTATGTAAGTATGCACGTGTGTACATATTAATGCATGAACCCTCAACCTTAACCCTAACCCTAAAGCTTAAACCCTAACCCTAAACTCTAAATCCTAAACCTTAAACACTAAAACCTAACCCCTGATGTATGTAAGTATGTGCGTGTGTACATATTAATGCATGAACCCTCAACCCTAACCCTAAATCATAAACCCTCAACCCTAAACCTTAAACACTAAACCCAAAGCCCTAATGTATGTAAGTGTATGTGTGTACATATTAATGCATGAACCTTAAACCCTTAACGAAGTTTTCAATAACCATAAACCCTAAACCTTAAACCATAATCGCTAAACCCTAAAGTACGTACGGATGTATGTATACATGTAGACTGTAGCTATCAATGTATGAGCCCTAAACCATTAATAAAATATATAGCATAAACTTTAAACTCTAAACCCTAACCCCTAAACCCTACACCCTAAAGTATGTAAATATGTATGCATGTAGCTATCAATGTATGAACCGTAAACTCTTAATGAATTTCTCCCTAAACACAAAACCCTAAACCCTAAATCCACTTTTTTTAATTTATCCAATGTTTTTATTATTTTAATTTAATATTTTCTTCATTCTAGTCCTTTAACTTTATTTTAATTCTATATTGACCCTTATATATATTTTAATTCATCATGTTTTATAGTTTTAATTTTAAATTTTGTTCATTCTAGACACTAAAACTTTACTTTTATTCTAAATTGACCTATACTTATTGTTTTTTTTAATTACTCTAATTTTTATACTTTTAATTTGATATTTTTGTTCATTATAGTCCCTAAAACTTATTTTTATTCCAAAATGACCCATTTTCCTTGTTTTCTTTTAAATTTGTCTAATGTTTTATAATTTTAATTTGATATTTATGTTCATTATAATCCCTGAAATTTTATTTGTAATCCAAATTGACCCCTTTTCAGTCCAAATCGACCCATTTTCATTATTTTTTTAATTACTCTAATGTTTTATAATTTTAATTCGATATGACTTTAAATAATTAACTCAAAATTAATGACGATTGACGAAGGTCAACCTAAAGTCTATCAACTACTTATACGGTTGTACAGCCGAACTCAAACTGAATACGAATTCCAATTCCGAAAATACCCCGACCTGAATTACCCGACCTAAAACTACCCGACCTGAAATTACCTGACCTGAAATGCACCCGACCTGAAATGAACCCGACCTGAAATAGACCCGACCTGAAACGAACCCGACCTGAAATGGACCCGACCTGAAACGAACCCGACCTGAAATGGACCCGACCTGAAACGAACCCGACCTAAAATGGACCCGAACTGAAATGGACCCGACCTGAAGTGTATCCGAACCCGAATTAACCTGCCAATTATCTGCTTCAGACCCGACCCGTTTTAACCCGACCTGAAATGAACCCGCACCCGACCCGAGTTGAGCCAAAACAGAAAAATGACTTGAAATGACATGTATCAGATTTTACCCGACCTGACAATACCCGACCTGAAACCCGTCCGATTACCTGTTTTTACATCCCTAGTAGAAACTGAAAGATCTGAAAACTAATGCCCCCGTCAAATGTAACAGCTTCAAAGAACAACAATTAGCAGGAATTGTCTTGCAACACCTGGCATATAATTGGTATGCATAAGGTTTTACAGTTTTTAAACAAACTCTTATGACTTCACTTTTGTCTGACTAGTCTTCCATCCGAACTCAAAAATCGAGCAATTACGGTAGCATGAAACCAAAATAAAACATCTTGGGATCGTTGCGACTGAAGTACAATGATCCAAGTCGGGTGGTAATATTTTGCATGTGTATGTTATAGAATATTACTTGTTCAAGCAACTGGCCCGCCTGCTACTCTGGATTAGTCATCAGTGCCAAAGTAACGATCGCCAAACTCACCCAAGCCTGGTATAACTCGAAATTCCTCATTTAGTGCAACGTCGATTTCTGAAGTAACAATTTTTAGCGATGGGTACCGTTTGCAAACACAATGGATTCCTTCAGGTGCCTGTGGATAAAAGAAAAATCATAGGAGAAAGAAACACGAAAGGACTGGCTAATGGTTTTGCAGCCAACAACATAAACTCACAGAGATGAGGTTCAGAAATATAATGTGAGATTGTGGAACGCCTTTTTGTATGAGTAGTTCGATGGCATGGTTAGCCGAGTTCCCTACAAGAAAAGCCATTGAAATGGTTTCCCATTGGAAAGCATAAATCAGTCCAAGAGAAACAGAAAACTCTATGCATTTCTGGGGACGTGAACTTGAATTGACAACAGTCCTGTTTTCATAAATATTTTTGCAATATTCTTAAATTTGATAGCCAGAAGAAATTGCTTATTTATGATTTATCTCGACTAATTCTTTCCACTCAAGTCGACTAATTAACCAAAGGAGAAAAACAGACAAGAAAAAGCTTCAGGACGACCTTATTTTCCTTGGCTTATTCTTGCAATAGTATAGTAGCAACAGGTACGAGTAATGGATCAAGAAACAAGCTTACCTGTAGCAAGAACTGGATCGAGAAGAAGAACATGCCGCTCTGAAATATCATTGGGAAGCTTCTCGTATATTAGCTGAGCAAATTAGAGAAAGCAGATTAATGGTTGAGAATTAACTATATGTAATACTTAACAGCTTAAAGATTGCAAAGACATTACTAACCTGTTTGCCATCATCTCCCTCACGGTGAATCAAAATTTTTCCAATTTTTATTCCTTTGCAACATGCCCGTAATGCGTTTTCCATGCTTTCACCGCTGTCACAGAAATAAAGAAAAAAACATAAAAATGGTGAAGGTACATGAGAAAAACAAAAATTTGGACATCAAAGCATGTAACAAACATCGAGATCAAGAAAATAGGAGGAAAACCTAATATAAGATTCGTAATAACTTTATCATAAGCAATAGAAGATTGCCCAATACCCCCATTCTGATTAAACAAGGTCCGCTGTTAATAAAACTGACCAAACCAATACCTGATTGAAAGCTCACCTTCTAACAATGGAAACGCCACACAACTTTTTGCAAAAATCAACCCCAGTATATACCGTTGCTGAAAAGAAATAGCAGCAAGTTTCAAAGGTAAGCTGAATGTTAATTGTTTCCATGATAAGACATCTTAAGATTAACAGAATTCCATCATTCTTGTTGGAAAACTCCCAATTGAACATACTCGGAAAGAACTGGAAGTTACTACAAATGACAGAAAAAGTGACACCATTATTTGATTAAACATACCTGTAGGCGTTACTACTTGCTTTTCAGTGAATGGCAAATGTCCAAGACCATGCTCCACCACCTAAATCAAATTTAACAAACAATTATATGTTTTATTTTAAAAACACTTGCAGAAATAAAACACAGTTTATACGTAAGATTAAAGCAAAATGTACCAGACGAATAAGCCGATCTGAATAGAAGACAAAATCATGCTTAGAAATGTCCTGGTCTCTAATCAGTGTATGCATTCCTCTAATCTGCACCATAAAAGTTACATACTATTTTTTTTTTCAATTTCGGAAAGTGAAAAAACCATAAAATAAAGCTACAGACAGATTACACATTAAACTAGGAATGAGTTTGAGTATATAAGTGGGATATCATGTCTAATGAGAAAAACTATACTTGAGGGAAAATTTCGTAGTTTAATCTTTACTTTGATTTCTATCCAGACATGTCAATCTTCATTACCTAGCTACAATAAATGTGGCAACTTTCTGTCATCGTGGTTAACTGATAAATGATGTAAATATTTTAGGGTAAATGGCACATGAAAGAGCCAGAGATGAACATGGCACAAGATGAAAAGTTCTATGCTTGCTATTAATGGGCAATGGCAGCTAATAACAGATGTGAGTTGCTCTACATGCTGAAAAAAGTTATACCAGATATAAGATAGAGATGGACCATAAGACGTACCTGAAATGTTGACAGAATTACATTTACATTGGGATATATTTTGCAGAGATCATGCTGACCTAGCTTAGTGCGGATATGTTGCACAATTAAATCAATGGCAACATGATTGTCACCTCCTCGAGGGATAATGACATCAGCATACTTCTTTGATGGCAACACAAAATCATCAAATGCAGGCTTGACAAACTTCGCATACTGCAGAAATAACACAGCATTGCAATGTAATTATCAAAATGCTTGAAAAAAATAAGCAAAAGTATGTTGCATATGTAGGTATAAATCTAACCCCATGGATCTAAACTCTTTCAGGAATATTTTCTCAAAGTATTAAATTAGAAAGCAAATTGTGTACAGATAGGCTTACTTGCTCAAGAACAGAATTAACATCCCTACCCCTCTCAACTGTATCTCGTCTTATTCTACGAGCAAGCCTCACATCAGCATCTACAACACATTGCCAAACAAAATAGCGACCATTACAACCCATGAGAGCAAGAAAGAAGAAAACATGCTCCGAGTAAAAAAAAAAGAAAAATAGATACATTATAGGAAATACAAACTCAAGCCACACACAAATGCATGCAAACTCATTCAACTAGCGTGATTTGTCAGTGACAATCCCCCAGGATAGAAGAACGCAAAATTAAAATTCCTAAAACTGATTCGGCTGGCTTTCAGAAAACAACTGTAGCTAAGAATTCCTCTTTTGCTGGCTGGAAGTCCACAGGCTATTTAAAACATAAAGCAATCCGTAGTGAGTAATTAATTCACAATGACTTTGAACATGTTTTATACATGGTTTTCAGATCAGTACCCTTTTCTAGATATACATTTAATTATAATTTTGTTTCTATCAATCTTATATTTCATGTGATTGAAACTTAGTCATCATTTTTGTTTTTAGCAGTTGGTAACGGCTGCGAATTGTTTAACCTTGATAGCTATGCGTGATAATAGATTTTAAGTAAAGGAATGTAAATGTACCAGAGTCTAAATCAGTCACTGGAGACGCTATGATGGTAAGAAATTAGATAAAAGAAGTCAAACCTGCATCGACAAAGATCTTCATATTCATAAGGTTCCTGACATGCTGGTCATGGAAAACAAGAATTCCTTCCAAAATTATGACATCAGAAGCATTCACCTGACAATGTATTAAACAGGGACAGATCCTAATAATTTGCAAAATGACAACTAATGAATTATCATCAATGAATTTGATAGATATTCTGCAAATAGGTAAAGAACTGAATAACAGAAAGGAGAAAGAAAAAAGTATAATACACGTGCCCGAAACAATGATCATTAGTTCTTAACTGAATCCATTGAGCTTCTCCCAGAGGCCAGAATTATTAAACAAAGTTCAACAATTAACGAACTAAATACCTGTCGGAAACTATCAGAAGATCGACGATGAAGCTTAAAATCATAAATCGGGACTTGAACGGATTGCCCACTTTTAAGCTTCTGAACACAATCCAGAAGCTGTTCAGTATCAAATGCATCTATTACAATTTACAAACAAAGAAAACGCTGCACAATCAAAAAATGCCATTGAATATAACATGAGACAACAAAACCAGTGAACTTCAAATTTACATACCAGGATGATCAAAATTATACTCGTGAACACGTTTTAACTCCTCGGAATTTAAACCGCGATAAAAGGAATCCTGCATTCATATAAAAGAAATGTGAGCTAAAAGTTGGATAAATTTCAGGAAACAACAGCAACAAATTAACTTGAATCTGAACCTGATTTGCAAGAACAACGCGGTGATCGTGAAGTTGTTGGATGATCATGTCACATACTGTCGTTTTACCAGAGGCTGTGCCTCCTGAAACCCCTGCTTATTTACCAGAAAATGTCAAATTTTGCTGCTTTTTATTAAAAAAAAAACATCTTTCTTTTTATTTAATTTTAAGAAATGAAAGAAAAATTAAAGGCAGGCAAACAAAAACAGCAGATCTACTGAGTTTCTCAAAATAAAAAGAAAAAAAGGCGAGAAATTCAGCTACTATTCAGAGAATGATTTGAAGGAGCTAAAGAAGAATAGTTTTTTTTTCTTTGTTTGCTTCAAAAGGAAGTGAGGAATACCGATGACAAAAGGCTGACGAGGTGCGTTGGCGTCAGAGAATGCGTTGGAGGAAGAGGTGGAGATCGGAGTACGGAGGCCGGAGAAGTGAGGCCCCGATGCCTTCTCCATAACGTAATCTATGGAGGTTGTCTCCTCTGGCATCTTTAAAAATAATTGCTTATAGAATTCGAAACTGGAAAAAAGAAATATGAGATTTCAACTCTCAACAGTTGAAACAGATATACAGTATAGTAAAGACTAAAGAGCCTGCGCTCCGCTTACTCCGTTTTCTCTCGCAGCCAAAAAGCTGAATTTTTTTAAAAGATTCATTTTTTTTCTTCTTTTAGGCGTAATAGGTATAGTTGCTCAAACTATTATTTTTTCAGTTAGGTGTTAAAATTATGCCCTTTTTAGGTGTCTAAATTATTTTTCGGGTCAAATTGAAACTTAAATTTTCATTCTGTAACTCATTTAAGGTTCACCGTTAAATTTTTCCGTTAAAGGACATGTGTCATCTCCCGAAAATTCCAAAAATTATATTATAAATAAATAAAATTAATAAAACAAAACAAAATAATATCATAAAATTTTCAAATATTCCCAAAACAGTCCTGAAATCACTAAACCCCACAAATTCGATCACTACCGCCAGTGGCGGCCGCGCTACCGGCGACGAAATGAAGCGCCCTCCTCTTGCCAAACAACCCACACGTCGTTCATCGCTCCTCTTGACGCCGTTCGTCGCGAATCGTTCGAAAGAACCATTCGACAATTTCGTCGATTCGCATGGCGTCGGTCGATTTCTGGCGACGAGATGGTGGGGGAAATGGTCGTGATGGTCTGACGACCGATGTGGTGGGCGGCGACGTGACAATCGACAGTGAAATCGGCCCAAATCGAGATTTAGGTTTTGGGTGTTTAGGAATTTTGGAATTTGGGGGCTGTTTTGTAAAATCTAGAAAATTTAGAGATTTTTTTGAAAAATAATTAATTTTATTTATTTTTTATATAATTTTAAATTTTTCTGGAGGTGACATGTGGCATTTAACGGTAGATATTAACGACGAACCTTAAATGGGTCACGAAATGAAACTTTAGGTCCCAATTTAGCCCAAAAAATAGTTTGGGCACCTAGCTGGAAAAATGACATAATTTGGGTACCTATTTGACGGTTAAACGTTTCTTTTAAGCGAAAAGTACATAAATAATCTGTAACCCCCTATTTTGACCTAAGAGGTTTGCTTAAATTAAGATTTTCGTTTTATGAAACTTGCCCCTCAAGAAAGATCACTTAAAATAAAAACGTGTCGAAATTTATTATTCAATTGTAAAAGTCCTTTGAAGTTTCGTCATAAAAAAATGCATGCGGAAATTAGTTCATCAATCCCAAAATAAAAGTCCAAATTCCAAATTTACAACCAAGTCCGAAATACATAAATAATGAAATACTGAATAATAATATCAAATCCGTTCGAATGAGGTCCTCTAATACCGAGTCTAGAAATCTGAAACAGATACTAAGGGGGAGTTAGCTAAAAAGCTCAGTATGTCTCTAAAGTGCATAACATAGGTATAACCAACACTTCATCAACAAATCAAGATTAACAGTTATTCTGAAGTATTACAAGCAAGACATAAAGATAGCATAACATGACATGCACCCATCTACATCACCGTCCGAAGAGTGAGGTTCCCCTGAACCACTCTACACCGCAACACCATGTCCGAAACAAAACTCTTCCCGAAAGATGGAACTACTAATCCGAAGCAAAGTTCAACCCGAAGGATGAAGTCGTTGAGCTTCCTCCATACAATATCCCATCCCAATGATATGACATGTTATCCGATTTCAGAGTCCGAATGCAATCTTTTTAAACAACTAAGATGCATGTACATAATAGTCTGATTTCGATATGTGTTACATAACATGATCACAATATTCGAGTCATAAAATATTTATCAGATAACAGAGCAGGATAGCACATAAATATATGTATATCATACATATCATGCAATCAGACAACAAAGACATGTAGCACAGACAAAGAACACACCTTAGGCAGCTAAACTATCAACGTCGGTAGTGATGTCGCCCACGCTCAGCCTTAGCGGAAGGTCGAACAGAATAAGCTCCTAAAACAAATAACACTATATAAGATTTCCTACTATGCCACACTCGAGTAAACTACACTTAACAAAAATCTTAATAGAAGATCTCGAAGACTGTGCCACCGGAGGTCTGCCTGGCGGAGGATGAGGTAAAGTCTCGGGGTCAGAGTCCACGTCACCTGAAAACATAAATAACTGAGTCAAACTCTGATGCAACACTTAACCAAAATTTTGAATTCAACATACAAACTTGATCCAAAAAGGTATTTCGGGTTCGAATTTGAAGAAACGGACAGCGGAAACGAAACCAGAACGTCGAAAAATAGAGAGGTGAACTCGACCAAAAAAGTCAACCCAAAAGTCAACGTTAATGTCATCGCTGACGCCAGCCTGCATCACCTCTACAATAGCAGATGACGTCACTGCTGACGTCATCCATCTCAGTCAAAGCTGACCGGTTTGGTTCAGTGTTCTGGTCCGGTCCAACTCCCAAACTCAGTTCAATTCCATCACCCACCCGAATCAGAGCAAAACCCTAATCCCTAATTTTACCAAATCTAGACCTAGATCCCGGTGGCGCCCAACCACCACGGCGCGACCAGTGAGCCCAACGGTGGCCACGGCCAACACGCCCCAACCACCACGGTGCTTACCCAGCAGCTCTAGACGCGGCTAGACGGAGAGGGCGATGACGATGAGGGCTCCTGAAGGAAACACAACCGTTTCCGATGAGAACGACGGCGGCGGAAAACGAAGGGTCGAAGCTTTCAGCTTCACTTTTCCAACAAGAGAAAGCGGCGAACGGACAACCCTAACTCGGGTTTTGGTCGGACGGCCACGGGGAAACCACTGGTGGCCGTGGAACAACGAACATCCGGCACAAACACCTTAGCCGGGGCTTTAACGGGAAACAGAAAAAAAATAAGAAAAGACTCGATATATTTTTGAGAAAAGGGAGAAGAGGTGAGCGGCGCACAAATGAAAAATAGAGATAAAAAGGGTGCTTACCCTAAACAAATGGGAAAATTATAGAAGAAGGGTCCCAACTTTAGCCCGCCTAACAAATCAACCACCATACTTTAACTTTATTCAATTAGGTCCTGAATTCAAATTAGGTTAAAAATTCAAGATTTCCCCCAAATTATAGGGTTTCCAATTGAGAATTTTCACAATTTGGGGCTAAATTGGGGTGTTACAACTCCCCCCCCCCCCGTAAAAAGAAATTTCGGCCTCGAAATTTACCTGGAGCAAACAAATGCGGATACTGAGCTTTGATGACAGCTTTGGGCTCTCAGGTAGCCTTATCATGGCTGCAACCACGCCACAAGACTTTGACCATCTTAATGGTCTTCCTTCTGAGAACTTTTCTTATCCTGAGCAAGAATCTCGATAGGCTCTTCCTCAAAGCGCAAATCAGGACGAATTTCAATCTCCTCCACAGGAAAAACATGAGACGGGTCAGCATGGTAGCGTCTCAACACAGAAACATGGAAAACATCATGAATACGTTGAAGCTTTGGGGGTAACTCAAGCTGATAGGCAACATGTCCAACTTGACGAAGAATCCGATAAGGGCCAATATATCGAGGACTCAACTTGCTCTTATGACCAAACCGAAGTACCTTCCTCCAAGGAGATACTTTCAGGAAAACCTCATCACCGACCTCAAACTCAAGATCTCGACGTCTCAAGTCGGCATAAGACTTCTGTCTATCAAAAGCAACCTTAAGCCGATCTCGAATCAATCTGACTGTCTGCTCGGCCTCACAGACTATGTTTGGTCCCAACAGTCTATGCTCATTAAGTTCAGTCCATCCAATCGGTGACCTAAACTTACGTCCATACAGAGCCTCATACGGTGCCATCTTGATACTGGCCTGGTAATTGTTATTATATGCAAACTCTGCGAGCGGCAAGAAATCCTCCCAACTACCACTGTAATCGATAACACAACCTCTCAACATGTCCTCAAGAATCTGAATCACACGCTCATACTACCCTTCAGTTTGTGGAAGATAAGATGTACTGAAGTTCAACCGGGTACCCAAAGCAGAGTGAAGTGCCTTCCAAAACTTCACTGTAAATCTCGGATCACGATCAGAAATAATCGATATCGGTACCCCATGAAGTCGAACAATCTCAAAAATATAAAGCCGAGCCAACTTACTCAAAGGATAGTTGACTCGAACCGGAATGAAATACGCAGACTTAGTCAAACGGTCCACTATAACCCATATGGAGTCTTTATTAGACGGAGTCATAGGAAGACCACTAACAAAATCCATAGTCACACGCTACCACTTCCACTGAGGAATCTCGATGTGCTGAAGCAACCCAGATGGACGCTGATGCTCTGCCTTGACTCTCTGACAAGTCATACACTTAGACACAAATCCGACAACATCTCGTTTAAGACCTTTCCACCAGTACCTCTGACGAAGGTTCTTCTACATCTTATCACCACCAGGATGCATAGAATAGGGGCTGTCATGTGCCACGCGAAAAATAACTCGTTTCAATCTAGATTTCCTCGGAATTCAATACCGGCCTCGGAAACACAAAACACCATCCTGATCAATAGTAAAATGCATAGATGTACCCTCAGAAACCTCTCTGATACGGCGCATAAGAAAAGGATCAGTAGGCTGCTCAGCTCGAATATCAGATATCAGCATAAGAATAACCCGAAGTTCTGCCATCAAATTACCATCCTCAAACAAACTCATCCGAGCAAACAAGGTCCTCAAATCCGAAATGGTGTTACGACTCAAGGCGTCGGCAACCATGTTCACCTTCCCCGGGTGATACTTTATCTCACAGTCATAATCCTTGAGAAGTTCTAACTAGCGATGTTGTCTCAAATTCAACTCTTTCTGCGTAAGAGGTACTTTAGACTTTTGTGATCGGTGAAGATATAGCACATATCTCCGTAGAGATAATGTCTCTAGATTTTCAGAGCAAAGATCACAGCAGCAAGCTCCAAATCATGGGTATGGTAGTTACACTCATGCGCTTTCAACTTACGAGACGCATAGGCCACTACCTTCCCCTCCTGCATCAGAACACATCCCAACCCCTTGTGGGAGGCATCACTATATAATGTATAAGCCTTCCTAGGCTCAGGCTGAATCAGAACTGGTGCTTCAGTCAACACGGTCTTAAGCTTCTCAAAACTGGTCTGCTGAGCCTTAGTCTAGACAAAAGGAATATCCTTCCTCAGAATTTTAGTCAAAGGAGCTACAATAATCGAGAAAGCCTCCACAAACCTCCGATAGTAGCCAGCTAAACCCAAGAAGCTTCGAATCTCAGGAACATTCTTTGGATCAACCTGAATACCATAAGCAGAAACCACGTGTCCCAAGAAGGTAACCTCGGTCAACCAAAATTCACATTTACTGAACTTTGCATACAACTTCTTCTCTCTCAAAGTCTGTAGGACAATCTGGAGATGTTCCTCATGTTCTGCCTCCGATTTGGAATAAACTAGTATGTCGTCAATAAAAACCACCACGAACTGATCCAGGTAGGGTTGAAACACCCTATTCATCATATCCATAAATGCTGCAGGAGCATTAGTCAATCCAAATGGCATCACCAGAAACTCGTAATGACCATAACGAGTCCGAAAAGTGGTCTTAAACACATAAGAATCCTTAACCTTGAGTTGGTAATAACCCGATCTCATGTCTACCTTAGAGAACACTGTAACTCCCCGGAACTGGTCGACCAAGTCATCAATACGAGGAAGGGGATACATGTTCTTGATCGTTAGCTTGTTCAGCTTTCGATAGTCAATACAAAGCCGAAGAGATCCATCATTCTTCTTCACAAATAAAACAGGGGCTCCCCATGGGGAAACACTAGGTCGGATGAAACCCCTATCTAGCAATTTTTGCAACCGAATCTTCAATTGCTTGAGTTCTTTCGGTGCCATCCTGTAAGGAGCCATAGAGACAGGGGCTGTACCCGGATAAACATCTATGCCAAACTCAACCTCATCACGTTTTGGCAGTACCCCCGAAAATTCCTTCGAGAAAACATCTGGAAAATCCCTAACCACCCGGATCTTATCCAAACCAGAATCTGACTGCCTTGAGTCAAGAATATAAGCAAGGTAGGCAACGACCCCATGTCGAATCATCTTTTTCGCTTTGAGAGCTGAAACAACATTGGACATGTAACCTCTACGCTCTCCCACCAGGATCACCTCGCACCCATCTGAGGTTTTCAGAGTCGCCCTTTTCCTTTCACAATCCAAACTGACTCGGTGAGCGGATAGCCAATCCATTCCGAGAATAAGGTCGAACTCTCTGAAAGGTAACTCCATCAAATCAGCAGAAAATATTTTCCCTTGAATCTCCAAAGGGCAATTCTTGTACACTTTAGTAACCTTGACATGGTCACCCACTGGACTATAAATTGAAACTGCATTCAAAGTATTCTCAACTAGAATTTCAAGTCCCCTAGATACCAAACTCGCAACATACGAATGAGTAGAACCAATATCCAATAATGCAAAATACGAGATAGAGTGAATAGAAAAGGTACCAACAATAACATCTGGCTCATTACGATCCTCATGTCTCCTAGTAGCATAAACCAAACCTGGTTGTCTCACCTCGGATCCAGCAGATCCTCCACTTTGAGCTGGCCTACCTCTACCAACAGAAATTGTAGTATCAGGTCTACCTCAACCTCTACTCCTAGCAAGAGTCTGTACCGATACCTGTGACTGACTTGTCATATGAGCTGACGGAGGTGAAAGCGAACAATCTTTGAAAAGATGGTCGAACATCCCACAACGGAAACAAGCCCCAAACCGTCTCTTATACTCTCCTAAATGCCATTTCTTGCAGAAAGAACATTGCGGTACCCCTCGTGTGCTAGTCGATCCTCCAACACTAGAAGTCGAAACAACAATGGTCACTGGTCTGGCTCTAGAATAACTCTGATAATCACTCTCATCTCTTGCCCTCTTCCTGGTCTGATTACACTGACTATACTGAACTGACGCGGTCGACTCCCTCTTACCCCGATCCATACCCTAAGACTCAACTTGCCTAAACTCTGCCTCATTGCGTTCAACAGTCCTAGCTCGCAAGGTAATATCCTTGTACTCTTTGTCCAAATGCAAAGCAACACTAGTCTTGATCGAAGTTCGCAGACCCCTTAGAAACCAGTCGCACATCTCTTTCTCTGTAGTAACTAACCTAGGGACGTACTGTATCAGCCTCAAAAACTCGATCTCATACTGATTCACGGTCATGTCATTTTGCTTTAGATCCATAAATTCCTCTCGACACTTGGCTAGATACTCTGCCTCAACATATCTGTCTCGGAAAGCCTGAAGAAAATGATCCCATGTAACCCGAATAGCAGAAATAACAGTCTTATCAGCCTCCCACCAGTTCTGGGCTTCACCTTTCAATAATGATACAACCGCTCTTAATTTAATGTCAGTAGGGTAGTCCATCTCATCAAATAACTGCTGTAATTTCTTCAGCCAATACTCTGCGTCAGCCGGATCTGCAGCCGTCTTGCCATCAAACATCGACATCCCAGTAGACAAAAACTCAGCAAATATGGGTCTCTTTGAACCCTGTCGAAGATACTCAAGTAATTCAAATGCACTGCAGCAACATCAACTCCAGTAGTCTCACTGTTACTGATTGCACGGGGACCTCCGCTCTGAGTCTGCTGACTAGGGTGATCGGTCTGGTGATCACTCGTATGAACCTCAGGTTGCTCCTCAGCCTGCTCATGTTGTTTGGTCCTCATGATGCTGTGGCGAATGCTCAGGAGGATTAATGTTACTCATATCCACAGCGGTACGACTTCGTCCACGACCTCGACCTCAGCCAGCTGTAACTCTAGTACTCTTACGGGGTGGCATAGTAGTCTATCTAAAAAAAGAAGAATCCTAAAGTCAGAGTTGGTACTTGGAGTTCTAATTAAAACATATATTATGTCTTTAAAATTCAGAAATTTATCTGAAAATCTCGTAATTCCCGAAAACATTTATTATGCATGCAAAATTTTGAAAACATTAAAATAAAATTTTGTCGAGCCTCACAGGCCGAGGGGTGTAACCTGGCTCTGATACCACTAAATGTAACCCCTATTTTGACCTAAAAGGTTTGCTTAAATTAAGTTTGTCATTTTAGGAAACTTGCCTCTCAAGAAAGATCACTTAAAAGAAAAACGTGTCGAAATTTATTATTCAATTGTAAAAGTCCTTTGAAGTTTCGTCATAAAAAAATGCATGCGGAAATTAGTTCATCAATCCCAAAATAAAAGTCCAAAGTCCAAATTTACAACCAAGTCCAAAATACATAAATAATGAAAAGAAACTTGAAATAATCCATACTGAATAATAATATAAAATCTGTTCGAATGAGGTCCTCCAAGTATCGAATCCTAAGTCTGGAAATCTAAAATAGATACTAAGGGGGAGTCAGCTAAAAAGCTCAGTGTGTCTCTAAAGTGCATAACAGAGTATAACCAACAGTCCATCAACAAATCAAGATTAACAGTTATTCCGAAGTATTACAAGCAAGACATAAAGATAACATAACATGACATGTACCCATCTACATCACCGTCCGAAGAGTGAGGTTCCCCTGAACCACTCTACACCGCAACACCATGTCCGAAGCAGAACTCATCCCGAAAGATGGAACTACTAATCCGAAGCGAAGTCCAACCCGAAGGATGAAGTCGCTAAGCTTCCTCCATACAATATCCCATCCCAATGATATGACATGTTATCCGATTTTAGAGTCCGAATACAATCTTGTTAAATAACTAAGATGCATGTACATAATGAGCCTCTATAATACCTGATTGCGATTAGTTAATCAATAAAAGGAAGGTCGTGCATTAAATTAAACTAGGCATAAAGTCAAAAAATACCCACAACGTTTGACTGAATAGTCACTTTGGCCCCTATTTTTTTGGAGCAATATATTATCGAATTGTCTAATATGTACATGCATCTTGTCAAAGTACATGTATATAAAATCATTGTGGCTTATTTAGGGATGAAAAAAATCATTTTTATTAAAAAATAGAAAATGGTGCAAATTAGACTTTATTTAGGCAATTAGTAAAATAATCTACGGTGAAGAGTAGGGACGGAGCCAGGAGCTGGGGTTAGGGGGAAAACTATAAATGTTTGAAAGCAAGGGAGACAAATTCATAAGCAAACTAAATTTTAAAAAATTTAAATAGGGAGACAAAGGTGAAAAAAATTTCTTCGGGGTGGGGGACGACTGTCCCTCCCCACCCCCACATAGTTCTGTCCCATGTGAAGAGAGAGTCGTCTTGAGCTGGTGTCACTCTGGTGGAAGTCGCCATCTGATATGGGGTGGGGAGTAGTTGACATTTGTCGGTGACTTTAGTCTATTTTCTTCATTTTGAGATTAAAATGAAAAAAATAAAATTATAGAGGTTTAATGAAAATTTTTAAAAACTGAAACATATAAACAAAACGGTGTGTAGAGGACTAGAGGGTTGTTAGTGTTGTTGTTTGAATAACAAGTATAATGCAACTCTATGAAAAATAAATAAATAAATAAAATTACATGGATTTAAAATGAAAATTTTCATAAAATTTGAAATGAAATTGTACATTTGGATTATTTAAAAAATAATGTATATTTAGATAATTATCTAAAAAATAAAATAAAAAAATCTAGACACTTGTGAAACCGATATTTTAATTTTGATATAACTAAAGAACCTAAGAACTAAATTGAAAATGTGAAAATGAATTTTTAAGTCCTTAAACACCCTACATGTTTTGAAGAATATGCCTAAGTTAAAAACTAAGTTTATAAAATATTTTCTAAGTGTTCTCAAAGCCAAAACAATGATTTTCGAGTCACCGTTTTGAAACGGCCTAAGGCGTTTCGAAACAGTTTTGAAACTGTGAACCTGTGTTTCGAAACGGGTATCGAAACGATTTCAACACTACCAACCCGTGTTTCGAAACAAGTTCCGAAACGGCTTTAGAACAAAGAGACACCGTATCGAAACGACATCAAATGTTTCGAAACGATTCTTAAATTTGATTTGAAAAATATGACCGTTGAATGTTTTTAACTAATTTTTAACAAACCGTTAAGGCGTTTCGAAACGATCTCAAGGCGTTTCGATATGACCCTTGACAGTGGCAAAACGTTTCGAAACAAGTTTCGAAACAACTCTTAGCGTATCGAAACAGGTCTGACCATTTCGATACGGGCTCTTTAATGCACCCCAACGACTCTTACTATTTTGGTCTGTTTCGAAACAGGGTCGGGGCGTTTCGAAACGGTTGGTTGCAGACTGCATTTATGGAGGGGAGATAACACCCCCAATGGCTCTATTGATGAATGCAACAACCACAACGGCTAGAAATCAATGAGAAGGTATAAAAGGGACCTCTAAAAGCACCAGCAACAACTATTGATCCAAAAGCAAACAACCAAACATCAAATCCAAGCATTTTGTGCCTAAATCCCATTATTGTCTAGAAACCCCAATTGTATTTTTCATTCCTATCATTTCAATTGGGTTGAGTGCTTGTAATTGGGCTAGTTTATGTATTGAGAGATACTTGTTTAGCCAACAAATTCTTTGTTTTAATTGTGTGAGGATTGGGTCAAATTTTGGGTGGAAAATTTGACCGAAAATTGTAAGGGTTACCTCCTTAGCCTAGAAAAGGGGAAGAGCAATTAGTGGAATTGTTGCAAATCCTTAATGAAGCTAAGGTAGTGGATGTAAAGTTCATTTGAAACTTGAACCACTCTAAAATTCCTTGTCAATCTTTTTATTTGCAATTTCCACCACCAAGAACATTAGAAATCCAATTCACCCCCTCTTGGTTTAGTTCGATCATTCGATCCACTCAACAACACTCATAATGAAAATCTTCTTAAAGCGTACAATTTTATGCACCATAGATACTATATTAAAAGGAAACTTAAATTACAAGAATCAAATTGAAAATTTTCAGAATATAATAAAGTTATATGTATCAAGTTCTTATAAATAATAATATTTTTACATAAAAATAAAAAATTGAAAAAAATTGAGTCTCGTTAAAAATCCCTTCTACATCAGATTCAATAAAATCGAAACTGTAAAAGGAGAAAAGAGTTTCCGATTGATCTTAATGATTATTACTAATTCTACAATAGACCAAAGCAATGAACCATTTACGAGCAGGACTCAAAACACTACCAACCCAAAACTATTTACTGAATTTATCATGAAGCCTTAAGAGATCCGTTAGCGTTTGAGCAAGCAGGGATTCTGATAGAAGAACAAAGAGTGAAATGAAAAGTTGATAGAAAAGATTGTAGTCATGTACCATTACACCACCAGCCCAATCTAAGCAAGATGATGTCGAAGAGTTGAGACTCGTTGTCGACTATGCTAACGTTTGGCAAAAGAGTAAAAATATAGTGAAAATGCATAAGAATAATGCCAAGATTGAGTCTTTTGCATGCAAGTATACACGGTCATCAAGTAATACAACAGTAAGCTGAGTATCGAATCCACATGAATTGACCAAAAGTTTAACTGTTTTAATTGTTTACTTGTCACGGGAAAATGTTGGATTGATTTGAAGTTTGTTTTAAAAAGTGACTAAAGAAATGCAAGGAAAATAAAAACAGTTTGGCAATAAGAGGTATTCAAATGAGTGATGAACGTTGGCAAGGGATGTCTGGTTTTTACGCTAGCTATGCCAATTGTTAATAATGCCCTACCTTGGGATTATTGCCGAGCAAATTCAAGAGTGGCATTGCCTCTATCGATGACAATGCCCGAAATTAACCACGTTAAAACTCATATATGTCTATAGTGAAGTTTTCAATTAATTAATTTGATTAAGTGTCATTCTCTACTCCTAATGGGGTAAATTCACTTCCGAAGTAAGCTCATCTACTTGAACATCTTATGTCAAAGCTTCTCTCCTTAGTATCTGGCAACTAATCGTTACCCCTCAAGTCTGTTAAGATATTAAGGTGTAATAAGCAAACAAGGTCAGTGGTCGCATGGCAAAGGATTTAAAAAACTGAAGTGTTAGCCAGATAGAAAACAATACCAAGGCATTCCGATTATTAACAACCAAACATAAACAAAGTGTTAAACGCAAACATCCCCAAAAAATTGTAAAGGCTTAGTTCATGGTTGGAGGGTCCATCCACAAATATCATCGTATCTTAACATTATCATTTGAATAAAATTAAATAAAACTAAGAGAATGGGCAAGAAGGAGGTCCGTTGATACAACCTTTCAATGGCTCCAAGCTCTCAGTCTAAGTTGGTCGAACCACACAACCTTCCTCTTCCACCACGGTCATGATCTCTCTTTTTAAGCCCTCATCGATCGACCTCCTCTCTTCCTTTAAATAGGCACGTGCGGATACCCAAGATAGGGTTTGGAATTTGAATTTTGAATAACACACCAAGATAAACGCATTATCATCTTATATTCTTTTTGAATTCTAGGGTTGACCTATACTAGGTTTAACGGCTACTTTGACCGGGCATCAGACTTCACTTCTATGCCAGCGGAGCTTTGTAGTCTCTGTTCCAACTCTGCCAACTACTACTCGGCATTCTCTTCTGTATTCATGTTTCTGCTCATATGTTGCTCTGCCAAGCCTGCATCAATGCCAACAAAGCAACCCTTCACACTAGCATAAACACAACTCCCTAACTCCTTAGCAAATTCATGAATTTAACAACTTAATGCAAACACATATACCTAAAGACAAGCAAAAGCATTGTAAAATATGCATAAAAATCAGTACTTTCTAGGAGTTAACACTCTTCCAAACCTAGCTTGCTTGTCCTCAAGTAATGCAAGTGAAATTAAAAAACAAAAATATGAAAATAGTACCTCGGCAAGAATTTGGTCCGAATGCCAACAAGTGCTGGCAAGCAGAATCTGGCCCTAGTTCTATCCTCAAATATCCCAGTGTAGTAGTGCCAAGCAGATAAGCAAATTCAAGTGCAGCAATATAACTCTAGTCTAAGGTCATGAAGAGTGCATGGAGTGTAGGCAATAAGAATCAAGTATCTTTTTACTCCCTTAGTTAAATTTACTACCCAAACTCAGAATTGTTATTTTTCTTTTATTCCTGCCAAGGAATTCTGCTGGCAATATTTTAAGCTTGCTTCGTAATACTGTTTGGCGTGAGAAATAAGAGGAAGTATACCACGAATCCCCACATTAATCTAGACATTACTAGGCTTTTACTCTTGAACTCATACCCTAAAGTTTTTTACTTGAGAACTAAGAGGGAGCAAACCACGAAGACCCAAGTTACTTATTATCCCTAAGGTAGAGGAGAGTTCCTACATTTTTCTTGCCTTGGCAAAACATTGTTGCCTTATTAATTTCTTTTACCCTGGCATCAATTTTTTATTTATTTTGAGCTTAGTTTCAAGAATTCTAAGTTTGTTTGGGAACTAGATGCATACCACATGTTAAATGAAAGTTCAATTCCCTAAACTAGAGATCAATTATCAAGTAGACATGTCATTACTACTCTATTGGCATATACAAACTAAGGATTTTCAATTCATCATTGGATATAATACTCTATAAAAAATTAAACTACACTATTGTAGAACTAATGTTTTGATATAATATTTGAAAAATGTTTTGGACTAAATTGAAAAGAATTTAAAATGTGGTTTTAGTCAAAAACAACTTAAAAATATGTTTAAGGATTTTAAAGGCTTTAGAATGAGTTTAAAGTACATTTGAAGTGGTCAAAACAAGCCTTTTTAAGTACCCGTACCGATACGGTCTTGGACCGTACCGATACGCTTTAGGGTTTCATCCACCTGAACTTTCCAGTAGCCAAAACCCGTACCGATACGCTTAGTCGTATCGATACGATGTGTTTTGAAATAGCCCAACGGCTAGTCGCGTACCGATACGGTTGTATCGCGTACCGATACGCCTAACTACCCCAACGGTCTTTTAATTGCAGGACTGTACCGATACGCTAGGTAAGCGTATCGATACGCATCAGCTGAAGAAGCCCAGCGGCTCTTTCCTCATTGAGACCGTATCGATATGGTTTGACGAGTATCGATATGCCAAGCTGCAGAACTGCATTTATGGTGGGAAATAAAGGCTCCAACGGCTCCAATTCAATCCCAACGGCTAGTAACGGCTGCAAACTCAATTGGGAGTATAAAAGGGACCTCCAAGCATCTTGTAATGGTTAATGCTTCAATTGTTACAACATTATGATGTCAAAATTTGTCTAGAGCTTAAATTGTAAATTCCTTGCTTAGACAACACTTGTGAGCTTACATTGTTAAATTTGCTCAAGTGTTTAGGTTTTGGGTGAGTGCTTAGTATTGCAAACACATACCTACTAGAGGGATTTCTAGTTTGCTAAGTCTTTCTCTTGTAAGAGAGTGGTTGATCAAGCTTTGGGTAGAAAGTTTGATCGTTGTAACGGTTTCCTCCTAAGCCGAGAAAAGGGGACGAAATTCTTAGTGAATTTGTTTGGAAATCCTTAGTGGGGAGCTAAGGTAGTGGATGTAGACCTTGGTTAGAAGGTTGAACCACTATAAATCCTTGTGTCAAATTTCCAAATTTTCACCTCCCACTAAAACACCCAATTATCCAACTTCTCCACACTTGGCGAGCAAGAACAGTTGAACGAATCGAGCCCCTAAAATCTCAACAACTATCAAAGTGTTAGTAATCTTTCAAAATTTAACAGAGGCAAATTTTTTAGTGGTTTGGTATGCATAATTATACCTATATGACAACAAAATGCAAACAAAAATATAGACATGTCAACAAGATACATGGCATAACAATAGATGTGGGGTAACACACATCCCCAAACCAAAGGTGTGCATTGTCCTTAATGCATGTAAACATATATAAACACATGAAATAATAATGAATGCATGAACAAATGCTTAAAAATGAATGCAAGGAGTTTAAGGGGAAGAGGACTCCCCTTTAGAGATTTCTTGGCGTGTGACGCGGGTCTTTCTTTTGAAAAAGCTCCCACGATCATGAGCCTTACGCTTTGTTCTCGTAATGAGGGGATTTGAAGTGGCAATGGAAGCTCTAATATCATGGAGGACTTCCTTGACAATCTTAACTGGCTCCGAGGTGGCAGAAGCATTAGTGGTAGTAGACGAGGCATGTGCAACAAGCGCTGCGATTGGTTTTGATTGGATTTCTTCTTCTGATTCTGGCGGCGTTTTTGTCTTGGAAGACACAACTTGGACAAGAGATACTAGTACGGTGGCATCGAGTTGTGTCGGAGTATGGACTGAATGAGGACTGGGTGGCACATCATCTTTGGCAAAGATATCAGTGGGGAACTCAGGGAAGGCTGGCAAGACACCCAGGGAGTTTCCTTCAAGAGTCTTCCTCATGGCATTATCCCTGGCATGAGCATAATGTTAGAGCATGATGTATTGCTCCTTAGCTTTCTTTAATTTTTGGAGAATGATCTCTTGGCATTAGTATATTTAGGAAAGAATTGCCACTAAACTAGCTGGCATAGGAGTCTCGGGCTCTGCCTTTGGCACCATGGGCTTGGACATCGGCTCTGTCGCCTTTCTCTTGTCCTTGGACTCGGTGGCAGCGAGTTGCCTCCACAAGGCAGACGTAATTGTTGTTCCCTTGGACCTTGTCTAAATCAATCTTTGGCACACCATGATTCATACAAATGTTAGAAATCAATAAAGGGAAAAACAAACTTCCATTGCTCTTACCGGCACACTTATAGGTTTCCTCGATGATGATTCGGCCGACGTTGATGTTGCGGCCCATAATGATTGAATGCAACAATGGTTAGTGGAGATAATGATAGAGTGGTAGTTATGTGTGTATGGGGGAGTGGGATGATGATGAGCTTTGGGTTTAATTGAGGTGACAACACGAGAAAGAATAAGGGTAAAAATAATGAGGTAAAATTTCAAAGTTTGAAAAGTTAACCTAGGCGGCTAGGGTTTTCCCACTTCAGAAAAAATACCTCTCCCCTTGGGGCTGCTCTTGCATAGATCCACGTGTTGCCTGACCTTGTGATGATGGGTCTCCAAATGCTGGCCTCTCTTGGCATACTATCCTGGAAAAAATTCTTGTACTAACACTCACACAAAACCTTTCAAAACAGAAAAAGAAAATACAAATAAATAAACGAAAATACCAAAGAGAAAAACAACTAACCTAACTATTTACAATGATTAATCAACGATGGAAAAATTACTCAATCTCTGCCAAGAGAATAATCTCCTTGGCATTCTTTTGACTTTCTTCCCAATAATGCTTCAATCTCTGGCCATTTACTTTGAACGTTGTCTTCGTTTTAAAATCTTTGGTATCTACTGCTCTATGAGCAAAAGGCTTGATAAATTCAAACGACCTTGACCATATGGATTTGATTTTACCTAGAAATAACTTAATCTTTGAATTGAATAACAACACTCTTTGCCCTTCTTCGAACTGCCTTGGCAAAATTTGTTGTCATGCCACCTCTTTGTTTTTTCTTTCTAAAGATTGACATTTTCATATGCTTGTGCTTTAAACTCCTCCAATTCATCCGAGTCTAACAAACGTTTTGTACATGTAGCCCTCCATTCCATGTTCAGCTGCTTGGTTACCCAATAAACTCGATGTTCTAATTCCACCGGCAAATGCCATGACTTCCCAAATACAAGTATGTATGAGGAAGTTCCTAATAGAGTTTTGAAAGTTATTCTATATGCCCACAAGGAATCATCAAGCGTCAAGGACCAGTCCTTTCGTGTTGGGTTCATTGTCTTTTCCAGGATGATCTTGATTTCCTTGTTTGAAATTTCTGTTTGGCCATTTGTTTGAGGGTGGTAGACAGTGGCAATTCTTTGCTGGATTCTGTACATGCATAGAGCTTTAGTGATTAAATGACAATTAAAATGAGTACCTTCATCGTGTATGATGGCTACGGGGCACCGAATCTTGTAAAGATATGCTTGTGTAGAAACTTGGTAACTGCCTTGGCATCATTTGTTGGGAGAGCAACCGCTTCAACCCAATTCGAGATATAGTCAATTGACACAAGAATATAAATATTACCGAATGCTGGATGAAAGGACCCATAAAATCTATCCCCCATACATCAAACAGTTCCACGTGCTTGATGTTCTGTAGTGGCAATTGATGTCTGTTCGAAATATTTCCAGTACACTGGCATTGGTTGCATGCCTTGGAAAAATAATTAGCGTCTTTGAATAGTGAGGGCCAGAAAAATCCTGGCTGCAACACTTTAGCCGATGTCTTCATTCCAGCAGAATGTCCTCCATATGGTGCTACGTGGCAGAGTTGAAGAATATTTCGTTGTTCATCCTCTAGCACACAAAAAGAATGACTTGGTTAGCACATTTCTTGAACAAGAACAACTCATCCCAATAATACTGTCGGACACCCCTCAGAAATCGCTTCATGGCATTACTTGCCAAGTCTAGTGGCAATATTTTGCTGACCAGGTAGTTGACTATGTCAACATACCATGGAATAGTAGTGATCACAAGCAAATATTCATCAGGGAAATCATCTCTAATGGCAGTTGTATTGTTATCTTCATGGTCGTGCTCCAAACGAGATAAATGATCAACTACTTGATTCTCACTCCCCTTCTTATCTTGAATCTCGAGGTCAAACTCTTGCAACAAGAGTTTCCATCGGATTTGTCTGGGCTTGACATCCTTTTTTTGCCAAAAGGTACTTGAGTGTCGAATGGTCTGTGTATACCACAATTTTACTACCCACCATGTAAGATCTAAATTTGTCAAACGCAAAGACAATTGCATGTAACTCCTTCTTAGTTGTGGTGTAGTTAAGCTGGGCCTCAATGTGCGGCTGGCATAATAGATGATATGGAAAATTTTGCCACGCCTCTATCCTAACACAACTCCAATGGTATAGTCGTTGGCATCGCACGTGAGCTCGAATGGATCATTTCAACATTGTGCCACAACTATAGGGGCATTAATCAACCTATCTTTGAATTCCTGAAAATCTTTCAAACAAGAATAATCAAACGCAAAAGTGGTATTCTGTTCCAAAATTAAGCATAAGGGTTTAGAAATTTTTGAGAAATATTTAATGAAACGACGGTAAAAACCTGTATGTCCCAAGAAACTTCTAATACCTTTGAAACTTATGGGTGGTAGCAATTGTTTGATTACCTCTAACTTTTTTTTGTCAACTTCCAGTCCTTCTTGGTCACTTTATGTCCGAGAACTATGCCTTCATTCATCATGAAGTGGCATTTTTCACAGTTCAGGACTAGGTTGGTTTCAATACATCTCCATAGAACAAGTTCCAAACTTTGAAGGAATTCCTCGAATGTTTTGCCAAACACCAAGAAGTCATCCATGAATACTTCTAAGTTATTCTCGATCATGTCCAAGAAAATTGACATCATGCAACGCTAAAACGTTGCTGGGGCATTACACAATCAAAAGGGCATTCTTCTAAAGCGAATGTCCCATATGGACAAGTGAACGTGATTTTCTCCCGATCTTCTGAAACAATGGAAATTTGATTATAGCCCAAGCAGCCGTCTATGAAGTAATAAAATGCCTTACCTGCCAATCTGTACAACATCTGATCGATGAAGGGCGGTGTAAAGTGGTCCTTCTGTGTGGCATTATTTAGCTTCCTATAATACATGCACACCCTCCAGCCCGTCACGATTCTTGAGGGGATCATCAATTCATCTTTTTTGTTCTAGACCACAGTCATTACACCCTTCTTTGGCGCGCATTGCATCAGGCTGACCCACGAGCTATTAAAAATGGGATAAATTATCCTAACATCCAACCATTTTATGACCTCTTTCTTAACTACTTGGGTCTCGATTGTTTTGCCATGGTGATCCTCTAAAATGATTTTGTGCATGCATATCGTTGGACTTATCCCTTGGATATCAGCCAAGGTTCATCCCAAGGCTTGCTTGTGATTGCCCAATGTCTCTAGCAATCTCTCATCTTGGTCATCAGTCAAATTAGTGGCAATGATCACTAGCAAAATGGAGTTGTCTCCTAGGTAAGCATATTTAAGGTGAGTTGGCAAAGGTTTCAGTTCTACTTCTGGTGGCTCCTCAATGGATGGTTTAGGTGCCTTGATTTCTCTGCCAGCCAACTCAAGTGGCCCAGGTCTCTCGAATTAACTCATCACTTCGTTCAGAATGGTCGGTTCTTCAGTTTCTTCACTCATCATATCTTCATCATCTAGGTCCTTGGCATCATCATTTGTGTCTTGGAAAATCTGTTCCATGTTCACAGTGAAAATAGATTCCATCATCTCAACAGCTTGGCATTCCTCAGGTTCATCTGCATACGTAAGAGCTTGAAATATGTTAAACGTAACATGTTGGTCATTCATACGCATAGTAAGCTCACCTTTTTTGAACATTAATTAATGTCCTACCTGTGGCAAGGAACGATCTTCCCAAAATTATTTGGACATTATCATCAACCTCATATTCTAAAATAATGAAATCAGTAGGGAATATGAATTTATCTACCTTTACCAACACATCCCCAATCTTACCCTTGGGATGTGCATAAGATCAATCTGCTAGCTGAAGTGTTACTATTGTGTTGTATGATGTACTATAATTGATACGCAAATAGTGCAGGTATACATGTCGAACAAGTAGTAAAGTGATGAGTGAGTATCGTCTCCACATGGATTGGAGGTGTTTCAAGTTAAGTTTAAGCACACCAAACAAAGAGTGAATATTGATTAAAGAGTTGGTTTTAAACGAGTAAATAAGATGCTATAGCAAAAACATTATATAAAAGCTGGAGTAAACTGAATGAACTTTCAACATCCTCTCACGCGTGCAAAACTCTCTATGGAATGACCGGCTAGGCTTTCTAAGGAATCTTTTACTTAAGAAACCTGACAGCTAGAATGCTACGGCAATACCTCTCAGTGTGAACCCTAGAAAGCTACTTATCGATTAAGTACTACTCCTTTTAGTCATTGAAACTTCATTCTTATCTCTAAGGTGAGTTAGGGTTTTCCTCTCAGCACAACCCCATTGTCTACGTAGATCTAGGCTTAACTCTCTCGACCATTAAGCACATCCAACACTTAGGTTAAGGCTACTCTTGAAAGCTCTTACAAACCTAAGGCAATAAAACAGCGAACAAAGCATTTAAGGAACTAAAAATATTTAAACATCCATTACAACCAAAATAAAATCATCCAAAGCAAGCTCAAGCCACTTAAAATCAGTTCATGGCTGGGCAATAAACATCCATCATCATTTGTTTGAAACAACCCATTCTAGAAATAAATGCTAAAACAGAACAACTGAAAAGGAAGGAAAAACTCCCAACGCCGTCTTAGACTACCCTAAGCTTGCTGCTTCTCTCGAACGCGAGGAAGATCACCCCTTAGAGCTTCAACTATGGAGGACATCAAGGTGAAGAAGATGAAGAAAGCGGTCGACTCTCCTCCCTTCTTTCCTCGCCAAAAAAACTCTCTTTTCAATTCCCTCTCATCTCTTCTTTAATGTGAGCTTCTTGTCCTTTATATAGTGGGGGCTCCTATGGTTTAATGCCCTAATATTCCTTGAAGGTCCTAGGGAATATTCCTTCTTCATATGTGGCATAAAAGACAAATAGGGGATTCACACATGTGAGTCAAAAGGAATGTCTTTGATGCTTTATCCTTTTCTGGGCCCATAAATGTTGTCCAAAATGTTGTGGCATTTTCTTTTTTTTCCCCAGCTTCACTCCTGCTTCACCTGCACATCACCGCACCAGAACATACCCTTCCAGCATCATCAAATCTTGTAAACTAAACCAAACCACCAAACAAGCAAAACCCTATACAACTATATGTCCTAAATTCATCTATATTCTATGAAATGATCTTGAAACCAAGCAAATACTTAAGTATAAAGGCATGAAATATAGGTATTTTTGCAAGTTATCAGTTACTCTGGTAGGCCTTTCTTCAATTCCAAGCTTTCTGAAAACTGACATTGGCATTAGATTGATGGTGGCTCCCAGGTCACATAGTGCTTTACCCATAAATCTATTGTCAATCGTGCATGGAATAGTGAAACTTCCCGGATCTTTTAGTTTTGGTGGCAATATATTGGTTATCATTGCACTGCATCCCTCAGTGAGAGCAACATTCTCGAAATCACACAAATTCCTCTTTTTGGACAAAATGTCCTTCATGAATTTGACATAGTTGGGAATTTGTTTGAGAGCTTCCACAAATGGTATATTGATATGTAATTGTTTAAGGACTTCCAAGAAGCACTTAAATTGCTGATCTTGGTTATGCTTTTTAAGCCTATGTAGAAAAGGTGGTGGCGGCTAAGAAAATGCTGGCTCCACTGGTTTTGCCAAAATAGCGCTGACATCATATTGGGGTTTGGCATTGTTAGTGTTGGCCTCATTTTTCTCTACTTCTTTGGATTTATCTCATCATATCATCTTCTCGTCCTGGAAAGTAGTTGATTGTTTGACTGAGTTCTCAGTCTCACATTTTTTCCACTCCGAAGAGTACTTGCTTTGCATTGTTCTCGACCTTTTTGCTGAGCATCTTCCGTATCACTTGGCAAACTTCCATGTGGTCTATTACTGAGTGCATCGACAATCTGTTCTAGCTGAACCTCCAAGTTTCTCATAGATGCTGCTAAAATCTGGACAATTGCATCATTCCACTCCATGTAATCAATTAAGGAATTCCCCTGGGCAAATCTCTACCCTTGATGAAAGTTATTTTGTGCTCTTTGCGGCATTGCATTCTAGTTAAAGCCTGGCGGTGCATTGTTATTTTGCCGTTGGGAATTAAATTGGTTACCTCCATGATTTGCCCAAGAAAAGTTGGAATGTTTCTTTCAACCTGCCTTATAAGTATTGGAATGTGGGTTAAAGTTACGATTGATGTAACCCCCTCGACACGGCCCAACACCAAATCGAATCGAGCGAGCTACATTGGGTTTGACAAAACAAACCCCTAATGATTAACTAAGATTAGGTCCATTTTTTCTTTCTATCTTATCTAGATGCAACATTATAACCTAAGGTGTGCATGCTTGCAGCGGGTGAAATCTTAACTAAATCGGGTGTCGATTTGACATCCAATTGCGCGTATTTGCAAATTAAGGACCAAATTACAAATCTGGAAAACTACAAGGAGTTGATTAAATTCGAAGCTACAAATCCTCAATTAGTCAGGTTACATGTATAATTGCCAAATTTCAGCTTTCAACAATCAACCAAACTCATATAATTGCATACATAAAATCCAGGGATCAAAATGGAAGAATCAAAAACCATAAAATCACATCAGCTAATAATAACGACTACCCGTACCGATACTCAGGCAAGGGTATCGGTACCTGGCCACGTTTTAACAAAGGTGTATCGATACCCTATCATGATCCCCAAATCCCCAGATTTTAGTAGCTAAAAGTCGTACCGATACACCTTCTTGTATATCGACACCCAGGCTAAAATACACATACTCGTACCAATACAGTTGCTCAAAGTACAAATACTTAGGAAAAAATTGTGCATACCCGTATCGATACGATAACTCAAGTATTGGTACCTCTAGACCTGTAATGTCCAACTTTGCTGGCTTTTCACCCAAATGGCAACTCGAACATGCTTAAATCAATCATACACATATACATCACTAAACCAAGGATTAAAGCAAGTCTAAAATTCATGAAAGAAGGAACATCAAAAGGAGAATTGCATCAAAACACAAAACTAGAGGCATGCTTCCTAAAACCATTGAACTCAACACTCAAAAAGAGATTCATGGCGTAATCCAACATAGGCATCATATCAATAGTCTAATAATACCAAACTGAACATGCTTGAACCATAAAAGCGTAATCATAGGCATTTCGAACCTATACGCATATTTGTGGAAAGGTTAAAGAATCAACCCATACATGCAAGTCATTAGCAAACATGCTCAACATCAACATACTAATCCATCAAACAACAATATATAAACCTCCACAACACCATTAAAAACTAGATTACAAATTTCCCCAAAATATTGTCTTATTAACCGAATTTAAACTAATTTTCCATACTTAAGAAAATGTCTTGTTCTTGGACCTCCCTTGCCGAGAGAATGTTGCCCCACAACTCTATTGCCATGCATCAATGGAAAAAGAGAGCGTAAGCACACAATGCTTAGTGAAATTTGTAATCACTCATTTTTGTCCACATATATATATATATTATTAATATTAATATAAGTGTTTATTATTATTATTATTATTATTATTATTATTATTATAGAAAACAGATCCTAAAAAATAAAAACCCATTTAAATTAAAATAAAGCCCATTTAAATTATAATTTCCATTACAAAGCTCGATTAGGGCCTAAATTTATACAAAAATAATAATAAACCCTAATTTTGTGTATTTCCCCATCTGTAGCTACATCATGACCGTTGGATTAGGATTCAATCCAACGGTCAGAATTTAAAATTGAAGAGGCATACGGGTCGCGCGTGCGTTACACGCGCCGACTTTCCCATTCAACGCGCGCGTGCAGGGTACGCTGAGGCTGTTAGAGTCCTCCCCGCCACGTGTCCGCATCTGAAGGGTGTCGCGTCGCCGCCAAAATCCATCTTGACTCTCCGCTTCTGAGCCAAATCTAACCGTCTACCGTCGCGGAATCAACGGCTGAGATGCGGCCGACATGCAAGTGGCCAGAAATATTGTCAGAGCATAGTAAAAATAATCATTGTAAAAATCTCTATAATAAACCAAGATTGTAAATGTAAAAGAGAGAGTTTTTACTACGGATCAAAAATAACAAAAAAAGAGTCTTGAGATCTCGAAGTAATCACTTTTTTCGTTTTATATTTTTTATTTCGAATGCAAAAAAAAAAGACAAAAAAGTTACCTTTCGAACCATATCGTTTCATGCTCCAATGGCCAAGCCTAGCCGCGTTGCCGTCTTGATTAGAAAACAAACGAGTAAAAAGGAAGAAAACTGATATGAAACTGAGAGGAGAGGGATTTGATTTTCTTTTTTTCTTACCGAAATCTAGGCTCTAAAATGATTTAGGGTGCGGTTTTAGGTGAAACAAAGAGAAAAAAATAAAAAAGGGGTTTGGGGGGCTCTTCGGCGTCGACCAACGACGGCCGGCAAGGCATGCGGCGCCGGAAAAGGATATGAAAAGGAGAGAGCCCTAGGGTTTTGGTTTGAAGAAGATGAAACAAATGAGCCTAAATTTTCTTTTAAAATGGATTTTATATTATCAGTTTATTTTAAAAAATGGTGTAATTACTTACTAAACCCCTCTGTGTCGGACTAATGTCGCAAGGGACCCTTCCGCCGTTCAAAAATCCCTCCCGGTCCTCTTGTTTTCTTTTCATTTTGCAATTCGGTCCCTAATAATAATTAAATCAGATAATAACGGGCTAATTACATTCGAAATCCCTGAGAAATTTGCATGTTTCATTTATGCATCCCTTCTTTATTTTATTTAATTTCAATCACTTTTTTATTTTTTTGCTCTTTAGTTTATTATTTATTTAATTTTTGCTTCCTATATCTGTTTTTAATTCCAGTTCTGTTTTTTATTTTATTTTTAATTTTGTTTATGCATTTATAATTTCTTGTTTAATATATGTTATATATTTTATTTTCGTTATTATTATACTTATATATGTTAATACATAAATATGTTGTTTAAAACATCATTCGTTAATATTTTGATTATTATTATGACATGTGCAAATCTATGTATGTATTAAAAATAACTAAAATTAAAATAAAAGGGGATATAAATCCAATTTGCATAATATTTTTATATACGATCTAAAATATGTATACATTCCTTTTTTATAATAAATAATTCTTTATTTCTTGCTTTGTTTAATAATTTGTGTTTTTCCTCTATTTTGTCAATTATCATAATTTGTTTTATTTCATACATGTTATTCATGCACGATTAATCATCATGCTTAATTAATTAATTTTAGTACTCAAAATCTAGGTATTCTATTGGGAGTGTCGTCCCAATTATTTGTGCGTCACCTCTTTTGGTACCGTAGGTCAAGAGTTAGGTTGTTCGATTTGTATGATCATGCATCCATTCATTTAGGGATTATTAATTAAATTGAGCCATTTTTTTAAAATTTTCAAATAAATATATTACGAACCCTTAGGTACCAATTTTTGGGCGGTGTGGGAGGGGTGCTAAACCTTCCCCATTCGTAACCGACTCTCAAACCCATGTTTTTTAGAATCTCTAGTTTTTATTTCATGATGTTCGGTTTACCCTTTTTTCTGAACGATCGGTGGCGACTCCCAATGTTTTATTCAAAATACGAGTTTTTTTAGACCCCCTTAAAATTAATTTTAAGAAAAATTTCCCCCTTAAGATTAATTTTCTATAAAAATGGGAAAAATACATTTTTGGATTTTTTTAGTCGCTACAGGATGGCGACTCCGCTGGGGATCAATTTTTGTTTTCTTAGAAAAACAAAAAGAGAGTCAATCCTTAGATTCAGTTCGTATTATAATTATTAAGAAAAGTTTTAAACTCGGCCTCATTTAATTTTTAATTCTTCGACCTTGTTTGGTTATACGGTGTTTGATATCTTTTGTCATCATATATTAGTTTTAGAACCCTTAAGTGGGAACGATTACTTCGCCCTGTGAAGTTGCCACTTCCGTATGGTGTTGTAATTCGTTTCCAAGATCCGATCCTTATACTTCGTGGAGCTCCGCTTCCGTATGGTATATCGGTTGTGTCCCCTCGAATCGATGTCCTAGCAACAGTTCGAGTACCATTTACTTTGATTCAAAATGCATATAGTAAACCGTAGAGCTCACCTTTTAGAGCCATGTCAAAACTTTGTCCATTTAGCGGTAACCATGTTTATGCTTTGTTACATTTATTCGTATTTTTGCTTGTTGTTTGATTGCTTTAACTTATTATTATTATCATTTGCCATTTAATTTATTTAATTTTATTATGTTGATTATTTCATCATATTGACACAAATTTCTTTTGTGTTTGTTTTTTTTCCTTTACATTTGCTTTGCATTTGCATTCTTATGGCATAAAATAAAGATATTAATTTCACAAGTGGCTATTACTTTAGAAAACATTCATAATGGATAAGAGGCCTCGTGATCAAATAGAACAGGAATCCGAAGATACACCGAATACTAGAGAGGGTAGCATATCCGAAGGCTTTGAACCAGACGTAGTAGGCGACGCTTACGTTAGTGACGAACGAATTGAGATACAAGATTTAAAGAAACAAATGGTCGAGCTGATGAATATGATGACTGCTATGGCCAAAGTCAAGGGAACTGTAGAACCGGAAGAAGGGATAGTCAAGAGTCAGAATGAAGACATCGGTGGTAAGAATATCACTCTGAAACAAGATAACGTCGGCAAATACAACAAGTTGAAACCTTTTGTGATTTCTATCAGCAAACCAATGAGGAATACATCCGAGTCAAGCTTTCAAGAAATAAAAGTAGGTCCAGAAGAAACCCGAAAAGCAAGTAATGAGAATAAGTACATCCCTATTCCTGTAAGGTACACCGAGCTACTGCCGATGCTTATCAAGAAAAACCTTATCGCCCTTGTTCATTCTGGTTCGAAAGAACCACCTTACCTGAAAGGTTACAACCGACGTGCTAGGTGCAGTCACCACCTAGGGAGTTCAGGTCACACCACAGAGAATTGTGGGGCTTTAAAGGATCAGGTCAAAAATCTTATCAAGTTGGGTATACTGAGTTTCAAAGAGGGGAAACCCAGATTCTACATCGAGACAAAAACTGCCTGAGGGGAAAAGTTGGAAAGATGTCAGGATCCGAGGGAAGGCTTGGGCAACGCAGAAGCAAGTTACTCCAGCAATTTAAATTTAGAGGTCACAGTTAGGGGGATCTCAGAGGAGGGGAGTTCATTCAAGTATAACTAGTTTAGGCAAGAGAAGGATATTTTGAGCGAGAAATTGAAGAGTTTACAAGGTGATCATCATGAGCTCTACTGTGTGTTTAGAAATGCAAGAATGGGTGATACTTTAGAAGAATGGAAGAAGACTATCGTTTGGCTTAAGAATGACTTGGGACAGTGGAAGCAAAGAGGTAAGGTCAGTGAAAATAGGGCTCGATTATTGTCACAAAGGTTGGAAGAAGCCGAGAGCCGATATGATACCCTTCAGAAAGAGTTACAAGACATCTTAGCTATGAACGATATTTTGAAAACAAGTTTGCAACAGAGTGAGACCATATCCAACACCTTTCAATTGGAGAATGAAGCACTCAAAGAACAAACAAAAGAACTTAGGACTTCTTTACGTACAAGTGAGATCCGTGCCGAAGCCTACAAGCAAGCTGGCTATGAAAGTGTCGAAGAGGTAACCCTCCAGCTGTGAAAAGCTGAGCGAGAAATATTAAAGTGGGACAAGGACATGAAAAATGTCATCGCTCAAGCGCGCGAAGTGGCCCAACAGGTGGTAGATTTAGCTAACGAAGCAATGTCATTAAGTCAGAATATTGATCCGACACTGGACCACATGGGAAAGCTGACTCGTTTGTTGGGTGATATTAGAAAGTTATGGGTTAGGGCTCATCAGTATATGTAAAGCTTGGAAAAATAGCGTCTGGTGTAACGAGCCTTTTTGTTTAATGAAAGTCTTTCTACGATGATCACTTTGCGACTAATATCTCCTTGCATTACATTTCGTTGATTCAAAAATATTCCATATTAGGGTATTTTTATAGAATAGAAGATATTCTGTGATATATAGAGATTGATAATGCTATGATCGAAAATAATCCAAACCCAAAGTAAATACAGAGGAGACAAAAGTGGGACATCAAGTACGGAAGGCCTGTAGAATATTGTCAATCTTTTATATACATGCATCCTATCTTGATAAAAATCCTTTTAAAGGACTATTGGAGAATCAACACCTCATTTGCATTCATTACGATAATTCATACTCATTGTTTGCCTTTTATATTTTAACATTTATGATGCATTTCACACATTAATTAAATAAATAATTAAATTTCAAGGGCTCGATGGTAGCATTTGAAGACCAATTGTGAGAAAAAATGGAACAAAGACTAGAGCAGCTAGAAGATAGATTTAAGAAAGAGCTCAAGAAGAAAGAAAAAATGGATGTTTTCAATGTAAGAGAGCTTTGCCTAGTCCCTGATTTGGTCATTCCTCGAGATTTCAAGGATCCCAGATTTATGCAGTATGATGGTACTAGTTTCCCGAAAGTTCACCTGACTATGTTTTGCAGAAAAATGGAAGGTTACTTGAAGAATGAAGAGTTGTTGATTCATTACTTCCACGATAGCTTGACGGGACCGACAGCAGTATGGTATAACCGATTGAGCAGAAAGTAGATTCAATCCTGGAGTGATTTAGCTAGTGCCTTTTTGGAGCAATATAAATATGCCTTGGATTTAGCACCGACTCGACAGTTTCTGCAAGGCATGAGAATGAGGCTAAATGAGACCTTCAAGGAATATGCTCTATGATGGAGAGGTTTGGCGGCACAAGTTCAACCTCCTATAGCCGAAGAAGAAATGACTCCCCTTTTCCACGCGACTCTTCCCATTCCATTCTTTGATAAGTTGCTAGAGAAATCAAGGAGCAAATTCGAGGAATTCATAAAGATAGGGGAAAGAATAGACTATGCAATCCAAGAAGGAAAATTAAGATTTAAGTCTAAGTACCAGACCGAGGAAGTAGAAGAAGGAGAGATAAATGTGTGTCGCTTCCAAATTCCTCGTAATCTCAAAAGAGGAAGAAATGTCGATTCTTCCGAGCCATCAAGGAAAATTCGTCGAACAAGTGCAAACATGGAGGTATTTAGAATATCCATTGCAGAAATTTGGCCTCATTTGGTAGAAGATCGCTATCTCACTCCTAGACCGGTGAAAAATATACCCGATCCATCTGCCCACAATTTTGACCCGAATAGCTCCTGTGATTTCCATATGGGAGTAACGGGGCACCCTACCAAGAAGTGTAGACCGTTGTTGGAAGAGGTGAAGAAGTTGATCATTAATGGGGTCCTGACCTAAGAATTAATTCAGTAGTGGAAAACAAAGAATTAGGGCAAATTTGCATCACGCCAAGAAGGCCAAAATAAGATGGCCCCTATGCTTGAATTTTTTTACCTTTCGCAAAAATACTAGTTTGATTTTGGTTTTCCCTTTGTAGGAATAATTCACAGAACAAACTCTATGACTTAAGCCCTAAAGTCAAAGAAATATTTTTTAAAGACATGTGTCTATTTATTTTTGTTAGATTGGAAAACTGCATCATCTGTATTCTCATTAAAAAACATTTTTACATTCTTCGATTCTTTAAACATTTCATTCATTGTTATGGGGTACTTTTTGTTCTCCCATGCACATATACATTTTTCCATACATACATGTATATATCATTTTTTATACTTTGATTCAAATCTAAAAAATCAATCCTAAGATGCATATGCTTAGAAAAGATTGAATGTTGTGGAGACATTGCAAATGTGAGTATCTACTATCTATTTGGGCCAACAGAGAAACGAAACGAGTGTTTAGATAATGGGCACACCCATTTAGGAATACCTTCTCAGGCATTTGTTGTTTAAGATCCTTGAGTTTAGTGTCAACTCTAAAATCCCTACCCCTTGAAGACTTTCTCTATATGTCTATGGATGAGATGACAAATGACATTCTTTGACTTCCCCTTCACAAAGTAAGAAAATACACTCATTGTTGTCCATTTTTTAGCCTGGCCGTTTCTTTTTTATAGAACCCAAACCAAGGATCACCTTCACATTGGTGGCAAATAGAATCAAGATTTTTCTGACAAATAGAAGTCGCCCAATTTTTAATGGGCAAGATTTGATAACATATACATTAGATACAGAGGTCAGAGAAACATCAGAAGACATTAATGAAGAATTTTGCCAACAAAAGAGAAAAAGCAATTGAGAATAAAAGCATTGAATCGAAAGGTGCAATAAAGGAACAAAAAAATTGTACACAATCATTCATTCAAATTATCACTAATTTTGAAGAACCATGGATGACCAATCATCTTTGAATAGAAAGCAAGTATCAATATCCATCCAGGATACGAGCCAGTCTGAGTTTACAACAGAAAGAAATAAACTCTAGGATGAAAACCCAAAGATGGGCAGTCTAGAGTGATTAAAGAAACAAAAAAAAACAAAAGAAATAAGAGGGGAAAGAAAGCAATATTACTTTATATGAGCATACCCAAATCAAATGGTGCAAGAGTAAGGGTACGGTTGGAAAGTTATACAAGTTTTGGCGGGTTAAAACGCATGAATACTGAGTCAGAACAAAAATTAGGTCAGATTTACTTGGTCTAAAATTCAAAAGAGGAAAATGAAATCTAGGGTGAAAACCCAAAAAATGGATTGTCTATAGCGATCCAAGGAAACAAAAAATCCTCATCAGAGCACACTTCAGTCATGAATTATAAATATGCTATTGCTCGAAAATGATCCTTGGTTTTCCATGACCCTTGAAAACTTACTTGAGCCTATATACCCCTTCTTTCGTAACTGTGAACCAGAGCCTACATTACAAGTCTAGAGCGATCCAAGGAAACAAAAAATCCTCATCAGAGCACTCTCTTCAAGTTTTGTTTTTTTTTAAAATGACTACCATCTTTTCAAAATGGCATTTTTTTATAGTAAGAATTCAAGCATAGGGACCTAGAATTGGTTTCCGACGAGATGATTCGTTAAGTTTAATAAAGAAGATTGAGCTTACAAGATGAGTTCAGAAGAATTGAGGCATTTCGTTCACTCAAATTCCAAAGTAGACGAAGACTCTGCATATTGAGTCAAAGATGAGAAAAAGTCGAGCTCGGTACTGAATGAGGGGCAATGAGATGATGAAAGTCCCTATATGAGAGTAGTATATGGACTAGAAGAGGAACTTACGAAACTGAGTAGAGACCGTGAAGATTAAGAAGAGAAAGAGTTACTCGCACAAGAAAAAGCGCGGGTCAAATGCGAGATAGAGATTCAATGAATGATGATGAAGATTGAGGAGCATACTGCACAGATATGAAGTGAAATCCGAGAATGACCTTTCATGTAATAAGATTTTAAAGATGGATTTGAAAAGAAAAGACAGAAGAGAGAAAAAGAAAAGAAGAAGAAAAAAGAAGAAAAAAAGAAAAATATATTACATTTCATGCATCATCTAGAGATCCTCGTGTTAGGGGCATGCTAATTTAGAAAAATTTTGTTTGTTTTAAGCAGACATTTGAAGATTATGGTCTGCAGCTTCATGTTGAAGAAGTAGATCTTATTGAAGATTTCCATTGGTAGCATGTTGGCGTGAATCCTATTTAAGAAATATTTTGGTAGCATGTTGGCATGAATCCCCTTATCTTAAGTCCTTCGGGCCATCAGTAAGTCCTTCAGGCGTGATGATAAGTCCTTCGGGTCACTAGTAAGTCCTTCGGGCTTGGTGATAAGTCCTTCGGGCCATCAGTGAGTCCTTCGGGCATGATGCTAACCTCAATGTGATGTCAAGACCGATAGAAACCGGGGCATCATTTTAAGGGATTGGTAGTATGTTGGCGTGAATCCTTAATTTAAGTCCTTCGGGCCTTCAGTAAGTCATTCGGGCATGATGATAAGTCCATCGGGCCACCGATAAGTCTTTCGAGCATGGTGATAAGACCTTTGGGCTATTAGTAAGACCTTCGGGCATGATGTCAAGCTTTCTTTTTGATGTCGAGACGAGTACAAATCGGGGCATTGAAGAGTTTGAAGCTTGAAGTAATTGGTCGAGGAAGAGCGGAAAGTTCTAGAAGAACCCGTGATTTCAAGGCTAAAGACAGGAAAGTAAGAAAAAAATGAGTGTTTTTGGTCTTTGATTTGTTCCCGTTTCACGGGAACAAGCAAAGAGGGGCAACTATAATCACTCATTTTTGTCCACATATATATATTATTAATAATATTAATATAAGTGTTTATTATTATTATTATAGAAAACAGATCCTAAAAAAATAAAAACCCCATTTAAATTAAAGTAAAGCGCATTTAAATTATAATGTCCATTACAAACCCATATTTGGGCCCAAATTTATACAAAAATAACAATAAACCCTAATTTTGTGTTTTCCCCATATACAGCTACATCATGACCGTTGGATTAGGATTCAATCCAACGGTTGAGACCCAAAATTGAAGAAGCACACGGATCACGCGTGCGTTACATGCGTCGACCTTTCGCATTCCACACATGCGTGGACGATATGCTGAGGCTGTTGGAATCCTCCCCGCCATGTGTCCGCATTTGAAGGGTGTCGCATCGCTACCAAAAGCCATCTTGATCGTCCGCTTCCAAGCCAAATCCAACCGTATTGTCAGAGCACAATAAAAATAATCATTGTAAAAATATCTATAATAAACCGAGATTGTAAATGTAAAAGAGAGAGTTTTTACTGCGAATCAAAAATAACAAAAAAAAGTCTTGAGATTTCGAGGTAATCACTTTTTTTCGTTTTATATTTTTTATTTTGAATGCAAAAAAGAGACAAAAAAGTTACCTTTCGAACCATGTCGTTTCTTGCTCCGATGATCAAGCCTAGTCGCGTTGCCGTCTTGAATGATGTTTAGAAAACAAACGGGTAAAAAGGAAGAAAACAGAGATGAAAATGAGAGGAGAGGGATTTGATTTTCTTTTTTTTTCTTACCAAAATCTAGGCTCCAAAATAATTTAGGGTGCGGTTTTAGGTGAAACAAAGAGAAAAAAAGGGGTTTGGGGGGCTCACCGACGTCGACCAGCGACGGCCGACGAGGCATGCGACGCCAGAAAATGATATAAAAAGGAGAGAGCCCTAGGATTTTGATTTGAATAAGATAAAACAAATGAGCCTAAATTTTCTTTTAAAATGAATTTTATATTTTCAGTTTTTTTTAAATGGTGTAATTACTTACTAAACCCCTCCGTGTCGGGCTAATGTCGCAAGGGACCCTTCTGGGTTCAAAAATCCCTCTCCCGGTCCTCCTGTTTTCTTTTCGTTTTGCAATTTGGTCCCTAATAATAATTAAATCAGATAATAACAGATTAATTACCTTCGAAATCCCTGAGAAATTTGCATGTTTCATTTCTGCATCCCTTCTTTATTTTATTTAATTTTAGTCACTTTTTTATTATTTTTTTGCTCTTTAGTTTAATATTTATTTATATTTTGCTTCATATTTCTGTTTTTAATTCCAGTTCTGTTTTTTATTTTTGTTTATGCATTTATATTTTCTTGTTTAATATATGTTATATATTTTATTTTTGTTATTATTATGCTTATATATATTAATACATAAATATGTTGTTTAAAACACCATTCGCTAATATTTTGATTATTATTATGACATGTGCATATCTATGTATGTATTAAAAATAACTAAAATTAAAAAAAGGGGACTTAAATCCAATTTACATAATATTTTTATATACGATCTAAAATATGTATACATTCCTTTTTTATAATAAATAATGCTTTATTGCTTGCTTTGTTTAATGATTTGTGTTTTTCCTCTATTTTTTTAATTATCATAATTTGTTTTATTTCATATATGTTATTCATGCACGATTAATCATCATGCTTAATTAATTAATTTTAGTACTCAAAATCTCGGTATTCTATTGGGAGTGTCTTCCCAATTATTTGGGCGTCATCTCTTTTGGTACCGTAGGTCAAGAGTTAGGTTGTTCGATTTGTATGATCATGCATCCATTCATTTAGGGATTATTAATTAAATTGGGCCGAATTTTTAAATTTTTCTAATAAATATGTTACGTACAGTTAGGTACCAATATTTGGGCGGTGTGGGGTGCTAAACTTTCCCCATCCGTAACCGACTCTCGAACCCATGTTTTTTAGAATCTCTGGTTTTTATTTCATGGTGTCCGGTCTACCCTTTTTCTGAACGATCGGTGGCGACTCCCAATGTTTTATTCAAAATACGAGTATTTTTTACACCCCCTTTAAAATTATTTATAAGAAAAATTTCCCCTTAAGATTAATTTTCTATAAAAATGAGAAAATACATTTTCGGATTTTTTTAGTCGCTACAAAGTTGCTCTTTAATAAAACATTGATGCATTTAAAAACTCTTTTTAAACCACATAACAATTGTTATGAAAACATGCTTAGTCAAACGAAAGCATTTCCCGTTTAGTTCCAAAACGTAAGACGAGCATCAAAAACACTTTTCATATATCAGATATATTAGCATTAATAGTGACCCCGGATAGACTTACCTCTGTCCTTACATTCCCAAAAACATAATGCTAATTACCAAATCGGATACACGGATTCTCATGGTGGACTCAGCTCCACCAAATCTCACTTCGGCTTGGAATAGGCTCACCCCTACCTCGTCGTTCTAGGATCACCCCTAACACACAACAAATAGGCTAACCCATATTGCAAGAAACCAAAGAACCATCAGCTTGAGTAGCCTAGTTCAACCGCTATACCTCAAGAGTCGTGGAGCGATCAACTTTATTTTTATAGTGCACTTAATCATATGGCATGCCAATTATATCTTATACCGTTTCATTTACGTTACATAGCCAATATATTACTTCCAAATACATTTACTTACTATTTTCCAATGCATTTCCTCAAAACCGTTTCATATGCAAAACCACATTGCCAAAGGCAACAACACATTCCTTCAAGAAACAAATCTTAATGCTCATGGGCATTCATTCACTTTGCTAAACATTGCATATTAATCCAAAATGATGCATTTACATTAAGTAAATCAAACCATATTTTAAACCAAAACATGAAATCCACAAGCTCATGTCAATGTCAAAAACCAAGCGAAATAAGGGAAACTTACGCTTGAGCTTAGTTAATCGTGTTAGGATATAACTAAACTGCCATGATCCAACAATCAAACCTTTAAAGAGCTTTAACGCGTTTATAAACTCACTGATACACTTCGCTTTACTCGCCAACGCGAATCGAGCCTCTGAAATGCAACATACACAACTAGGAAACCTTGCCTTGATCGTCCCCTATTTTAACCACACAAAACCAAAGGGAAAATGTATCATTATGCATTATAATCGCTTCCAAATACCTATCATCAAACCCACGATTCTATCATTCAATCCTCATCACAATCCCACAAAAATTATCTGAAATTACCGAAATCCACATCAAGTTTCACTCACCCAACACATGTCATCAAAACCATGATTTTATCATTCAATCCTCGTCACAAAACAACCAAAAACACTTCCCAAACTCCCTTATACCTCCAAAAACTCAAAAACACTCAAGACACCTCAAAATATACCAATTACAACCTAGAAAATTAGCAACCCAATTAGTTTTGGGATTTCTTTTGTAAATCTCATACTCAACAGTAAAACACACCTTAAATGTGATCTAAATCAATCAAGATTACAATAATTCAGATCCATAATAAAACTCAACCAATTTCCCAATTAAACCATCATGAAACCTTTAAATCTTGATTTAATTATCAAAACCTATCAAAAATAAATTCCAAAGGATCAACAACTTGAGAATTTTAGTAAAAAACCTTTAGCTAGAGGAGAGAAATAAAAATCACCTTTAATTGTAGATTTCTTTCTTAATTTGCTTGATCTTAAAGAAATCTCCAAGGTTAAAGTAGAGGATTTGATATAGAAATAAATGAATCAATTGTTGAAATAAAAAGTAGGATTAAAAGGTTGATCCCTGAGATTTTTAGAGAAGAAAAAGTAGTTTGATTGCTGAGAATTTGAGAGAAAAAGATTTGGAGAAAAGTAGTTACGTAAAAATGTATTTTTGGTTAATTGAACAAACCAATTAAAACCTTTTATTTTCATTTAATTACTTTTTAGAAAACTCATTTTAAAATAACCAAAATTAAGGAAAAAGTCTAATAGAACCAATTGGTTTAATAGCTCCTTAAAGATTTGAAGTTTTGACCCTTTTACGATTTAGTCACCAAAACAATTTTCAACTTTCTTAATTTGGTCACTAGACCAAAATGTTCATAAACCAAAGTTTATTTCATCAAATTGAGTTTATCGTAACACTTAATATATTAATTAAGTATTTTCTACCATTTCCATATTTTATTTCACGTTAAAACATTTATTACGAATTATTTCCTGAAACTAATTCGAACCGATAATCTGGTTCATCTGAACCGTCTAATCTACCTAGATAACTCCTAAGACCAAATTCGGGGCGTTACAATTGAAATTTCCAATAAAATTTACCGATTTCGGGTTTGATGGGCATTCATCCACATAATGATCCTCTCCATAAATAGTGTATAATGGTTCTAGTGCTTTTACTTCTCGTTCTTTAGCAGGCCTTTGCATTGTCTTCACTATGTTAGTAAGATTGGAAATCTGAGCATTGATTGACGATAATGCATCAAGCTCTAATTTTCCAACAGGTTTTATTCCAGTTCCCAGTTTGGCAGTAGGATATTACTGGTCATTGGTGGCAATCCTTTCTATGATGTCAAATGTCTCCGTGTAATTTTTGTTTAACAACGAACCATTAGCCGAAGCATCAACCAAAGTCATGGCATGAGCATTGAGACTGATATACAAGGTCTCCATTTGGGTCCAAGTAGGGAATCCATGCATGAGACACCTCCTCAATAGGTCTTTGAAATGCTCCCAGTCATCATACAAAGTCTCATCATCAACTTGCTTAAAAGTAATGATATCAGTTTGTAGCTTGGCATTAAGTTTAGGTGGCTGGAATCTCATAATGAACTTCTAGCATAATTCTGCTCATGAAGTAACTGAATCAGGTGGCAAAGAACTTAGCCACATTTTTTCTCCATCTCTCAAGGAAAATGAGAATAATCCTACCTTCATTGTCTCTTCAGCTACACCAGGTTGCTGAAATAATTGGCAAACTTACATGAATTGCTTCAAATGTTGCCTCGGGTCTCCAGTGGCGATCCATCAAATTGACCTACATTCAGTAGCGTCTGAATCATTACCAATTTAAATTCAAAATTAGCTATATTTACCTCTAGACCAATTAGTCTTAGCATCAAATTGTCCATGTTTGATGTCAAGTGTTCTCTAATTGGTCTTTCTTCTTCCACAACAACAACAACATGAGCGAGCAAAATGTCATCATGTGGTGGATTCTCCTTATTATTTATGACACCGTCTACTCCATTCCAATTGTGAGCCATTTCTTGAAGTTTCATTTCCAATCTGCGTAGGGTTCTTTCAATCTTTGAGTCATATGACCAATCCTCCTCCGCAGTGCGGCTCCTGGTCATACACCAAGCAAAACAAAATAAGTAAAATAAACAAACACAAGTAAAAACCAAAAAAATAATTCCCGTCGCAATCCATGGCAAAGGCGTCAAAAACTTGTCGACTGACTAACGCTTGGCAAACAATTGAAGAATTAATGTAAATATGCCAGAAAATAATGTCAAGTTTAGGTCTTTTTTGCGTGCAAGTATGCACGGTCAGCAAGTAATACATCAGTGAGCTGATTATCGTATCCACAAGGATTGTCCAAGGATTAAATGCCACGATTTTACTTGTGAATTGAAATAAATGAGTTTGAATTGGAATTCGGATTTTGGATTCAGAAAAATGACTAAGGAAAAATACAATGAAAATTCAAGCAGTTTGGCAAATAAATGTATTCAAATGGATGGTTGGCGTTGGCAAGGGATGCTTGGATTTCATGCTAGTTATAGCACCAATTAATAACTTTCAACGTTGGTTTTATTGCCGAGCAAATTTTAAGTAGTATCACCTCTATCGATGGTAATATCCTAAGTTAATTACGAGTAACTCTTATATGTCTATAGTGATGTTTTTCAATAATTATCTTGGTAAAGTTTTAATATTTACTCCTAAGGGGTAGACTCACTTCCGAAGTAAGCTCATCTACTTAAACATCTTCTGACAAAGTTTCTCTCCTTAGTACCTGCAATTAATCGTTATCTCATAAGTCTGTTAAGATATTAAGGGATAATAGGCATGCAATGCCAACTGTCGTTTGGCAAAGAATTTAGGAAAATTAAGCACCATCAAGATAGTAAAAAATGCCAAAGCATTAAATTATTAAAAACTAAAAAAATAGCTAATCGTTCATTGCAAAAACACCCCCAAACAACTTAAGAAAATTAGTCTATGGCTGGGGGAATCATCAACACATCATCATTTTCAAATAACATCACCATCATAAAATCAAAGTTGAAACTAAAGAGAAATAGACAAAGAATGAGATCTATCGATGCATCCCTTCAGTAGATCCAGACCTCTCGTCACAGCCTGGTCGAACCATAGTTGGCCCTCTACCTTCTTTCTTTACCACGGTACAGCCTCCTAGGCTCATTGATCGACTTCCTTTAAATAGGCACTCTTGAAACCCTAGGTTGGGTTTTGATTTGAAAGTTTGTTGCGCACCAAGATAGGTATGTTTTCTCTTTACCTTTTATCATTCCTTTTGAAACTATGGCTTACTAGATCTTTAACCAATGGCTAACTGATCTAGCATCGTCATTCTTCTTTTGCCGACCAAGTCTGGCAATCTTCATCCTGCTTTTACCAACTCGACTTGGCATTTCTCTTCTAGTCCTCTTACTTACTACTCTGCTCTTGTCCAACTCCTGCCATTGATGTCTTGCTTCTAACCTGCCTACCACAGCAAGGAAATACACTTTTAGTCTGGCAAAGAAATTATTCCCTAACTCATATATGCAAATTCATGATTCTACTAGCTAAATGTACAAATATGTACTCAAAGTCAAGCAAAAGCATGGTAATATATATATATATATATATGTGTGTGTGTGTGTGTGTGTGTATGAAAAATAGTACTTTTGAGGAGTTAACATGTAGAGTCTGTAGGATGAATGTAGACACTGTCAAGATGAATGTAGATGTACATTTGTCTATATGAATTAGATGGTTGAATTCCAAGCTATCCATTCTAATGGGTGTCATCAAATAAATGGTGTGTTTATGAGCTTTAAAACACAACCTTTGAATGCTCTTTAAAGGGGAAGCCGAATGGCCTTTCCATGGAGAATAAATCTGGCAGCAAATGAATAGTCTCTTGTTTGAGTGGTGATTGTTCTCGTATTGAGTTTTCAGCCTAAATCCAACACAAAAATGGCGAACAAGTTGACTGATGTTTGATCTTGTAAAGAAACAACTTTAAACATGTATTAAGTGGCCATTGAATTCCCTCATTAAGTGTTATCCCTTAAATGTTATTTTAATTCATGTCTTTACTCTCCCTTAAGTGCTTGAATCCCAAAAGACTTCAAACATGTGATTAGTCCTTCTCGGTGTCCATTGGAGTGTCGAATTTATTCATCCTTCATGCATTTAATAACACAAAAGATATGTTAAAATAATGCAACTTAAATGAAATATCATACTTCATGAACTAGCATGCTTTAATGAACTATCATGCTTAAATGAACTAACATGCATATTTATTCATGTGCAATAAATGAACTACCATGCATAATTAAAAATGAAAAATTATTAATGCTCATGCAACTACATCCAACACACTCGTAATCTAGCACTCAAATGCATATATTAAAATGCATAAGTAACATGTTGTATTTGTTCAAAAGATGGCCAATGCTCTAAGATCAGATTCAAGGCTTGAAAAGGCATATTTGAGCTTGAATTGTTGAGATCCTCGGCTCGAGAGCAAGTGTTTTTATCCTACGACGTCTCCTCTAATGTGAGAAAGCCCCAAGAATTTTGGTTTGAACGTAAAGGTTAAAGTATCGAAACTTATGTGAAATTTTGAAACTACACCTAAAGTTTTGAAACTTCTGGAGCGGGACAAACTCGATGAGCTATTTTAAACTAATTTCAACCTAATTTTTCATTGGGTTTCTTCCTTCCAAACAGAAATTACCCATATTCTCTCAACCCCAACCTTTATTTCACTCAAAACCCTTCACTCTTTTCATCTCCTTTTGTGGATTCAAGCCTCATACATCATTAATTCCACATATTCTCTTGAAGGTATACTCAAAACTCAACTCTTTAATATTCAGAATTCATGAGAAAAATGTTTTTTAATCAATCTATATTAAAATCTTTTGATGTTTCATGATTATAAGAACATGTATATATGTTTTTCAAGTCTTGTAACTAGTCAAATTTCACACGTTCTTCAAAATTCTCTCAAATTAGATATTTCAAAATTTGGAAAATTTTGTGATTATATTGTATAATTTGGATGAATTGGGTTGATTTATATATATATATATATTATGTTTATCTTGCCAAAATTTACACATTCACTCATACTCTTTAAATTTTTGCTTCAAACTCTTGCCCACAAGGTGTTTGTAAAAATTCTCCAACCAATTTCTTGAGTCAAAAACTTTGTTTTCTCTATTCAAATGGCTTCCAAACATTCTCGAACAAATTTTCAAAATAGTCAATCTTCTCGCCAACCTCTCGTGCCACCACCTCAAAATGTTCGAACTTTTGATAACCTTTGTTTTAGAAACCTGCAAGAACATTCTCGTTTTCACACTTATTTCTTTCAATATTCTATCCAACAAGAAAAGACAATTGATCTAGATTTTCTTTAGTTTGAGGAGTTCAATTTTACCTTTCTTGAAACTTTTGCTACTTGAGGTTGGTTAGATTTCCTTACCATATAGCATGCATCCATTCTCAACCTGTTAAAGCATTCTATAGTAATGATATTCTTTTTCATGATGCTAATGACACTATAATTCGAATTGAGTCATTTCTTATGGGTGATGTGGTTAATATCTCCATTTAATCTATAGCTAATGATTTAGGTGTTCTATGTAAGGGTGTTTTGATGAAAAATCATATGCCCCTGTCCCGGACTTACCCGAACATAAATCTCTCACTCTTGCCTTTGAGGAAAGAATATTCCACCTTATTGTCATGTAGTTTATCCAACTTTCGAGTGGTAAAGCCACTAAGATGCGTGATCTTGATTATTGTTGGATTCATCATTTCTGTACCAACATTCATTCTCACATTGCTCGTATTATCTTTAGTGAGATAGTTGATGTCATTAACAAAGGCTTTCATTCCAAAACGTTCTTTAGCCTATGCTTGTGTCTTAGTCACATATTTTGGTGTCATAATATTGATTTCTATTTTGATCTGTCGTTTCCCTTGATTAGCAAGCTTGATGAAACTACGGCTCACAAAGCCAGTTACTACTTTGAGGATGGTGTATGGATGCAAAAGCATCAAGGTGATATAGATATTGATGGTGGGGATGATAATGCTCTAGCTATTGGTGTTGCTCTTATTGTTCCCCGTGGTGATGTGCCTCCTCCGCAACAAGCTGCAACCACACAGTCTATATATGATTACTTGATTGTTTAGTTTGGAGCAATGTCAACTCAACAACATTCCATGGAAACTCTCAAATAGCAATGGAAGCTAGACAACAAGCCATGAGGGAATATATTTGTGCTCTTCGACGCCACTTTATGCCTCCTCTCGATGAACCGAATGCTTAAACTTGGACTTTAGATACATTATTTTCTTTATGGACTTAGCATGTTTACTTTATGTTGAACTTTATGGTTTCATTTCTTTTGAACAATAGGTTGGTTTGATGTTTTTGAATTATTTCCTATGGCTTTATATTATTATAAGCTTGCTATTGAACTTTATTTTATGTCTCTTTATTATGAGTTTGATACGTAACACCCCAAAAACTAGCTTAGTAGTTAATCGTGTTTTCGGTGATCAGAATTTACTTTTCGGTATTTAAGGTTAGTCATCAGGCCATTTGGTTAAATTAATTTGGGAGTATTAATTTCAATTTCAAAGAATTAATAATTAATGATAAATGGTAAGAAAGTAAAAAGTTGGTGACCAAAGTGTAATAGGTGGAGAGTTTAATGGCCAAATTGGTGATTAGACCCTTGTAGTATGACTCACTATTAGGTGTCTCCAAGTAAATATTTGGGATTAAATAAAAAAGAGAAAATGAGTAATTTAGAATTGAAATTTCGGCAGCCGTGTATTAAGGAAAAGAAAGATTCAAATATTTTATTATCATCTAGCTTTAGAAATTATACTAAATCATATAAACTATGCTTATGTATTATGCTGATGAACTATGCTTATGAACTATGTTAGTGACATTAATATGAAATAAGTCATTATGCTAAGTCATGTATTTGGTCTTCCTCTATATGTCATTATGAATCAACTATCTCACTAAATTATATACGCTTACTCTATTGTATTTTCATGCATTTTAAGTTCAAAGACTCCGTAGTTTTTGGTTCGCGTCGAGAAGTCGCATGGCACCATCCTATTTTGTGTAATGTGTATACTTATGTTTACTCCTAGTTGGTGGCATATGGACTATGACATAAAATCATGTTTTGGAGATGTTACATTTTTGCTATAATTAATGATGTGATATGTTTAGTTATGATTTTAGTATGCTTTCTCTTTGATCATGATGTAAGTAGGATTATGCAAAAAGGATGAGTTGAATCTTCTTATGGTTAGTATGGTTTTTGTAACACCCGGGTTTAGGGGTCGGATGTTAAGTGTGTGAATCGGGTTCGAGTCGTGGGCTTGTATTAAATTAAAATGGGCTTGGTTTTAATTAAAAGGGGCTTGAGATATCATTAAGGGCAAATAAGTAATTTTCTAAATGGGAAAAACAAAACTAGTAAAAGGGAGGCTTTTTGAATGCCATCTTCTTCACCCTCCATCTAAATTTCACAACAAAACCTCCCCAAACCCCCAAATCACTATTCCATCATTTTCCTTCACGATTTTCAGAGCTTTCATCAAGATAAGAGTGTTTTTTACTTCTCATCTTTCTTAACATTTCTATAGTTTTAGTTTTTCATAAACACCATTTTTGAAGTTTTTGAAGTTTACAAGTTTTAAGAAAAAGGTTGAAGATTTAATGGGTTTTTGTTTGTTTTTCGATTTGTAAAGTTGAATTATGTTAAACTCTTGCCCTGAGGTGTATTATATGTGAAAATGGTGGGGTTTTGTTGAAAATCCCGAAATGGGTTTTTGTGGGTGTTTTAAAGGGTTGAAAACTTGGGTTTTTGAGGTAGTTTGGTGTAGGAGAGTTGAGCTGATGATATGGTGATTCTTGAGGGTTGTTTTAAGTGTGTTTAATGATGATTTGGGTGTTGGATTCGATAGATTTCTACTGAGTTGTGTGTGAGTCCGAAAATGAGGATATCGAGTTAGTTCATGGCTTAGAAATGTAGAGAATGGTCTTGTGTTTGTAACCTGATTTGTGACAGTAGTTTTGGGGATGATTTTTTGAGTAATATGTTGTTTTTGGTTGATTAGAATCAAGGGAAATCGTTGGAGAAGCTTCGGGCTCGATTCTGGGAAATTTGGAGGCTTGATCGGCTTTCTCGGTTTGCTTAAGGGTGTTCGGTGAGTGGTTTGTTTAAAATGGTTTTAAATTGGTTCAAGTGTGTGGTTGAGGTGTTAGATTGTGCTTGGTAGGCCAATCTAAGGTGGAGATGAAGTTGGTAGCTTAATTCTCTTGTTTGACTTTATGAGTTCTTGCTTAATGTGCATAAATGTGGACTTGTGTAGTATGTGTTCACTATGCATGTTGATATTTAGATTGATGTTGTATGTTGGTGATGATATGTTGATTTGCATGATTGTGAAATCATGGTGAGACTTGTTTAGTATGTTGGCACTAGTTATAATTACCGAGTATAAATGATCGATCATTAGGATGAGTGTGCACACGGTAAGAGTCAAATTCGCGCGTGGCCTTGGTGACGTGTAGTAATCAAGGAGGAGTACGGTGAGGTAACATTCCACCGAAATATGTTAGTGTGTGATGATGAGTGTAATCACATCCATGAAAGGAACGGTGATGTGTGTAATCTCACCGGAAGGTAATATGGTTGTTTGAGTACGTTGGGGCAAAAATCCCAATGGAAGTTATCCGTATATCCGAGTAAGCTATATAGTTGCCAATATACTAGTTCATACGTCGTTGATGTGTAAGATGATTTGTTACATCTTTGTTTAGCATAACATGAGGTAAGATACCATGTTCATGCATTCTTGTAGTAGTTGGATATGTTGCTATGTTAGTGTAAATGTATGCCTTGTGAATGTCCTAAGGATATCACACTTTGAACCCTGCATTGTCGATGTTTTGTTTTGAGCTCTCTCACTAAGCTTCTAGCTTACGCTCTCGTTTTCGACAATGCAGATCATTAGTGTGGAAGTTAGTAATGAGCAAGAAAGGGGCATCCAAGCACGTTTGTGGTTGCTCAAGTATGGTTTTATGGAATAATGTAGTAGTTAGCAATGGAGATGCTATGTGTTGTAGGAGCGTGCTCCTATGTGTTGGCTTTATGTTGTTAATGCTTTTGTGTTGAGGATCTGTAAACCATTTTATATGAGATGCTTATGTTTTGTGTGAGAATCATGTAAACCTTGTTATGCTATGTTTATGTGGATGCATGTTTCCTATGAATGAATTGGTCTTGTTATGCTTGTTTAAATGTTTGATCATGCTTGTGGTAGGATTTAATGCCTATAGATTATGTGTATGGTTGTTCTTTCATGGATCTTGTTGATTTGGGGCATGTTTGGGAATGTTTGGGGATGCATAAAACTATTTTCAGGGTCACTCAGAGTGCAGGTGTTTCGAAACGCTCGTGGTTGTTTTGGAACGGGTGTAGCTCCAAGGATACTCGTATCAGAACGGTGGTGGTGCCGTTTCAATACGATTTGACACTATGAGCTTTCGTTTCGGTACGCGTTTCGATACGGTTTGCCTCTGTGAATGCTTGTTTCGGAACGAGTTCCGAAACGTTTCGACACTATAGACCCCTGTACCGGAACGGAGTGGACCATATGAGTACAGCCAGGTCTGGTTTTGAACTGGAGCCCGCGTATCGAAACGGGCAAGCCAGTTTCGAAACACATGCTTGTATTTGGGCTTTTTGGCATCTTCAAAGGTTCTCGGATGTCGTGTTTAAGTCCCGTTTTTTCGTTTTCTTCTTTGTTAAGTTTATATGCATCGTTTATGTATGGTTTTGCATCATAAGCTTGCAAATGGACTAACTTGATACTTGGTAAATTTATTTTACCTTACGCCCCATTTGTATCTTTTCGTTCTTATTTTCCGCTGTCGTTTCTCACATAGGACTAAATGATACATTTAGACAAGATAATTTAAAGAAAAGTTTTCTAGGGTTTCTAATCGGAGTGGAACCTTAACGGGTTTCGCTTCGGTTTACCCCGTATAACCTGCTCGGATCGGTCTGTCGTCTAGCCCGGGACGAGGGGGTTACATTTGTTGGTATCAGAGCATGAGGTTTCAGTGACCTCGGGTAGGTAAGTAAGGTAAGTTTGAGGTGTTATGTTGCAATATCTCGGTGTATGTTGTACGGTGAATATTTTGTTATGCATGTTTGTTGTTCGTTTGCTTGCATTGTTGTGTTGAGGCGTAGTGTCGAGTTACCATTGCTACTATTGCTTATTTGAAAAGATTTTATGTAAAGGAATACTTGAGCACATTGGACCCTTGCATTTGCTAACTTAATCCTTGTGTGTTTATTTGTTTGTAGTTGATATCTTACTAGCCGTAAGATGAGACCTAGAAGCAGGCCTAAGATGGTTCATCCGGAACCACAGGCAGCGGCTCCGGAAGTTGAGTCGGTTGTTGAGGCGGAGGCTCCTCCACCTCCTCCTTCTCCTCCTCGTCTAGAGGGAGGTGAGGTGAGAGCTGAGGGCGTAGAACCTCAGGTTGGCCAAGGTCCGGCCGGTATAGATCTAGCTCCGTTGGTTCAGGCTATAGATGGGGCTTTTCATGCAGCTGTGGCTGAGGGACAGCCAGTGGCACAACCTCAGGGTGGGGGCACCGGTTTGCCACTTGAGAGGCTCCGTAGTTTGAGAGGTAAAGAGTTCCGAGGGTTGGCAACCGAGATATCAGAGGCTTGGTTTGACAAGACCATTCACATTTTGTCTCAGATGGGTTGTACTGGGGCACGCAGACTAGGGTGTGTTGTTTCTCTGCTTCAGGGTGATGCCTAAACTTGGTGGGTCACCATTACTACAAGCATGCCAGATGCCGAGGTTACTTGGGAGTTCTTCGAGTCCGGTTTTTGCAAGAAGTATCTGGGTCCCCGTTATCTTGATGAGAAGAAGAGAGAGTTCATGGATTTGCTTTAGGGTAACATGACAATGACTAAGTACGAGATACGATTTGTCAGATTGAGTCAGTACGCATCCGAGCTAGTTCCTACTGAGAGGGAACGTTGCGACCGCTTCCGTTACGGGTTGAGTGAGGAAGTGAAAAGGTACACTTTGGCCACGGATTACAGGGACTTTGATGTCTTGGTCGCTAGGGCCAAGGACATAGAGCATAGTTTGGGTCTGACCAAACATTCAGGTGGTTTTAGTTCAGGGAAGAGGTCTGCTGACTTTGATAGAGGTGATGCCAAGAGGCATAGGGACAATAGGCATAATTTTGATCACACATGTGGTGGTGGTAACCACGGGAGAGGCCATCAGGGCCAGAGAGTTGGTGGGCGTTTGCCCGAGTGTGCTAGATGCGGGAGGCATCACACCGGAGAGTGTTGGGGAAATTTTCATTCGTGTTGGAACTGTGGAGCTAGAGATCACCTTAGGCGTGATTGTCCACATCAGGCTGGGTTTGCACCAGTTCAAGTTCAGGCTCCTGCTAAAGCTATTGGTTATCCAAGAGGTCGTGGGTGCGGTCGAGGTAACTTCCAGCTGAGAAACGATGGCCAGAGGAATATAACACATGTTGTTGTGGTTCAGCCGGAGGGCGGAGGTCGGGCTAGAGTTTATACTCAGCGAGAGGGACAGAACGACACATATGTGATTGCAGGTAATTTCTCGATACAGTCTCTGAGTTTGCTTTCCTTGATTGACTTCGTGTCTACACATTCTTATATTTTGAGTGAGCATGCAAAGATGTTGAATTTACCTTGTGAGGTACTAGAGGTAGGTGTTAGTGTTACTAGTTCCTTCGGGGATACAGTAGTGGTTAGGAATATGTACATAAGGTGTCTGTTAATGGTTTAGAGGCATATATTTCCAGTAGACATGATGGAGTTACCGTTTTATGGTTTCGATGTGATTTTGGGTATGGACTGGCTTACAGAACATAGAGCTAGGATAGATTTTGAAATGAAGAGAGTCTACTTGAAGCTTGCGGGTGACTATGAGATTGTGGTAGTAGGTGAGAATGTGAAATTCTTATCGAATGTTGTTTCAGCCTTAGAAGCTTAGAGATTAGTTGAGTTGGGTTGTGAGGCATACTTAGCCTACGTGATGAATCCGAGCATGAATGAAGTTAGACCACAGGATATCAGAACATTGTGTGATTTTTTTAGTGTGCTTCCGGAGAATTGACGGGTTTACCGCCTGACAGAGAGGTAGAGTTTGCTATAGAGACATACTCAGATTCTGCTCTTGTTTTGATTGCTCCGTACCGTATGGCACCAAAAGAACTGAAAGAGTTGAAGACTCAATTACAAGAGTTATCAAATAGAGGTTTTATCCGTCCGAGTTCTTCGCCTTGGGGCGCTCCGATATTATTTTTGAAGAAGAAATACGGTAGTATGAGAATGTGCATTGATTATAGACAATTGAATCAGTTGACAGTGAAAAACAAGTATCCTTTGCCGCGTATAGATGATTTGTTTGATCAGTTGAGAGGAGCATCAGTCTTTTTGACGATTGATTAGAGATCCGGTTATTACCAGCTGAAGGTAAAAGAGGTTGATGTACCGAAGACAACTTTTAGGACTAGATATGGTCACTATGAGTTTTTAGTTATGTCGTTTGGGTCAACAAACGCACCGGCTGCTTTCATGGACATGATAAATAGAATCTTCCATCAGTACTTAGATCAGTTTGTGGTTGCTTTCATAGATGATATTTTGGTGTATTCACGTACTGAGGAAGACCATGACAGACATTTGAGGTTAGTTTTGCAGACTTTCCTAGACAACCAATTGTATGCTAAGTTGAGTAAGTGTGAGTTCTGGATCCGAGAAGTAGTCTTTCTAGGATATGTAGTGTAATCCGAGGGGATTAGAGTTGATCCGAAGAAGATAAAAGCCATTGTTGAGTGGAAACAACCAAAGTCTGTGACAGAGATTCGTAGTTTCCTAGGCTTAGCGGGTTATTATAGGAGGTTTATGGATGGATTCTCGAAGATAGTCGCTCCTTTGACAAAATTGTTTCAGAAGAATGTTCAGTTTGAGTGGTCAGATGCGAGACAGCAAGCCTTTGAGAAATTGAAAGAAGCTTTAACCAATGCACCGATTTTGATTCAGCTAGAGTCTGGGAAGGATTATGTGATCTACAGTGATGCTTCATATGTAGGTTTAGGTTGTGTGCTTATGCCTCGAGACAGTTGAAGACTCATAAGCGTAATTATCTGACTCACGACATAGAGCTAGCCGCAGTTGTGTCCGTCTTGAAGATCTGGAGACATTATTTGTATGGTGAGAAATGCACAGTGTATACGGATCACAAGAGCCTGAAGTATATCATGACACAGTGGGAGTTGAACCTTAGACATCGTAGGTGGCTAGAGTTGCTTAAGGACTATGATCTCACGATTGAGTACCATCCGGGTAAAGCCAATGTAGTGGCAGATGCTTTGAGTAGAAAGGTAGCCGTTGAGTTGAGAGCCATGTTTGCTAATTTGAGCTTGTCCGGTGATGGTGGTCTTGTGGCTGAGCTTCAGGTTAGACCTACCTTAGGCCAGTTGATTAGAGAAAAACAACTGTTAAATAGATCTTTGGCACCTCACGTGCAAGATATAGCTGAGGGTAGACCATCGGACTATAGTTTCAGTGTTGATGGGGTCTTTTGTTTCAGAGATAGAATAGTTGTGCCGGATGACAGTGACTTGAGACGTACTATCCTGACTGAAGTACACAGTAGCCCGTTTGCTATGCATCCTGGTAGTACAAAGATGTATCGTGATATGAAGAATGAATACTACTGTGTTGGTTTGAAGAAAGACATGGTCGACTATGTGAGTAAGTGTATGGTATGTCAGAGAGTGAAGGCAGAACATCAGGTTCCATCATGTTTGTTGCAACCGTTGAGGATTCCGGAATGGAAGTGGGAAAATATCACCATAGATTTCGTTTCAGGTTTGCCTTTGACTCATACGAAGAAGAACTCAGTTTGGGTTATAGTTGACCGTTTCACGAAGTGTGCTCACTTTTTAGCTGTTCATACGACTTACTACTTAGATAAGTTGGCCGATTTGTACATCAGTGAGATTGTGAGACTACATGGTGTGCCGAAGTCGATTGTCTGACAAAGATCCGAGATTTACAGCCCGATTTTGGGAGTGTTTGCATACAGCTTTGGGTACCCGTTTGAATTTTCGTACCTCGTATCATCCTCAGTCAGATGGTCAGTCAATGAGGGTTATACAGATTTTAGAGGACATGTTGTGTTGTTGCATCATTGATTTTCAGGGTACTTGGGAGAAACACTTGTCGTTGGTCGAGTTCGCTTACAATAACAATTTTCAATCGAGCATTCAGATGGCTCCGTATGAGGCACTGTATGGTAGAAAATGTAGAACTTCTATTTGTTGGGCCGAAGCAGGTCAGAAGTTGTTACCGATGCCGGATTTTCTTAAGGGGACTACCGATAAGGTGAAGTTGATTTGTGATCGTTTGAAGAAAGCTTCGGATAGGCAGAAGTCCTATGCCAATTTGAAGAGGAAAGAAGTTGAGTATTCCGTGGGAGATATAGTGTTCTTGAAAGTCTCTCCGTGGAAGAAAGTTATGAGGTTTGGCGGAAAAGGGAAATTGATACCGACGTACATTGGGCCGTATGAGATTGTGAAGCGAATCGGTCTGGTTGCTTATCAGCTACGTTTGCCATCCGAGTTAGAAAAGATCCACAATGTGTTTCATGTTTTGATGCTTCGTAAGTATAGATCAGATCTGTCGCACGTTATGCCTGTGGAAGAGATTGAGTTGAACCTAGACTTGACGTACGATGAAGAACAAGTTGAGATTCTGGCATCATATAGCAAAGTGTTGCGTGGTAGACAGATTGAATTGGTCAAAGTGAAGTGGCAAAGTTTAGGCTTGGAAGAGGCCACTTGGGAAAGGAAGAAGGATATGGAAAGGCAGTTTTTGTATCTCTTCACGTCAGGTAATTTTGAGGATGAAATTCCTTAAGTGGGGGTGAGTTGTAACACCCGGGTTTAGGGGTCGTATGTTAAGTGTGTGAATCGAGTTTGAGTCGTGGGCTTGTTTTAAATTAAAATGGGCTTGGTTTTAATTAAAAGGGGCTTGAGATATCATTAAGGGCAAATAAGTAATTTTCTAAATGGGAAAAACAAAACTAGTAAAAAAGAGGGTTTTTGAATGCCATCTTCTTCATCCTCCATCTAAATTTCACGACAAAACTTCCCCAAACCCCCAAATCACTATTCCATCATTTTCCTTCACGATTTTTAGAGCTTTCATCAAGGTAAGAGTGTTTTTGACTTCTCCTCATCTTTCTTAACATTTCTATAGTTTTAGTTTTTCATAAACACCATTTTTGAAGTTTTTCAAGTTTTCAAGTTTTAAGAAAAAGGTTGAAGCTTTAATGGGTTTTTGTTTGTTTTTCAATTTGTAAAGTTAAATTATGTTAAACTCTTGCCCTTAGGTGTATTATATGTGAAAATGGTGGGGTTTTGTTGAAAATCCCGAAATTGGTTTTTGGGGGTGTTTTAAAGGGTTGAAAACTTGGGTTTTTGAGGTAGTTTGGTGTAGGAGAGTTGGGCGGATGATATGGTGATGCTTGAGGGTTGTTTTTAAGTGTGTTTAATGATGATTTGGGTGTTGGATTCGATAGATTTCTGTTGGGTTGTGTGTGAGTCCAAAATGAGGATATCGGGTTAGTTCATGGCTTGGAAATGTAGTGAATGGTCTTGTGTTTGTAACCTGATTTGTGATAGTGGTTTTGAGGATGATTTGTTGAGTAATATGTTTTTTTTGGTTGATTAGACTCAAGGGAAATCGTTGGAGAAGCTTCGGGCTCGATTCTGGGAAATTTGGAGGCTTGATCGGCTTTCTCGGTTTGCTTAAGGGTGTTCAGTGAGTGGTTTGTTTAAAATGATTTTAAATTGGTTCAAGTGTGTGGTTGATATGTTAGATTGTGCTTGGTAGGCCAATATAAGGTGGGGATTAAGTTGGTAGCTTAATTCTCTTGTTTGACTTTATGAGTTCTTGCTTAATGTGCATAAATGTGGACTTGTGTAGTATGTGTTCGTTATGCATGTTGATATATATATTGATGTTGTATGTTAGTGATGATATGTTGAGTTGCATGATTGTGAAATCATGGTGAGACTTGTTTAGTATGTTGGCACTAGTTATAATTACCGGGTATAAATAATCGATCATTAGGATGAGTGTGCACACGGTAAGAGTCAAATTCGCTCGTGGCGTTGGTGACATGTAGTCATCAAGGAGGAGTAGGGTGAGGTAACATTCCACCGGAATATGTTAGTATGTGATAATGAGTGTAATCCCATCCATGAAAGGAACAGTGATGTGTAAGATGATTTGTTACATCTTTGTTTAGCATAACATGAGGTAAGATGCCATGTTCATGCATTCTTGTAGTAGTTGGATATGTTGCTATGTTAGTGTAAATGTATGCCTTGTGAATGTCTTAAGGATATCACGCTTTGAAACCTACATTGTCGATGTTTTGTTTTGAGCTCCCTCACTAAGCTTCTAGCTTACGCTATCGTTTTCGACAATGTAGATCATTAGTGTGGAAGCTAGCAAGGAGCAAGGAAGGGGCATCCAAGCGCGTTTGTGGTTTCTCAAGGATGGTTTTATGGAATAATGTGGTAGTTAGCAATGGGGATGCTACATGTTGTAGGAGCGTGCTCCTATGTGTTGGCTTTATATTGTTAATGCTTTTGTGTTGAGGATCTGTAAAACCATGTTATATGAGATGCTTATGTTTTGTATGAGAAGCATATAAACCTTGTTATGCTATGTTTATGTGGATGTATGATTCCTATGAATGAATTGGTCTTGTTATGCTTGTTTAAATGTTTGATCATGCTTGTGGTAGAATGTAATACCTATAGATTATGTGTATGATTGTTGTTTCATGAATCTTGTTGATTTGGGGCATGTTTGGGAATGTTTGAGGATGCAGAAAATTGTTTTCAGGGTCACTCAGAGTGTAGGCGTTTCGAAACGCTCGTCGTTGTTTCGGAACGGGTGTAGCTCCAGGGATACTCGTATTGGAACAGGGGTGGTGCCGTTTCGATACGATTTGACACTGTGAGCTCCCGTTTCGATACGCATTTCGATACAGTTTGCCTCTGTGAGTGCCTGTTTCAGAACGAATTCCCGAACATTTCGACACTGGAGACCCCCATACCGAAACGGAGTAGAGCGTATCGGTACGGCCAGGTCTTGCTTTTGAGCTGGAGCCTGCGTATCGAAACGGGCAAGCATGTTTCGAAACGCGGGCTTGTATTTGGGCTCTTTGGCATCTTCAAAGGTTCTTAGATGTCGTGTTTTAGTCCCGTTTGTTTGTTTGCTTCCTTGTTAAGTTTATATGCATTGTTTATGTATGGTTTTGCTTCGTAAGCTTGCAAATAGACTAACTTGATACTTGGTAAATTTATTTTACCTTACTCCCTGTTTGTATCTTTTCGCTCTTTATTTCCGCTGTCGTTTCCTACATAGGACTAAATGATACATTTAGACAAGATAATTTAAAGAAAAGTTTTCTAAGGTTGCTAATCGGAGTGGAACCTTAATTGGTTTCATTTCGGTTTTCCCCGTGTAACTTGCTCGGACCGGTTTGTCGTCTAGCTCGGGACGAGGTAGTTACAGTTTTTTATATACATTATATGGTAGAATGAAGCATTTGACTGGTGTAAGTATGCTTTGAATTTAACTGGTGTAAGTATGCTTTGGATTTAACTGATGTAAGTATAACTTGTTTAGTTATATTCGAAAAGTTTTGTACTATGTTTAATTGAGTTGAAATTTTACATGTAAGCATCTTTTAATTGGGTTTCTTGAATAAGCCTATAAGCTTACTAAAAACCTTGAAATTTCGGTATTTATATTTTAGTCTCTAATGGTGAATTAAGACCATGAAGTCAATAATTAACTTGATTTTTTTGTAACACCCGGGTTTAGGGGTTAGGTGGAAATAATATTTTAATATTGTTTGGGCTCGGATTTATACTCTAAATAATATTTCGAGTTTGTTTTCAAAATTAATTAATTTTGAGTTGACCATGTTTTAAGATTAAACCCCATTTAGCCATGGATTTTATACTATTGAAATTTTCCTTATTCATTAAAGGCAAAAGGGTCATTGGGCTTTTAAACTAAAACAAAACAAAAACACCCATTATCTACTATTCATCCTCTTCTTCACCAACGGGAACTTGAGCTCTCTACCCAAATCCACTGTTCCATCACCTTTCCTCCTCATTCCAACTCCGTTTTGAAAGGTAATGGTATTTTTGACTTCCCCTCATCTTTCCCTTCACAAAAGTACTCTTCATTTTCATTTCCATGAAGATTTTAGAAAATAGAATTTTTGAAAGATTGGATTAAAAATAGAAACTTTATGTGGTTAAGTGAAGTATTTTGTTTTGTTATGCTTAGTTATGGTATATAGAAGTCAAAGAGTGTATCATATGTGGATTTCAAACGATTTTGAACAATTTTCGGAATTGGGTTTCAAAGGGGGGTTTTGGAGGGTTTTAAAGTGGTTTTTGGGGTTGGTTAATGTTGGATTTTGGGGGCTGTTGGTAGTATGATATATGAGGGTCACTTTGGGTGATTTTGAAGGTTGTTTGGATGCTTGAAATGGAAGATTTCAGTGGGTTATGTGGGCTGCTCAGAAATTCTGTTTTGGGGTTGATTTTGAGTGTTGAATGCTTACTAATGTTAATCCGGGTTGGTTCCGATGATGAGTCATTGATTTCGAATGTTTTGTTTGTGTATGAGATGATTAGAATCGGGTTTGGACATCGGTGAAGCATCGGAAGTGAATCCGGGAATTTGAAGGTGGTTGCTTGCTTAGGCTTGGAGCTTGGAAGCTTAGGTGAGTGGTTAAATGTTTACTTGGTTTTAAAATAGTTGGTTCGAGTATATGGACTAGGTTGGGCTTGGTAGACCCACCTAGAGTTAGGATTGGGGTGGTAGCCTAATCCTAAACTTGATCTAGAGCCTTTGGATGAACTTATTTATATGGTTGTGTATGTCTCGTATGAAATGTGATATGAATGCTATGTATATTGTGTTATACATGTGAGATGAGACATGAATTGTGATGCTTGAGACATGCATGATGATGGTTGTTGGTGAGTACGTGCTAAGCACGGAATTGTTTGAAATGAGTAAATATTGGCACTAGTATACTTGAATACAAATGATCGATCATTGGGATGTTAGTGTGTACACATGAGTCAAAAGTCGCGCATGGCCTTGGTGGCGTTGAGTCACCAAGGAGGAGTACGGGTACGCCCGGAAGTTTTATTTAAATATATAGTCGGTGATGAGTGGAATCTCATCGACGGGGCGTGAGGATGAGTGGAATCCCTTCCGCGAGACCGGTGATGAGTGTAATCCCACCGTGAGGTAATGTGGTTGTTGGATGTGAGTTTCCAACATGTTTATCCGCGTATTTGAGTCATAGCTAGGTGCCAATGTTGATTGATATGTGTATCAATGTGTTGAGATATATGAACTTTGATTGGATGCTTGAGTGCGATTATATGTATTGTGGATTTGAGCTTATGAACATGACATTTATATTGTCTATTGCTCATGCATCTTTATCTTGTGGACCCTTGGTATTGTGTAATGCCTTGGCTAGATCGTGCTCGGACCCTGCAATGTTGAGGTTTGTTTTTAGAGCTTACCCTCACTAAGAATTATTGCTTACGCTCTCTTTGTTCAACATTGCAGATCCTTAGTTCGCGGGTTGCTCGAGCAAGAGGAGGGCCTCCAAGTGTGGTTGTTAGCCTTGAGTGCTTCAAGGATGGATTTTTAATGTTTGGACATGTGATAGTTTGAGCAATGGGACATGTATTGTTGTTGGGTAGTCGTTGGTTGTTAAGGGCATGTGTAGACTCCTTAGTACCTTGCTTTTGTATGGTTCATGTTGCCATGTTGGTTTGTATCTCATGCCTAAATTGCTCTTTTTGAATGTTGGTCATATGCCTAAGAGGTTACCTTTGTGTTGAATGAATGCATGTCTTGTGAGGTCTTGCCTTAGTGTTAGACTTGTTTTAATCTTGTTGAAGCATGCTAGAATAGCTGGGTTGCCTTAAGTTTAAATGTGTTGGTGTTGTAGTGTGTTTTGGTGGTGTTTTGGGGCACCCTAGTGCCTTAAAACAGCCAAAACGAGTCTGCAGACAGGGGGCGTTTCGGAACGGGTCATCCTGTTTTGGAACGGTCCCTTTGCATTTGGCCTGCCGTTTCGAAACGGATGGGGGTCGTTTCGGAACATTTTTGCTACTGGAATTTTGAGAAATTGACGAGATAAAGGCGTTCCGAAACGGGCCTCTGATGTTTCGAAACGGTCAAATCTCGTTGACCACGAGAAATTGACCGTCAAGGTCGTTTCGGTACGGGTCTCCCCTGTTTCGAAACGGTCGCCTTATGGTTGACCCTGGCCTGTTGACTAAGTCAAGGCGTTTCGAAACACCCTAAGGGCGTTTCGAAACGGCCTGCTGTAAAGGACTAAAATGAGCTGTTTAATGTTTTGGTTGGTCGGAGTATGTTACATTGTTTGTATTTTCCGCTGCTGTGCTTCACATAGGTTTAATTATGCCTATAGACAAGATAAAATAAAAAGGAAATTTTTAGGGTCGTTAACCGATGAGAAACCTTAACGGGTTTCGCTTCGGTTTTCCCCGTGTGGCCCACTCGGATCGGTCATCCGACCAGACCGGGACGAGGGGGTTACATTTTTTATGGTACGACTAAATTTAGTAAAAAAAAGAAAGCTTTAAAAGCTTTGCAAAATGGTCTCTAATGTTTAAAATAAGACTTAAGTAAACTATGTTCTATGATAATTGATTGATTTGCTTCGATATTATGTTTTTTTTGTATTTTTTTAAAATTATTTGATATAATTTGATTCTCTGTTTTTTTTAATTTCAGTAACATCTCCAATCTAGTTTTCTTCTAGACCAAGTAGGGGTTGTTACATGATATTGGTTCCTAAATTACACTAATGTCTCTTTTTTTCTCTCTTGTAGCTTTATAATTCCTTTTTTATTAACAAAAAAATGAGGGAGAAAGATTGTGTAAAATTTTGTACAATAATTTTTCATAATGAATTTTCAAAACTCTAAGTTTTACTTCTAGGTTCAAAGCTTTTTAAAAATAGGAGAAAATTATTTTTGACACACTTGAATTAAATTTTAAATTTTATAAAGATTTTTTAGTTATATCAAAAAGGGTGAGATTGATAGCTTAATGATTCATTTTGATATAACACGATAAAAATTGTAAAATTTGCTTAATAGTTTTTAAAATAATTCCTTAAAATGTTTTCATTTCAAAAATGATGCTAAGGTATTTTGACTTTATTCTTACACTTAAACATTATTAAAAAGTCAAAAAATTTTGGAAAATCGAATTTCATGAAGCAAAGTTTTGAAACTAGAAGGAAGGTTTCAAAACTTCACAATAAGTTTCGAAACTATACATGTAGTTTCAATACTTTACAAAACAGAAAGATTTTAAGTTTCGAAATTGTTCTAAAGTTTTGAAACTTATGTAAGAGTTTCGAAACTTTTGTGCAAGTTTTGAAACTTCTAGGTTCTAACAGTCAAATTTTTAGCATGGCTCATAGAGTTTCAAAATTCTTTGAGAAGTTTCAAAATTATTGTGCAGGTGAGCATTAAATGTCTAATTTTATGACATACCAACGGCTCCAAACCTCATCCAACAAGTAAAAACGGCTAAAAATTAATTAAAGGACATAAAAGAGACCTCCAAGTGATTGAAGATCATTAAGAAAGTCTATACCAACAATTATTTATGGTGTAAATTTATTAAATATTTTTATTTAATATATAAATGGTGTTGCATATGTTTAAATAATGTTGTAATATTTAATATATTTTTATTAATATTCTATTTATGATATTTCTAAGGATATATGATGAGATTGCATGTTGCTTGAGAGTAAATGCGTTAAGAGTTGATGTTATTAATTTTATTATTTGATTTACAAGATATTTTTCATCTTTAAAAAATAGTAGGTTAATATATTTTTATTATTTTTACTACTTTTAGATTTATTTTATCTTTTACCTTAATTTATTTGATAAATGGTCAGAAATAATAAAAAATTTAAAATAAAAACATCTTAAACATTTAATATTTTACGACTCACAAAAAATTAAAAGGGAATAAGGGTATATAAACATAAAATATTTTTTTAAAATGATTTAATATATTAATTATATTATAAGTATAAAAGTTTTTGCAAATTTTAGATGATATAACGTTTCCTTAAAAAATAGATGATGTAACGAAAATAGTTCTATAAATTTTTATGCAACTATTTTTGATTTAATAATTAAAAGTTTAACTTGTTATAAAATATATATCATAAGGACAAGTTGGTAAATTTTGCTTCCAATTAATTTTATATTCCTCCAACCAAACACTGCAGCCTTATATTCCTACCAAATAAACCAAACAAGGTAATGTAATATTGTCAGTAATGTGCCGGGTAATGTTATATTCCGGTAATCCTATTCCCAGAGGTAATCTTACATTCCGTGAACCAAACGCCCCTAAGGGAGATTGTAAGGTTACACCTTATCCTCAAAAGTAAGCAATTCTAGTGGATTTGAGAATTCTTTAGTGTGAATAGCTAAGATAGTGGAGTAGAAATGGTTTAGAAGTCGAACTACTCTAAATAATTATGCAAAATTATTTATAATTTTCGGTTGCTTCCACAAAATTTTTATTTGCCTATTTTCCCCCTCTTGGCAATATTCGATTGATCATATCGAACTCAATAAATTTCTAATACATATAATAATATGATAATGTGAAAAATCTATATATTACACGTACCTATAATTAAAACTTAAGGCTATTTTAGCATTACTTTTGAAAAGTGATTTTTAAAATTGTTGATAGAAAAAGATTTTTAAAAAAGATTTTTAAAAGTTAGTTGTAAGATTTTAGTGTTCAACATTGCTGTCAAAAAGTACTTTTAAGAAGATCAATGACCATTTTGGACATGATAATGTAAGTTATACATACATACATATATATGTATGTATGTATGTATGTATGTATGTATGTATGTATGTATGTATGTATGTATGTATGTATGTATGTATGTATGTATGTATGTATGTATATTTATATGTTATATTCAAATTCTCTAATGTTATAATATATAAAATATATCAACTTAAATTATTATAGAAATATAAAAATATTTTTATTAATAAATATATTTTTAACAATTATACGTGTTCCATGAAAATATAAAAAAAATTTGAAATATTTTATTTAAAAAAGTTGACATGAATAAAAATATTTTATTTTAAATTTAAAAAATTATTATTAATTATATAATTATATCTTCGTAAAGAATTATAAATAAACACAATAACAAATGAAGGTTAAAATTGTAATTTGGCTCTCAAAATTACTTTTACAACCGCAAAAGCTAAAATTTTTAGCTTTTGCGTTTGGGTTGAAAATCACTTTTCAAAAGTAGTTTTTTCTTCAAAAGTTAGCTGTTTAGCACAATTTTTAGCCTCAAATCAACTTTTAAAACTAAAAGCTGATTTGAAAAACAATGCTAAACAAAGCATGAATCCTTTAAGAATGCATTCAAAACTAGCTTTTGCCTAAAAGCTAGTATGAACCGCAAAATATTGTGCTGAATGGGTAACTTTGGAAGTTAAAATTGCTTTTACAACTATGGTTTTGAACCAATCGCTTCTACATTTCCAAAAGTTAGTTTTGAATGAAATTACACTTTTATCCTTGACCTTAGTATTTTAAATCACGTTTTCAACACTTCTATTGTTTTTTCACTCTAAATACTTTCAATATTTTTTTCTAGATGAAGTGTTTATATATTTATTATTTACAATTACAATAATTAAATCATATTTTATTTTTAAATTTTTATCACAAATAAATTATATTAGTCACTTAAAAGTATTTTAAATTAATATATTAATATTAGGATAAGTGATCTATTAAATAATATATTAAACATTAATATTAAAAAAGTATTAAGAATTTAATATTTTAAATAAAATAAATAATAGAACATCATATACATCATTTATTTTTATTTTACAATATCATGCCTAAAATAAATATTTTATCTTTTCAAAAGTATTTTTTACAGCAATGCCAAACACTAAAATCTTACAACTCACTTTTTAAAATCTTCTATTTACATCACTTTTTAAAATTACTTTTCAAAAGCATTCCTAAACTAAGCTTAGTGAACAAATTTGTCAGCACAATGTATATATATTTTCAAAAAAAAAAAAAACTAGAAGTACAGATCAAATATAATCATACAAATTAAAAAAATAGCGAGAACTCATCATTGTATCGATGGTATTTGACGATTCAAGGGGCTGCTTCAGTATTTAATTTGATTTTTTATGCGAAGAAATGAAGAATGGTATCAAATGATTTAAAAAATTTCTTCTGGGTATTGTATTTTTCTTTAATTTTATATTTTATAAGAAATAAAAAATAAATAAAGATAGACGAATGTTAGAGATGAGAAAAATAAAATAAAATTCAGTGTTTATGTTATTTTTCATTTAAGATAATATAATTTTATATAGATCTTGAAACAGGAATAGTTTATATTATATAATTGATTTTATATAGATTATGGCATGTTTTGTACGATTCTTAAATTATTTTACACCCTTCTTAAATTTATTGAACACGCTCAAATCTAAATAGTTTTGTATCTTATAACAATAACGATTTAAATGAATTAAGATTCAATTCACATATTATATAAATTATTTATTTCTCATACCGTTCAATTTTAACTTTATTTCTTTGTTTATGTGTTCTATCATAAATATAATATTAGAAAAATAACTAATCGCAAATTATCGTCTTTAACTCTACATTAGATCATTATACACATCAGTGGTGGATCTAGAAATATACTTCATGGTGAACACATATAAAATTTCAAAATTTTAGAGTAGGCACAAACTTTAAATATTAAAAAAATTAAAGACTAATTCATAAAAATTAAAAAAATTAAAGGTAAATGTGTAAACTTTGAAAAGTTTAAGGTGAACATCGGCCCACCTACATTAAACGTAGATCCGCCATTGATAGATATTATTATAAAATGCCATGTTCAAAACTTTTAATTAAATTTATGCAAGCGTTCGAGGGCATATTCTAGTTTATGTAATTTAGAACAACATTTAGCAAAATTTCCAAAATTATAGAAGTGTGTGGAACCCATGGAGGGTCCAATTAGCAAGAGAAATCCAATTTCTAAAAGAAGCAAAGGGAACTCAAGCTTTGATAAAGAAAAGACAAGACAAGTTGTGAGTTAAGAATAGGCTTATATCACAAATAAAATAGGTTTATATCATAAATAAACACTTAAAAGTATACTATTTTTTTTGCTCATCCCCTTGTGTCCTGGTGGCAAAGGTAGATATTTATCATCCCTTGGGACCCGGGTTCGAGCACCAGTAATGCCATGTTGTGTGTGCCGTCTTTAAAAAGACTAAGAAAGTTATATATATATATATATATATATTAGGTACTTGTTTTGAACAAAAAATACTTTAAGTGCCTATTTTGACCGAAAAATACTTTAAGTACGTATGTGTAATATAAACCTTAAAAATAATATATTCCTCTAGTCTCTTTGGCATTTTTCTTATCTTGGTAGGCCAAAACCTGGGTGAAAAAATCGAAAAATTTCAAAGTTGGACGAGCAAAGAGATGCAAAGTGAAAGATAATTGACTAAATGAGTAGTTTACCCAAATATAGTAGGTAAGCACTAAGCACTAAGCACGCCAAGAAATTTGAGGAGTAAACGGTGGCGTTTACGCCATTAGACAAATCTATCTACCTAAGTCCCCAACTAGTCAACTACAACGACCCTCTTCCATTCCACCTCAGCCAGCGGTTCACCATCTTTTCAGTAAGCCGTCCGAAAACATCTGCAAACCCAAATCGGGTCGGATTCCAAATATGGGCGTGACACCCAAAATTGCTCCATCCATGCTTTCATCGGATTTTGCTAACTTAGCGTCAGAGGCAAAGCGCATGCTTAACTTTGGAGCTGATTGGCTTCATATGGATATCATGGTAAAAAAAAAAAAACCCTCAACTTTGCTCTTTTAATGGAGAATTAATTAGAAGAAAATCTTACCCTTTTTTGGTTCTGGGTTTTGTTCTACAGGATGGGTATGTTTCATTGCTTTGATAAAAGGGCTCTCCTTTTAGGATTTTGGTTCTTTCTCTTTCTCATTCTTCCCAACTTTCTTGAATTTTTATGATTTTTTTAGATAAGTAAAAGAGTCAGTTTTAAGTAATCAGAATCGGTGGCTGACATGCGAATTTTTTTTTTATTTTATGAAATCTGTACTTAGGCGGAGGAAATGATTATATGATATGAAATTGAGAAACTATGCATCTTTAATAGAAAGTGGAAACATTGGAAAAGAATGATTAATCCTAATTTGAGTAAATTTTCTGTGCTTTTAATGACTAATCCATATTGTTATATTAGCTTTTGGAATTGGATTGATTTTGACAATATGTAGACTATTCATAATTTTTAAGCTGTGTTCATTATAATTTGCTATAGTTATTTAGATTTGCAGTTTTATGTTAATGACCAAGCTCTTTCTGTTAATCTTGTTGAGCACTTCTAGATGATTGATTACTTGTGAATGTTTTATTTATATACAGGCACTTTGTCCCAAATTTAACCATCGGTGCTCCTGTCATTGAGAGTTTAAGAAAGCACACAAAGTACCATTCTTTATGCCCTGGCACTAACATGTCTCATTAATATTATTAGCAAGTTTGACAACTCGAAGTAGATCAAGGGTTCTTCTTTTTCCTATAGGGCATATCTGGATTGCCACCTTATGGTTACTAATCCGATTGATTATGTGGAACCTATGGGTAAAGCTGGTGCATCTGGTTTCACTTTTCATGTTGAAGTATCCAAAGGTGGGTTGTGATCCGGTCTTACCTTTTCATTTTTGTTCTACTTCCTGTAATCTTATCTACCTTTTATATTATGCAAAAGTATCGTATCGGCTTTTGCAGAAAACTGGCAAGAACTCATCGGAAGAATAAAGTCGAAAGGCATGAGGCCCGGTGTGGCGTTAAAGCCTGGAACACCAATTGAGGAGGTTTATCCTCTGGTATGAATTCCTTTTGTCTGATTATTTAGATTTTGAATCTTTTGTTTTAGCTGGTTCTTGGAGTTGATTGGGGTTCAGCGTAGTGCTCTGATCACTATTATATCTTCTCTTGTTTTAAAAGAAAAGCAAAGATTGGTGTCAATGTGATTGAATTTTCCTCTTTGGTGGGTGATTATCTATTAGGTTGACAGCGAAAATCCTGTGGAAATGGTTCTTGTGATGACTGTAGAACCAGGATTTGGTGGACAAAAGTTCATGCCAGAGATGATGGATAAGGTTTCGTATCATTTTTCATCGTTCAACTCCATCTGACTTTCTAGATTTTGGGCATAACGACAAAAATAGCCTTTTTTCAATTGTTGTGCCTTCATGTTTTTTCTTTGATAATATAAACCAAAATGCTTCATTTTTTCAAATAACTCCTTTTAGATGAGTTGACCATTCAAAAAAAGTTTTTCTTTTTTTTTTGGAAAAAAAATAAAATAATATGGTATTAATTACTAGAGAATTTTTTTTAAGGGCACAATTGAAAAATGATAAACGTTGAGAGTTATTTTTAATAGGCATAATGCTAAAAAATGCCCCTGACGTTTGACTGAATTGTCACTTTGGCCCCTATTCTTTTTTTTAAAGCAATTTACCTCCAGCGTTTCATTTTGGGTTAAAATGACCCTCTACGGATGAAAACTGTTAGTCAACCAAAGGTAAACAACTTGAAATGACGTGGCAAAATGACACGCCAGAAGAATTTTTTTTTATATTTTATTCAATTTTATAAAATTATTTTTTAGATTGATGTGTCATTGTGTAAAGTCATCATATTTGACTATATGACACTGTTATCGTGACGTGCACTACCATTTATCGTTGGTTGATTAACAGTTTTCATCTGCAGAATGACCATTTTGACTCAATGAAACATGGAGAGATAAATTGCTTCAAAAAAAGAATAGGGGCCAAAGTGACAATTCAATCAAACGTTAGGAATTTTTTTTTGGCATTACGCCTTTTTAATATCATGTTTAGATTTTATTTGAATGGCATTGTTTTACTTGCTTTGAAGGTGCGCTCTCTAAGGAACAAGTACCCATCACTTGATATAGAGGTGAGTGAAGTTCTTACCTTGTGAGTTGTAATATTCTACAACATATCCATGGCCAAAATAATCAACTATGTATTCTTAGGAACGTCGTCTTCATTCATTACTACAATGTTATGTTACAATGACCCGTTATTTTAGACTTTTAGTTGAAGTATTCACATTAAAGATTAAACACATATATGAACATAGGTATATATGACCCTCCAAATATGTGGACAGTTGCGCTCGAGTCCGAGTAACTCAGCTGAAATGGCCTAGTGTTAAAGCTTTTCTGGCTTTGTTTCGCAGGTGGATGGTGGTTTAGGGCCTTCAACCATCGACATGGCAGCTTCAGCAGGAGCAAATTGCATAGTCGCTGGGAGTTCAGTGTTTGGTGCTCCTGAGCCAGCTGCAGTCATATCCCTTATGAGAACAAGTGTTTCGGACAATCAGGAAAAATGTTGAAACATGTTCACATGCAAGACAAGAGATTTATGGGTTTCCATGAGAATATACAAATAGATTGGATAAGTTTTGAGAATTCAATAAAATGATACTAATTTTCTTAATCTCGTGATGATAATTTACAATGTGTGAGTGAATAATATTTGGACTCTTCAATTGTTGCTTGATTTCAAAATTCATGAGACCTTGTTTCTTGTTTTATATGGATTCTTTCTGCTATATATTATTTCATACTCATATCAATCGTTTGGGTACCCTGAACGAGGGAAGAACATTAAAAGAAGCAATGCGGAAACAAAAACACTAAAACACTACGTTTTGGAGTGGTTTCCATAGTAGAAGAATAAAACAAGCTAAGATATATTTAAGGCCTTTCTTTTCAGGTCCTGAAGAACGTTGGCTGGTTAAACGCCAACGTATTGGAAGGTTTCTAACTTTGATTGTGATATCATGCCGGAAATGGTTCATATTAATTTTTTTTGAACAATTCTTATCTAGAAGGAAGGCGGTGAAAAATTTTGCTTTCATTAGGTTTACATTCACAATTTAAGAGAAGAAATGTGTCAAAGGTTTACATTCACAATTTAAAAAAGGAAAGGTGTCAAGTGAAAACTTTTAACGACTTGCTCTAAAGATTACTGAAAGAATTATGTCACACGAAAATGTAAAAAGAGATTTTGTCACACGCTTTGGAGGGAGGTGAAGGAAACTCTAGGCTCTTTTCTATGTAGTTAGCGCCACTCTTTGGGATATCGCGTGGGATTAAAGTGAAACAAGTGTTTCTTTTCATCAGCAACTAGGGATGTAAAAACAGGTAATCAGGTGAGTTTTAGGTTGGGTCTTGTCAGGTCGGGTCAAATCGGGTATAGCTTATTTCAGGTTGATTTGATGTTTTGACTCGATTCGGGTTGAGTGCGGGTCAGTTTTAGGTTGGGTTCATTTCATGTCGGGTTAATTTCGGGTCGAGTCAAAATAGTTCGGGTTCGAATCAGATCATTGACGGGTTAATTCGAACTCGGGTAAACTTTAGATCGATTTCATTTCAGATCGGTTTCATTTCAGGTCGGGTTAATTCGGGTTTCGAATTCGTATTAAGTTTGAGTTTGGTACAAATAGTCGATAGACTCATTCATTTCGAGTGAATTATGTAACGACTTTTACGAATACGAATCACATTAAAAATAAATATTAGACAATAGAATGAACAAGAATATCATCAAATGATTCATATCTAAAATACTTGAGTAAATTACAAAAATTAGAAATTAATAAGGGTCAATTTTGGTGACAAATAAAATTTTAGGAACTAGCATGAATAAAAATATTATCATATTAAAAACACTGAACTAAATTACAAAAAAACAGAATATAGGTCAATTTGAAATAAAAATAAAGTTTTAGGGACTATCACGAACAAAAATATTAAATTTAAATTAAAAACATTAGACTAAATTACAAAAAAATGAATAGAGGTCAATTTAGACTAAAAATAAAATTTTTATGGACTGTAATAAACAAAATATCATCATATTAAAAACATTGGATTAGATTAGAAAATTTTAAAATAAATAGTGGTGAATTCCTAAACTCTAAACCTCACCCCCTAAATCTTACATTCACTAATAATTAGAGTACAAGCCTAATCCCCAAACTAATCTCATAACCTCAAACACTCAACTTGACACATTTACCATTAAACCCCGAACCTCAATACTTAAATCTTATAATCACTAATAATTAAAGAGCAAGTATAATCCTCTAATCCCTAAACTAATCTTATAACCTCAAACTTGACACATTTACCCTTAAACATGAACCTGGACATTTAAATTTTACAATCACTAATAATTAAAGTGCAAGCATAATCTCTTAACCCCTAAATTAACCCTATAACCCCAACACTTAACTTGACACAATTACCCCTAAACCCCAAACCTCAACCCTTAATTCAATTTTTCGGGCCAAAATAAATTAGGCCTTCAAAATCCCGTCAAATGTTTAGAATCGCCATCGGTCGTTTTGGGTTGGGTACAACCGAACTAAGTTGGGTCTTTAAAAGTGTTAATTATTAAATAATTTTATGAAGGAGAATTTAATTAAAAAGAACCTAAACGTAAAGGTATAAGGAAACTAAACTAAAATTAGGACTAAAATGAATAAAACTAAAACTAAAGAATAAAAAAAAACTTAAATGTAAAGCTCCTAAACTAATAGTGATCTAAAGTGAAAATAAACCCTAAAAAATTGGGCGGGATTTCCTTTGTCAACTTTGTTTCAATTTCTTTGAAATTGAACTATCAAATGTTTTTTTTTGGTGTGGGGGGGGAGGAGAATCCCTTAAAAAAGGCGGTTTTTTTACTTTAGATTAAATTAAAAAATGAGTATGTGTTAATTTGGACTAAAAATTAAATTTTAGGGATTAGAATAAATTAGACTAAATTGTAAAAAAATATAAATAAATATAGGAAAATTTTGACTAAAAATTAAATTGTAGGGACTAGAATAATAAAAATATTATTCGACTAAATTACCAAAAATAGAAATATATATGAGTCAATTTCGACTAAAAATAAAGTTTTAGGGACTATAACTAACAAAAATATCATTATGATTCATATTTAAAACATTGGACTAGATTAGAAAATTTTGAAATAATTAAGGTCAATTCGATTAAAAATTAGGGACTAATATGAACACAAATAAACCCCAAATCCCTAAAATAATCTCATATCCAAACACTCAACTTGACACATTTGCCCCTAAACCCCAAACCTCAACCCCTAAATCTTACAATCATTAATAATTAAAGTACAAATCTAATCCCCAAATTCCTAAATTAATCTAATAACCTCAATTCCAAACACTCAACTTGAAATATGTATTGTTTATACCCTTAAACTTCTAATCTCAACCCCTAAACTAATCCCACTACCCTAAACATTCCACTTAAAACATTTACCCCTAAACCTCAATTACATGTCAGGTAAATATCAACCCATGTCAATATCAGTTCAGGTCAACAACAAGTCGAATTCAAAACAAGTAGGGTCAATTAACAGGTCGGGTAAAACCGAATCTCGGGTCGATTCAGTCGAATAATATTGGTTATCTGCCAGGTTGGTCTCGGGTTCAAGTTCGTTTCAGTCGGGTGCAGGTCGGGTTTCGAGTCCACAGTAACAGGTCCAATTTGTGTTCGGGTCGTTCTCGGTCGGATGCAGGTCGGGTTTGGTTACTACAGTAACATGTCCAACTCAGGTTCAGGTCAACAACAATCGGGTACAGATCGAGTTCGAGTTATTCAATCCTCAGGTCAAACCAGGTTAGGGTGCTTACCCTCTCGAAAACACCTAAGCCAAAAGTCGTCAACTTGACGGATTGTTGAAAATTTTTCACCCGATGGACGAAAAAACCATGTAATAATAAGATGAAGAATTTGGTCATGAGCATTTAAAACATTTACGGAACCTAGAGACCTTGACCTAAGGAATTCTCATCATCAATCCCTATATTTTCAAAACCAAATGCTTTGCAAAGAACATCTTGATCAATTTGAAAAGTTTGCCCATTAGATGTGATTCAATAGCAACAACACGTTCTCTATCTTCATCATGAATGCATATAGCATTAGAAAAGAAAATTGTGACCAAGTTTCGATAGACAATGGGAGGAAGGTTCAAAAAGCTTATAAATTTCCATTGTCGAATTAAAGGAATATATTGAAATTTAAAATGTCCGGAGTTTAAAAACGGAATAGACACGACACGTTCTTCCCTAAGAGTGAAACCTTAAAAAAGCTTATAACGTGACATATCCGAAGAGGTTGGAAAACAACATTGGATGATATAAGGAAGATTTGGTTTAAGGTTACCCTCTTCATCATCCATAGGATCAGAAGAAGTGGCAAGGTGACATCTTGCTTTCTTTTTCGGTGCCATAACCCTGAAAACATCAAAACAATTCAAATATGTATGCAATTAACATCTCATTCAATCCAATAGATTCCAATAATTCAAGGTATTTGAAAATCAATTTTAATATTAAAAATATATACATGTATAAAAGAGAAGATTAGTTAAATTTTTTTTCTTCCGAAAAACAGTTTACAAAAATATACGATATAAAATTATATTTGAATAAAAAATTTTGAATTTTGAAAAGTTTTTTGTAAAAACTTGAAAACCCATATCACAAATATATGTTTTATACAAAAATTTAGTTAAAACAACTACAAAAAACAAACGAAAATTAAAAAGAAAAGAAAAGAGAATTTATACCTTGTTTTACTAGAATGGATTAATGGGTTGATGTGAATGCACAAGATTATTGACAAAACTTTGCTTTGATGTGTAGATGAAAAACCTTCAATGAATTTTAAGATTGATGTGAAAAATTTTAGGAATTGAGGGGGTTTTTATAGGGATGTGCGGCTAGGGTTTGTAGAGAAAAAGAGGGGAAAAGTTTGAAAAGTGTTTTTGTCAAATACCAGCCCAAATTTAACTCTCCGTCGAGACCATATCGATATGCTTGTAGAGCATATCGATACGCGCTTGCCCTAATTTTTAATTCAACTTTAATACCGTATCGATACGCGTGACCGTATTGATACAATTTGATATGTATCAGTTCCCTTGAGGAGCCCGTATTGATACGCGTGACCGTATCGATACAATTTGATATGTATCAGTTCCCTTGAGGAGCCTGTATTGATATGCGTGACCGTATCGATACAGTTTGATCTGCATCACTTCCCTTGTCGAACCCGTATCGATACGGCTAAAAGCGTATCGATACACCTTTACTAGATAAGGCATTTTTGACAGTTTTAAGTTAAAAAAATCCAACTTTAAACGTTTCTAAATGCATGTGAATGACATATGAACAAGTTTTAATGGCTAAAATTAATGCATACTCCCCCTAACAACATGTATAGAAGCAAAAAGAGGCAAATTAACACAAGCATGAATATCAACCAATTCCAAGCAAATTTTTGACCATTTGAGACCTAAAAGGGTCAAGAAAGACTAGTTAAACCTATCTTTCTCCTAAGGGTCCAAAAACGCTCTTTATCTAATGGTTTGGTAATATATCCGCTAATTGGTTCAAGGTATCAACATATTCTAGAACAATATCATTTTTCAACACATGGTCTCTAATAAAATGATGTTTAATTTTTATATGTTTGGTTCTAGAGTGTTGGATGAGATTCTTAGTGAGACAAATGGCACTAGTGTTGTCACACCTAAGAGGTATGATTTCTACTTGAACACTATAATCTAAGAGTTGTTGCTTCACCCAAAGGACTTGAGCACAACAACTCCCTAAGGATATGTACTCCGCTTCGGGGTAGATATGGCTACGCTATTTTATTTCTTAGAGAACTAAGATACGAGCATACTACCTAAGAATTGACATGTCCTGGATGTACTTTCCTATCTATCTTGCATCCCCCATAATCTGCATCCGAATAAGCATGAAGGCTAAAGGAATAATCCTTAGGATACCAAAGACTAAGTTAGATGTTTCTCTAAGGTACCTAAAAATTCTCTTAATGGCTACTAAGTGTGATTCTCTAGAACTAGCTTGAAACCTAGCACACAAGCAAACACTAAACATAATATCATGTCTACTTGAGGTAAGGTAAAGAAAAGAACCTATCATGGATCTATAAAGCTTAGAATCAACACACTTACCTCCTTTATCTTTGTCAAGCTTTATGGAAGAGCTCATAGGAGTAGCTTGAGACTTTACATTCTCTAAGCCAAACTTTTTGAGCATATCATTCACGCACTTTGCTTGATTTATGAAGGTGCCATCATTCTTTTGTTTAATTTGAAGCCCCAAAAAGAATGAGAGCTCCCCTATCATGCTCATCTCGAACTCACCTTGCATTAGTTTAGAAAATTCTTTGCAATAACATTCATTAGTAGAACCAAAATGATATCATCAACATAAATTTGCACTACTAAGATGTCATTACTATATCTTTTTATGAAAATTGTAGTACCCACCTTACCTTTTTAAAACCCTTTTTAATCAAAAAGTTTAAAAGTCTTTCATACCACGCTCTAGGAGCTTGTTTTAAACCATAAAGGGCTTTGGTTAGTTTAAAAACATGATTTGGAAATTTTGAATCCTCAAAACCCGGTGGTTGTTCGACATACCCTTTTTCATTTATAAAACCATTTAGAAAATCACTTTTTACATCCATTTGAAAAAGCTTGAAATCATGGTAGCATGCAAATGCTAGAAGTATCCTAATAGCTTCCATCCTAGCTATGGGTGCATATGTTTCATCAAAATCAATTCCCTCTTCTTGAGTGTAACCATGAGCAACTAGCCTAGCCTTGTTTCTCACTATGTTACCACTCTCATCTAGTTTATTCCTAAAGACCCATTTAGTTCCTATAGTAGATTGATTACTAGACCTTTCAACTAATGTTCATACTTTACTTCTCTCAAATTGATTTAATTCTTCTTGCATGGCCAAAATCCAAAAATCATCTTTTAATGCTTCTTTGATATTTTTAGGCTCAATGCATGAAAGAAATGCAACATGGTTTATTAATTTGATACAGGATCTAGTAGTTACCCCCTAGATAAATCACCCAAAATTTCACCACCTTTGACATAGTTTAACTCCCTTGGGTAAGTTACCTCATTTTCCTCAAGAGCCAAGTCCTTCAAGGCTTCAAGAGGTGGATCTTGTGCATCTTCTTCTTTGATTGGAATCTCATCCACCTTTGACGTTTGTTCTCCATCAATGGCTTCAAGGATCCCTACACCATCATCATCACAAGAATCATTCCTCGGAAGGAGGTTATCATCGAAAACAACATGTATGGACTCTTCTACTACTAAAGTTCTCTTATTAAATATACGATAGGCTTTAGAGTTTAGAGAATATCCTAAGAAAATAGCTTAATTCACTTTTAGCATCAAATTTACCTAAGTTGTCTTTTCTATTGTTTAAAACAAAACACTTGCAACCAAGTGGATGAAAATAGCTAATGTTATGCTTCTTAGATTTTAAAATCTCATACGGTGTTTTCTTTAAAATTTTCCTAATCATTACTCGATTTATAATGTAGCAATCGGTATTTGTGGCTTCCGCCCAAAAATATTTAGGTAAATTAACTTCACAAAGCATGATTGTAGCCATTTCTTCTAAAGTTTGATTTTTCCTCTCAACTACCCTATTTTGTTGAGGAGTTTGAGGTGCGGAAAAATTGTGGCTAATCCCATTTTCATTTAAAAACCCGTCAAAACCTAGATTTTGAAACTCGATTCCATGATCACTTCTAATATGAGAAATTTTAAGCTCAAGATCATTTTGAGTTATTTTAGAAAATGTGATAAATTTTTCTAAAGCCTCATCTTTTTTACTTAAGAATATAACCCAAGTAAACCTAGAATAGTCATCAACAAGTACAAAAGCATACGATTTACCACCCAAGCTTATAGTCCTAATTGGCCCAAAAAGATCCATATGAATCAATTGTAAACATCTACTAGTAGAGACATCATTAATGGATTTAAATGAGGTTCTATGTTGTTTACCCTTAGAGCATACATCACATATTTTATCATTAGAGAACTTAAGTTTGGATAAACCTTTAACTATATTAAGAGAAATTAATTTTTCTAAAACACTCATGCTAGCATGTCCTAATTTTCTATTCCAAAGCCATGAGTCATGTTCATCATGTGCAACTAAACATTCATGAGATGTGTGAATGTCATCTAAATGCACCATGTAAATATTTCCTATCCTATGCCCTATGAGCATCAATTTATTTGTTTTAATGTTCACTATTTTGCAACCATTTTTATCAAATAGAACATTAAAACCTTTATCACATAATTGACTAATGCTTAACAAATTATGTTTAAGACCATTGACATATAAGACATTTTTAATGAAAATAGAAGAGTGATTGCCAATGGATCCAATTCCTTCAATGTGGCCTTTGGAGTTGTTACCGAAAGTTACAACACCACCATTCTTTGGCTTTAGTTCCAAGAATCTACTCTTGTCACCGGCCATGTGTCTTGAGCATCCACTATCAAGGTACCATGAGTTTTTACATGAAGCTTTGGCCTTGTAGCAATGCCCCCTACAAACAAAGAAATTAGGCTTTGGTTTTTGGTACCCAAATCATTTTGGGTCCATGTGTGTTAGCCCTCAAAACCTTGGTTCCCTTAGGAATCCAAGAAGCAATAACATTCATATTATTAGAAACAATGAGTTCCTTAGGAACCCAAATACTCATAATTCTTTGACTTTTAGATTGCTTAGAAAATTTCTTTGTTTAGGATAAAAAGGTTTTCTTTTTTACATATTGGGTTTTAGAAGAATTTCCTTTTTCAAAATTGTTTCTGCCAATAGTAATAGAAGTTTTAAGATTATCCACCTCCTTGGTGTGATAATCTTGAAAATCAGAAAGAAGTTTTTTAAGAGCAAGGTTTTTGTTTTTAAGACCTCTTGCAACTCATCATATGCATCATTAAGCTCATCATAGGTAAAATCGAAATTAGATGAGTTTAGGTTTACCTTTGGATCATCATCGATAGCCATGAGACAAAGGTTAGCCACTTCCTCCTCCTCCTCGGATGACTCCTCGTCACTCCAAGTTCCCACTTGAGCTTTGAGCTTGTTCTTCTTCCCAAAACTCTTCCTCTTCAATTGAGGGCACTCGGAACGGATATGACCGAATTTCTTGCACTCATAGCAAATGATTTGGTCCTCCTCTTCTTTACTCTTGTTCTTGAAGTTCCCTTTTCTTTTAAATTTTCTTCCTCAGTTGGACTTCATGAAGCGAGTGAATCGTTTGGCCAATATGATCATCTCCAAATCTTCATCTTCACTAGAATCACTTTCATGATATGAAACTTTAAGAGCGATTCCAATCTTCTTCTTCTCAACTTCCTTCTTCTCCTCCATCTCCTTTTCTTCTTCTCTTCCCTTCTTCATGATCTCATGGGTAAATAGAGATCCAACAAAAGCATCTAGCTTGAGAGTCTTCAAATCCCTAACTTCAATAATGGTCGTTTTCTTGCTATCCCGTGATTCCGAAAGATAATAAAAAAAACTTCCTCACTAGCTTGTCTTTGGGAATGATTTCACTGAAACCCTTCAATCCGTTGGCGATGACCGAGAATCGATCAAACATCTTGGAAACACTCTTATCGGGATCCATTTGAAGTTTTCAAAGCTTAGATTGAGTAACCCGATCTTTGTTTCCTTGACGTCGCTAGTTCCCTCATATGTTGTCTTGAGGGTAACCCAAACTTCCTTGACATTCTCGATCGAAGACACCTTGGAGTAGATATCCAGACCAAGAGCACAAAATATGACATGTAAGACTTTATCATTGACTTTCATCCTTCTTCTATCATCTTCGGTCATTTCGGCTTTGACCTTTGGGACAAGTCTTCCTTCACCGACTCTCTTCATCGAAATATATGGCCCTTCTTCAACTACATCCCAAACCATGTAGTCGGTAGACTTGATGAAGAGTCTCATCCTATTCTTCCAATATGGGTAGTTATCCCCATTGAAGGATGGTGGTTTGGTGGTAGATTGAGACTCATAGAGGTTGGAAGTGGAGGTGGATGCCATTGCTTGACTTGTTGTTGATCAAACAGTCCTAGAATCGACTCAAGAGGGTTGTAATCCTTCCAATGAGTGTAGCTCTGATACCAATTGTTGAGTTGATCAAACAATTGCAAATGGCCAAGAGGGAGTGAATTGGCGATAAAAATTTTAAAGGTGGAAATGGGAAGAATAAAATTTTGGACACAAGGCAATTAGAGTGGTTCAAGTTCTCCAATGAACTCTATATCCACTACCCTAGCTCCCACTAAGGATTTTTAACCAATCCACTAATTAAATTCTTCCCATTTTCTTGGATGAAGAGGAAACCTTACAATTTGATTAAGCTTTCTACCCAAAGCTTAATCCACTCACATTTACAAAGAAGAGTTTTGATAAACTCTACAAACTCCTCTCTAAGGATGATGTTTACCCAATTACAATCACACACTCCCCAAACTCACAATAAGAATTACAATGAAGAACACAAAAGAGTTGGGTACAAAGATTTGACTCTAAAGAACAAATTTGGATTTGAGTGCTTTGATGTTGCTTGTAGGTTCAATAGTTGTTGTTGGTGCATTTAAGACTTGTTTTATACCCTTGTATTGATTTCTAGCCATTTGGGCGGTTGAGATCATCAATAGAGCCGTTGGGCTACAATTTCCTGCAATAAATGTTGTTCAACAACCTACCGTATCGGTACGGCTCGTCGGCGTATCGGTACCTGTCTCAAATAGAAAGAGCCGTTGTGACTGAAAAACAGGGCATATCGATATGCTTTGAGGGTGTATCAGTACGATATTTAGGGGTGTATCGATACAGATAGGTGTATCGATACATATTTTGCTCACCGAAATCCTAAGTTTGGTTTTAATGAAAAGAGTATCGGTACGCTCCATTAGCATATCAGTACGGTTCAACGGTCATTTAAAATTTAGGATACCAACTAACTGAAAAGCCAACGGTCAAAAAATAAATGCAAGGATTTTACAAAGGTCAGCATATTGTATCGATACGGCAACGTGTCGTATCAGTACGCTATAGCAAAATGATATTTTAATAAGAAAACTGTATCGATATGGTTCCAATGTGTATCGATACGCTATAGCTTTAAGTCTTGCCCATATAAATATTGTATCGATACGAGTACAAACTGTATCGGTACGCTATGAACGATTAAAATTCTAGAGTTGAAAAATCGTATCGATACGCATAAGGGTATAGATACGTCTGGGAGTTTTATTGAAGTTTGGCTTGAAAACACACGAAAAGACTTAGTGAAATTTGAACCTTTAAGTATGTTTTGACTAGAAATATTGTTTGGTTCAAAATGGCTTGTCAAAATGCGAGTCTTTGAAAAATACTTAAAAATTTATTGTTTTACAATTTAGTTAAAAAATTAAATTGTTATATCAAAATTAATTTTAATTTCAAAGATATCATTCTAATTAAATTTTAAAATTATAAATAATATTCCCATATTAATTAATTACACTACAATATTTAATGTAGTTAGTCTTATTTAAAAGCTCTATATTATTTATCTAAATTATTTAACATTTTCTAAGTTTTTAATAAATATTATTTATTTAATTTAAGAATTCATATCGGATAGCATTCAATTGCATGTGGACACCATTCAACTTTAAACTCTTAAATTTCTTAAAAAACAATTATCAATTTACTACCATTGTCTAATTCTTAGTCAAATTATTTTTTGTAACATCCCAAAAATTAGCCTAGAAGTTTTTATTAATCAATTTAATAAACAATGGCTTAATTAGATTAGAAACATTCGATAATTAAATTAGAGTAGTTACATTAAGGACTCAATTAAAATTCAAGGAAAATTTAAGAAGTGACTAAACCGAACAATGGAGGAAATTGGGAGGATTGCATGCAACATTAAGGGATTTCTGAATTTGCCCATATTATTAAGATTTATTAATGCTTTAGATGAGGGTGAATTAGTCAAATTAAGAGGATAGTTAGGTGACTATCATGTCACCATTATGACACCTTGGCCGGCTCTCTCTTAGTGGGAAAGGAAACCCAAAGTTAAACTACAATTAAAACTAAAAAATGGAGAGTGAACAGCCAACCGGCCATTGTTGTGGAGAAGAGGAAGAAAAGAGCTTTGCATGGCAAGCATATTGGCCTAGGATCACACATTAAAAATTAAAAGTAAGTAGAACTTTTCATCCTTTATTCGAACATGTAAGAATTTTTAAGAAATGAATTATTTTTGTACATTCTATAATTCATGGAAAATTTATTAGTTAAACATGTAGTGTTGCTGAAAAGTGTAAGACAAGGGTGATGAGTTTGGAAGAGGAAAATTTGGAAGATGATGAGTGTAATGAAACCTCTAAAAATGCTAAGTTCAAAGTTGGCCAGAATTGCACTAGTTTAAACACTCAACTTTGAAAAATTATAGAAAATAGAATATTAGGAATTTGAATCTGAAATGTCTATTTTAATAGGAAATTTACAAAATCAATTTTAGAGCTCTATAGAAAAATCTGGAGTGAATTTGAGAATGGTACTCGAATCTGTCCAGTAGTGCCTTAAAATGGACAGTGAACTTTAAAAATTCATAAGAATTGATACACTTAGCATTTCAGCCTGAAATTTTAATAGGTAGCAATTGGGGATGTTAATTGAGTTTATAAACAAACAGAACTTAATTCCGAGTTATATACTGAAAATGGGAGCTAAATTAAAATAGATGGTCAAAACTGTCTAATATAAGAAATGTTGAACCTTAAATGACATTCTAATTAAATTGATAAAATTTGATAAGGAAAAATTTGTAACATGAATGAGAGAATTGTTATTACAAAATTGACGTATGTAATTAAGTAAATCGAATGACGGATTAAGAATTATAAGAAAATTTGTAGACTAATTCGACACTATCTGTAACACCCCAATTTTGGGCTTGGAAGTTTAGGGTCTGAACCGGATCGGTCTGATTTTCAGTTCGAATATAAAATGTGGTTTTAGGGAAAACCTAGTTTGGGATGCATTAAAAATATGGAAAAATATCTAAAAATCCTCTTTTAATATATATAAGAGAGTGGTGAAATCAATTTTACAAAATAAGGTTTGAAAGTGTGACATTTCGAAATAGTGACTAAAATGTAATTTTTGAAAAGTTCAGTGGTGACTGTTTTGTAAGGATTGAAACTTTGAATCTTTAAGGAGCTAATTTACCCAAGGAAGGATTTCTCCATATTTTTCTTAATATTAATGATTTTATTAATGTTTAATTAATTAAAAAAGTGAGGAAAACCATATTTAGCTTTTTATAACTAACTTTCTTAAAAACTTTCTCATTTCATTTTCTCTCAAAATTCCCTCAGCCAAACACATTTCAACAGCAGCTTTTCTTTTGATTTTCACTCTAAATGATGAGGTTTCAATCATCAAAAGATTCCTAAGCTTTTCTACATCAAATCCTCTTCATTTGCTTATTGATTTTTCAAGGATTTTGGCTCTAATCAAGGAGAAATCTACATTTAGAGGTAAGGATGTCCTTCTCCTCTAAATACTCAGTTCTTTACTGAAATTCCCAAGTTCTCAATCCTTAAATTAAGTTTTATAAAAGATTTTGATGTTGTGATCTTGTTTTTGGCTTAAAACTCAAGATTTGGATTAAATCTTGAAGAAATTCGTGATGAATGTTTGGGCTCTATTTTGAGATGTCTTTTTAATATATTTTGGATGGTTAATGATGTGTAATTGAGGTTTAATCAATGCAATCCCGAATAGGTTGATTTTCCTAAGTTTTTACTTGTGAAAATGGTGGTTTTGAGGTGATCTTGGTGTTCTGTTATAGCTGGAGGTATAAGGACGAGTTTAGGATCTTTTTGGATGTTAATTGATGTTTAAGAATGTTTAGAAGTGATGGATCTTGGCTGGGTAATGTTGTGGAGGAGTTTGGATGTGATTTCGGTTGTGTTTGGTAGCCGAAATGTTAGATTTGTTGTGAGCAACGAGTTTAGGTGTAATGGCTGAAGATTTTAATGCATGATGATGCATTAATCCTCTGCTTTGATGTGTTTAAAACATGGGAGACATCTTCGGATCCTTGTGGTGTTGATCCGGAGGCTTGAACGGCGTTTCATCAAGCTTGCGAAATGGAATTGGTGAGTGAAGTTTGGTTTTCAGCTTTGAAACCAATGTTTGAAGGTTTTGGGAGCTTAGTTTAAGTCTAAGCAACTTAACTAATCTCAAGAGTAAGTTTTCAGAGAAACTCTCTCTTTGATGAACCATGAGATGGTTGGATGCAATGTGTTTAATTTGCATGTTTAAATTCTGTTTTGAAAGCATGTTTTAGCATGATTAATGCTGGTTTTGAAAGCCATGTGTTGAAGGATGCTCAAGGTAAGAGATCATTGGTTGATATTGATAAATGTGGTTTTGATGCATAGTGATGCATGATGGTTTAATGGCTTTGATTAATGCTTTAAAATAGTGGATTGTTGATGATAATTGATGTATATTGGCAAGTGATGTGTTGGTTTTAAAGTACTTGAATCAGATATAGTTAGCCGACTATAGGATTGGGTGCACCGTGAATAAAGTCGCCTTGGATGTTGAGGGGTTGTAATGGTACCGTAAACTCCATCCAAGTACACTAACGAGATGTCTAAGATCATAATGGTGGTTAAAATGCCATGTGAGGATCTTGTGTTGTATGTCCCGTGTTCTCGTTAGTGATGTTATACAACTACCGATGAGTGATGTGGAGGGGTTGTAATTGTACCGTTAAACTCCATCACGGGTGTTGAGGGGTTGTGATTGTACCGGTAAACTCCACCTTGTGTGTTCGGTAGTGTGTATGAAGCGTATGGGACAACGCTTGTAATCCGCGTATCCGATTGTGTTTTATGTTGAAAATGGTTATGGTATCACTTGGAAGCCAATATGACATGTTAATGTTAATGAAGCATGAGATGCTTGTTGTGTATGCATTGTTGCATGAGAAATGATGTTTATGAATTTAAAGGCCTTTGAAAGGTGTTTTATAAAGTGCATTATTGTGTTGTTTCTCTAGAGCATGCCTCACTAAGCAAATGTGCTTACGCTCTCTTTCTTGAACCAATAATGCAGAGAATTGAAGTGCTATAAGGGCAGCAAGGAGGCTAAGAATCCAAGGGAAAGCTAAGCTCATGTATGGTGACTATTTTTACAACATTATTAGTTTTTGGTAATTGGCAATGGGAACCTAGGTTGTGTTTTTGGGAGATGTTTTGGACTCCCTAAGTGTGGCATGATGCCTTTGATGTTTTGGACTTGTAAATGGCCATTATAATGCTTGTTTTGGTGATTTGATGATTGGTTGGTTTTGAGTAATAGGATGCATGTCTATAGACTCGTGGTTTTTCCTAATTGATGCCATGAATGTGTTTTGATGATGCAAATATGTTCCTTATATGCATGATGACTTGTTGGCATGATTAGGAGGTCATAGGGATGTGTTTGAGTGGTTAATTGTATGATAAACCAGCAAAATCTGCACTTTCTGGGCAGTCCGTATCGGAACGGGCACTACCGTTTCGAAACGGGGGCCTGTAATGGCCTTCGTGTATCGAAACGGGTAGAGGGCGTTCCGAAACGGATTGGCCACTGTCAAGCCCTGTTTCGAAACAGGTCTTGAAACGAACCCGCGTTTCAGAACGGTCAACCCCCGTTCCGAAACAGGTGACCGTTGGGCACTGATTTGAATGGTTTAAGGTTCGCAAGTTTTACGTTTTAGTCTTGAATATTGTTTTTTCAATTGCTTGAGCGTGAGATGTCCGTTTAAGGTGAAATTTGGCAGGGAAGCATGTAATATGACTAATTTCATAATGGTAACTTAAAAATCAGTTAAGTCCCCTTAATTTCCAGAATTTACATTTTGGTCCCTAAATGTTGTAATTTGTGCAATTGAGTCCCTTAACGTTTTCCGATCGCTGTGCTTTTCAAGTATGCTCTTCTCAAGGGTACGCTTAGGATTAATATGCATCTAGACAAGTTTAAAAAGAAAAAAAGGGTCGTTAATCAAGGTTGACTTTCGGGTTGACTTTGGTTTTCCCCGTGTAATCTTCGTAGTTCGGGTCAACCGTCTAGGCCGGGCTAAGGGGGTTACACTATCCGAGGTTGAAATTAGTTTAGGGGCCAAAACTGAAATGCGAAAATATAATGTTTAAATTGAATTAATAGATTCTGAAATTTTGTCTGTATGATTGTATAAAATGTAATAGAGCCTAGAGGAGAAAGAATTGACGAGGAGCCGATAGCTGGAGTGGCGTCGGAGCGTAAGAAGAACCTTCAGATTCAGAATTAGCTCGGCGATTGTCAGTGAAACAAACTTTAGAGTTGAAAATAGTGTCTCAAGTAATTTGATTTAAATTCTATCTTAGAATTGCATGAAAAATGACTTAATAATGGTTGGTAAATTAATAAGGGAAGAAGGATTATAAAGGAACTTGGCTTTCTGAATGTTGTTGTGCTCGAATGGTGTATGCCTTGATTGAAATTTTGGTGATTCTATGTTTAAATTGAATAGAATTGGAACCATGAAGATTTGAATTATGCTGATTTTTCTGTGAATTGGTTGCTGAAATTGTTTGAGGATTCATATATGCCTTTGTTATTGAACTATTGGTGAACAATGTATAATATGTGATCAATAGTTGGATTTACATGTTATGTGTTTGGACAATTTTGGGTGTAACTAGAATTATGTGATGTGTAATTGAGATCATATAATTGGAATTGAGGATATGCGAATTGTGGTGAAATTATGAGATGTTGAATGTGATATTATAAGTGCTATTAGAACTGAAAGTTCATGTGTAATTAATCGAATGGATTGATTAATATATATTCTGGAATTAGATTGTTAAATCATATGAATTAAATTAAAATGTAATATACAAAGCCCTTGGTATGTATAGTCAGTCCAGGTACTACGACATGCCTAGAGTCTAGAGCTCGATAAGAATTAGTACGTTAGTGTACTCGATTGTGTTGGTACGTAAGTGTACCTATTCACTTAGTGTAAAATGACACTAAGATGACATGTAAAACGATGATATGATTCGGTACTTGGGTACCTATTATATGGTGAATTGATTCACATCTCTGTAATACATGACTCGAATACCTAGCTAACTATATGAACCAAGGCATAAGAATTAAATTAATAATTAAGAAATTCTATGTACATTGATATTGAATTACTTGATTTCAATGAGTTGCTATTGGAATGTTAATGAGGCGGGTAACTTATGAATTACTAATTTAAATATTAATCTGCTACAGTTTGCTGCTGCTTGTATATCTGAAAATACAATTGATTGAAGAGTTTATATGAATCATATTGGTTCGAATTTTGCATGGATCAAAATGAAATTATTTAATTGGACTGATTTATGTTAAATGTATATTGTACAATAGCATAATACTTGGGTAAATTCTAATTGCTCGATTGGCGTGTATATTGAATTAGACTTGATACATTGGGTTGCTTATATTTGATTTGCTGCCTTTGCTTGTCAAATTTCTTGTAAATTTTTAGTGTTGGCTATTGATCTATTCGATGGAATGGAGAAAAATGCTAAATTAAGGATTTGGACTATTGTATGGTCATTTAAATAAGAAATTGAAATTTGATAGACTAAGATTTCCTCGCTAAGTACTATAAGTACTTATCACTCGAAATTTTCCTTTCTTCCCAAAACTACAGGAAGTAGCGTGATTAGTCTACCCTCTGATTTCAGCTAGCTCGAAGATAGAAGTATGCCTTTCATTGTCTTTGCCGTGCTCATGATGGGTGGTCTAATTGTCAGCATGCTAGTTCAATTCGCTTTAATTGTCATGTTCATGAATTATTATCTTAAGATTGTTTAAAATTTGAAGTTTAGTTTCCCTCATTTTGTTATGTAAGTATGGGGTGAATATGGGGTATAGCTTAGCCCTCGGTATATGTTTTGGGCTGGTTTCTTTTTGTTAACTTTTTGTATAGGCAACCGATAGGTTTAACCAATGGTAGCTACCCCGAAATCTTTTGTACAAGGGAAACCAACATTATGGATGATTAATGCTTATGGCATATAATGTTATGAATGATGATGCATATATATATGTTAAAATTTAAAAATGTGGATCTTATAATGAAAATCCTTTAGGTTGTTATGATTGGATTAACTTTGTATCCATTGATATGAATCATTCGGAAATGGAAATATGAAGTAGAATGTATATATGCTTGTATGTCGAATTGGGATAACTAAGATTTAGAAGTCAATATGGGGTTATAAGTAGATTAAATAAATCAATATTAAGTAGGCTCACCTAGATTGCATTCGAATATAAGAATAATAATAAAAATATTACACGTTTTCCGCTGCCTAATTGTAACAAGTTAATACGAATCCACTTAACGCTCCTTGCCCCTAATCTGGGGTGAGGGGTGTTATAATTTTATTAAAGCCTTAATTAAAGAACTTAAGACTAAGCCTCTAACACTATTTAAAATTAAATCTAAGTGTTTAAGTCACATAATATAATGCTACATGTATTAATTAAACCATGAATAAACAAATGAATTAGATTGCATTTAAATTTAATAATTAAAATGAAATTAAATAAAATAGGACCGAATTGAATTAAAATAAACTTGAAATTAAAATAGAAAAGACTAAATTGAACAAATTAAAACTTAAAAACATATAATAGGGATAAATTGAATTTTTATTAAGACTAAAAGTCCAATTACAAGAATTCAAAAAAACTAGGGTGCGGACCATAAGATTCAACTCGAATAGAAATGCGCGGATATTGAATCTGACCCGCACCTAAAACAATACGTTTTGCACCCTCTCTATATAGGGTCTTTCAGGCAATAACATTTCTTTTCATTTTTTTCAAATTTTTTTCTCTCTTTTCCACAAACTCTTAAACTCTCTCTGCCCCCTCTCTAGAAAAGGCCTCATTACCTAGAAATAAGCCTGTAGAAATATATATTTTGATATAATAATTGAAAAATGTTTTAGACTTAATTGAAAAGAATTTAAAATATTCTCTAAGTAAAAAACAACTTGAAAATAAGTTTGAGGATGTTTAAAAAGGTTTTGGCAATGTTTGAAATGTTTTTAAATAGTCAAACCAATGTTTTTAAGGTACATATTTCGATACAGGGGCAATCTGTATCGATACGTTTTGAAACTGCCAAAACGCGTACCGAAACAGGCTTTCCCGTTTCGATACGAAGAGTTTCTGTTTCGAAACACCCCTTTGATGTTTCGATACACCTAACGGTCAAAATCTCCATAACGATCATATTTTCTCAATAGTTATTTGAATGCAACTCAATGGTTATCCATACCGAAACAATTTATAACTGTTTCGATACTTTTCAAGAAAGTTTCGATACGACCAGAGGAATTTCGATACGGCATGCTACATCAGACTTCAACGGCTAGTTCTAAAGAATGACGTTCTGATACGGCCTCACGTGTTCCAATAAGGACAGCTCCAAACTGCAATTAATGAGGGAAATAAAGTCTCCAACGGCTCCAATCCAATCTCAATAGTCCTCAACGACTACAAACTAAATTGGGAGTATAAAAGGGACCTCCAAGCATCAATGGAAGACTAATGCTTCAATTGTCAACAACATTATGATAAGAGATTGTCTTTAGAGCTAAATTGTATATTTCTTGTATAGACAACACTTGTGAGCTATACTTTGTCAAATTTGCTCAAGTGTTTAGGATTTGGGCGAAGGCTTAATTGTGCAAACAAATACTTATTAGAGGGATTTCGTGTTTGCTTTGAATTCTCTTTGTACAAGAGTGTCTTGGTTAATCTTTGGGTAAAAGATTAACCGGTTTGTAAAGATTGCCTCCTTAGCCTAGAAAAGGGGAAGAATTCTTAGTGAATTGGAGGTGGGGAGCTAAGGTAGTGAATGTAGGCTTTGGTTAAAAAGCCGAACCACTATAAATCTCTTGTTAATTATTCTTATCTTTTACCACCACCATAAACACCCACAAATCAACCTTCTCCACCATTTGGCAATCCATAATGGTTGAAAGAAATCGAGTCTATCAAGCCTAACAATTGGCATCAGAGCAATGTTTGATGCTTCTAGTATGGGGGAGCCAAATTTAAAACTAAAAGTTTTTTTAATTGTGTCAAATTTGTTTTTAACCTCCTACGTTATTTTGAGCTTAATGTCTTTTAAATTCTTTTTGATATAACAAAAGCGGGAGAAATGGTTTGAAAAATTAATTTTTCAAGAGAAAAATGGGGAGCTTTAATTTCATTCAAAATTTAAAAATCTCTTATTCAAATTTTCAAACACTAAGGGGGAGAATCCCAAACAATTTTTCAAGTTGGTTTTATTATATCAAAAGGGGGGAGATTGTAGAAATATATGTTTTGATATAATAATTGAAAAATGTTTTGGACTTAATTGAAAAGAATTTAAAATATTCACTAGGTCAAAAAAACTCGAAAATAAGTTTGAGGATGTTTAAAAAGGTTTTGGCAATGTATGTAATGGTTTTAAGTAGCCAAACCAGTGTTTTTAAGGTACTTGTTTCGATATAGGGGCAATTTGTATCGATACGTTTTGAAACTGCCGAAATGGGTACCAAAACAGGGCTTGCCCATTTCGATACGAAGGGTTTTTGATTCGAAACACCCCTTTGATGTTTCGATACACCTAACGGTCAAAATCTCCCCAAGGGTTATATTTTCGCAACGGTTATTTGAATGCAGCTCAACGGTCATCCGTACCGAAACGGTTTATAATTGTTTCGATCATTCTCAAGAACGTTTGGATACGACCAGAGGCGTTTCGATACGGCATGTTACATCAGACTTCAACGGCTAGTTCTGAAGAAGGTCGTTCTGATACGGCCTCGCGTGTTCCGATACTGACAGCTCGAGAACTGCAATTAATGAGGAAAATAAAGTCTCCAACGGCTCCAATTTAATCCCAACGATCCTCAATGGTTACAAACTCAATTGGGAGTATAAAAGGGACCTCCAAGCATCAAGGGAAGACTAATGCTTCAATTGTCAACAACATTATGATGAGTGTATCACCCCGATTTTGGGCCTAGATGTTTTAGAGTTCGAACCAGACCGGTCGAGAATGGTTCGAATCTTAAAGGGAGATTTAGGGAACACCTAGTTCGAGATGCTTTAAAAATATGGAAAAATATATAAAAATCCTCATTTATTATATGAATGATTATGGTGAATTTTTTTTTACAAAATAAGGTTTGGGAATACTACATTTCGGTGTAGTGATCAAATCGCAGTTTTTGCAAAAGTTAAATAGTGACTGTTTTGTAAAGGATTGAAACTTTGAATCTTTAAGGAGCTAATTTTACCAAAATGTTTTTAATCGGATTTCTCCTTATTTTGGGTGATTTTATTAATGCTTTAATTAAAGGAAATAAAGACTGATTAAAGGAAAAAAACTATCTTTGACTTTTCATAACTACCTTACGTCAATTTTCTCTCATTTCATTTTCTCTCAATTTCTTTTCAGTCAAACACATTTCCTCCATCAATTAGCCTTTGATTTTCATTCCTTTTGATGAGATTTCAATCTCCTTTTGATTCCTAATCTTTTCCTCACCAAATCATCTTGTTTTTACATTGGAATTTCAAGAAAACTTGCCCAAATCAAGGAGAAATCAGCCATTAGCGGTAACCTTCGTCCTTCTCCTCTAATGATCAGTTCTTTACTGAAATTCCCAAGTTATCAATCATTTGTTAATGATTTTTGAGTTGCTTTAATGTTAGAAACAAGAAATTGTATTAAAACTCAAGGTTTTTGGAGAGATCTTGATGATTTTCGTGGTGTTTGGTTAGGCTTTGTTTTGAGGTTGTTTTCTAATGTATTTTTGATGGTAATTGATGTTACAAATGAGGTTTTATCAAACAAATCCCGAATAGGCTTGGATTCCTAAGTTTTGTATGCTAGAATGGTGGTTTCTGGGGTGGTTTTGGTGTTCAGTTATAGCTGGAGGTATAAAGACGAGTTTGTGGTGGTTTTTGATGTTGATTGATGTTTAGAAATGATTAGAAGTGGTAGATCTTGGCTTGGCTTTGTTTTGGAAGAGTTTGGAGATGATTTCAGTTGTTTTTGGTAGCCGAAATGAGGTTCTTGAGTAGAGCAGGGAGTTTAGGTGTGTGGCTGATGATTTCAATGCATGATGATGCATTAATCCTATGCTCTTATGTGTTATAAACATGAGAGACATCTTCGAACGCCTTTGGTGTTGATCTAGAAGCCTAGATAGCGTTTCGGCGAGCAAGCGAAACGTAATCGGTGAGTGCGAATGGTTTTAGATGTCCTTGGGGGACAAAGAAACAAGGTTTGGGGATTTAGGAAAGGTTTGAAACACCTTCCTAAGCCTGAAAGTAAGTATTGGCTAGATTGCTCTCTTATATATGGTGGTTGCCCCTAAAATGCTTTTACATGCTCATGGTTTGAGATAGATAAATTCCTACTATTTTTATTCATGATTTGTAGCATGAGATGATGCTTGAAATGATTTCATGAAATAACATGTTGCATTGATGAGTTTTGAGCTTTTGTTTTAAAGCATGGCAAATGTTATGGTTTTGAAATGTGATGAGAAAGATTTGAGAAATGTTGCATGAAAAAACAGTAGGTGAGAAGATGTTTTGATATAATATATTGGTATAGAAGATGAGATACTTACCGGATATAATTGATCGATCAATAGGATGAGAGTGCACTATAAACTAAAAATTCATACGTGCTCTTTGGATTCAATCCAAAGGGAGAGACCGATGATGGGCATTCCATCGGGTAGGACTTGGTGAAATACCCAAGCTTTGTGGTGATGAGAGATTCCGCCATGTGAGTACGGTGATGTGAGATTCCATCGGAAATTATGTTACTAGACAAGTGAGTACGGTGATATGAGATTCCACCAGAAGAGTCTAGTGGTTTGAGAATGATGTCCGCATATCCGAGTAATAATGAAATGTGAAATGCCAATATAATATATGAAAATGCTTTTGATTCACATGTACCTATTGATGAGATGATTTATGCTATGAGAAATGCATATGAGATTTGTTATGAAATGCTTTGGTTTTCACAAGCATGTGTATGGCTTTGCCATGAGATTTGCATTGGTTTAAATGCATGAGATAGAGATGAGGTACATGTGGTTTCAATGAAGTTTGCTTTGAAATGGTTTTCAAGCATGAGATAGAATGAGCATGTTGTAGAAAAGGCTTTTGAGAAAGTGTTTTGAATAATGCATTGTTGTGTTGGTTTTCTTTAGAGCTTGCCTCACTAAGCAAATGTGCTTACGCTCTCTTTTACCAACAATGCAGATAATTGAGGTGTATTCGGGCAACAAGAAGGTTAAGAACATCCAAGGAAGTGCAAAGCTCATGTATGGCGATGTTTTTATATACTTTAGTTTTGATATTTGGCAATGGGACTCCAAGGTTGTATTTGGGAGATGTGTTTTGAACTCCCTATGTTTGTGGCATGTTTGTGATGGTTTTTATGGGTTGTAAATGGTCCTAATGGTTTGGTTTGAGGTTTGAGTGCTAAATTTGGTTTGGTGGATAGGAAGCATGCATATAGTTTGAGTGTTCTTGTGCTTGATGCCATGTTTGAGCTTATGTTTCCTATACATGTTCCTTGATGATTAATCTTGTTGTTGGTATGTTATGGTACATTTTGAAGCTTGTTTGAGTGGGCTAAAAGGTGAAAAACCAACAATTTCTGCTGTCACAGGGCAGGGTGTATCGAAACACCCTTAACTGTTTCGAAACGGGGGCATGTAATGGCCATAGCGTTTCGGAACAACTGAAGGTGTTTCGGAACATGTTGGCTACTAGAGAGGCATGTTTCGATACCGGTCCCGGAACGCACCCGAGTACCGAAACGGTCAATACCGTTTCGATACGGGCATTTCGGTATGAAGGCCAGTGTTCTGAAACGGGTGACCGTTGGATGATGATTTGAATTGATTTAAGTTTCCATGTTTTACATTTTAGTCCTGAATGTTGTGGATACAATTGCTTGAGCTTGAAATGTCCTTTCTAGCTGAAATTTAATAGAGAAGCATGTGATATGACTAATTACAATTTGGTAAGCTTAAAATCTACAAAGTCCTTTTATTTTCAAAAAATTACATTTTGGTCCCTAAAAGTGTAATTCATGCAATTGAGTCCCTAAATGATTTCCGATCGCTGTGCCCTTCTCTCATACGATTCTTGAGTGTTTACGTAGGCTTAATGTGCATCTAGAAAAGATTAAAAAGAAAAAAAGGTAGTAATCAAGGTTGACTTTCGGGTTGACTTTGGTTTTCCCCGTATAATCTTCGTAGTTCGGGTCAAGCGTCTAGGCCGGGCTAAGAGGGTTACATTTGTTGGTATCAGAGCCAAGTTTACGAATAATTGTGGCTTGGTAGGTGGTTAATGTATGTGGTTATGTATGATTGTGACTTTTCGGTGAATGTGTGATATATGAACATTGATGTATGATTCAATTGAGATGAATTTGTGATGCTATGTTATGTTTGGAGTGTAGTTGGGGATCCCATTGCCATATCATTACTAATGAGAAGAATTGTTTTCAAAAATGAGCTTGAGTACTTGGATTACTTACCTTACTATGCCTAATTGAGTTTGTTGTATTTTGTCAGTGCATTGTTTTATTATGGGGCCACGTAGAGAGCTTAGAATCAATACTCGATCTATGGCTGAGAATGAGAATGTAGAGAATGCTGAGGATCTACCTCCTCCTACCCCTGGTGGACCACCTGGTGGTGGTGGAGGTGGGGTTGGTGCTGCTGGAGTTGGTGTTGGGGTTGCTGGACCCGAGGGAGGTCGGGGGCAAGCTGCTCCTGTTATGACCATATTGATACAAGCTATTGTTGGAGCTTTCCAGGCAACAGTAGTTGGAGCTCATGGAGCTGCACCGCATGATGGTGCTAATGTAAGATTGCCGCTGGAGCGTCTTCGCAGTCTAGGAGGGACTGAGTTTAGGGGGTTGACCAGGAGGGTTCTGAGTCTTGGTTAGAGAGTACCAAGAGAATACTTGGACAACTGAACTGCAACAATGTTCAAAAGTTGGGATGCATTGTGTCACTACTGCATGGTGATGCGTATACATGGTGAACGACCACTATTGCGGGAATGGATGATGATGAAGTGACTTGGACATTCTTTTTGAATGCGTTCAAGAGGAAATACTTGGGAGTTCGCTATCTCGACGAGAAGAAGAGGGAGTTTATGTCTCTAGTGCAAGGGAGCATGTCTGTGGCTGAATATGAGATTCAATTTGTTCGCCTTAGCCAATATACACCTGAGTTGATCCCTAGCGAGAGAGAAAGACGTGAACGATTCCATTATGGGCTGGTGGCGGACGTAAAAACCTATATGCTCGCAGCCGATTATACTGATTTCGATGTCTTGGTCACTAGAGCCAAGGACATTGAGTTGAATCTTGGATTGGCGAGCCGAGTGGGAGGACCTAGCTCGGGGAAACGAGCTGCAGAACGCGATTTTGGTAGAGATCGCAACAAGAGACATACGGATAGAAAGTCGCATTTTGATGCTAGACGCGAGGACGACAACCCTGGAAAAGGTCAGCAAGGGCCAAATGCTTTCTTGAGGAATCCTCAGTGTAACCGATGTGGTAGAAGACACGCTGGTGAGTGTTGGGGTAACCTTGGTACATGCTGGAACTATGGTAACCAGGGGCATATGAAGAAAGATTGTCCTCATCCGCTGAGAGAGGGACAGGCTCCAGTGAGAGCAGCTGAGCCACAAAGAGGTCGTGGGTACGGCCGTGGTAATTTTCAGCGTAGAGATGAGGGTGGAAGGAATGTGGCGCATGTGGTAGTTGTCCAACCTGAGGGTGGCGGTCAGGCTGGAGTGTATGCCCATCGTGAGGGGAGGAATGACACGGACGTGATCGCAGGTACCTTTACTTTGCAATCCTTGTCATTACTTTCTTTGATTGATTCTGGATCTACACACTCATACATATTACGTGAACATGCTCAAATGCTTAGTTTGCATGTTGAGTCTTTGGATGTTGGTATGCGTGTGACTAGTTCTTTTAGAGAGACAGTTGTAACAAGAAAGTTGTATAGGAGATGCCCCTTAAAGGTGCAAGATCATGTGTTTCTTGTTCATCTTATGGAATTGCCATTCTATGGTTTTGATGTAATCCTTAGCATGGATTGGCTTGTTGAGCATAGAGCCGTGGTGGATTTTGAAAGCAAGCGAGTTTCGTTGAAACTTGCGGATGATTATGAGGTTGTGGTGGTGGGAGAGAATGTGAAGTTTCTAGCTAATGTGGTGTCGACGCTTGAAGCAAGCTGGATGTTGTGTCAAGGATGTGAGGCTTACCTAGCCTCTGTTATGAATCCCAGTTCAAAGGAGGTGCGCGTTCAAGATATAAGAACCGTGTGTGAGTTCCCTGGAGTGTTTCTAGAGGAATTACCTGGTTTACCGCCTAGTCGAGAGGTTGAATTTGGAATTGAGTTATATGAGAACACAACTCTGGTGTCCATTGCTCCTTATCGCATGGCACCCAAAGAGTTGAAGGAGTTGAAGACACAACTTCAGGAGTTGCTTGACCGTGGCTTTATTAGGCCTAGTGTGTCACCTTGGGGTGCACCGGTCTTGTTTGTGAAAAAGAAAGATGGCACGATGAGGACGTGCATTGATTATCGTCAGCTGAACAAGTTGACCGTCAAGAACAAGTATCCTTTGCTGAGGATTGATGATCTTTTTGATCAGTTCCGGGGAGCGGCTGTGTTTTCAAAGATTGATTTGAGGTCAGGGTACTATCAGTTAAAGGTGAAGGATGTGGATGTGCCGAAAACAACCTTTAGAACAAGGTATGGGCATTATGAGTTCCTTGTGATGCTGTTTGGATTGACGAATGCTCCTGCTGCTTTCATGGACATGATGAATAGGGTGTTCCATGAATTCTTGGACAAGTTCGTTGTGGTGTTCATCAATGATATCCTTGTGTACTCTCGTACTGAGGAGGAGCATGAAGGTCATTTGAGGATTGTTTTGCAAGCGTTTTTGGAAAATCAGTTTTATGCTAAGCTGAGCAAATGTGAGTTTTGGCTAAAGGAAGTTGTTTTCCTTGGTCATGTGGTTTCGGCAGAAGAGATTCGGGTTGATCCCCAAAAGGTATAGGCGGTGACGAATTGGAAACCTCCTAAGTCCGTTCATGAAGTCTGTAGTTTCCTTGGGTTGGCAGGATACTACCAGAGGTTTGTGGATGGATTTTCTAAGATTGCTGCCCCTTTGACGAAGTTGTTGCAAAAGGATGTTAAGTATGAGTGGACATAAGCGAGACAACAAGCTTTTGAGAAGCTAAAAGCAGCTTTGATGCATGCTCCTATCTTGGTTCAACCTGAATCAGGGAAAGAGTTTGTGGTGTATAGTGACACATCCTATGTTGGTTTGGGGTGTGTGGTAATGCAAGAGGGTAAGGTGGTGGCTTATGCATCGCGACAGTTGAAAGTGCATGAGCGCAATTCTCCTACGCATGATATTGAGTTGGCTGTGGTGGTTTTGCTCTAAAGATCTAGAGACATTATCTCTATGGTAAGAAGTGTACTGTGTACATGGATCACAAAAGTTTGAAGTATTTGATGTCTCAGAAGGAGTTAAATCTTAGGCAACGGCGATGGGTGGAGTTGCTTAAGGATTACGATCTAACGATCGAGTATCATCCGGGAAAGACCAATGTTGTGGCCGATGCTTTGAGCAGGAAAGTGGCAGTAGAGTTAAGAGCGATGTTTGCTAGCTTGAGCATATCACGAGATGGCGGTCTCGTGGCTGAATTGCAAGTGAAACCATCTATAATCCAGTTGATAAAGGATAAACAATTGTTGGATGATTCCTTGGTACACATGTTCATGATATTGCTGAAGATAGGCCATCAGATTTCTATTTTAATGATGACGATGTTTTATGTTTTGGTAGTCGGATAGTGGTGCCGAATGATGTTGAGTTGAGGCACACCATTCTGACCGAAACTCATAGTAGTCCTTTTGCTATGCACCCTGGTAGTACAAAGATGTATCGTGATCTGAAGGATGAGTACTATTGGGTGGGGTTGAAGAAAGATGTCGCTGAGTATGTAAGCAAATGTATGGTTTGTCAGCGGGTTAAGGCTGAACATCAGTTTCCTTCAGGGTTGTTACAGCCGTTAAGGATCCCTGAATAGTAGTGGGAGAGGATCACCATGGACTTTGTGTTTGGTTTGCCTCTACTGCCATCAAAGAAGAATTTTGTTTGGGTGATTGTGGATCGCCTTACGAAGTGTGCACATTTCTTGCCTGTGCATACTACGTACACCTTGGATAAGCTTGCGGAGTTGTACATTGCTGAGATTGTACGTTTGCATGGTGTACCAAAATCTATAGTGTCGGATAGGGATCCGAGGTTCACCGCGAGGTTTTGCATCAAGCATTGGGTACGCGGCTGAATTTTAGTACTTCTTATCATCCGCAAACGAATGGACAGTCGGAGCGTGTTATCCAAGTGCTTGAGGATATGTTGAGGTGCTGTGTTATTGAGTTTCAAGGCTCTTGGGAGAAGCACTTGCCTTTGGTGGAGTTTTCTTATAATAACAGTTACCAGGCGAGTATTCAAATGGCACCTTATGAAGCTTTGTACGGGAGGAAGTGCAAGACTCCTCTTTGTTGGGCTGAAACGGGACAAAAGTTGGTTTCGATGCCGGCTTTGTTAAAATGAACCACCGAGAAGGTGAAGCTCATTTGTGAGCGGTTAAAAGCAGCCTCGGATCGGCAAAAGTCTTACGCGAATTTGAATCGTAAGAAGATAGAGTTTGCGGTGGGTGATCGTGTGTTTTTGAAAGTTTCACCTTGGCAGAAGGTGATGAGGTTTGGCCGGAAGGGCAAGTTGAGCCCAAGGTAAATTGGACCATACGAGGTGATAAAACGTGTGGGTCATGTTGCTTATAAGCTGAGACTACCTCAAGAGTTAGAAAAGATACATAACGTGTTTCATGTATCCATGCTTCGGAGGTATAGATCGGATCCTTCGCATGGCATGCCTGTGAAGGAAGTTGAGTTGAATCCAAATTTGACATTTGATGAAGAACCTGTTGAGATTTTGGATTCAGACAGTAAGGTTCTTCGTGGTAAGACCATTGAGCTGGTCAAGGTGTTGTGGAGACATCGTGGTGTTGAGGAAGCCACATGGGAAAGGAAGGAAGATATGAAGAAGCAATTTCCTTACCTTTTTCCCCCAGGTAAATTTCGAGGACGAAATTTCTTAAGTGGGGGAGAGTTGTAACGCTCCAATTTTGGGCCTAGATGTTTTAGAGTTCGAATCGGACCGGTCGAGAACTGTTCGAATCTTAAAGAGAGATTTAGGGAACACCTAGTTCGGGATGCTTTAAAAATATGGAAAAATATCTAAAAATCCTCATTTATTATATGAATGATTATGGTGAAAACAATTTTACAAAATAAGGTTTGGGAATACTACATTTCAGTGTAGTGACCAAATCACAATTTTTGCAAAAGATAAATAGTGATTGTTTTGTAAAGGATTGAAACTTTGAATCTTTAAGGAGCTAAGTTTACCAAAATATTTTTAATCAGATTTCTCCTTATTTTGGGTGATTTTATTAATGCTTTAATTAAAGGAAATAAAGATTGATTAAAGGAAAAAAAAACTATCTTTGACTTTTCATAACTACCTTACGTCAATTTTCTCTCATTCCATTTTCTCTCAATTTCTTTTCAGCTAAACACATTTCCTCCATCAACTAGCCTTTGATTTTCATTCCTTTTGATGAGATTTCAATCTTCTTTTGATTCCTAATCTTTTCCTCACCAAATCCTCTTGTTTTTACATTGGAATATCAAGAAAACTTGCCCAAATCAAGGAGAAATCATCCATTAGCGGTAAGCTTCATCCTTCTCCTCTAATGATCAGTTCTTTACTGAAATTCCCAAGTTATCAATCCTTTGTTAATGATTTTTGAGTTGCTTTAATGTTAGAAACAAGAAATTGTATTAAAACTCAAGGTTTTTGGAGAGATCTTGATGATTTTCGTGGTTTTTGGTTAGGCTCTATTTTGAGTTTGTTTTCTAATGTATTTTGGATGGTAATTGATGTTACAAATGAGGTTTTATCAAACAAATCCCGAATAGGCTTGGATTCCTAAGTTTTGTATGCTAGAATGGTGGTTTTTGGGGTGGGTTTGGTGTTCAGTTATAGCTGGAGGTATAAGGACGAGTTTGTGGTGGTTTTTGATGTTGATTGATGTTTAGAAATGATTAGAAGTGATAGATCTTGGTGAGCTTTGTTTTGGAAGAGTTTGGAGATGATTTCGGTTGTTTTTGGTTGCTGAAATGAGGTTCTTGAGTAGAGCAACGAGTTTAGGTGTGTGGCTGATGATTTCAATGCATGATGATGCATTAATCCTCTGCTCTTATGTGTTATAAACAGGGGAGACATCTTTGGACGCCTTTGGTGTTGATCCAGGAGCCTAGATAGCGAAATGAGGTTCTTGAGTAGAGCAACGAGTTTATGTGTTATAAACAAGCGAAACGTAATCGGTGAGTGCGAATGGTTTTAGAAGTCCTTGATGGACAAAGAAACATGGTTTGGGGATTTAGGAAAGGTTTGAAACACCTTCCTAAGTCCGGAAGTAAGTATTGGCTAGATTGCTCTCTTATTTGTGGTGGTTACCCCTAAAATGTTTTTACTTACATCTTTGAGAGGTGAAAGTATGCAACATACGCACAAAGTTGATAACTTTGTCAACTCCCTGACAAAGCTTTTGACACATCATAAGCATGTCAGTTACACTAAGCCATATCATATTAGATACGAGAATGATTGGTCTTAGTGCTAGTGGGAGATTGTTGGAGTATGCCCAAAGACCAATCATATGATGATTGAATAGACATACTATTTTACTAGATTTATCAAGTAATGACATTGTCGTTATTATCATTTGTTATGTTTCTATGCATCAAACTAACCATTGGATAATAATGTCCATACAATAATACGATTATTGTTAAATAGGATCCTTAGTCGAATATTATTACATGTATGGACAATGATAATATATAAAGACTAATATGTGGTTGATGACAAGCGTTGTCATTGACATAGAGATGTCAAAATCAACACATAAGTATTTGTTAGAGAACAACATACTGGATTGACTCGCTATGAGCATGTTTCTTGGGTAATTATGTGACAGTCGCAACATTGCTCATGATAAACATATGTATAATCCTCAGACTTGAGATCAACATGATTTCAACATAAATATTTACGTATTTTGACATAGTCAAACGTGTGTCGTAACTGACTACATTATAAAGACTGATGATTGGATACGTGATGACCTATGTAGTGAAATATGGTTGATCAAGAAAGGATTTTTCCCTCCTACGTAATGGGAGAAATATCCTCGGCCACTTGATTGAGTGAGATTAGAAAATGCATGGCCATGCTCGAATATTATGATATGAGATATCATAGAGATTCGTTTATGTAGAACTATGTTTTGATATAATATTTGAAAAATGTTTTGGACTAAATTGCAAAGAATTTAAAATGAGTTTTTAGTCAAAAACAACTTGAAAATATGTTTAAGGGTTTTAAAGGCTTTGGAATGGACTTAAAGTACATTTAAAGTAGTCAAAACCAGGCGTTTAAAGTGACCGTACCGATACGGTATTGAACCGTACCGATACGCCTTAGGGTTTACAAACTATCAGAATTCCAGTAGCCAAAACCCGTACCGATACGCTTAGCTGTATCGATACGGTAAGCTTTGAAATAGCCCAACGGCTAGTCGCGTACCGATACGGTTGTATTGCGTACCGATACGCCTAACTACCCCAACGGTCACTTTCCCAACGGTCTTTTAAATTGCAGGACCGTACCGATACGCTAGGTAAGCGTATCGATACGCATCAGCTGAAGAAGCCCAACGGCTCTTTCCTCATTGAGACCGTATCGATACGGTTGGACGAGTATCAATACGCCAAGCTGCAGAACTGCATTTATGGTGGGAAATAAAGACTCAAACGGCTCCAAATTGATCCCAACGGCTAGCAACGGCTACAAACTCGATTGGTAGTATAAAAGGGACCTCCTAGCATCTTGTAATGGTTAATGCTTCAATTGTTACAACATTATGATGTCAAAATTTGTCTAGAGCTTAAATTGTTTATTTCTTGCTTAGACAACACTTGTGAGCTTACATTGTTAAATTTGCTCAAGTGTCTAGGTTTTGGGTGAGTGCTTAGAATTGCAAACAAACACCTTTTAGAGGGATTTCTAGTTTGCTAAGTCTTTCTTTGTAAAGAGAGTGTTCCTTCAAGCTTTGGGTAGAAAGCTTTGAGGGTTGTAACGGTTTCCTCCTAATCCGAGAAAAGAGGACGAAATTCTTAGTGAATTAGTTGGAAATCCTTAGTGGGGAGCTAAGGTAGTGGATGTAGACCTTGGTTAGAAGGTTGAACCACTATAAACCCTTGTGTCAAATTGCAAATTTTTCACCTCCCACTAAAACACCCAATTATCCAACTTCTCCACACTTGGCGAGCAAGAACGGTTGATCGAATCGAGCACCTTAAATCTCAACAATTGGTATCAGAGCTTGGCTCAATCGAAGAGGATTCACATCCTATTGAGAAGATCCGGCAAGCTCGATCACTTTTTCATCAACCGGCTCAAATGGCGCAATCCATCGACAAACTGCCTTTCTTCAACGGAGATCACTATGCCCATTGGAAGACAAAGATGAAATTCTTCTTGAAGTCAAGAGATTACAAGCTATGGGACATAGTTGAAGATGGTCCGTTCGTGCCTCAAGGAAGCAAAGCGGAATGGAGTGCCAACGATCGCAAGAAGATGGAGCTTAATTGCAAAGCCTTGCACATGCTCTTTTGTGCTTTTGGCCCAACCATCTATGAGAAGATGTCTTCTTTTGAGAGTGCCAAGGAAGTATGGGACAAGCTTGAAGTCACATACGAGGGAACCAATGAAGTCAAGGAGACTAAGATTGGGCTCCTAACCTTAGAGTATGAGAACTTCAAGATGGATCCGGAAGAGAACATCGAGAAGATGTTTGATAGGTTCTCCACCATCACCAACGGTCTTAAAGGTTTTGGAGAAGCCATCCCGGAGGAAAAGCTTGTCCGAAAGCTCATCTACTCTCTTCCCGAGTCATGGGACTCAAAGAGGACCGCCATCATTGAAGCCAAGAATCTCAAAACCTTGAAGCTTGATGAACTCATGGGGTCACTTCTCACTCACCAAATAATGAAGAAAAACAAAGAAGAGGAGAAGAAGAAGGAAGAGATTAGAGCGATGGGGAAGAAGAAGATCATGGAGCTAGGCATCAATGCAAGTGCCGTAGCTCTCAAATCCTCCACTTGCCATCACGTAGATTCTAGTGAGGAGGATAGTGAAGATGAAGAGATGGCCTATCTCTTCAACAAGTTCGCCCGGTTCATGAAGAGCAAAATGGAAAAATCCAAGCATGAATCGATGAAGAAGATGAAGGACTCCCACAAATCCAAAAAGAAGGGATCATCTTCAAAACAAGCATATGTGGCCACATGGAGTGATGAAGACTCCACCGATGATGAAGTAGCCCACCTATGCTTGATGGCCCTCAATGAGGGGGAGGTAACTTCTAACTCATCTATTTCAAATTCTTATACATTTGATGAGTTACAAGATGCCTATGATGATTTGCTTTTGGAATTCAAGGCATCATTTTCTAAAAACAAAAAGTTGATTTCAAAAATAAAAATTGAAAATGATTTGCTTTCCAAAACAAATCTTGAACTTGAAGCAAGATTAAAAGATTTTGAACAAAAATGTTTTGATTTACAAAATTTTCTTCTCAAAGTTCAAAAAGAAAAAGATTTGATTTCCAATGAACTTGAAAAGAAAAATAGTTTTGGAAAATCAAACTTTTATGTAAGACAATCTAGTGCCCCTAGATTTGTGAATGGAAAATGTTTTAGAAGTGTTTGGGTCCCAAAAGGACTAACCACTTCAACTAAAAAGGATGAAATTGAAAAATGGATTCCTAAGGGGACTAAATTTTGTGCTAATAATGTCTATGGATCCAAAGCAATTTGGATACCAAAAATTACTTGATTGTCTTTTGCTAGGTGTGATGGAGAGTGATCAACAAGTCAAAAATTGAGGGGGAGCTCCATACACACAAAGGAAGAACACTTGAAGAAGGAAGGCTTCACATCCTCCCTTGAGTTCAAGTGTGGTAAAATCTAGTTGCTTTAGTGTTTATTTGATTTATTTTCTTGTATGTCAACTAGATATTCATATATGTTGAACTAACATTCTCATGATGCTTTGAGTAAGGGGGAGCCAATTTTTAAAACCAAAATTTTAAGTGTGTCAAAATTTTTTTTTTGCCTCCTATGTTATCTTGAACTTAAATGTCATTTTAAATTCTTTTTGATATAACAAAAAGGGGGAGAAATGGTTTGAAAAATTGAAATTTTCAAATGAATAAGGGGGAGCTTTACTTGTTTTCATTTGTAATCTCTTATTCACAATTTTAAAGTCAAAGGGGGAGAATTCCAAACAATTTTTCAAGTTGGTTTTATTATATCAAAAAGGGGGAGATTGTAGAACTATGTTTTGATATAATATTTGAAAAATGTTTTGGACTAAATTGCAAAGAATTTAAAATGAGTTTTTAGTCAAAAACAACTTGAAAATATGTTTAAGGGTTTTAAAGGCTTTGGAATGGACTTAAAGTACATTTAAAGTAGTCAAAACCAGGCGTTTAAAGTGACCGTACCGATGCGGTATTGAACCGTACCGATACGCCTTAGGGTTTACAAACTATCAGAATTCCAGTAGCCAAAACCCGTACCGATACGCTTAGCCGTATCGATACGGTGAGCTTTAAAATAGCCCAACGGCTAGTCGCGTACCGATACGGTTGTATTGCGTACCGATACGCCTAACTACCCCAACGGTCACTTTCCCAACGGTCTTTTAAATTGCAGGACCGTACCGATACGCTAGGTAAGCGTATCGATACGCATCAGCTGAAGAAGCCCAACGGCTCTTTCCTCATTGACACCGTATCGATACGGTTGGACGAGTATCGATACGCCAAGCTGCAGAACTGCATTTATGGTGGGAAATAAAGACTCAAACGGCTCCAAATTGATCCCAACGGCTAGCAACGGCTACAAACTCGATTGGGAGTATAAAAGGGACCTCCTAGCATCTTGTAATGGTTAATGCTTCAATTGTTACAACATTATGATGTCAAAATTTGTCTAGAGCTTAAATTGTTTATTTCTTGCTTAGACAACACTTGTGAGCTTACATTGTTAAATTTGCTCAAGTGTCTAGGTTTTGGGTGAGTGCTTAGAATTGCAAACAAACACCTTTTAGAGGGATTTCTAGTTTGCTAAGTCTTTCTTTGTAAAGAGAGTGTTCCTTCAAGCTTTGGGTAGAAATCTTTGAGGGTTGTAACGGTTTCCTCCTAATCCGAGAAAAGGGGACGAAATTCTTAGTGAATTTGTTGGAAATCCTTAGTGGGGAGCTAAGGTAGTGGATGTAGACCTTGGTTAGAAGGTTGAACCACTATAAATCCTTGTGTCAAATTGCAAATTTTTCACCTCCCACTAAAACACCCAATTATCCAACTTCTCCACACTTGGCGAGCAAGAACGGTTGATCGAATCGAGCACCCTAAATCTCAACAGTTTATCATAATCTACTCAAGACATCAAGAAACACAAGATGGACAATGCAAGTGTGACTAACCCATGACTTGTGTTCATCTAAGATATAAAGGACAAAAGAATGAAATACATAAAGGAAGTTTATTCAGGAATTAGGAAAGTCAAACCATGACTTCATGCAACTTAGGTAGCAACGATGTATTACTAAATGCCACTCATTGTTTGTAAAATTAGAACAATTCTAATTTTGCTGCTAACGTTGCATGAACCTACAAGGGTCACACCCTTCGAATGAAACGAACAAAAAAAATTGGAAACCATACTCCATATTTTAGGGAGGTTGCCGAAAATCCCCTAGGAGATAGGGGAAATCGGCAACTCCCTTAAATGGGAATAATATTGGATAAATATTGTGTTTATCAAATATTATTTAGAGTATGAAAAATATTAAGAGACTTAAATATTATAGAATAAGATTCTAGAAATTTAAATATATATATGGAATTTATATAATGTATATTTAATTCTAAGTTTATGTAGAATTAGATTCTACATAATTAAAAAATATATATTTAAATATATTTAAATCCAAGTAAAGATAGAATGAGATTCTATATAATAAAAATATATATATTTGGATTAAATATAATGTATATTTAAAACCATGTTTTATGTAGAATAAGATTCTACATAATCAAATATATATATTTCATTTAATATTATTAAATATAATGTATATTTAATATAAACCAATTTCAAGTAGAATTATATTCTATGAATTTTGGTTGAACTTGGATTTAAGATATTCAACTAGAATTAAGTCTCTTAATACTATTTAAAGGGACAAGGGCTAGCAACCAAATCATCCCTATTCCTCCTTGCAAATCTCGACATATCCCTGGGAATTTCCCTCTAGAATTTTTGACAAGTCCTATATTTCTTCTGAGAAGCTGTTTAAAATTTTTCTGGTGTTCCTCTTGCCCCCTGGAAAATTCCTGGTGATTTCCTAGTTCGAATCCAAGTCTCGGTAGAACCCCTGGTCAATTTCAGACTCCCTCAGGAATCCATGGAGGGATTTCGACTTCTCCCTAGAAGGTGTTCAAACTTGTCGAAATTTATCCCTAAGTTTTAGGGAGGCGGAAACTTTGTTCGTTTTGTTCGGGTGGACTCCGTAGAGGTCGTTGCGAACCTGTGACGATTCCGGTTTTACTTGACGTGGTTATTCCGACATACCGTCGGTTTTCCAGTTTCCAGAGTTCTAAAAGGTAACTCTTCATCTTTTTTCCTCGGATTCGTTCCTGTACATGGATCCTGGCTGGATTATGTCGGATTAATTTTTCCGCTGCGCCACGGGGCGTGCCGACGTGACCCAACAAAGAAGAGCCCAGCAGAAATACCTTCCGCTACGCGCCGCCTTGTCCTGCCTGCCTCCTCAGATTCCTCCACTGACGCGACAACAACATAGGGGAATTCCCCCAGCCTATAACACCATTTTCCTTTTTATTTTCTTTTTTAATGTTGTTTTCTATTTCTGTTTTATATTTATTTTCTTTTTATCTTTTATTTTCACTTTTTTAATTTTTGTTTTGTAGAGGCATTGCGTGCAATGCCAACCTTGAGTTTGAGGGGAATTAGTCCTCTTTGTTTTAGATTCGTAGCATATAGATGTATTTGTAAATTCTACCCCTAGTACTTAATGAAATAGAATTTTTAGTTCAAAACATGTGCTTATGATAACTTAGCCGATCACTCGTTTTCACACAATTCTAAAAAAAATTAATCTAACTTTGGGAAGAAGCGTGAAAATACTTAGAAAAATTTCTTTGTGCCAATTATCCTTACACTTGTCTGTTAAAAGTGGAATTTTTTTCTTGAGTTTTGAGTTTAACATCGCCTGCCTTACTTAATAAAAGTTTCTTGATTGAATACATGTTTGCCGCCACGGCAGCACAAGGCAACACAACAAAAATGATGAAAAACCTAGAGGTGCCCGAAACAGGCTCTAGACAAGAAGAATAAAAACCCTAGAGGTGCCCGAAACAGGCTCTAGGCAGGAAGAATAAAAACCCTAGAGGTGCCCGAAACAGGCTCTAGGCATGAAGGATAAAAACCCTAGAGGTGCCCGAAACAGGCTCTAGGAAGGATCATGAGCAAGGACACTCCGCTGCTATCTAAGTCCATGATCTAAACCAAGTGACAGACAAATCAGCAAGAGTGAATGAAAGTCTTCACGAGATGACTCTATTCAAAGGGTTCAGAGTTTGTAGAGTGCACCTACCTTAACTTCAAACCCGGAGAATAGATGTGATGAGCTGAAGCCCTTACAGCCATGATCAGAAAAAGAAAACAAAAGTTCCCAACTATGCTTCCAAGGCAGAAACTTGTATGCTTTAAGAGATTTAATTGTTTTAGGCATACTTTGTTAGCTTGGTAACTTCAGCATGTTTAGCATGAACACATACCTGCACACATTGCATAGGCATTAAGAAAAATTAATCTGAGTTATTTCATGTTATTCCCTATCACAAACATTATATAGGTGCCACAACCTTGAGGCATGAAATCAAGTTCAACAGCTAACATTCTATTAATTTTGTGCTAAGGGCAGTTTTACTAGTTAAATGTGATAACACTAGTGCCATATGTCTCACTAAGAATCCCATCCAACATTCTAGAACCAACCACAAAAAGATAAGACACCATTTCATTAGGGATCATGTCCTTAAAAATGATCTTGTTCTAGAATATGTTGATACCTCAAACCAACTAGTGGATATCTTTACAAAGCTATTAGACAAAGAGCGTTTTCGGACTCTTAGGAGAGAGTTAGGTCTAACTAGCCTATCTTAACCTTTTAAAGCCCTTAAGTGTCAAGAATTAGGTTTTTTTGAATGATGATTTTGTTTATGCAATTTTGCCTCTTGATGCATCTATGCTTGTTGCTAGGGGAAGTATATATCTGTTTTAGTCCATAAATATTACTCATTCACCATTCACATCCAATCCCAATTTAGACAATGAGGGTTTTACTAAACTGAACCATGGTTTTAATCTTTTAAACAATTTTCTATCCCCCTCGGCTATAGCCCATTATAAACAATACCAAGCTTTTCCAATCCGGGATGAACGAGTTGTTTCAATCCCTTTTCTAAACTCCGAACGGTTTATGTTCAAATATCTTGGGTTGTTACAACAATGGAAGCTTTTACCTTTTTAAGTGTTCCCCCGATTATGTACTGAAATCTTGTTTTGATTTTCTTTGCTAATGCCCGATGTATCCATCACCAAGCTAGAGAGAGTGTTATTGCCATTGACTCCTATCTTATGGGTAGAAAGCTTCGAATTGATCAAGCCGTTTTATGCAATGTTTTGGGTTTAAAAACATGGGAATTGATGATGAACACTCCTTGGGGCAATCTCAACTTGTCTCCGTCACCGTCTTTAATGCTCATGACTGTATCCTTCACCTCATCATCTCTTGGTGTATTCGTCCTTCCGGTGGGAAATTCTCCACCATTCACCAAGTTAATGCGTTTTGGCTCCGTTGTTTCCGAGAGGGTAAGCGCCCAAATCTTTGCCAAATTATGTTTGCCGACTTGTTTTATCTTGTTCAACACCGTCACATCGATCAATTCAAGTCCTTTTTCTATGGCACAACTTTGAGCTTCTTGATCCATTCCTTGGAGCTCATTGACGAACACTCCCTTACTCGTGCTTACTATGAGTACATTGATCATGAGTGGGTTCGTTTTGCTCGCCCTCCTCCTAAAAAAGATCTACCTCCTCTGATCGCTCCTCAAGGTCCACAAGTCCAACAAGTGCAAATTTCAATCGATGGACTCATGGCGTACCTCAATGAGCAATTCACCGCCTTAGGGAATAACATGGATGCCAGATTTGCGGCCATTGATACTCGTTTCACATCTTTGGAGGATCGAGTCAAGGCCATTGAACAACAACAAACTTCTAAGGATGTCTCTCTCATTGCCTTCCATGGTGCTTGGCTCAATCATACTCGGAAATCTCAAGCCAACATTGATGATGAAGACAAAAAGGACGAGGATGAAGACGAGTAGTTTTTGAGCATATCATCTCATTCCATATCATATTAGGATTTCATTTTCATGCACCTTTATGTTAAGAACCCTATTCTTTAATTTTGTTCTTATTATTAAGTTTGGATTTAAGTTTGAAGTTATTTTGAACTATTATTGCTTTGAATTTTTTTTTTAATTTTAATGCTATTATGTTGCTTTAATTATGCTTTGCTTATACTTTGTGCTTCATTGTTATATCTTGTCTATATCCTTGAATGTTTGCATTGATTTTGATCTAACAAAAAGGGGGAGAAGTGTAAAACATAATTTTTTTGAAAACCAATCTTAAATTAAGGGGGAATAAACTTTCCAAAGTTTTCAAAATACATAAAAATTTACTTTGGTTTTGTTATATCAAAAAGGGGAGATTGTAAAACCTAACTTGATTTTGATATAACAAAGTGTCCAATGACCTTTTTGTAAAATTAAATAAATTTTGGGTAAACTACACAAATGACTACTTAACTACGGGGTTGGTGTCAATTTGACCTCTATACTTTTAATTTTGGCAAATATACCACTTAACTTTTTAAATGGTTCCAATTAAGCCACCAACCGTTAAAAAAATAGAAAAGTTGACGTGGCTGTCAAATAAAATTGGTATAATTACACATTTGGTCCACACTATTTACACAATCTATCAATTTGGTCCTAATTTTAATCTAATAAAATAAATTAATTATTCAATTAGGTGGTAACATCACTGCCTTATTGGAGGACTTTATCTATTTTTATTTATTTTAATAATTTTTTCCTCCTCTAATCAGGTGATGAGACGTGTCAAGTACATATAATATATGAAATACTACTGGGTATCTTTGGTGGGAGTGCCATAAGATTATTACTGGGCCAAGCATGTATTTTTGATATAAAATACTAACTATAATATACGTGTTATTCGATTGGAGAAACAAAAATGAAACAAAAGAAACTAATATTTGTAGGATTCGAACTTGGGTATCCTTGGTGGAAGTGAGATGGGTTTACAACTGGGCCAAATACATATTTTTGATATGAAATACTAACTAAAATATACGTGTTATACGATTGTAATGACTGAAAAAAAGTAAATGTGATTTTAGGGGACTCGAACATGACACACTTATTATGCATAAAAACATCTAACCCAATTAAATATAATTTTTTTATTTTTTATTTTAATATAATTATATATATAATAATTTAATTAATTTTTAATAAATATTGAAATTAATAATTTTGATTTTTAACTTAATTAATAATTTGAATATTTATTAAAAATTTGCTTTGGTTTTGTTATATCCAAAAGGGGAGATTGTTAAACCTAACTTGATTTTGATATAACAAAGTGTCTAAGGACCTTTTTGTAAAATTAAATAAATTTTGGGTAAACTACACAAATGGCCACTTAACTATGGTGTTGGTGTCAATTTGACCACTACACTTAACTATTTAAATGGTTCTAATTAAGCCATCAACCGTTAAAAATGGAAGTATTAACGTGGCCGTTAAATAAAATTGGTATAATTACATATTTGGTCCCCATTATTTACACAATCTATCAATTTGGTCCTAATTTTTATCTAATAAAATAAATTAATTATTCAATTAGATGGCGACTTTATCTATTTTTATTTATTTTAATAATTTTTTTCTCCTCCAATTAGGTGATGAAATACTAACTATAACATTTGTGTTCTCCGATTGGAGAAAGAAAAAAGAAAGAAAAGAAACTAGTCGTGGTAGGATTTGAACTTGGGTATCCTTGGTGGAAGTGGGATGCGTTTACCATTAAGCAAACCACATATTTGTGATATGAAATACTAACTAAAATATATGTTTTATACGATTGTAATGACTGGAAAAAAAAGTAAATGTGATTTTAGGGGACTCGGAAATGACACACCTATGATGCATAAAAACATCTAGCCCAATTAAATATAATTTTAAATTATTGAATTTTTAATATAAATATATATATAATAAATTAATTAATTTTTTAATAAATATTGAAATTAATAATTTTGATTTTTAACTTAATTAATAATTTCAATATTTATTAAAATTTTAATAAAATATTACTATATATATAATTATATTAAAAAATCAAAAATTTAAAATTGTATTTAATATGGTTAGATGTTTTTATGCATCATAAGTGTATCATGTTCGAGTCTCCTAAGATCACATTTTTCACTCATTACAATCGTATAACACATATACTATATTTAGTATTTTATATCATTAATACATGTTTGGCTCAATGGTAATCCCGTCCCACTCCCACCAAGGATACCCAGGTCTGAATCTTACCAAGGCCAGTTCCTTTTCTTTCATTTTTCTTTCTCCAATCGAATAACACATATATTATAGTTAGTATTTCATATCACAAATACTTGCTTGAGCCAATGGCAAACCTATGCCACTCCCACCGAGGATAACAAAGTTCGAATCTTTCTATGGGCAATTCCTTTGCTTTCATTTATCTTTCTTCAATTAGGTGACACGTGTCATCACCTGATTGAATAATTAATTTATTTTATTAGATTAAAATTATGACCAAATTGATAGATTGTGTAAATAACTAGGATCAAATATGTAATTATACCAATTTTATTTAACAGTCGCATCAAATTTTCCGTTTTTTACCGTTGGTCACTTAATCTGAACCATTTAAATAGTTAAGTTGTATATTTTCCAAAATTAAAAGTATAGTGGTCAAATTGACACCAACCACATAGTTAAGTGGTCATATGTGTAGTTTACCCAAAAAATTTTAAGTAATTCAAAATCTCACAAATTGACAAGCAAACTTGAACCAAAATGATTCTAAGTCAAATAATTTGTTCAAGCAAAATTTTACTAAGTGTTACAGCCCAAAACCAACTTGTACGCCAAGGTGTATCGATACAGTTTTTAGGTTATGAAATTTTAATTGACAAAGCATACATGTATTGTTTTACTCGTATCGGTACGATATTTTACCTGGCCTTAACTTAGCGCACCGATACGATAAGTCTCAGTATCGATACGGTTTCATCTGATTCGATTGCATTTAAAGTTTTTGATTGTTGCTTGTCAGTTATGATTTCAACAAAATTCAAATGGTCGTTAGACCGTATCGATACTCCCATATAGCGTATCGATACACTTTTTACAAAAGTTTTCCTCAGGATTCCAGTGAGCAAAATTCTTATCGATACGGTCATACAATATCGATACGCCCCTATTTTTACACTATACTCGTACCAATACGCCCTTATATCGTATCGATACGCCCCTCTTAAATGTGCACAATGGCTCTTTCTGTTTTGACACAGGTGTCGATACAATTGTTCGAGTACCGATACAATAGGTTGCATAAGTACATTTATTGCGGGAAAAATGAAGCCCAACGGCTCAATTGATGATCTCAACCACCAAAACGGCTAGAAATCAATGCAAGGGTATATAAACAAGTCTAAAAAATCTACAATAACAACTATTGAACAAACTTGCAACAATCCAAGCACAGATCCAAACCCTAGAGCTCTTAAAGTCAAATCCTTGTACTCCACTTGTTTAATTCTCAATTGTATAATCTTATTTCAAGTTTGGGGACTATTTAAGTGTAATTGGGCAATCTATCAACCTAGTTAGAGGCATTATTCATATTGTCAAACTTCTTTGTATTTGAGAGAGTCTTGGTTAATCTTTGGGTAGAAAGATTAACCGATTTGTAAGGTTTTCCAAATCCGAGAAAAGGTGACGAATTTCTAGTGAAATTAGTTTAAAATCCTTAGTGGAAGATAGTGGATGTAGAGCTTGTTCTAAGCTTGAACCACTATAAATTGCCTTGTCTTGAATTTTCCATTTTTCAATTTGCTCTTTCCAATTTTAAAAAGCCAATTGACCCCCTCTTGGCCATATTCGATTTGATTGATCAACTCAAAAATTGGTCTCAAAGCCTAACTCTTTAAGGGACTCACATCTACAAGAGAATATCCTAGAAGAAGATCAATCTACCTTCGAATCAAGCCAAGACATCTACCTCCGTCCAAAACTTCCTCGAGTCACAATCGATCACCAAGCCGCCATTTTTCAATGGGGATAATTATCCCTATTGGAAAAATAGAATGAGGCTCTTCATCAAGTGTAATGACTATGTCCTTTGTGATGTAGTGTGTTGAGTGCATAAATGTTCTATATTTTAAGCCTCATTTACCCATATTATTGATGCACTCAAGCATGTTTAGTTGCATTTAAGGATAGATTTTGTATAAACATCACATATGAATAATTATTGCACAGATGCTGCTGATTTCAGTTAATTCTTGCAGGTACATGTCGTGGCAGCATCTAGGGCAGCAGAGAAATAGTAGATAACTGCAAAGCTAGAGCAAAAAGGGTCGAAGCAAACTACCTTATTGTAACCCCCTTAGCCCGGTCTAGACGTTTAACCCGAACTACGAAGATTACATGGGGAAAACCAAAATCAACCTGAAAGTCAACCTTAATTTACGACCTTTTTTTTCTTTTTATCTTCTCTAGATGCATATTATTAACCTATAAGTTCAGCAAAATGATTAGGTGAAAGCGGCATAGCGATCAAAGTTCGATTCAGGGTTCAATTGTATACATTTGACTTTTAGGGACTAAACTATAAATACCATAAAATACAGAAACTTTCATGATTTTAAAGTTACCAATCCTCAATTAGTCATGTAACATGCCAACATGTCAAAATTCAGCTCAAACGGATCATCCAAACACATTCAATTGCACACACAAAATTTAGGGACCAAAATGCAACATTTCCAAACCTTAAAAGATACTTTTAACTGAAATTTAACTACCCGTATCGATGCAGTTGGCCCTGTATCGATACACGAGAAGACAGTAGCTAAAGAAGATTCAAGCGTATCGAAACGCTTCCTCGCGTATCAGTACGACCTTCAAACTTGGCCTAGGCGTATCGATACGCGGGCAATCCGTTTCGATACCCCTGTACAGAAATGCCTCATTTTGCCTAGCGTATCGATACACTTCCCCGTGTATCAATACACATACCAGATTGTCTTCAACTAACATCATTTAAACATACCAAATCACATTCAAACCAGCTCAAATCATGCATACAAGTTATACTCTATCTAATGAACTTTTAGACACCAACAAACAACAATTCATACCCATCAACCACTTCAAAACATGATGGCATTTAGCTATTCTAGCATGCTTGAGACATAAAGCTATTTAAAGGTAAAACACCACAAACAAGCCATATGACCATATAAAGGCCAAATACAAGTCCACAACCAGAAACTAAACATGCTCATAGCAACAAACACCACCAATCAAAATCAGAAAGTAGAAGTCCCACCCATTTCCACTTATTACACTAAGGTGAACCACATACATCTCTTTAACAAAGCCTTGGATTCCTCTTGCTTTTGGGTTGCCTTGAAATGTTCAATTCTATGCGTTGATGAAACAAATGAGTGTAAGCATATAGCTTAGTAAGGATCGCTAAACCACAATCATCAATGCATTTAACATAATTTGCAAAACCATCATTTTTATCACATGCTCTTTCATAAACCATGTCTATTCAAGACAACTTTGCATTTTATAATTACATGCTCATATGCATCACTTAAAACATCAATTAAACCATTGCTCATGCTTTACAAAGCATCTCATGCATTCTTGCATCAATTACGAGCATCTCGTGCTTCACATTATACATTTACATTATATTAGCTCACAAGTGAAAATCCATAAACGATTTTCATCACAAGACACAATCGGATACACAGATTACAAGCATTGTCCCACACGCTTCATACACACTACCGGACTACACAAGGCTCACACACGAGAGCAACCCTCAATCGTTGTGACACCCGTGGTGGAGTATAACGGTACAATCTCAACCCCTCAACACCACTCATCGGTAGTTGTATAATTCCACTAACGAGAGCATGAGACACATAACACAAGATCCACACACGGAATTAACAAACACCGTTGTGATCTTAACCTCAATCGTTAGGGTACTTGGATGGAGTATACGGTACAATCACAACCCCTCGACATCGAAGGCGACTTTATTCAGGGTTCACCCAATCCTATAGTCGGCTAACTATATCCGATTAAAGTAACCAAAAACTATTTCCATCACTTGCCAATATAATCATTTAACCACATTAATCCATTGTTTTACAACCATAACCACAATGCCACTTTCACAAGCATCACATGCTTAATATCATATGCATTCAACACATGCAAACCAAGGATCACTACCTAGTGCACCCTTAACATAATGACATTAAAATCCTGCATTAAACTATGCTTAAAAACAGTAAACAAATCCATTTTTACTTCAAGTGCAATTTCATCAAACATAACACATTTCCAAGAGATGGATTACCAGAACACTTACACTTGAGCTTAGTTAAGTGTATCAAACTTACACTAAGCTCCCAAGATCACCCTCAAAGCGTTACAAAGTAGGAAATTGCATTTCCACTCACCGACACGCGAAGCCTTGTTCGCCGACACGGAAATTACACCTCCAGAGCCTCCAAAATCACCTCGTTTGCTTTCGGATCAAGATCCCCTGTTTTCACATCATCAAAATAGAGATCTAAATGCATTAAAATGCATTCTAACACCAGCAACAATCCACACATTCGTTGCTCACCTAAACAACACCAAAATACCCATCCAAAGCAACTGAAAACTCAATCGATTGCTTCCTAAACCAAGCCCAGCCAACATACAACACTTCCAAAGCATTATAAACATCAAAACACATCCAACAAACATCCTAACCCAACCTTATACCTCCAACAAGCAAGATTCCACCAAAACACCCCAAAATCTCACCTAAAACAACCAAGAACCTCAAGGATCTCAAGGATTTCGTGATCTATGATATCAACACATCATTTTGACATATAAATCAACTTAGAACTCAATTAAAATCAACACAAAACAGAGCCCAACACATCAAGTCCGAAAATCAAGAATCACATCCCAATTTTGCAAGATTTTGCTCCTAATTCAAAACTATAATCAAAATTCAATTAAAAATCATAAATGAGAGTCAATAATCTTGGGAATTTCAATAAAGAACCTAGATTGAAGGTTAAGAACGGGATTTACCTCCAATCCTTGCTCCCTTGACAATTTGGCAAGTTTTCCCTCCAAAAATCTTGAAGAAAAAGAAGTGAATCTTGGAAAAAAGAGTTTAGAGAAGAAGAGAGGAATTTAAGAGAAAAGAAATCTGATGAAAAGTTGTTTGACAAATGAGAGAGGGAAAAGTAGTTACGTGGTTAAAACCTCTCTAATTTCTAATTTATTTAATATTTAATTAAAACCATTTTAATTCCTTTATTAAAACCCTTTAAAAACACATGTCAAATTGAAGGAATGCTAAATTGTACAAAAGCTCCCTAAAGATTCTAAGATTTTGACTCTCTTCTTGAAAATAGCATTTTTCCACAGTTTTAAAACTTTACAATTTGGTCACTACTCAAAATGTCCATTTTCAAAACCTTTTTTGTAAAATTGATTTGACCAACCTCTTAAACATATTTTTAGAAGATTTTAGCAATTTTTATCATAATTTTATCCTATCCCGATCCTTGATTTCCTTATATCACCTTACGCGATTCGAACCGTTCTCGACTGGTCCGATCCGATGTCTAAAACATCTAGGCCCAAAACCAAGGCGTTACACTTATACTTGCTATCGTGACATCTGCCGTGACAGAAGTGGCGACAATGAAGAAGAAGAGATGGAAAATTCAAAGTGGAGCTCGACAGATAGAGGATTTCAAGCCTAATTTTTAGAGACCACTTGCATTATTTTTGGAGCTCGACAAAGAAAGCTTTGCCCAAAGTTTGAGGAGAAAGTCAAAGCAAGAAGATATGACGAATAAAAGGAAGTCTACTCAGTGATTTAGTCTTTAAATGAATTGTACTTTAATTCGAACTAGTATTCTTGGTCATTATGAAAACTTGTACCCAAGGCCTATATATATGCTTGTAATTCGACCTAGAGAAGGATAACCTAGTTTGTAGCCGTCTTCCATCACAAACCTTAGTTTTTCCCCTTCTCCATCATGTTCTAAACTTCCTCCAGGGCTAAGGGTTGATCTTGTAAAGTAGTTGTAAGGGTTAAACTGTTTCCTAGGATTTTCTATTCAATTCAATAAAACTTCAAGTTTATTTACTCTGGTTTTCATATCTCATAAGAGTATCAGGAGAGCATTGTGAGGTTATTCATTTACTTAATATCAGGAGAGTTAAGTATACGAAAGGAGTAAATCTGAGTTTTCCAGTTTATGGTTAAACTATCTTGGCCTAGGGATAGGTACAAGGTTAAGTAGCTAAAGAAGAATCCACAAACATCGGTGTTCATCCTTTGATTCACGCCGGGAGGTATCATCAAAGACTTGTTCATCGACAGAACTTGTACCTAGGGATAGGATGAGTCACAACAAGGGTTCTTGCTGAACTTGAAGTACAGAGTTGTTGTTCGCTGCCGCGACATCAACAGACCTCTGCTGCGACAGGTGCTGCCGCGACAGGCTCGACGATAGACACAACAAAAGTCCTCTGAACAGTGCAACACCTGCATTACTGAACAAATCAATACCAGCCTATTTTCTCAATCTGATTCCTTTATCTATTTTAGTTTATATTCAAGAGTTCTCAAAACTTCTTATTAAATTTATCTTTTTCCTTGTGCAAGCTTTTAAATATAGAAGTATTTCCAGTCCCTGTGGAAACGATACCCGATACTTTGTATCACTATATTTCTTGCATCGTGTAAACTTGCACTCAATTGCGATAGTCTTATTTACACGCAACAAGTTTTTGGCACGTTTTTCGGGGACTGGCAACATACCTTTACCTTTAATTACTGCACTTTTAACTTTTAGTTTTATTTCTTTTCTGTTTCTAGTTGTTATATTTCCATGTGCTTTTCACAAGTTTGTTTTCTTTTGCTTATGCGCAGATCGAGCCGTGGTAAGGATCCTGAATAAAAACTAGATCCAAAAATTGATCGCAGATACCATCTCAGGAACCAAGCCCGACTCTTGATAGAAAGAAACCACTATCTTGAGGAAGGACTTGAAGCAATGGAGAACGAAGGACAAGGCAATGGGGCAAATAACAACAACAACAACAACCCCGAGGTTGATGTTGATCCTCCTGCTTATGTTCATGATAACCGGCAACCTCCTGTTGCCCCAGAAGCACTATAGACTTGCCGAGAATACATGGACAATGATCAAGTTGAACTGCAAACTACGCTCCCAGACGTGGAAGCTGAACACTTTGAACTAAAACCTGTGATGTTCGGCATGATAAATTTAGTCGGACAGTTTGGTGGTTCTGCTACAGAGGATGCACGTGAACATCTGAAAACCTTCCAAGTGATATGTGGATTATTCAGATAACCAGGAATAAGCCCAGAAGTACTGAGACTCTGATTATTTCCCTACTCATTGAGGGATAGAGCAAAAACCTGGTGGAATAAGTTAACGTCGGCTTCAATAAGAACTTGGGCGGATCTCTGTCGTTAATTTCTCTCCCATTTTAATCCTTCTCTTTTAACTGAAAGATTGCGTAACGAGATTGATACTTTCAACAGGAAGATGACGAACCAATCCATGAGGCGTGGGACCTTCTTACAAATCTCTTACGAAATAGCGCAATGCACGGATTCCCTGTATGGAACCAAGTCATCAGATTCTACAATGCTGCCAATGTACACACCCGAATGAGAATAGACTCGACATCCAATGGTTTGTTACTGTATAAAGAGCCAGAAGATTCAATGCTTGTATTGAAAAGGTTGGCAAAGAATGACGAACAGTTCCCCACGGAACGAAGAGGAGGAAGATGAGGAGATGTTTTCTGCTGAAAACCTACAGCGGAAGAACGAATCTAAGGCGGTGTTTTCTGCTGAGGAGATGTGTGAAAATTGTAGCAGAAACCACAATACAGAGGAGTGTCCCCTACAACTAGAAACGAGAATGTATGTTGGGAATTTCAACAAGAATAGAGGCTACGACTCCAACAATTACAACCCGAATTGGAGGAAGAAACCTAAATTCTCTTGGAGTAATCCAGATAATGCTCTGAATCCTCCTGTCCAGAATAATCAGAACCAAAGAGCCCCCAGAATACTGTCATAACAGCAGCCACAACAACAACCGGCATCATCCACGAGCACATTAGAATAGACCCTAGCGGCTTTCATATCTCAAATTGGAGCATATATGTCTAACATTGATCACTTTGTCAAGAAAACTGAAACATTCATGGATAAGACAAAAATGAGAATGACAATCCATGAGGTCACTTTAAAGTCTCTAGAAACACAGATGGGTCAGGTAGCACAGTTCATCAACACAAGGCAGAATGTAGGATTCCCTAGTGATATTTAGGTCACTAGAAAACCCACACACGAGCAGTGTAAAGCCATAACAACGAGAAGTGCGAAACAGCTGCAAGAGCTAAAAATTAAAGAAACACCTAGTAAGGAACCAACCCTACAGATACTTGCCGACGATACTGCCCCGACAGACGTGAAGCAACCTAATATCGCCACCCCTACCACGACATCAGAAGAATTGGAGGAGACGATAGAAGAAATTGAAGAATGTGAGCTTCCACAAATTCAAATTCCAAGTGAAGGACGTCTCGAAGATTACCGTCCTCCACCCCCATTCCATATCGGTCAGAAACATGAGTACCAGCTTAAGAAGATCTATGATGTTTTTAAGTAAGTACATATCAATATTCCGCTGTTGGAATCCATTAAGCAGATGCCTGGTTATTCAAAGTTCCTTAAAGATGCAATGTCCAGGAGATCCAGACTTGGGGAGTTTGAAACTGTAATGATAACAGAAGGTTGCATGGCAATCCTACATAACCGAACACCCCCAAAGAAGAAGGATCCTATGAGTTTCATTATCCCATGCATAATCCGTGGCCAGTATAGGGGTAAGGCACTTTGTGATCTTGGTGCTAATATTAATCTAATGCCCAAATCTGTTTTTCAGAAATTAGGTATTGGGCAAGCAAGACCCACATCAGTCGTGCTGCAATTAGCAGACCGCTCTTACGTACAACCGGAAGGAAAAATTGAAGCCATTCTGGTAAGAGCGGATAAATTTATATTTCCTGCTAACTTTTTTGTTTTAGACTGTGAAGCATATGAGAATGCACCGATCATCCTAGGGCGACCCTTCCTAGGCACAAGCAGAACAGTGATCGATGTAGAGAATGGAGAACTGACTATGAGAGTCAATGACCAGCAGATAAAGTTAAATGTTCTCCAGGCCATAAAACAAATTGATGTACATGAAGAGTGTAAGTTAATATCAGAGGTAATTTTAGGCAAACCCTGCATCTGATCAAGCTGTCACGACAAACAATTTCGTCACTGTCGCCACAGCCACCTCTAAGACTGCCACGACAGCACTGGTGACATCAACTCCTCAGACAATGACACATCTAATACTGAAGGTCTTGAGGAGGTAAACTGGATAGGCACGCGTCCAGGTAAGTTCTTTGAACCTTTGAACTATACCTCTAATGAACATATGATTCAAAATCCTTCCATAGATCAGCCACTTGCCTTAGATCTTAAACCCCTGCCTGGGCAACTTAAATATGTTTTTCTTGGTCTCAATGACACATTGCCCATACTCATCTCTTCTAAGTTGATGCAGGAACATGAACAACAGCTGACCAGGATGCTACAGTAGCATAAGAAGGCAATTCGATGGACCATTGCCGATATACTGGGCATCAGTTCGGCCATTTGTATGCATAAGATCCTCTTGGAGGATGATCATAAGCCGATGATAGATGCTTAGAGACGACTAAACGAAGCCATGCGAGAGGTGGTACGAAAAGAAATTATCAAGTGGCTTGACGCTGGAATTATTTACACTATCTCGGATAGCAAGTGGATGAGTCCTGTGCAATGCGTACCCAAGAAAGGAGGCATAACTGTCATAACCAACAAGGAAAATGAGCTAATCCCAACCAGGACTGTGACCGGTTGGAGTGTTTGTATGGACTACCGGAAGCTTAACAAAACTACCCGGAAGGACCACTTCCCCTTACCTTTTATTGACCAAATGCTAGATAGATTAGCGGGAAAACCTTACTATTTTTTCCTTGATGGTTATTCAGGTTATAATCAAATAGCCATTGCAGCGGAGGACCAAGAGAAGACAACCTTCACATGCCCCTACGGAACCTACACCTTTAGGAGAATGCCATTTGGACTGTATAATACACCAGCAACTTTTCAGCGGTGTATGATGGCAATATTCTCTAACATGGTGGAAGATTCCTGGAGATCTTCATGGATGCCTTTTCCGTCTTTGGAAATAGTATCAATGATTGCCTAGGTAATTTGAAGAAGGTGCTTGAAAGATGTGAAGAGGCAAACCATGTACTAAACTGGGAAAATGCCATTTTATGGTAGATGAGGGCATAATGCTGGGACACAAAGTCTCCTGTCGTGGCATAGAAGTGGAAAGCCAAAATCGAAGTCATTGAAAAATTGCCGCCACCCACCACAGTTAAGGGCATTAGGAGTTTGTTAGGACACGGAGGTTTTTATCGTAGATTTATTGCTAATTTTTCTAAGATCACAAAACCCTTGTGTCTTTTGTTGGAATAGAATAAAGCCTTTGATTTCAACACCGAATGCATTGAAGCATTCAAAACATTGAAAGAGAAGCTGGTAACAACCCCAATAGTACAGCCATCGGACTGGAGTTTACCATTCGAGATAATGTGTGATGCTAATAACTATGCTGTAGAGGCAGCACTAGGGCAAAGGAAGAAGAAACTCTTCCACGTAATATACTATGCCAACAAGACCTTAAACGATGCCTAGATAAACTACACTACAAAAGAAAAGGAGTTGCTAGCTGTGGTATTCGCCTTCGACAAGTTCAGACCATACATACTTGGAACAAAAGTGGTGGTTCACACGGATCACTCAGCAATAAAATACATGTTCACCAAAAAGGATGCACGACCAAGATTGATATGTTGGATTCTGTTGCTGCAAGAGTTCGATATAGAAATCAAAGATATAAATGGAACAGAAAACCAAGTAGTTGATCACTTGTCAAGACTGAAGATGGGAAAGGATCAAGATAAAAAAAGGTTAACATACAAGAGACACTCCCAGATGAGCAGTTATTCACTCCCACAAGCACTGCAAACGGAAGCCATGGTGACATGTAAGCTTTCTGAAATTCCTTGGTATGCTGACATAGCAAACTATCTTGTTAGTGGTTTATTACCTCCTGAACTTAACTACCAAGCAAGGAAGAGGTTCCAAAATGATGCAAAACATTATTATTGGGATGAACCTCTTCTATTTTAGCATTGTGCATATCAGATTATCAGGAGATGCATACCAAAAGAAGAACATGAAGAAGTACTCCACCATTGTCATGTTGCTCCTTATGGAGGACACTTTGGAGGAAATAAAACTCCTACCAAAGTTCTGCAGTCTTGTTTCTTTTGCCCTACACTGTTCAAAGATGCACAAGCTTTTTACAAGCGTTGTGAAAAATGCCAAAGGACAGGAAACATCATTAGAAGGCATGAGATGCCCCTGCAGAACATTCTCGAAGTCGAAATTTTCGATGTTTGGAGAATGACTTCATGGGACCGTTCCCAGCCTCTTGTGGGAACTTGTGTATACTGCTGGTAGTTGATTATGTGTCCAAGTGGGTAGAAGCCATCGCTACACAAAAGAATGATGCCAAAATCGTTCAAAGATTTCTACACAAACACATGTTCCCAAGGTTTGGCATCCCAAGGGCAATCATTAGTGATGAGGGTAGACATTTTGACAATAGGGTAATTGCTAGTGCATTGAAGAAGTATAGAGTTAAACACAGAATCGCAACAGCATATCACCCTCAAACCAATGGGTAGGATGAGAACTCAAATAGAGAACTGAAGAACATTCTGGAAAAGATGGTTAAGCCAACTAGGAAGGTCTGGTCTCTTCACTTGAATGATGCATTATGGGCCTACAAGACTGCATTCAAAACACCATTGGGAATGTCACCCTACAGACTCAACTATGGAAAAACATGCCACCTACTTGTCGAGATAGAACATAAAGCATACTGGGCTATCAAGACAGTTAACATAGACTGGGACAAAGCATGGCAGAAAAGGTTGTTGGACTTAAATGAAATTGAAGATATTCAAACCATGGTCTACGACAACACCAGAATCTATAAAGACAAGACAAAGAAGTGGCACGACAGAAAACTGCATCCACGACAGTTCACACCAGGCTAAAAGGTGTTGTTGTTCAACTCCAGGTTGAAGCTCTTCCCAGGAAAGTTAAAGTCTAGGTGGTCTGGACCCTTTCATGTAGTTCAAGTTTTTCGCCATGGTGCCATCACAATAAGATCAATCAAGGACGGTCATCAATTCAAAGTCAATGGACAGAGACTCAAGCACTATCAGGGGACTAAAGCCCCAAGAGAGAAGGAAGTGGTTACTTTAGGAGATGCCCCTCAAGGAATCCCTAATTTAACTTAGTTTAATTTTATTGTAATTTGTTTAATTTTATTGCTTTAAGAAATAAGAATTTAATATTAGTTTATTTTAGTTTTCAGGCAAATAAAGAAACAGAGGAAAAGGAAGGAATGAAGCAGCCCATTACATTCACCTCAGCCCAAGAAGCCCAAGAGAGAGCTTAACGGTAACAAGGCTGTCGTGACAGCCGGTCGGCAGCTGTCGCGGCAGACGCGCAAAGACAGCCTGTCACCAAGCTGTCGCGACAGACACACAGCAGACATAGGAAAATTACGGAAACATGTAACAGACGCGTCAGGAAAATGCGTGACAGCTGGCTTCGTTCTTCACCCCACCCGTTACGGCTTCAACGGGCAGAAATCCTATTCTATATAAGCCCTCACTCCTATTTCATTTTTCACCTTCATTCTACTCTTTCTACTCTGTTTTAGAATATTTTAGCTTTTCAGTATTTTCTTTCCTTTTTGTTTCCACACTACCCTTACGATGACAATGAGATCAACCCGAAAAAGTGCTGCCTCCACCTCTACCGCGGCAGTCTCCACTCCCACTCACAGCAGAATTCGTAGAAGGTTTGCCTCACCAGAATCGGAGAAAAGATATTATGAATCTTTTCATAAAAGAGAAATGTGGGAGGAAAGGGGCTTTACCTACCTAAAGAAGACCGTATATCTAGGTCTAGAAGGATTCATCGCCAAAAGGATCATTGGGCTGAATTGGCAGATGTTTGCGGAACAACCCGATGAGATGAATGTCACACTTGTCTAAGAATTCTATGTTGCCGTCACCTCTAAGGGCACCTCTACAGTCACCATTAGGGGTAAGGAAATCAAATTAGAACCTGCCTACATCAACTCTATGTATGGCATGTATGTGGGCTGGAAGGAGGACACACACAGCAGGTTCATCAGTAATCTGTCGCCGACAGACTATGATGACATCATGGCAGACCTCACCGAAGAAGGAACCAGCTAGAACAAGGACCCAAAACATCGGTGGACGGTCAGAAGAACTTAATTAACGCCTACTGCCAAGGTGTGGAACCACTTCGTAAAGAAGCATCTCATGCCCACGTCTCACAACATGATAGTGGACCGACAAAGGCTGTCTCTCGTACACTCCATCATCAATGAACGACAGATCAATGTGGGAAAATACATCCTCGATGGAATCCACGAGTGTGCGCTGAAGGATAAGGGCCCCCTCTTCTTCCCTTATTTAGTCACAGCCCTTTGTCAAGCCAACAACGTCCCTGAAATTGATGAGGATGTAAAGATCCAGGGCAAGGGATGGATGCAGCAAAATCTTTATAGCTTTATGGAACTAAAAGCAGCCACTCCAATGGCTTACATCGACCCCTCTGCCACGACAGAGCCCACGACATAACAAGACTCAATAGAACCTGTCGCGGCAGAGCCTGAGCAGACAGAACCTGCAAGACCAGTATGAACCTCCTCCAACCAAATAATTCAACTGCTGCAAAGAATGGAGGCACGGCAGAAAGGCTACATGTAGTATATGAGGAACTTCCACACTGCTACGGTAAATTTCATTAAAGTTGAACTTAATTATCCCAACGTGCAGTTCCCTCCTTTTCCAGAAAACCTTTTTCTACCCCAACACCTGTCGCCACACCGACAGCTGCCTCCGCCTCGCCATGTGCCACGGCAAAAGCCAACGACATAAGGTCTGCATTTCCTTGAAGAGCCAAGAGAAAGGAACCACTACCAGAAATTAACCTGAAATATTTCGAAGGTTTCTCCTCCTCTTCAGTCTGGCAAGATGACTCAGACTCCAAACCCTCCGTCATCCGCTAAATAGCCAAGGACTTCTATACGATGAAGAAAAAGAACCTGGATATCGATGTAGAGGGACCCTGCCGCGACAGAGCAGACGGTAGCACCAGCAACAACAAAAGCGACAATGAGCTTGAGATTCTAGACAAAGCTCCAAAATTTTCACCTACAAGAATCCATCCACCTCGCGAGGCAAATAAGAAGGTAGCCTCCTCCTCTCCAGCCACAAAGCCAGCCTCTGCTACAAAAGAAACTATCTGCCGACAACTCTGGATAGACAGCAGCAGTGAGGACAGCACTTCAACTTAAGTTCTTTTACTCTTTCTGTCGCCTGTGTTTTTATTTGAAATTTGTGATGCATTGAGGGCAATACAACCCTCGAGTTTGGGGGTAGGGAGTCCTTCTTTTATTAATGAACTTATCTTATTTTGTGTTTCATTACTATTTTTTGTGTCAAAAAAATTGGCTTAAGTTTTTGAACTTTTGTTATCTGTCGCGGTACTTACTGTCGTGACAGTAGCTTTAGAATATTTTAGGAAGTATGTAGAGCCTTGCTATAGTTCTGAACTCTTAAAAACACCTTTGTGACTTATATGTTTTTAAGACTCTGTTAGCAAACATAGAATAGGAAGCTTAGCCACTTGAGTTAGAAAGAAAACTAAGAATCAGATTACTCCTAGAGGTGCCTAACATTGGCTCTAGGAAATTAAGCTAGAGGTGCCCGAAATTAGCTCTAGTAAAAATAGAAAAACTTTAGAAGAAAACTAGAGGTGCCCGAAATTGGCTCTAGTTAAAAATTATTTTTGAAGTAAAATTGAAGTAAGTTAAGTAACTATTCTGGATTTTAAAGAGTCTAAGTTCATATTTGTTCACAAAACATGCACACACTTACACGAGAATTATAGTATTACTCCGGATAAATCCATAACATTCGAAGAGGTATTGATCTTGATGGTGAAGGTGTTGTAGGTAATGGTTGTTCATTGAATTAAGCCAAAGCCAAAAATATTCATTCTTAGTTATATTGCATTTGCTTGAGGACAAGCAATCACTTGAGTTTGGGGGTGTGTTGAGTGCATAAATGTTCTATAATTTAACCCTCATTTACCCATATTGTTGATGCACTCAAGCATGTTTAGTTGCATTTTAGGATAGATTTTGCACAAACATCACAGATGAATAATTATTGCACAGATGCTGATGATTTCAGTTAATTCTTGCAGGTACCTGTCATGGCAGCATCTAGGGTAGCAGAGGAACAACATATAACTGCAAATCTTGAGTAAAAAGGGTCAAAGAAAACTACCTTATACTTGCTGTCGTGACAGAAGTGGCGACAGTGAAGAAGAAGAGATGGAAGAATGCAAAGTGAAGCTCAACTGATAGAGCATTTGGAGCCTAATTTTTAGAGACCAGATTCATTATTTTTAGAGTCCAGAAGCACAAAGAAGTCTACTCAGAGATTTAGTCGATAAAAGAATTGTACTTTAATTTGAACTAGTATTCTTGGCCATTATGAAAACTTGTACCCAAGGCCTATATATAAGCTTGTAATTCGACCTAGAGAAGGATAACCTAGTTCCTAGCCGTCTTCCATCACAAACCCTAGTTTTCCCCCTTCTCCATCATGTTCTAAACTTCCCCCAGGGCTAAGGGTTGATCTTGTAAAGTAGTTGTAAGGGTTAAACTGTTTCTTAGGATTTTCTGTTCAATTCAATAAAACTTCAAGTGTTTTTACTCTGATTTTCATATCTCATAAGAGTTTCGGGAGAGCATTGTGAGGTTATCCATTTACTTAATTTCGGGAGAGTTAAGTATACGAAAGGAGTAAATACGTGTTTTCTAGTTTATGGTTAAACTATCTTTGCCTAGGGATAGGTACAAGGTGAAGAAGTTAAAGAAGAATCCACAAACATCGGTGTTCATCCTTTGATTCACGCCAGGAGGTATCATCCAAGACGTGTTCATCGACAGAACTTGGACCTAGGGATAGGACGATTCACAACAGAGGTTCTTGCTGAACTTGAAGTACAAAGTTGTTGTTCGCTGCCGTGACATCAACAGACCTTTGCCGCGACAGGTGCTGCTGCGACAGGCTCGACGACAGACACAATAGAAGTCCTCTAAACAGTGCAACACCTGCATTACTAAACAAATCAATACCATCCTTTTTTCACAATCTGATTCTTTTATCTATTTTAGTTTATATTCAAGATTTCTCAAAACTTTTTATTAAATTTATATTTTTCCTTGTGTAGGCTTTTAAAGATAGAAGTATTTTCAGTCCATGTGGAGACGATATCCGATACTTCGTATCACTATATTACTTGTGTCGTGTATACTTGCACTCAATTGCAATAGTCTTATTTACACGCAACATAGTGGAAGATGGGCCAACAATTCTGATGAAGAGAGATGAAGAAGGAAGGCTAGTTCTGAAAACAAGAGCGGAAATGACTGATGGAGATCGAAGAAGACTTCAAGTGAATGAAAAGGCTCTTCACATCATCTTTTGTGCAATTGGACCCAATATGTATGCAAAGATTTCATCTTGCACAAGTGAAAAGAAAGTGTGTGACAAGATAGAGACCACCTACGAGGGCACCAACGATGTAAAGGAAACCAAGATTGGGATCCTTAATTTGAGCTATGAAAACTTCAAGATGAAGCTGGATGAGAGCATCTCCAAGATTTTTGATAGGTTCTCCCTCATTGTAAATGGTCTCAAGTGCTTCGGTGAGATCATTACCAAAGACAAGCTAGTTCGGAAGCTTCTTTACTCTTTTCCTGAATCATGGATGAGAAGAGAACCACAATCATCGAGGCCAAGAACTTGAAGAATTTGAATCTCGATGAGTTGGTGGGATGTCTCCTTACTCATGTGATCATGAAGCAAGGAAGGGAAGAAGAAAATAAGAGATAAGAGAGAATAGTGTAGAAGCAAGAGGTAGAGAAGAAAAAGCAAGGAATTGCTCTCAAGGCATCTCAAGAGGAAAGCAATTCTAGTGAGGATGATTTTTAGGAATTGGCTATGATAGCTACGAGATTCTCTCAGTTCATGAAGTCCAACACGGGTAGAAAATTTCAATGGAGAAAGACTTCAAGAACAAGAACAAAGAAGAGAATATGGATCAACTCATTTGTTATGAGTGCAAGAAGTCTGGGCACATAAGATCAGATTATCCTCAACTTAAGAAAAAATGGGGCTCGATAAGAAGAAAAAGCGAAAAGCCCATATTGCCAATTGGAGTGATGAAGAATCATCATCCGATGAAGAGGAGAGGAGAGACGTGAAAGAACTCTCCAAAGCCATTACCATTGCTGAGTCATTAAAGGATCATAGTCTTGATCGAAACAAATCACCCAAGTCCAAGCCACGAAACCGAGATAGATCCAACGAGAATGAAAGGGAGGAGTCATCGAATGGTAGTGGTAAGCCATCGAATGACAAATCCTTTCGATTCACAAGGCCTTGGGAGAGAAAGGACCAAGGTCTAGTGAAGTGCTATCATTGCGCTGGACCCTGCCTCATTCGTGATTGCCCGAAAAAGACAAACCTTTCAACCATTCGAGGAGGAGATGGAGAAGAGGACGAGTTTGCCCAACTTGGTTCCATCGTGAGTTCGCTTCAAGCCAAGAGTGGCAGAAAGAAGAAGGGACTTATGTTCGTGGACGTGGAAGTTTCCGGCAAAAAGCTAAGCGCGCTTGTGGACAATGGTGCATCTGAACTGTTCGTGTCCGAGCAAACAACCAAGCACTTAGGCCTTCGAGTTGAGAAGGCGAGTGGATGGGTAAAGACCGTCAATTTTGAGGAAGATCCAATTACAGGAATTGCAAATGGCGTGGATCTTCGAGTCGAAGATTGGCACGGTAAAGCTTTCATCAAGGTAATTCATTTAGATGATTACGATTTTATTTTGGGTTTATCTTTCCTTGAACGGGTTGATGCACTTATCTTGCCCAAGAGGGATGTTTTGTGTATTTTAGATCCCCCCAAACAATGTGTTGTGCCAGTGAAGCGAGTTGCAGACAAGAACACCAAGGCGTTAGTAACAATCCGTTTCGTCGAGGGAGTGCCCAAGACAAGAGTCAACGATGACGAGACCATGGAAGTCTTCGAGGCAAAGGGACGAGTCTTTGAGGAGATCAAAGAAGAGAAGCCTTTGGAGTTGCCAAAGACTTTGCCACCAAGGAGCAAGGTGGTTTGTGAGATCGAGTTCCCATCTGAGTTTGATGAAGTGGATCGAGTTCCAAAGGAAGAAGGGCTTGCACTTTTCTATGACGAGTTGCAAGCCGATTTTGTCGAGTGGTCAAAGTCCATGGACGAGTGGTATGAGCCCATAGAACCGAGCCAAAGCACCGTGATGGAATTGATGCCCAAGACATTGACGAGGGGCCAATCCATGCCAACAACACTTGCCTTGGGTATCGACAAGGCATAGTGGATCGAGCCGACAAGGACCTTGCGTCCAAGGTAAGTGATTCTTTATATGAATAATCGAGTCTAACCCAGGGTCATTTGGTTGTTTTTAAGAAGCCTACAAGACTGAACAAGGAGCCAAATTGAGTCGTGGGGCGAGCAGCTATCCTAGTCAAGTCACGCGACAAGGATAACGAGGAATCGAGTGAGGAGGTAGTTGGCGCAAGTCGAGAGCCTCCAACCTTCATCCAAGCCGAGGGACAAGTGCTAGAGAGCACCAAAGTAGGGCTATTCCATGACCCCGCCATCATCACTTGCCTTGAGTATCAACAAGGCATAGTGAAGCCACCCGACGAGGACATTATATCCATGGTAAGGGAGCCAAACTCTTATGAAAATTCGAGACTAACTTGCTTTGTTTCCATTCACAGGTTGCTTGGGAGATCAAGCAAGGAGCCGAGTCGAGTAGTGAAGAAAGTAGGTGAGAAGGCCTACGAGATGGAGTTTCCATCGAAAGAACAAGTGGACCTTACCATCGTTCCTAAGCCGTTGGACGAGGATGCCGATGGCCGAGAGTGGAGCAAGCAGAGCCAAGTAAAAAGTAAGGCGGACGTCTCCTTCGATGAGGAGACACCACCCATCGAGACGGACCGAGAGCCAAGGCACGAAGGCCATGCACATTGCACGAGAGTTCCCTTAGCCGAGCGGGAACATGACGAGGAGCCGAGGTCGTTCGAGGATGAGACGACCGAGACTCATCATCGCCTATTGACGAGGGCGTCGATAGATTCAGTGGGGAGAATGTCACGGACCAACTTCCCACGACTGAGCAATGCCACACCCATACGTGCTTGCCTTAGCGTACCACGTCCTTCACCGGACCGAGGGACCCAAGTAGACGCCAACACCATACACAAGGGGGCCATGCACAACGCCCTATGTGGTGTCCATGTTCGAGAGAGCCGAGCCGAAGCACTTCCAGCACACCATGGGGCCAAGTCAAGCACCCCATCTGCTGCCCACGAGAGTAGGACCCGAGGGGGCACGCTACACGCACCTGAGGGGGTCTTGCCAAGCACCCTCCATGCATCCCAAGCCATGGAGCCCGAGTATGCACCTGACGTGCATATCAAGGAGGCCGAGTCTGCACCTGACGTGCACACCGAGGGGCCTAGGGGAAGCCCATCCGAGTTGCCCACACCCCTAGGGCCCGATTTAGCACCAAGCATGCTACCAAGAGGGTTTTGGACACAAGAATCGGGCCATGCCAAGCCTAATCCGCCCAAGAGACCAAGACCCTTGTTGAGTTGTCATCTTTTGACCAACACACAAGGAAAGCAATCCACCATGAAGCCAACTTGGGGAAAGTCTTCCTTGCCAACAAATATCTGATGTCAGAGCCATTGTATCTTAGGCAACTTTGGTTATATGATAGTGTTGCCATGTTTAGGAGAGAGAGGATTCATCCATAGCCCTTGGATCGAATCACCCTTTGTTGTTAGATCGAGAGGGCCAAGGCTATAAATAGAGCCTTCCTCACCCCTTGTAAATTCATCTTTCATTCTTTGAGTATTTTCTTGAGTAAAGAGTTTTAGAGCTTTTCTCTTCATCATTTTTCCTTGCCTTCCCATTTTTCCAATCAAGCTTCCGCCTATCTTATTTCTAAGCACTCTTGCTTAGCAAATTTGAAGGCTGAATTAGTCCATCGACTTAGTTCGACAACTAAGGCCGCACAGATCAGCTAGTCAGAACCTAGACCCATGACAATATGCATGACCGTTTCTTTGCATAGCTTAAAGGGCATCATAATCATTTATCACAAGGTAAAAACCTTTTAGCCTCACCATGATACATTATCCCATATATTGGCATTAGACTGACCAAAACCATATCAAAGCATTTCTTAAGAAAACACATTGGATACTCGGATTTCTGTGGTGGTTCATTTAAACACACACTTACATCCACCAATCGAAGAAAAATATAGTGGCATTCCACTCTTTGATGGTTGCGGTTCTCAATGGTCAGAGAAAAACACGGTGGCATGCTACACCCTCAACGAACCATGGCGCAACTTATTATAATGCACTTAAAACCCTATGGCATGCCAACTACATCTGATAACATTTAATTCATTGTCACCTAGCCAATATATACTTTCAAACCATGTGACCTCATTGTCTTTCTACATGCATTAATCAACTCATTTACCTTTGCAAAAGCCATGTTTGTAATCAACATGTATTCTCCTTTCGAAAACCATTAGCCAAGCCTCATAGGCTTTCACATATAATATCATTTGCAATGCATTTCACATGGAAAAATCATATATAAACAGTAGATAACAAAACATGTTTGATGCCAAATGATATGCTTAAACAACATGGACCAAAACGGAGAGATCGAGAGAAGAATCGACATTTACTTACTTTCGAGTTTAACCAAGCTTGCTAGGATTAGATTAAACTCCAAGGTAACTTTTCAAACCTTTTAAGAGCTTCAAAACACAATTCCACTCACCGACAACGCAACGTTTTCCTCGCTGATGCAAAATCAAGCTTCTCACGCCTCCAATTCTTCACCAAACTTTAAAGGATTGATCTCCCCTCTTTTATCCATATAATAACAGAGGATTAATGCATCGTTATGTATATAAAATTGCAGCAACATCAATCTCCACCAACACACTTCTAAACTCTATCAAATGACATCCAAAAACAACTAGAATCTACTCAAATCTTCATCTAAACAAAGCCCAGCAATAACCCAACAATTTGAACATCCTAACATCATCAATTAACATATTAAAACACTAACAAATCCACCATATACCTCCAGCAAACTCAGAACACAAAGAACACCTAAAAATATAAATATTTACAACCTAGAAAATTAGCAATTCAATTAGTTTCGAGATTTATTTTGTAAATCTCATTACATAACATTAATATATACTTTAAATGGGATCTAAACCCATGAAGATAATAATAATTCATATCCATAAAAAACCAATCCATTTCTTAATTAAAACTAACATTAAACCTTTAAATCATAATTTTATCATCAAAACATATCAAAATCAATTGCAAAGGATCAAGAACTTGGAAATTTCAGTAAATAACCTTTTATTAGAGGAGATAAAGAAAAATCACCTTTAATTGTAGACTCTCTCCTTAATTGGCTTGATTTGAAGAAATCCTATAAGATTGAAGTATAAGAATAACATAGAAACAAAGGAATCCATTGTTGAAATCAAAAGTAGATTTAGAAAGATTGATACCTAAGCTTTTTAGAGAGGAAAAAGTAGTTCGGATGCTGAGAATTTTAGAGAAAAAGTTTGGAGAAAGGTAGTTACGTAAGAAAGCATTTTGGCTAATTAAATCAAAACCAATTAAAACCTTTTTATCCAATTTATTAAATCATTTAAAAATAGATAAAATTAATGAAAAATTCTGATTAATCCAATTGGTTTAATAGCTCCTTAAAGATTCTAAATTTTGACCCTTTTATGCTTTAGTCAGTAAAATAGTTTTGAAATCCTTACATTTTGGTCACTAAACCAAAATGTCCATTAATCCGAATCAATTTTGTCAAGTTTCCAATTCATTTATATTCAAAACATCTATTAAACATTTTAGGGTATTTTTGCATATTTTATTTTGCCCAAAAATCATCTATTTAAATTTATTTTCTGAAACCAGTCGAACTAGCTAACCCGGTTCACATGAACCGTCTAATCAAACCTCTAATCTTCTAGGTACAAAATTAGGGCATTACAGTCATCATTAAATTCAAATCTTAAACCTCGATATTATCTTTTGCAGTTGAGCTAGACGGTTAAAACAAGGAAATGATGTTATTGAATTTCCTAAGTTTATGTGGAACGACCCTATTTCCATATACTACCATTTATCTATATTTGAGATTAGGAACTTTTTATATGACGGATTCAACACCCTATCAAATTGGCATCGTTGTCGGGGAATTCGGCTAAAATTACTAATTTCATTTACTATTTTAATCTATGACCAGGTCGTTACTAGAAAAAAAACAAACTCTCTTGCAATACTTTTATGAGGGACTACTTCCGATGGAAATGAAGGAGATCGATGCGGCAAGAGAAGGAGCATTGGTTAACATGACTCCTCAAAGGGATAGAGAGTTGATTTCGACAATGACCATAATGCCCAACAATTTTGCCCAACCACTAAAATCACAAGACGAGTTCATGAGATAAGTACTCATTCCTTGGAAGCTAAAATCAAAAAAAAACTTACTGACGTGGTTCAAAATATGCTTGTAGGAAAAATAGGTCTGGCTCGCCTATGTCGAATTTGTACCATGTCTGACCATCCAACTGATTATTGCCCATTCTTATAAGAAGATACTTCGTTAACATGAAAAAACATTCCAGCAGAAGATTAAGATGCATTTATAAGAGATTGACAAGAGGATGAGCAAACTTGCAGTAGCTTTGAGTCACTTGGAGTCCTAAGGAAAATTGTGGTCTTAGACCAAATCAAACCCACGCAAAATGTGAGTGCCATAACCTTGAGGAGCAAAAGTGTTATTAAATCTGAAGCTGACAAGATTCGCAACTTCGATTGCACCAAGTAGAAAGATGAACTGGAGCCTTCAAAAAAGATGATAGTATCGTCACCTTACGTAGTGCCTCCTCTATTTTCAAGAAGGCTCGTAAAGCAAAAAAAGAATCCTAGGAGGAGAACTTAGAAACCTTCTGTAAAGTTTATAAAAGATTTGTGCACGAACAAGAAGAAACTTTTCGGGAATGAAAATGTAAATTTAGGTGAGAGTGTTTCTCTAATTCTTTAAAGAAAAATACCACCAAAATATAAGGATCAATGCATGTTTGCACTTTATGAAAAATAGACAATGTAGGTATTAAAAAGCTATGTGTGATTGATAAAAAATTGGAACCGGGTGGATGGATAGGACTGATGTAACCCCCTCGACCCTTCCTAGTCGCTAGACCTGAAACGAGAGGATCACATTAGGTTTGCCGAAGCAAATCCAAACTTACTAACTCGAATTACAACCTTTTTTTCTTTTATCTTATCTAGACACGACAATAAGTCTAAGTAATGGTTCAAGTTTGATATGAGACAAACATCAATTAGGCACTAAATTACACATACGAGCATTTTAGGGACTAAATAATAATTAAATTGACATAAATACAGGGACTTAACCAAATTTGAGGTTACCAACCATTAATTAAGTAGGTTTCATGCAATCGTGTGAACTTTCATCTCGAACGATTTATTCAAACACATCCAATTAATATAAAAACATTTAGCGACTGAAACATAAAGAATGAAAACTATAGCATGCTATTAACTGCTAAAAACGTCCATGCATATCGGTACATGGGATCTCGTATTGATATAGTATGGTGCGTGCCGCTACGCAATCCTCTATACTGATCCTGAATATTCCAGTAGCCAAAGGTTTGTACAGTTACGGCTTGCACTATACTAGTACCCAGGCTTAAAATCTACCTCTTAGGTCTGGTATCGACCCTGTGTACCGATACAAAGGGTGTTGTACCGGTATGAGCAAGCCTGTAATGCCCATTTTGCTTGGTTTCATCTCTAAAACATACAAAACATGCTTCAATCGCTCTAACATGCTTCCCAAATATATTCCACATATGAAGCACACTTTAAAGCATTTGAGAACCAACAATCAAGCAATATCCACAACCAACACTTAAACTAGAGGCATGCTTCCTAATTGCATAAAACCAACATGTTCAAAATACAAATTAATGCTTGAAATAAACTAAACATGCTATCAAACATCTATACTTTCTATCCAGGACTTGATCATGCTCCCAAAACCCAAGCATAAGCATCCAATCATTACTTTCATAACAAGGTATTTTAATGCATATAATTTCCATACTTGGTTCTACTAAAAACATATCATAGCATGCTTCAAAGACCATCAAAACAACAAGGAACAAGGTCTGAAAATCAATTCCAAAACATATTACAAATTCCCCAAAATGAAATGACACATTGCCTTATTAACCATAATTTCAAACTAGTTTTCATACTCGATACAAAATGGAATTTTTGGGATCCTTTTGCCTCGAATGCAGCCTCGAACCTCTACTTCTCTACAAAGATGAAATGGGAGCATAAACAATGCATGCTTAGTGAGGATGCTCAACAAATATTTATCAATGCAATTTAAAACCGATTAAGAAATCATGCTTTCACAACTAACTTTTCATTCTCAAAGCATTTAATAAAAATGCTAGATCAAATCATACGCATTATGCTTTCAATCTTGCTTTACATCATATATTCATATATTGGGAAAATATGTGACTAGTTAAAATCATGAATATTTAATCATAAATCTCATCAGATACTCGGATTATGGTGGTGAGAGTCTTTCAATTACTTTTTAATGGTAGCAATAGTCTTTCAACTGCCTTTTTAATGGTAGCAATAGTCTTTCAATTATCTCAAAGCCACGGATACCATCAGCCCCAATAATGTCTTTCAATTACCTCAAAGTCGCAGAATGATCGATCGATTAGGCTCTTAGCCCTTTACAATTTATAGTGCACTTTCCTGAGAAATAGATCAAAGTTGTGGCTCAATTCTTTGCCACTTAGCTTAGTGACTACATGGGAAGATCTATGCCAGAAATTTTTATTGCGTTTCCAGCCACCTAAACTTAATGTCAAGTTGAGAAATGAGATCATGGCATTTAGACAGGCTAATGACGAGATCTTATATGATGCCTAGGAGAAATTGAATGACCTGTAGAGGAGGTGCACTATGCATGGATTCCCTAATTGGGCCGAGATAGAAACCTTTTACAACGAACTTAATGGTCATTCCAGTTTTGTGGTTGATGCTTCAGTAAATGGTTCTCTATTAGAAAAGAATTATACGGAGGCAATTGACATCCTTCAAAGTATTGTTTCTAACCATTTTCAATATTCTACTGCCAAACTAGAGACGTGGATGAAAACCGTTGGAAAATTGGAACTTGATGCATTAACATCCATCAACACCAAGATTTCTAATCTCACTAGCATTGTGAAAACTTTGTGAAAGAGTAATGAATCCCAAGAATTCAATGCATTAGAATCATTTTACACTATTTGTGAAGAGGATCATCATGTGGACAATTTCCCAGTAAACCTTGAATTGGTAAATTTTGTTGGCAAATTCAATCGAAATTTTAACCCACATTCCAATATTTACATAGCAGTTTGGAAGCATCACCTAAATTTTGTTTGGGAGAATCAAGGTGATAACCAATTCAATGCTCAGTGGTAGAACAAAAATGCACTACCAAGATTCAACCAGAATCACCAACATTCATCTTCTCAATTAGGAATATAGGCAAATCATCAAAATCACCATTAAACGTCAATTTCTTGAATTAAATTGCAAAAATTAAGTTATAAAGCAATAAACATGAGCCAATTACTAGGTAATATCAATAAAGAACCTTAGTTTTAAGAGAGATGAAGAAAATTACCTTTTGAAGCTTTCCACCAAAATTAACGTAACTTTTCTTTGAAAAGGAAAATGAGAATTTGGAGAGATCTTTGGAAAATATTTATGAGGTTTCGTTAAGAACCAAAAGATGAATCAAATGAAGTAACTTCCATTGAAAATCAACAAGAAATTTGGAAATTATGAGAATAAAGTGTGAGGGAAAATGACAGAAAATGTGCAGAAAATATCTTAGGAAATTGGGAAAATAAGAAAATGATTTTAAGAAACCAATTAAATGTCATTACTTTTAGAAAATTAAGGTGCTAAACTCAAATAAACATTTAGAAAATATATCTCTATAAGGATTCTTAGTTTTATTCCTTTTACAATTTAGTCACCATAAAAACAGTTTTGCAAATTTTACATTTTAGTCACTAAAACCAAAATGTCTCTCTAAGAAATTTAATTAACATTTAATTTAATTACCAAAATTTTTGATAAAATATTTAAACACTTTTGTAATTCCAAACCATCATCGATTTTATCAATATTCTATTTTTAAATTATTTATTTTGCATGAAACTCATTTAACTGTTTGATCTAGTTCGAACTTAACCCGATCAAATCCCTAATCCTTTTATCCCTATTTTTGGGGCGTTACAATTGAAAATATGGATGGAATAACGGAAGATGATGGGTGGCAAATGTCTAACCCTCTAAGGATAATTAGTCTTTAGCAACCTAGCTGAGGGCTTCGAGCCATGATGTATGGACGCCTAACCCTCCAAGGATGTTTCGCCTTGGCAACCTAGATAGTGGAGAAGAACACCCCAACACGTCGCACCGTGAGTGATTCTTCAAACTCGCAAGGAAGAACAAGATAAAAATCTTGGAGAAAAAATTCTCAAAGAGATTTTTCTTTATAAAAAAACTTGTTTATTGATGATGAGATATCACACTACAAATAAAGGATGCCTATTTATAGGCTAAAACTCCTAAAAATTATAAAAACCTTGTATCTATTACATTAATGCAACAAGATATGCTTTGAAGAGAAAACAATATCTTTAATTGGGCACAAAGCTAATATTATTTTTAACTAAGAAAATAAATAGTAAAAAACAATAAATATGATCCTAAAATACCTAAAATAAATATAGAAAGTATTTTTCTGAATTTAATTACAAATAATCAATAAAATAATTCAAAATTCGTAATAATTCAAAAATCCTAAATTAGACTCGTATCTAGTTTTCTACATGCGATGTCTTCACTAAAACAGACATATCTTGAGTTCTTGAAGTCCGATTGAGGCATTTCAAAATGCATTGGAAAGTTAACTAAATGACGGTCCACACAAAAGCAGACATCTTGACCTAGAAATGTACGCATCACATTTGAAAAGTCGTTGCAAGTTTACTGATGTTCTAGCCTTCAAAATTAGCTTGAATTTCTTATCTAAAATAAATAGTTTCATCCTTCCTATGCTCATATCAGTGATCTCGATGCATCAATCAATGTTATGCCTATGTCCTCTTATAAATACTAAACGTTGGTCCTTTGAAAGAAACATGTGTGGTTATTCAGTTAGCCAATAGTCGGTCGTATATTCGGAAGGAGTCTTTTGAGGATGTTCTCCTCAAGGTGAATGAGTTAATATTTCCAGTCGATTTCTACATCATTGATATGGAGGACGATTGCTCAAATAATTCCTCCAACATCCAGCTTAGAAGACCATTTTTGAGCACTGCACAAACCAAGATAGTTGTGCGAAGTGGAACATTCACCATGGAATTCGATGGGGAAGCGGTAAAATTTGATGTTGATAAATCTATGAAATATCCTAATTCCATGTCTAATATTAGAAATGTTGATATAATGGAACCTTTTGTGGAAGAGTATATTGAAGATAATTTTTTCGATGAATTACATGTTGTGTCATGCATGAATTTGGATGATAAAATGGCTAAGGCGTTGAAATTGGATGTATCACTATAGGAAGTCATTCCTAACATAGATTCACAGTCACTTAACAGGAAGATAATTCAAGATTTATATGTGATGCCTTCCAAAGCTAAACTTTTACCCTCTAAATTGTAGGCACCAAAATTAGAGCTAAAGTCATTGCTGGAGCATTTGAAGTATGCATTTTTGGGCAAAGGCGAATTACTTCTGACTCAAGTTTAAAATGGGTGGATGATTTTGATGCGAGCTTGGTTACAGGGTTTCTAAGTCGTATATGTTACCCGATCGTGATTCGACTAAGTTTCTTCTCAAACTGAAAAATTGGGTTGAATTGGTTAAGTTAGGTGTTCAAGGGAGGTTGTAGGAAAGAAAAGGATGGTTCAAGGAATTGTACTCGTTTGGGGTAGAATGTGGTTAATGGAGGTTTGGATGAATGGTGGAGGTGATGTTTAAGGATGGTAGTTTGGTTTCGGAAGGTAGGAAGAACCAACACTATATAACAATGTTGACTTAAACCTTACAATGTTCATTAACCATTTATTGATCGCGACCCACTAGTTATAAGGAACTAGGAACCAACGATTTAAAAGAATGGAAATGAATGATTTCACAAGATGAACTTGCAAATTGATAAAGTTCTTAAAGAACAAGAGAGTTAAACACTCACAAGAAAATATTTATTCCAAGTTGTGCTTTATAGCTACAAATGAAACCTATTTATAGGATTTGCAAGATGGAAGAGGAATGGACTTAAAATTGATATAGTAAATTCCTTTTGATGGCCTTTCATGCATGTCTTTAAAGCTTGTGACTATCCTTCTTCTCTTGGTAGATGAATGGTCCTGTGAAGCTTTTAAAATGCTTTAAAGTTTTATCCTTCTAACTCCCCATGGTAGTCGAATGGTTGTGAAGCCTAAAAGGCAATTTTGGGCTCTTTAAGATACTTTCTAATTTTTCATTCATGAATGCTTTCCAACATGCAACTAGTCCTTTCCATATGATATATGAATCGGTCCATTAGCCTTCCATGCAAGATCCTTACCAATTGCAACCCTTGTTATGCTCTTGATTCCTTATTTTCTACAAATAGTCATCACATGTGATAATATATCTTAAATGTGTAGAGAAATGACAACTTAAAAGTGCATGTAACTTGGTAACATAAATATGCAAACAAGAAAACGAATGTGCAAGAAACATGTGTAATTTATTAAAATGTTGGAAATATAAGTGTTCTAAAGGGAACTAATGATAATGATTATATCATAAAACAATATTTTAACATGCATCACATGCAAACTAATGCATGTAAAGAGGGTGACATGGCTCGGGTGAGCTGGGGGTTTTCATGCTAGACTCCAGCAAGCTAAGGGTGGTTGCATTTGAGTACCAAATTTGACAAATCAAGCTTTTCAAAGTTTCTCTCATTCTTCTTGCTCGAGCATGAGTCATAGATCCTGAAAGTATGCCTTTTCGGAACATCTTGGGCCATGATCACATCAAGTTTGCATCGATTATAGGATGTTGAATGCTTTAACTAGAAAAGATCTTTTTCCATTTCCATTTATTGATTAAATGAATGTTGAAATTGTTGAGGAAATGAAATTTGATACATTAGAGTAAATTGACACAACATAACAACCAAGTCATCGACCTAACGATGTTAAAAAATCGCTATAATGGGAGTCAACCCATTTCCATTTTCCCTTTTATTTTATTTTCTTTTTTCTTTTTATTAATTCTTTTATCAATATTTAATTATTTCTAGTTTTTTGAATAAAGGTACAACAAGGATTCTACATTTTTCCTATGGTTCGAATGGCGTGGGCACGTGAAAAGCAAATTTGAATCTACCAAAAATGATGAATGAAGTGGTGTCGTTTCATCACTAAGTGGTACCCGGACATTACAAACCCGACGAGTTTTCTAGAAACATATTACCCATCCCAAGAGAAACAATAGTTCGTTGTTCAAGCTCATGTAACCCAAATTGAGTCTCGTCTTGACTCCATAGAAATGAAAGTTGAGGAAATTCTCCCCCTCTTACAGAAAAATAGCCAGCGACGCCCTTGAGAGCAACGATAAACAAGAGAAGTATTATGCCTATTTTACGAAAAATAATTTATTTTTTCTTTATACGTATTGAGAGCAATATGATTAAAGTAAAGGGAATAAAAATTCTTCTTTGCTTATTCATGCTTGTTCTTAAGTTTATTTCGATGCTTATAATCGTCTCTATTCTTTAGCCGATTTAGAAATTTGTTGCAATTCCTTATGAACATGGTTGAGCTGACTTAGTCAGATATTGAATAAACTAATATAGGTTGATAAACTAAATTGAATGAATGCTTTTAATTTGGTGTTGAAATTTTCAGCTTGTTTAAATAAAGTTTGGATGTGTTGCTAATTACATTTTTTATATAGGGTTTGCTACTCTCCTAGTAGAACGTATTGTGAGTGGTAGCTCAAGAAATGTGACCTGATTGGAAGCTGGGGCGAGGTGTTTGGGTTGTCATCTCATTTCCAGTACAAATATTTGAGTGAAGAGCCAAAGCTAGTAAAAAGAGAAAAATAAAGAAAAAAGGAAAAAAACAAAGCAAAAGGAAAAAATAGAGAAAAAAAGTAAAAAAAAAACACATTGCCCATCAAGCTAGCATGAGTAGGAAATTATATTCTAATTGATGATGTGTTGGGTTGAGTAACTAGGATAAGGTGTTTGGGTTGTCATCTTAATCCACGTAAAAAGGCTCGATAACGTCTTAGTTCGGAAAAAAACACATACACACAAAATTCAGCAAGTTGTTTCACGTTTCTTAGGATTAATAGCTATTGTCAATTTACTTTATTTCTTCTTTTTGTTTATATTATCTAACTCTTTCAATTCTATCATTGCTTTGGGATTAGGATGAAAATTTCAAGTTGTGAATGCTTGACGGGAATGAGTATTGAAATATGCTAGAGTACAAGCATTAAAAAAGTGAGGGAAAATTTGATATGTGTGAAATAGTGCATACAATTATTATGTTTCTAAACTCATATTTTGCCTAAATACTATTGATTCATTGCTTTTAGGGCTTAATTTTGGTCTGAATATTGATTTGAGTACGTTAGTGTAGAAATAATGTTTTGATATAATAATTGGAAAATGTTTTGGACTAATTTGAAAAGAATTTAAAACTTTTTTTAAGTCCAAACAACTTGATTGTATGTTTGAGGTATTTCAAAAGGTTTTTGGCAAAGTTTTTATTGATTTTAAATAGCCAAACTTGTATTTTCAACTTGCCCGTACCGATACGGTCTAACCCGTATCGATACCTTTTTGCCCAAGTTTGGTCACTGCCAAAACCCGTATCGAAACAGGCGCCATTTCGATACAGTGATGGATCGTTTCGATACGTCTGGTAAGCGTACCGATCCCCTTTTTAACAACCCCAACGACTAGTTTCCCAACAGCCTTTTAAATGTCATACCGTACCGATATGCCCTCAAGCGTATCGATACGCCTAGGCTAGCAAGAGCCCAACGGCTAGTTTCTGATAAAGGTCGTACTAATACGGGTCTACGCGTATCGATACGAAAGGCTGCAAAACAGCATTAAAGATGGGAAATTAAGTCTCCAACAGCTCCAATTCAACCCCAACGGCTAGTAACGGCTACAAACTCAAAGAGGAGTATAAAAGGGACCTCCAAGCATCAAGTAATGGTTAATGCTTCAATTGTCAACAACAAATGATCAAGAAATTGTCTTAGTGCTTATTTTTCATTTCTTTGTATAGAGAAACACTAGTGAGCCAAAATTATTAGATTTGCTCAAGTGTTTTAGGTTTTGGGTGAGAGCTAAATTGTGCAAACAAATACCTATTAGAGGGATTTGAGTTTGCTTATTTTTTCTCTTGTAAAGAGGGTTTGATCAAGGCTTTAGGTAGAAAGCTTGATCGGTGTGTAAGGGATTCCTCCTAATCCTAGAAAAGGGGACGAATCAATAGTGGATTGATTGGAAATCCTTAGTGGGAAGCTAAGGTAGTGGATGTAGACATTGGTTAGAAGGTTGAACCACTATAAATCTTTGTGTCCTTATCATTTTTAGCTTCTACACCACTTGCACCCAAAATTCCACTTCTCCACCACTTGGCGACCAAGAACGGTTAAAAGAATCGAGCACCTAAAAACCCAACAATTGGTATCAGAGCTTGGCTTAATTGAAGAGGATTAACATCCTATTGAGAAGATCCGGCAAGCTCGATCATCATTTCACTCAACCGGCACAATGGCGCAATCCATCGACAAACCGCCCTTCTTCAACGGAACTCACTATGCCCATTGGAAGATGAAGATGAAGTTCTTCATAAAGTCAATGGACTACAAGCTATGGCACATAGTAGAAGATGGTTCGTTCGTGTTTCAACGAAGTAAAGCGGAATGGAGTGCCGAAGATCGCAAGAAGATGGAGCTTAATTGCAAAGCCTTGCACATCCTCTTTTGTGCTTTTGGCCCAACCATCTATGAGAAGATGTCTTCTTGTGAGAGTGCCAAGGAGGTATGGGACAAGCTTGAAGTCACATACGAGAGAACCAATGAAGTAAAAGAGACCAAGATCGGGCTTCTCACCTTAGCGTATGATAACTTCAAGATGGATCCGGAAGAGAACATCGAGAAGATGTTTGATAGGTTCTCCACTATCACCAATGGTCTTAAAGGCTATGGAGAAGCCATCCCGGAAAAGAAGCTTGTCCGAAAGCTCATATACTCCCTTCCCGAGTCATGGGACTCAAAGAAGACCGCCATCATCGAAGCTAAGAATTTGAAAACTTTGAAGCTTGATGAGCTCATAGGGTCTCTTCTCACTCACCAAATCATGAAGAAGAACAAAGAAGAGGAGAAAAAGAAGGAAGAGATTAGAGCTATGGGGGAGAAGAAACTCAAAGGGCTTGGCATCAACACAAATGGCATTGCTCTCAAATTCTCTACATGCCATCATGTTGATTCAAGTGATGAGGAAGATGAAAAAGAAGAGATAGTTCATCTCTTCAAGAAGTGTGCCCCTTTCATGAAGAAAGCCTTGAAAGATCTTGAACGAGAATCCATGAAGAAGAAGAGGGCAAGCACTTCAAGCCATAAGAAGAAGGCATATATGGCTACTTGGAGTGATGAAGACTCTACCGATGATGAACAAGCTAACCTTTGCCTTATGGCCATCGAAGAAGATTCAAGGGTAACTTCTAATTCATCTACTTCATGTTCATATTATTTCGATGAATTACAAGATGCCTATGATGATTTGGTTTTAGAGTTTAAAAATCACATTTTGAAAAACAATAAAGTGATTTCAAATTTGAAAATTCAAAATGATTTGATTTATAAAACCAAACTTGAACTCGAAGCAAAACTCAAAGAGTTTGAACAAAAATGTTTTGACTTACAAAATTTGCTTCACAAAGTTCAAGAAGAAAAAGATTTGATTTCCAAAGAGCTTGAAAAGAAAAATAATTTTGGAAAATCAAACTTTTATGTAAGACAAACACTAGTGAGCCAAAATAGTTAGATTTTCTCAAGTGTTTTAGGTTTTGGGTGCGAGCTAAATTGTGCAAACAAATACCTATTAGAGGGATTTGAGTTTGCTTATCTTTTCTCTTGTAAAGAGGGTTTGATCAAGGCTTTGGGTAGAAAGCTTTATCGGTGTATAAGGGTTTCCTCCTAAGCCTAGAAAAGGGGACAAATCAATAGTGGATTGATTGGAAATCCTTAGTGGGAAGCTAAGGTAGTGGATGTAGACCTTGGTTAGAAGGTTGAACCACTATAAATCTTTGTGTCCTTATCATTTTTAGCTTCCACACCACTTGCACCCAAAATTCCACTTCTCCACCACTTGGCGAGCAAGAACGGTTGAAGGAATCAAGCACCTAAAAACCCAACAGTTAGCCAAAACCCATAACTAGAAGCAGATTCTGACAGCTTATCGGATGTAATGGAAGGAGTCGATGGATTGAATCAAGGAGTGATGCAATCAAAAATCAGTTACATCGAATTTCGAGATTTGACCAACGTTATCTAGAACAAATCCCTTATCTTTTGTAACAAATCCATGATTTATGAATATTTTGAATTTCAAACACTTAAAATCCTTGTGTATAAGTACTCCTTAGTCTAGCTTATTCGGAAGATTAAAATTTGCAACTTTAATTTACTTTTATTTTCAGCAATAAATTGTTTCTTTTCCTCTTTAATTCTCTATCATACAAAAATGCTAAGAATTTTTGAATCCATGCTTAGCTAAACTCATAATTGGTCTGAAGCTTTGCGACAATCTAATTGAAGGTTGTGAGAATTAAGTGAAGGGTTTATTACATTCAAGGTATTATTCTTCGTTTCTTCAGATTATTGGAGTGACAATCAGCCATTCCTTCAAAGTTAAATCACCTTCAATTCAAAAAGAACTCGCTGGCTTGAAGGTTGTTTCATCTTGTAGTTTGAGAATGGGGTCAGTTGATTTAATTCGGTTTCCTGTGAATAAGTTTGACGGCGTCCATCAATAGAAAATCAGATCGAGTTTAAATAAATACTCGTTGATGTGACATTGTTAACTTGAGTTGGGCTTTTCTAGATCTCAAGTCTGTCATAATCTTGAATCGCAACTACTACAGTTAGACCATTTGACAAGATTCAAATTTTTAGGTTAGTTCGGAGTCGTTAACAAAGGAAGAGTTATCTACAAGAGTCGGTTAACAAATTAGATCGGATTTAAACAAATACTCGTTGATGATCGATCACAACTTGGGCAAAACAAAGTTTAACGCTAAGAAATTTCGTAATTGATTTTTTCATTATTTATGCAATTATTTATTTATCTGTTTATTTTATTTGACGGATTCGACACCCTGTTAATTTCATCTACTTGTTTATTGTACTATAGTTCCCAACGTATTTTAACTTTTATTTATCGGTTCATTTTTTATATCAGTGCGTCTGTTTTATTAAAAGAGGAAAATTCTAAAAATACAACGAGAGTTTACAATTTAGGTAAACAAACTTGACCCGGACATATTCCTAAAAACACGTTAACTGACGTCTCTAGAGCATAAATAAGACCATACAAAGAAAATATAAAAAAAAAACCCTAACTCAAAAGCTCAAAACAAAATGGATTCAAACATCACCAAAGCTCGACGATGAAAGGTAAAAGCCAACAACAAAAAATATTAAAAAATACATATTACAATGATAAGACATGTTGACAACACGATCATTACCACAACTCAATCGCGAAGAAGACCGGTGATTTTGAGCTCTTGTAAAAAACAAGGAGAGCAACAAGATAGTAAAAGCGAGTCATCTTGAGCAATCGTGGTGACCTCAAATCCCACCTGATAGAAAAAATGAAAAAAAACGGTCGAGCGATCAATTAAGAGAAAAAACGTGCCAAAAGACATAAGATACGTACCAAAAATAGAGAAAAAAGTATTACAAGGGTGTAATCACTAATTTTGTCTAAGATAACCTCTTTTTATTTTATTTAATAATGGACTTATATGGGCTGTTGTTTAGTTATTGACTATGTAAATGTGTGTAAGTGGCTGATATTAAAATCTAAAAGCAACAAAATATTACTATTGGTATTATGTCTATTATTATGTTGCTATTATTTATTTGAAAAAAAAAACCCTAAACATTACTAATGTATTTTCTGTTATCTTCCCATCCTTTTCATTATTAATATTATCTTATGCTATATTATTATTATTGTTATTATCATTATTATTACAATTATTATTATTGACATTATTACTATTATTATCATCATCATTATTATTATTATTATTATTATTATTATTATTATTATTATTAATGTTTTGAAACAAATCTGTAAATACAAAAAAAACTAATATATGCATATATATACCCGTTATAAATAAATTAAAATCCAATAATAAATAAATCAACTCGTACATATATTATAACGTCCGGTTTAGTGAAATAAAGTCCATTACATAAACCCAAAAATTACATGTTATATTACATAGCCCATTTTTGACCCAACTTAATTAAACCTAAAACCCTAATTATTATCTTTTGTTGTTATGCAGATCTGACGGTCCAGATCGCACCTCAGATGGAAATCCTAGGATCTCTTCAAGACCTTCAGCGCCGCACCACTCCAGCCGTCAGATCGCTGGCGCATCGTGCAGTCTAGATCGCACCAAGAGATGAAGTTCTAGGGTGCCCTAACCCTTTCTCAGCTCTGCAGCATCTTAGCCGTGAGATCTAGCTTAGATATGGCGGTCCAGATTCAAGCAAGGACGACCCTCCATCTCCTCACGCGCGCGTCGAAGACACACTCCAAACGTTTCAGATTCCCCACGAGCGCGTTGAGTTCACGCATGCCTCTTCGAATTCCTTGTGACTCTCCAGATCCCAGCTTCCCCGCCACGTCTCTCGTCCCCTCCTCAACCGCCCACTGTACCAGAGGCTCACATGCACACAAACAACAAAAATGTCAGAGGAGACAAACGAACAATTTCAGGGGTATACGCATGAATCAGGACAAAGCAAAGAACGAAAATCCATTTTCATTTTTAATTTGTATGTAATCCAAATTCATTGTAATTCGACTATAAAAGCTGACAGCAAATCCAATTGTAAACATTCGGAAAAATTGAAAGCAATAGAAACAAGGAGCAAAAGCTTTTGGAGGTAATCATCTCGTATTTTTCATCACTGCTTCGCATAACCACAAAGAAAAGGAGATAAAATATTCCTTTTACCTCTTCGTTTTCCCTTCTCAAAACGACTCCTGCTGTAACCCCCTTAGCCCGGCCTAGACGCTTGACCCGAACTACGAAGATTACACGGGGAAAACCAAATTCAACCCGAAAGTCAACCTTGATTTATGACCCTTTTTTCATTTTAATCTTGTCTAAATACATATTAAACCTAAGTGAGTACTCGCGAAACATGAATGAAAAAGGCACAACGATCGGATATCATTTAGGGTCTCAATTGCACTTTATACAAGATTAGGGACCAAATTGTAATTTTTGTAAATTAGAGGGACTTCATTGATTTTAGGGTTACCAATATGAAATTAATCATGTTATATGCTTCTCTGCCAAATTTCAGCTTAAAAAAACATCCCAAGCTCAAGCAATTGCAATCACAACATTTAGGACTAAATTGTAAAGCATGAAGACTCAAAGCAATTCAAATCTGTGTCCAACGGTCACTCGTGTCGGAACACCTACCCACCGTACCGAAACGCATGTATCAAAATGGTGTTGACCGTTTCGGTACGCGGGTATGTTCCAAGAACAGTACCAAAACATGGCATTCCAGTAGCCAAACTATTTCGAAACAGCCCCGGTCGTTTCAAAACACAAAGATCATTTCAGGCCCCTGTTTCGAAACACTAGAGGGTGTTTCGATACACCTTGCCCAGAAACAGTAGTTGTTGCTGGTTTTTCATCCTTTAGTCTAATCAAACATGCCTCAAAGACTCCCAAATCATACCAGTAAACCATTTAACACATAAGGAACACATTTAGGACATTCTAACACGAACATAGCATCAAACACAAATTCACATAGTCTAGAGGCATACTCCATAATCACAAAACCAATATAAGCAATCCAACCTCAAAAAAAACATTTAAGGCCAATTACCACCCAAACATGCCACAACCTTAGGGAGTTCAAACATATCTCCCAAATACAACCTTGGTTTCCCATTGCCATTATATCAAAACTAAAGTGTGTGAAAACTTCACCATACTCGTGCTTGTAACACCAATGCATTTCTAATACAAATCTCATATGCATTTCTCATATCATAAATCCTTTCATCAAAGGTACATGTGAATCAAAAACAATTTCATATTTTATATTGGCATTTCATATCTCATTATTACTCGGATATGCGGACATCTCACTAGACACTTCTGGTGGCATCTACCATCACCGTATTCACTCGTCTAGCAACATAATTTCCGGTGGAATCTCACATCACCGTACTCACATGGCGGAATCTCTCATCGCCACAAAGCTTGGGTATTTCACCAAGTCCTACCCGGTGGAATGCCCATCATCGGCTCTCTCCCTTTGGCTTAACCAAAGAGCACGTACGAATTTTTAGTTTATAGTTCACTCTCATCCTATTGATTGATCAATTATATCCGATAAGTATCTCAACATCTATGCCAATATATTATGTTAAAACATCATCACACCCACTGTTTTTCATGCAACAATTCTCAACCATTCTTATCTCATTTCAAAACCATAACATTTGCCATGCTTTAACACAAAAGCTCAACTCTCAACCATGCAACATGTCACTTCATGAAATCATTTCAAGCATCATCTCATGCTATAAAATATGCATAAAAACAGTAGGAATTTATCAATCTCAAACCATGAGCATGTAAAAGCATTTTAGGGGCAATCACCACATCTATGAGAGCAATCTAGCCAATACTTACTTCCGGACTTAGGAAGGTGTTTAAAACCTTTCCTAAATCCCCAAACCTTGAGTCTTTGTCCCTCAAGGACTTCTAAAACCATACGCACTCACCGATTACGTTTCACTTGCTCTTCAAAACGATATCTAAGCTTCCGGATCAACACCAAAGGCGTCCGAAGATGTCTCCCCTGTTTTAAACACATAAGAGCAGAGGATTAATGCATCATCATGCATTGAAATCATCAGCCACACACCTAATCTCGCTGCTCTACCCAAAAACCACATTTCGGCTAACAAACACTACCGAAATCACCTACAAACTCTTCCAAACCAAAACCCAGCCAAGATCCATCACTTCTAATCATTTTTAAATATCAATTAACATAAAAAACCAACACAACCACGTCCTTATACCTCCAGCTATGATAGAACACCAAAATCACCCCAAAAACCATCATTCTAACAAGCAAAACTTAGGAAAACAAGCATATTCGGGATTTGATTGATTAAACCTCATTTGTAACATCAATTAACATCCAAAATACATTAGAAAACCATCTCAAAACAGAGCCCAATCATTCACCACGAAAATCTTCAAGATCTCTTCCAAAATCTTGAGTTTTAAGACAATTTCTTGTTTGTAACATTAAAACCACTTAAAAATCATTAACAAAGGATTGATAACTTGGGAATTTCAGTAAAGAACTGATCATTAGAGGAGAAGGACGAAGCTTACCTCTAATGGATGATTTCTCCTTGATTTGGGCAAGTTTTCTTGAAAATTCAATGTAGAAATCAAGAGGATTTGATGAGGAATTGATTAAGAATCAAAGAAAGATTGAAATCTCATCAAATGAAATGAAAATCAAAGTATATTTTCTAGAGAGAATGTGTTTGGTTGAAAGGAATTTGAGAGAAAATAAAATGAGGGAAAATTTGTGAAAAGTAGTTATGAATAGTCAAAGGTAGTTTCTAATTTAATTAACCTTCATTTCTTTTAATTAAAACACTAATTAAATCACCCAAATTAAGGAAAAATCTGATGAAAACATTTTGGTAAAATTAGCTCCTTAAAGATTCAAAGTTTCAATCATTTACAAAACAGTCACTACTTAACTTTGCAAAAACTACGATTTGGTCACTACACCGAAATGTAGTATTTCCAAACCTTATTTTGTAAAATTGATTCCACCATTATCTTTCATATATTAAATGAGGATTTTTAGATATTTTTCTATAGTTTTAAAGCAACCCAAACTAGGTGTTCCCTAAAACTCCCTTTAAGATTCGAACCGTTTTCTGACCGGTCCGACTCGGACTCTAAACATCTAGGCCCAAATTTGGGGTGTTACAACTCTCCCCCTCTTAAGAAATTTCATCCTCGAAATTTACCTGGTGGAAAACGGTAAGGAAACTGCTTCTTTATATCTTTCTTTCTTTCCCACGTGGCTTCCTCAACACCACGATGCCTCCACAACACCTTAACCAACTCAATGGTCTTACCCCGGAGAACCTTACTGTCTGAATCCAAAATCTCAACTGGCTCCTCATCATAAGTCAAATCTGGATTCAATTAAACTTCCTCCACAGGCATAACATGTGAAGGATCCGATCTATACCTCCGAAGCATGGACACATGAAACACATTATGTATCTTTTCTAATTCTTGTGGTAGCCTCAGCTTATAAGCAACAGGACCCACACGTTCTATCACCTCGTATGGTCCAATATATCTAGGGCTCAACTTACCCTTCCGGCCAAACCTCATCACCTTCTTCCAAGGTGAAACCTTCAAGAACACACGGTCACCTACCGCAAACTCTATCTCCTTACGCTTCAAATCCGCGTAAGACTTTTGCCGATCCGATGCTGCCTTCAACCGCTCACAAATGAGCTTCACCTTCTCGGTGGTTCCTTTCAACAAATCCGACATCGAGACCAACTTTTGTCCCGTTTTAGCCCAACAAAGAGGAGTTCTGCACTTCCTCCCATACAAAGCTTCATAAGGTGCCATTTGAATACTTGCCTGATAGCTATTATTATAAGCAAACTCCACCAAAGGCAAGTGCTTCTCCCAAGAGCCTTGAAACTCAATCATGCAGCACCTCAACATATCCTCAAGCACTTGGATAACACGCTCAGACTGTCCATCCGTCTGCGGATGATAAGAAGTACTGAAATTCAGCCGCGTACCCAATGCTTGATGTAAACACTCACAAAACCTTGCCGTGAACCTCGGATATCTATGCGACAGTATAGATTTTGGTACACCATGCAGACGTACAATCTCAGCAATGTACAACTCTGCAAGCGTATACAAGGTATACGTAGTATGCACAGGTAAGAAATGTGCACACTTCGTAAGGCGATCCACAATCACCCACACAGAATTCTTCTTTGATGGCGATAAAGGCAAACCAGACACAAAGTCCATGGTTATCCTCTCCCATTTCAATTTAAGGATCCTCAACGGTTGTAACAACCCTGAAGGAAACTGATGCTCAGCCTTAACCCGCTAACAAACCATGCACCTGCTCACATATTCCGCAACATCTTTCTTCAAACCCACCCAATAGTACTCATCCTTCATATCATGGTACATCTTTGTACTACCAGGGTGCATAGCAAAAGGACTACTATGAGCTTCGGTCAGAATAGTACGCCTCAATTCCACATCATTCGGCACTACTATCCGACCTCCAAAACATAGAACTCCATCATCATTAAAACAGAAATCTGATGGTCTATCCTTAGTAATATCCTGAACATGTGGCACCAAAGAATCATCCAACAACTGCTTATCCTTTTTCAACTGCACTCGAGATGGTTTCACTTGCAATTCAGCAACAAGACCTCCATCTCGCGATATGCTCAAGCTAGCAAACATCGCCCTTAACTCCACCGCCACTTTTCTACTCAAAGCGTCAGCCACAACATTGGCCTTTCCCGGGTGATACTTGATCGTCAGATCGTAATCCTTAAGCAACTCCACCCATCGTCGTTGCCTAAGATTCAACTCTTTCTGAGACATCAAATACTTCAAACTCTTGTGATCCGTGTACATAGTACACTTCTCACCATAAAGATAATGTCTCCGGATCTTCAAAGCAAAAACCACCGCAGCTAACTCAATATCATGCGTAGGATAATTGCGCTCATGCACCTTCAACTGACATGATGCATAAGCCACCACCTTACCCTCTTGCATTAACACACACCCCAAACCAACGTAGGATGCATCACTATACACCACAAACTCTTTTCCTGATTCGGGTTGAACCAAAATAGGAGCTTGCGTCAGAGCTGCCTTAAGCTTCTCAAAAGCTTCTCAAAAGCTTGTTGTCTCGCTTCCGTTCACTCATACTTAACATCTTTTTGCAACAACTTCGTTAAAGGGGCAGCAATCTTAGAAAATCCATCCAAAAATCTTCGGTAGTATCCTGCCAACCTAAGGAAACTACGGACTTCCTGAACAGACTTAGGAGGCTTCCAATTCATCACCGCCTCAACCTTCTGGGGATCAACTCGAATCTCTTCAGCCGAAACCACATGACCAAGGAAAACAACTTCCTTAAGCCAGAACTCACACTTGCTCAGCTTAGCATAAAGCTGATTTTCCAAAAGCGCTTGCAAGACAACTCTCAAATGACCTTCATGCTCCTCCTCAGTACGAGAGTACACAAGGATATCGTCGATGAACACCACAACGAACTTGTCCAAGTATTCATGGAACACTCTATTCATCATGTCCATGAAAGCCGCAGGAGCATTCGTCAAGCCAAACGGCATTACAAGGAACTCATAATGCCCATATCTCGTTCTAAAGGCTGTTTTCGGCACATCCACATCTTTCACATTTAGCTGATATTACCATGACCTCAAGTCAATCTTTGAAAACACATCCGCTCCCCGAAATTGATCAAAAAGGTCATCAATCCTCGGCAAAGGATACCTATTTTTGATGGTCAACTTGTTCAGCTGACGATAATCGATGCACATTCTCATCGTGCCATCTTTCTTCTTCACAAACAAGATCGGTGCACCCCAAGGTGACACACTAGGCCGAATGAAGCCACGGTCAAGCAACTCCTGAAGTTGCGTCTTCAACTCCTTCAGCTCTTTGGGCGCCATGCGATAGAGAGCAATGGACACCGGAGTTGTGTTCTTTAACAACTCAATCCCAAACTCCACCTCTCGACTAGGCGGCAATCCAGGTAATTCCTCCGAAAACACTCCAGGGAACTCACGCACAGTTCTTATGTCTTGAACTCGCACCTCCCTTGAACTAGGATTCATAAAAAAGGCTAGGTAAGCCTCACAACCTTGCCGCAACATTCGGCTCGCTTCCAATGTAGACACCACATTGGCAAGGAACTTCACATTCTCACCCACTACCACCACCTCATAATCATCCACAAGTTTCAATGAAACTCGCTTGCTTTCGAATTCCACAACAGCCCTATGCTCAACAAGCCAATCCATGCAAGGGATTACATCAAAACCATAGAATGGAAATTTCATGAGATCAACAAGAAAAACATGATTTTGCACCTTCAAGGGACATCTCCTATACAACTTTCTTGTTACCACCGTCTCACCAAAGGAACTAGTCACACGCATACCCACATCCAAAGCCTCAGCAGGTAAACCAAGCATTTGAGCATGGTCATGCAATATGTATGAGTGTGTAGATCCATAATCAATCAAAGAAAGTAATGACAAGGATTGCAAAGTAAAGGTACTTGCGATCACATTCGTATCATTCCTTCCCTCACAATTGGCGTACACTAGAACTTGACCGCCACCCTCAGGTTGAACGGCCACAACATGTGCTACGTTCCTGCCACCATCATCCCTACGCTGGAAATTACCACGGCCGCGCCCACGACCTCTCTGTGGCTCTACTACTCTCACCGGAGCTTGTCCCTCTCTCAGCGGCTGAGGACAATCTTTCTTCAAATGCCCTCGGTTCCCACAATTCCAGCATGTCCCAAGATTACCCCAACACTCACCACCATGTCTTCTACCACAACGATTACATTCAGGAGTCCTTAGGAAAGCATTAGGTCCTTACTGACCTCTACCAATGTTACCACCCCCGCGTCTAGCATCAAAGTGCGACTTCCTATCCTTCTGTCTCTTGTTGCAATCTCTACCAAAATCGTGTTCCGCAGCTCGCTTTCCCGAGCTAGAGCCACCAGCTCGACTTGCCAAACCAAGATTCGATTCAATGTCCTTGGCTCTTGTGACCAAGACATCGAAATCAGTGTAATCAGCCGCAAGCATATAGGTCTTGACATCTGCTACCAGCCCATAACGGAATCGTTCGCACCTCTCCCGCTCATTAGGGATTAGCTCAGGTGCATACTGACTGAGGCGAACAAACTAAATTTCATCGAGGTAACGTACCCCCAAGTACTTCCGCTTGAACGCATTCAAGAAGAACGTCCAAGTCACCTCATCATCCTCCATCCCAAAGATAGTGGTCATCCACCACGTATAAGCATCACCATGCAGCAGTGACACAATACAACCCAGCTTCTGCACATTGTTGCAGTTCAACTGACCCAGAATCCTCTTGGTTCTCTCCAACCAAGACTCAGATCCTTCCGGAGATTAGCCTCTGAACTCAGTCCCTCCTAGACTGCGAAGACGCTCTAAAGGCAACCTCACATTAGCATCATCCTGATGCGCAGCTCCCTGAGCTCCGGCTACGGCTGCCTGGAAAGCTCCAGCAATAGCCTAAATCAACATGGTCATGTCAGGAGCAGCTTGCCCCTGCACACCCTCAGGTCTAGCAACCCCAGTACCAGCATTACCAGCCCCAGCTCCACCACCACCGGGTGGTCCACCAGGAGGAGAATGAGGTAAATCCTCAGCATTCTCATTATCATCCATCGATCTAGTATTGATTCTCAGCTCTCTACGTGGCCCCATTATAAAAACAATGCACTGACAAAAATGCAATTAACACAATTAGGCACAATAAGGTAAGTAATCCAAGTACTCAAGCTCATTTTCGAAAACAAAACTTCTCATTAGTTTTGGTATGGCAATCGGATCCCCAACCACACTTCAACATAGCACAGTATCACAAAATCGTCTCGACTTAATCACACATCACTGTTCATACGTCAAACTTTCACTGAAAAGACACAATCATGCATAAACACATACAACCACCACATACCAAACCACCTTTATTCGATAACCTGGCTCTGATACCAACAAATATAACCCCCTTAGCTCGGCCTAGACGCTTGCCCCGAACTACGAAGATTATACGGGGAAAACCAAAGTCAACCTTGATTTACGACCTTTTTTTCATTTCAATCTTGTCTAAATACATATTAAACCTAAGTGAGTACTCACGAAACATGAATGAAAAAGGCACAGCGATCGGATATCATTTAGGGTCTCAATTGCACTTTACAAGATTAGGGACCAAATTGTAATTTTTGTAAATTAGAGGGACTTCATTGATTTTAGGGTTACCAATATGAAATTAATCATGTTACATGCTTCTCTGCCAAATTTCAGCTTAAAAAGACATCTCAAGCTCAAGCAATTGCAATCACAACATTTAGGACTAAATTGTAAAGCATGAAGACTCAAAGCAATTCAAATCTGGTCCAACGGCCACCCGTATCGGAACACCTACCCACCGTACCGAAACGCATGTATCAAAATGGTGTTGACCGTTTCGGTACGCGGGTAAGTTCCGAGACCAATACCAAAACATGGCATTCCAGTAGCCAAACTGTTTCAAAACAGTCCCAGTCGTTTTGAAACACAAAGACCATTTCAGGCCCCCGTTTCGAAACACTAGAGGGTGTTTCGATACACCTTGCCTAGAAACAGCAGGTGTTGCTGGTTTTTCATCCTTTAGTCTAATCAAACATGCCTCAAAGACTCCCAAATCATACCAGCAAACCATTTAACACATAAGGAACACATTTAGGACATTCTAACACGAACATAGCATCAAACACAAATTCACATAGTCTAGAGGCATACTCCCTAATCACAAAACCAATATAAGCAATTCAACCTCAAACAAAACATTTAAGGCCAATTACAACCCAAACATTCCAACATAAACATGCCACAACCTTAGGGAGTTCAAACATATCACCCAAATACAACCTTGGTTTCCTATTGCCATTATATCAAAACTAAAGTTTGTGAAAACTTCACCATACATGAGCTTGAACTTCTTTGGATGATCTTAACCTCTTTGATGCCCGGAAACACCTCAATTATCTGCATTATTGGTAAAAGAGAGAGCGTAAGTACAAATGCTTAGTGAGGCATGCTCTAAAGAAAACCAACTCAATAATGCATATCTTGAAAACACTTTCTCAAAAGCTTTTTAACAACATGCTCATTCTATCTCATGCTTGAAAACCTTTCAAAGTAATTTCTCATTGAAAACACATGTACCTTCATTCTATCTCATGCATTTAAACCAATGCAAAACTCATGGCAAAGCCATACTCATGCTTGTAACACCAAAGCATTTCTAATACAAATCTCATATGCATTTCTCATAGCATAAATCATTTCAACAAAGGTACATGTGAATCAAAAACAATTTCATATTTTATATTGGCATTTCATATCTCATTATTACTCGGATATGCAGACATCTCACTAGACACTTTCGGTGGCATCTACCATCATCGTACTCACTCGTCTAGCAACATAGTTTCCGGTGGAATCTCACATCACCGTACTCACATGGCGGAATCTCTCATCGCCACAAAGCTTGGGTATTTCACCAAGTCCTACCCGATGGAATGCCCATCATCGGTTCTCTCCCTTTGGCTTAACCAAAGAGCACGTACGAATTTTTAGTTTATAGTGCACTCTCATCCTATTGATCGATCAATTATATCCAGTAAGTATCTCAACATCTATGCCAATATATTATGTTAAAATATCATCACACCTACTGTTTTTTATGCAACAATTCTCAACCATTCTCATCTCATTTCAAAACCATAACATTTTCCATGCTTTAACACAAAAGCTCAAATCTCAACCATGCACCATGTTACTTCATGAAATCATTTCAAGCATCATCTCATGCTATAAAATATGCATAAAAACAGTAGGAATTTATCAATCTCAAACCATGAGCATGTAAAAGCATTTTAGGGGCAATCACCAGATCTTTGAGAGCAATCTAGCCAATACTTACTTCCGGACTTAGGAAGGTGTTTCAAACCTTTCCTAAATCCCCAAACCTTGAGTCTTTGTCCCTCAAGGACTTCTAAAACCATACGCACTCACCGATTACGTTTTGCTTGCTCGCCGAAACGCTATCTAAGCTTCCGGATCAACACCAAAGGCGTCCGAAGATGTCTCACCTATTTTAAACACATAAGAGCAGAGGATTAATGCATCATCATGCATTGAAATCATCAGCCACACACCTAATCTCGCTGCTCTACCCAAAAACCACATTTCAGCTACCAAACACTACCGAAATCACCTCCAAACTCTTCCAAAACAAAACCCAGCCAAGATCCATCACTTCTAATCATTTCTAAACATCAATTAAAATCAAAAACCAACACAACCACGTTCTTATACCTCCAGCTATTACAGAACACCAAATTCACCCCAAAACCATCATTCTAACAAGTAAAACTTAGGAAAACAAACCTATTCGGGATTTGTTTGATTAAACCTCATTTGTAACATCAATTAACATCCAAAATACATTAGAAAATCATCTCAAAATAGAGCCCAATCATTCACCACGAAAATCTTCTAGATCTCTTCCGAAATCTTGAGTTTTAAGACAATTTCTTGTTTCTAACATTAAAACCACTTAAAAATCATTAACAAAGGATTGATAACTTGAGAATTTCAGTGAAGAACTGATCATTAGAGGAGAAGGACGAAGCTTACCTCTAATGGATGATTTCTCCTTGATTTGGGCAAGTTTTCTTGAAAATTCAATGTAGAAATCAAGAGGATTTGATGAGGAATTGATTAAGAATCAAAGAAATATTGAAATGTCATCAAATGAAATGAAAATCAAAGTATTTTTGCTGGAGATAATGTGTTTGGTTGAAAGGAATTTGAGAGAAAATAAAATGAGGGAAACTTTGTGAAAAGTAGTTATGAATAGTCAAAGGTAGTTTCTAATTTAATTAACCTTCATTTCCTTTAATTAAAACATTAAGTAAATCACCCAAATTAAGGAAAAATCTGATGAAAACATTTTGGTAAAATTAGCTCCTTAAAGATTCAAAGTTTCAATCCTTTACAAAACAGTCGCTACTTAACTTTGCAAAAACTGCGATTTGGTCACTACACCGAGATGTAGTATTTCCAAACCTTATTTTGTAAAATTGATTCCACCATTATCTTTCATATATTAAATGAGGATTTTTAGATATTTTTCTATATTTTTAAAGCATCCCAAACTAGGTGTTCCCTAAAACTCCCTTTAAGATTCGAACCGTTTTCTGACCGGTCCGACTCGGACTCTAAACATCTAGGCCCAAATTTGGGGTGTTACATCTGCTCACTCTCCCCGGCGACAATCCTTCCTACCCCTTTGGCTTGGCATGGTGAGTCGGTTGAGAGAGAAGCCCATAGGTCTTTTTTCCCCATTTCACTTTTGTTTTCGATTCTATAGGATGGGGATTTGGTTTGGGTTTTCTAAAAAAAAAAGTGAGGGAAGTCTTTTTTGTAGTTGTCGTCGTTTAAGGTTTCAGAACAAGAAAAAGGTGTCTTTGGGGGTCGTTTCGAGTCTGCCGGTTGGCGATTAACGCCAGCCGGCATTTAGGGTGTCTAGTTTTAGGGTTGTTTTGAGTCTAGGTCTTAGAGAGGCAAAAGGGTCAGAAATGGTTAAGGGGGTTTATAATGTCTTTAGGCTTTAGATTAAGGTCCAATTCGGCTTTAGTCCCTCTGTGTCGCGTAGTTCGCGCATTTAGGGCTTCTGCACCTTTAAATTGCGTCTTATGTCCTTAGGATTTTATTTCTCTTTGCAATGTCATAAAGAGTCAGGTCCTCCGTTGGTCTAATCTCGTGTCTCCCCCTTTGCATTTTCCGCCTCTTTCACATTAGTCCCAATTCCAATGCTATTTAACCTTCCCCCTGTTTTTATTATATCTTTAATTTTAGTCATGTTTTTGTTTTTATGTATGTAATGTATATGGAATGTAAGTTATGTGTGACTAAGGCTTTTCTTGGTAATGAATTGCATGTTGTGGTTTTGTATTTTGAACAAGTCTTATAGTTTTTTCTTTCTTTTTTTTTTGCAAAATTCGTAACCTAAAATGTGTAAAGTAAGTTTTTTGATAAAATGTGGCATGGCATGATGTGACGTTTAGCTTAATAATGTACAAATTAATGTTTCGATGGAATGTTTTTTAGAGTATAATATATGGTTTGGTATGAAAACGAGTTTTATGAAAAATACAATATGTAACCTCATTAACAATAATATGTTTTTTTCATATGATGTATGTATATATGTCAAGGGGCATTTTCTTGAAACATGTGTAATGAGTTGCTAAAGGAATAGAATGTTAATTTGTATTGTTGATATATTGTCAATATGTGTCTTGTATTTTCCTTTAGTTTGGGCTAAGGGCTTTAGGTTGAGTTAGGTTTGTGGCCTTGCTTAGCTTAGGTGGGCTCGGGCTAGTTAGTTGGCCATTTTTGGTGCTTAGTTTGATCGGTTTTTTTGTTTCGAATCGTGTGACCGCCTCATAGGGGCACGATTCGTACAATTAGGTTGGTTTAGGTTTAGAGCCTAAATTAAGCTTAGGTCTTCGACCGGTTTAATTATCTTAAATTCATCCTTGTCTTATTAGGATGGATATTATGCCCGTTAAATCGGATAAGCCATTCTTAATCTTTTTAAGATAAAATTAACATCAAATTTAGATGGATAAAACTGAGATAATCCGTAGTTTATTAGGGTCTTCTAGTGTTAAGGATTTAAATAATTTAGGGTTATATTTGAATCACCTAATCTAATTAGATCACTAACCGGTCTCTCATAATTTGAGCCTTTAAGATAGGGCCTTGGGTGGGCTTTTGTGAGTTTACTTTCAAGCTTTTCTATGACATGCATCTTACTTGTCATTCATGAAACCATTAGTAACTTGGCATGTTAATTAATTAATTTTAAACATACGAAAGAGAGATATTTTTTAACCCCGGTATTTGCGTACAAACAGTCCAAGCTTAATGGATGTCGACCAAATATTTGGGTTAATTTTCACCGTCTCTAGGTAAGCAATAATTAAAAATGGAAATATCATGTCATCATTCCTTATTTTCTTGTATCATGCATAAAGGTGACGTACGGGATCCGAACCCTAAACTAACACGGTAGTCAGTCTTATATGATGTCAGTTTAGTCTATGGTCCGATGTACCGTCATCCTTTTTAATTAAATGATCGATTAATTCCAAAGCCCCGGTTTGATAAAGCCCGTATCATTTAAGCCAAATTTCCACTTAAGAACATCTAATTAAATTCACTTTAAATCTTAAATAATTTCTATCAATTAAAGGCAACAAGAAATTTGGTACCGATTTCCGGGCGTGATGGGGTTGCTAACACTTCCCCACACGTAACTAACTCCCGAACCCTTTTTAAATCGAATCTCTGGTTTTGTGGTTTCTGGCCTACCTTAGTGGTCGGTCGCGACACCAAATTTTCACCGTTTTCCTAAACATGAATTTTTAAAGGAAAACCCCCTTTTCCACAAATCTTTTATCTAAAAGTAAAACACCTTAAAAGTTTTTTTTTCAAAAAACGTTATTACAGTTTGGCAACTCCGCTGGGGACAAATTTTTGTTTTTTACGAAACAAAAAGAGAGTTAAGCCATTAAAACACTTGTTGCCTTTAATCGATGGAAACTATTTAAAATTTAAAGTGAATTTAATAGGTTTGTTCTTCTTTGAAAACGTGACTTAAATTGTACATGCTTTGAAAATTGGGGTCATTCGAATTAGTTCTTCATTTAATTTCTAAGGAGTCACCGACATGTGTTGCATCACGATCATCAAGCTCTATACCCGAGCTTCGTCCCTTAAGTGGGAGTGAAATGCCTATACCCACGTGTGTATCCCTCCACGTGTCGGTAACTCACTTCCGGAATCCACGCCTTTGATACGTGAGCAGCCCTTAACGTCATTAGTCTGTGCTTTCCCTCGAACCGAACCCAATTCGCAAGCTTGTAATGGGCCAGAATTGGGATTCTTGTTGCCTTAGTAGGTGACGAGATAGGTTCGGGTACCCTTGTTAGAACCAAGCTCATGTGTGAGAATATAAGAAGCGCGCCTATTAGAGCCATGTGGATAACCATAGAGCTTAGAATGACTAGGTCGTCTTGTTAATTGCTTGCTTTCTTTATTTTGTTTAATCTTCCTTGCTTTCTAATTTATGTTTATCTTGTAACTGACGTGTTTTTCTTCTTTCCCCTTTATTTTGCATATTTCATCTTGGCATAAAGAGCACATTGAGTTGGAAATAGTCTGAAATTAAAAACTAGATTAATAGGAAATTCTGGTCGTAACAGTGATGAGAAGGATTTCGGCGTGCAAATATAGCCAGAAGAAGAGCAATTACATGACAAGGACAATATTCCAATTGGAGATTCAAGTCAACAATGTTCGCCAAAACTTTCACGAACACAAAGTTTAATGATGTATCCAAATCAAAGTTAATATGGTTGGGATTTCGAGGCAAGCAATGCTTTCAAAGACAAGAATGACGAGCTCTCATATTTGTTAGATATCAAGTGATCACTACTTCAAGCCTTGGTAGAGCCTTGGAGTTCAACCTATAGTTGTTTCACGATTGGCAATTTGGTTTTGACTACAACAATTGTGGAATACCAAGCTCTTGCAAGAAGATCAATAGAACTATGTTAAACAAGAACAAAGCCTTCCAAGGCAAGATTAAAAGTTTTTCGAGCACTTTGTCATCTTGGGTTGACAGTTCAAAATAAGAAAGAACATTCCGAATAGGAAGGAATTCTTACTTTAGCTTTAGCATACTTCAAAGATCAAGTTCGACGGGACCTTTTCCGAAGAGCAAGTTATAACATTAGAGTACTTACAATTCACCGCCTACACCACTTGGGGGCAAAGCCAAGAATGGGTACATTTGATAATTTAGATGCAAAGGATCATCTGAGGTTACAATTCCTTGAAAAAGATCCTGCCAAGCTTCTAAGAAAGAAGAAGGAATTGTATGAATCTTGAAGAAAATCGTCGACCTAGATGCTAGCTTAAGGACCACATATAGCGGGTTCCCTTTGATCGTTGTAACAAACCAATGTTCCCATTAATGCAAGTCGTTTAATGATGATATTTTTCAAACTCAATGTTGCTCTTTGCATTCATAATAATATTATTTTGTGTCATATTTATTTTTTTCTCGCTCAATTCTCTTTATACATATTCATAGCTTTTTGCATGAAGTTTTGATTCGAGAACAATTCAAAATTTAAGACTTCTATAACGGGAGAAAGAGTCTGTAATAATGAGTTAAAAATCTTGAAGTTTAAGATTGATCAAAAGATGAACCGGCCAACCGAGTTATTGGCGGAGAAGGAACTTAAGTTTCGTTCTTACCCTACATGGAAGCTTTTACTCTCTACTCGTTGTAACATGACTTGATCTTCGTTCTGAAAAGTCACTGAATGAGAATGTTCGTCGAATCAATGTTTTTTGCATTTCAATTGCATTTGGATTGATTACCTTTAATCATATGTTGTACATACGACACATTGCATTCATAACATTAATGGTCAATACATATTTGCACTCGATTATACCTTTTGATTGATTACCTTTAATCAAGTGTCTTTGTTGTACATACAACACATTCATTCATTCATAAAACAAATAAAATTAATATCCATCAAATCAATGCATCTTTGCATTCAATTGTGCATGTCTGTTTGATCACCTTTAATCGTCTATCCTTGTCGTGCATACAACACATTACATGTATTATTCCTTGCATACTTGTTTTTAAATTATCTCATTTTCATATGTATGATACATTGCATACATTAATCAATCATGGAATTAATTACGAGAAATATCATGGCAGAAAGTGAAAGTTTAATCTGCAATCATTCCTCATTCATACGTTACCCGTTTGCAAACCCGAGCAATGGAAGAGAGATTGGCCAAGGTAGAGAAGGGGCAGAGGACCTCGAAACTCGTTTGGTCGGGGTCAGTAGGAATATCAGCGATCAGATTGCAGAGTTGCAAGCTTATATTATTGCTCAGATGATTGACCTGTTATTGAAGATGAGAAGCGGGGAAAGAGTTTCTATGGATAGATCAAACATTGAAGGGCACAAAGGTACTGCATCCCTTGTGAAGGATCAACCAGAAGTGCCAAATCCCGTAAAAAGAGTCTACGCGGGAGTTTATGCTAATCCCACTATTGAAACACCTATTAGCCGCCACGGGGGAACCTCAATAAATCAGCTCCTCGACTTAGGGGCAGGATATGGGATGAAGTGGAGAGGATTAAGGTCGAGATGGAAGAGAAGCACGAGGAGAGGTTTCGCTTCTTTGAAGAAATATTCAAGACCTTACAAGGGACGGATGAGCAAGGAAATGATGCCAGCGATTTGAGCCTTGTACCAGATTTAGTCCTTCCACCGAAATTCAAAGTTCCCAATTTTGAGAAGTACGACGGAACTACTTGCCCCTTAGCGCACATTACTATGTATTGCCGGAGGATGGCAACTTTTATCAAAGATGAGAAACTACTTATTCACTGCTTTTAAGACATTTTAACTGGTTCTGCAACTCGTTGGTATACTCAACTTAGTCGAGTCGACATCAAGTCATGGAGAGATCTTTCAAAAGCATTTGTGGGTCAGTACAAGCATGTAACTAACATGATTCCAAATCGGTTCATGCTACAAGGTTTGGAACAAAAACACAATGAGAGTTTCTGTGAGTATGCCCAGCATTGGCGAGACGTAGCAGCTCAGGTGCAGCCCCCACTTCCAGAAGGTGAAATCATTCCTATATTTGTGGACACCCTAAAAGGAGTTTTGTATGATCGCTTGATAAGCAATCCCGCCAATAGCTTTGCAGACATGGTCATGATGGGAGAACGTATTGAGGATGCTATTAAGAAAGGGAAGATAGTGGATCCCTATAGCACAACCACCCACAAGGGGCATGAGTCTAAAGTTCATATGGTGGGTTCTCACCCCAAACAACCAGTCTTCATGGATGCTACAATAATCAAGCATCGTGGTCTACAAAGCCTCTAAGGGTTCTTCACCCGGTTCCTATGTCGCACACCGATTTGCTCCCAGTGCTTATTGAGAAGAAGCTTCTGACCCTAGTTCAGTCTAAACCAAAGGATCCTCTCTATCCTGAAGGTTATGATGTTAGTGCCATATGTGACTACAATGTGGGAAGCGTGGGCCATACCACGGAGAATTGTGGGGCACTGAAAAACAAGGTTCAGGGACTGATCGAGAATGGTCGGTTGAAGTTTTAAAAACAAAGAATGATGAGCGTGACTTTTGGGTGGTGTTGTTTCCCGAATTTTAGGAGCTCGTGTGTTCAAGTTTTCATTCATGTTGCATTTTCTCTTGAAGTAATCCATAGAACAAACATTGCTATCATTTGCTCGAAGATAGCAATGATCTTTTTAAGGGGCAACTGTTATGTTTGCAGCTTTTCTTTCTAATGAAAATGCTTTTTTCTTAACATACAATGACCTTGAAATCATATATATGTATATACCTCCTTACATCCGTAGGTCCTCGAATATCACATACATGATGTGACATTGATTCTAGTGAAAGAGATCGATTGAATGTTGTGATAACGATGAAGAGTGATTTCCCACTCCGTCCTGGTCGGTAAAACGAGAGAAGCAAGATTACTATTCCTTCGATGATGTTTGATGATAAGAAAATCACCTAGGAAAGCCCAAATAGAGTTTTTTTAATGTGCTTGAAGAAAAAAAAAGAGAAAAAAAAGAAAAAAAATGAGAAAAAAAATAAACTATTCCAAAATGAGCAGTAAAAAAAAGCACTCCAATTTTCGAAACCTGGTAATAGGAATTTTCGAATATGAGTGTGGGATTTTAGGGGCACTTCGCTGAAGCCCGAAACTTTTATCTTCATGAGTGATGGTAATATTTTCAAAATCGTGACCATGCCGAGTAACTCGAGGTTTTGTTGTATGCTCTATCATTTTCCTCGAGACAATGGATTGTGGCGAATTGAATTCCCCTAAAAAGGAAAAAAGAAAGAAAAAGGAAATGAATGAACAAATTGAATAAGCCCCGAAAAGGAATCCTTGAGGACACTGACACAAAACCAGTGGTAATCATAAGCACACATGTTACATGAGTTAAACAAAAGTTGAAAATTTAAACATACATATGAGTGGAGAAACATGATGAGAACTAGAAGGGATAGTAATCGAGCTGATCAAGCAAGTACCATAATCATGAGGATGAACCGAGCGATTTCGGAGGAGTTTCACAACTTCAAATATCGCCACAACATTCATAGTCTTCATAGACACAAGCTATGCTTGAAGTGATCATCAGAAAGTTGAATCTAAGACGCTCTTGCATTTGATATTTGGGGCATCCTATTATGTTTGTCTTTTAATTACAATTTTGACTTCAAGGTTCTGTATATTAATCTGAAAATCCATTCTTCATTAGAATGACGACCAACAAATTGATATATTTTAAACAAAGAAATTCCCTTGTATTACTTCAAGAGATAAATGCATCACCATCAGTGAGGCCCAAAATTGAGGGCACTACATGATGTGGGATGATGAAGGACCATTGGGGCATCATTGTTCGCGGAATGACAGGGGCTTCTGCACATAGGATTTCGAATCAGAATAGATGAGAGATGGCGCAAGGCTTGAAAGAACTTGATTAAAGATTCCAATTACGACTAAGGTCACTAGACTCGGGGAATGGGCAACACAAGTTGAGGGCAAAATTTGTCAGGATATGTGACTGATGAGTGGTTGTAGTACCAAGATGATAACCATCAACCCTAGAGAACGGATACGAGCTAAAACCACGCATCTTTGCATTCTCATGACCATACACATCTTTGCATCTTGAAACACGCTCATGCATCATTGATAGTTAGACATCCCTATGTTAGGAGCATGTTAACTCATACCATCATAGCATTTTGTTTATTTTAAACATGCATTTGAAGATTGATTAAAGGGTTGATCTATGGCTCTATGGAAGAAGAAATAGATCTAATAAGAACCAAAAGTCCATTGACTGGTATTAAGATTTTTAATCCCTGATTTTAATCCCCCCAAATGATGTTTTTCTCAAAACTCAATTTCTCAATTTTATTTCTTCCTAAAGGATGTTTTTCTCAAAACTCAATTTCTCAATCTCATTCCTTCCTAAAGGGTGTTTTTCTCAAAGTTCAAATTTCTCAATTTTATTCCTTCCAAAAGGATGTTTTTCTTAAAACTCAATTTCTCAATATTATCCTTCCTAAAGGATGTTTTTCTTAAAGGATATTTTTCTAAAAATTCAAATTTCTCAATTGTATCCCCTTTAGAATGTTTTTTAAAATTCAGGTTTCCTGTTTTTCAAACTAAAAAAAGAGAGAAAAGGAAGAGAAAAAATATAAAAGGGAAAAAGAAGAAAAAAGGAAAAAGAAAGAAAAAGAGAAAGAAAAGGAAGGAGAAAGAAGAAAAAGAGAGGGGTGGAAAGAAAGAAAACGAGAGAAAAATGAAAAGGAAAGAAAAAAAAAGAGAAAAAGAAAAAGAACGAGAGGAAAGAAGAAGAAAGAAAGAGAAAAAAAAGAAAGAAAGCAAAAGAGAGAGAGGGATAAAAAGAAGAATGAGAAGAAGAAAGCAAGAAAAGAAGCTAACCTCAGTAAGATTAAAGAGCTCCTAATGAAAATAGCTCGATCGAAAAAGGTCAAAGAGATTGTAGCGAGAAGTACTCGCTCAAAAAGAAATAAGAACACATAGAGAGAAGAATTTGCCACTCTTTCAAGAATTTCAGGTGAAGGATTTCAAACTCGCCACATCAGGATTTTAGAGCAAAGGAGGCAGATACTCAAAGCTCAAGGATTTAAGGTGAATGATTTCAAACTCGCCACGTTAGGTTTTTAGAGCAAGAGCGGCAGATACGCATAGCTTAAGACTTCAGGCGAATGATTTCAGACTCGCCACATTAGATTTTTCGAGCCAGAGAGGCAGATACTCATAGCTCAAGGTGAACAATTTCAGACTCACCATAATCAGGACTTCCAAGCAAAAGATACAAATACTCGTAGCTCAAGATTTTAGGCGAAGGTTTCGGATTTGACATATCTGACTTTCCGAGCAATTGAGGCAAATACTCATAGCTCAAGGTGAAGAATTTCAGACTCACCGTAATCAGGACTTTCGAGCAAAAGAGACAGATACTCGTAGCTCAAGATTTTAGGCGAAGGTTTCGGATTTGCCATATTTGACTTTCCGAGTAATTGAGGCAGATACTCATAGCTCAAGGTGAAGATTTCAGACTCACCGTAATCAGGACTTCCGAGCAAAAGAGACAGATACTCATAAGCTGAAGGCGAAGATTTCAAATTTGTCGTGTCAGGTTTTCGAAGCGAAGGAGGCAGATACTCAAAGCTCAAGGATTTCAGGCAAAGGATTCTGAATTCGCCATGTTAAGGTTTTCAGAGCGAAGGAGGCAGATACTCAAAGCTTGAGGACTTCGAGGCACGAGGGGCAAATGCTCATAGCTCCGACTACCAAGGAAGAAGAAGGGTGAATAGTTCTATATAGGAAGAACTCGCAACCCAGAATCTTCAAACATGGAAGTTGGACAAATTAGTGTTTATGGTCTTTGCTTTATTCTTGTTACACGAGGATAAGCAAAGAGGGGCAACTGTAAGCACTAATTTTTTCCGGGATAACCTCTTTTTATTTTGTTTTATAATAATGGACTTATATGGGTTGTTGTTTAGTTATTGACTATGTAAATGTGTGTAAGTGGTTGATATTAAAATCTAAAAGCAACAAAATATTATTATTGGTACTATATCTATTATTATGTTGTTGTTGTTATTTATTTGAAAAAAAAAACCCTAAACATTACTAATGTATTTTTTGTTATCTTCTTGTCCTTTTCATTATTAATATTATCTTATGCTATATTATTATTGTTATTATTATTATTATTGTTATTATCATTATTATTACTATTATTATTAACATTATTACTATTATTATCATTATTATTATTATTAATGTTTTGAAACAAATCTGTAAATATAAAAAAACTAATATATACATATATATATACCTGATTATAAATAAATTAAAACCTAATAATAAATAAATCAGCCCGCACAAATATTATAAAGTTCGATTTAGTGAAATAAAGTCCATTACATAAACCCAAAAATTACATGTTATATTACATAGCCCATTTTCGGCCCAACTTAATGAAACCTAAAACCCTAATTGTTATCTTTTGTTGTTATGCACCTGCCCCATCCTCCACCGTCAGATCTAATCTAGATCTGACGGTCCAGATCGCACCTCAGATGGAAACCCTAGGAGCCCTTCAATACCTTCAACGCCGCACCACTCCAGCCGTCAAATCTCTGGCGCATCGTGCGGTCCAGATCACACCAAGATATGAAGCCCTAGGGTGCCCTAACCCTTTCTCAGCGCCGCAACATCTCAGCCGTCGGATCTAGCTTAGATATGGCGGTCCAGATTCAATCAAGAACAACCCTACATCTCCTCGCGCGCGCGTTGAAGACACACTCCAGACGTTTCAGATTTCCCACGAGCGCGTTGAATTCACGCACGCCTCGAATTCCTTACGACTCTCCAAATCCCAGCTTCCCCGCCACGTCTCTCGTCCCCTCCTCAACCGCCCACCGTACCAGAGGCTCACATGCACACAAACAACAAAAATGTCAGAGGAGACAAATGAACGATTTCAGGTATACGCATGAATTAGGACAAAGCAAAGAACGACAATCCATGTTCATTTTTAATTTGTATGTAATCCAAATTCCTTGTAATTCGGCTATAAAAGCCGAGAGCAAATCCCATTGTAAACATTCGGAAAAATTGAAAGCAATAAAAAATATGGAGCAAAAACTCTTGGAGGTAATCATCTCGTATTTTTCATCACTGCTTCGCATAACTACAAAGAAAAAAAGAAAAAATTTCCTTTTATCTCTTCGTTTTCCCTTCTCAAAACAGCTTCTGCTCACTCTCCCCGGCGACAATCCTTCCGGCCCCTTTGGCTTGGCATGGTGAGTCAGTTGAGAGAGAAGCGCATAGGTCTTTTTTTCCCTATTTTGCTTTTGTTTTCAATTCTAAAGGAGGGGATTTGGTTTTGGGTTTTCTAAAAAACAAAGGTGAGGGAAGTATTTTTGGTAGTTATCATCATTTAAGGTTTCAGAACATGAAAAGGGTGTCTTTGGGGGTCGTTTCGAGTCTGCTGGTTGGCGATTAATGTCGGCTGGCGTTTAGGGTGTCTAGTTTTATGGTTGTTTTGAGTTTGGGTCTTAGAGAGGCAAAAGGGTCAGAAATGGTTAAGGGGGTTTATAATGTTTTAGGCTTTAGATTAAGGTCCAATTCGGCTTTAGTCCCTCCGTGTCGCGTAGTTCGCGCATTTAGGGCTTTTGCACCTTTAAATTGCGTCTTAGGTCCTTAGGATTTTATTTCTCTTTGCAATGTCGTCTAGAGTCAGGTCCTCCGTTGGTCTAATCTCGCGTCTCCCCCTTTGCATTTTCCGCCTCTTTCACTTTAGTCCCAATTCCAGTGCTATTTAACCCTTTCCCTATTTTTCATGCATTTTCATTTCGGTTACTGTTTTTATTATATCTTTAATTTTAGTCATGTTTTTGCTCTTATGTATGCAATGTATATGGAATGTATGTTATGTGTGACTATGGCTTTGCTTGGTAATGAATTGCATGTTGTGGTTTTGTATGTAGAACAAGTCTTATAGTTTTTTTTCTTTTTTTGAAAAATTCGTAACCTAAAATGTGTAAAGTAAGTTTTTTGATAAAATGTGGCATGGTATGATGTGACGTTTAGCTTAATAATGTACAAATTAATGTTTCGATGGAATGTTTTTTAGAGTATAATATATGGTTGGTATGAAAATGAGTTTTATGAAAAATACAATATGTAACCTCTTTAACAATAATATGTTTTTTCATATAATGTATGTATATATGTCAAGGGGCATTTTCTTGAAACATGTGTAATGAGTTGGTAAATGAATAGAATGTTAATTTTTATTGTTGATATATTTCCAATATGTGTCTTGTATTTTCCTTTAGTTTGGGCTTAGGGCTTTAGGTTGCTAGAGTTAGGTTTGTGGCCTTGCTTAGCTTATGTTGGCTCGAGCTAGTTAGTTGGCCTTTTTTGGTGCTTAGTTTGATCGGTTTATTTGTTTTGAATCATGTGCCCGCCTCATAGGGGCACGGTTCGTACAATTAGGTCAATTTAGGTTTAGAGCCTAAATTAAGCTTAGGGCTTCGACCGGTTTAATTAGCTTAAATTCATCCTTGTCTTATTAAGATGGATACTAGGCCCGTTAAATCGGATAAGCCATTTTTAATCTTTTTAAGATAAAATTAACATCAAATTTAGATTGATAAAATCGAGATAATCCATAATTTATCAAGGTCTTCTAGTTTTTAGGATTTAAATAATTTAGGGTTATATTTGAATTACCTAATCTAATTAGATCACTAACCGGTCTCCCATAATTCGACCCTTTAAGATAGGACCATGGGAGGGCTTTTGTGAGTTTACTTTCAAGCTTTTCTATGACGTGCATCTTACTTGTCATTCATGAAACCATTAGTAACTTGGCATGTTAATTAATTAATTTTAAACATACGAAAGAGAGGTATTTATTAACCCCGGTATTAGCGTCAAAACAGTCCAAGCTTAATGGATGTCGACCAAATATTTGGGTTAATTTTCACCGTCTCTAGGTAAGTAATAATTAAAAATGGAAATATCATGTCATCATTCCTTATTTGCTTGCATCATGCATAAAGGTGACGCACGGGATTCGAACCCTAGACTAACACGGCAGTCAGTATTATATGATGTCGGTTTAATCTATGGTCCGTTGTACCGTCATCCTTTTTAATTAAATGATCGATTAATTCCAAAGCCCTGGTTTGATAAAGCCTGTATCATTTAAGTCAAATTTTCACTTAAGAACATCTAATTAAATTTACTTTAAATCTTAAATAATTTCTATCAATTAATGGCAACAAGTAATTTGACACTGATTTCCGGGCGTGATGGGGGTGCTAACCCTTCCCCACACGTAACCAACTCTCGAACCTTTTTTAAATCGAATATCTGGTTTTTTAGTGTCCGGCCTACCTCAGTGGCCGGTGGCGACTCCAAATTTTCACCGTTTTTCAAAACATGAATTTTTAAACGAAAACCCCCTTTTTCACAAATCTTTTTCTAAAAGCAAAACACCTTAAAAGTTTTTCTTCAAAATAATGTTATTACAAGGGTAAAGTTATTGAATTTAAAAACTAAAAAATAAAGAACAATACAAAAAAACAAAGAAAAATTACCGACACTACAATAATTAACATCAAAATTAATATCGTCCTCACGACGTGAATATTAAAAAGAAGAAAAAATTTCAGCGGAAGACGATAAAGAAAGCAGCTAGAAGCAAGTGACCAAGTGTTATTCATCGGTTCAAATTAAACTATAATGGATTTGGGTTAAAATACATTAATTTAGGGGGAATCAAGTAAGCATATCACAAACTTTTGGGTTTTCAAATGTCAATTTGAGTGGCAAATTTATCAGTTATATTAATTATAAATTACAAATATGATTTTGGAGTACATATTAAAACTAAATATCATTTATACCAAAACTCTAATTTTTTTTGTTTCTTTCTTGGAAATGTTTTTTTTTTATACAGATTATGAACAAATCTAGACCCATGTAATTAAGGATGGACTGAGGGGCCTGAAGGCGTCGGTCTCCCCTAAATATTTAAAAAATTTATGATTTAAAAAATTTTAAAAAAAATTTATATATTTTTTACTAAAATTTTATTTTTGCCCCACCTAAATTTTTATAAATTCGTATACTAAAAATTTATAAACCCGCCCCGAATTTAAAGTTCTGCGTGGTCCCTACATGCGACAAGCCATGGTAAAGTAAAAGCCTCCGTGTATTAACTTGTCCTTTTCTTTTTTTGGATAAGTTGTGCATTTTATTATCCAAGACAAAAAAACAGATCCTATAATGCATTTTAGGCGGCCATCCCAGCTAGGGAATTCCCCAAGATGCACAAATTGTGCTATTTACAATATCCATATGAGTGAGCCTATTTTGTGTTCTAATACGTACAATCTCTTTTATACAGCAAATCAAAATATCACTAGTTCTATGAATATTCCTAAACTTCATGTAGTTCCTTTCCTCGCACACAAAGTAGACAAACGCGCTCCAAGCAATCTTAAGGATATGGACAATAAGAGACTTTCCTTTCAGCCTTGAGCAAAGCCAATAGAGCTCTCCTTCCCAGGACTCCATCCTCCTCTGCAAACCACATAGACGCAAAACAGCAGTCCAAATGTTTCGTGAATAAATGCAAGCAGCAAAAATATGGTTTCGATCTTCATGCTCACCCCACAAAGAATGCAACCATATGCAACGTTTAACCCCAACTTGTTTAGCCTGTCCATCATAGGTAAACGATCAAGAATTGCCATCCACAAGATTAGGGAATGCTTCGGCACATGCAAGCTGAACCAAACAATCTTATGCCATCTCACAGTAACTCCAACACTCCTTATTTCATTCCATATATCCTTAGTTGTCAACGGCCCACTCTGTAAACCAGGCTGTATATAGCTCCTAAGCTTTAAGATTTTCCTCAAACACCAACTGAAATGCGGCTTAGGTTCAACACTCCAGATATCAGTCCCCTTTAACACATAAGTATGTACCCAGGCTACCCATAAGGACCCTTCAGATGCAAGTAATTTCTTCATAAGCAAAACAGCACAAGTTTGATTCCAAGTCTGCAAATCTTTAATCCCCAATCTTCCCTCACTCTTAGGAGTGCAAATATGTTTCCAACTCACCCTTGCACCTTTCGCTGGAGTATCCTTCCCTTTCCAAAAGAAACGAGAGCAAAGTTGCTCAATTTTATTTATAACTCATTTTGGCAAAATCAGTTGTCTACACCAAAAGTTTGCAATGCTGAAGATAACAGCTTTAATTAGCTGTAAACGACCAACATAGGTTAGAAGCAATTTCGACCACTTCTCAATCTTGGATTGTACTTTCTCAATCAGCACCCGACAATCTTTCTCAGACAACCTTCTTGTAACCAGGGGTACTCTTAAGTATCGTACTGGAAGCTGTCCAATTGAAAAACCAGTCTTTGTACTCAGTTCAAACTTCAGCTCATGGGAAACACCCGCCACAAACAATTCCGATTTGCTGACATTCAATCTCAGTCCAGAAACTTCATAAAATTGATCAAGAAAATATTGCACTCCTATGAGTGAGTCAACATTCCCCTTACAAAATACAAGTAAATCATCAGCAAAACATAGGTGAGTCAACTTAAGCTTTTTACACTTAGGGTGAAATTGAAAAATCCCCTGCAGAGCAGCTTTATCCAGCAAACCAGAAAGAATATTCATGGCAATAACAAACAAATAAGGGGAAAGAGGATCCCCTTGCCTCACCCCTCTCTTCCCCTTAAAGAATCCCACCAAACTTCCATTTAGAGAGATAGAAAATCTACTCCCAGTGAAACAAGCAATGATCCAATTCCTAAACTTCTCAGGCACTTCCATTGCTTCAAGGACCTTAGCAATGAATTTCCAATTAAGGGAATCAAAAGCTTTCTGCAAGTCGAGCTTCAGGGCACATCTTGCTGAAATGTTTTTCCTGTTGTAACCCTTAACCAATTCTTGTGCTAATAGAGTATTATCTATTATATTTCTCCCTCTAATAAATGCAGATTGGTTAGGAGCAATCAGTTCAGGCAAATACACATTCAATCTGTTGACTAAAACCTTTGTAATTGCTTTGTAGACAACTGAGCAACAAGATATAGGGCGAAATTCCTTAGCCATACAAGCATTTGGCACTTTTGGAACCAGAGAGATGGCAGTGGCATTAAAAGCAGGGAGCAACTCAGAAGAATTGAAAAAATACCTGACAGCAGCAAGAAAGTCCTTCCCCACAATGCTCCAAGCTTGCTTGAAGAAAAAAGATGTATACCCATCTGGTCCAGGAGCCTTGACCTTGCCCTGGCTAAATATAGCTTCCTTAATCTCCTCATCAGTAATATCTCGGACCAAATTCTCCTGAGCAGTTTGAGATATAGTCCCAGGCAAAAGATCCTTCAAAACCTCAACATCACATCCAATAACATGCTCATCCACAGAACCAATCTGTTTAGTGAAGAATTGAATGAACTCATTTGCAATGCCTTCATAAGAGTTGATGCGATTACCTCGTTTATCTTTTAGAAAACTGATAGTGTTCCTTCTTCGCTTCTCAGCCACTGCAGAATGAAAAAACTTTGTACACTGATCTCCTTCCTGCATCCATTGGACCTTAGCCTTCTGCTGATAATATAGAGACTCAGCCTGTTCATGGTCAAACAGTTCAACCTGCAACTTCTTTTCCAACTCAATGTTACAGTCAATCATATCAGTAGAGAGGTTACTGAGCTGCACATCTTCTAACTGTTTTCGTTTAGTAAGCACTTTCATCGAAATCTTCGCATAGTGCCTTTGATTCAGAGCCTTCAAAGGTGACTTAAGCCTCTTAAGTTTACAAAATAAAACTTGGAGAGGATTACCCTGCACAGGCTCAATCCAAGAGTCCTCCACAATTTTGTTAAACTCCGGATGAAGAGCCCAAAAGTTGAAGAACTTGAAAGGCTTCGGTTTGTGAGTGTTAGCCTCCATTGTATGAACCACTGCAGGGCTGTGATCAGACACACCAGGTGCTAGAAACTCAACCTGCATACTGGCCAACTCAATGTACCAATTAGAATTAACCACCACTCTGTCCAATTTCCTAGCAATAAATTGATCTTCTTGCTTATTGGACCATGTGAAAATAGGGCCTGAGAAAGGATGATCCCTTAATCCAGCAACACTTAGACAATTACAAAATTCATCAATGTCATTAATGGCTTGTGATCCCAAGCTCTCCCCATTTGAACATTTCTTAATATGAGCAGTAACGTTAAAATCTCCTCCCACCAACCAAGGGGAAGATCCCACCATACCTGCAATAGTTTCAAGTTGACTCCATAAATCCCTTCTCAAAACTCTATCATTACTACCATAAACTGCAGTAATAACAATCTCCTTTCCACCAAAATCTCCCTTTATAGTAATAGACTGATTTGCAGTGAGAACCACTGAAAATTGAATGCCACACTTACAAAGAATCCAGATTCTGCCATTGCTCTCCATGGCGTAATTTGTAAAACACTTCCAGTTACTTGAATATTTAGAGAAAACTTTAATAAAATTTGCTTCTTGCACCCTAGTTTCCAGCAAACATAACACATCAACTTGTAATTTCTCCATACGTTGCAACACCTTGGCCTGCTTTTGAGGATGGTTAAATCCTCTAACATTCCAGAAGGCTATACTCATTGTGAAACTGGATCAGAAGTACCCCGACCAGCAGCTTTACACTGCACTTTGAGCTTATCCACTTTTTTTGCTTTAATCTCCTGAAGAAGGGTAGCAACACCAAGAGAAGCAGTTCGAGTTTGCCTAGCCATCCCCTTCTTCGAATCAGATCCCTCACTTGTCAACTGCCCATCAGCTTCCTCCAAGTTCAAGGCCTCGAACTTATTCTTAGAAGCACCAAATCCCTTTCCCCTTCCACCCTTTCCTTTTTCCTTTTTCCCCGAACCAGGTAAAAGAGGAAATTCAACTTTGTCAACCAAGAATCCCTCTCTAGGCGGGGAAGAAATCACAGAATGTCCAGCATTCAAATCACCCATAGTATCAGTCCCCTCTTGAGCAATTACAGCACCAACATTTGCTTCAGTACACGCAAGCTTAACAGCATCGACTGTTGCAGCAGCACTGGCAGTAGTTGGTATAAGCTCATCAACAACAGGTGCAGCAACGTTTATGACAATATCATCCATTGCAGGCTTAGCTCGCCATTCAGTTTTCTCAACGTGATATAAGCCAACGACTTATCACGCATCTTCGCAGGAATAGATCGAGGAATTTTACAGTCAGCAGAAACTTCCACACAAACCTTTGCAAACTCCAGGCGTTCCCTCGAAGCAGTGATGGAGTCCATATGCAATGGAACTCCCACTCCACTGGCAATGTAACTCAGGCCTCGCTTCGAATAAAGTTCCAGAGGCACATTATAGAGCTGAACCCAAACAGGAATCTTCGCTAAATCAAAATCCAATCGCGACATATTAGGTTCCCATTTCCGCAAAACTAACAGTTTATGTTGTATATGTCAGGGGCCGTTCTCTAGCACCCAATCCCTAGCCGTGGCATTGATGAATGAGAATACATAAAGATTTGAGCCAGCTAAACTAACCTTGGTTAGTGAATCTTTCCCCCACAATGCTTCGATAGTTTTCTTCATAGCAATGAAGTTCGGTGCCGCGCCGATGAATTGTCCTACCAAAGCATGTCTCCAATCAGCCACACCCTCATTAAAAATCTCCGTCGGTGGATCAATGGCAAAGCTATCCTCATGAATCACAGGAGGGAAGAAATCCAGAGTCTGCTCATCTCCCCCTCCAGTGAAGAATTGTCTCCAATCAACCGTTGGCATGAATTCGTGAATCCGTGAAAAAAACGCGAAATCCGTGAAATCCGTGAAAATCCGTGAAGAATCAGCAAAATCCGGTATTGAACCAACAATTACCCAAGAAATTAAGAAGAAAACAAGAAGAATCAGAGAGATCCACGCAAGAAATCATGAAAAAAGAAGAGAAAGATGAAGAGCACTCAAAGTCCGTTAGGCCGCTAACGTGCGCCTGTAGAGAAAACCCCCTTCATCCTGTAATTCATTATAGGCTTTTGTTTATATTATTAATATTATTCAAGTTGACTTTTGTTCGCTAAAATTTTCCCAAATTATGTTCAGTGCTAACTTTTCTTATGTGGCCAGGCCGGATATCATTTCCTTTTTGTATTATTATTGCATATTCAGACTCTGTTGACAGTGAAGCTGATGCTGCTTACATTTGGTTTTAAATAAGGTTTAATACACCTTTTTCTCCTTAAATTTTACATATTTTTTTTAATTTACCCTTAAAATTTATTTTGATCACTTTTGTTCACTAATATTTTTGTTGTTACTTATATAACCTCAAAAATAAACACCGTTTAAAAAATATTGCTCTAACCAATAAGAGTTCGACATCATTTTCTTTATTTATTTTTAAATTTTAAAATAAAATAAAAATATTAAAATATTTATTAAGTTAATTGTATTTCCCAACATACTCTCATCTTCCTCAACAGAGTTCTTCTCCAATATTTCCTAAACCATGTTTTCTTTCTCCCAAAACTATTGATTCTTTATTCATCAAAAGAAAATACTCTTGTTCGGGCTCGGCTACCACAACCCGATTATTTCATGGGTTTGATTTTACATCACTACCGTTCCAAAATCAAAACCGAAATTTGTGATTTGATTTTATATCAACCATAAAATGAATGCTTTGCTTACCCAAGTGTGGATTAAAATCTTTCACAAATTTCTTGAAACGGCCTAATCACATCTTCACCGGCAAAGTCCTCTTGAGCCAACAAATCATGTTTTGCCATTAATTTTGCTGTTAAAATTTGAACCTTTATCGGAAAATCTTCCAACACTTGAACCACAATCAAAACCTACTCAACAATTAAAAGTTGCCTCTTTGTTAGCGAAAATATCTTCTGCAACCTGAAATATCGCAAATTTCAACCCTCGAAGCATTTGTCATTAGCAATAGTATACTATACATAGATATATATACGAAGAGAAAGGGCATTGCTGATCTGATGGCGGTTGGGGGCTCCAAGAAAAAAGGTGAAGAAGATGGGGAAATAAGGGACGGGGAAGATGGATTTATTAAATATATTATTATTTTTATATTATTTTTAATTCTTTTATATATTAAACCGAAAAATAAGAAAGAAAATAACTAAGTGTGACATGGCACGTTTTGATTGGTCAGGAGAGATCTTTTTTAATGGTGTTAATTTTTTGGGATAAAATGAATAACGTCGAAAACTTTAGGGTGCAACAGTAGTTAAAATAAATTTTAGGGAGCAAGTTAAAAGAACATAAAAAATTTAGGGGCCTAAAAAAGTGGATTAAGTCTTTAAATAATTAACTTGAAATCAATTTCTATAAAAGTTATGTTTAAATAATTATTATGCAATTATAAGCTTTGAAAGCATTTATGTCAAGAAATCTAAACTCATATGATAAGTGAAGAAATCTTCTCCCTTGAACAAAAGATGACCATTTCAGATTTTTTTTTTTTTGAATAAATGCCAAAGATCAGGGATGGAGCCGTTCTCTTCAATTCTTAGATTTAAAGTTTATAAACTCTTGTCCCCAATATTTGATCTTAACTATGTTGCTGTTTTTGTCTTAAAAAAAACAAATTTAAAATTACTAGGTAAAGTGTAGATACCTGGGAAACCATAGACTGAATTTAAGATTCAAACATGGTTTTGGTGGGGTTGAAAATAGTTTCAGTTTTACAGATGCCAAGAGTTGTGAATCAAAGGTAATTGCCAAACATGAAAAGACAAGGTTAAAAAGGAAACTGAATTTTGACTGTGGCAGCATCCTAAAACACACAAATGGCAAATGGAGCAAGCCATGAATACAGTAATGTTGGCCAAGCAATGGCAATGGCTACCTTATTTCATATTATATCACATTCCCAGGAACACCATTTAATTGTAGAAATGATAATCTTTGGCACTGAGAATGATGTTCCTCAAACCTCCAATGGGTGATAGAATCATTAGCACAAGTCCCAGTACGATACAGATCTGAATAGCAAAACAAATATCAGATTTATTGTCAAGAAAATAGATGAAAACATACAAGTTGAGGATGATATACCCAGTTTGTACACCAAGATAAGCTGAACCTCTTTGGTTTATAGATAGCAAGCCACATGATGCAAGGAAGCTGCAATTACAGCAAATATCAGATTCACAAATTTAGGCAGTAGAAATCCAATGGTTTGTAGACTTACAAAATATGTTGTTGGTGCAAAAGCAAATCCTCCAAAGAATCCAAGAAGACCCCCAAAGAATGGAAATGTAATGGCAACAAACATTGTTGCAGCTGAAACAAATAAAAGTAAAGATTGCAGATATCCGGAGTTTTTTACTTTGGACATGGGAAATTACTTTACTCACCGACATAAAAGTTGCGCACCAAGAATCGAAGCATTTGAGTCGGTCTAAAGTGCCATTTCTTTACCATCACGGTTTCAATCATGTCGAAAACAGGCATGGCATATAGCTGCATTTACCAAACATAAAATACACCCCGTGTGAAAACTGTCTTCTTGTTGAGACAAGAGAACAATAAGATGAAAGCATGTTTCAAAACCTGATAGCTTCCGATGACATGGATTACCACAAACGCGTTAGCCGCAACGATAAGCCACGTTGGTTTCTCCAACGTAATAAGAATGTTGTCATCGACTTTATTGCCGAATACGTAGTATCCAACGAGTGCGACGGGGAAATAACACAATGCCACAACAATGTATGCAATGACCACACCTCTCCACATTGGACCCTTTGAAGGCTTCTCTGGTGTAGAAGGGATTGTTGCTTGAATCTCCAACACCACATTGTGTCCAGCGTATGCAAAAGCCACATCACCTAATGCGGTAAAGAAGTTAAAGGCGGTTCCGGTTGGGGTGGTGGCTTTGTACCCGTATTGCACATCGGGTTGGACACCCTTGTGGACAGAAGCAGTCCAGGCTATCGTAGAGTAACTGCATAAAACAAATTAAAATATCAATAAAATCCGGGGATTTTGTTCAGTGTTTATATGAAAAGGAAAAACATACGTGAGAGACATGACAGCAGCAGCCAAAGAGACCCCGGAAATGGAGTTGAAATTCGGGAGGTGGGCGAGTACGAAATGGACCGAGGCAAAAATCATGATAAAGTATGTGGTTTTGATGTGCTTGCAGGGCTTGTCGCAGACCAAATGATAGATTTTCTCCAGCGATTTTCCTCCGGTAACCATGTAAACTATGTCGACACCGACTTCGCAGATCAGTTGTTGAGGCACCACTATGTAAAGGCCAAGCTTTTCACCAAAGGCGTGCTGGCCGAGTTCATGGTATCGATCGAACCTTTTCCCAGGAACCATCTCATGCATTTCAACCATTTGCCACAGAGTGTATAGTGTGATCAGCCACGACAGGATCAGAATAACAACACCAGGACCCCTTCACACACACACACACATATATGTATAATCAAATATTAGTATTTCTTCATGAAAACCTGTTAGTTTTAAACTATGGATACATGTGTATAGAGATCAATCTCGAAAAAAAAAAAGGATGGATCCCTTGAGCATAGAGATACCATAACAGTTATATCAGCTTTTAGTTGGTTTTCTTGTATCATTTTCTGCGAAACACGCCGATGGATAATAAGTTAATCGAGACATACCATCCGAGATGTGCCATGGCATAAGGAAGACTGAGGACTCCTGCCCCAACCATAGCAGTGACATTGTGGAATGCAGCATACCACCATTTTGCATTTCTTGAAGAAGTGATTGGAAGCCAGTCATCAATCTCCTTCTGCTTCTTAAGTTTGTCTTCATCTACCTGAAATTTTGATAACAAAATATCATTGATCTTTTCCCCCTCAAATTGAACTCTGCAAACATGATTCTGTTCATCATTGTTCGATGTTCGTAATGGAACTTACGGGGTTTGGAGTATCGTTTACGAGCTTTTGATGAGGAGGAGATTGAGTCCCCATTGTTGGAACAGAAGGTTACACAGTGCAAGAAACTATGTAGGAAAAGGAGAAGAGAAGATATGATTATGAAGCAATCATGAAAGAGACACGGAAAGCAAAGAAATATATATTTGATTGATAGTTTCAAAGAAGGAAAATCTTGAAAATGACAACCAATGTAAAGCTAACTCCGCCAAGACAAATTCAGAAAAAATATTACCAAAGACAACTTTTGATTCTGATGTTTTGTGCTCATTCGATTGTTTTCATACAAGGAAAACTAAAGGTCCATTTCCAAACGTCATTGTTCTAAAATGGTACAAAATTCCAATGTAATGTCAAATATCTTCACATTTTTAAAGACTTTCCATATGTTCACACCATCATAGTTCTAACGTATATTCAAAAGAAATTGAAGTTTAAAAAAACAAACGGAAAATTAACATATGAGGAAACATGTTCATAATTTCCTAATCGTTATGTCAGTTACTATGAATATTAAAACTTTACAAATTAGTAAGTGCATTATTGACAGTTTTTTCCAGCTACTGTCGATTGATTTGAATGGTATTTAAAATCATTGCCGAATAGAGCATTGCATTAATTATAACAATACAAACTGGTAATTCAAAGTTGGTCCATAGATAGTTGGAATTTCCTTGTTTGATTTTTTTTTTGGCTTTTTTGCATATGAAAGGGAATAGATAGTTGATTCTTCTTGTATGGTAGCAGACTTGGCACTTAATAGCCCCAGGCCCCCATACATTTTTGTCATTCGATTTTTCATTTTTCTCAAAATATCCTCCAAATGCATAGACCTTGCATTTTGTATTTTTTGACTGAAGTTGATATAATTTTGTTCACATTATGCTTTCAGATAACAAGTTAATCATTGAAGCTGATAAATACCACTTAGTGAACATAATAGTTGCTTTATATTCTGCCTATGAATTGATTGAGAATGGGCATATATGCCTGTAATTTTCTATACTGTCTCAAGACAACAATTCATGAGTAAAAATTGTAGTCTTTGGCTTGAATTATGATTTGCCTCAATCCTCCAACCATCAATAAAACACCAATTACAATGCAGATCTGAGGGCCAAAAGAAAACAAGGGAATAATGAAAAATAGTATAGACAACTAGGGTCGATCCACAGGACTAAGAAAATTGACCACTTCTGTAACCCCTCGACCCGGTCTGAGCGAAAGACCGAACCGAACGAGTCACACGAAGAATATTGAAGTAAACCAAGAAGATTTATCCCAATAAACGACGTTATTTTTTTTATCTTGTCTAGATGCACATCATTAACCTAAGTGTAAAGACTCGCAGCGGAACAATTAACATCTCAAACAAACGTCGATTAAGCACTTAATTGAATACAAACATGTTTTAGGGACCATTTTGTAATTTTAGCAATTTACAGGGACAACTTCAATTTTTAAGTTATCATTCCTTGATTAGTCACATTACATGCCACTCTATCAAAAATAAGCTCAAAAAGATCATTCAAGCACATTTAATTGCATCCACAACATTCAGGGATTGAAACGTAAATTTGTCACGATATATTTATTTTGACAAATTTTGTTTGTTACCATACTTGTTAAAACAACTCTGTCATGTAAAATATATTGTGACAAAATTGTGTTTGTTATCATTTTATGCTTTTTATAATAACAATGAATTTTTGTTACTATAAATAACTTATCACAATAAATTAATTATTTCATCACGAAAAATATGTTTTGTCACAATTAACTTGTATTTTGACATTGGATATAATAATTTTCTGACAAAAAACATAATACAACAAAAATTAATTTCATGATGCTCGTATTTCGTTAGTTAATGTAACTTATAGGGACAAAATATTTGTTAAATAAAATATCCATTTCATCACTAAAAGTAAATTGTCATAATTAAATTAAATTTTAACACCAATTAAACAAGAAATTTGTAACAAAAATACATTTTACAAGAAAATTTAGTTTCTCACTACCTTTATTTTGTCACTAAATATTATTTATAAGGATAAAATATTTGTTAAAATAAAATATTTATTACAGCACAGAAAGTACAGTTGTTATAATTAACTTAAACTTTATTTAAAAAATTTAGCAAGGTTACATATCTAGCTCGGGCTCAACATTATAAAATATCGACAAGCAAACAAACAAGCATGGGGAAGAATCGAGAAGCAAAACGAGCAGAAATAAGTGAGAAATAAAGTGATGATGTAAAAGGCAGTGAGTGAATCCACGAAAATAAAAGAGGAGGCGAATCATTTACCCTTGATTTTTAGTGAACGATAATTTTGATAGGCAATTGGAACGGTCACAAGTAGACTTTTAAAGGGTTCTTTTAAGTGAAAATGAGACAACTTCATATTTTTTTAAAGAACGAAAAGTGAAAGAATTCTCAATCAACAATGGTTTGTTTCAAAGTAAAAATGAATCGAAAGGAATTTTTATTTCTTTAATGAAATATTAAATGCCTTTTTAATGAAAATGTCAAACGATCTTCCGGAAGAATTTATATCTGCGCATATCTTCAGGTTTTGAGAAATTGTCTTTTCAGCCCTTCACTTTTAGATGCTTTAATTTTCACGTTTATATGTTTTAATTTTATTAAGATAAAAATAATTTTCTTTAAAAAAAAGACAGATGTGTGCTGGCTCCCGGAGAAATCTCTCCAAGTTATTTATTTTTTTAAGAAATTTATAATTTAGTAATATTATTAAAAGTATTAATAACAATAATAATAATAAATTTTAAATACCTAATTAGACGTAATAATATGACATATAAATTTTATACATATAATTACAAGTAATAATGTGACACCTTTAAAAAACAACTAAGAATGTGACATATACATATATGAAAATTAATAATTGGACTTATTTACTTTAGTAATTTTATACATATACTATTGCTATCGTTATAACAATTTGGGTCAGCTTAGAAATCATATCAATTTGGGTTTGAATTATTTTTGGTTCGGATCATATTAGGCTAGGTTCGTACTAATATCAGATCAAGTTGAGTTCAGATCATTTCGTGCAATATATCATATCAAATTTTGATGGAATCAAGTTGAATTTGTATAAAGTTGGATCAAATCATTTTCTATTTCGACCAATTTAGATTTAATATTTGATTAGATTGGATTATACCATATAAAAATAATTTGTGAGCATTGTGGAGTATGTGAGAAATGTGTGGATCGTTTTTATCATCATTATATAGGGAAACATTTATAACAATATATTTTCTCACTATAATTAAAATATTTAACTACGAACATAATTTATCACAAAAAATTGAATTTTATTATTTTTTGTGATTATTTTATCCTATAACAATAACTATAACCTATAGTTACAAAATTTATCACTATATAACTTTCTTTTGGCACAAAAATGGAGGAAAACAAATGTGACAATATATTTTTTTCACTATAATTAAAATATATAACTACAAACATAATTTGTCAAAAAAAAATTGTAACAATAATTATAACTTATAGTTACAAAACTTGTCACCATATGACCCTTTTTGCGCCAAAAAATGTGGAGGTAGCATTTGTGACTATACTATTTGTCACTATAATTAAAACATATAACTACAAACATAATTTGTCACAAAAAACTTGAATCTTAATATTTTTTCTATCGTAAGAATCTCATAATTTGTTAAGACAATTTTTTTTGTAATATTTTAAAACAAATTATAGTTACAAAATTTGTCACTATATGACTTGCTTTTTGGCGCCAAAAAAAATAAAGGGAAACATTTGTGACAAAACATGGTAACAAAATAAATTTTGTCACCATATGTTGCACAAGTTTGCTAATTGTGACAAAATATTAATACAATTTTAATTTTTGTCACAATTGTGTATATTTTTCTAATTTAATACCTTTCTGAATAATGCACAACATAAAGTCAGACAATGCTCGTTGCACATTCGTAATCCTGCAAACAATGACATACAAAGGCAACTCCAAAGAACAACAAGAATTTCGGCGATCATCCAGAATCACAACACAAGGTTGTTCACAATCCAATGTACAACCAAAGAAATTAGCATATAAAAATGAAAAATCAATAGTACAATGGAAAGGAACGTCAAACCGTGGTAAAGAAGGTTGCTGAATTTTTGGAAAGAATTTAAATGCACCAGGCATACCAATAGTAGCAACCTTGGGAACTTCACATGGCATCACCTTATTAACTTTCAAGTCAGAAGAAGAAATAGAAGAAAACATAGAATCAGATAAAACATTTGAGTTCACTTCTTCTTTGTCACAGTCATTCTTCTCTTTGCTGGCTTTCCAAGCTACAGTACTCGCTTTCAAACGAACTTCGTCTTCATATACTTCACTTGGAGTCATAGGTGTCAAATTTATCTTTTTGCCCTCATGAGTAAAAGAGTATTGATTGGTGTAACAATCGTGCAAAACTCTCTTATCATACTGCCACGGTCTTTCTAACAACAAATGACAAGTATCCATAGAACAAACATCACAAGTTACCTAATCCTTGTATTTACCAATGAAAAATGGTATAACAACTTGTTCGTAACTTTGATTTCACCACCATTATTCAACCATTGTAACTTGTACATATTGGGATGCTTTGTCGTCTTCAGTCCTAACTTATCAACTATGAGAGTACTAGCAACGTTAGCACAACTACCACTATCAATAATCACAACACATACCTTACCATTCACGTTGCATCTCGTATGGAAAAGGTTGTTTCGTTGCGGTTCATCCTGTGTTGGCTGATCATTTAGACTTCTCTGGTCAACAAGTGCTTCACCGGTAGCAAATGTATGCACATTGTCATCATTTGTCTCTTCATGGACAGAATGGGAACCACCCCATCTAATCTATCCAATTGAGAATGTATAGGTTTCAATGAATTACCAATCACTCGTTGCATCATGCGCTCTTACTGGCTCAACCGAACAAACTGAACCTCATAATCTGAAAGAGACATGTTTCCTTGCACCAAAGTAATGAATTATCGCTTCTTTTCATCAAGATAAAGAACACCCAAATACTTCCTCCTAAAAGCAGTTCCAAAGAACTCCTAAGTCACATCGTCTGGTTCCATACCCACAATGATGGTCATCCACCATGTATAAGCATCTCTATGCAACGAGGATACAACACAACCCAACTTATGCACATCATTGCAACCTATCTGACCAAGAATCCTTCGAGTGCTCTCAAACCAAGCCTTAGAACCGTCACGAGATAGACCTCGAAACTCAGTTCCACCCAAACTGCGTAGACGCTCCAAAGGTAAACCATCATTAACACTAGGCTATGGTGCAGCCACATGCATACCCTCCATCGCTGCCTGAAAAGCCCCAGCTATAGCCTGAATCAACTGTTTCATATCAGCAGCAGCCTGCCCTTGCGCTGCCTTAGGTCCAACACCTCCAGCGCCAGCTTCCGTACCAGCTCCATTACCACTAGAAGGAGGTGGATGGGGCGGTAAATTCTCAACATTCTCATTCGCAGCATCATGATTACCAATCCTAAGCTCTCGTCTTAGTCTCATCTCAATTAGAGTGCAAATCTAAAACATGATAATGCCATACTAAAACAGTTGGGCCAACCAAGAGCAAGAATCCAAGGAGCTCAAGTTTTTTTAAACCAAAATCCTCTTTATACTAATAGTAATATGGCAATGGGTATGCTTAATCTCTCCCCTAGAAGCACATAACAACCATAAATCATGTTATCAAACGCCGTCCATCACACACAAAGCAAACAACCATCGCATCATAGCATAAACAACCACCGTGCACAGTAATCATTAAGAAATCATCCAAACAATAATATCACACCAACCTTACCTCCTAATTCTTTCAAAACCTAGCTCTGATACCACCAAATATAACCTCTTCGACCTAGTCTGGGAGAAAGACCGAATTGAACGAGTCATACAGGGAATATTGGAGTAAACTGAGAAGATTTACCTTAATAAACGACCCTATTTTTCATTTTTAACTTGTCTAGATGCACATCATTAACCTAGGTGTAAAGACTCGCAGCGGAACAATTAACATCTCAAACAAACGTCGATTAAGCACTCAATTGAATACAAACACATTTTAGGGGAACATTTTGTAATTTTAGCAATTTACGGGGAAATCTTCAATTTTTAAGTTACCATTCCTTGATTAGTCACATTACATGCCACTCTGTCAAAAATCAGCTCAAAATGATCATTCAACCACATTTAATTGCATCCACAACATTCAGGGACTGAAACGTAAAAAATCATAACTTTAAGAGATTCCAAAACAACTAACTCAACAGCTTGGTGTTTCGAAACACAGAGCACAGAATCGAAACACCTTGTTTCGTAACAGGTCTTAGTGTTTTAGAACACGAGCCCATATCGAAACACCCTCTAAGGTGTTTCGGTACACCAAGTTCCAGTAGCCAAATCTCACGAGCATTTTTCGATACACAATGCACCGTTTTGAAACCCCATGCCTATTTTAGAGACACCGTTTCGATATAGCCTTGGGCGTACCGAAACGCCTGACCTGAAATGTCACATTTTTGCTGGCTTTTCTCACTTTTAAGCAACCATAAACATTCCAACATGCTTCTATCTTATATTTAACATATCCAAACATCAATATTCAAACATTCCAAGCATGATCAACATCATTCCATGGCAATTAGCAACATAAGTAAACTATAGGCAAGCAACCTAGAAAATTGTTGAGTGGGTCGAAGAATCGATTTAAGCCAGGGGGTGAATTGGATTTTTAGAAATTTTGGTGGTGGAGTGGAAAATTAAATTTTGCTAGAGAAAAGAATTTGTAACGCCCCGGTTTTGGGCTTAGAAGTTCTGGGCGTTGACCGGTTTGGTCAAAGTCCTGTTCGAATCTTAAGAGGTGAAATTAGGAAAGCCTAGTTCGGGTTGCATTAAAAATATGGAAAAATGTTCTAAAATCATCTTTTAATATAATTAAGTGAACTGTGAAATCAATTTTGAAAAATGGGTTTTGGAAGTATGACATTTTGACTAGTGACCAAAATGTAATTTTTGAGAGTTTTGTGACTATTTTATAAAGAGTTGAAACTTTGAATCTTTAAGGGGCTATTAATCCAAAGGTGATTTCTCCAGATTTTTCTAAGATATTTAGAGTTTTAATTCTGATTTTAAAGTGAATCAAAAGGAGGGAAAAACTCATTTGGCAATTTTCTCAACTAACTTCCAATTTTCTTCTCTCTTTTTCTCTCAAACCAAACACACCATTTCCAGAGATTTGATTCTGTTTTTCTCACTTAAATCTCTCCTTTTAACTCTCATTTGATTCCTAATCAACATATCTTCAAAACCTCTTCAATTGCTTCTTGATTCTACAAGGATTTTCATTCCAAAAAGTGGAGAAACACAAGTTTGGAGGTAAGAACGTCCTTCTCCTCTAAACTACCAGTTCTTTACTGAAATTCCCAAGTTCTCAACTCTTAATTGATGTTTAATTAAAGGCTTTTGAGTTTGGAATTGTATCTTGGCTTATAATGCAAGATTTGATGGTTTTTCATGATTTTTCGTTAGATCTGATTGATCTGTGATTTGAGATGTGTTTTTGATGTTAAATGAACTCTAAATTGATAAGGAAATGAGTTTTGATTGATGCAATCCCGGATAGGTTGTGTTTCCTAAGTTTAGCTTATGTTTCTTGGATGTTTTTGTGGTGATCTTGTGGATCTGTTGTTGCTGGAGGTATAAGGATGTTTATAGGTTGTTTTTAGATGTTAAATGGTGTTAATGGATGTTAGGTTTTGCTGGTTTATGGCTGGGCTTTGTTGAGAAGTGGTTTTGATGCAATTTCGGTTGTGTTTGGTGGCCGAAATTGGAGTGGGAATGAGAGCAGCGAGTTTGAGTGCTTTCATTGAAGCTTTTGATGCTTGATGATGCATTAAACCTCTGCTTTAATGTGTTTGATCAGGGGAGGCATCTTTGGACCCAAGAGTTGTTGATTCGGAAGCTTGATTTCGTGCTTCGGCAAGTGGCGAAGTGGAATCGGTGAGTGAAATTGGGTTTTCGGCTTTGAAACCAATGTCTTGGGAGCTTAGTTTAAGTCTAAACAACTTTGCTAAGCTCGAGCGTAAGTTTTCGGAATTTCTCTCTAGTGGTGGCCATGATTTTGTTGTGATGCGAAATGATAATTTGCATGTTTTACATACTGTTTTGGAAGCATGTTTTAGCATGGTTTTTGCTGATGATGTAAGCCATATGTTGAAGGTAACTCTAGGTAGGAGTCCCTTGCTTTTGTACATTGAAATGATGTGGTTTAATGCTTTTAAATGCATGATGAATATGGCTTGGTTTTATGCTTTAAAACAGTGATGTAAGTGATGAAAATGATGTATATTGGCAAGTGATGTTTTTAAAATGTTAAGGTCACTAAGGTGGTTAAAAGTCCTTGAGTGAGCCTTGTTACTTATGAACATCAAGGTGGTTAAAAGTCCTTGGATGGTTCATGTTGTGGACACTAAGGTGGTTAAAAGTCCTTAGGTGATCCTTTTCTATGGTGTTTAAAAGTCCATAGGCCAAGGTGTTTAAAAGTCCTTGGGATCAAGGTGTTTAAAAGTCCTTGATGTGATACATTTCATGGTGTTTAAAAGTCCATGGCCAAGGTGTTTAAAAGTCCTTGGGATCAAGGTGTTTAAAAGTCCTTGATGAGATGCATTCTATGGTGTTTAAAAGTCCATAGGCCAAGGTGTTTAAAAGTCCTTGGGGCCAAGGTGTTCAAAAGTCCTTGGGGTGAAAGTTGATGAACTTGTGTTAAAAGAAATGGAATTTATCACTTGTGGCCAATATGACATGTTATGATTTGATGCATGAGATGCATGTTTAAGTATGCTTTTGAGCATGTGTAAATGATGGTTTGAAGCATGTTTTATAAAGTGTTTTACAAATGCATTATTGGATGGTTTTTAAGAGCATTCCTCACTAAGCTTTTGCTTACGCTCTCTTCGTTTTCCTTGATTCAATAATGCAGAGCATTAGAGACCTTTTGAGGGCAGCAAGAAGGGCAAGAATTCAAGTGCAAGTAAAGCTCAATGTATGGAAGGTTTTTGTTAAACATTTTAGCTTTTGGGTGATTTGGCAATGGGGAAGCCATGTGTATGTTTTGGGAGGTGTTTTGTACTCCCTAAGTATGTTTCTTGATGTTAAGATTGTTGGTCTTTGGATTGGATCTTTATATGCTTGTTTTGTAAGTTTGGTGCTTGAATATCTAGCTTGTGTAGGAAGCATGCCTATAGAATTGGGGCTTTTTGCATATGATGATGTTTGGTTGAATTGATGATGCCATTATGTCCCTTATATGTTGAATTGCATGCTGGTAAAGTTTGGTGACATTCGGAGCATGATTGGTTGTGTAATTGCATGTTTAAAGTGGAGTTTTGGAGCAATCTGGGCAGGGTGTTTCGGAACAGCACCTACCGTTTCGGAACGGGTGCCTTAATCGTGCCCAGGCGTCCGAAACGGGAGGGGCCGTTCCGAAACGGAAAGGCCACTGCCAGACCCCCGTTTCGAAACGGGCTATGCCTGTTTCGGAACGGCCCCGCGTTTCGGAACGGGCTGTCTCCCATTTCGGAACGGTTGACCGTTGGGGGCTGACATTGGCAATTATGTGTTTTGAATTGTTTGCGTTTTGGTCCTGAAACTTGTTTGTGCAATTGTATGAGTTCGGGAAGTCCTTTTGAGCTGAAATTTCACAGAGAAGCATGAAACCTGATTAATTTCAAGTTGGTAACTTCAGTTTGGATTAAGTCCTTATAATTATCAGAATTTACAATTTGGTCCCTAAAGTTGTAAATTGATCAATTGAGTCCCTGTTTGATCTCTGATGTTTGTGATCTTTTGGTATGATGTTTGTGTGATCACAATTAGGCTTAATATGCATCTAGACAACTTTTAAAAAGAAAAAAAAGGGTCGTTAATCAAGGTTGACTTTCGGGTTGACTTTGGTTTTCCCCGTGTGACTTTCTTAATTCGGGTCAACCGTCTAGGCCGGGTTAAGGGGGTTACATTTGGTGGTATCAGAGCTGAGTTCTCGAGTAATTGGGAATGTTTGTATGCATGATTGAAGTATGTATGCTATGAATGCTTGTTGTTTGGAAGCATGTTCAGTGGTTTGAAATGTTGATGCAGTTGAGTTGTATGCTCTGATGTTGCATGTTGAGGGTACCCATTGCCAAACAAAAGCTAAAGGAAAGATGTTGTTTTGAAATGAAATTGAGCTTGAATACTTGGATTTCTTACCTTGCTGGGCCTGACTTTGTTTTATTTGTGTTGTGATTGCATGGTAAAAGTATGGCACCACGTAGAGAGTTAAGAGGTAATGCGAGAGCTACGGCTCCTAACGAGAATGAGAACGAAGAGCACACTGGTAGTGCTGTGTTACCCCCTCCTCCGCCTGGTGGTGGTGCTGGAGGTGCGAGAGCTGAAGCTGCAGCTGATGCTGGTGCTGGAGCTGCTGGACCAGAGGTTGGTCAGGGGCAAGCTATGCCTGATATGTCTGTTTTGGTACAAGCTATTGCGGGTGCTTTTCGAGCAGCAGTAGCTGGAGCTCAGGGAGCTGGGCATCAGGGAGATGCTGGAGTCAGATTGCCTTTGGAGCGTCTGCGCAGTCTTGGAGGGACTGAGTTTAGAGGTTTGTCAGCTGAGAGTTCTGAGGCTTGGCTGGAAAGTACCAAGCGTATCTTGGGTCAGATGAGTTGCACGGATGTGCAAAAGCTGGGCTGTGTTGTGTCCTTGCTGCAGGACGATGCTTATACATGGTGGACGACTACCATTTCTGGAATGGCTGAAGCTGATGTTACCTGGACATTCTTTCAGAATGTGTTTAAAAGAAGATATCTGGGAGTGAGATATCTGGATGAGAAAAAGCGGGAATTCATGTCTCTTACCCAAGGGAGCATGAGTGTAGCTGAGTACGAGGTACAGTTTGTACGGCTCAGTCAGTATGCACCGGAGTTGATACCTGATGAGAGGGCTAGGTGCGAGAGGTTTCGTTACGGTCTTGTGACGGATGTCAAGATGTATTTGCTGGCCGCCGAGTATGTTGATCTTGATGTGTTGGTGGGCCGAGCAAAGGACGTTGAGATGAACCTGAGTTTGTCTGCTAAGGGTGCTGGCAAGCGAGCTGCTGAGTATAGTTCCGGAGGTGGACGGAACAAGAGGGGACGAGATCAGAAGTATCAGTCCTCAGCCAGGAGAGGTGGTGGTGTACCTGCTAGAGGAGGCAATGCTAGAGCTGATCCTAGTGCTTGTTGGATCTGTGGTTCCCGTGGTCACTTGAAGCGTGACTGTCCTCGTGCTGAGAGAGTGGCACAAGCTCCTGTTGCGGCTGCTGGTAACGGGTGCTGGAATTGTGGTTCTGCAGACCACATAAGGCGAGATTGTCCGAGGATGGCTGGTGAGCAGGTGCGTGCTCCTGTTGTTGCTGCACCACAGAGAGGTCGTGGGCGCGGCCGTGGTAATTTCCAGAGGAGAGAGGAAGGTGGCCGAGGGGTAGCTCATGTTGTAGCTATTCAGCCTGAAGGTGGAGGCCAAGCGAGGGTGTATGCTCAGAGAGAGGGCAGGAATGATGCGGATGTGATTGCAGGTACCTTTACTTTGCAGTCCTTGTCATTGCTTTCTTTGATTGATTCTGGATCTACGCATTCATATATTCTTCGTGAGCATGCTGAATTGCTTGGTTTGCCTGTTGAGTCTTTGGATGTTGGTGTTCGGGTCACTAGTTCCTTTGGTGAGACTGTTGTGACTCGAAAGTTGTATAGAAGGTGCCCTTTGGTTGTTCAAGAGCATGTCTTTCATGTTGATCTTATGGAGTTGCCCTTCTATGGTTTTGATGTGATCCTTGGTATGGATTGGCTTGCTGAGCATCGTGCTGTTGTGGATTGTGAGAATAAGCGTGTTTCGCTTAAGCTTGCGGATGATTATGAAGTTGTTGTGGTTGGTGAGAATGTGAAGTTTCTTGCCAATGTGGTATCTTCTTTGGAGGCGAGCAGGATGCTGAGGCAAGGTTGCGAAGCCTATCTAGCTTTTGTGATGAATCCTGGCTCTAAGGAGTTGAGGGTGCAAGATATCAGGGTTGTAAAGGAGTTTCCTGGTGTTTTTCCTGAGGAGTTTCCTGGTTTACCTCCTAACCGCGAGGTGGAGTTTGGAATTGAGCTGTATGAGAATACAACTCTTGTGTCCATTACTCCCTATAGAATGGCACCTAAGGAGCTGGAGGAGCTGAAGACGCAGTTGCAAGAGTTGCTTGATCGTGGTTTCATCCGGCCGAGTGTGTCACCTTGGGGAGCACCGGTCTTGTTTGTGAAGAAGAAGGATGGCACTATGAGAATGTGCATTGATTACCGTCAGCTGAACAAGTTGACTATCAAGAATCGGTATCCTTTGCCGAGGATTGATGATCTCTTTGATCAATTTCGGGGAGCTGCTGTGTTCTCTAAGATTGACTTGAGGTCAGGGTATTATCAGTTGAAGATGAAGGATGTGGATGTGCCTAAGACAGCTTTCAGGACAAGGTATGTGCATTATGAGTTCCTTGTGATGCCGTTTGGGTTGACAAATGCTCCTGCTGCTTTCATGGACATGATGAATCGTGTGTTTCATGAATACCTGGACAAGTTTGTTGTGGTGTTCATTGATGATATCCTCGTGTACTCGCGTACTGAGGAGGAGCATGAAGAGCATTTGAGGATTGTTTTGCAAGCTTTGTTGGAGAATCAGCTTTATGCTAAGCTGAGCAAGTGTGAGTTCTGGTTAAGAGAGGTGGTTTTTCTTGGGCATGTGGTCTCAGCTGAGGGGATTCGTGTTGATCCTCAGAAGATTGAGGCGGTGATGAGCTGGAAGGTTCCTAAGTCTGTTCATGAGATCCGTAGTTTCCTTGGTTTGGCGGGATACTACCGAAGGTTTGTGGATGGGTTTTCCAAGATTGCTGCTCCTTTGACAAAGCTGTTGCAGAAGGATGTTAAGTATGAGTGGACAGAAGCGAGACAGCAGGCTTTTGAGAAGCTGAAAGCGGCTTTGACGCAAGCTCCTATCTTGATTCAGCCTGAATCAGGGAAAGAGTTTGTGGTTTACAGTGATGCATCCTATGTTGGTTTGGGGTGTGTGCTAATGCAGGAGGGTAAGGTGGTGGCTTATGCATCGCGGCAGTTGAAAGTGCATGAGCGCAATTACCCTACGCACGATATTGAGCTGGCTGCAGTGGTTTTTGCTCTGAAGATTTGGAGGCATTATATGTATGGTGAGAAGTGTACTGTGTACACAGATCACAAGAGTTTGAGGTACCTGATGTCTCAGAAGGAGTTGAATCTTAGGCAGCGGCGTTGGTTGGAGTTGCTCAAGGATTATGATCTGACGATTGAGTATCATCCTGGAAAAGCTAATGTTGTTGCTGATGCCTTGAGTAGGAAGGTAGCTGTTGAGTTGAGAGCCATGTTTGCTAGCTTGAGCATATCGCGTGATGGTGGTCTTGTGGCTGAGTTGCATGTGAAGCCGTCTATGGTTCAGTTGATCAAGGATAAGCAGTTGTTGGATGATTCCTTGGTGTCTCATGTTCAGGATATCGCGGAGGGTAGACCTTCGGATTTCTGTTTCAATGATGATGGTGTGCTGTGTTTTGGGAGTCGGATAGTAGTGCCCAATGATGCTGAGTTGAGGCGTGCTATTCTGACTGAAGGTCATAGTAGTCCTTTTGCTATGCACCCTGGTAGTACTAAGATGTATCGTGATCTTCGTGATGAGTACTATTGGGTTGGTTTGAAGAAGGACGTTGCGGAGTTCGTGAGTAAGTGTTTGGTGTGTCAGCGAGTTAAGGCTGAGCATCAGTTTCCTTCTGGTTTGTTGCAACCGTTGAAAATCCCTGAATGGAAGTGGGAGAGGGTTACCATGGATTTTGTATCTGGTTTACCTTTGTCTCCATCGAAAAAGAATTCGGTCTGGGTGATTGTGGATCGCCTGACGAAGTGTGCGCATTTCTTGCCTGTGCATACTACGTTTTCTTTGGATAAGCTGGCAGAGCTGTACATTGCTGAGATTGTGCGGCTGCATGGTGTGCCTAAGTCGATTGTGTCGGATAGGGATCCGAGGTTCACATCGCGGTTCTGGCAGTGTTTGCATCAAGCTCTGGGTACAAGGTTGCATTTCAGTACATCCTATCATCCTCAGTCGGATGGTCAGTCTGAGCGAGTTATCCAGATTTTGGAGGATATGTTGAGGTGCTGCGTGATTGAGTTCCAAGGTTCTTGGGAGAAGCATCTGCCTTTGGTTGAGTTTGCTTATAACAACAGTTATCAGGCGAGAATACAGATGGCACCTTATGAGGCTTTGTACGGGAGGAAGTGTAGGACTCCTCTTTGTTGGGCTGAAACTGGTCAAAAGTTGGTTTCGATGCCGGCTTTGTTGAAAGGGACCACAGAGAAGGTGAAGCTCATTTGTGAGCGGTTAAAGGCTGCTTCTGATCGGCAGAAGTCTTACGCGGATTTGAAGTGTAAGGAGATAGAGTATGCGGTGGGTGACCGTGTGTTCTTGAAGGTTTCGCCTTGGAAGAAGGTGATGCGGTTTGGCCGGAAGGGCAAGTTGAGCCCTAGATACATTGGACCATATGAGGTGGTTGAGCGTGTGGGTCCTGTTGCGTATCGGTTGAGGTTACCTCAGGAGTTGGAGAAGATTCATGATGTGTTTCATGTTTCTATGCTCCGGAAGTATAGATCTGATCCTTCGCATGTGATGCCTGTGGAGGAAGTGGTTTTGAATCCGGATTTGACCTATGATGAGGAACCGGTGAAGGTTCTGGATTCGGATAGCAAGGTTCTTCGTGGCAAGACCATTGAGTTGGTGAAGGTGCTGTGGAAGCATCGCGGTGTTGAGGAAGCCACGTGGGAGCGGAAGGAAGACATGCTGAAGCAGTTTCCTTATCTCTTTCCTTCAGGTAAATTTCGAGGACGAAATTTCTTAAGGGGGGGAGAGTTGTAACGCCCCGGTTTTGGGCTTAGAAGTTCTGGGCGTTGACCGGTTTGGTCAAAGTCCTGTTCGAATCTTAAGAGGTGAAATTAGGAAAGCCTAGTTCGGGTTGCATTAAAAATATGGAAAAATGTTCTAAAATCATCTTTTAATATAATTAAGTGAACTGTGAAATCAATTTTGAAAAATGGGTTTTGGAAGTATGACATTTTGACTAGTGACCAAAATGTAATTTTTGAGAGTTTTGTGACTATTTTATAAAGAGTTGAAACTTTGAATCTTTAAGGGGCTATTAATCCAAAGGTGATTTCTCCAGATTTTTCTAAGATATTTAGAGTTTTAATTCTGATTTTAAAGTGAATCAAAAGGAGGGAAAAACTCATTTGGCAATTTTCTCAACTAACTTCCAATTTTCTTCTCTCTTTTTCTCTCAAACCAAACACACCATTTCCAGAGATTTGATTCTGTTTTTCTCACTTAAATCTCTCCTTTTAACTCTCATTTGATTCCTAATCAACATATCTTCAAAACCTCTTCAATTGCTTCTTGATTCTACAAGGATTTTCATTCCAAAAAGTGGAGAAACACAAGTTTGGAGGTAAGAACGTCCTTCTCCTCTAAACTACCAGTTCTTTACTGAAATTCCCAAGTTCTCAACTCTTAATTGATGTTTAATTAAAGGCTTTTGAGTTTGGAATTGTATCTTGGCTTATAATGCAAGATTTGATGGTTTTTCATGATTTTTCGTTAGATCTGATTGATCTGTGATTTGAGATGTGTTTTTGATGTTAAATGAACTCTAAATTGATAAGGAAATGAGTTTTGATTGATGCAATCCCGGATAGGTTGTGTTTCCTAAGTTTAGCTTATGTTTCTTGGATGTTTTTGTGGTGATCTTGTGGATCTGTTGTTGCTGGAGGTATAAGGATGTTTATAGGTTGTTTTTAGATGTTAAATGGTGTTAATGGATGTTAGGTTTTGCTGGTTTATGGCTGGGCTTTGTTGAGAAGTGGTTTTGATGCAATTTCGGTTGTGTTTGGTGGCCGAAATTGGAGTGGGAATGAGAGCAGCGAGTTTGAGTGCTTTCATTGAAGCTTTTGATGCTTGATGATGCATTAAACCTCTGCTTTAATGTGTTTGATCAGGGGAGGCATCTTTGGACCCAAGAGTTGTTGATTCGGAAGCTTGATTTCGTGCTTCGGCAAGTGGCGAAGTGGAATCGGTGAGTGAAATTGGGTTTTCGGCTTTGAAACCAATGTCTTGGGAGCTTAGTTTAAGTCTAAACAACTTTGCTAAGCTCGAGCGTAAGTTTTCGGAATTTCTCTCTAGTGGTGGCCATGATTTTGTTGTGATGCGAAATGATAATTTGCATGTTTTACATACTGTTTTGGAAGCATGTTTTAGCATGGTTTTTGCTGATGATGTAAGCCATATGTTGAAGGTAACTCTAGGTAGGAGTCCCTTGCTTTTGTACATTGAAATGATGTGGTTTAATGCTTTTAAATGCATGATGAATATGGCTTGGTTTTATGCTTTAAAACAGTGATGTAAGTGATGAAAATGATGTATATTGGCAAGTGATGTTTTTAAAATGTTAAGGTCACTAAGGTGGTTAAAAGTCCTTGAGTGAGCCTTGTTACTTATGAACATCAAGGTGGTTAAAAGTCCTTGGATGGTTCATGTTGTGGACACTAAGGTGGTTAAAAGTCCTTAGGTGATCCTTTTCTATGGTGTTTAAAAGTCCATAGGCCAAGGTGTTTAAAAGTCCTTGGGATCAAGGTGTTTAAAAGTCCTTGATGTGATACATTTCATGGTATTTAAAAGTCCATGGCCAAGGTGTTTAAAAGTCCTTGGGATCAAGGTGTTTAAAAGTCCTTGATGAGATGCATTCTATGGTGTTTAAAAGTCCATAGGCCAAGGTGTTTAAAAGTCCTTGGGGCCAAGGTGTTTAAAAGTCCTTGGGGTGAAAGTTGATGAACTTGTGTTAAAAGAAATGGAATTTATCACTTGTGGCCAATATGACATGTTATGATTTGATGCATGAGATGCATGTTTAAGTATGCTTTTGAGCATGTGTAAATGATGGTTTGAAGCATGTTTTATAAAGTGTTTTACAAATGCATTATTGGATGGTTTTTAAGAGCATTCTTCACTAAGCTTTTGCTTACGCTCTCTTCGTTTTCCTTGATTCAATAATGCAGAGCATTAGAGACCTTTTGAGGGCAGCAAGAAGGGCAAGAATTCAAGTGCAAGTAAAGCTCAATGTATGGAAGGTTTTTGTTAAACATTTTAGCTTTTGGGTGATTTGGCAATGGGGAAGCCATGTGTATGTTTTGGGAGGTGTTTTGTACTCCCTAAGTATGTTTCTTGATGTTAAGATTGTTGGTCTTTGGATTGGATCTTTATATGCTTGTTTTGTAAGTTTGGTGCTTGAATATCTAGCATGTGTAGGAAGCATGCCTATAGAATTGGGGCTTTTTGCATATGATGATGTTTGGTTGAATTGATGATGCCATTATGTCCCTTATATGTTGAATTGCATGCTGGTAAAGTTTGGTGACATTCGGAGCATGAATGGTTGTGTAATTGCATGTTTAAAGTGGAGTTTTGGAGCAATCCGGGCAGGGTGTTTCGGAACAGCACCTACCGTTTCGGAACGGGTGCCTTAATCGTGCCCAGGCGTCCGAAACGGTAGGGGCCGTTCCGAAACGGAAAGGCCACTGCCAGACCCCCGTTTCGAAACGGGCTATGCCTGTTTCGGAACGGCCCCGCGTTTCGGAACGGGCTGTCTCCCGTTTTGGAACGGTTGACCGTTGGGGGCTGACATTGGCAGTTATGTGTTTTGAATTGTTTGCGTTTTGGTCCTGAAACTTGTTTGTGCAATTGTATGAGTTCGGGAAGTCCTTTTGAGCTGAAATTTCACAGAGAAGCATGAAACCTGATTAATTTCAAGTTGGTAACTTCAGTTTGGATTAAGTCCTTATAATTATCAGAATTTACAATTTGGTCCCTAAAGTTGTAAATTGATCAATTGAGTCCCTGTTTGATCTCTGATGTTTGTGATCTTTTGGTATGATGTTTGTGTGATCACAATTAGGCTTAATATGCATCTAGACAACTTTTAAAAAGAAAAAAAAGGGTCGTTAATCAAGGTTGACTTTCGGGTTGACTTTGGTTTTCCCCGTGTGACTTTCTTAATTCGGGTCAACCGTCTAGGCCGGGTTAAGGGGGTTACAGAATTTAGAGTGGTTCAAGTTCCAATTGAACTCTCTACATCCACTACCTTAGCTACCACTAAGGATTTTCCAACAATCCATAATTGCTCTTCCCCTTTTCTAGGCTTAGGAGGTAACCTTTACAATACTGGTCAAATTTTCTACCCAAAATTTGACCCAATTCTCACTCAAGTAATACAAAGAAGTTTAAGGCTAAAGGCTAGTATCTCTCAATACAAATGTAGCCCTTTTTAAAAGCACTCAACCCAATTGAACAAATAAGATTAGAAATACAAAGTTCTATAATTGGGGTTTATAAGAAAATATGGGATTTTAGCACAATTGCTTCGATTTAATGTTTGGATAATTCTTTTGGGATCAATAGTTGTTGCTGGTAATTTTTGAGGTCCCTTTTATACCTTCTTATTGAATTCTAGCCGTTGGGGTTGTTGCCTTCATTATTATAGCCGCTGGGATGTTATCTTCCCTCCAAAAATGCAGTATGCAACTACCCTTTCCGAAATGCCCGATCCTATTTCGAAACATACTAAAATAGAAAGAGTCGTTAGGGTGTAATAAATAGGCTGTACCGAAACGGGCACGATCGTTTCGATACGCTAAGAGCATGTTCCGAAACATGCTGAAGCCCGTTTCGAAACATTTTGCCACTATCAAAACCTGTAACTAAACGACTTAGAAGCGTTTCGATACGCCTTAACAATATTTTTAAATTGAGTTATAAAACTTCAACGGTCATATTTTGAAACCAAGTTTGAATTCCGTTTCCAAACGTTTGAGGTCGTTTCGATACAGTCGCATCGAAACAGTTCAAACCGCTCTGGTGTTCTTCATCTGTTTCGAAACACAACTAGCTGTTTCGATACACCCGTATCGAGACAGGAAAGCTAGTTCTGAAACAGAGGTTAACAGATTCAAAACGTTCCGAAACGCCAAAGGCCGTTCCGAACGGTGACTCGAAAATCACTGTTTTGACTTGGTAAACACTTAGAAAATATTTGATAAGTTAAGATTTTGACTTGTACATTTTTCTTTAAACACATAGAGAGGTTTTGAGGACTTAAAAATTCATTTTCTCCTTTTCAATTTAGTCCTTAAATCCTTTGTTATATCAAAATCAATTTATTAGTTTTACAATCTCCCCATTTTTGATATAACAAAACCAAGTTTGAATTTTTAAGAATTTTGAAATCTTGAAAATGTTCTAACTCCCCCTCAATGTAAGATGGGTTTTAATGTTTTAAAGAGATTTAAAATTTAAGTATTTGAGACTCAAAACCACAAAAATTTGGCTCTTACATTACTTCTCCCCCTTTTGTTAGATCAAAAAGAATAATAATCAAGGCTAATCATGAGAAGAAACAAGGTTATAAGCAAAAACCAAACAACATAATATAGATAGAATTAAGTTCAAATAACCAAACACAAATACTTAGAGCAATAGAGTTTATGCTCAATCCCAAACACAAAATAAGCAAAACATAGGTTCTTAAAGCAAAAAAAAATGAAAGGTGCAAACTTATTCCTAATATGATAGACTAATATGAGATGCAATGGAGATCTTAAGCCTCGTCATCATCGTCACCACCATCATCATTAAGAGAATCATCGTCTTTAGCTTGAGCACGATGAAAGTTCCTCCAATCACCATAGAAAGTATAGAAAGACAAGCCCATCGATGATTGTTGATTCTCAAGAGCGGTGAGATGATTCTCGTTTCCAAGAACACGATCCTCCAAGTATTGTATACGAGTGTTGATAGCACCAAATCCCGAAGCCATGTTCGTATCCATCGAGTTGAATCGCTCGGTAAGGAAAGTCATAAGAGCTTCATTGTTAGGAGTCGGAGCTTGAGGTGGTGGCTCAACTTGAGGTGGCAGAGCTTGCCTATCAATACGAACCCATTGGCCAAGAGTGTAGCGAAACTCGGACTTAATGAGAGAGGATTCCCCAATCTTGCGCTTGCGGGATTCCGGAGAATCATAGGAGCAATCAATGTTGAGGGTACCAAAGTCATAGCTTACAACAGCCTGATAAGTGAAAGATGTAAGAGCATCGATTTCGCGAATCTTCGCATTATGGACCATCTCGGCGAACATGATTTTGACAAGATTTGGATGTTCTCCTCGGTGAAAGCACTCTAACCAAAAATAGTCAACTTGACGGACAAGGGAGAATTTACCTCCTGAAGGGCGGATGAACCAAGAAATCATCAGATGAAGGAACCGATCATGAGCATCCAATGAGAGAACGAATCTGGTATGAGCACCAAATTGGTTATCATCCTCAATGCCTTCATCCTTGAGCCCAAGAGCATTCTCTAAAACGGATATACTAATGGTGAACTTCTTACCCAAAAGGTACGACTCAATGCCAATCACCTCAGAATGATCTTCATTGTCAATAAAAACGACATTGGAGTAGAAAAGGAGGACCATATGCTTGTAGACAATCTCTGGAATGCTCAAAAAGGCCAACAAGCTCCATTCTTGCAAACGAGCTAGATATCAGAATTCAAAACGCTCGGAGTCAAGGAACCCGATACCCACAATACGCTCTCGGTGAATGGCTATATCTTTGAGGATTTTGAAACGATCTTTAGTCTCTTGATTCTGAAGACTCTTTTGAAAAAGAAAGGTGAGGTTAGGACGGATGTTCTCTTGGGTTGAAGCTTCACCCGTTTGAGTCGTCTTGCGTTTCTTGTTAATGTTTTCCATTAGATTCCTAAAAACATAAAGCAAGCAAAATAAAAATTTAAATGCATCCATATTAATCCTTAATTCAATCCAATGAAAAATCCCATTTAGGTTAAAAAAAAACGTTAAAAACATATATACATATAACAATTTTTTTTGAAAAAGAAACAATTTTTGAAAACAATAAAAAAATGAGTAAAAACAAATATATTCGAATCAAAAACTTTGAAATTTTGAAAAATTATTACAAATTTTGAAAAACCCAAGTTGCAAAATGTAACCCCTCGACCCGACCTAGCCACCAGACCGTATCGAGTGGACTACACGGGACTAATTGAAGAAAGATCCGAAGATTTCCCTCCGACTAGCAACCCTAAACGCATTGATTATTATTATTTCTAGATGCTATGATTAATCTTAAGTTTAAGATCACGCAGCGGAAGAAAGAACAACAAAACGAGTAACGATTCGAACAAAAGAGCAATTGGGGACCAAAATGCAAAACTAACATAATATAAGGACCTAAGATGCAATTAGGGTGATCTTTGTTTAATTAAACCCGTTTCATACTACCTTGATGAAATGAAACATAAAACATGCACAAAATCATTCACACATGAAAACAGCTCAAACCAGGACCAAAACGCAAGAAAAATAACTTTAAAGATGCCTTTAACTAACTTCAACGACCCCCGTTTCAGAACACTAAAGGCTCGTATCGGAACAGTGCTTTACAGTGGCAAAACGTTCCGAAACGGCTTGAGACCGTTCCGAAACGGCTTGAGACCGTTCCGGTCCTGCTTAGCCCATTTCGATACGCGTTCCGGAATGCCAAGGCAAAAACAAGGGTTGTTCCGAAACATTCGAGCCCGTTTCGAAACACCCTACTACAGAAACAACAAAACTGCAATTTAAGCATCTCTAAGGGTATTTAACTTGGTTCCAATCACCACATACATCAGAGCAACAACAAGGAAGGCATACATACACTAAAATCAGCCATCACACATGTCCAAGATCAAGAGAAACATAAACATGCTTTACATATGATTAAGAGGAAGCTTCAAGATCCTACATAAGAAGAACAAGGTCCAAAACCATAACCACAAGACATAAGGTAAGAACAAGCCAACAAGGTAAACATCAACATTATCTCAACACAAGGAGTTTACAAACACTCCCAAAAACATAAACAAGGTTCACCCTCATTGCCACACACACTATTATCTAAGCAAGGTCATACTTGAGCTAGAGCGGACACTTGGATCACCTCCCTTGCACCGTTACCTTTCGAATGATATACATATCTGTATTGTTGGAAAAGAGAGCGTAATCTATAAAGATTAGTGAGCGGAGCTCAAAACCAACTACAACAATTCAATTTTAAAAACCACAAGCATTTTGGAAACCAAACCATTTATTGAAATTCCTTTGAAAAATCATTTCCAAATGCATTTCCTTTTCGACATGCTAACTTGAAACAAGTTTAAGCAATGCAACCACACATGCCATAGGCAATGAACATGCATCAACCATGCATAAACCATATATGCAAACCAAGCCTACCGGCTCCATAAATATTTCATATGCTTCAAGCACAAATACATAACCATATGAGTTTAACAAGCTCATACTAAAACCATAAGCGAATGAGTATATCGGCATCATTGACACGTTGCTCGGATAAGCGGCACCTTGATGACATAACCCCCATCAAGTCACATAATGAAACAACCCTCACCACAAACACACTTCAGTCGGGATGCCACTACCCGTATTGCCCGTTGGTGATAGCACAACCCCTACCATTCGCATCACAATAGCACAACCCCTATTGTGAAACCGAAGAATTTCTCACGCGTGAATTTCATAATTATAGTGCACTTCACATCCTATTGATCGATCAATCTATCCGATATAACCCATGTGTCAATATACTCATCGCAACATCACAAACCACTGATTTTCACCGGGGATAAACACCTCCCAAACACATCCCAAAAGCCATAACCACAAGTTCAAGCTTAGCATGAACTCAACCAACATCTTTATAAAACACATGGCATTCTCATGGGACAATAACAACATGCATTTAATGCATAACAACAGCAGAGGAAACATCATTTAAAATGGCATGCACATGATCCAATACATGATCAAATATAAGAAGGCGAAAAAGCCGAAATAACACCAAAACTTACGCTTGAGCTTGGATTGGCCTAATGGCTCAACCTAAACCCTTAAAACACTTCTTCCACCTTGATAAAACAGTAAAAATCATTTCCACTCACCAGCGATTACCAAAATCAAGTTGAAACCCCTTTCTAGCTTTCCGGTTCGCCCACAATTGAGTTCAGAAATTCCGGATCTTCAATCCTACCTCTAACCAACCCAAAACTGAAGATTTAGAGATATTTTTAACACCCTAACTTGCTGGAAAGTAGAGATTCAAATACTCAATCAAAACACCTATCGAACATATGTGATACAAGTCGTAAACATTGAAAAGCTCAATTCGGACAATCTCCAGCAAAACTCAGCATTAGATAACATTAAAACACATAGATAAACATCTAAAAACATCAACCCAACATTAGATTAACACCAGCTATCGATTCACCTCAAAATCCACCCAAAAACTCACTTTTTCCACTTCAAACTTCAACACCCAACCCAATTCCGGGATTCCTATCAATCACCCAACATCTCAACTCAAAAACCACATAAAAAAAGGTAATAACATCAATAAACCCAACAATAACAAGTCCTACCTGAAAATCTTACCAAAATCTCATTTTCATCAATTTTAGCCAAGTTTCATTGAGATTAACACAAGAATACAAAACCTTAGCAATTAAAAGAATCAAAGCATGGGAATTTCATTAAAGAACCTTACATCAGAGGAGAATCTCGTTGCTCACCCCAATGCTAGCTATTTCCCCTTGTTTTGCAAAATTCCTTGAGAAAAACAATGAAATAGACTTGGGTTTTAGGAAATCAAAGTAGGAGAACCATTTAGCAATATTAGATTAATAAGAAAACACTTTTACCTTGTGAAAATCAAGCTCAAGAGTTGTTTGGCTGAAGAGAGAAGATGAGAAAGCTTGAAAATGGTTTTTGACGTAAAATGAGATAATAGATAAACCTTATTTTAATTAAATCATAAAATCTATTTTGAAAAATTTGGATAGTCAAAATAAAGGGGATAATAACCATATTGGCCCAGCCAAATTATCTCCTTAAAGATTCAATGTTTTGACTCTTTTACAAAATGGTCACTAAAAACAGATTTTACAAACTTTACAATTTGGTCACTAAACCAAAATGTCACGGTTCGGAAAGCCTTTTTACAAAATTGTTTTACCAAAACCTTAAACATATTTATTAAGGATTTTAGAGATTTATTTCATATTTTTCCCAACCTCCGAGAACCACTTTCCCTGAACTCACTCACAACTCCCAACACCGGTCTTGCGGACCTCGAAACTTCACCGGATCTTTTAGAGATTTATTTCACCTTTTTACAAAATAGTTTTTACCAAAACCTTAAACATATTTATTAAGGATTTTAGAGATTTATTTCATATTTTTCCCAACCTCCGAGAACCACTTTCCCTGAACTCACTCACAACTCCCAACACCGGTCTTGCGGACCTCGAAACTTCACCGGATCTTTTAGACCCTAAACCGGGATGTTACACAAAACATATAAACTATACAAATTAATATTTTCTAACCTAAGATTCGAATAAAATCAAAGGAAAAAGAAAAGGATGAAAAATACCTCAAATAGGGATTTTGGATGAATGAATGAAAGAAATTGCACAAATTTGTTGAAGCTTGCTTAGACTTTAGTTTGTGAGTAAAAGCTCTCAAGATTTGATGAAAAAAAAAATGAGGTTTAGAGGGTTTAATAGGGAAAAATCGGGTTTAAGGGTTTTATGTTTTTTAGGAGTTTTAATGAAAAGCAAACTTTGCAATAAAAGCCCTTTAAAAAGCTATCCGCAGAGGCGTTTCGGAACAGACATGATCGTTCCGAAACTTGCGTACCGAAACATTGACTGACTTTTCGAAACCTATTGATCGTTCCGATACGGCTTTGACCGTATCGAATCCCACGTGGTAACCCGTATCGAAACGCTTTTGGGTCGTTTCGATACAATTCTTGGCAGAGGCAAAACGTTTCGAAACCCATTTAGGCGTTTCAAAACACCCTGGTCACGGACCATTCTATTAAGGCACTCGTATCGAACCAGATTGACCCGTTTCGATACGCCTAGGCCTGGAGGTGCCGATGAGGCTCTAATATTGCAGAAAAATTGAATTTTATGAAGTCCTAGATGCATAAATGATATGAATGAGCAGGAAAAACATATTAAAACACAAACATACTCCCCCTAACTATAAGCATGGATGAAATTAGGAATAAAACACATAAGCATGGCATTTTGCAAGAAATCAAGCAATTTAAGCACAAAAAAGTCCTAAAAGGTCAAGATAGGCTAGTTAGACCTAACTCTCTCCTAAGGGACCAAAATCGATCCTTATCTAGAGGTTTTTTAAAGACGTCCTCTAGTTGATTTAAGGTATCTACGAACTCTAAAACAACATCTTTCTTAAGGAAATGATCTCTAATGAAATGATGCCTTATTTTTATATGTTTGGTTCTAGAGTGTTGGATGAGATTTTTAGTTAGGCATATAGCACTAGTGTTGTCACACTTAAGGGGTATGTTTCAACTTTAACTGTAACACCCAAAATTTGGGCCTAGATGTTTTAGAGTCCGAGTCGGACCGATCAGAAAACGGTTTAAATCTTAAAGGGAGTTTTAGGGAACACCTAGTTCGGGATGCTTTAAAAATATAGAAAAATATCTAAAAATCCTCATTTAATATATGAAAGATTATGTGAAATCAATTTTACGAAATAAGGTTTGGAAATACTACATTTCGGTGTAGTGACCAAATCGCAGTTTTTGCAAAAGTTAAATAGTGATTGTTTTGTAAAGGATTGAAACTTCGAATCTTTAAGGAGCTAATTTCACCAAAATGTTTTCATCATATTTTTTCTTAATTTGGGTGATTTTATTAATGTTTTAATTAAAGGAAATGAAGGTTAATTAAATGAGAAACTACCTTTGACTATTTCATAACTACTTTTCACAAATTTTCTCTCATTTCATTTTCCCTCAAATTCTTTTTATCCAAACACATTCTCCCCAGCAATTATACTTTGATTTTCACTTCATTTGATGAGATTTCAATCTTATTTTGATTCTTAATCAATTCCTCATCAAATCCTCTTAATTTCTACATTGAATTTTCAAGAAAACTTGCCCCAAATCAAGGAGAAATCATTCATTAGATGTAAGCTTCGTCCTTCTCCTCTAATGATCAGTTCTTTACTGAAATTCCCAAGTTATCAATCCTTTGTTAATGATTTTTGAGTGGTTTTAATGTTAGAAACAAGAAATTGTCTTAAAACTCAAGATTTTGGAAGAGATCTTGAAGATTTTCGTGGTGAATGATTGGGCTCTGTTTTGAGGTGTTTTCTAATGTATTTTGGATGTTAATTGATGTTACAAATGAGGTTTTATCAATCAATTCCCGAATAGGTTTGGTTTCCTAAGTTTTGTATGCTAGAATGATGGTTTTTGGGGTGATTTTGGTGTTCTGTCATAGCTGGAGGTATAAGGACGAGTTTGTGGTGGTTTTTGATGTTAATTGATGTTTAGAAATGATTAGAAGTGATAGTTCTTGGCTGGATTTGTTTTGGAAGAGTTTGGATATGTTTTCGGTTGTGTTTGGTAGCCGAAATGAGGTGTTTAAGTAGAGCAGCGAGTTTAGGTGTGTGGCTGATGATTTCAATGCATGATGATGCATTAATCCTCTGCTCTTATGTGTTATAAACAGGGGAGACATCTTCGGACGCCCTTGGTGTTGATCCGGGAGCTTAGATAGCGTTTCGACGAGCAAGAGAAACATAATCGGGGAGTGCGTATGGTTCTAGAAGTCCTTGAGGGACAAAGAATCAAGTTTTGGGGATTTAGGAAAGGTTTGAAACACCTTCCTAAGTCCGGAAGTAAGTATTGGCTAGATTGCTCTCTTAAATGTGGTGGTTGCCCCTAAAATGCTTTTACATGCTTATGGTTTGAGATAGATAAATTCCTACTGTTTTTATGCATGCTTTATAGCATGAGATGATGCTTGAAATGATTTCATGAAGTAACATGTTGCATGGTTTGAGCTTTTGTTTAAAGCATGGCAAATGTTATGGTTTTGAAATGAGATGAGAATGTTTGAGAATTGTTGCATGAAAAACAGTAGGTGAGATGATGATTTGACATAATATATTGGCATAGATGTTGGGATACTTACCGGATATAATTGATCGATCAATAGGATGAGAGTGCACTATAAACTAAAAATTCGTACGTGCTCTTTGGTTTAATCCAAAGGGAGAGAACCGATGATGGGCATTCCATCGGGTAGGACTTGGTGAAATACCCAAGCTTTGTGGCGATGAGAGATTCCGCCATGTGAGTACGGTGATGTGAGATTCCACCAGAAATGATGTTTCTAGACGAGTGAGTACGGTGATGGTAGATGCCACCGGAAGTGTCTAGTGAGTTGTCTGCATATCCGAGTAATAATGAGATGTGAAATGCCAATATAATATATGAAAATGCTTTTGACTCACATGTACCTTTGATGAAATGATTTATTCTATGAGAATTGCATATGAGATTTGTATATGAAATGCTTTGGTGTTACAAGCATGAGTGTGGCTTGGCCATGAGTTTTGCATTGGTTTAAATGCATGAGATAGACTTGAAGTACATGTGTTTTCAAGGGAATGTTGCTTTGAATGGTTTTCAAGCATGAGATAGAATGAGCATGTTGTTTAAAAACTTTTGAGAAAGTGTTTTCAAGAAATGCATTATTGTGTTGGTTTTCTTTAGAGCATGCCTCACTAAGCATTTGTGCTTATGCTCTCTTTTACCAATAATGCATATAATTGAGGTGTTTCCAGGCATCAAGAAGGATAAGAACATCCAAGGAAGTACAAGCTCATGTATGGTGATGTTTTCATACGCTTTAGTTTTGATAAATGGCAATGGGAAACCAAGGTTGTATTTGGGAGATGTGTTTTGAACTCCCTAAGTTGGTGGCATGTTTATGTTGGCATTTATGGGTTGTAATTGGTCTTAAATGTTTGGTTTGAGGTTTGGTTTCTTATATTGGTTTTGAGACTAGGGAGCATGCCTTTAGACTATGTGATTTTGTGTTTGATGCCATGCTCTTGTTAGAGAGTCATAAATATGTTCTTTAACATCAAGATGGATTGCTGGTATGATTTGAGGATCTTTGAAGCATGTTTGAAATGGTTAGAGGGTGAAAAACCAGCACTTTCTGCTGTCACTGGGCAAAGTGTATCGAAACGGCTTCAACAGTTTCGAAACGGGGGCCTGTAATGGCCACAATGTTTCGGAACGGGTTGCAGAGGTTTCGAAACAGTTTGGCTACTAGAGGGGCCTGTTTCGCTACCGGTCTCGGAACATACCCGCGTACCTGAACGGTCAACACCGTTTCGATACGGGCGTTTCGGTATGGTGGGTAGGTGTTCCGATACGGTTGACCGTTGGTGGGAGATTTGAATTGTTTTGAGTTTTCATGCTTTACATTTTGGACCCTAAACGCGTAATTTAAGCAATTGAGTCCCTAAATGTTATCCGATCGTGGTGCCTTTCTCGTTCATGATTCGTGAGTGCTCACTTAGGCTTAATATGCATCTAGACAAGACTAAAATAAAAAAGGGTCGTTAATCAAGGTTGACTTTCGGGTTGACTTTGGTTTTCCCCGTATAATCTTCGTAGTTCGGGTCAAGCGTCTAGGCCGGGTTAAGGGGGTTACACTAACACCATAATCTAAGAGTTGTTGCTTCATCCAAAGGACTTGAGCACAACAACTCCCTAAGGATATGTACTCGACTTTGGTGGTAGAAAGAGCTACACTATTTTATTTCTTAGAGAACCAATATATGAGCATACTACCTAAGAATTGGCAAGTGCCGGAAGTACTTTTCCTATAAATTTTACAACCCCTGTAATCCGCATTCGAATAAACATGAAGGTTAAAGGTTGAGTCTCTAGGGTACCAAAGACCTAGACAAGGAGTATCTCTAAGTACCTAAAGATCCTTTTTACGGCTATAAGGTAAGACTCTCTAAGAGTAGCTTGAAACCTAGCACACAAGCAAACACTAAACAATATATTCGGTCTACTTGCGGTAAGGTAAAGCAATGATCCAATCATAGAGCGATAGAGCATAGAGTCAACACACTTACCTCCTTCATCTTTGTCAAGCTTTGTAGATGAGCTCATTGGTGTGGCTTGAGGCTTTGCATTCTCCAAGCCAAACTTCTTGAGCATATCCTTGATGTAGTTAGTTTGATTGGTGAAGATGTCATCCTTAATTTGTTTGATTTGGAGTTCCAAAAAGAATGAGAGCTCCCCCATCATACTCATTTCAAATTCACATTGCATCGACTTAGAAAAATCTTGACAAAGCAATTCATTAGTAGAACCAAATATAATATCATCAACATAAATTTGAACTACTAATATATCTCTGCCATTGTTTTTAATAAAAAAAAGTGTTGTGTCCACCTTTTCTTTCTCAAAACCTTTTCCAACTTGAAAACTCGAAAGTCTTTCATACCAAGCTCTAGGAGCTTGTTTTAAACCATATAAAGCTTTTGACAATTTAAAAACATGGTTTGGAAAAATTGGATCTTCAAAACCCGATGGTTGTTCCACATACACTTCTTCATTTATAAAGCCATTTAAAAATGCACTCCTGACATCCATTTGAAAAAGCTTGAAATCATGATAACATGCATATGCAAGCAACATCCTAATAGCTTCAATTCTAGTTACGGGAGCATATGTTTCATCAAAATCAATTCCCTCTTCTTGAGTGTAACCTTGAGCAACTAGCCTAGCTTTGTTTCTCACTATGTTACCACTCTCATCTAGTTTATTCCTAAATACCCATTTAGTTCCTATAGTAGATTGATTTCTAGGCCTTTCAACTAATGCCCACACTTTACTTCTCTCAAATTGATTTAACTCATCTTGCATGGCCATAATCCAAAAAACAGCTTTTAAAGCTTCTTTGATATTTTTAGGCTCAATGCATGAGATAAATGTAACATGATTAAGCATTTTAAGAGAAGAGCGAGTAGTTACCCCCTTGGATGGATCACCCAAGATTTCACCACCTTTGACATATTTGTACTCCCTTGGGTAGCTCACTTCCTTTTCCTCAAGAGCCAAGTCCTTCAAGGCTTCAAGAGGTGGATCTTGTGCATCTTCTTCTTTAGTTGGAATCTCATCCTCCTTTGAAGTTTGTCCTCCATCAAAGGCATCAAGGATTCCTACATCATCATCATCACAAGATTCCTTCCTCGGAAGGAGGTTATCATCGAAAACAACATGAATAGACTCTTCTACTACTAAAGTTCTTTTATTAAATACACGATAGACTTTAGAGTTTAAAGATTACCCTAAGAAAATAGCTTCATCACTTTTAGCATCAAATTTACCTAAGTTGTCTTTACCATTATTTAAAACAAAATACTTGCAACCAAATGGATGAAAATAGCTAATGTTAGGCTTTTTAGATTTTAAAATCTCATATGGTGTTTTTTTAAAAGTGGCCTAATCATTACTCGATTTACAATGTAGCAAGCGGTGTTTGTGGCTTCCGCCCAAAAATATTTAGGTAAATTGTTTTCACAAAGCATGATTCTAGCCATTTCTTGTAAAGTCCTATTTTTCCTCTCAACTACCCCATTTTGTTGAGGAGTTCGAGGAGCCGAAAAATTGTGGCTAATACCATATTCATTTAAAAACTCTTCAAAACCTAGATTTTGAAACTCGGTTCCATGATCACTTCTAATATGAGAAATCTTAAGTTCAAGATCATTTTGAGTTAATTTTGAAAATGTGATGAATTTTTCTAAAGCCTCATCATTTGTACCTAAGAATAGAACCCAAGTAAATCTAGAATAGTCATCAACAAGTACAAAAGCATACGGTTTACCACCCAAGCTCATAGTTCTAATAGGCCCAAATAGATCCATATGAATTAGTTGTAAACACCTACTTGTAGAAACATCATTAATGTATTTAAAAGATTATCTATGTTGTTTACCCTTAGAGCATGCATCACATATTTTTATCATTTGAAAACTTCATCTTGGGTAAACCCCTAACTAGATTTAGGGAAACTAATTTTTCTAAAACACTAATGCTAGCATGTCCTAGTTTCCTATGCCATAACCATGTATCATTTTCATCTTGAGCAACAAAACATGCATGGGATGTATGAATGTCATCTAGATGTACCATATAAATGTTACCTATGTGATAACCAATGAGCATTATTTTATTTGATTTAAAGTCAACAATTTTACACCCATTTTTATTTGTGAAACCGATATTTTAATTTTGATATAACTAAAGAACCTAAGGACTAAATTGAAAATGTCAAAACGAATTTTTAAGTCCTCAAACATCCCTATATGATTTAAAGAATATGCCTAAGTTAAAAACTAAGCTTTCCAAATATTTTCAAAGTGTTCTTAAAGCCGAAACAGTGTTTTTCGAGTCCTATTTCGAAACGGCCTAAGGCGTTTCGAAACGGTTTTGAAACTATCAACCCATGTTTCGAAACGGGTATCGAAACGTTTTCAACACTGCCAACCCATGTTTCGAAACAAGTATCGAAACGGCTTTAGAACATAGAGAACCCATATCGAAACGACATCAAGTGTTTCGAAACGGTTCTTCATTTGATTTGGAAAATATGACCGTTGCAAGTTTTTAACTGATTTTTAAGAAACCGTTAAGGCGTTTCGGAACGAGTTCAAGCCGTTTCAAAACGACCCTTGACAGTGGCAAAAATGTTTCGGAACTGGTAAGACCGTTTCGATACGGGCTCTTAAATGCACCCCAACGGCTCTTTCTATTTTGGTCTGTTTCAAAACAGGGTCGGGCGTTTCAAAACGGGTGGTTGCAGACTGCATTTATGGAGGTGAGATAACACTCCCAACGACTCTATTGATGAATGCAACAACCACAACGGCTAGAAATCAATGACAACGTATAAAAGGGACCTCTAAAAGCTCCAGCAACAACTATTAATCCAAAAAGCAAACGTCCAAACATCAAATCCAAGCATTTGTGCCTAAATCCCAATATTGTCTAGAAATCCCAATTGTATTTTTCATTCTTATCATTTCAATTGGGTTGAGTGCTTGTAATTGGGCTACAATTTGTATTGAGAGATACTTTCTTAGCCAACAAAATCTTTGTTTTATTTGTGTGAGGATTGGGTTAAATTTTGGGTAGAAAATTTAACCGAAAATTGTAAGGGTTACCTCCTTAGCCTAGAAAAGGGGAAGAGCAATTAGTGGAATTGTTGCAAATCCTTAGTGAAGCTAAGGTAGTGGATGTAGAGTTCATTTGGAACTTGAACCACCCAAATGAAAACCACTCTAAAATTCCTTGTCTATCTTTTTAATTTGCAATTTCCACCACCTAAACCTTTAAAAATCCAATTCACCCCCCTCTTGGTTCTTTTCGATCATTCGATCCACTCAACAATTGGTATCAGAGCCTACCTCTTTGAGGATTAACAACCACAAGAGGAATTCCTAGGAAGAGTGTGATCATCCAAAAATCAAGAGATGACTTCAACCTCCGGTTCGGCATGTATGAGTCTCAATCCACTACAAAACCGCTCTTCTTCAATGGTGACAACTATCCATTTTGGAAGAATAGAATGTGCCTCTTCATCAAGTCCAATGGCTACTTGGTTTGGATAGTGAAGGCAAGATGGTTTTGAAGAAAAAGGTGGAGATGAGTGAAGAAGAAAGGAGAAAGATTCAAATAAATCACAAAGCTCTCCACATGCTCTTTTGTTCATTCGGTCCGGACATCTATTCCAAAGTGTCATCCATTGAGAGTGCCAAAGAAGTGTGGGACACTCTTGAGACTACCTATGAGGGAACCAATGACGTCAAGGAAACTAAGATTGGAATTCTCAATCTTAGTTATGAAAATTTCAAGATGGAACCCGATGAGACGGTGTCCAAGATGTTTGATCGGTTCTCCACCATAGTCAATGGGCTTAAAGGATTTGGAGAGACAATACCGGAAGACAAGCTTGTCTGGAAGCTACTCTATTCACTTCCCGAATCATGGGATGAGAAGAGAACCGCCATCATAGAAGCTAAGAATTTGAAGACTTTAAAGCTTGATGAGCTAGTGGGTTCTCTCCTTACACATGAGATTATGAAGCAAGGAAGGGAATAAGAGAAGAGAGTAGAAAAGCTAGAGGTTGAAAAGAAGAAGAAGATGGGAATAGCTCTCAAAGCTTCACTACTTGAGGAGAGCTCTTCTAGTGAGGAGGATGAGGTAGAAAAATTGGCTATGATAGCCAAACGATTCTCACGCTTTATGAGGTCAAACCGGGGAAGAAAAATCCAAAGAAAGATGGACTTCAAAAGTAAGAACAAAGAAAAAGCAAGGGATCAAATCATTTGCTTCGAGTGCAATAAACTAGGCCACATACGTTCGGAGTGCCCCTAACTCAAGAAGAAGGGCTTTGAAAAGAAGAAGAAGCTCAAAGTCAAGCTTGCTACTTGGAGTGATGAGGAGTCATCGGAGGATCACGAACAAGAAGTGGCCAACCTTTGCCTCATGGCACTTGAGGAAGATTCCTCTATGGTAACCTCTAACTCATCATCTTTTAATTTTACATATGATGAATTAAATGATGCATATGATGAGTTACAAGAGGTCTATGATGAAATAGTTGAGAAATACAAGGAGTCGGTCATTAGGAATAAGAAAATCATTTTGGAACTAAATGAGAAAAATGAATCACTCTCTCAAGCTAATTCAAAATTTGAGAAAAAGATATTAGGGTTGAAAGATGAACTAAAATATTTTCAAGATGAAAATGTTGATCTTAATAATCTTTTATCTCAATGTAATAGTGAACACCAAAAGGTGTTGGATGAGCTAAATAATCTAAAAGAGACTTTTAAAAATGTTGGTAGTGTCAAGCATGAAATAGGTGAATCTTCAAGAACAAACCAACCTAAGAAAAAGACTAACTACTACAAACAAGGTAGCTTTCCTAGACATAGTAGAACTTAAAGAATTAGAAGCGTATGGGTTCCTAAGGAACTTGTAAAATCTAATAACATTATTACTTTGTCATCTTGGATTCCTAAGGGAACCAAGGTTTTGGGAGCTAACACTCATGGACCCAAAATGATTTGGGTACCAAAAACAAAAGCTTAATATCTTTGTTTGTAGAGGGAGCATTGCTACAAGGCCAAAGCACAAAGTCAAAACTCATGGTACCTTGATAGTGGATGCTCAAGGCATATGACCAGAGACAAGAGTAGATTCATGGATCTAAAGCCAAAAAGTGGAGGAGTGGTGACATTTGGTGACAACTCCAAAGGCCACATTAAAGGTATTGGCTCCATAGGTAATCACTCTACTATTCTCATTGAAAATGTCTTGTATGTCGATGGTCTTAAACATAACTTGTTGAGCATAAGTCAATTGTGTGATAAAGGATTTAATGTTCTATTTGATAAAAATGGATGCAAAATTGTTGACATTAAATCTAATAATATTATGCTCATAGGTAATCGCATAGGGAACATATACATGGTGCATCTAGATGACATACATACATCTCATGCATGCTTAGTAGCACAAAATGAAAATGATGCATGGTTGTGGCATAGGAAACTAGGACATGCTAGCATTAGTGTTTTAGAAAAACTAGTTTCCCTTGATCTAGTTAGAGGTTTACCCAAGATAAAATTTTCAAACGATAAAATTTGTGATGCATGCTCTAAGGGTAAACAACATAAGTCTTCCTTTAAATTCATTAATGATGTTTCTACAAGTAGATGTTTACAACTAATCCATATGGATTTATTTGGGCCAATTAGGACTATGAGCTTGGGTGGTAAATCTTATGCATTTGTACTTATTGATGATTTTTCTAGATTTACTTGGGTTCTATTTTTAAGTACTAAAGATGAGGCTTTAGAAAAATTCATCACATTTTCAAAACTAACCCAAAATGATCTTGAACTTAAAATTTCACATATTAGAAGTGATCATGGAACCGAGTTTCAAAACTTAGGGTTTGAAGATTTTTTGAATGAAAATGGTATTAGCCACAATTTTTCGGCTCCTCGAACTCTTCAACAAAATGGGGTAGTTGAGAGGAAAATAGAACTTTGCAAGAAATGGCTAGAACCATGCTTTGTGAAAATAATTTACCTAAATATTTTTGGGCGGAAGCCACAAACACCGCTTGCTATATTGTTAATCGAGTAATGATTAGGCCAATTTTAAAGAAAACACCTTATGAGATTTTAAAATCTAAAAAGCCTAACATCAGCTATTTTCACCCTTTTGGTTGCAAGTGTTTTGTTTTAAATAATGGAAAAGACAACTTAGGTAAATTTGATGCAAAAAGTGATAAAGCTATTTTCATAGGATACTCTTTAACATCTAAAGCCTATCGAGTATTTAACAAAAGAACTTTAGTAGTAGAAGAATCTATACAAGTTGTATTCGATGATAACCTCCTTCCAAGGAAGGATTCTTGTGATGATGATGATGTAGGAATCATAAATGCCTTTGATGGAGGACAAACTTCAAAGGAGGATGATATTCCAACAAAAGAAGAGGACACACAAGATCCACCTCTTGAAGCCTTGAAGGACTTGGCTCTTGAGGAAAAGGAAGTGAGCTACCTAAGGGAGTTCAACTATGTCAAAGATGGTGAAATCTTGGGTGATCCATCCAAGGGGGTAACCACTCGATCTTCTCTTAGATTAATGAATCATGTTGCATTTATCTCATGCATAGAGCCTAAGAATATAAAAGAAGCATTGAAAGATGATTTTTGGATTATGGCTATGCAAGAAGACTTAAATTAATTTGAGAGAAGTAACGTTTGGACATTAGTTGATAGGCCTAGTAATCAATCTACCATAGGAACTAAATGGGTCTTTAGGAACAAGCTAGATGAGAGTGGTAACATTGTGAGAAATAAAGCTAGACTAGTAGCACAAGGTTACACTCAAGAAGAGGGAATAGATTTTGATGAAACCTATGCACCCGTAGCTAGAATGGAAGCCATTAGGATGTTGCTTGCATATGCATGTTATCATGATTTCAAGCTTTTTCAAATGGATGTTAAAAGCGCGTTTTTAAATTTTTTTATAAATGAAGAAGTGTATGTGGAACAACCACCGGGTTTTGAAGACTCAAAATTTCCAAATCATGTTTTCAAACTCACTAAAGCTCTTTATGGTTTAAAACAAGCTCCTAGAGCTTGGTATGAAAGACTTTCAAACTTTTTAATTGAAAAAGGTTTTGAAAAAGGTAAGGTGGACACTACACTTTTTATAAAAATGTATAAAAATGACATCTTAGTAGTTCAAATTTATGGTGATGATATTATTTTTGGTTCTACTAACGAATGTCATTGCAAAGAGTTTGCTAAGCTAATGCAAGGTGAATTCGAGAAGAGCATGATGGGGGAGCTCTCATTATTTTTAGGACTCCAAATCAAGCAAAAGAAGGATGGCACCTTCATCAATCAAGCAAAGTACATAAAGGATATGCTCAAGATGCAAAGCCTCAAGCCACACCTATGAGCTCATCTACAAAGCTTGACAAAGATGAAGGAGGTAAGTGTGTTGACTCTAAGCTTTACCGTTCTATGATTGGATCTTTGCTTTACCTTACCGCAAGTAGACCGGATATCTTGTTTAGTGTTTGCTTGTGTGCTAGGTTTCAAGCTATTCCTAGAGAGTCTCACCTTATAGCCGTTAAGAGAATCTTTAGGTACCTTAGAGATACTCCTTGTCTAGGTCTTTGGTACCCTAGAGACTCCACCTTCAACCTTCATGCTTATTCGAATGCGGATTATGGGGGTTGCAAAATCGATAGGAAAAGTACTTCGGGAACTTGTCAATTCCTAGGTAGAATGCTCATATCTTGGTTCTCTAAGAAACAAAATAGTGTAGCCTTATCTACCACCGAAGCCGAGTACATATCCTTAGGGAGTTGTTGTGCTTAAGTCCTTTGGATGAAGCAACAACTCTTAGATTATGATATTAAAGTTGAAACCATACCCCTAAAATGTGGTTATAGAACCAAACACATAGAAATAAGGCATCATTTCATTAGAGAGCATGTCCTTAAAGAAGATGTGGTTATAGAGTATGTAGACACCTTAAATCAATTAGCGGACATATTTACAAAACCTTTAGACAAAGAGCGTTTTTGGTCCCTTAGGAGAGAGTTAGGTCTAGCTAGCCTATCTTGACCTTTTAGGACCTCTTTTGTGCTTAAAATTGCTTGATCTTGTGAAATGCCATGTTTATGTGCTTTTACTCCTAGTTTCATCCATGCCTATAGCTAGGGGGAGTATGTTTATGTTTGCATATGTTTTTCCTGCTCATTCATGTCATTCATGCAAGTTAGGCCTTAGAAAAATTCAATTTTCTGCACTTTTAGAGCCTCATCTGCACTTCCAGGCCCAGGTGTATCGAAACGGGTTAACCTGTTTTGATACGGATGCTTTAATTTCATATCTGAGAGAAGGGCGTTTCGAAACGCCTTAATAGGGTTTCGAAACGTTTTGGCTACTGCCAAGGGGTGTATCGAAACAAGTTTCGATACGAGTCAACGGGGCTTCGATACGGTCAACCCCGTATCGAAACGGTCAGCTGAAGTCCAAAAGAGGGTCAAACCTTCATGCCCGCGTTTCGAAATGGTCAAGACCGTTCAGAAACGGATTCGCTGACTGCTTTAAGAAGAGCTTTTAATGATAAAGTTACACTTTAATTAAAACTCTCCCAAACCCTAAAAACCCTAGCCCGAATTTTTTCTATAAAAACCCTCTAAACCTCTTTGTTTTTCACCAAATCTTGAGGAGTTTTTCTCTAAAACACTAGTCTAAGCAAGCTTCAACAATATTGTGCAAGAATTTTCATTCATTCATCCAAAATCCCAAATTAAGGTATTTTTCTTCTTTTTCTTTTTCCTTCAATTTATGTTCGAATCTTAGGTTAGAAAATTTTTATTTTTGTATAGTTTATATGTTTTTATGCTTGGGTTTTTCATATCTTGAATTTTTTTTCAAAATCTTCAATTTTCTGATTCGAATATAAAAATTTTCACTCGTATTTTTTTTCTTCTGTTTTTCTCTTAAAAAATTTTTTTGTTTTATTTTGTTTTGTATATTTGTTTTAAAAACTTGTTTTTAAACCTAAGTGGGATTTATCATTTGATTGAATTACGAAATCTATGCATACACTTAAATTTTTTTATATCGCTTGCTTGCTTATATTTTTAGGATGACGGAGAATGTTAACAAAAAGCGTAAGTCCGTTCAATCCGGTGAATCTAGTATACGTCCAAATCTCGCCCTGCTCTTTCAAAAATCTCTTTGAACTACAGAGTTGAGAGAACGTTTCAAATATGTCAAGGAGTACGAAGTTCGTCGTGAGCGTGTGATTGATCTCAACTTCCTTGACTCCAAGCGATTTCTTTTCCGTTACCTCGAGCATTTGAGAGAATGGGATTTTCTTGTCTTGTTGAGCATCCCGGACATTTGCTTCAAACACATGGTACTTCTCTTTTACTCCAATGCTCACCTTATCAATGATGAAGAAAATTCCGAAGTTGTTGGGATTGAATCTTATATTTTGGGGAAAAAGTTTGTTGTTAATGTCCCTCTCTTGGAGTCTACTTTTTCTCTTAAGGATGTAGGAATTGGGAATGAGAGTCACTTTGGTTCTCACACCGGTCAAGTGCTTACTTTGGATGCGCACGATCATTTCCTCCATTTGATGGTCTCATGGTTCCTTCGCCCCTTCGGAGGTAAATATTCTCACATCAGTCAAGTTGACTATTTTTGGCTTGAGTGTTTCCGTCGTGGGGAGCGCCCTAATCTTGCTAAGATCATATTTTCCGAGATGGTTAACAATATTAAGCTTCGTGACACCGATGCCTTGAAATCTTTCACTTATGGAACGGTCTTAAGTCACATCTTTAGCAAGCTTGGTCTCGATTGCACCTAAGATCTCCGGAACCCCGCAAGTCAAAAATTGATGAGTCCTCTCTCCGTAAGTCCGGTTTTTGCTATGTCAACAATGGACAATGGGCACGTGTTGATAGGGAAGCACCTCCTCCTCCTCCTCCCGCTGAACCTCAACCACAAGCTCAAGTTGCAAACAATGAAGCTCTCACGGCTCTTATTACCGAGCGGTTCAATGCCATGGATACTAACATGGCTTCGGGCTTTGGTGCTATCAATACCCGTTTGCAAAATGTAGAGGATCGACTCCAATCCCTTGAGAATTCACACTCGGTCATGGATATGTCCTTCTCTACCTTCTATGGCCAATGGATAAAGTTTCGCCGTTCTCAAGTCAAGAGCGATGATGAGACTTCGGATGATGATGATGACGACGAGGCCTAGGATATTCATGACATATCATATTATCTATGCATTTTAGGATTAAGTTTGCATCTTTATTTTAATTATGCTTTATGAACCTATGCTTTTAGTTTTATTTGGGATTATGCTTTGAACTTATTGTGAAAGATTTATGTTTTGGATATTTTAATTTTATGAATTAATATTATTGTTGCTTATTGCTTATTACTTAATACTTATTGCTACTAACCCTATCTCTTCTCTATGAGCCTTGTTTATTATTTTTGATCTAACAAAAAAGGAGGGAAAACATCTAAGAGCCAAAAATTCGTTTTAAATGTTTAAAGTGTTTTTATGTTTTAAAACTTGAATTTCAAAGTTAAAACCTTTTTAAAACTTTAAAAACCAATCTTAAATTAAGGGGGAGTTAGAATGTGTTCAAAATTTTCAAAACTCTTAAAAATACTAACCCTATCTCTTCTCTATGAGCCTTGTTTATTACTTAATACTTGTTGCTTATTGCTTATTACTTAATACTTATTGCTACAAAACCGATATTTTAATTTTGATATAACTAAAGAACCTAAGGACTAAATTGAAAATGTCAAAACGAATTTTTAAGTCCTCAAACATCCCCATATGATTTAAAGAATATGCCTAAGTTAAAAACTAAGCTTTCCAAATATTTTCAAAGTGTTCTTAAAGCCGAAACAGTGTTTTTCGAGTCCCTGTTTCGAAACGGCCTAAGGCGTTTCGAAACGGGTATCGAAACGTTTTCAACACTGCCAACCCATGTTTCGAAACAAGTATCGAAATGGCTTTAGAACATAGAGAACTCGTATCGAAACGACATCAAGTGTTTCGAAACGGTTCTTCATTTGATTTGAAAAATTTGACCGTTGCAAGTTTTTAACTGCTTTTTAAGAAACCGTTAAGGCGTTTCGGAACGAGTTCAAGCCGTTTCGAAACGACCCTTGACAGTGGCAAAAATGTTTCGAAACGGGTAAGACCATTTCGATACGGGCTCTTAAATGCACCCCAACGGCTCTTTCTATTTTGGTTTGTTTCGAAACAGGGTCGGGCGTTTCGAAACCGGTGGTTGCAGACTGCATTTATGGAGGTGAGATAACACTCCCAATGGCTCTATTGATGAATGCAAAAACCACAACGGCTAGAAATCAATGAGAAGGTGTAAAAGGGACCTCTAAAAGCTCCAGCAACAACTATTAATCCAAAAAGCAAACATCCAAACATCAAATCCAAGCATTTGTGCCTAAATCCCAATATTGTCTAGAAACCCCAATTGTATTTTTCATTCTTATCATTTCAATTGGGTTGAGTGCTTGTAATTGGGCTACAATTTGTATTGAGAGATGCTTTCTTAGCCAACAAAATCTTTGTTTTATTTGTGTGAGGATTGGGTTAAATTTTGGGTAGAAAATTTAACCGAAAATTGTAAGGGTTACCTCCTTAGCTTAGAAAAGGGGGAAGAGCAATTAGTGGAATTGTTGCAAATCCTTAGTGAAGCTAAGGTAGTGGGTGTAGAGTTCATTTGGAACTTGATCCACTCTAAAATTCCTTGTCTATCTTTTTAATTCGCAATTTCCACCACCTAAACCTTTAAAAATCCAATTCACCCCCCTCTTGGTTCTTTTCGATCATTCGATCCACTCAACATTATCAAACAAGACATTAAATCATTTATCACACAATTGACTAATGCTCAATAAATTGTGTTTTAGACAATTGACATACAAAACATTTTCAATGACTATAGTAGAGTGATTACCTATGGAGCCAATACCTTCAATGTGGCCTTTGGAGTTGTCACCAAATGTCACTACTCCTCCACTTTTAGGCTTTAAGTCCATGAACCGACTCTTGTCTCCAGGCATGTGTCTCGAGCATCCACTATCAAGGTACCATAAGTTTTGGCTTTGTGCTTTGGCCTTGTAGCAATGCTCCCCCTACAAACAAAGAGTTAAACTTTGATTTTTGGTACCCAAATCATTTTGGGTCCACGAGTGTTAGCTCCCAAAAGCTTGGTTCCCATAGGAATCCAAGGTGACATGGCATCAACACTATTAGATTTGACAAGTTCCTTAGAAACCCATACACTTCTAATTCTTTTAGTTCTATTATGCTTGTAGGAGCCACTTTGTTTGTAGTTATAGGTCTTTCTCTTAGGTTGGTTTGTTCTAGATGATTCACCTATTTCATTTTTCACATTATCAACACTTTTGAAAGACTCTTTTAGCTTATTAGGCTCACCTAACACCTTTTGGTGTTCAATATTACATTGAGAAATAAGATTGTTTAAGTCTACATTTTCATTTTGAAAGAATTCAAGTTCATCTTGTAAACTTGAGATCCTTTTCTCAAATTTTAAGTTAGCTTGAGAAAGTAAGTCGTTTTTAGCATTTAAATCGGAAATGATCTTTTTATTTTTTAAAACGGACTCCTTAAATTTCTCAACTAACTCATTGTATACCTCTTGTAACTCATCATATGCATCATGCAATTCATCAAATGTAAAATCAAAAGAAGATGAGTTAGAGGTTACCATAGAGGAATCCTATTCAAGAGCCATGAGTCAAAGGTTGGCCACTTCATGTTCCTCATCCTCGGATGACTCCTTATCACTCCAAGTAGCAAGCTTGGCTTTGAGCTTCTTCTTCTTCTCAAAGCCCTTCTTCTTGAGTTGAGGGCAATCAGAACCTATGTGACCCGGCTTCTTGCGCTTAAAGGAAATGATTTGGTCCCTCTCTTCTTCTTTGCTTTTGTTCTTGAAGTCCATCTTTCTTTGAAATTTTCTCCCTCGGTTGGACTTCATGAACCGTGAGAATCGTTAGACTATCATAGCCAATTCCTCAAAGTCTTCCTCCTCACTAGAAGAGCTCTCCTCATGTAGAAAGGCTTTGAGAACAACTCCTAGCTTCTTTTTCTTTTCTACCTCATGCTTTTCTATCCTTCTCCCTTCCTTCTTCTTCTCTTCCTTGCTTCATAATCTCGTGTGTAAGAAGAGACCCAACAAGCTCATCAAGCTTCAAAGTTTTCAAATTCTTTACTTCAAAGATGGTTGTCCTCTTACCATCCCAAGACTCCGGGAGAGAGTATTAAAGCTTCCTCACTAGCTTATCTTCGGGAATTACTTCACCGAATCCTTTAAGGCCATTGAAGATAATCGAGTTTAGCAACCCAATCTTCGTCTCTTTCACATTGCTAGTGCCCTCATAAGTCATCTCTAACGTGTCCTACACTTCCTTTGCGCTTTCGATAGATGAAACCTTTGAGTAGATATCCGAACCAAGTGCACAAAATATGATATGTAGAGCTTTGTTGTTGACTTGCATATTTCGTCTATCTTCCTCGGTCATCTCGGATTTTACCTTCGGAACTAGTCTTCCTTCATCGGTTCTCTTAACCGGAATGTAGGGGCCTTCTTCCACTACATCCCAAACCATGTAATCTGTTGACTTCATGAAGAGACTCATTCGATTCTTCCAATATGGGTAGTTGTCCCCATTGAAGAAGGGTGGTTTAGTGGTTGATTGTGACTAGAGGTTGGAGGTTGAAGTAGATACCATGACTTGTCTTGTAGTTGATCACACTCTTCCTAGAATCTCCTCTTATGGTTGTTAATCCTTCAAAGAGGCGGTCTCTGATACTAATTGTTGAGTGGATCGAAGAATCGATTTAAGCCAAGAGGGGTGAATTGGATTTTTAGAAATTTTGGTGGTGGAGTGGAAAATTAAAATTTGCTAGACAAGAGAATTTAGAGTGGTTCAAGTTCCAATTGAACTCTACATCCACTACCTTAGCTACCACTAAGGATTTTCCAACAATCCACTAATTGCTCTTCCCGTTTTCAAGGCTTAGGAGGTAACCTTTACAATACCGGTCAAATTTTCTACCCAAAATTTGACCCAATCCTCACTCAAGTAATACAAAGAAGTTTAAGGCTAAAGACTAGTATCTCTCAATAAAAATGTAGCCCTTTTTACAAGCAGTCAACCCAATTGAACAAATAAGATTGGAAATACAAAGTTCTCAATTGGGGTTTACAAGAAAATATGGGATTTTAGCACAATTTCTTGGATTTGATGTTTGGATAATTCTTTGGGATCAATAGTTGTTGATGATGCTTTTTGAGGTCTCTTTTATACCTTCTTATTGAATTCTAGCCGTTGGGGTTGTTGTCTTCATTATTATAGCCGTTGGGATGTTATCTTCCCTCCATAAATGCAGTCTACAACTACCCGTTCCGAAACGTCCGACCCTGTTTCGAAACAGACCAAAATAGAAAGAGTCATTGGGGTGTAATAAATAGGCCGTATCGAAATGGGCACGATCATTTCGATACGCTAAGAGCATGTTCCGAAACGTGCTGAAGCCCGTTTCGAAACATTTTACCACTGTCAATACCTGTATTGAAATGGCTTAGAAGCGTTTCGATACGCCTTAACAATATTTTTAAATTCAGTTATAAAACTTAAACGGTCATATTTTGAAACCAAGTTAGAAATTCATTTCGATACAGTCGTATCGAAACAGTTCAAACCGTTTCGTTGTTCTTCATCCGTTTCGAAACACAACTAGTTGTTTCGATACACCCGTATCGAAACGGGAAAGTTACTTCCGAAACAGAGGTTAACAGATTCAAAACATTCTGAAACGCCAAAGGCTGTTCCGAAACGGTGACTCGAAAATCACTGTTTTGACTTGGTAAACACTTAGAAAATATTTGATAAGTTGAGGTTTTGACTTGTACATTTTTCTTTAAACACATAGAGAGGTTTTGAGGACTTAAAAATTTATTTTCTCCTTTTCAATTTAGTTCTTAAATCCTTTGTTATATCAAAATCAATTTAATAGTTTTACAAAAATAAGAATGAAAAATACAAAGTTCTACAATTGGAGTTTACAAGAAAATATGGGATTTTAGCACAATTTCTTGGATTTGATGTTTGGATCATTCTTTTTGGATCAATAGTTGTTGATGATGCTTTTTGAGGTCTCTTTTATACATTCTTATTGAATTCTAGCCATTGGGGTTGTTGTCTTCATTATTATAGCCGTTGGGATGTTATCTTCCCACCAAAAATGCAGTCTACAACTACCCGTTCCGAAACGTCCGACCCTGTTTCAAAACAAGCCAAAATAGAAAGAGTCGTTGGGGTGTAATAAATAGGCCGTATCGAACTGGGCACGATTATTTCGATACGCTAAGAGCCTATTCCGAAACATGTTGAAGCCCGTTTCGAAACATTTTGCCACTGTCAATACCTGTATCGAAACGGCTTAGAAGCGTTTCGATATGCCTTAACAATATTTTTAAATTCAGTTATAAAACTTCAACGGTCATATTTTGAAACCAAGTTTGAAATTCGTTTCGATACAGTCGTATCGAAACAGTTCAAACCGTTCCGTTGTTCTTCATCTGTTTTGAAACACAACTAGTTGTTTCGATACACTCGTATCGAAACGGGAAAGCTACTTCCGAAACAGAGGTTAACAGATTCAAAACGTTCTGAAACGCCAAAGGCTGTTCCGAAACGGTGACTCGAAAATCACTGTTTTGACTTGGTAAACACTTAGAAAATATTTGATAAGTTAAGGTTTTGACTTGTACATTTTTCTTTAAACACATAGAGAGGTTTTGAGGACTTAAAAATTTATTTTCTCCTTTTCAATTTAGTCCTTAAATCCTTTGTTATATCCAAATCAATTAAATAGTTTTACAAAAATAAGAATGAAAAATACAAAGTTCTACAATTGGAGTTTACAAGAAAAAATGGGATTTTAGCACAATTTCTTGGATTTGATGTTTGGATCATTCTTTTTGGATCAATAGTTGTTGATGATGCTTTTTGAGGTCTCTTTTATACATTCTTATTGAATTCTAGCCGTTGGGGTTGTTGTCTTCATTATTATAGCCGTTGGGATGTTATCTTCCCTCCATAAATACAGTCTACAACTACCCGTTCCGAAACGTCCGACCCTGTTTCGAAACAGACCAAAATAGAAAGAGTCGTTGGGGTGTAATAAATAGGCCGTATCGAATTGGGCACGATCGTTTCGATACGTTAAGAGTCTGTTCCGAAACGTGCTGAAGCCCGTTTCGAAACATTTTGCCACTTTCAATACCTGTATCGAAACGGCTTAGAAGCGTTTTGATACGCCGTAACAATATTTTTAAATTCAGTTATAAAACTTCAACGGTCATTTTTTGAAACCAAGTTTGAAATTCGTTTCGATACAGTCGTATCGAAACAGTTCAAACCGTTCCGTTGTTCTTCATCCGTTTCGAAACACAACTAGTTGTTTCGATACACCCGTATCGAAACGGGAAAGCTACTTCCGAAACAGAGGTTAACAGATTCAAAACATTCTGAAACGCCAAAGGCTGTTCCGAAACGGTGACTCGAAAATCATTGTTTTGACTTGGTAAACACTTAGAAAATATTTGATAAGTTAAGGTTTTGACTTGTACATTTTTCTTTAAACACATAGAGAGGTTTTGAGGACTTAAAAATTTATTTTCTCCTTTTCAATTTAGTCCTTAAATCCTTTGTTATATCAAAATCAATTTAATAGTTTTACAAAACTAAGAATGAAAAATACAAAGTTCTACAATTGGAGTTTACAAGCAAATATGGGATTTTAGCATAATTTCTTGGATTTGATGTTTGGATAATTCTTTTGGGATCAATAGTTGTTGATGATGCTTTTTGAGGTCTCTTTTATACATTCTTATTGAATTCTAGCCGTTGGGGTTGTTGTCTTCATTATAATAGCCGTTGGGATGTTATCTTCCCTCCATAAATACAGTCTACAACTACCCGTTCCGAAACGTCCGACCCTGTTTCGAAACAGACCAAAATAGAAAGAGTCGTTGGGGTGTAATAAATAAGCCGTATCGAAATGGGCACGATCATTTCGATACGCTAAGAGCTTGTTCCGAAACGTGCTGAAGCCCGTTTCGAAACATTTTGCCACTGTCAATACCTGTATCGAAACGGCTTAGAAGCGTTTCGATACGCCTTAACAATATTTTTAAATTCAGTTATAAAACTTCAACGGTCATATTTTGAAACCAAGTTTGAAATTCGTTTCGATACAGTCGTATCGAAACAGTTCAAACCGTTCCATTGTTCTTCATCCGTTTCGAAACACAACTAGTTGTTTCGATACACCCGTATCGAAACGGGAAAGCTACTTCCGAAACAGAGGTTAACAGATTCAAAAAGTTCTGAAACGCCAAAGGCTATTCCGAAACGGTGACTCGAAAATCATTGTTTTGACTTGGTAAACACTTAGAAAATATTTGATAAGTTGAGGTTTTGACTTGTACATTTTTCTTTAAACACATAGAGAGGTTTTGAGGACTTAAAAATTTATTTTCTCCTTTTCAATTTAGTCCTTAAATCCTTTGTTATATCAAAATCAATTTAATAGTTTTACAAAAATAAGAATGAAAAATACAAAGTTCTACAATTGGGGTTTACAAGAAAATATGGGATTTTAGCACAATTTCTTGGATTTGATGTTTGGATAATTCTTTTTGGATCAATAGTAGTTGATGATGCTTTTTGAGGTCTCTTTTATACCTTCTTATTGAATTCTAGCCGTTGGGGTTGTTGTCTTCATTATTATAGCCGTTGGGATGTTATCTTCCCTCCATAAATGTAGTCTACAACTACCCGTTCCGAAACGTCCGACCCTGTTTCGAAACAGACCAAAATAGAAAGAGTCGTTGGGGTGTAATAAATAGGCCGTATCGAAATGGGCACGATCGTTTCGATACGCTAAGAGCCTGTTCCGAAACGTGCTGAAGCTCGTTTCGAAACATTTTGCCACTGTCAATACCTGTATCGAAACGGCTTAGAAACGTTTCGATAAGCCTTAACAATATTTTTAAATTCAGTTATAAAACTTCAACGGTCATATTTTGAAACCAAGTTTGAAATTCGTTTCGATACAGTCGTATCCAAATAGTTCAAACCGTTCTGTTGTTCTTCATCCATTTCGAAACACAACTAGTTGTTTCGATACACCCGTATCGAAACGGGAAAGCTACTTCCGAAACAGAGGTTAACAGATTCAAAACGTTCTGAAACGCCAAAGGCTGTTCTGAAACGGTGACTCGAAAATCACTGTTTTTGACTTGGTAAACACTTAGAAAATATTTGATAAGTTAAGGTTTTGACTTGTACATTTTTCTTTAAACACATAGAGAGGTTTTGAGGACTTAAAAATTTATTTTCTCCTTTTCAATTTAGTCCTTAAATCCTTTGTTATATCAAAATCAATTTAATAGTTTTACAAAAATAAGAATGAAAAATACAAAGCTCTACAATTGGGGTTTACAAGAAAATATAGGATTTTAGCACAATTTCTTGGATTTGATGTTTGGATAATTCTTTTGGGATCAATAGTTGTTGATGATGCTTTTTGAGGTCTCTTTTATACCTTCTTATTGAATTCTAGTCGTTGGGGCTGTTGTCTTCATTACTATAGCCGTTTGGATGTTATCTTCCCTCCATAAATACAGTCTACAACTACCCGTTCCGAAACGTCCGACCCTGTTTCGAAACAGACCAAAATAGAAAGAGTCATTGGGGTGTAATAAATATGACGTATTGAAATGGGCACGATCATTTCGATACGCTAAGAGCCTGTTCTGAAACGTGCTGAAGCCCGTTTCAAAACATTTTGCCACTGTTAATACCTGTATCGAAACGGCTTAGAAGCGTTTCGATACGCCTTAACAATATTTTTAAATTTAGTTATAAAACTTCAACGGTCATATTTTGAAACCAAGTTTGAAATTCGTTTCGATACAGTCGTATCGAAACATTTCAAACCGTTCCGTTGTTCTTCATCCGTTTCGAAACACAACTAGTTGTTTCGATACACCCGTATCGAAACGGGAAAGCTACTTCCGAAACAGAGGTTAACAGATTCAAAACGTTCTGAAACGCCAAAGGCTGTTCCGAAACGGTGACTCGAAAATCACTATTTTGACTTGGTAAACACTTAGAAAATATTTGATAAGTTTAGGTTTTGACTTGTACATTTTTCTTTAAACACATAGAGAGGTTTTGAGGACTTAAAAATTTATTTTCTCCTTTTCAATTTAGTCCTTAAATCCTTTGTTATATCAAAATCAATTTAATAGTTTTACAAAAATAAGTCAAGCAAGATACTGAAATGCATAATCATGCATAAAACAAATACCAAAGGTCATTTACAAGTTAACATAGGCATCAAAAACTTGCCACAAAACATGGAGTTTCAAAACACACACACCCAAAACTTTAAGGCATCCTCACATTGCCAAGTATTACTATTAGGTAAACGTAAAACCATACTTAAGTTATGTATCACTCTTTAGAATCCTTCTTGCCTCCTTGCTGCCCAAAATATACTATTTCTCTGCATTGTTGGAAAAGAGAGCATAAGCAATAATTTCTAGTGAGGGATGCTCAAAACAAACCAACAACAACAATGCATTGTACACCATTTCTCTAGTGGAAAACGTTATTTCATCATGCTCAATCTATCTCATGCTTGAAACCATTTTCAAACAAAAAACCACATCATTAAAATCACATGTACCATCTATCTCATACATTAACCATAATGCAAAATCTCAAGGCAAGGCTATTCATGCTTGTTTCTCATAAAGCATTTCTCAAATCATGTTCTCATATGCGAACTCAATACATAAAAACATTTATAAACAAGGTACATGTGAATCTCATATATTGGCATTTTAGCAACATTACTTGGATAAGCGGATAGCTTGACTGAATCTCATATCGTTAAGTCCTACCTCGGTGGAATCTCACATCACCAAATTCTCATGGCGGTATCTCTCATCGCCATAAACCTTGATGGAATCTCACATCATCAAGACCTACCGTGGAGGAATCTCCCATCACCACACTCTCACTTCGGAATGGGATGGCACTACCCCCATTGCCCGAACCGAAGAGCACGTACGAATTTTGTATATTATAGTGCACTTCTCATTCTATTGGTCGACCAATTATATCCGGTAATAGTAATCTCATCTCATGCCAATATACACTTTTAAACATCGTTTACCTACTATTTTTCAATACATAAACATAAATTATTCTCATCCCAATTCAAAAGCATAAATAATGCATAGCATATTCTTAACATGCATAAAATAGTAGGTTTAATTCTATCTTCAAAACATGAGCATGATCACATAAAATAATGGGATAAAGCTGAGAAACGAGAGCGAAACATCTCATACTAACTTTCGTGCTTAGATTAGCATTTCAAGCTTAATCTAAACCCCCAAACCTTGTTTTCAAACCTTTGAAAAGTTTTTAAACCAATTCCACTCACCGACAACGCCTTGCTTGCTTTGCCGAAGCGTAATCACGCTTCCGAATCAACCGCAACTCCTTCCGAAGCTAACGAAACATCGTCACTGCTTCTAACCAAAGCAAAACAGAGAATTAGTGCACCACATTGCACCAAAATCCCCAGTAACACAACATCTCAACTTCTACCCACAATCGCCAAGCAATTGGCATCCGAAAACAACCGAAAGCATCAGCGAACCCTTTCTACTTAACCTCCAATTGTTACCCAGCGAAATTTACATCTAAACAACATCGATTTACATCTAAAAACACCATATCAACACCAAAGGACCTCGATCTATCGATTAACCACACAAATAACCCATAATCTCAAAGATTTCACTCAAGAAATCAAACAATCTAACTAGTTTTAGGTTTCCATTTCTTAAACTCGTTAAATCAACATTCCAACACATCATAATCATAGCTAAATCTCATTATAAACCCAAAAAATCAGTTTGAAATGAAGATCTCTTGATTAACCTTATCAAACATCAATTAAATCCATTTTCCACAAACATAATCTCAAAACCCAATAGAAAACACTCATAAAAGACCAAAAACTTGGGAATTTCAATAAAAAAATTTATCATTAGAGGAGAAGAACGAAATTACCTCTAATGTTAGATTTTTCCTCCAATTCAATAGATTTTCATGAGAAAACCAAAGATTCAAATATAAGATATTGATAGTAAACCAATAGGGAAACATTTGATATAAAAATAAATCAAATCCAATGTTTACCTTACGTCTTTGAAGAGGAAAATAATATTTGGCTGAAGAGAATTTGAGAGAAAATTATAGAGAAAAAGTTAGTTACGTAAAATGTTTTTTTAGAAAATAAAGGCTATTTAGTCTTTTCCCAACTCTTTTTATTTATTAAAATCATCTTAAAATAAATAAATTAAGAGGAAAATGGCTGAATTTGACCTTTGGTCAATTACTCCTTAAAGATTCAAAGTTATGGTCTTTTACAATTTAGTCACTTGAAAAAACAATTTTCCAAAATCGCATTTTAGTCACCAAATCTAAAATGTTATTCTTCCAAAACTCATTTTCAAAAATTGGTTTCACCAAAATCATATATTAATAAAATAATGATTTTTAACCATTTCCCCATAGATTTTATCTCATTCAAAAACCATTTATTCCAAATTATTCTCGAAACTAGTTTAAGTTGCTCAAACCGATTCTAACGAACTTCCTAGCCAACCCAGCTAACTTCCAAGCCCAAAATTGGGGCATTACAACTTCGTTTCCTGGTTTGAGTAAACTGCAAAAATGAAAAAGGGATTTTAGAAATAAGAAAATGATAAAAATAATTAATAAATGAAAGTGATGAATGGTAAATAAAGATAGGAAATTATAAAATAGTTCAATAATGATGAGATAACCCTAGTCTTTGCCTGCCACAATTTCGATCGATCATCGCAATAATTTTTTCCTCTTTGATAGTACGTTGGTTACAGTCTACAAGGTCCAACCCCTGCAACTAACTCTTCTCCAAGGTTAATCGAAATTTCCAAGTCTATTTTCAAAATCTGATCCTTACTGGTCTAACCACGTCTATCGACGTTAGCACCAAGACAACTTTGAGTTCTGGAAGAGCCCAAATCGAGTTATAGCGTCTCTTTGAGAATCGAACCTGATCTTTATTCCCCTTAGCGGACCTCCACTAAGTTTGTTCATAGGAAGCCAAATTATGACCAACCGACCCGACTCCCAAGCCGCAAGCCAAAACACCTTTCAAATCAACGTCGACTTTTTGAGTTGAAGATATAGTAACTTTTAAGGGAATAGCTGATTGTCACTCCTAGTTCTAGAGAATCGAAGAATACTTTTCTCGGAGTTGTTAAGTGCATATCCAATTCTCATGATTAGAATTGAGTCATCGCAAAGCTTTAGGCTAAGTGAAGTTTAACTAAGCATGGAATGAATCATACTTAGAATTTTGATATGGAAAATAAATAAAGAAAAAAGTGAAAAAAAAAAAGATGAAAATAATATAAAACTTCTATAGAAATAATCAAGGAATAACAAATTCCAATATGTTTTCAAATATTGAACCTAAAGGATCCTAAAGAGATAAAATAATAATCTCTTAAATTAAAGAAAAGATAAGGAACAAATATTTTAAATTAGTGGAATAAATTTAAACTAAGGATTTATCACAAAAGATAAAAATAATTAATTTGAATCCCGTGGCTCTAGTTGAATTTTGTTTTATCTTATGAATAATCTCATATTTATCTCCCAAACATTTATCCTTAAGATAATTCTGAATTTTGACTTTGAGATAATGTTGGTCCGCCTTCTATAAGATGTTGATTGTACTGTCGAAATCTACTGCTCCTCGGACTCGGAATGCGCCGTGCCTCAGGTCGTGCCCGCGACTCCTGTCACGAATTTCAGTGAACTTTAAATTCTGCCTTTAATTGTTGGTTCTAGGCTAATTAATCCAATAAAGTTCTTAATAATAAACAGGCCCAAAAGGAAACGAATTAGCAATATCCAAATAAAAAATGAGGAACAAATAACACTAAAAATATGCAACATTCTACCCGGGTAAAAATCTCCTGCCCCCTAACCATGCCTCCTTTTATGCCCCCTGCCTAAAAATACTTAAAAATTAAATCTTACCCTATAACCCTAATTTTTATATCCTAAACCCCAAACCCTAAACTCTAAAAAATACACCATACCCCTAATTCCCTACACCCTAACCCTAAGCCCCAACCTTAAACCCCAAACCCTAAACCCTAAACCCACTATTTTAAAGTGGGGGCACAAATGGGGGCATACTTTGGGGCAGATGATTTCCATCCCAATATTCTACCCTTATCAAAATTATTAGTGTTTTGTAATGAGGTTGTTGGTGTAAACGCAAGTCCTCTGAAAAATCTGAGGAGACCGTCAAAGAAAGGGAAAGTAATCCCGAACAAGATTGTTATTGCTGCAATGAACATATGTAACGCATAAACTTACATTCAGGTAGGTTGAAAGAAATGAAGAGGTTTGCTTTTACAGTTTTACTTACCAACATAAGAATTGTGAACGATGAACCGAAGCATTTGGGAAGGCTGGAAGTCTAGTTTCTTTACTAGTAGAGTTTCGATCATTGCATATACCTATAGAGACAAAACATGAACCGAAACCTAATCGGTTGAATCTGAAAACAAAGACATTAATAAGAAACATCAATGGATATGAACCTGGTAGCTTCCCATGACATGAACAACAACAAACATGATAGCCATTGCTATGAGCCATGCTGGTTTCTCCAATGAGAGATGAGGATGTTGTCTCAAACATCCAACACCAACACTTAAGGCAACCGGGAATCAGCACAAGGAAATGATTGTATACGCGACGACGACACCTTTCCACATCGATGGCTTCTAGGGTGTAGCTTGGATCTCCAACACCACATTGTGGGCAGAATAAGCAAAAGCTACATCAGCCAAGCCGCTGAGGAAGCCAAACATCCAATTTAAATGATGTGAACTTCATGTACATACCATTCGAGCTCGGCCATGGCATATGGAAGACTGAGCACACCAGCTCCAACCATAGCAGTGACATTGTGGAAAGCTGAAAACCACCATTTCCAACTCCTAACTCCTTGATGAGTTAATCGACAGCCAATCATCAATTGCTTTCTGCTTGTCTGATTTTTCTTGCAATTGATGTTCACAAATGGTACACAATCTCTTAGTCATGTTCGACAGCAACACATGCATACATACATAACAAAAGCTCTTGTTTGGTGTGAAGGAATTATATTATAAAACTGACCGTGTGCTTGACTTTAGAGAAGATTGTTTCGTAAAAGTTTGGTTGATTACATTTGGTATGATAAAGCTTTTCATCGAGACAAAAATAATATATAAAAACAAATGTAATTTACTTATTGACTTATAGCAGCAGCAACTAATGAAAAAGGGGTATTGTAAATTAATTTATGTAGTTTAAGTTTCAGTCCACAAACATATGTATTTTTCATTCCAGCAAGACTCTATATTACTAAGGCATATAAAGGCTTTCTCTCTTCCCCAAATATCAAAAAACCCTAGATATGAGTTTCTTTCGGCGGTCAGATGTTGGTTTCAAGCAGCTGGCCTCCCTCCCCCTTTCTCATTTCCTTCCTTTAGCCCTTTTTTTTCTTTTTTTCTTTTGGTTTTGTTCCTCTGCTTCCCTCTGACGTTCTCGATGGGTTATGTAATTCCCAGTCGCCACAATTCAAGCTTGGGCCCTATTTTTAGAAGATGGATGATCGGTCCGTTTTTTCAGCTCGGAACAAGGAAGATTGGGTGGAGAGATCCGGTGTTTACTGTTCCTTTCTGTTTGTGTCTTCATTTTTGTTGGTTTTGTTCTCCATTGTTTGATTTTACATGGTTGAGGGATGTCGGTAACGGTGATGGCTTTAGCAACTCCTCCTTCCGATGTTTTCTTTTCAAGTGGCCTTTGGATTCTACTACTATGTCGGGTTCTCTTTTGAAAAGGTCTTTTCATTCGAATGGTGCCTCATCCGTTGTCCTGTTCAGCCCGACACTTGAATTCCTCGTCGGTGTCGCCGGTACCCGTCGCCAAAATGTCGTATGCCCTTTGTGGGTGCTAAAGTTTAGTTTTTTCCCTCTCTATTGATGGCCACAACAACATGTTTCTCCTCTCTCCACTCGATCGCGTGGCAGCTCCTATCTTTTATTCTATGTTTCGAGCTTACCTGGTGCTTAGGTTTGTGTTGTTTTTAGATGTTTGTTCTTGGCTTTCAATGCTATATTTGTAGGGAGCTTCTCTTTCTATGAAAATTTTTCATATTTGGTCAAAAAAAGTCTACAAACACATGTAAGTCTACAAAAATGGTGTACTTTTCAATACTCATGGTTTGAAAAAGATATTAAGGTTTGGTGTTCCTTCGTTTGAGCGTATGAAGTGAACTATACATTACTGACTTTTTCGATGAATCATAAATATTACGACACCTGTATTGACTAAAAAAAGAGCCCATTGAACCATGATCGTGTTTTCAAGCACAAGATTTCATTGCCATTTTCAAGTTATTATGATAACTTAATGATAATATCCTTTTTCCAAGACTTACATGGTCCAGATTATATTCGGAGTCTTAGATAAGTCGAATCGGGTCGAACTTTAAACCGAGCTAAGGCTCTTCCATCATTATTTTTTCCATTCACAAAAATCGTAGAAGATAATTCAACAACTATACTTTGATCGGAGTTAGAGGCTATAACATACAAGACAATGAAGTTGAGGGCGAGTCTAAAGAAAAAGGGTGTTAAGATACGGTTAATAAACGGCGAGTTCTTAGATATGTTGGATAAGTATCTTGTTTAAAATTTTTGATTTGGACCGTTAGATTACGATTTAAAAAAACTCATAGAACTAGGAAGAGATCGTTGCCGGTAAGTATTGAAACTTAATAAGTAGTATTGAAACCTTTTGTGAGGCACAACAAGTAAGGTAGGTCGGTTTAGTATTACAACTTCAAAAATGTACTGGAAAATGTGTAAACCTAAAATGTTAAAAAAGGCTTTTGACAATAAATATTTATAGAAGAAGTATTGCAATGTGATATAAACTACCAAAACCACCCGTAGTGAAAATAACATTTTAAGTTTAACGCATAACATTTTACGTTTATGCCTATGTTTCGAAACTTCAGTACATGTACCAGAACCTACAGAGAAATGTTTAAACCACAAATGTTTAAAAAGCTTTTAACAATACATGTTTATACAATCAGTATCGAAATGTTATATAAAGTACTGAAACCTTTCGTAGTGAATATAACATTTTAGGTTTAACGTGTAACATTTTACATTTATTTTATGATTTTGAAACTTTAATAAATGTACTGGAACTTGTAGAGAAATGTGTAAACTATAAATTTTTAAAAACTTTTTAGCAATACATGTTTATAAGATAATTACCGGACCGTATACAAAGTACCGAAATTTCTCGTTGAAAATGTTGGATGGATAAATTTTTTGTAGCAACCGTAAAAGTTAAGAAAGTAGATAACATTTTAGGTTGAAGAGGCACGTATTAATTCATTAATATACTCATAGTGATTATACTCTCCTTAAATGAGAAACGAACCTTCATTTGTTTAATAACATTTTAGGGTTAGAACTAGGGACGGAGCCAGGATTTGAAGTTAGGGGGGGCAAAACATAAATTTTGAAAGGTGGGGGGGCAAATTCACAATTATCCCAATTTTTTCAGGAAAAATATAAGTAATCAAAGGGTAAAAAAAAATTCCCCTACCGGGGGGGGGGGGGGGGGCACAGCCCCTCCCATGGGAGCTGTGGCTCCATCCCTGGTTAGAACTCATTTCACCAACTGAAAATATGTATAACCTTTCCCATTTGTAAAAAACTTTCTGTCAGTCTTACGAATCAAAACCTCATTTTATTCCTAACAATTTAGGTCTGCGTATGAAAATCTGTGCAATCCTCACTGAAGTTTCTCCATTTTAAACAGAAAGAAGATAACAATCAAAACCTAAATTTTTTTTTGTGAAATACTTAAAATCTAGGGTTTGTGTTTGGAAATCTTGTTATGGAATGACATTTCTTGTTGGAGACAGTTTGTTTAAACTGAATACCATTCATCGATTCAGAATGAAAATTTTGTCTTGTTTAAGTTTTTTGAAATGTTTCCTTCCTCTCAAGCCTAAAAAAGTTAGAACTATTTGTAATTATGATGTGAATTATTTATCAATTTGTTTAGGGTGAACTTGGCTTATTTCTACACTGATTCATGTGAAGTTTTTTTTCTAAAGATAACAAGTGAAAATTTAAATTTCGTTGCTGATGAAACTGTTGGTCATATGTGATAGGCCATACATACACACAAAAACATGTCCTCTCTATTTTCCATTTTAGTAAGTTGATATTTATGTATTCAGGCATGTATCTTATAGTATCTCACAATGAATGATTGAGTGAATATCTTTGTTAATTTAGTTTTTATAGTAGAGTTGCATGTAAGAGGGTGAAGTAAACAAAGGATAAAATGACTAACTTAGTAGGTTTTAGTGATTTATGATGTTAAATTCGTATGTAAAATGTCAAATTTATTTGAATTTGTCATTTGTAGGTTAGAAAGGAGTTACCGAATAAATGGTAGAACATGTTTGGAAAGAAATATAACCTTACATTGATTAATTTGGATGAGAAGGAGAATGAGGCATACGAAAAATAAAAATAATGTCTTTCGAAGAAGGTAAGAGAAATGTAAAGATTCATGGTTTTGTAAACATATAATATAAGTTTATAGTGAGATTAGCGTAATTATTGTTATCTTATACCCTGTATACATCTTTTGGGATAAGGTATAGTCAAAAACAATTGTAAGAATTGCTGAAAGATATGAAGACGATGGGTATTGATACTTTTGTTGAAGAAATTGGTTTTGGGTCATTAATTATTCCCTCCCTCCCACAAATTTTGTCTCTTATTAACTTTTTTTGGTCAATTTTTTTTAACTTTGACTCATAATTATTTAAAATTTATCATTGATAAAAATATGAAAAAATATATTTTAAAAACCTCTAATCGAGTAGTTTTCAAATATATATTTTGTAAATATTAATTATTTAAAATATTCAATATAATAATAGTCAAAGTTTAAAAATTTTGACTTTCAAAAAGTCAATAAGGGACATTTTTTATGAGACGGATGAAGTAATATATAATCTCAACTAGTTCCTCGGGACCTAAGTGGAGAATTGATGGAATGTTTCGATGTTCGATGGAGTGTTATTAAGTTTAAAAGAGACAACATTGTTGTATCGGTTAAAGATGTACAAGCTATAAAAATGAGGGTGTTGATGTTCTTGAAGTGATGATGTCAAAGGAGAATGGTAGAGAACTCGGTTTAAAGTATAATCACGGCACAAATGCTAAACATGCACAAATCAAGCAAGATATAATTTATGGTGCATTTGAAGGGGATACTTTAAAAGTAAGGGTGTTACAGGTGGGACAAGCCTATGTGCATGTTATTTGAAGTTGTCCGACGATTGCTTACAGGGTAAAGTGAATTGGGCCAAATATGTTTAAAATACGCTTGTTGAGGTAGTAAATTATTTACAACAGCCAGGAAGACATGTTTACTTAAAATGATGTCTTGTATAGTCTTAAAGCTAAAGTTAAATTATCACTTTAGTCATGACAAAATAGTGGAACTTGTAATAGTCCTTTTCTGTCCGGCCCTTCTATTGCCTAATATATACTATATAAATATAAACCTAATCTTAATATATATATACATAAAAAAATCATTCAATTATATATATAAATCTATATCCCAAAAGTTCATCAAACAAAAAAAAAGTCCATTATTATTTTAAAGGGTAACTACACCACATACGTCTCAATTATGACCACTAACTCGAAGATGCCGTCGAACTTTAAAAAAATTTAAAACTAACACTGAACTTTAAAAAATTTCATAGGTTCAATTTTGATACACATGCTGTGTAAAATTTATATATATTAAGATTATGTTTAATTTTGATACACATGTTGTGTAAAATTTATACACAAACATGCATATTTATTCTATAAATCTAAATCCTAAATTACTAAACCTTAACCACAAACACTAAACACTAAACCCTAAATCCTAAATTCTAAATACTAATCTTAAATTCTAAATACTATGGCCCGAATCTTTAAACTTTAAACTCTAAACTAAACCCTTAACTCCTAAACTAAAGGCTTATGTAAACTAATATTTATGCAGCCTGTATAAACTAAATCTAAATCAAACTTTTAATTTTACTTAAAAAATCAAGTGTCCCCTATTACATAAACCAACCGATTATTTGTCTTATTTCTCTCCTTGTTAGTGGGTAAGAAATGTATGATCAATGGTGAGAAATTGAGAATGACAAGGAATGAATAAAATATTTGTACAATTACTCCAACTTGGACTTTTACCACTTGTTGTATTGCAATTTGCAAATACACCTCTCCACTTTGTTTAATATTGCTTTTTGAATTTTATTTAAACAATAAAAAACATTTTAATTATAAGAATATTAATTTGAATATTTTTTTACCCAAAATTTGAATTATAGTTTTAATACTTTGTTTATGCACGACAATATTAAGACAGGCGACTTTAGAGTTGAATCCACTTGACTGAAGAGAATACAAACTTGACAACTTCCATAGTTCAGAAAATAAATTTTTATTCAACTCACTATTCTTTTTCTTCAAGCAATATTGAAACTTCTCTTCGGAAAAAAAAAACCCCTAACAAATGGCCACACATCTTCATTCTCATCCTTTTCTTTCTTAATTATTTCACTGTCTCTTCTTCCAAACATCAAATGGCCACACATCTTTATCAAACATTCAACTATTATCTCACTCTCATGTTCTAAAAAAAAAGAAAAAGAAGACAAAAAACCTTATAAGAAATCTATAAACATAAGTTAAAAAAAAAAAAACTAGCCTAGTGTTTTAAGAACAACCCATCAAATGATTGTCTAAATCTAATATTTTGTGCTCGCATTGTAAAAGGACCCACGTTTCTTGCAGAATTTTCTCGCAAAGAACAGGAAATTGAATCGTTTGCCAAAAAAAAAAAAAAACATCGAGAAAACCCCTCATTTCTATTCCAAATCGAATTGCTTGCATTTCATATCCCATGAGGATCTTGACAAATCTGAATCTTTTTTGTTCTTGAATCGCTTGAAAACTGAATTTATATTTGGCCTTGTTAATTTTGTTTTTCTGATTTTTAGTTGGGAACAAATTATATGTGAATTTTGGGAGTATAATTAAATTAATAAATATTTTAACATATTTATTTTATTTTAAAATTTAAAAATAAATTAAAAAAATGACATGGCACATTTTAATTGGTTAAGATAATTTTTTTTAACGTTAGGAAAAATATGGATAACAAAAAAACGTTAGGGGGCAAAATAGTCAAAATTTTAAAGGACAAATTAAGAAAATAAGTAAAGTTTAGGGGGAGAAAATATATTAAACCTAAGTAAAATAAGCTAACGACAATTGATTACTTATGTAAATTAATTGAAATTTTATTATCTATAAAAAAGAAAAACTAAATATAGTGATATAAATTGTAAAGTATCCAATAACTAATGGCTTTGTTTTTCCCCATTGTTCTCTCAACATCCCCTTCATCTTCTTTGTTTTAAACTGTACGTGGATTTGATACCGTATAATTTTAAAAATATGTGTTTTTTTTCTATAATATCAATATCAATATCAATTTGTGACATGACATATTTATTACTATTAGTTTCTCAAACAAAAAAACTCCCATCCCTGCAAAACAAGGAAAAGAAAAGGAAGATTTTGTTCCGCACAAATGTCTATTATTCGCCAACAGGCATCTCTCTACTAAATTCTAAATTGCTTGAATCACTTAGCAGGAAGCCATGTGTCGGATCAAGCTTGAATCACTTAGCAGGAAGCCATGTGTCGGATCAAGTCGACCACTCGAGAACTGCATGCAGCACCAAAATAATAACAGCATTAGACAAAAATCCATGAGATGTGTTTCCTATAAGGTGTCAAGTCAAATATATGATTTACCTGTAACCCCACTCATTGTCATACCAGGCAACAAGCTTAGTAAAGTTGTCATTCAAAGCAATTCCAGCCTTGGCATCAAAAATGCTGGACCTGTTTAATAAATCACTCGCAAAAGCTCAAGTTCCCAGCATATTCAACATTAAACAACTTATTGTCTAAAGAAACAAGTCTCGCACCTCTTGTCTCCAACAAAATCGGTTGAGACCAAATCTTCTTCTACATAACCAAGAATTCCCTTCATGCTGGTCTCGGATGCCTCCCTACATAAAAGGCATGCATTTTTTTTATTAAATGCACCACACTATAAGATCTCAAGTATTCTTAATCCTTACTTGATAGCACCCTTGATATCTTCGTAGGAAGCCTTCTTCTCGAGCCTCACAGTGAGGTCAACCACGGAGACATCGACAGTGGGAACACGGAAAGCCATTCCAGTCAGCTTACCATTCAATGCTGGCAACACTTTGCCAACAGCCTATGTAATAACAAGATGATAATCAACTATTAAACTTCAAATTCCAACACTCATTTAACAACAATATATAGCATGCTAGACCTAGTCAGAGTAATCAGTTCAGGGGCAAAATACATCTAAAGCTAATCGCAAATCAGCTGAGCTGTGATGCTTGATTTTCTTACAAAGGAATATGTATTTTCTAAAATATAAAATTCTACTAAAATTATAAGTTCTACCAAAAAAAATAAATCATACAACTTTACCGGACAGACGGAATCAAATCACTGAAGGTATACATGCATTACTTAAAAAAAGTAATAGATGCTATCAGAAAAATGGATACATACCTTAGCAGCTCCAGTGCTGCTGGGAATGATATTGAAGGAAGCAGCTCTACCACCTCTCCAGTCCTTCATTGATGGACCATCAACAGTCTTCTGGGTAGCTGAATAAAAAAGCCAAGTCAGCCAACAATACACATCTCGATGCAATAAAACACCAAGTACGTACCAGTGATCGAGTGGACAGTGGTCATGAGACCCTCAACAATACCGAATTTATCATGAATGACCTGCCATCATGTTTACAGGTTTATTATTACTTGGAAGATAGAGCTATTAGTCGATGCTTTAAAAAAAAAGTAGCAGAGGAATAATTATTACCTTAGCCAAAGGAGCAAGGCAGTTGGTAGTGCAGCTAGCATTGGAGACGATGTTGAGGTCAGGCTTGTATTCCTTCTCATTTACACCCACGACAAACATAGGGGCATCCTTACTGGGAGCAGAAATGATCACCTTCTTTGCACCACCCTAAGAAGACGAAAAGGGATAAGAAAACCAGAAATGAAAAGGTATGTTGAATGAAGTGAAGTCTCTGGGTTTTTAACATTTAAGTTCCAAACATGCAGTACAATATTCCCTCTTCAGACACAAAATGGATGTTAAATTTGGCATACCTTCAAGTGAGCAGCAGCTTTATCCTTGTCAGTGAAAACACCGGTAGACTCAACAACATATTCAGCTCCAGCCTCAGCCCATGGAATTTCCTCAGGGTTTCTACCATCAATCAAAAAAGCATGTTAAAAATATTTCCAACAATACAAAACTGACTATACTCGATCAAGGAAACAAAATCATACCTGATGCCAAAAACGGTCACGGGTTTTTCACCAAACAGAAGAGTCTTTGAGTCCTTCACCTTAAGTTCATTGTGTTTCCATTGACCATGAACACTGTCGTACTTAAACATGTAGGTCTATACAAATAGAATTCTCAAAATCACATTTCATTAAATTATTTAAACAAATAGAATTCTCAAAATCACATTTCATTAAATTATTTAAACAACTACATTCTCTACTGTCGACATAAAAACAAGATTATGTCACTGCAAACCAAGCTATTTTATCCTAAATAATTTAATAAATCAGAGACGTCCAACATATCCGTTAGGCAAGTGATAAAGTACAAAAATCAGATCCGGAAAAATAAATTCACATCATGTCTCCTTTCAGAACAGCTTCATTTCTACTAAAAAAAACTTTTAACACGAGAATTCATTCAAACTAAAGATCTAGAGAAAAAAAAAAGCAAATGCAAAAGATAATAAAAAAGCGAAAAATACGATGACGAACCATGTAATCAGTTGTGATGAAAGGATCGTTAACAGCAACGAGTTCAACATCTTCGCTTTGGAGAGCAACTCTCGCAACCAGACGACCGATCCTTCCAAATCCTTCACCAAACACAAAATTAAAACAAAAAATCAGATCCATATAAAAAATTACAAGCAAAGATTAAAATGAACTCCATAAATTTACCGTTGATTCCGATCTTAATCTTCCCCATTACGGAAAAAGAAAACAAATAAAAAAGGCGAGGAAGGAGAAGTAAATGAAGATGTATTGGTGAAGATGAAGGAGAAGTAAATGAAGATGAAAAGAGTGTGTTGATTGAAATGAATTATATACGAGGGGAGGAGGCAGAAATGGCGGAAATTTCTGGGAGGAAGTGGGACCACCAAACATGTGGTGGACAAATCGTGATTTTTGGGTGTGGATTCTTTCACAGGTAATGGGCCCCATTTGTGGATACAAAATTTTGTTTTGATTTTCAAATTTTTGAAAACTTCTGCCCAATTTCCTTCGGAACGGGTCAAGTTGGATCCGAATAGTTCATTATTGTATTACTTTAAAGATTGAAACATCTACAATTAATTTTAAAATTATAAATTGACCAAATCGAATAAGCTCACGTTAAAGGTTTCACTAAAAATAGTTTTTGAAAAATAAATTATATATTCAAGAAATCGTTTTTAGTGTTCAAATGGTATTATGTTGTTTGATAAATTTTACTAAAAAAATAATGTTTTCAATTAAATAAACATTTCCGATCACATGTCCAGCGAGTCCGATAATAGCCCCTAAACCAAGATCCTATTCGATATCTATTCTTACGAGTATACAAACCAAGATCCTATTCGATATCTATTCTTACGAGTAGGGGTGTGCAAAAAAACCGAAAAACCGAAATCGATTCCGAAACCCGAAAAAACCGAACCGAAAAATTCGGTTTCGGTTCGGGTTTTTATTTTTTTAAAAGAAATCGGTTCGGTTACGGTTTACGGTTTTGGGATAAACCGGGTAACCGAACCGACCGAATATATAATATATAATATTATATTATATGTTATTTTATTATTTTATATTAAAAAATTAAATTTTATTTTATTTTCTCATTCCCCAAAAGTAGAACCATAATTTTATTTTATCAAGTTTAAGTGTTTAACTTGCTAGTATTAGAAAAGATAATAATATCATGTGTCATTTTTAAAAAGTATGTACTTTTTTCTAACATATTATTAAAATTTATATTTTTAATAAACAAAATAAAAAACCGTTACCCGAACCGAACCGAACCGATTTTTTCGGTTAACCGACTAAACGGTTAACCGATTGAATGGATACGGTTTAGGGTCGAGAATTTGGTGACCCGAACTTATCGGTTAACCGAAATAATTTGCTAATGGTTAACCGAACCCGGTTTTGCACACCCCTACTTACGAGTATACCCCATAGGCCATAGCTCAGCCTTCATAGTAGATCCAATACCAATCATTTTAGCAAAACCTCGGATGACTCCACCACACTACTTGAGAATCCTATACAATTTGTTTCTTTTAATTGTGAATTAATTAAATTTTTTAAATGCAGCTATCATTGGTCACACTAATGATCACTAAAATTGCAGGCGTGACATTAAAAATCCTAAAAAGTACAACATATTTAATCAACCATTTGCAATTATAAATATTTATAAATTCTAACAAATTCTAGAAAAACTAAAATTTGTTTTAATTAATTTTATTTATTCGAGAAAATATAAACAAGTAGAAAAATGTGGTATTAGAACTTTTTCATGTGAAATTGAATAATTATAAACATTTATGTACTTAACCTCGTAATATATAATAAAAATAGACTAATTATGATTTTCATTTCTATATTACACTCAAATAAAATATATAAAAAAAATACTTAAATATCAAAGTGGCCTATGCAATTTTGATGAGTGTTCTAAATATTTTATGTATAATATTAAAATACATTTATTATGTTTTTTAAATAATTTTGGGAATGACAGCTTCGCACTCTGAACATGAACCATAAGACGGACATGCATATTTAAAAAATGAATATTTTCCCTTTTTGTTTTAATAGTTTTTAAGAACAAATATTTAATCTTTACTGGGGTAAGAAATAGTTCAAACATTAGAATCTTAAACCTTATCCTACAAATTACCATATTTTTAGCTTAATGATCATATTCTTTGAAATAAATAAATAAATAAATACAAGAAAAAAGTTACATATATGTTCTATTTTCCTCTGGTTTATAAAATATAATTTTAATTTAAAATTTTAAATATTTAGTAATATCTTTTATAACTATTTGTTTTCAAAAAAAATACAAACCGAGGGCAACCAAACAAATATAAAATTTTCTTTTTTTGAACAATTTCTACCTAAAGGAGGGAGGGGGAATTTGTTCCTAATAGATTATGAACCCACAACCTAAAGAAAAGGGAGAGTGTCAACTAAAAACTTTAACTATTTGCTATAACAATTGTTGGCTATAAAATTTTAACTTGAATGACCGTAAAAAAGTGATTATATAACAAATGTATAGCCACGATGTCTATATGTATAAATAATATAATAAAAACATGATATTTCTATAGCTGTCATATTTCATTTAAATAAATGTATATATCATTTGACAGGCTCAAATACGATCAATCAAATAAGTCAAGAGGGGGTGAATTGGCTTTGTCATGAAAGTGGTGGAAGCAATGCGAAATTAAAAACTGACACAAGAATTTATAGTAGTTTGACCTTCTCAATCAAGGTCTACATCCACTACCTTAGCATCCACACTAAGGATTTTCCAATTCACTCATGGATTATTTCCTTTTTACAGTCTCAAGGACATAACATTTACATCCCTATATTTTCAAATACTAAGTTAGAGTCTCTCCGTAGTTTTTATAAGGATCAACTATAACGTATCCCTCAACAATGAGGTCTTGACCTTTGTAAACTAATTACCTCTCTAGGTGACTGTTTATACAATTTGGCTCACTGAGATTGGACTAAAGAATTACAAGAGATAATCAAAATATACAATGAAAAACTCCACTCTCTTGATCTTTAAGCTTGGATGTTCATCCTCACTTTCTTCAAGTGTCTTTGGCTTATATTGTAACGAACTAATTTCTAGGTTAGTAAATCGGGTCTCGGATCCGGGTTGTGGGTCTTTTATTTTGGTGATTCAATTTAAAGAATTCAAAGTTGGAAGCTTAGTTAAGAAGAATAAGTGACCATTTTTGTAAATGGGCTAAAATTTTAGGGTTTAATGTAAAAGTTCGAATTCTTGAAGGGTCATGTTGGTGATTACCCCATTCTTCTTTATTTCTCAATATATTGGGTGAAAGACGACGTCTACAAGAGAGCAAAATATGAAAATTTAAAGAGGGGAGAGAAAGTGGGTTTATGAGTGAGAGAAATGGGGTTTTAGAGAGAGAGAGAAGTGTTTGAACCAAGATTGGTTTTGTCCGTTTGTCCATTGACGACACCAACACCACCATTGATTATTCCTCGCCGAGATGAGTCCAGCCATGGTCGTCTCGTCACCATCGTCGTTTCCACTCACCAGGATGAGGAGAAAGTAGGCTCGAATGAGCTTGTTCGTGAGGAACTGCTGCCCTCCTTCGTAAACTAGCTGCACCAACAAATTTCCCATCATAAAAAATGAATATCTAGAGTTAGCCGGTCAATTCCCGCCGCCGAAAGCCGTCGCGACGTCGCTTGCATGTAGGCATGCTCCAGTAGCGGTTAGGAGCCGCTTGGACCAAGCATCCAAGCTGGCCTTCCAAGCCAACCCAAGACCGGCCTTCCGAACTGTGTTGACCTTGAGTCGAGCCATCAGCCGCCGTTGACCGCCACTGTCACTGTTGACTGGCGTTGACTTTTTCTAGAGAACCCTACCCGAGGGTTTCTCGACGTTCTAAGTCTGTTGGCGCAATCCGGTTTGCCAAATTTGAACCTGGTAATGGAGTCACGTCTATTTTATCCTAGGGTTATGTGGACTCGAATATAGGAATTAAATAGATGATTGGAGAAGCTTAGATGGGGATTTATCACTTTGGCTTAAGGTTAGTACACCTCGAACTCCGAATGCTTTATGAGCATCATAAATATAATTGCCTTGAGTGTTAGTGATTGCAAAATAGGTAGCTGAGAAATGAGCATGTGTAGTGACCGGTACATTGAGACATGTTAATTATGAGATACATGATAAGGTTGTGGTTATGTTGAGACTTGTAAGGGCTTTAGAGACCGTGTAAGGGAATATTCGTATAATTATCTGATTGGTTGATTTACATGTTTTGATGTTTGGGTGCTAGAGTATGAAATTGATGTGTTTGATGGAAATTGTGCATAAAGGATAAATATCAGAATTATTCGATTAAATGATCATAAATCCGATAAATGATATTAAATGATTAAATGCGTTAGTAAACAAATCTTAATGATTTTCATAAGCTTTAAGGATCGAGTAAGATCTTGTAATCTTGTGCTATGCTAAGACGTTTTAAGCTAATGAGTACGATATCGGTACATGCTTTGGTTGTATCGATACGTTGTTCAACATCGTATCGATACGAGTCAACCCGTATTAGTACTTGGGAACATAATATTTTCTAGTAAATGATTTCAATATCAGTACACATGTGAGTACCGGTACCCGAGGGTACCACACTGATACTCGTGTTCGAGTACTAGTACCCAATAAGCTAAAGTATCAATAATGTTAATTAGAAATGGAAAATTCGTGAGTAAAATAAATAACCAGATTAAAACCAAAGTGATGATGTGGATTAATGAAGATAATTAATGAGAATAATTATGTACTCCTCCGTGATGTATTAATAATTTGATAATATAAAATAATTGATGTGTTAACGATTAGCAACGATAGGGGATCCTTGGGATCGCGTTGCTTGTATGCCGGGTAGGCATTTGATTGGTAGAGTCTTTGATTGTTGGGATCCAGATGCCTAGACAATGTGTGTTGCAACACCATGGTAAGAGATACTAGATATACGTTCTTGATGCTTTGTGTCCATAGGCCTCGTTGGAAGATACTCGAGGGATGATTTCGAGTATGAGGTGTGGAGTCATGATGCTTTTTGTCCTCGAGCCACCCTTCGAGTGATTATGTCCCAATGCTTTGTATCCTCACGCTTCACTCTAGGTTTGTATATAGTTGTATTGCTTGATGAGTGCCAATGGCATCTCGTGTGTTTGCCTTGATGGTTCGTTGAGACATCGAGTATGGTTGGGCCTTGTATGCCATGTATGATGATTATTATGATGTTAGCATGTGTTTAGGAGTCTGGTGGTAGCGCCACATATTTATTTATCTCTCTTTATTGCTTGTACTAGCTTGCATGCTTATATTTATGATTAGGGTAAAGTACACAGAGGGTCACTGAACTTTGATAAATAAAAAAAATGGTAACCAAACTTTCAAAAATCACTAAGTAGCAATTAAACTTTAGATTTTGAAACAAAACGGTAACTGGGGCGTTAAACCCCGTTAACCCCTAACGGAAATTTGACTGGGTATGCCACATCCCCACCCAGTTTTCCACCTCATATTTAAAAAATAATAAAACCATATTCCACGTCATATTTAAAAATTAAAAATAAATCATTTTTGAACCCTAATCCTCACCCCGAATCCCTCTATTCGGATCCCTCTGTTTCTCCCACTTTCGGATCCTCCACCGGACTCCGGTCGTCTGTTTCGGGAACCACCAGCGCCACCTCCTCCACCGGACTCCGGTCGTCGTTCTCGGTAGTTTCTGCCCCATTTGGTTTCTCGGGAACTGGGAAAAATTAAAACTCGGTGATTCGACTCACTGCTCACAAATCTCCCCCTCTTCGAATTTTCACGCAATTTTCCCCTCTCTGGGTATGGGTCTTCATTGCCATTGAAGCTGGGAAAAAGGCTGAAACTTTACAGAGAGAAAGATTTAGTAGTGTAAATGTAAGTCTTATCTTAAATTTTAAGAATTGAAAGACAATGAAGTGTAGAAGGAGAAGTGAAGTCGAGATCCAGAGTTGTTCAAGGAATGCTTGCTCAAGTAACAAGAAGGCGAATCGAAAGAAGATGAGACCAAAGTAAAACACGAAAATAAATGGAAACGCTTAGAGGAACTTGCGGAAAGAAAGATTTCACAAGTGAAGACATGCTCGAAACCTGCAAATCGATTGAGCCATTTCAAACCACAAACTCTTCATTTTCCAAACCACTGTCATAGCCCATTCCAAATCCTAAATCACAGACAAAAAAATTCAATCAACGAGCCTCAATCGAACGAATCAACACTGGCACCCTGTTGATCTTTTCCTTTAACGTTGATATGCACCAAAACCCCAACATCTCTAGTCATTTTCCTCATCCACTACGCCACCACGAACATCACCCCGCAACATGCCCTCAAGAAAATTTTGGTTTCAACAAATAAAGGGTTTCAGCAAATAAAGGGAAAACTTTCGAGTTTAGAATCTTATAACCATCTTTAGCCAAGCGGTTGATCTGATAGAGCTGAGATGAAAGAGGAATGCAAAATTGTCCTTTACTTTTTTTTAATCTTATAACCACCAAGAACGATGACCAGAGTCTGGTGGAGGATCCGAAAGTGGGAGAAATTGAGGGATTCGAATAGAGGGATTCGGGGTAAGGATTAAGGTTAAAAATGATTTAATTTTAATTTTTAAATATGATGTGGAATATGGTTTTATTATTTTTTAAATATTAGGTGAAAAATTGGGTGGGGATGTGGCATACCTAGTCAAATTTCCGTTAGGGGTTAACGGGGTTTAACGCCCCAGTTATCGTTTTGTTTCAAAATCTAAAGTTTAATTGCTACTTCGTGATTTTTGAAAGTTTGGTTACCATTTTGTTTTTTTTTTATCAAAGTTCAGTGACCGTCGGTGTACTTTACCCTTATGATTAACATGAAGTATAGTCGAGTAGATGTATACCACTAAGCTTTGTAAGCTCATCTCTTGAAATCGTTGTTTCCATGCGTAGGTTGATCGTTGGATCGCGAGACCTAGGAGCACTATTAGTACAAGATTCCAACAAGCGGTGCTTGCAAGAGTACGTCACCTATATTTAGTGGGCTATTATTCATATGACCTTACGTGGTCGTGTTTGTAACTCTTATTTTGGGATTGTATTTATTAGGTCGAATGTTCAATTGTTTTAAATTAAATTGAAGATTTTTTGTAACGAATTAATCATTTAGCTATATTTTTAACTGTTGGATTTAAATGTTTTTGGAAAAAATATATTTGTTTGGGCTAAATCGAGTTAAGAAATTTTATGGTAAAGGTTGGCCCAAATGTGACATCTAGGTTTAGAGTATTACATCTAGTGGTATTAGAGCTTAAGTTTAGCCGATTCTGAGAAACCTCGGGGTTGTATTGGTGTTGTTGTAAGGTGTCTAGTGAATACAAGCCCTTAAATTATGTTGTACTCTTTAAGACGAGAATCTTGATGGTATGTCCAATGTTGCGACGTTAAGATGGTTATGATCGTGACCGAGAGGGCCGACTTAAGAGTTGAGCCGCTTATGGGAATGATTTCGGGGGTGAGGTTGCCTCGAATTGTTGAGACATGGAATAGTCGAATGATGCCAGAGTCGTGGATGTGTCCTCTTTCCACCACCTAAATGGTGTCTTTGTTGTCTATTACAGTCGTTCCGAAGCCTTCAGATACGTTATGAGAGTTTGAGACAAAGAATTTTCATCGTTATGCATGAATAACATTTGTGATACGTGTATGGATAAACTGCTCTCGAAATTGATCAGTGGATGCACGTTGGAATCGAAGTGGACTCATGTAACCCCCTCGTCCCGGTCCGGGCGACTGACCGGTCCGAGTGGGCTACACGGGGATAACCGAGGCGAAACCCGTTAAGGCTTCACTTCGGTTAACAACCTGAGAAAAACTTTTCATTTATTATTATCTTTTCTAGATGCATTATTATGTCCTATGTGAAACGAGCAACAACGGAAGAAACAAACGAGGCAAACAACCAAACAGCCCAACAAAACAGCCCATTTTAAACTTAAACTGCAGGCCGTATCGGAACGCCCAGAGGGTGTTTCGATACGCCTTGACTAGGTCAACTGGCCAAAGTCAACCAGAGGAGACCGTATCGAAACGCTGGTCAACCGTTCCGAAACGCCCTCAGCGGTCAACTTCTCGTGGTCAACGATACGAAGACCGTTCCGAAACGCCTAGGCCCGTTTTGATACTTCAATTTATCGTCAAAATCTCAGATTTCCAGTGGCAAAAACGTATCGAAACGACCCCCTTGCGTACCGAAACGCCTGACCTAAAACAAGAGGCTGTATTGAAATGGGACCAACCGTTTCGATACACCTGCTGCGAACAGACAAGTTTTAGCTGGTTTATGGCACAAGGCTGCCCCAAAACACCAACTAAGACCCTCAACAACCAACATGCATCACTCTAAGGCAAAACCACACACAACAAGCATGCTTAACACACTTCATGCATATAAAAGCCATACATAAAAAAGATACATCAATTCAACAAAAGATTCATACTTAGTATTCAAGACTACATGCTTAGACAAGAGCATACACTTAAGCATTCAAGATAGGGGCACAAGGCCAACATACAAGGCATGAGCGAACCTTAAACATATCATCCACAAAAAAACAAGGAGTCTAACATGCTCCTAAAACAACCCATCCACATACATCAAAAGCTCAATTCCCATTGCTTGACTATTACATGTTCATAACTTAAAATCCATACTTGATAAAACCAAAAGCTCAACTAGCGCACTTGGAGGCCCTCTCCTTGCACAAGCAACCCACGGACTAAGGATCTGCATTGTTGAACAAAAGAGAGCGTAAGCATAAAGCTTAGTGAGGGTAAGCTCGTAAAACAAACCTTGGCAATACATGATCCAAGCACGAGCATACAACCAAGGTAGAATGTATGATCTTACCTTTGAACCACATGAGCCAAAATATAAATGATGCATGAACATAATATCATTATCATGTCATGCTCAAAGGATCCATAACTACAACATATGGAACACATATATTCAACATATTAACAACACAATCCACAATCCGTATTGGCAACACATATATCAATCCATATTGGCACCTAGCTATGACTCTAATACGCGGATAACCATTGGAACTCACATCCAACAACTCACATTTACCTTACGGTGGGATTACACTCATCACCGTTTCACGCGGAGGGGATTCCACTCATTCTCACGCCCCGTCAATGGGATTACACTCATCACCGACTAACATACATATAAGAAGATTTCTGGGCGAACTCGTACTTCATCTTGATGACTACCATCACCAAGACCACGCGCGCATTTGACTCTCGTGTGCACACTAAACATCCTAATGATCGATCATTGTACCCAAGCATACTAGTGCCAATACTCAAACATTTCATAACCTTTCACAACATCATTTCATATCAACTTTTGTGCTTAGCACGTACTCACCATGACTTACCGTCATGCACAACCACAATCCAACCCACATGCATATAACAATGCATCAAAACCATGCCTCAACATACATGTATAACACAATATACATAACCACTATAATCACAATTAAACATGAGGCAAAATCAACAATTTGAGTTCAACCAAAGTCTCTAACTAAAGCTTGGGATTAGACTACCAATCTAATCTCAACTATAGGTGGGTCTACCAAGCCCAACCTAGTCCACATGCTTGAACCAACACTTGAAAACCATTTAAAAACATTTAACTACTCACCGACTATTCCAAGCTCAACCACACTAGCCGATCAAGCTCCCAACGGTTCCGGATTCGATCCCGAAGCTTCACCAACACAATTCCTTGCTTCTAATCATGCCAACACAATCAAAATAACCACAAATCAGTTCACAAATCAAAGTAGCAAACCCAGAACACAACCAAGCACAAAACACATGATTTTCAAGCTAAGAACAACACCAAAACCTTCATTCCCGAGCAGCCCCAAAGCACAGTCCAAAACCAATGATTCCAACACTTATATTACTCCCAAATGCTTCCAAAACAACCCTTATACATAGCCTAACCATCAGCCAACAAATTCCCACATTAAACACCCCCAAAACTCAACCTAAAACCCTTCAAAAACCTCTATAAAACCCAATTTCGGGAAACACCATAAAACCATGTAAAAATCAAGTATGTTGGACCTTTTAGATGGAAAATAACTTATATAACCTCAACAAATCAAAAGCTTAAGTTAAAGACAATAAAGATGGCATTTTTAATCTAAAAACTCAAAACCTCAAAATACAAAAACCGTGAGCTTTATGAAAAATGATGGTAGAAGCTTGTAGAGGGAATGAAGGACAAGTCAAAAATGGTTTTACCTTTGAAAAATCTCCAACAATGAGCAAGAGAGATGATGGAATAGTAAACTTGAAGGGGAGGGGTTTTTCACGTTAAAAAGTGGGGAGGTAGAAGATGATAGCTTTTTGTGTTTGAAAAGTAAAGGAAAAGTTTTATTTTTGCAAGTCTAATTATTTACCAATTTGCCATTAATGAGATGGCTATCTCAAATATCTAAAATCCATGGGTTTTGGGTTTGAAATTAAAACAAGCCCAACATAAAATATTTGTTTTGAAAACCTGAGACCCAAAATATTATTTTAATATTTTAATACTATTTTCACCCGACCCCCAAACTCGGGTGTTACAACTCATGATTCATTGGTTCGATTGAGTGTAATCGAAGTTAGGCATTCTACAAGTTTGATAAGGTTACCTTCTTGAGAACTGTTGCACATTGGAAATTTATTTGGTTAAATCAAGCGCGGCGCTAGCTTGTAATGTCGAAAGTTATGCTCAAGGCTTCGAGACCTCGAGGGAACCTAACCTTTGGTAATTAGGATGTTAAATTTTTTCCCTTCTACCACGACTTTCGTAATGGTCATTTGGAGAATGACACAATGAGATTGTAAGACATGTTTGACCCGTGCGATAAATGTCAATGTAGAGAGTTCGATGCTTGAGAGCTTTCAGACTGTTAGAGTATCCGTTGATGCTTCTCGGAGGAGTCGTTGGGACTTCCTCCTTATTAGGGACGTGAGTAGATGTTAAAGTAAGGCTGTAACGCCCCAGTTTTGGGCCTATAAGTTTTTGGTATGATTTTAGGGTTCGTTGGACCGAGATTAGATATTCGGGTAAGTTTTGGGATGAGTTCAGGGAAAATCTATTTTGGAAGGTGGTAAAATTATGGAAAAATTATCTAAAATCATTTTTAAATATATAAAAGGTTTTGGTGAAATCAATTTTGGAAAATGGTATTTGGATCTCAGACATATTGGATTTAGTGACCAAAATGTAAACTTTGAAAACTATTTTTAGTGATTGTTTTGTAAAAGGATTAAAACTTTGAATCCTTAAGGAGATATTTGCCTAAAGTATAATATCAGACTTTTATCCCTTAATTGGCTTATTTTAAATGGTTTTTAATTAATAAAAGAGGTTGGAGGAATTAATTGGCAATTATTTTATTAAAACAAATTTGACGTAACTTCTTTTCTCTTAAAAGGTTTCTCTCAAATTCTATCCAGCCAAACACTCATTTCTTCTTCAAAATCATAAGGTAAACTCTTGATTTCTTTAATCTTTCGTTATCAAATGATTTCCTATTGTTTTCAGATCAAAACCTTATTGTTTTAATCTTGTTTTTACATGAAAATCTATCCAATTTAGGGGAAAAGTATCCATTAGAGGCAAGCTATGTTTTATCCTATAATGTAAGGTTCTTTACTGAAATTCCTAGGTTCTTGATTGTAACACCCCTTCCCGGTCTGGTCGAGAACCGAGTCGGAAGTTGCTAACGATGATCAATACAATAATCGGTGCGACAAAATTTCCTTTTTAGTATTTACCTTTAAACCAATATCATACAATAACACAATACCTCAATACATTTTAGTCCAATTAATCTATACGAAACAATAATTAATCAATCGGAGCTAAATTGCAATTAAAATAAGTTTCAAGGACTAAACTGTAAATTCAACAAATTAGAGGTCCTTCAATGCAATCAAATTTACCAAATTGAAATCCACTACATTATTAACATATTTGTAAAATTTCATACAATTTGAAGACCATTAGCTCATTCAATTTAATCTTTCAATATTTAGTGACTAAACTGTGAACCTTGCAAACTATTTAATATGCCTTTAACTAACTTAACTAACCTCGTATCAAAACACCCTAGAGCTGTTTCGAAACGAGTGGACAATGGTCAACCGTTGTTGACTTCACCTTTAGCCTGTACTGATACAGGTATGCCATGTATCGAAAGAAGTTGACTTCCTTTGACTTTGACTTTGACCCGTATCGATACGCTATAGACCCATATTGAAACGAGGGATTCTAGTGACAAAATGTTTCGAAACGGCCATGAACTGTTCCGATACGCCCTATTCCTTAGGCTCAATTATACTTACCTGTATCGAAACACCATCACCCGTTTCGATACGGCCTGACTTGTAATGACAGATTTTTGCTAGTATTTATTCAATTTGAACTAATGATAATTGTCCAAATGCAACGAAATTTCACACACAATATTTCAATGGTATAAACTACTAGCATGTCAAGTTTCAGGATCATACGAATATGTTTACTATGTTTTGATTTTTAGGATCCAAGTATGCACTTTTAAGCCAACCAAAAAGGCCATTTAGGGCCATTAACCATATTGCAACATATACATATCACAAACATAACAAAATAGGCATAAATGACTAGTTCAACTACTTTGCTACCTTCCTAGGAGTTCTTAAGATCAAAATACTTTACTTTAAGGCTTGCTGTGACTTGTCTTGTTTTGCCAATTCGATCCTCCAACACACGATCCTTTCAACTTGAAAATGCATGATATGAGACACGCTAGGCATATGATGTCTAGTGAGGTAGTCATAAGCAATATGAATAACAATATGTCAAGTATCAATATATATGATCTCATGCTTATCAATGTCAATGCTATGCAACAATATACAATGTTTAACATATTCTTTTCATCATTAATCCTTGGATTGAATCAAGATAGTGGATACGCGAATTCCTATGCCTCACCAAGTCAATGAATGATCTATTCCCTCTGCCTCACCAATATGACCAACATCAATACACATCCCTCCGCCTCGCCAAATCAATATAGGTCGTAGCCTTAGGACCGTAGTCCACCCGTACACTAAGCTCATGAATTCTATGGCATGCCAATTGTATCCAATGTCTATTCAAATCCAAGGTTCCAATGTTCATATCCATTTCAATAATCAATGAGTATTCCAATGACCAATGATTTTCAATTTTATCAATAGCCAATATTTCTCATAATCAATGTTTCATGGTTCAATGTTAATAACAATAATCAATGATTTCTTTGCAATGTTTCTATAACAATGTCTATATCAATGACAATGCTCAATGACGATTCCAATAACTATGTCTGATACTCAATGACAAACTTACCGACACTTACAAAGGTGTCCGTTTGATTATCCGATGCAACGTTTTCCAATAGCAATGTGAGTAAAATGATTGAAGACAACAATAATGGATTCATGAAGGCTTTTCACCTAATTCTGAGACTCCGACTACACTCACCTTGACAATCCGAAGCTTTCAAGGCTCTCGGATAACAATACCCTTGCTTCTAGCTTTCGATGGAGATGATGAAACCTCTTTCTCCACTTCTTGAGCTAGAAAATCAATAGGAGACTATTAGAATCGATAATACGATATCGAAATCAATATAACAACATCAAAATCAATATTCGATTTCAATATAAACAATAACGATGAAATATCCATGGATGGTCAAAACCCTAGCTTGAGATTAAGCTTGATATATCCATGGAATTCAATAACCGATTGAGGAATATAGCTTACACGATCGATAACAACAATTCGATAACAATAAATCGAAGAAAAGCAAAGCTTGAAGCTAACTCCAATGGAGGTGCTTGCTTAGGTAGGAGATGATGAAGATGAATAGATGGGGAGGTGCTTGATTAACTTATAATCAGGTAAGTTCTTTCCCTTTTTCTTTTTCTTGTTTAATATAAGTATATTAGGCTATTTAGCTTTCCTTCAATTGAAGGAAAGCTCCCAGACTCTCCCACGTTGGTGAGGTTTTTAATTAAAGAGGGGCTAATCGCAAGATTAGTTCCTCAACTCTCACCCTACTATAATTTTGACCTCCAACTTTCATTTTCCTCAATTTAGTCATTGTAATGTTTTCGGTACTATTCAATAGGGCCCGATGGCAATGATTTAACTAAATTAGAGTCTGATATCAAAATTAACTAGCCAATACTATATTCAAACTTCATCAATGTAGAATTTTGATCACCAGAACCTTATTCCGATTAGACCGGATTTTGTGGTGTTACATTGCTCCTTTATATATGTTGTATAATGAGTTTTGATGTTTTAATTGTGGAAATTTTGTTAATTGAGGTTTAATTAGTGAAATTGATTGAGATTTGTTTTGGATCTGTTTTGTTGGGTTTATGATTGATTTTAAATATGATTTTGAAGTTTAATAATGTTAAGATAAAGGTTTTAACATTGTAATCCTAAAACTATGTGAATCTCTAGTTGTTTAGGTTTCTATATTTGAGTTTTTTGTGGAGTTGTGGTGGTTTTGTGAATGCTGGAGGTATAAGGTTGATAATATGATGATTTTGGATTTTATTCAATGATAATTGATGCTTGAAGGTGTTAGGTTTTGGTTGGGTTAAGTTTGGAGGTTAATTGATGTTGTTTTCGGTTGTTTCAGATAGGCAATTGGTAGTTTTTGGCAGGGAAATATTGTGGAATTGCTTGCTGGGATTTTGAATACATTGAGATGCATTAATCCTTTGTTATTATGTGGTTAAAACATGGGAGGTTGATCCGAAAGAGACCTGTGAAGCTTTGGAGGCTTGGACGCTTAGTTTCACGTCGGCGAATTGAGGTTTCGCGTGTCAGTGAGTGAGAACGTGGATTTCAACTTTGAAATGTTTTAAAGGTGGTTTTGGGAACTTAGATTTGAGCTTGAAACGCTTGTCTAAGTTTGAAGTAAGTATAAAATGGTTTTCTCTCTCGGTCGTGCTATTACGAAATGGTTTTATGCACTTGGTTTTGATTATATGATACCTACTGTTTATGCATGTTTTTAAGTATGTGATATATTGTTTTTAATAATGAGATGATGATGGATGCACGTGGTAAGTGAGCCATGTAAGTATGTGTTTTATACTTACCTACATTTTTTGAATTTTTTTGGTCGTGTTTAAAGCATGGTTTGATGCTTTGGAAAATGGTTTTATGTTGATGCATAAGAAAACGGCGAGGTATGTGGTTATAATGAATTATATTAGCGAGTGATGTGGTTTTAAAATGTTATCGGATATAGTTGGCCGGCCATAGAATTTTTGAGTGCACTATAAATAAGTCACCTTGGATGTCGAGGAGGTTGGTGTCCCGTCTCCATCCAAGTACCCTAACGATCGAGGAGGTTGGTGTCCTGTCTCTCATTAGTGGGTTAAGCATCTAACTGATGTTTGGGGTTGTTGTCCCTGTTGGTTTTGATTGTACAATTTGGTTGTAATTGTACTATTATTCTAGTTAAGATGGCTTGAAGTGTTATGAGAACACTTGATGAATCCATGTACCCGATATGATATTTTGAGAATGGAACTTGGTTAATGATCACTTGTAAGCCAGTATAATTGTTGATGTATCATCGTTTGTATACTATGATTTATACATGGTTTCTCTTTAAGCTTTGCATATGGTATGTTATGCATGGGAAGGCTTAAATTGAGGTTAGCAATGTGAGTTGTTGTGATGTTATGATACATGTTGCATATGGTTTAATATGCTGGTTTTTTATTGGTTAAAGTTCATGGTTTTAAGGGCATGATGGTTTTCAAATGATGATTTGAAGTAATTGAAATGAGATTTCAATGTGGTTTGGAAAGTGGTTTTAAAATGCATTGATGGTGTTCTGTTTTTTAGCACTCATCACTAAGCCTAGTGTGCTTACGCTCTCTTTGTCCATCAATGCATAGAAGTAAAGCTTGGAAGGCAGCTAGAAGCAAGGGATCAAGAAAGACTCCACTACTTGAAAGTATGTTTTTGGTTTAGACTATAAGTAATAAGGTCAATAGGGGATCTATTGTGTTTTCGGGAGATATGTGTAAACTCCATGTTTGAGCAAGCTTATATTTCTATTTTAGACTTGTAAATGCCCTCTGGTATTTGGTTTATGCTTTGCTATAGTTTTTGGTATCTTGCTTGAAGTGGTTTTAGGAAGCATGCCTATAGGTTTCTATTGGATGCATGTTGCCATGTGTTGATGTTTAATATGCCATTTTTGGTTGAGGATTGATCTTTGGATATGTTGTGTATATGTTAGAAGCATGTTTAGGTGGTTTGTATTTGCATCAAAAACTGAAAAACTAGCAAATTGAGACATTTCAGGCCCATGCATATCGATACGCCTAAGGCCGTATCGATATAGTGTGGCTAAAATGGGCAAGGTCTTTCGGTACGGTTTGAGGTGTATCAAAACATGCCTTGGGTTAATTGGTTACTAGAATTCCGTGTACCAAAACGCTTAAGACTGTATCAGTACGGGTATGTGTATTGAAACTGTTTTAGTATGAGGCGTATAGATACAGGGCTGATCGTTTCGATATGGTTGGTAGGTAAGTTAGTTATTTAGATCGTTGAATGCTTATGTTTTCTTACGTTTTAGTCCCTAATTGTTATGCATGCAATTGAATGAGTTGGGATGATATTTTAGAGCTGAAATTTGACATAGTGACATGGAATATGATTAATTAAAGGATGTAAAGCAAAAATTGGCTAAATTCTCTGTAATTTATAAAAATTACAATTTGGTCCCCGGAACATGCATGTTGTTAATTGAATGCCAAATCGTTGTCTGGTTGAAATGTAGTTTCTTCCGCTGTGAGTCTGAATCACATAGGATGGTAATGAGCATCTAGACACGATAAAAGAAAATAAATAGGGTCTTTTATTAAGGTAAACCTTTTCGATTTACTTTAATATTCCCCACGTGACTCGTTCGATTTAGTCTCGCGTCTAGGCTGGGTCGAGAGGGTTACAAAGGCCGAGTTTGATGTCAGTGCCCATTGCTTTTATCGAAGACACTGATTTGATTGTGAGAATCATAGGTTCAGTTGTGAGGGTGCAACTCGAACGAGAATTCGCTAGTAAGATGTTGGTTTGTTAAGATGATGTCTAAATCGTTGACAACTTGCTAAATGACGGTAAATAACATTACCGAGCCCATTAGGTGGAGGGCTTATTTAGCGGATTGAGGAATATCATTATTTTCCTGGAGTTAGAATTGAGAATAAGATGCCTAAGGTTTAAGTGTTGGAGGCTAGTATTTTTGAAAAGATGTTCGAAATAAAGTTCTCCCTCTAAGATGTGTTATAGTAACGTCTGATGTCTACATTGACGTACGAGATATTTTCACGATGTCAGAATGGGGCCACCGAATTGTCTTCTAAATATCGATTTGATGATTTGCGTGATACATGTTGAAGTATGAGGAATTTGGAAATGAGAGCGATAACAATGTAATTACGGAAATGCCCCTATATGTTGGAGAAGCTAATTACCCACGTGATTAGGTAATGAAATTTAAGGCTTAAAACTTCGTGAATGCTTTTGATTTGTATCACAGTTTCCTTGGAATGAGCCGAGGAACAATAATGGAGGTTCAAGCTGTGTGAGACTATTTTGTTGTGACATTGGTGCTAACTCGATTAGAGTCTCATAAGATTTTAAATTCTTTGAGAATGTTTGTTGTTTTGACAATGATGTATTTGATGCAAGAAGAGGGAAGGTTGTGCCTACCCCAACAACAAGAAATTTTGAGCACTTGATCTCTAGGGAATTTGATATTTGAACAATAATGTGAGTTGAAGTAATTGAGAACAGTTGATCGTGTGATCGATCAACACCTAAGTAAAGTGAACTTGTTAAGTGAGGAGCGGTATAAAGTATAGTTTGGGTTAGAGCATCATGTTGCCCATGTGGGGAGGTCGAGGATTGCAAGTTTTGATTGTGTAAGAAGTACCAATACTACCCTCGTGCGGTACTGGTACTCGATTCTTCTGGTGTGGGTACTGATCGGTCAGTATTGATACCCATGTATTTTATTAGTTAAGCTCGAGTTGAGGATTGATTAACTCTGGAAGTTGTGAGAAGTATCATCTGATTATAATTAAAAGGATACATTGTTTTAATTGAATTTAGGTTTAATGGTTTCTGATCGACTTTGAGATCTTGTTGGTGCTTTAGAGAAAGATGTTAGGCTCGATGTCTTCAACCAAAATCAGGACCGATGAAGGGTGTAGAGGTTTCTTTTGAAATTGGGAAAACAAAAACAAAAAAAGAAATAACACTTTGACACATTCAATTTTAGAGTGGGTCAACTTTCTAACCAAGGTCTACATCAACTACCTTAGCATCCACACCAAAGATTTCCCAATTCACTAACAATGAATTCTTCCCCTTTTATAGGCTAAGGAGGCAACCATTACATCCCTATCTTTTCACGGGTTAAGATAGAACCCTCTCCCTAGTTTAAGGATTAACTAGAACCTATCCCTCAACAATGAGGTCTTGACATTGTAAACTAATTACCTCTCTAGGTGGGTGTTTACACATTTTTGGCTCATTAGGAATGGACTAAAGAAATACAAGAGATTACAAGAAATATACATTAAAATTCTAATCTCTTGATCTTTAAGTTTGGATGTACATCCTCTCCATTCTTCAAGTGTAATTGGCTTGTATATATAGACTGGAATGAAAAACTAGCCGTTGGAAAACTAGCAGTTGAAAACTTTTAAAATACTTAAAAAATATTTGTTTGAGTGAAGAACAATTTTCAAAAAGCTTTCAAATATATTTTTCAAGATGAATGGACTTTGAGTTAATTTTGCAATATTTTTTCAAGTCCAAAAATATTTTTGATTGAGTTATATCAAAATAAATATCTTAACAATCTCCGCCTTTTTGATATAACGAAACCACTTGCAAAAATTGTTTTTGAAATTTCTTGTAACACCTGAGTTTGGTGGTCGAGTGAAAATAATATTAAAATAATATTTTAGGTTTCAGTTTTTGTAATTAAAATAATAAAATGTTTTTATGGGCTTCGTGTTTGCAAATAATTAGAATCTATGTTGGGCCCATCTTCTAAGTCCAAATTCCATGGATTTTAGGAGATGAGTGTTTTTAGCCATTTCATTAATGGCACTATGGTAATTAAGTAGACTTTCAAAATTAAAATCCCTTTTTGTCTAAAATAAGCCTTTGTCATCTTCTTCCTCACTCCCATTTCCATTTCAACGACAAGAGAGAGCTCTTCTCTTCAAAATCACTATTCCATCACCTTACACCTTCATCCTTGGTGCTTTTCGAAAGGTAATTACGTTTTTGACTTGTCCTCCTTTCCCTTTACAAGCTAGTATCTTTATTTTTCTCAAAGCTCCTAGTTTGTGGATTTTGATGTTTTGAAAGTTTAGTTTAAAAATGAGAACTTTATTGTCTTCATCAAAAGCTTTTGATTATTTATTGTTAGATAAGTTGTTTACAACCCATAAGGTCCAACATATTTGAATTTTAAAGGATTTTATGAAGATTCTCGGATTTGGGTTTAAGTGGGGTTTTTGAAGGGTTTTAGATTGAGTTATGGGGGTGATTTACATGGGAAATTATTGGCTGATGGTTAGGCTATGTATAAGGGTTTATTTGGAGGCTTTAGGGAGTAATTTAAGTGTTGAAATCAAGGGTTTTGGGCTGAGCTTCATGGCTGCTCGGGAATGAAGATTTTAGGAGTTGTTCTTAGCTTGAAACATGTGTTTTGTGCTTGAATTATGTTCTGGGTTTGCTACTTTGAATCGTGGACTGAATTTTGATTGTTTTGACTTGTGATGGGATGATTAGAAGCAAGAAATCTTGTTGGTGAAGCCTCGGGGACGAATCCAGAGAATTCAGTGACTTGAGCTTGGATTTCGGCTCTCTTTTGGGTAGCAACAATGAGTAGAAATGTTAACCTTTGTTTTGTTTTCAAAACGGAACTCTTGGGGGGTTTGGGTGGGACCTTGAGGATTCACCTAAACCCGAGTGTAAGTTACTACTCCTACATCTTGTTATGTGTTAATGAATGGTTGAATGATGTGGTCTTGTGCATCTCGAGTTGTTTACATTGTTGTTGTTGTGTAGTCATGTAGAAGTTGAGCCTCACGTGATGGTTGTCTAAACTACGGTGATGAGTGGTCCCACTGGTAGTGACTAGTAGTAGAGTAAGGTGATGAGTGGTCCCATCGGAAAACTACTAGTCGAACGGTGATGTGTGGTCCAACCGTGTGTATGTTGGTTGTGCTTGTGCAAGCCATGTGTAGTCTTGTTGTGATGATCATTCGTGCATTCGTTGATTTCATTGTGAATTGTGAAAAGTGTTTTGAAAACTGCATACTTGTTGAATTGTAGAGCTTCTCTCACTAAGCTAGTTAGCTTATGCTCTCCTTTGTTTCCAACATGCAGATCGTTAGTGTTCGGGAGGCAAGCGGGCAAGGAAGGAGCTTTTGGAGTTCTCAATTTAGCTCAAGTATGATTTATGTATTGTAATAATGCCTAGACGATGAGGGTGTAGACTTGTAGGAGTTGGTGTCAAACTCCTTAGTTGATGATGTGTTTGCTGAGCATGTTGATTTGTTGAGTTTATGTTGGCTATGTGTATGCCTTTATGTTATGGATTGTAAACCATATTTACTTGATGCATGCATGTCTTGTGGTTGAAACTTATATCTCATTTATGAATTGCTATATGCATGTTTGTCTAAGGCTTGAATCTTGAATGTTATGTACGAATCTTATGTGGTTGTGTTGATCTCTAAATGTATGGTCTTTATATGTTCGATGTGTGTTAAGCATGTTCGTATAGGATGTCTTGTATCTAGAGTTGTTGCTTGTGTGTTGTGTGAGGTTTTAGTTGAGTTTGGGGAAAGCCTTGTGCCTTAAACCAGCTAGAACCAATCTGCAGACAGAGGGCGTTTCGAAACGGTTGGTCCCGTTTCGATACGACCTCTCGTTTCAAGCCTGGCGTTTCGATACGCATAGGGGCCGTTTCGGTATAATTTTGCCACTGGATATCTGAGAAATTGCCGATAAATTGAGGTACCGAAACGGGTCTTGGTGTTTTGAAACGGTCAATATGTCGTTGACCACGAGAAGTTGACAGTTGGGGAAGTTTCGGAACGGTTGACCACCGTTTCGATACGGTTCTCTCGTGTTGACTTAGGTCCGTTGACCAAGTCAAGGCGTTTCGGTACACTTCTTGGGTGTTTCGAAACGGCCTGCCTAATAAGCTAAAAATGGACTGTTTTGTTATAATGTTGAGTTGATTGCATTGTTTGTTGCTTCCGTTATTGACCCTTCATATAGGATTTAATAAAACCATTTAGACAAGATAATAATAAAAGAAATTTTATAGGGTTGCTAACCGAAGGGGAGCCTTAGCGGGTTTCACTTTGGTTTTCCCCGTGTAGCCTACTTGGACCAGTCAATCATCCAGACCGGGACGAGGGGGTTACATTTGGTGGTATCAGAGCCTGAGGTTTCCAAGACCTCGGGTAGGTAAGTGAGGTAAGTTGATGTGTTATGATATTGCTTTGTATTGATGTGAGTTTTATCTTGAATGCTCGAATGATTGCTTACTAGTACGATGTTTGTAAGCATGTTTCAGTGGCTTTTCTGGTTGGGTTAAGGGCTAGTCGAATGTCCCCATTGTTAGGTGTTGTTGTCAAAAAGGAAAATTGTTTTTGGTTTAACGAGCTTGAGAACCGGAGTCCTTGCCCTTTTGCTAACCTAACGTTTTCCTTGTTTATTGTATGTTTATTGTTTTAGATCTTGTTTTGCTATGGTGAGACCGAGGGGACGATCTAGAGCGGGTGACCAGGCACCCGAGGACGTGCCTCCTGCTCCTCATGCTCCCAATGGTAATGGGGTAAATGCTGGAGGTGATGGTAATGTGCCTCAGGTTGATGCTAATGTGGGAGGTAACATGGCTCCAGTGGGCCAAGGCTAGGCAGGTGCAGATGTGGCCCATTTGATTCAAACCATAGGCGAAGCTTTTCAGACAGCTTTGGCCGGTATGCAAGCTGCAGCACCACCTCAGGGTGCAGGGGCAAGATTACCCCTAGAGAGGCTTCGTAACTTGGGAGCAGTTGAGTTTCGTGGATTGACTCTCGAGGGTTCAGAGGGGTGGCTTGAGAGTACTACTCGCATCTTGGGTCAGATGGAGTGTTCAGACGCCCGTAAGTTGGGTTGCATTGTCTCCTTGCTTCAGGGGGACGCTTATACTTGGTGGACCACTGTTACCTCTAGTATGGCCGAGGCGGATATCACATGGGAGTTCTTCAGAAATGCCTTCAAGAGGAAGTATCTTGGAGTCCGGTACTTAGATGAGAAGAAGAGAGAGTTTATGGTTTGGTTCAAGGTAATATGACCGTGTCTGAATACGAGGTTCAGTTTGTGAGATTGAGCCAGTATGCACCTGAGTTGGTTCCTAGTGAGAAGGAACGGTGTGACCGCTTCAGGTATGGGTTGACTACAGATGTGAAGACCTACATGCTTGCCTCCGACTACACTGAGTTCGATGTCTTGGTCTCTAGGGCCAAGGATATAGAGCAGAACCTACGCTCTAGAGCACGTGCTAGTGGGTCCGATTCCAGAAAGAGACATGCGAGTTGGGATAGAGACCAGGCCAGGAGACATAGGGACAGGAGGTACCAGCCGAATACGAGGTATATGGGTGGTAACTATGGTCAGGGCCATCAGGGCCAAGGAGCTGTTATGCACACACTGGAGTGAAATAGGTGTGGGAGACTCCATCAGGGCGAGTGTGCGGGTACCTTTGGGCCTTGTTGGAACTGTGGATCTCGAGACCACATGAGGCGTAACTGTCCACACCCAGCTAAGGGTGGACTGGCTCCAGCTAGGGGCTTTGAGCACCAGAGAGGCCGTGGGCGCGGTCGCGGGAACTTTCAGCCAAGGAATGAGGGTCAGAGAAACATGGCTCATGTTGTAGCAGTCCAGCCCGAGGGAGGAGGACCGGCTAGGGTGTATGCTCAGCGAGAGGCTGGGAATGACACTGATGTCATTGCAGGTAATTTCTCATTACAATCTTTGAGTTTGCTTTCTTTGATAGATTCGGGGTCGACACATTCGTATATTTTGGGTGAGCACGCAAGGTCTTTAGGGTTACTATGTGATTGGCTACAAGTAGGTGTAAATGTTACTAGCTCTTTTGGTGATACAGTGATAGTTAGGAAAGTGTATAGAAGGTGTCCCTTGATGGTTCAAGGCCACTTATTTCCTGTCGATATGATGGAGTTACCCTTCTACGGCTTTGATGTGATTTTGGGCATGGATTGGCTTGTAGAGCATAGAGCTAGGATTGACTTCGTGACCAAGAGAGTCTCCTTGAGACTTACCGATGACTTTGAGGTTGTGGTAGTTGGTGAGAACGTCAGGTTCTTGTCCAATGTGGTTTCGGCTCTGGAAGCTCAGAGGTTGTTGAGTTCGGGGTGTCATGCTTACTTGGCTTATGTAATGAATCCTAATATGAGTGAGGTGAGACCTCAGGACATCAGAACAATATGTGATTTCCCTAGTGTTTTTCGGAAGAGTTACCGGGTTTGCCTCTAGATAGAGCAGTTGAGTTTGCTATTGAGACGTATTCTGATTCAACACCAGTGTCGATTGCTCTGTATAGAATGGCACCGAAAGAGTTGAAAGAGTTGAAGACACAGCTTCAGGATTTGACTGATAGAGGTTTCATTAGGCCTAGTATTTCTCCGTGGGGTGCTCCGGTCTTGTTTGTGAAAAAGAAAGATGGTAGCATGCGAATGTGTATAGATTATAGGCAGTTGAATAAGGTGACAGTGAAGAAAAAATATCCATTGCCTAGGATAGATGACCTTCTAGACCAGTTGAGAGGTGCTTCTGTGTTTTCGAAGATTGACTTGAGGTCCGGATACTACCAGTTGAAGGTAAAGGATGTGGACATACCGAAGACGACCTTTCGTACACGTTATGGGCACTATGAGTTTTTGGTGATGCCTTTTGGGTTGACTAACGCTCTAGCAGCCTTCATGGATATGATGAACCGTGTGTTTCATGAGTTCTTGGACAAGTTTGTGGTAGTGTTCATAGATGACATCTTAGTATACTCTAGGACTAAAGAGGAGCATGATGAGCACTTGCGGTTAGTACTTCAGACCCTACTAGAGAATCAGTTGTATGCCAAGCTAAGCAAATGTGAGTTTTGGATTAGGGAGGTAGTCTTCCTAGGTCATGTGATCTCGGCTAGTAGGATTAGTGTGGATCCCAAGAAGATAGAAGCTATAGTGAATTGGAAACAATCGAAGTCAGTGACAGAAATCCGCAGTTTCCTAGGCTTGGCGGGATACTATAGAAGGTTTGTTGAGGGGTTTTCTAGAATAGCGGCTCCTTTGACTAAGTTGCTACATAAGAATATTCCGTATGAGTGGTCAGATGCAAGACAAGAAGCGTTTGAGAAATTGAAGAAAGCTTTGACCGAAGCTCATATCTTGATTCAGCCTGAACTGGGGAGAGAATTTGTGATTTATAGTGATGCATCCTACGTAGGGCTAGGTTGTGTGCTTATACAAGAAGGTAAGGTGGTAGCATATGCTTCGTGACAGTTGAAAGTTCATGAGAAGAATTACCCCACCCATGACATAGAGCTAGCCGCAGTGGTGTTCGCATTGAGGATTTGGAGACACCATCTTTATGGTGAGATGTGCACCGTGTATACCGACCACAAGAGTTTGAAATATTTGATGTCTCAGAGGGAGTTGAACCTCAGGCAACGTAGGTGGTTAGAGCTCCTTAAGTATTATGACCTCACTATAGACTACCATCTGGGCAAGGCAAACGTAGTGGCCGATGCCTTGAGTAGAAAAGTGGACGTTGAGTTACGAGCTATGTTTGGAAGGTTGAGTGTGTCTAAGGATGGTGGGTTGATAGCCGAGCTTCAGGTTAAGCCTTCATTAGTTTAGTTAATTCGAGAAAAGCAGTTGTAAGATGAGTCTTTGGCACCTCATGTACAAGACATAGCCGAAGATAGGCTTACCGAGTATTGTTTCGGTGAGAATGGGATCCTATGTTACAAGGATAGGATAGTGGTTTCGGAGGATGCCGAGTTGATGCGCATGATCTTGAATGAAGCTCATAATAGTCCCTTTGCTATGCATCCGGGTAGCACGAAGATGTATCGAGGGTTAAAAGAATAGTATTATTGGGTTGGTTTGAAAAAGGACGTGGTCGAGTTTGTAAGTAGATGTATGGTTTGTCAGAGAGTCAAGATCGAGCATCAGTTTCCCTCAGGTTTGTTACAGCCGTTGAAGATTCCGGAATGGAAGTGGGAACGTATTACCATGGACTTTGTGTTAGGGCTACCGTTGACTCCTTCGAGGAAGAACTCAGTGTGGGTGATAGTGGATAAGTTTACTAAGTGTGCCCACTTCATACCAGTTCATACCACCTATACCCTAGATAAGTATGTCGATCTGTATATCTATGAGATAGTGAGACTACATGGGGTACCTAAGTCGATTGCGTCAGACCAAGATCCGAGATTTACAACTAGATTTTGGGAGTGTTTGCATCGAGCTTTGGGTACTTGGTTGAACTTCAGCACTTCGTATCATACGTAGTCAGATGGTCAGTCTGAGAGAGTGATTCAGGTGTTGGAAGATATGTTGAGATGCTGTATCATTGATTTTTAGGGGTCATGGGAGAAACATCTACCGTTAGTGGAGTTTGCGTACAACAACAGTTTTCAGTCGAGTATTCAGATGACTCCTTATGAGGCCTTGTATGGTAGGAAGTGTAGAACCCCGATTTGTTGGGCCGAAGCCGGAAAGAAGCTTGTACCGATGCCTGAATTGCTTAAAGGCACCACCGAGAAGGTAAAGTTGATATGTGATCGTCTGAAAGCAGCTTCGGATCGACAGAAGTCCTATGCTGACTTAAAGAGGAAAGAGGTAGAGTATTCCGTGGGAGATAAAGTGTTTTTGAAAGTCTCACCTTGGAAGAAGGTGATGATGTTTGGGAGGAAGGGCAAGCTAAGCCCAAGATTCATTGGACCCTATGAGATAGTTGAGAGGATTGGTCTCGTTGCGTATAGATTGAGACTCCCGACTAAACGAGAGAAGATTCATGATGTGTTTCACGTATCAATGCTCCGAAAGTATAGATCGGATCCGTCCCATGTAATGCCTGTTGAGGAGATAGAGTTGAATCTGTATTTGTCTTATAATGAAGAACCTGTTGAGATACTTGCTTCTGATAGCAAGGTGTTGCGTGGAAAGACCATAGAGTTGGTCAAGGTGTTGTGGAGACATAGAGGTGTGGAAGAGGCCACGTGGGAGAGGAAATCTGATATGCTTGAGCAGTTTCCGTACTTGTTTCCGTCAGGTAATTTCAGTGACGAAATTCCTTAAGTGGGGGAGAGTTGTAACACCCGGGTTTGGGGGTCGGGTGAAAGTAATATTAAAATAATATTTCGGGTTTCGATTTTTGCAATTAAAATAATAAAATATTTTTATGGGCTTCGTGTTTGCAAATAATTAGAATCTATGTTGGGCCCATCTTCTAAGTCCAAATTCCATGGATTTTAGGAGATGAGTGTTTTTAGCCATTTCATTAATGGGACTATGGTAATTAAGTAGACTTTCAAAATTAAAATCCCTTTTTGTCTAAAATAAGCCTTTGTCATCTTCTTCCTCACTCCCATTTTCATTTCAACGACAAGAGAGAGCTCTTCTCTTCAAAATCACTATTCCATCACCTTACACCTTCATCCTTGGTGCTTTTCGAAAGGTAATTACGTTTTTGACTTGTCCTCCTTTCCCTCTACAAGCTAGTATCTTTATTTTTCTCAAAGCTCCTAGTTTTTGGATTTTGATGTTTTGAAAGTTTAGTTTAAAAATGAGAACTTTATTTTCTTCATCAAAAGCTTTTGATTATTTATTGTTAGATAACTTGTTTACAACCCATAAGGTCCAACATATTTGAATTTTAAAGGATTTTATGAAGATTCTCGGATTTGGGTTTAAGTGGGGTTTTGGAGGGTTTTCGGTTGAGTTTTGGGGGTGATTTACGTGGGAAATTATTGGCTGATGGTTAGGCTATGTATAAGTGTTGAAATCAAGGGTTTTGGGCTGAGCTTCATGGCTGCTCGGGAATGAAAATTTTGGGGGTTGTTCTTAGCTTGAAACATGTGTTTTGTGCTTGAATTATGTTCCGGGTTTGCTACTTTGAATTGTGGACAGATTTTTGATTGTTTTGACTTGTGATGGGATGATTAGAAGTAAGAAATCTTGTTGGTGAAGCCTCGGGGACGAATCTGGAGAATTCGGTGACTTGAGCTTGAATTTCGACTCTCTTTTGGGTAGCAACGGTGAGTAGAAATGTTAACCTTTGTTTTGTTTTTGAAACGGAACTCTTGGGGGGTTTGGGTGGGACCTTGAGAGGTTCACCTAAACCCGAGTGTAAGTTACTACTCCTACATCTTGTTATGTGTTAATGAATGGTTGAATGTTGTGGTCTTGTGCATCTCGAGTTGTTTACATTGTTGTTGTTGTGTAGTCGTGTAGAAGTTGAGCCTCACGTGATGGTTGTCTAAACTACAGTGATGAGTGGTCCCACCAGTAGTGACTAGTAGTAGAGTAAGGTGATGAGTGGTCCCATCAGAAAAATACTAGTCGAACGGTGATGTGTGGTCCCACCGTGTGTATGTTGGTTGTGCTTGTGCAAGCCATGTGTAGTCTTATTGTGATGATCATTCGTGCATTCATTGATTTCATTGTGAATTGTGAAAAGTGTTTTGAAAACTACATGCTTGTTGAATTGTAGAGCTTCTCTCACTAAGCTAGTTAGCTTACGCTCTCCTTTGTTTCCAACATGCAGATCGTTAGTGTTCGGGAGGTAAGCGGGCAAGGAAGGAGCTTTTGGAGTTCTCAATTTAGCTCAAGTATGATTTATGTATTGTAATAATGCCTAGACGATGGGGGTGTAGACTTGTAGAAGTTGGTGTCAAACTCCTTAGTTGATGATGTGTTTGCTGAGCATGTTGATTTGTTGAGTTTATGTTGGCTATGTGTATGCCTTTATGTTATGGATTGTAAACCATATTTACTTGACTCATGTCTGTCTTGTGGTTGAAAATTATATCTCATTTATGAATTGCTATATGCATGTTTGTCTAAGGCTTGAATCTTGAATGTTATGTATGAATCTTATATGGTTGTGTTGATCTCTAAATGTATGGTCTTTATATGTTCGATGTGTGTTAAGCATGTTCGTATAGGATGCCTTGTATCTAGAGTTGATGCTTGTGTGTTGTGTGAGGTTTTAGTTGAGTTTGGGGAAAGCCTTGTTCCTTAAACCAGCTAGAATCAATCTGCAGACAGAGGGAGTTTCGAAATGGTTGGTCCCGTTTCGATACGGCCTCTCGTTTCAGACCTGGCGTTTCGATACGCATAGGGGCCGTTTCGGTACAATTTTGCCACTGGAAATCTGAGAAATTGCCGATAAATTGAGGTACTGAAATGGGTCTTGGTGTTTCGAAACGGTCAATATGTCGTTGACCACGAGAAGTTGACCGTTGGGGAAGTTTCGGAACGGTTGACCACCGTTTCGATACGGTTCTCTCGTGTTGACTTAGGCCCATTGACCAAGTCAAGGCGTTTCGATACACTTCTTGGGTGTTTCGAAACGGCATGCCTAATAAGCTAAAAATGGACTGTTTTGTTATGATGTTGAGTTGATTGCATTGGTTGTTGCTTCCGTTGTTGACCCTTCATATAGGATTTAATAAAATCATTTAGACAAGATAATAATAAAAGAAATTTTATAGGGTTGCTAACCGAAGGGGAGCCTTAGCGGGTTTCACTTCGACTTTCCCCGTGTAGCCTACTCAGACCGGTCAGTCATCCAGACTGGGAGGAGGGGGTTACATTTCTTCCCCTTAGAAAAATAATATTAGAAAAGGAGAATATTTTGAGAAAATATTAAAGCCCCTCCTTTTCTTTTTGAAATTTAAAATTTCAAACTTATCTCTCCCCTTTTTGTTATATAAAAAATAATTCAAAATCATTTAAGGTTCAAAATAATTATAGAGAGTAAGTATTTTTTTAAAAACAAATGCTCCCCCTTAATAAGTGTATTTCACTTTAAATTTTAGCTTAAAATACATTGACACTTAAAAATCATTGAATTTCAATAAAAATATCAAGTTTTAAAATCCATAAAATTCAATTTATCCAAGTCCTTTTAGAGTTCGTGAAAAAAATAAGAATGAGTACGTTAAACACACTTATGCATAAAAACTTTTTCGATGTCATGCATTTATAAAAAATTGACAATTTAAAATATGCACGAGCTTTTAAATAATCATTAAAAATAAGTAACCAAATAATCAAAGAGATTAAGCTTAGAGGTTACCCATCTCTAATGTGTGAGCATGCCACCTTTGCAAATGAGAGGAAAATGGTTCATCTTGATTCCTTGAGATTGATGTCGAACAAACTAACTCTTCAAGGTCGGTTGAATGTAAAAATAGATCGAGCACTCCTAGGATATTCTCAATGGTTGTTAGACCGTCGATTTGAGTCCTGCTCTGATACCAATTGTTAGGTTTGATGTCTTCAACTGAAATTTGCACCGATGAAGGGTGTGGAGGTTTCTTTTAAAATTGGGAAAACAAAAACCAAAAAAGAAATAACACTTTGACACATTCGGTTTTAGAGTGGTTCAACCTTCTAACCAAGGTCTACATCCACTACCTTAGCATCCACACCAATGATTTCCCAATTCACTAACAATGAATTCTTCCCCTTTTATAGGCTAAGGAGGTAACCTTTACATCCCTATCTTTTCACGAGTTACATTTCATTTCCGATTTAGTCACTTACTTTTGACAAATTGTCAAAATGGTAACTAAAGCGATTAATCATCGATTTAACATTCTAACTTCATTTTCATGTCTCTAACATCATTAATAAAATAAATACACACTAAATTCATAAAATTATGATTTGTTCCTTTAACTTTAGAACATGTCAAAATGGTCCTTATATTTTCAACTTAGGGTTTTGCATCCAATCAACAATTCAAGTTTACTAAATCATTAATTTAATGCCACAAACCCTAAATTAGACTTGAATCCATAAACCCCAATCTTCTCCATAATAACCAAATTATGAGGGGTTTAAATCCCAACACCATAACATGATTTTAACATCATACAAACTTGATTTCAACTTAAATTCAATCATGAAATCATAAAATCTCAAAAACCCCAATTTGATTCATAAACCCTAACTTCTTTCTCATGTAAAATTATAATCAATCAAACATGAAATCCATAAATTATTTACATCAAAAGATAGAGCTTGAATAGTAGAATAACTTTACAGTTTGAAAAGATTACCTGAAATTCGAGTTTCGTGGCTTGAATCGAACTTAGAAAATTCTCCCATTTTTCCCTAGTTCTCGAAATGTAAGAGATGGAGAAGACTTCATCTTTTACCATTATTCATAAAAATAATCCATATTATACCACGTGTATCTTTAAATAAATTTTAAATTCATTCAAATAAGAAAATTACTAAATTGCCCTTTTGGTCCAACGGTTGATATTGATCTTATCATTAATCAAGGTCCAAGATTAAATCTTCAATTTACTTCTTCCAAAATTGTCCCTTGTAACTTTCAAATATTTCAAAATTTCTATTGTAGCCAAATGACCAATTTGCCCCCAACTATTCACAAATTCATCTAGTTTGCCATCCTATCACAATCTAACTAAATCTAGTTAGAATTCAGCCAACTATAATAAAATGTTCATAAAATAACATTTTATGAATTTTCCATTGCTTTTGGATCAGTCTCTAAAATTTTCATTTGATCCAATATACCGATTAATTAACCCTTTACTCATAATTAAATTGTAGGATTCATCTTGAATCAAATTAAAAATATTCCCAACACTTGTAACAGACTTTTATAACTTTCCTTTATCATCTGGTAAAATCTCATAATTTTTCAGATCAATTGAGTATTCGAATTCCATTTAAACTTTGACTAAAATTTCCCAATAATAGAAACTTCAGATCAATCCAAAATCTTCACATTCGAATCACACCCTTAGGTGATCTATTTATTTATGAAGTAAAACCCTTAACTTTTGGGAATTTACAATTTTAGTCCTTTAACTTTTCATATTTAAACTTGTACCACACAAGTTTTGACTACTTATCATTTTAGTCACTAAACTTGAATCTTCAATTCCCATTTCGATTTTTCTTGGATTCTAATCAAACTTTGAAAGTACACAATTCATCTTACTATTAATCTCATGATGCTTTTAAACCTTATAAATTTCTTTTCCAAAAGACCATAATTAAAGAAAACCTAACTTTTCCAATGTTTATACTTTAGCCACAAAACTTTGAAAATTTACATTTTGGTCACTAGCAAAAAATTGGGATATTACAATTCTCTCCCCCTTAAGAAAATTCTTCCTCGAATTTTCAATACGTGTCTGATTTAAAAAGTGATAATATTGTTTTCTCATATATTCTTCTCTTTCCCAATTTGCTTCCTCGACTTTATAATTTCGCCAAAGAACTTTAACTGGTGGAATCGTCTTGTTTCTTAGTTATTTGACTCTATGTGCTAGGATCTCTACCAATTCTTCTTTAATAATACAAATATCTATCAGACTTAACTTCAAAGTCTTCGGTTTCACCCTTTTTCCTCTTGTTTGAGCATTGATATACATTTCTTATCTTTCCTTTAAAGATCATTTATTCTTAATTCCACAATCAAAGCATCATCTTCTTTTAATGCCAATCTCGCATCCATCTTCTTTACCACAGGTTCAACTCCTTTTAGTTTGCAAATACTTTAAACTTTTATGTTTTCAATAAATATAGCATCGTTCACCATAGAAATGACGATGCTATATCTTTAAAGCAAACACAACCTTTGTGAATTTGAAATAATGAGTAGGACAATTGCTCTCATGCATCTTAAGTTATCCCGAAGCATAAGTCATTACTTTTCCTTCTTGTTTAAATACATTTCCAAACCTTTACGAGAAGCATCATTATAAACCACATAAGCTTTCCCTGATTCTAGTTGTATTAATCCAGGGCTTATAGTAAGGTCTTCTGTAACCCCCTCGTCCCGGTCTAGACGACTGACCGGTCCGAGCAGGTCATACGGGGAAACCCGAAGTGAAACCCGTTAAGGCTCCCCTTCGGTTAGCAACCCTAGAAAATTTTCTTTAATTATCTTGTCTAGATGGATCATTAAATCCTATGTGTGAAACGACATCGGATAACAAAGATGAGACTAAGCAGACGAGACGTAAGTTGACATAAATTTACCATGTAATCAAGTTAGTTCGATTTATTGCACAAGCGACCGGACCAAATATAAACGGATACAAACAGTGCTCACGAAGAAACTTACAACATGCAAGACCCATACACAACACTTGGAGACCTTTTAAGATGCCAAAAGCCAAAATTACAGGCCTGTGTTTCGAAACAGGCTTGCCCGTTTCGATACACGGGCCCTAGTTTTAAAAGCCAGACTACCCGTACCGATACGGACCACCCCGTTTCGGTACAAGGTCCTTTTTCACCTAAACGTTCCGAAACACGTTACGGAACAGGCCCTCACAGTAGCCAAATCATTTCGGTACGCGTATCGGAACAGGGGTTCACAGTAGCCAAACCGTTTCGGTACACGTATCGGAACAAGGGTTCATAGTAGCCAAACCGTACTGAAACGTGTTCCGATACGGGTGTCCCTGGAACCACACCCGTTCCGAAACGCCTACAGTCTGTGTGTTTCTAAAATCAGTTCTAGGCATCTCCAAACGTCCCCAACATGCCTCAAACATCAAAAATCAAGATACAATGTGCATATACATACTCTAGAGGCATACACCTACTATAAACATGTCCGAACATTTAACATACATAAAAATCCATCCATAAATGAATTCAAGCATTCACCAAATGCATTACATATCAAGTCAACATGCCTTTTAACAAACACACATATCATTCATGGAATATGGTCCTAAGCCTTCAAACACAAGGCATTTAAGCAAAAAAATAAACACGGTTTACAATCCACGACATAGAAGCATAACATACTCAACATAGTATCACCACTCAACATGCTAGAACATCAACAAAAACAACTAAGGAGTTTAGCACCAACTCTATACAAGTCTACACCCCCACTGTCTAGGCATTATTACAAATACTTAAATCATACTTGAGCTACTCAGGAATTCCAAAAGCTCCTCCCTTGCCCACTTGCCTTCCGAACTCTAACGATCTGCATGTTGGAAAAAGGAGAGCGTAAGCTTGACAGCTTAGTGAGCGAAGCTCTAAAACTCATCAATCATGCAATTTTCAAAACACATTTCTTAAATGACAAGTAAACCATTTATATGCACGAAATGAAGCACAACAATCACATGGTTTGCACATGCACAACCAAAACACGGTGGGACTACACATCACCGTTTCGACTAGTAGTTTTCCGATGGGACTACACATCAACGTACTCTTCTACTAGTCACTACCGGTGGGACTACACATCACCGTAGTTATGACAACTATCACGTAAGGCTCGACACCAACAACGACTACACAATAACAACGAGTGTAAAAGCAATCCACAATACATATGATATCACAACAATTACTCATACATCATCACTTAACCATCAAGGTAGGATTAGTAAACTTACACTTGGGTTTAGGTTAGCCCACAAGGCTCCACCCAAACCCCCAAGAACCCATTTCGAAATCAAATCAAGTTCAAACTAATTTCACTCACCGATGAAGCCCAACCGGATGCCGAAACACCAAACTCACGTCTCCAAATTCCCCAGAATCGTGCCAGAAGCCTCTCCGATGGTTTCCCTCGATTCTAGTCAATCAAAAACAACAATTTACTCAATCATTCAGCCCCCAAAACCACTATCACAATCAAGATACCATTTCAAGACCCATTTACCACATTTTCAACCCATAAGCTAATAAAACTTCTTCATTTTCGTACTCCCTAATAACCCAGCAGAAAAATACTAAATACAATACCCAAAACACCTTCAAAACACCATTCTAGTATCACTATAACACCAGCCCAACTCCCTTTCACAAAACCACACCAAAAACACAAGTTTTGACACTTTAAAAATACCCATGAATACCTATTTTGGGATTCTTAATAAAACCCAACCAAAATGAGATATAATGTACCTTAGGGCTAGGTTAACTCATAACTTAACTCTACATATCAAAAGCAAAACGAAAATTCATTAAAGTTCCACCCTTTTCTTTGAAAACTATGAAAACTCAAATTTCTCTACAATGGTGTTTTCTAAAATCTAAAACCATAAATGTGTTAGGAATTGAAAGGACAAGTCAAAAATGGTCTTACCTCGTTGAAATCACTTGAATTCGATGGAGAAATGAATGTAATAGTGACAAGGGGTTTGGGAGAGGTTTTAGGTCGTCAAAAATGGTGGAATGAAGAAGATGAGCATTTTTTGAAATAAAACCCCCTTTTCATCATCTTTTACTTTCAATTTGAAAAGTACCTTTTTGCCCTTATTTAAAAATCACACTTTTGCCATTAATGAATTTCAAATCCCATTTAAATTAAAACCAAAGTCTATTTTAATTAAATCGAGCCCACGACTAAAACCCGATTTACCCGAGTAACGTCCGACCTCTAAACTCGGGGCATTACAACTCTCCCCCACTTAAGGAATTTTATCCCCGAAATTACCTGACTGAAAGAGATAAGGAAACTACCTTTCCATATCCTTCTTTCTCTCCCAAGTGGCCACGTCCACCCCTCGACGTTGCCACCTCACCTTGACCAACTCAATTGATCTACCACGCAACACCTTGCTGTCTGAGGCTAAGATCTCCGCTGGTTCCTCATCATATGTCAAATCCGAATTCAATTCAATCTCTTTTACGGGCATTACGTGAGACGGATCTGATCTATACTTTCAAAGCATCGACACATGGAACACATCGTGAATCTGCTCTAGCTCGGTCGGGAGCCTCAATCTATAGGTAACGAGACCAATCCTCTCAACTACCTCATAAGGTCCAATGAATCTCGGACTCAACTTACCTTTCCTACCAAACATCATCACCTTCTTCCAAGGTGAGACTTTCAAAAACACTTTCTCACCCACGACATACTTTATCTCTTTTCTCTTTAAATCGGCATATGACTTATGTCGATCTGAAGCTGCCTTCAAGCGATCATATATCAACTTTACCTTCTCGGTAGTGCCCTTAAGAAAATTGGGCATCGGTACAAGCTTTTGTTCGGCTTCGGCCCAACAAATCGAAGTCCTACACCTCCTACCATACAGAGCTTCATACGGTGCCATCTGAATACTAGCCTGATAACTGTTGTTGTATGCAAACTCTACTAACGGTATATGTTTCTCCCAAGACCCCTAAAAATCGATGATACAACACCTCAACATGTCCTCCAACACCTGAATCACCCTCTCTGACTGACCATCTGACTGCGGATGATACGAAGTACTGAAGTTCAACCATGTACCCAAGGCACGATGCAAACACTCCCAAAATCTAGCTGTAAACCTCAGATCTCGGTCTGACACAATCAATTTCGGTACCCCATGCAACCTCACTATCTCCCTAAGGTACAGATCAACCAACTTATCTAAGGTGTATGTAGTATGAACGGGTATGAAGTGCGCACACTTAGTAAATCTATCAACTATCACCCACACTGAATTTTTCTTCGAAGGAGTCAATGGTAAACCTGACAAAAGTCCATGGTGATACGTTCCCACTTCCATTCCAGAATCTTCAACGGCTGTAACAACCCTGAAGGAAACTGATGCTTGGCCTTAACTCGCTGACAAACCATACACTTACTAACAAACTCGGCCACATCCTTCTTCAATCCAACCCAATAGTACTCTTCCTTTAACCCACGATACATCTTCGTACTACCCGGATGCATAGCAAAAGGACTGTTATGAGCTTCATTCAAGATCGTACGTCTCAACTTGGCATCTTCTAGAACTACTATCCTATCCTTGTAACATAGGATCCCATCCTCATCAAAACAATAATCGGTAGGCCTATCCTCGGCTATATCTTGCACATAAGGTGCCAAAGATTCGTCTCGCAACTACTTCTCTCAAATCAACCGAACTAACGAAGGCTTAACCTGAAGTTCGGCTATCAAACCACCATCCTTGGACACGCTTAATCTCGCAAACATAGCTCGCAACTCAACTGCCACTTTTCTACTCAGAGCATCGGCCACTACGTTTGCCTTACCCGGATGGTACTATATCGTAGGGTCATAATCCTTAAGAAGCTCTAACCACCTACGATGTCTAAGGTTTAACTCCCTCTGAGACATCAAGTACTTCAAGCTCTTGTGGTCGGTATATACGGTGCACTTCTCACCATAAAGATGGTGTCTCCAGATCTTCAAAGCAAACACTACTGCGTCTAATTCTATATCATGGGTGGGATAATTCTTCTCGTTAACTTTCAACTGCCTCGATGCATAAGCTACCACCTTACCTTCTTGCATAAGTACACAACCTAAACCTACATATGATGCATCACTATAAACAACAAACTCTCTTCCTCGTTCAGGCTGAATCAAAATAGGAGCTTCAGTCAAAGCTTTCTTCAACTTCTCAAACGCTTGTTGTCTTGCATTTGACCACTCATATGGGACATTCTTCTAAAGTAATTTAGTCAAAGGAGCCGCTATCCTAGAAAATCCCTTGACAAAACTTCTATAATATCCCGCCAAGCCTAGGAAACTACGAATTTCTGTCACTGACTTCAGTTGTTTCCAATTCACTATAGCTTCTATCTTCTTGGGATCCACACTAATCCCCTTAGCTGAGATCACGTGACCTAGGAAGACTACCTCCCTAATCCAAAACTCACATTTGCTTAGCTTGGCATACAACTGATTCTTAAGCAGGGTCTGAAGCACTAACCGCAAATGCTCATCATGCTCCTCATCGGTCCTAGAGTATACTAAGATGTTATCTATGAACACTACCACAAACCTGTCCAAGAACTCATGAAACACACGGTTTATCATATCCATGAAAGCTGCTGGAGCGTTAGTCAACCCAAAAGGCATTACCAAGAACTCATAGTGCCTATAACGTGTACGGAAAGCTGTCTTCGGTATGTCTACATCTTTCACTTTAAACTGATAGTATTCGGACCTCAAATTAATCTTCGAAAACAATGAAGCACCACTCAATTGATCAAGCAAGTCATTTATCCTAGGCATAGGGTACTTGTTCTTAACTACCACTTTGTTCAACTGACTATAATCTATACACATCCTCATGCTACCGTCTTTCTTTTTCACAAACAAGACCGGAGCACCCCACGGAGAGATACTAGGCCTAATGAAACCTCTATCTGACAACTCCTGAAGCTGTGTCTTCAATTCTTTCAACTCTTTCGGTGCCATTCTATACGGAGCAATAGACACTGGTGCAGAATCAGAATACGTCTCAATAGCAAACTCAACTGCTCTATCTGGAGGCAAACCCGGAAAATCTTCCGAAAAAACACTCGGAAAATCACATACTGTTCTGATGTCTTGCGGTCTAACCTCACTCATATTCGGATTCATCACATAAGCCAAATAAGCCCGACAGCCCGAATTCAACAACTTCTGAGCTTCCAAAGCAGAAACAACATTGGACAAGAACCTAACGTTCTCACCAACTACCACAACCTCAAAGTCATCTGTAAGCCTCAAGGAGACTATCTTGGTCTCAAATTCAACCCTAGCTCTATGCTCTACGAGCCAATCCATGCCCAATATCACGTCAAAGCCATAAAATGGTAACTCCATCATATCAACCAGAAACATGTGGCCCTGAACCATCAAGGGACACCTCCTATACATTTTCCTAACTACCATTGTATCACCAAAAGAGCTAGTAACATTCACACCTACCTCTAACCACTCACATGGTAACCCTAATGATCTTGCGTGCTCACCCAAAAAGTAAGAATGTGACGACCCCGAATCTATCAAGGAAAGCAAACTCAAAGACTGTAACGAGAAATTACCTGCGATGACATCCGTGTCATTCTCGGCCTCTCGTTGTGCATACACCCTAGCCGGTCCTCCACCCTCGGGCTGAACTGCCACTACGTGAGCTAAGTTCCTCTAACCCTCGATCCTCGGCTAAAAGTTACCACGACCGCGCCCACGGCCTCTCTGATGCTCAAAACCCCTAGCTGGAGCCGGTCTGCCCCTAGCCGGGTGTAGAGAGTCACGCCTCAAATGGTCTCGGGAGCTACAGTTCCAACATGCCCCGTAGATACCCATACACTCGCCCTGGTGGCGTCTCCTGCATCTAGTGCACTCTAGAGTGTGCACAACAGCTCCTTGGCCCTGGTGGCCCTGTCCGTAGTTACCACCCCTATGTCTCGAATCGGGCAGATACCTCATATCCCTATGCCTCTTGGCATGGTCTCTATCCCAATTCGCGCGTCTCTTCCCGAAATCGGACCCACTAGCACGAGCACTAGAGCCTAAGTTCTGCTCAATATCCTTGGCCCTAGAGACCAAAACATCTAAATTCATTTCAAACTCCTCGCAAGGTAATTCCATTAAATTTTCCGAGAATCCAATTCTTTGTATATTTATAGGGTAATTTTCTACATGTTCAACTCTCCCTTGCATTATGACCCAACAAGTTTGTTGCCACAATATTAGTCGAATTAGGTTCTAAGGGCATATTTCTTTCACCACTTAACTTAATACTTATATACGAGTGTGTAGAGCCATAATTTATCAAAACCAATACAAGTGTATTAAAAGATAAAACGTATCAACTAAAATTTCTGCGTCATTCAAATCTTTATCGATCTTGATGTTATAAACTTAGAATGATATGCGTGATCATGATTGTGAAGCAAATTCATATGATTCCCTAGATCTAGCTTGATCTCTGATTAACAAGACAACTCCATCTCGCTTCTTGTTACCCGCGCAGTGAAATCTATCTAACATGATTTTTAGGTCATTTAACCGTAAATCAGTAGTCGCTGACCCATCATCTATTTCTCCTTAAAAATTCATGTGTGTCCAAAAACCTGCACAGGCACTCCCTATTATGCCGATGCTCTTTCTTGTTCCAATTAATTCAAAGGGTTATGGTTAACATTATTATTACCACTATTGGTTCTTTCCAGAACCTCACATTTACTAGTTCATCTCAATCTTCTTGACTCAAATATCTATTATAACTTATCCCATTGCATATTAGTAAAAAGCGACATCAATCAAATCATATAAACATCATATCAGTAATATTGATATCCTAGTGGCATTTATAAACTTTTTAACATAAAATCACTTATGTTTAAGCGTAGAACTGGCTAAACTTGTAGCTCAGATACCAATAAATATAATACCTCTTTATCGTATCCATCACTGAATACGAGTTAGAGATGTCACAAAACATTTATAAAACATATTACATTTGTAAATCGGTAAAATTTTAATTCTTATAAAATATACACAATTTATTTTTATTTTTCAAAACTATTTAATCGCGTAAAATTTAAAAATAATATTTTCATTTACGGGTCGAGTTAAATTTAGGCAACAACCTAGTAATTCAATTTGATCTTATATAATTAGTAAAACTGCTTAAAAATTGCCTAATTTAAAATTTATTCAAATGCTGAATAAAATATGAAATATATCAGAGCGGGCACCACGTTTTAATATACATGTCAACTAGTATATATAAAAAAAATCATAAAATTATATTATTGATATTGATGTACCTGTTCTCAACAGTTGATGTCTTATAGTACTCTTTACTCCAACCTCTTCTCTTGTCCTACACGTGAAACAATCACACGCTAAGTAACTCACTTTGTGAGGCAATAAACCATGTTAATAAAAAAATTAAACTTAACAGACTCCATGACCATATTTATTTAATACATGGCAATGTATATCAACATAATTTAACATTGTGCAGTTCATACCCGAAATAACATTCATAATATAATATCATATATAACCAGCGATCCATGCATTTGTATTCAACTTTTGACATATTTAGAATATATGTCAAATATATAATTAATGACATAAATATCATGCTAATATAAACATGGTAGACTTATCGCAAGTCTTCACAATGATGTATAAAACTTTCATGGATCATGATGCATTGCACTCACCTGAGCCATTTATTATCATGCCTCACTAAGTCCTATTCGATCCTTTTCTTTCATAGTACTTCGAACCTCCCTTGATTCGGATTAGATTTCATTATTTACATAAAGACAATTTAAACATTTTTAGATTGAAATATATCAACATTTTAAATATGCTATCTAATCTAATCATTCGAATATATAAAGTTTCTTGATATTTTTCCTTCCTTTCTTATATTTTCCAAAACTTCATTTGGTCCTTAATGACCATTTTGAACTTCCATTAATTCTTTCAAGTTTGTTACTAACATTTAAATACTAAATGTTTCAAATTTCCGTTTTCTGGCAGCCTGTACTACCTTCAAAAATTTACTTCTACACAGCAAAATACATATTGGATCTTAATTTCATCTATATGCAGAAACTAGATTTGATAAAGATTCTAACGATATAAGACACATAAATTAGAAAATTCTAAAAAATTATGAAAATTCCTCAAACTCCCGTCACAGGGTTGTCCTGACAGAAACTGCTCTGTAATTTTTTTTTACCTTCTTTCGATTGAAAATTCATATTTTTTAACATCGAACTCGAAATCAGTTTTTGTTCGCTGAAAATGAAAATGGACGAAAAAAATCTTTACATCGATGTAAAATTCACCATCTAACTATTTCATTGCCGATTTAGTCACTTACTTATGACAAATTGTCAAAATGGTCACTAAAGCGATTAATCATCTATTTAACATTCTAACTTCATTTTCATGTCTCTAACATCATTAATGACATAAATAAACACTAAATTCATAAAATTCAGATTTGGTCCTGTAACGCCCTGTTTTTGAGCCTAGATGTTTTAGACATCTGATCAGACCGGTCGTAAACGGTTCGGGATAGGATAAAAATGTGGTAAATATTGCTAAAATCCTCTAAAAATATGTTTGAGAGGTTGGTTAAATCAATTTTACAAAAAGAGTTTCGGAAGTGGTACATTTTGGGTGGTGACCAAAATGTAAAGTTTCAAAACTGTGAAAAATGCAATTTTCAAAAGGGAGAGCCAAAGTCTTAGAATCTTTAGGGAGCTTTATGAAATTAAGCCTTTCCTTAATATGACATGTGTTTAAAATGGATATTACTTAATTGATTTAAAAAGGGGTTTTATTTATTTTATTAATAAAATAGTTAATTTGGGAGATTTAGTTACGTAACTACTTTTCTCTTCCCATTATCATCCAAACACTCTTTTACATCATTTTCTCCAGATTTCTTTTCTTCCAAACACTCTCTCTTGATTTCTCTTTCATTTCCAAAGAATCCTTTTCAATTTCTTCAAGATTTTTGAAGCAAAAACTTGTCATTCATTGAGGAAAGCAATGATTGGAGGTAAATCTCATTCTCAACCTATAATCAAGGTTCTTTATTGAAATTCCCAAGATTTTTTACTCTCAATTGTTGTTTTAAATTGAGTTTTTATGATAGTTATGATTTAAGATCAAAATCTTGCAAAATGGTGACTTAATTCTTGATTTTCAGAATTGTTTTGATGAGCTCTATTTTGGTTAGATTCTAACTGAGTTTTGAGCTAATTATGTTGTTGAGAAAGTGTTCTAATGATATAGATCCCGAAATCCTTGAGATCCTTGAGTTATATGATACTTCTAGTTGAGTTTTTTGAGGTGAAATGATGAGTTTTTGATGCTAGAGGTATAAGGATGGGTTTAGGCTGATTTTAGATGTATTTTGATGCTTATAAATGATTGAAAGTGATGTATGTTGGCTGGGCATGGTTTAGGAAGCAATCGATTGAGTTTTCGGTTGTTTCGGATGGGTAAATTGGTGTAGTTTTGGGTGAGCAATGTGTTTGTGTTTAGTTGCTAGTATTGAAATGCATTTTAATGCATTTGGAACTCTGTTTTGATGAAATGAAGCAGGGGATCTTGATTCGGAGGCAAACGAGTCAGTTGTGGAGGTTCCGGAAGAGTGAATTTTCGTGTCGACAAGCAAGGTTTCGCGTTGTCGGTAAGTGGATGTGTTTTTAAAGCTTTGTAAGCTTGGATACGAGTAATTGGGAGGTTAGTGTAAGATTGAAAAGGTTAGCTAATCTCGGAAGTAAGTATGGTTTCTTGTTCTCTCGTTTTTCGGTTTTGAAATGGATTCCACGGTATATTGTGTTCATGTTTTGTTGATGATTGTTACTCACTGTTATGCATGGACTTAAGAATGGATTTGCTTGTGTTTATCCCATGAATAGGTTTGGTTTGAGTACAAGATGGTGAGATCTTGTATGAGATGATTTTTTCTATTTAAAGGCATGTTTAATTTGGGATATGTGATGATTTTTGATGATGCATTGAAAACAGTGAGTTAACATGGTTTGATCTATTCTTAAGATTCAGATACGTTGGTCGACCAATAGGATGTGAGTGCACTATAATCTATAAATTGTACGTGTGTCTAGCTACGTTTCGTAATATGAAGTGAGCTTATTGCAGGTGATGGAGGTGAGCCTATCACTATGGGTTATGGGTGAGCCTAATTCTATTCGTAGCCATTAAGATGGGGTGAGCCATCATTGAGTTAGGGGTGAGCCTATGCGAGTTAGTGTATCCGATATTGTATATGTGAGTGATGGGGTGAGCCCATCATAACGGATAGGGGTGAGCCTATGCCGGTTGTTAAATGCCAATATATGTGTATGGTTTATGTTGCCCATGTATCATGTTTTAAATGGAAGCGTCATGATTTATTGTGCATGAGATGCTTGATGATGAGTTATTGCTTATGAGGATTCTATGCATGTGGATTAAGCAAGTGAGGCTATTGAGAGCAATGCATGTGACTAATGGTACATGTGGAACATGATTTAGGAATGACTTCCTTTGGTTTTGAAAGCATGATTTGAGAATGAGCATGAAATGGTTTGATATGTGTTTTAAAAACCGCATTGTTGGTGTATTCTTGAGCTTTCCCTCACTAAGAAAGTGTGCTTACGCTCCTCTTTTTCCAACAATGCAGATAACTAAGCTTGAGGGCCGAGGAGTAGCAAGTGAAGGCCCCTAAGTTGTCACTCGAACTCAAGTATGAACTTTGGAGAGTTTTAATAAGTAGATTTGGAAATGGGGGGATTAAAACCTTGGTTTGAAGGTTTCTTTGTTGAATTCTTAGCTGAGATATAATGGTTGCTTATTTTGAGTTGTAAATGGCCATTGAGGATTTAAATTGTGCATGAATGTGGTTTTTAGCATTTGTATGGTTTTGGAGTCTAGGAAGCATGCCTATAGATCAAATGCTTGCATGAGTGATGATATGTCCCAGCTTTTACTTCTTGTTAATGGTCCTTGATGTACTTATAAGTTGTATGTGGGTTTAACATGTGTAGAGATGTTTTCGGGTGAGGGAAGTTGTTTAAAACTAGCAAAATCTGTTGTTGCAGAGCAGGGTGTTTCAGAACGCCCTCATTTGTATCGAAACGATGGCCTGTATTGGCCAGAGGGTTTCGGAACGAGTGAGATCGTTCCGGAACATTTGGCTATTGTGAAGCCTGGTTTTGGAACTGGTTTCAGAACATACCCGAGTATCGAAATCGTCAACTTAGTTTCGAAACGACCGTTCTGATACGGGGCTTAGCGTTCCGGAACAGATGGCCATTGAACTTGGATTTTGAATTGTTCCAGGTTTGTCTTTCTTGCATTTTGACCCCTGAATGATTGTGTGTTAAATTAACTGAGTTTGGATGTTCTGTTTGGGATGAGTTTTGGCATGCTGGCATGATAAATGATTTATTTTGGTTTGGTAAATCTAAAATCTGGTTAGTCCTCGTAATTCTGAAAATTTACAACTTAGTCCCTAAAAGTCAAATGTATGCAATTGCATCCCTTAATGAACTCTGTTTGTTGCATCGTTTTCTTCTATGTGCCATGATATCCAAATAGGTTAATATTGTGCATCTAGAAAAGTTAACGTAAAAAAGGGTCGTTAATCGAGGTTGACTTTTACGAGTTGACTTTGGTTTTCCCCGTGTAATCTTCTCAGTTTGGGTCGGGCGTCTAGACCGGGCAAAGAGGGTTATATTTGTTGGTATAAGACATGTTTTAGTTGAATATGATGATTAGGTGAGAATGTGATTTTGATGTTTTCTGATTTTTGAATGATGTAAAGCATGTTGATCATGAAATGTTATATTATGCTATGTTGTGCTTGAGGGATGACTGGGGTACCCATTGCCAAAGCTACTAATTGAGAAATTTTGTTTTACGCAAATGAGTTGAGTGACTTAGGTCCTTGATACTGAAGGCCTGATTGAATTTATTGTTGTGTTTGTATTATAGTACACCTTTTATACCATGGGTCCAAGACGAGAGACGAGGGGCAATGCCCGAAATGTGGCCGAGAATGGGCCAAAAGAGCAAGTTGAGAATCTACTGTCTCCTCCTTCGGGTGGACCACCCGCAGATGGTGGGGAAGGAGTCGAGGCTGGAGCTGGTACGGGAAGTGTTGCACCTGAGGGAGCACCGGGGCAAGGTGTTCTAGATATGACAGGGGTTTTGTGTTTTGGGAGTTGAATAGTAGTTCCAGATGATGTAGGGCTGAGGCACACTATTCTGACGGAAGCTCATAGTAGTTCTTTCACTATGCACCCTGGTAGTACAAAGATGTACCGTGATTTGAGGGATGAGTACTATTGGGTGGGGTTGAAAAAGGATGTTGCTAATTTCGTCAGCAAGTGCATGGTGTGTCAGCGAGTGAAGGCTAAACATCAGGTTCCTTCTGGGTTGTTGCAACCTTTGAGCATCCCAGAATGGAAGTGGGAAAGGATTACCATGGATTTTGTGTCCGGTTTGCCCTTGTCACCATCGAAGAAGAACTCGGTATGGGTGATTGTGAATCGTCTTACGAAGTGTGCACATTTCTTGCCGGTGCATACTACGTATACCTTAGATAAGTTGGCTGAGCTATACATTGCTGAGATTGTCGAGTTGCACGGTGTGCCAAAGTCTATTGTGTCGGATAGGGATCCGAGGTTTACAGCGCGATTTTGGGAATGTATACATCAAGCTTTGGGTACACGGTTAAATTTCAGTACTTCCTATCATCCTCAAACGGATGGACAGTTGAAACGTGTTATCTAGGTGCTTGAGGATATGTTAAGATGTTGCGTGATAGATTTTCAGGGTTCTTGGGAGAAGCACCTGCCGTTGGTTGAGTTTGCTTACAATAATAGTTATCAGGTGAGTATACAGATGGCTCCTTACGAGGCTTTGTATGGAAGGAGATGTAGAACCTCACTTTGTTGGGCAGAAGTGGGGCAAAAGTTGATTTCGATGCCGGCTATGTTGAAAGGGACCACTGAGAAGGTGATGCTCATTTGTGAGCGTTTGAAGGCTGCATCGGACCGGCAAAAGTCCTATGCATATCTAAAACGTAGGGAGATCGAGTTCGCGGTTAGCGAACATGTGTTTTTGAAGGTTTCGCCTTGGAACAAGGTGATGAGATTTGGGCGTAAGGGTAAGCTTAGCCCAAGGTTCATTGGACCTTGCGAGGTTGTAGAGCGTATTGGTTCTTTGGCATATCGGTTGAGATTGCCTTCCGAGCTGGAGAAGATTCAAGATGTGTTTCATGTCTCGATGTTGCGGAGGTATAGATTGGATCCTTCTCATGTGATGCCTGCTGAGGAGATAGAATTGAATCCAGATCTGTCTTATGATAAGGAACCAGTGAGGATTCTGGATGTGAGCAGAAAAGTTCTTCGTGGCAAGACGATAGAACTTGTGAAGGTGTTGTGGCGACATCAGGAAGTTGAGGATGCCACTTGGGAGAGCAAGGCGAACATGCTGAAGCAATTTTCGCACCTTTTTCCTTCAGATAAAATTTTGAGGATGAAATTTCCTAAGTGGGGGAGAGTTGTAATGCCCTGGTTTTGGGCCTAGATGTTTTAGACATCGGATCAGACCGGTCGGAAACGGTTCGGATCGCGTAAGGTGATTTAAGGAAATCAAGGATTGTGATAGGATAAAAATGTGGTAAAAATTGCTAAAATCCTCTAAAAATATGTTTGAGAGGTTGTTTAAATCAATTTTACAAAAATAGTTTCAGAAGTGGTACATTTTGGGTGGTGACAAAAATGTAAAGTTTCAAATTAGTGAAAAATGCAATTTTCAAAAGGGAGAGTCAAAGTCTTAGAATCTTTAGGGAGCTTTATGCAATTAAGCCTTTCCTTAATATGACATGTGTTTAAAATGGATTTTACTTAATTGGTTTTAAAAGGGGTTTTATTTATTTTATTAATAAAATAGTTAATTTGGGAGATTTAGTTACGTAACTACTTTTCTCTTCTCCTTATCAGCCAAACACTCTTCTAAATCATTTTCTCCAGATTTTTTTTCTCCCAAACACTCTCTCTTGATTTCTCTTTCATTTCCAAAGAATCCTTATCAATTTCTTCAAGATTTTTGAAGCAAAAACTTGTCATTCATTGAGGAAAGCAAGGATTGGAGGTAAATCCCTTTCTCAACCTCAAATCAAGGTTCTTTATTGAAATTCCCAAGATTTTTTACTCTCAATTGTTGTTTTTAACTGAGTTTTTATGATAGTTATGATTTAAGATCCAAATCTTGCAAAATGGTGACTTAATTCTTGATTTTCGGAATTGTTTTGATGAGCTCTGCTTTGGTTAGATTCTAATTGAGTTTTGAGCTAATTATGTTGTTGAGAAAGTGTTCTAATGATATAGATCCCGAAATCCTTGAGATCCTTGAGTTATATGATAGTTCTAGTTGAGTTTCTTGAGGTGAAATGATGAGGTGTTGATGCTAGAGGTATAAGGATGGATTTAGGCTGGTTTTAGATGTATTTTGATGCTTATAAATTATTGAAAGTGATGTATGTTGGCTGGGCATGGTTTAGGAAGCAATCGATTGAGTTTTCGGTTGTTTCAGATGGGTAAATTGGTGTAGTTTGAGTGAGCAATAGGTTTGTGTTTAGTTGCTGGTGTTGAAATTCATTTTAATGCATTTGGATCTCTGTTTTGATGAAATGAAGTAGGGGATCTTGATCCGGAGGCAAACGAGTTGGTTGTAGAGGTTCCGGAAGAGTGAATTTCCGTGTTGGTGAGCAAGGTTTCGTGTTGTCGGTGAGTGGACGTGTTTTTGAAGCTTTGTAAGCTTGGATACGAGTAATTGGGAGGTTAGTGTAAGCTTGAAAAGCTTAGCTAATCTCGGAAGTAAGTATGGTTTCTTGTTCTCTCGGTTTTCGATTTTGAAATGGATTCCATGGTATATTATGTTCATGTTTTGTTGATGATTGTTACTCACTTTTATGCATGCACTTAAGCATGGATTTGCTTGTGTTTATCCCATGAAAAGGTTTGGTTTGAGTACAAGATGGTGAGATCTAGTATAAGATGGTTTTTTCTATTTAAAGGCATGTTTAATTTGGGATATGTGATGATTTTTGATGATGCATTGAAAACAGTGAGTTAACATTGTTTTTAAGGATATATTGGCATGGTTTGATCTATTCTTAATATTCGGATACGTTGGTCGACCAATAGGATGTGGGTGCACTATAATCTAGAAAGCGTACGTGTGTCTAGCTACGTTTCGTAATATGGGGTGAGCCTATTGCAGGTGATGGAGGTGAGCCTATCACTATGGGTTAGGGGTGAGCCTAATTCCATTCGTAGTCATTAAGATGGGGTGAGCCATGATTGAGTTAGGGGTGAGCCTATGTGAGTCCGTGTATCCGATATTGTATATGTGAATGATAGGGGTGAGCCCATCATAACGGATAGGGGTGAGCCTATGCCGGTTGTTAAATGCCAATATATGTGTATGGGTTATGTTGCCCATGTATCATGTTTTAAATGGAAGCATCATGATTTATTGTGCATGAGATGCTTGATGATGAGTTATTGCATATGGGGATTCTATGCATGTGGATTAAGCAAGTGAGGCTATTGAGAGCAATGCATGTGACTAATGGTACATGTGGAACATGATTTAGGAATGATTTGCTTTGGTTTTGAAAGCATGATTTGAGAATGAGCATGAATGTGTTTTAAAAACTGCATTGTTGGTGTATTCTTGAGCTTTCCCTCACTAAACAAGTGTGCTTACGCTCTTCTTTTTCCAACAATGCAGATAACTAAGCTTGGGGGCCGAGGAGTAGCAAGTGAAGGCACCTAAGTTGTCACTCGAACTCAAGTATGAACTTTGGATAATTTTAATAAGTAGATTTGGCAATGTGGGATTAGAACCTTGGTTTGAAGGTTTCTTTGTTGAATACTTAGCTGAGATATAATGGTTGCTTATTTTGAGTTGTAAATGGCCATTGAGGATTTAAATTGTGCATGAATGTGGTTTTTAGCCTTTGTATGGTTTTAGAGTCTAGGAAGCATGCCTATAGATCAAATGCTTGCATGAGTGATGATATGTCCTATCTCGTGCTTCTTGTTAATGGTCATTGATGTGGTTATAAGTTGTATGTGGGTTGTAACATGTGTAGAGATGTTTTCGGGTGAGGATAGTTGTTTAAAACAAACAAAATCTTCTGTTGCAGAGCAGGGTGTTTCGGAACGCCCTTATTTGTATCGAAATGATGGCATGTATTGGCCAGAGGGTTTCGGAATGGGTGAGATCGTTCTAGAACATTTGGCTACTGTGAAGCCTGGTTTTGGAACTGGTTTCGGAACATACCCGAGTATCGAAATGGTCAACTTGGTTTCGAAACGACTGTTGTGATACAGGGCTTAGCGTTCCGGAACAGATGACCCTTGAACTTGGATTTTGAATTGTTCCAAGTTTGTCTTTCTTGCATTTTGACCCCTAAATGATTGTGTGTTAAATTAATTGAGTTTGGATGTTCTGTTTGGGATGAGTTTTGGCATGCTGGCATGATTAATTTTGGTTTGGTAACTCTAAAATCTAGTTAGTCGTCGTAATTCTGAAAATTTACAACTTAGTCCCTAAAAGTCAAATGTATGCAATTACATCCCTTAATGAACTCCGTTTGCAGCGCCGTTTTCTTCTATGTGCCATGCTATCCACATAGGTTAATATTGTGCATCTAGAAAAGTTAACGTAAAAAAAGGGGTCGTTAATCGAGGTTGACTTTGGTTTTCCCTGTGTAATCTTCTTAGTTTGGGTCGGGCATCAAGACCGGGCTAAGGGGGTTGTAGGTCCTTTAATTTTACAACTTGCTGAAATGGTCCTTATAGTTTCAACTTAGGGTTTTGCATCCAATCAACAATTCAACTTAGTAAATTATTAATTCAATACCACGAACCCTAAATTAGACTTGAATCCATAAACCCTAATCTTCTCCATAATAACAAAAATATGTAGGGTTTAAATCACAACTCTATAACATGATTTTAACATCATACAAACTTGATTTCAACTTAAATTCAATCAATGAATCATAAAATCTCAAAAACCCCAATTTGATTCATAAACCCTAACTTCTTTCTCAAGTAAAATTATCATAAATCAAACATGAAATCCATGAATTATTTACATCAAAAGATAGAGCTTGAAGAGTAGAACAACTTTGCAGTTTGAAAAGATTACCTGAAATTCGAGTTTCGGGGCTTGAATCGAACTTGGAAAATTTTCTCCCCTTTTTACCCTAGTTCTTGAAATGTAGGAGATGAATAAGACTTCATCTTTTATCATTCTTCATAAAAATAATCCATATTATACCACGTGTATCTTTAAATAAATTTTAAATTCATTCAAATAAGAAAATTACTAAATTTCCCTTTTGATCCAACGATTGATATTAATCTTATCATTAATCAAGGGCCAAGATTAAATCTTCAATTTCCTTCTTCCAAAATTGTCCCTTGTAACTTTCAAATATTTCAAAATTTCCATTGTGGCCAAATGACCAATTAGCCCTCAACTATTCACAAATTCATCTAGTTTGCCATCCCATCACAATCTAACTAAATCAAGTTAGAATCGACCCAACTATAATAAAATATTCATAAAATAACATTTTATGAATTTTTCATTACTTTTGGATTAGTCTCTAAAATTTTCATTCGATCTGATATATCGATTAATTAACCCTTTACTTAGAATTAAATTGTAGGATTCATCTTGAATCAAACTAAAAATATTCCCAACACTTGTAACAGAATTTTATAACTTTCCTTTAACATCTGTTAAAATCTCATAATTTTTCGGATCAATTCGAGTATCTGAATTCCATTTAAACTTTGATTGAAATTTCCCAATAATAGAAACTTCATATCAATCCAGAATCTTCACATTCGATTCAAACCCTTAGGTGATCTATTTATTTATGAAATAAAACCCTTAAAATTTGGGAAATTACAATTTTATTCCTTTAACTTTTTATATTTATACTTGTACCACACAAGTTTTGACTACTTATCATTTTAGTCACTAAACTTGAATCTTCAATTCCCATTCGGATTTTTCTTGGATTCTAATCAAACTTTGAAAGTACACAATTTAGCTTACTATCAATCCCACAATACTTTTAAACCTTAGAAATTTCCTTTCCAAAAACCCATAGTTAAAGAAATCCTAACTTTTCCAAAGTTTATACTTTAGCCACAAAACTTTCAAATTTTACATTTTGGCCACTAGCCAAAAAATTGGGATATTGCAGGCTCTTTCTGTTTTGAGACAGGTATCGATACGGTAGGTTGCATAAGTGCATTTATTGCGGGAAAATGGAACCTAACGGCTCTATTGATGATCTCTACCGCCATAACGGCTAGAAATCAATGCAAGGGTATAAAAGCAAGCCTCCAAAGCCTTGACAACAACTATTGAACTTATTTGCAACAATCCAAACATATATCCAAACCCTTGAGCTTAAAGAGTCATATTTTTGTAACCTCACTTGTGTAATTTTTATCGTATCATTTTCTTTTAAGTTTGGGGAGTGATTTCTTATAATTGGGCAATATATCAACCTTGAGAGAGGTATTTTTTAGATTGTCATTACTTCTTTGTATTGAGAGAGTCTTGGTTAATATTTGGGTAGAAAGATTAACTGGTTTGTAAGGTTTTTATCTAATCCGAGAAAAGGGGAAGAATTTCTAGTGAAGTTGGCTGAAAATCCTTAGTGGGAGCTAAGGTAGTGGATGCAGAGCTTGTTCTAAGCTTGAACCACTATAAATTGCCTTGTCTTCAATTTTCACATTTTTAATTTTCTCCCTTCAATTTTAAAAAGCCAATTCACCCCCTCTTGGCCAATTTTGATTCGAGTGATCCACTCAACAAACATTGTTTTTGTATTGAAACAAGAAGACGATTCATGGTGTACTGGCCAAACCTAGTTGCCCCCCATGGCCCGAGAGTTCTTTGTTTCATTATTGCTAGTTTCGGGCATAGTGGTTAGGCGGTGTGGGGTTTGTTTCCTCACATAGATAGCTCGGACTGTGATCGTTTAGGTCTTCTAGTTACAAATGAGGAGATTTGCAAGGTATTTTTATGTGGGGCCGCTTAAAGCTCTTGGTATTGAAGGGTTACATGTTGTATTCTATAAGAAGCATTGGAGTATTTTTGGAAACTCTTTGTGTGCATGCATTCGCCAGGTCTTTCTTACGAGTATTTTGCCTAAGGACTTGAACAAAACTCTTCTTGTGTTGTTACCTAAAGTGGCGGTACCCGAAAGAATTTTTCAATTTCAACCAATCAGCCTTTGCGATGATATATACAAGGCTATCACTAGATTCATTGTTCATAGACTTAACCAGAAGGGAGAGTGGTCATGGTCTTTGTTCCAGAACCTCCTCCATGTACCTATTTTGCTACGACTAGTTACTATTAAGGGTCTGATGTCGCACCTAGCTCATGACTCTATGGATTGGAAAGGGGAGGTAAATCACAAACTTACCGTAAAATTTGGATATAAGATTCGGTCTAGTCTTTCAGATATTATGCATGATAGATTATGGAAAGCCATTTATGCGTTTAAAGGGCTTAACGGATTCAAATTTTCATGTGGATTGTTTGTTGTGGTAAGCTCTTGACTAATGTCGAGTGCGTTCGTTCTCACTATGCTATGGATGATCAGTGTAGTGTTTTCCATACAAAGTCAGAGGATGTGCACCATGTTATACAAATGTGTCCCTCAGCTTTGGCAATTTGGCATGGCTTAATCAAACCAGATAAACTTTTTAAGTTTCATTCAATTCAATGGATATCAAGGTTTGGGTTGGTGTGAATATTTCTAATCCTAGTTTTTTTCTTCAAAATCATTCTGATAGGGAATTTTTTTGGGGGCTGTGATTTGGAATTTATGACTTCAACAGAATATTGTCATTTTCAACAATTCGTTGGAGTACTACGACAGTGTGTTTGACCGCAACCATTGTTTGCTTCTGCTCTCTTGTTCTGCATTAATTATTACTGACATTTTGCATCCAGGTACATTAACATTAACTCGGAGTCCAACTTTTTGGTCACCACATGCTGCGGGTTGGGTTAAGCTAAACACTGATATTGTTCGAATGCGGTTACTGGATCCGCTTCTTGCGGGGGAGTGTATCGCAATCACTAGGGTAAGTGGCTACGCGAATTTAGTTAGTTCGTTGTGTTTGGTCTATGGTCAATGCGGAGTTGTGGGGCGTTTTTTTCAAGACTCTCATGCGCTTGGAATCACATCATGCAAAAAATTATTGTAGAAGTTGATCGTATGAATGCTTTGAGACTTATTATTGATGTTAAAGAATGAAGAGGCGAACAATTTTCGTTGTTGCATATTAAGGAATTATGGGATCGTGACTGGGATATCTAGATTGATCATGCATTACACACTGGTAATAAGGTTTTGGATGTGTTGATGGTAATGAGTTTGCATCAGGACCTAAAGGTGCATTGCTATTAGCACCCGCCTGTAGAGGTTCGTGGTTTACTCCATGAGGATGAGGTTGCGCACAGTCTACAGTGAAGTTTACTCATGATTGATCATGTATTACATACTGAAGTTTTTTATTTTTCAATCTATTGCATTTGCTATAGTTCAATTAAAATTTCATTTCTCAACTAATTTATGTTGTGCTTTACGCACCAAGAAACATGTGCCACGTGTATCATGGCAGCTTTCAACTAAAAAGTGAAAATTGTGAGATTTATTAATTAAAAATATTTATATTGTTTCATCTCATATTATATGTGTTCGAATCTTGATATTAGTCATATAATTATTTCTCTACTTAATCTAAAAAAGTAAAAATTGTGTCGCGTGTGTTTAAGAATATTTGGTTGAATAAGTTTTGGTTTAATGAATTAATCAATACACTAGGCTTATATCACAAATAAATACATGAAGTGACCAACTTTTTCATTAACGTATATATTTTTTTGTCGAAATAAGTACCTAAAGTATACTTTTTGGTATAAACATGTACCTAAAGTATTCTTTTTGTCAAAATAGGTACCTAAATTATATTTTTTTCATTTAGGTTCTTAAAAGTTGACATGCGATATTGATTAAAAAATACATTAAATACATGTTTTTGATAATAAAAATATATACTTTAGGTACCTATTTTGACAAAAAAATATTTTATATACTTATTTTGACAAAAAATAATTTTTTGAAAGTAAAGACAAATTCCACTAAACAAAAAAGGGAAAAACAAGGAAAAGGTGGACATCAAGGACCAACAACAGCCAACATAAACATAACTTGCAGTCACCAGCAAGAAAACAGATCAAAGCAGAAAAAAAACATTGAAAAATCGAAAAAGGACAACCAAGAAAGAAAATTGGCCCCCAAACAAGCAAACCAAGGCAAACCCCAAACCAAAACAAGGGGGAGACACATAAGATCTGAAGCAGAAGAGATAAAATACAAAGAGGCGAACGAACAAAAAGGGATCAGAAGACTCCGAGGATCGTAGAACCACTCCTTGAGCATCACATATTCTCTTAGAGAGCTCCAAGGTCGGAGTCGGGTCTCCTTATACAACATATATAAGGACCTAATCATAAGATTCAAACAATAGGAGAGGAAGAACAACCAGAGAAAACATGATCCGAGGGACATCAAAGCAGCATAGCGTATAGGAAACATGACCTTTTGAACCAGAAAACGAACATTGAACCCCCTTGGCCAGAAAAAGAATTTCAAAAGTTCAAATTGAATGAAGAGGAACTGTATTGAGAGGGAAAGATGGAAAAAAGAGTAGGCTACCAAACGTTCCTTCCAAAACGCATTAGTAGTAAAACACAAAGGACTCATTCCTCTTGCGAATGACATTTTAAAATATCATTCGCAAACAGAAAAAACTTGGCATCCTCATCACACTTAACTTCATATGTTTCCTTTAAAATATCGGAATTGGAAGAATCAAAGGTTGGGATAGTGATAATGTGTTTACCAAAGAGATCCTTACCAAATTCTAAGTGACCAATTTCATCAAAGAATTTTCGAGCCAATTCAAGGACATACTTTCCCCTTGCAGCTTTTTAATTCCGCTAAGGCATTTTACACCTATAGATTTTCCATTATACTTTTGTTCCAGACTGGTAATGATCTACGATGGGCCATTCTCTGATCCAGGAGAGAAAACGAGGTTGAGAACCTCTTCGTTTTAAATTAGGCCAAAGCCTCTGAACATCCAAACCCCCGGTTCCGATTCAATGATCCCTTCAAAAATTTTGTCTCTTAGTTCTCTCTTCTTAGAAGGATGAAACTGCAAAAAAGCTTCATTGCCAAGCTTCCTTTTCTTAACAGTAGAGATATCCATGTCAGAGAATCCTTCAATAAGGAGGTCATATTTCCATGGGCATGCTAGAGATTTAGGAAGATGGTTAACACTCCATTTGTAAATAAGATTCAGCATCTCTTTGGGACCAAGGTTGGTCGAAATAGAAGCATGGCCCACCTGGGAAGGAGAGACAATTGGCCCAACCACAATGTCCGAGGATTGACCGATCATCTTACCCTTAAGATAAAAAGGAATAAGAAAAAGATCATTAATAGCAACCATCACGCAAAAAAGTCACTTTTAACACAAGGGAAAACTTCTTCATTTCCTCCATGATTTGCTCTATCCATTCGATATAATGAAAATCGTTTCCTCTTGGTCTAAGATGACAGTGGTTTACATGGTCCAGGGGTTGGTTAGCATCAAAGGTAAACGGTTGGCTTTGTCACTGTCTTTTCTTTTTCTTCTTTTTTTCTTCTTCCTTTTCTTTCTCTCATTTTCTGCTCTAAGTTTCTATACCACTCTACTTTCTCTTTACCCCCATTCCCTAAGTTCTCCTAGTCTGCCTAGTCTCCCTTCATCTCTCTTGGTTTACCTTGCTTTCTTTTTCCTTTATAACCATTATTGTCTAACCGTTCTGTGCATTTAATCCATTTCTACATAGAATCTAACATTCCCTCCTGCAAAATAAGTTTTAACACCTTTAATACCCCCCTGAACCATAATGATCCGGAAAACCTCTCAAAAAAAGACATAGAAGAACTTGACCTTAATGAAGACAGTGAAGTCAACTTCACTATTAAGAATCAAGCCTTAGTGGGTAAGATTCTTTTTGGTTCTCCTATTAAAGTCCTCACTGTTAACGCTATTGTCAAAAACGCGTAGATGTGCCCTGATATTGAATGCCACGATCTCGGCAAGAATATGTTCATGTTCGTGTTTTCAAATCCTGAAGATCGACTCAGAATCCTAGGATAAAGACCTTGGTCCATACAAGATTGTCTGCTCATACTCAAGGAATGGTTGCCAGATAAAACGTTTGAAGAAGTGGATTTCGAACTGGAGGAGCTCTGGGTTTAAGTTCACAACATCCCTATTGCTCTCATCACACAAGATAACATCAGAAAATTGGAAATCTCCTCCCAACTTTCTTTGGTCAAATCTGAACGAAGACTGTAAGGTCCAATGGAACGGTGCTGTTAACATTCGAGTTGCTTTGCATGTTGAAGACCCTCTCAAATATGGTTTTATTCTTAATCGACAGAATGCATCTCCGATCGAGGTGAAGTTCAAATACGAAAGGTTTTCGTTGTTTTGTTTTAAATATGGGATGTTAGGATACAATGAAAAAGATTGTTCGTTCAATATTTCCATGTTCCGGACGACCGGACGTTATGGTCCATGGCTGAGAGCTACCACCAGGCGACAGCACACTCCACATCCAAGCCATGCTCCGGAAAAAACCAACCCAAAGGATAAGGTTTCGATCGTCTCAGAAAAAGACAATTGGGCTCATTATCCGAAGTTGTACCATGATTTTGGTTTAGTCACCTCGGATAAGACGTCAAAATCCTTAATCCTAGGATGTGTCACTTCGAAATCTTCCAAAGTCAACTCTCCTCTCCTTTTCGAGAAAGCGGAAGGCAATTCGAAGCATACGATCTTATCAGTTTTAGAAGCCCTTTTCAATGCTAGCAGTCAACAAGATCTTGTCTCAATCTTACCCTCTCTCAAGGAACCAAAAATGGCGTTACCTGAAGGTCCTAGCCAGCTAGTATCGCTCCATGATGAAATCTGGGGTGAGTTAATTCTGAGGGCCTCAAATCGATAACAGTCTCAAATCGCAACAAACGTAAAAGGGTCGAAGAACCTATGGAGCCTACGTACTCCTCTAAACGCAGGGAGCTTTGGACAAAAATCTCAAGAGAAATCGTCCAAGTCGTTCTAGGAAATTGGTGCGTTGGTGAAAGAGGCTTCGCTGCAGATGAAGATCTCTTAAAGCTGGCTCTTTGCCCGAATCCTTTTCTCTCCACTTCTACGACCATTAGCAAGATCGAACACGCTAAAATGGGCAAAACTTATGGCGTAAATCAGCTGACTCTTATCAAACATGAGGCTTGATGTAAACATGAAATAGAGCAATCTCGGATTATGGTCAATGAAGTGGGATTGATTGAACTAGGAGTTGACCCTTTCGGAAAGAAGATTACAACGATCCCTTCTTTTATTGTGGATGAGCTTATGAACTTAAACGAAGAAACCATTATAAGTGACGATGAAGATCACCCCATCTCAGTCGAATCCTCAAATCAGGCCATCTGTGTTGGTAAGTACCCAGGCTTAGCGGATAACACCGGCTAGAGTTATCTGCGTACCCCATGAAGTACAATACCCCTGACACCCTCGTTTGGAAGGAGTGAAGGGTGGAGAAGAAGACAACTCCTTCCCCGAGGATCACCATGTTTGCCCCTGAAGCGACTGATCAAAGGTTTCTTAGGTGTTTTTCTGTTCCCAGTGTCTTCGATGAAGCTGCAGAGTTTACAGGCTCATGTATTCTTTATGTTGGTTTGCACTACGTCGTCACTGCCTTGACAAGACCCATCACCTCCGGTGAGGGAGCTTGCCTCCGAAAGGAGCTCTTAGGCGGTCGGAGTATGCTCTTTTGCCCTCCCAGCTTTCGGATGACGGTTCCTCTCATGACTCGCAGCTTTTGGTTTGTCTGCTTTGGTCTTAGTCCACCCCTGGTTATTCCATTGTTCTTGGTCTACCATAGGATCAATGTTTGGATCAAGTTAGGTTATTGGTTTATTCTGTTTTACGGTTCAGGGTGTCCTCGGTTTCGTCTGAACGAGTTTGTGGTGCCCCCATTGTATTGGGTTTGTCCATTGTGTTATGCCCTTTTGGTGTTTTCTTGCCAAGTGTTGGGGCGTCTTTTTTGGATGCTTTTGGTGTTTTGTTGCCAAGTACTTTTGTTTCGAGCCGGGGTCCCTCTCTTGTTTTGCTATTCGAAGCTTCTGTTGCAGTTTGTTTCCCCTCGTGCATGGCTTTGCATGGGCTTGAGGTGGAAGCACGTGTCCTTGACGCTTGTACTTGTTTAGTTTTTAATGAATTCTCACTTTGGATCAAAAAAATAGCAACCATCGCGCAACTTTGATCTGGAAGAGGTAGGTTCAAAGTCCTAGGAGCATTGTTTGACTCATGTTTAAACCTTGTATGGTCTGACCTTACCTTTTTTAGTTTCATCAGAGCTGATAGGCGAAGAATTTTCCGCAACAAGGGTAAGGGTAGCTTCACTCTCCTCAAGAGAAAGGTTTTTCACGCGCCTCCTTGGTTCCTTCTTACTATCGGCACTACTTTATGAGTATGGGGATTTTCCTTTGAAAAGTTAGGGTCGAGACTGGTTTTTTTGATGTTGGGGTTCTTAACCATGGACCATATTAACCAACTTTTTTGAACTTTTCGTCTTTGTAATTGCAGTCTTTGGCAGGGTGACCAAGGCGACCGTAGGAATAGCAAAATTTTGGCAACCTTTCATATTTGAACCTAACCATAATATGGTTATTATCACTTCTCCTGAAGCTAAAACCAGTCTTTAAAGGATCTTCAACACGCAGAGCCACCTTGATCTTGAGGAATCCATCCCCTTTACCATCTCGTAGTCGTTTATATTAGACTTCATGTATCTTGGGAAAATGTTGCCTATTTTAGCTATGTTCTTTTCATTAATAAACGTGAAAGGAAGGTTGTAGATCTGAACCCATAACTCAAAAAGGGAGAAGTCGGTTTCTTCCAACGTAGCCCCCAACAACCAATCTTTAAGCTCAATATGATTGTCTTGAACAGACCATAGATTTTGATTTAAGGCCCCTTGCTTTTCTTTTTCGGTTTTAAAGATGAACATGACAAAGTTTTTCCCCAAATCATGACTTTCAAAATGTCCCTTAATTGGCCATGCACAATTTAATATAGCACACAGAATAAAGAATTTAATATTTCTTTCAGAGATGATTTTATCTACCAAGGAGAGCAATTTAATGGTAGCATTTATGTTGTCATCCGCTTCCAATTCCAAAAAAACCATCTCATCACTACTTCCTTTAGATTTGTTCAACAAAGTCTTTGAAACTCATAACATGCCAAATCAAAAGGGAAGGAGGGGGAAAAGACAAAGAGAGAAATAGACAAAAACAAAAACAAGAGCAGAAAGAAGAAAAATGGGAGACAAAATTTAAACAGTATCCTCAAAAAATAAACCAAGATAGAGGCAACAAGGATACATAATCTAAGTCAGATAAACCTAGATTAGGAGCCTTGTAATCGATCAAAGAGAAAAGCCAAGAGAAAGTCAAGAGAGAGTTTTAGAAACCACGATACTTGATCTCCTAACAAAAAATACTTTAAGTACCAAAATAAAAAAGTTGATATACTTCATGTCCTTCCTTTATAATCTCCTTTCCCTTCCCTTTTAGGTAGGATTAGAGTTACGATTTGTCAAAGAAAATGTTATATAAACCAATATATTATGGATTATTATCCTATACACTAGTAGTGGAAACTAAAAGTTTCCATAAGCGCCTTAATTTTAGGGGCTTAGTTTAGGGTGCAGGTTTTAGGTGTTTAGGTGTAAGGATTTAGAATTTAAAGATAGTGGTAAGAATTTAGGATTTAGGGTTAGAATTTAGGATTTAGAGGTTAAGGTTTAGTTTTTAGGGTAATATGGTGAGGATTAAGTTTTAATCTATAAACCCTAAATTGTAAATTTCAACCACTATCCTTAAATTCAAAACGCATACATCTAAACCCCTAAACCATACACCCTAAACTAAGTCTCTAAACGCTAAAGCTAAGGCGCTCGTGGAAACTTTTAGTTTCCACCGCCAGTGTATCAAATAATTATCCATATATTATTATAAATATTTGGTGGACATAAATTTAATTATATTTAAAGAATTAAATAAAAAATATAAATTAGGAGTATTTGTTGGAGTAAAGTAAAAACAAATCCGAGTAAAAAAATTAAGGAATTAATTATAATCAATTAAATAAATAAAACTTCAAATATGAGTGAGTATTGGATGGAGTCGAGTAAAAAAATTGAGTTAGTCGAGTTGACAAATCTTATTTTATAACTTAAATGTATTTGAATTCTTTTTGAGTTTATGAATTCGAGTCGGCTTAAGCCGAGTTATTCAAATTTCTATTAAAATTTAATTGTAAATGTTTAGTACATTGATTATAATTTAAACGACTTTTTATAACTATATACAATATATATATCTTCAAAAAAATTGAAAATTTGATCCACTAATTATTAAAAAAATTAATTATTTAAGTATCATTTTATAAAGGGTAAACTACTTAAATGGCCACCTTACTTTGCAAAAAGTAGTCATACGACCACATTACTTTTTTTCGAAGCAATTAAACCACCAAACTATTTAAATGGTATCAATTTGACCACTAGCCGTTAGAGACTAACAGCAGGGTGACGTGGCCAGTTAAAAAAAAGGGTATAATTGCATATTTAATCCCTGCTATTTACACATTCTTTCAATTTAGTCCTACGTTTAAATTAATAAAATAAATAAATTATTTAATTAAGTGGTGACACGTGTTAACACCTTATTGGATGACTTTAATTATTTATATTTGATTTTATTAATTTATTTTTCTCCTCCAATCAGGTGGTGACACGTGGCACCACCTGTTTAAATGAGAAAAATGAAATTCAAGCTTTTGCTTGAGTTAGGATTCAAACCTGCGTGTTCAAAGAAGAAAGGCAGTGGCTTAGCCACTGCACCAGCCACATCTTTGTGCTTCAAATCACCAGACTTTTTATATATCTCTTCTTGGTTTTTACATCTATAAGCTTAAAGCCCAAACCCTAAACATTAAGTTCACTAATTTATAACCATAAACCCTAAATATTTCAAATTAATTTCAAACTATATATTTCAAATTAATTTAAAATATATAAACCCTAAACCCTAAACCCTAAATATTTCAAATTAATTTCAAACTATATATTTCAAATTAATTTAAAATATATAAACCCTAAACCCTAAATATTTCAAATTAATTTAATATATATAAACCCTAAACCATAAACATTTCAAATTAATTTAAAATATTTAGGGTTTAGGGTTTAAGGTTTATATATTTTAAATTAATTTGAAATATTTATGGTTTAGGGTTTAAGGTTTAAGGTTTAGGGTTATATATGTGAAATTAATTCGATGATTATATATGTTAAATTAATTTGAAATATTTAGGGTTTGAGGTTTAAGGTTCATATATGTTAAATTAATTTGAAATATTTAGGGTCTAGGTTTAGGGTTTAAGGTTTATATATGTGAAATTAATTTAAAATATCTAGGTTTAGTGTTCAGGGTTTAAAGTTTAAGATTTAGGGTTATATATGTGAAATTAATTCGATGATTATATATGTTAAATTAAAAGAATGTGTGTAGAAAATGTAAGGCACATATATTTAATTTGGAAAATTAAAGCACAAAGGTGTGCTTGGTGTAGTGGCAAAGCCACTTTCTTTCTTCCATGAACACACAGGTTTGAAACCTAACTCAAGTAAAAGCTTGAATTTCATTTTTCTCCTTTAAACAGGTGGTGCCACGTGTCACCACCTGATTGGAGGAGAAAAATAAATTGAAAGAATGTGTAAATAGCAGGGATTAAATATGCAATTATACCCCTTTTTTTAACTGGCCACGTCACCCTGCCGTTAGTCTCTAACGGCTAGTGGTCAAATTGATACCATTTAAATAGTTTGGTGGTTTAATTGCTTCGAAAAAAAGTAATGTGGTCGTATCGCTACTTTTTGCAAAGTAAGGTGGCCATTTAAGTAGTTTACCCTTTTATAAATTAAACTTTATTCTTGTAAGTCAAATTTAATCAATTATGATTCGATTCGAGTTAAATTTTTCTGCATCGAGTGAAGTTTAATTTTTTTTTTAAATAAGTCGAATCCCACTCGCCCTACCGACAAATTAAATTTGAACATTACGTTGAGTAAGAATGACAAAAAAGATTAAAAATAAAACAAATAAAAATTTATAATATCTCATTTTAAATATACAATAGGCTTAATGACCCGTTTGGCCCCTAAAATATACACAAATTACCGAAGTTCTACTAAAGTATTTTTTAGGACATTTTGTCCCCTGAACTAAAAACCGTGACCTCCGTTAGTCCCTTTTATCTAATGTCCGTTTAAATTTTTTTGGTCCAATTAGATCGCGCCATGTGATTTTTTTGACCAAATAATTGATTGAGTTTAATAAAAATGGCTAAATGACCTATTGAGTCTCTCAAGTTTTATATTTATTCAATCGAGCCCCTAAAATTAGCAAACAAGAACTGTTCATCTTCTTCTCCAACTTTAGACCACTGTTTATTAATTTAAAACCCCATTTTCGGTATCCAGAACCGGCTGCAGAACTTCTCGAATCCTCCTTCACAGAAACTCCACCGGTCTTTTCATTGTCACTAGAACAAGACTGACTGTTGTTGTGGGACTGACTCGAATTGCTGCTCTTCTCATCCCCTGCGGTTGTTTGAGGATCAGAGAGCCAACAACAGTAGCATTTCGTGCCTGCACATCTTTTAAGTTTGCACCATCAAAAGTAGGTGATGTTGTTGCCTTCATTGATCCCATTGATGCAGAAGCACACTTGGTAGCGGTCTCTCCTTGAGCAAGCTTAATCGAACGAGTTTTTAAGGCAGAAGGTTGTATTACTCAACTCTTCATGGCAACCTCGGATGATCCAGAATGCTTGCTTCTACAGTGAGAAACTTCCAAAAGTCGAGGCCTTGCAGACCCATGAACATCTTGATTTGAGCCAGACATGGCGTCCATCTCATGTAACTGGGAGAATTAGGGAGTTTGGTTTTGTAACCATGTCTACAACCGAGGAAGTTGAAGCTGCTGCTCAACAGTTCAATGGCTATGTAAGTCATTTTGCAAATTTAATAACTCTAATTGCTTTGTTTACACGTTACTTAAATGTGATTATCCTCCTGGTTTACAATACTTAAATGTCAATCTTTTTAGAAGTTATAATCAAAACCAAACATTCATATAATAGAGAGCTAAAATCCTATTTTGGTTTCAGAAACTTATGGATCCAATAACAATGTTTTCACTTGGAGAAATATTAATATGTTGACTATCAGTAAGAAGTCTGAAAGGAAGCACTTGGAAGCTTAATGTAAGGGAATCAACTTACAAGCACTTTTCGCTTCCAAAATCACCAATCTTAGCTTGGTGAGTTAGAGGATCAACATGTACAAAGCCAAAAATCACCTAAAAAACATTGTCAAATATTTCTATAAAATGTCATCAGTAAGAAATGCACACCAAAAGATTTTGAGGCTTCAAATCCCTATGGCAAACTCCAGCAATGCAATGGAGGTATGCGAGCCTCCTGAATATTTGTAAAATCTCGTCCAATTAGTATAAAGAACATTACACAGAAAATAAAGTACGGAAAGGGGTACCATACGGACCTGATACGTGTAATTTTTTTTATCAAGCAAACATCTTCATTTCATTAACAAATTAAAGGTACAAACGTAAGGGCAGGGGCACACCAGGTCCCAAAAAAATTGACCTTGCGAGTTTTTGGGTAGTTTTGCTAGGCAATCCGCAGCCTAATTACAAGAGCGGGGGATAAAGGAGAAAAAATAAGACACAAAGGATTTTGCTTGAACTCTTATGTCTTCCTCCACAGCTGAGGTCACCCAGTCGAAGAGATTTCCGGAGTTTAACCTATCGATGACCGTTTGGCAATCGACTTCGATAATAATGCTCGCGTAACCATTTCTAAGAGCAATGGAGATGCCGAGTCTTATTGCGTAGGCTTCCGCAACTACATCTGACGACGCTTTTGCAGGAGCAGTTACACCTTGTAGGAAAGAACCTGAACAGTCGCGAGCAATAACCGCCATCATAGCTTTTATAGTTTGGCTATCGAAAGCCGCATCGCAGTTGATTTTGACCGTGTTAGCGGGCGGGGGTGACCAGGGCCTCGGTTTTTTAGGATTCTAGCTTTTTTCCGGGGGACAAACCTGTGTAGCTTGGGCGAATTCCATGAAGTCACGTTCAACTCGCAGCCACACCTCCCAAGGGAGGTCTTTCCTCCCTTCAAAAACCCAAGCATTTCTTGATTTCCAAATAGTCAAAAGGAGAAAGGCAATAAGCGCGCAACTATCTTTGAAGGTCTCTAGCTTGAAAAACTCATTAACCTTAAGCCACCATTGAGGAAGACTTGGGAAGCCAAAAACCGATGGCGAGTAATTAAAGCTAGATGCCTTCCATACTGCTTGTGTGAAGGGGCAGAAAAAGAAGAGATGCTCAATGGATTCGCTATGTTCTCCACATCTGGGACAAGAGTCAGAGTCCTGAATTTTTCCATGAAAATGAGCCACTAGGTTAGTTTTGGTAGGCACGATGTAATGGCAGAGTTTCCAGAGGAAGGATCGAATTTTGGACGGAGCCTTTAAGTTCCAAAAGGACTTCCAAACAATTTTGTTTCCGTCCGAGGGGTCACTAGAAGATGTTTCCGGAGGGGATTCGGACATCTCCTCAATGAATCGATATCCCGATTTTGCCGAGTAATCCTCGTTCTTTGTACCTGCCCATATCAGGGTATCTCTAACCTCCGGTCCTCCTATCGAGATAGACAAAATCGCCGTGGATTCGTCCAAAGAAAAGATACTCACAATTTTGGAATAATCCCCAAGACCTTTGGTCCGAGTTCATGAGACAAGAGACGGAAGGGAAAGGATAGTTGGATGGTGGTTGAGTAGCTACCCTGAACTTCTGAAGAGTTAGGATCCATTTGTCTTTCCATGTTGAGATACCTATACCATTCCCAACCTACCAAAGAGAGCCATTCCTAATGACCTCTATCCCCTCCCTGATTCCTGCCCATACCCAAGAAGGATTTTTGGTCTTTAGAGCATCGAAAACATTGTCGTTTAGGTAGTAGATACCATGGAGAGTCTGGGTGTTTGACTAATTTCCAAGCAACTTTTGTGATCAAGGCCTTGTTGAAAGTTCTAAGATTTCGAAATCCCATGCCCCCTTTGTCTTTCGGACGACAAAGTTCTTTCCATTTAATCTAGTGAATGCTTTTTTCCTAATTATCCCGGTTATTCCATAAAAACTTGGCCACTAGCGAACTGAGGATTTCAGAAAGTTGATCGTTTGTCCTGTAGAGTGTTGTAACAGATTAAGTATACGTAGGACAGCTTGACAATTCTTGAGATTTTCCCCAGAGAACAGAAGACAATCATTGGCAAACAGCAGGTGACTGAGGACTGGGCATCGGTGTTTAAGTCTGAGACCATCAAAATTTTCCTTTTCTATCTCCTTCTCCAAAATCCATGAGAGGAAGCTAGTAATGAAAGTGAACAAGAAGGGAGATAACATATCGCCTTGTCTTAAACCCCTTCCAGCACAAAAGTTACCCACTTTCTCCCCGTTTAGGACAAGGGAAAAAGAAGTGGATGATACACATTTCATCACTCTAGTGACCCACCATTCACAAAACCCCAGAAGCTTCATAACCAATCTGAGAAGATCCTAGTCCACTTTGTTGTAGGCATTTTCAAGGTCAATTTTTAGAGCCATGATCCCATTTGTCCCTTTTTTCTCTTTTGATTGCATGAAAAGCTTCATTTGCAAGAATGATGTTATCGTGCATAGATCTGCCTTGGACGAAAGCTGACTGACGGTGAGGAATTATTTTCGAAAGGCAGTTTTTCAGTCTCGTCGCCAGGATCTTAGTGATAACCTTCATCAAGTAATTGTAGAGACTGATCGGTCTAAAATGAGAAACTTCTGATGGATTTGTTTTCTTAGGGATGAAAACGATGTTGGTTTTGTTCAGCACGTAGTCAAGCGATCCTTCATTAAAAAAGGAATAAACCATTCTTATGAGATCTTCGTTAACAGTATCCCAGAAGGTTTGGTAAAACCTTCTTGGGAAGCCGTTAGGTCCAGGAGCCTTTGACGCTCCCATATCAAAAATTGCCTTCCTTATCTCCTCTGCTGAAACGGGTTTGCTCAGTTCGGTATTCATCTCCTCGATTACCAACTGGGGAATATAATCCATGATACCTTGGAAATCAATAGAAGGGTCCTTTGAGAACAGTTTTTGAAAATACTGCTGAAACTGACCTGCAATCTCTGCAGGATCCTCCATCCATACGTCGTCCTCTCTCTTTAGTCTAATAATGGAGTTTGTTCTTCGATGTTGAATTGTTGTTGCATGGAAAAATTTGGCGTTCCTGTCCCCCTTATTTCAACCAGTTTACTCTTGATCGTTGGTGCCAGTATCTCTCCTCTTTCTCTCATTCAGAATCGAGCTTCCTTTTTAGTTGTTTGCATTCTTCCAACTCTAAACAGGTCATTGTCTTTCCTTGAAGTTGTTTAATTTTGTTTATTAGCACTCTCTGCCTTTCCTTTTTCGACTTTGTCTTCATTTTGCTCCATTTAATGAGAGCCCTCCTAGTATTGCGGATCCTCCTCCCAAAGATTGCCCAAGATCTATCCTCATAGGGAACAGACCACCCCCCTGAGACTGTTTGTGAACAATCCTCTTCCAAAAGCCATTTATTTTCGAACTTGAAATCCCTCTTATATTTCCTGGGGTACCCTTCTGTAATCAAGATGATGGGAGCATGGTCGGAAGCCATAGCAATGTCCATTAACCCCAGTTCTTTAGGAAAAGCCAGGCTCCACTCAGCGGAGCATAAAGCGCGGTCCAGTTTCTCAAGTATGGAACCTTCGCCACTTCTTTGGTTAAACCATGTGAAGCTGCTTCCCTTTATAGGTAGTTCAACTAGGCCTGTGAGATCGATAAAGTCTGTAAAGCATTTAGCCTCCTCGGTATTAACTGGCTTACCTCCTTCCTTTTCCTCTTGCCTGGCAACTACATTAGAATCCCTCATAATGAGCCACATGTCGTTTGGGGATCTGCGAATCCGAATTAATTCTTCCCAGAATGCTTGCCTTTCTTCTCTATATGGAGGACCATATATGAAGGTACCGAACCATTCAGTTCCATTCTGCATGGTCACTCTCGTGTCGATGAGATTCCTTGTGTGTTTAAGAATAGTAATGTTAGTGTCCCATGTCCACCATAGAGTTAGGCCTCCCGCAATTCCTCTTGGCTCAATATAGAAAGAAGATTGCATTTTCATCTTCATTTTAATTTTCTCCAAGTATCTCTTTTTCTGCTTTGTTTCGCTGAAGAAGATAATGGCTAGATTATGCTTCATCACCGAATTATGAAGAGCTCGGACCGTTTCTCTATTACCTAAACCGCGCACGTTCCAGGCTAAAACAGACATAATCAAGATAGAAAGACAAAATCTCGCGTAAAGACTGAAGAACGTTAAGCAGATGCTCAAGAAGCCTTTTCTTCCAAGAACAGAACACTAAGCCAAAAGAGACAGAAACAACAATGCAACAATCAGAAAAAGTGGGAGAACCAGTAAACTAAAAATAGAGCCAAAAACCTGAGGGCCGGAAGCAAACCAAAAACCCGACAAAAAAAACTCTCAACAAAATACCTTCGCTACTCCGAACAAAACACTAAGCCCAACGAGGCAGAATAGCAAGGCATACCATAAACCGGGATAACCTTCAAGACCAAAAAGAGAAGACTATACATTAGGGTTGGGAAGCAAAACCATAAGCCACACATTCAGCCATAACAAATCATTCGTGAAAGGGCATTCACAATAACAGCCGTACAAAGCATAAACAAGAGCGGTAATGAACCAGGAAAACCACAGTCAAAGAAACCTATAGAGAAAAATCGGGGAGCGGCGAGGGGTAGGGAGAGAAAACAAGGAGGGGGAAGGTCTCCGGATGGGAGAGGAAGAAAGAGGAGAAAATTTACCGGTGGTGGGCAACCTAGTCTGAAGCTTCAACGATACGCGTTTGAAAGCAAGAAAATAGGGCACGACCCCGTCCGGGAAAGAGATCCTTGTCGCCGCAACCTTGGAGCAAACAATCAGGCATCGTCGATCACCTACGAATCTCAGCACAACAGAGCCTCTTACCGGGGACATGCCTCGCATAAAAAGGCAGCTACAAAACTGAGCTGGGATGGTGAATCAAACCGAACAGTTGAGGCTCATCGAAATTTGGCGAAGGGAAAATTGGGGGCGCGTGTCGCGCGTGCGTTAGGACATTTTTTGATTTGCACTGTTGTAATGTTTCAAAACCTTATATATGCTCTTTGGTACATATTCCATAACCAAGTTAAGGAAAAGCTCGTTTTTAGTTGTCGTGGAAAAGAAACAATGCTTCAAGAAAATGACATTCGGGTGATTCAACACACGCATCAATTGCAGTTCACGGTTCTTATATCTTCTGTCTTGCAAAACCTTCTTTATAGCCACAATCTTTCCCGTTTCCAAGCATTTTGCAACATGTTATTTACTCATTTTTTATTAAAGTTAGTCAATTTTTTGGTCAAAAGAGCCACGTGACATGATATAATTGGCCCGATTTTTTTTAAATGGACGTTACAAAATAGGGATTAACGGAGATCACGATTTTTAATTTAAAGAGCAAAACATTCATAAAAATATTTTATGGGACAATTCCGTATTTTGTGTATATTTCAGGGGCCAAACGGGCATTAAGCCTATATAATATTTCGTTTTTATATACAAAATTAATTAAAAAAATGAATTGTTTTCACTCGGATGCCAAGTTTGCAAAGTATCTCACTCGCAGTTGAGTCGTACGTGAAACCCACTATCTCGATAAACTGGTCTTCTTTTTCCGGTTTTAACCTTCTACTGATTCTTGCCGGAAGGAAGAAAAGGTGGTTTTTCAGGAAGGGTGGTTTAGTCAATTTGTTTTCATCTTCATCTGTGAGAAAATCAAAAGCGAAAAATGTGAGATTTGGGGTGGATTAGTTTATATTTATATTTATATTTTGTTGAGGAAGAGTTTTAGAAAAGATCAAATTTTTTCCTCAATAATGATTAATTAGACAACTATTTCCCTTAAAAAGCAAAACATCATCAACAATGGCAACAACCAAAGCTTGATTAATTGATTGGTGTTTTTTTTCTTCTTCTTTCAAAATCCATTGTTTTTTCCCTTTTAGATTCTAAAATATATAAAAGGAATGAGTAGCTCGGCAATCTGTTTTGTAAGTATCGGATTCATTGTTTTCCCTTGGTTTTGGACTGATTTTTTCTTCTTTATTAATGATGGTTAAAATTTTGTTTTGGCTTGTGTTTTCTTTTGGTGGAAAATGGTGGTTGGGTTTTTAGGATCAAACCCAGATCTTGTTACCTTTTGATCTAGCTGAATGCTTTTGCTAATCTTTGGAAGCTAATGAAAATTAGAGTCAAAGGAGACAGACAACAGGTGAATATTCTTTGTCCCTTTCATTTTTATAGTAACTTGGCTACAGATTTAAAGCTTTTGGAACTGGATTTCATGGTTTGGATGCTGGCAGTTGAGTTTTCTTTTTTGTTTACTTCTGTTGGTTTACACACACACGCACATTATATATGTGTGTGTGCTTAGCAATGTATATGTGAATCTATATGATGCATGGTTTGGCGGTAAAGTGGAGAAAAGAAGATAAATTTAAATGAGATTAGCTATATTAATTAGGGCTTTTGTTATTTGATTGATGTACTCTAGATTGGATGGTCGCAATTGGGTAGTTTTTATACCTATATACATACGCGTGTATGTATATATTATATGATGCATGTTTTGCCACTAGTGGAGAAAAGAAGGTGAACTTAAATGAGCTTAGTTATACTAATTGGGGCTTTTGTTATAGTTTGATATCCTCTAGATAGCTCTTGTTTTGTGATATATATATATATATATGATGCATGCTTTGCCTGTGAAGTGGAGAAAAGATGAAAATGAGATTGGCTATACCGATTGGGGCTTTTGTAATAGTTGATTGATATACTCTAGGTTGGACAGGTTTTATGTTGTAGATATTTTCAACATTATGAAGTTGGTTGATGTTGCTGTTCAAGCAAACACGGGATTTTCTTTGCCGGAAATAACTCATGTTTGTGAGGATATAGTTGCTTGATTCAGTAGCGGCTTTCAGTTTATGAGCTCAAGAGTTTTCAGTGCCGATGTTTTTCTTTGTGGGCCTTTTGATGGTGGATTTGCTTGGAAGGGTTTTCTTTTTGTATCAAGTTGTTTAGTGCACGGGAAGAGATTCGTTGCTTTCAGGTTATGATGCTCAAACAAATACTTAATAGGCTCCCACGGAAACCATCAAAGACGATTGACAACCGTGAGGGAGGAGGAACCTCTTCATCGAACGCTTCTACCAGTTTAAGAAACAGTGACTTATCGAGTAACCATTCTGCAAACTCTGGTGGATCGGCCTTTTCTGTCATTACTTCTCTGAATTCAGGGCTGAATAAAGGCAATAAGGTTTCTCAAGTGGTGAATGCAAAGCTGAATGGGGATATATTTGCCTCTTCTTTTGGGGAATTGCCTAGTTTTAAAGATATTCCAAATGCCGAGAGGCAAAACTTGTTTATTCGGAAACTGAACTTGTGTTGCATTGTGTTTGACTTCAGTGACCCAACAAAAAACCTCAAAGAAAAGGATATCAAGCGGCAAACTTTGCTAGAGCTTGTGGATTACATTTCATCTGCTAATGGGAAATTTGTAGCGATTGTTCTGCAGGAAATTGTTAAAATGGTGTCTGTAAATTTGTTTAGGCCACTTCCTTCTCCACCACGTGAGAACAAGGTTTTAGAAGCATTTGATTTCGAAGATGAGGAGCCATCGATAAACCCTGCATGGCCACATTTGCAAGTTGTTTATGAGTTATTCTTGAGGTTTGTGGTGTCACCAGAGACAGATGCAAAACCGGCCAAGCGGTATATAGATCACTCTTTCGTTCTAAGGTTGTTAGATCTTTTTGATTCCGAGGACCCCAGAGAAAGGGACTCTTTGAAAACTGTTCTGCATCGCATCTATGGGAAGTTCATGGTCCATCGTCCATTCATCCGGAAAGCAATCAACAACATCTTTTTCCGCTTTATTTTTGAAACTGGAAAACACAATGGAATTGCGGAGCTATTAGAAGTACTGGGAAGTATAATCAACGGGTTTGCTTTACCACTTAAGGAAGAACATAAGCTCTTTCTTGTTCGTGTATTGATACCACTTCACAAACCGAAGTGCATACCTGCATACCACCAGCAGTTATCTTACTGCATTACTCAATTTGTCGAGAAAGACTGCAAGCTTGCTGATACCGTAATATGGGGCTTGCTAAAGTACTGGCCAATTACCAATAGCTCGAAAGAAGTCATGTTCTTAGGTGAACTTGAGGAAGTTTTGGAAGCCACACAGCCTGCTGAGTTTCAACGTTGCATGGTTCCCTTATTTTGTCAGATAGGCCGATGCTTGAGTAGTTCACATTTTCAGGTAAGTTTTTTCCCCAATTTGCTATTTGCACCTTTCCTCCCTTTATATTTCTCTGTGAAAGTCCCGTGAGAGAATATAACTCGATAAGTAAATCAAATTTAATTGGATAGGGTAAGCTTAATTGCCTATTATTGAAAAGAGTAACCCAAGGTGGCTTAAGGTGGTTACGGCGATTCCTATGATTGAGATGTGAAACGACATCTCGTGTTAAACATACCCGCATACATTTATGTTCCAGAAATAGCTTTTTTGATGCTTAAAGACAATGTTCAAATTTTGTTTGTCATTTTAATTTTATGTTTAAAAGGTTGAATACTTTGTTTGTAGGTGGCAGAGAGGGCATTGTTCTTATGGAATAATCATCAAATCGAAAACCTAATAAAGCAGAACCGGAATGTTGTACTTCCGATTATCTTTCCTTCCTTGGAAAGGAATGCAAGAAGCCACTGGAATCCAGCAGTGCAGGGCTTGACACTAAACGTCCGCAAGATTTTCTCCGACACCGACCCCGAGCTCTTTGACAAGTGCTTGCACACATTTCAGGAAAAAGAAGTAGGAGAAAATGAAGTTAAATCAAAACGGGAAGCCACATGGAAAAGGTTAGAAGAGATTGCAGCAATGAAAGCCGCTAGTAATCAACTGGTCCTCATCCCCCCAAAAGTAACTAGTCGCAAGTGATCCGGCCAGGACACGAGAGTGCCGGTGTTGTTGGCAATGTTATGTTTCCAAGATCAATTTGCAAACCGTCAATTCTTTCACCTTCTGAATATTTGGTTTGCTAGATTTTGTTGGTACTCGCATGATTCATCAAGATTGCTGCAATTTAAGCCTCTTTTGCTCATATATTCATGTAATGTATATAATATAATGGATTAGGGACCAAAAAGAAAACTGGTTTGGGTTTTAAAATAGACATGATTTCATTGATAATCTTGTAAGGGAAAAGAAAGCCTGAATTCCACTTTTGATATTTTTTATTTATATTTGGAACTACTTAATGGTTTATGTATTGCATTTAAAACATCTTTTTTATCTATGGGTTGGGATATTCTCTTATGCTGTGTTGAGCTGGGTTAGAAAATTTAGTTTACTATTTTAATCTTAAAAGTTTTTTCATACCAAGTATAATGTCTAAAATACTCATAACATCTCAATCCGAGAATTCATAGATAATTACGTTTAGATATATTTCAAACTTATGGTTTTTTGTATTTTATAATAGCAAGGGTACCGACTAAATTAATGTTAAATCAACCAAATTTATCCACATATTTCATATTTAAGTTTTAATATCTTCTAAATTATACAAATATTTTCAAATATGAAATTTGGTACATTCAAATTATTATGTATAATATACGGATTACATTAACTAATAGCTGATAGTTAAAGTGCAAATGTTAAACCCTACGATTCATTTCGACGATTTCGGAGAGCGGCCAAATCCTTACGAGAGCTCTGGTGGGCGGCCGCCGGAGAGAGTTGTTCGCGTGGATGTTCCGATTATGTTGGAACGACAAAGCTCGCCTGTGTCGGCTTCGGTGCAACGGGATCCCAAGAAAAACAAGGTTGCGGGTATGGCTGGTCCCGCGGCTGTGATAGGGGTTATTGATATGATGGAGGCGGACGTTGTGGCTGATGGTGATACGGGGTTGGCAATTGGCGATGCTTCCAAGGATAGTGCAGCGGTTGCTGGTCGTCCACCAGAAGGTGTGGAGGAACAACATGACATTCCCGTACAGACCAAGGTGTCGTATGCAAGTGCGGTGACTAGTGATGCTGGGATGGGCAACAAATTGAAACCTAGTTGGATGGAGAAGGAGATAGTGATTAGGGATGAGGATGTTAGGGTTGACAATGTTGGGGCTTACTCTAAAATTCAATTTTCGGATCGAGGTCACGATCAAGTTGATTTTAACATGCAAAATGTGCTCATTATTCGTTTACTCGGATGTATGATTAGGTTTAAGGCACTGTTGGCTAGGGTTCATGCTTTGTGGCATCCAATTGGGGAGATTCAGCTGATTGACTTGGATAATAATTATTTTTTGGTGAAATTTGCTGATGAGAATGATTACTCTAAAGTGCTAACTCAGGGTCCATGGACGATTTACAGAAGTTATTTAACGGTGCAACCATAGAGTCGATCTTTTTCCACTGCTGAAAAATATTTGTCTCATGTCATAGTATGGGTTCGTCTCCCTGGCCTTCCGTATAGATATTATTCCATGGGGTTATTTCGTAGGATGGCTGATGTCATTGGAAGAGTGATCAAGATCGACTATAGTACAAGTTTTGGAGAGCGGGGTAAGTTTGCGAGGCTTGCAATCCTGGTGGATCTCAATAAGCCACTGTTATCGTGCCTTGAAATTGATGGTTTTTTGCAGCAGTTATAATATGAGGGGCTCCAGCAAATTTGTTTTGAATGTGGTACTTATAGCCATGCAAAAGATAATTGTCTAAAGAATCCGGATCAGGTGATTGTTGAGAGAAAGAGTGAGACTAATACGCTGGAAATCATGTTCGGTCAGAAAATGCGAATATCCAGGCGGACAAGTTTGGGCCTTGGATGATGGTGGATACACGCAGGCGCCGACCCAGTAGGATTGGTCAAGGTAATAGTGGTGGTACTATGGCTAGAAAGGAGACACGGGGTTCACGTTTCGTAGTCTTGAAAGAGCAACAGGTTGATGACTCTAGGGCTGTGAATGATAGTGTGCCTTCTGACACTAAGCATGATAAAGGTAAGGGGCGAGTTGTGAGTGAGCCGGCTAAGTCGTTATACCAGGGAATGGAAGCACAAGGGTCTCGAAAGAATGTTGCTTACCTCGCTTCTAACCCAAATAAGAAGAAGAAAGGATCATCGAAAATGGCTCAAACGACGGTGGTTGTTCCCATGGTCGATGGTCAAACTGCGAGGCCCCTGGTGTATCAGCCTGTGATCAGATCTAGGTCAGAGAAAGGTTAGCATGGCGCAATCCATATTTTAGAACAAGGGATGAGTGGGAAGAATGGTTCGGGTGTTAAGGTGGGGAGGGTTGCGTCCGGTTTTTCTAAGGAAAATAAGAAAAATGTCACTAAAGGGCTAAAAGTGAGGAAACCGTCTGGACAAAAAGCTTCCTCTCGGCATGTTCTTGGTGAATGGATACAGAATATGGATACTCAGTTACTTAACATCCGTGTGGATAGTGAGGCATGTTTGGGTGATCCTCCGGACGTTGTTAAGGACGGGACGAGAATGTTGTCAGGTGATGAGGAATGGGTTGACTCGTCTGATACGGATGACGTGGCGGAGATGGAACCTGATCTTGACGTTTGAGTGTGCGTCTGTCCTGTCAGGTATCTTTTCTTTTTGTTCACATTTATAATGATTAAGTTAATGTTTTGGAATTGTCAAGGTGCTGCTAGCCTACCTATTAGGAGAACTTTTAGGGAATTTGTACGTGTTAACCGTCCGAATATTGTTGCACTCTTCAAGCCTCGAACTAGTGGTCGAGTAGCGGATCAGATTATTGCTCGCTTGGGTTTTCCTAATTCTTTCAGGGTTGAAGGTCATGGTATCAGTGGTGGTATTTGGGTGTTATGGTCGGATGTTGTGCATGTGGAAATTTTTCATATCTCGAATCAGTTCATCAATGGAAGGGATCGTCAAAGTGATTTTGATATGTGGTTACAGTTTACCACGGTGTATGCGAGTCCTACGAGTTCGCGTCGGAAACATTTATGGGGTCGGCTGCAATCCCTTAACCTCAGAATGAATGTACTGTGGGTGGTGGGAGGAGATTTTAATTGTTTGTTGGATGGATCTGAAAGAGTAGGGGGTACTAGTCTTGTTGGGCATGGAAGCCGACAATTGGCCGATTTTATGTTTGATTGCGGGTTAGTCGATCTTGGCTTTCAGTCTCTACCATTCACGTGGAGGTGTGGGGATTTACATCAAAGACTTGATAGATGTTTGGCAAATGCCTGTAGTGTAACACCCCAAAAATTGCGCCCAAATTGTAAACCCTAGATTCGAAAAAATCCCTAATTTTAAAACCCTAATTTTGAGATCCCTAATTGAAAATTCTAACAATTGAGAATTTTAATTCAGAATTCTATTATTTTATGAGGGACTAAATAAGAATTTTTATCAAACTTAAAAGTTAATATGAAATTTCTTAAAAAGTTTAAGGTCTGACTCCCTAAATTGTGCCAAAATTATAAACCATAGATTCGAAAAAATCCCTAATTTTAAAACCCTAATTTTGAAATCCCTAATTGAAAATTATAACAATTGAGAATTTTAATTCAGAATCCTATTTTTTATGAGGGACTAAATAAGAATTTTTTAAACTTAAAAGTTAATATGAAATTTCTTAAAAAATTAAGGACTGACTCCATAAATAACTCTTTTATCAAATTGAATTTTAATTTGCTTTGTGTTTTCGTTTTTTATTGTTTATTATATATATATAGTTCTTTAATTTTAAATTGAACTCTTATCCCCTCCTCCACTCATCTTCTTTTAATTATTTTATTTACTTTTATTCTTTTCTATCCTATATCGCTTTTATTATTTTCCTTAAATTAGGTTTACTCTTCCTATATATATATACACACACATAGTTCAAATAAGATCACCCCAAGAACCCTACTTTTTTATATAGTTTCATGCCTCCAAAATCTATTATTGATTTGTTAAATTCCTATGTAATAATCTCCACCACTCTATAACCCTTCTTGTTCGTTAATCCCTTCAACCCCAAGTTTAGTCTGGTACCGATACAGTTGGATCCAATACTTCTAATCATGGAAAATCACATCATTCTGTAGGTTGAGTATATCTTGGCTAAGGCGTGTTTTCTTCCGGTGCTATAATTAAATTAAATGTTATTTTTATATGTGTTGGTGTTTTACCCTTTATGTGATTATTTATATGTATTATGATTTTTATGGTTGACATCACATGCATACGTTTTCAGAATATGTTTTTACTACGATTTACGAACCGTGATTTATGGACTACGATTTATGAACTATGATTTATGGACTTATGGACTATGATTTATGATGTATGTTCACAGAATATCGGATTTATGGAACTTTGTTTATGAAATTTGATTTCTAATCATCATATCATTTGTATGAGCATGGGTTGGGATTTGTTCGGGAAAGTTCAGTGATTTCACCATTCGGGCTGAATTCCACTTCGAATTGGCGGTTGTAGTGAGGAGTTATGGGGAACTTTCCTCTTGGTGGTTGTAGTTGGGTGTATTGCATTGCGCTTGTGATTTATGTGTTATTCTTTAAAGAATTTTAAGAAAATATTTCTATGTTTTTACGACTATGATTTTCTTGCACTTTAGAGACACACTAAGCTATTTAGCTTACTCTCTTATAGTTTTCCTTTTTCAAATATCCTGGACTCTAGGTGACTTGGTACTCGGAGGATCTATTTATTTTATCGAATCTATTTTATCTTCAGTATGGACATACTTTATTTTCAGGAATATTTTATTATTAATATTATTTTGGGATTTTGATGTAATTTCATATTTGGGGCTTATTAGTTTTACCATGCATTTTCAGACATTAAATTTGAGAGTTTTATTTAAAATATAAGATTATTATTTTAACGTTTGGATTTTATAAATATCGAGACACTTTATATATTATTATCAAAAATAATTTATTTTACGCTATTTTAATATATTATAATTCGAATTAATTTCTTGAGGGTAAAGTTTTCAATTGTGACTTCCTAAATTCAACTATTTCTTCTAGGTCGGATTTAGGGAGTTACATTTAGTGGTATTAGAGCTAAGTTCAACCCTCAGACTGTGTGACTCACATAAAATTTTAAGCCGAAAATAATTTTTGCATGCATATTAAATATTTTGGGGCAAAATGGGATTTTTTGATAAATTTATTATTTTAAAGAATTAAAGATATGTTTTGAATAGAAACTCCAAGTATCAACTATAATTCTAGGATTGTCCCTTTTATAGATAGATTATTATGCCACCTCGTAGGAGCTCTAAATTAGCGACTGATCGTGATCATACTCGTTCATATAAATTTGAGATTAAAGCCTATTTAAAACTCTGTGTTGTCATTCGTAACCTGATCTAAATACCTTTTTTTAAATTGTTATCAAAACCTCTATTTTTTGAAGTATGTCGTTAGTGTGAAAATTTTGAGGACAAAATTTCTTTTAAGGGTGGGAGAGTTGTAACACCCCAAAAATTACGCCCAAATTGTAAACACAAAATTCGAAAAAATCCCTAATTTTAAAACCCTAATTTTGAAATCCCTAATTGAAAACTCTAACAATTGAGATTTTTAATTCAGAATCCTATTTTTTATGAGGGACTAAATAAGAATTTTTATCAAATTTAAAAGTTAATATGAAATTTCTTAAAAGCTTAAGGACTGACTCCATAAATAACCCTTTTACCAAATTGAATTTTAATTTGCTTTATGTTTTTTTATTGTTTATATATATATATATATATATATATATATATATATATATATTTTTGTTGTGAATAAAATAAAGAAGAATAATAATAAGAACAAAGAACAAGAATGGAAGAACAAAGAGATGAGAGGAAGAGGGAGATTCATATTATCTCAATACTCAAGTATATGCAATGCCTTCATTAGATCATCTATTTATAGGCATAAGAAGTACATAATATATTAAACTCTAATTAATGAAGATAATATTTCTAATGATAAAGTAAATCAAATCTCCTTGATAAAGTCCTTATCATTATAGGCATCCACATAGATAAATATTCATAACACCCCCCCTTGGATATCTATGAAGATAATGTGCCTCGTTAAAACCTAACTAAGATAAAAACCCACTGAGAAAAAATTTCTTTAGTGAAGGAAAAAGAGTACACACATCTTTGATACGCATAACATGTTGCCTTATTAAAAACCTTACTAGGAAAACCCATTGGGACAAAACCTCGGTTAAGGGAAAAAAAGTGCAACGCGTATTTACTCCCCTCATGAAAACATCACAGAAGATCTTTGAATCTTCATAATTTAATCTTGAATATTATTTTTCTAATGATCGTCAGGGATGAAACTTTGGAGTAATATGTTCCATGATGTATCCACTTTCAAACTGAGGATATACATCTTGGATTATCTTCACACAAGATAGCTTTTATCATATCTTGTAAAAGTAAATCCACATATCTTTTGGATATGTTGGGTCAATGGTCTTAGCCAAACACATTTTTGGCTTGCCTCGTGCATAACATTTATTTCTACGACATTTAAGGAGGCATCAACGAATGTTTGAAGATCTAAATGTAATGATCTTTGTATATCCATGGATATTGCTTGACCAACTAATATATGGTGCTTCAAAACCAAGAAAAGATATAATTATCTTTATTCACATCCAACAATCTTACAATAGATATGCTTTATCCATATTGAATCTTCTTTAAGATTCTTTCAACTTATGTCCATTCATAGACCAAAACGCATATTTAAGTGCTTGATCTTTAGGTCGAGACAAAACCACATCTCAAGATTCTTTTTCTCAAATCCTTTCCTTAAATAACCAAATGCTTTGAAAGCTATTCAGGAGTTATAATAATATAAAGAATCTTGATTCAAATTCCTTTATAAAATACATAAGGAAATCTTATCATTCTTATAGTATTTCCTCAATTAGTACTCACTAAGGCAATTATATAAACGCCAAAATATTCAATGAGAAATGTCTAAATAAATTTTCTCAAAAATTTCCAAATGCTTTTAGCATTTTAAATCCTTTAAGGATAAATAGGGATCCATAAATAATTAGACGCATGCAATATATTTCATACTGCCAACGTAATTGCATCCACCATGAAGTAATTAAAACTCTTCTTAAATCATAATTCAATTCGAATTTATGACTACTTATTTGTGCCTCACTTGCATTACACCTTTAGGTGTTTGGACTATTGGTACAAATACTTCTCTTTTAGAAGTTCAAAGCGTCTTTCTATATTGGCCAATTTAATATCTATACTTCTTGATAGATTTCTATACAAGATCCTCGTTTTCTTTCTTTACTTCTATAGAAGTATTCTATTTAAAACTATTTGTAAAATCGTTGTCGACAACTTTTCAATTTTCTGGTTCCATTCTCGTAGTGACATAACTCATCGAGATCTCTTTAAGATTTCAATTTTTTTATTTCAGGTACCTGAAACTCTTCAAGAGTTTTATTATTAGTTATGTCTTGGGTCTCTTCAGGTGCACCCGCCTCCAATATATGACCATCTCATATTACTTTCCATTTACGAGAATGTTGATCATTGGAACCATTTCAACTATCATGCTTCAGGCATGATTTGCATCCTCTCGCTCTAACATGTAATTTAAACTTAGAGCATTTCAGCTGGTATATGAGACTTAGTTACTCTCATTGGGTTAGTAAATATGTCTGGCAGTTGACATGTAATAACATGAATTATCTTATAAACTTCTGGTTCATATACGAGGATCTAGATAACGATAATTTATTTTCCTTTATCCAGCTAATTATTATCTCCCCCTGATGTTGAGAAAAACTATGTCATAAATGATTCTCCAATTAATGTTTAAGAGTTTAAACATAAAAGGAGACTCGTACTCAATATATATTCTCAACCCTTTTTATTTACCCATTTTGTGCATTGTGGTGGAGCAATTCATATCGCACATTCAAAAATTATAAAATGAGAAATGTATGGTTTCTGACCAAAAATCAGTCATAACGAGGAGTTTATTATAATTCGTTGGTTTGATGCGTATAAGTGTTGCTATATGGAAACATCATATAAATAATAACTCTTTTGTTCTCATAGTTTAGCTATTAAATAGGAGGCATCCAATTGAAATTTTTCTAAACTATATTTTTCATAATCAATAGGCTTTGTAACAACTGATATAGCCTAAAATATAAGCCCACTAGCTTTTCAAGATGAATAGTTAACTGCATATTCTGAATCCTTTAATAACCAATCTCACAAACTTCTGGTTGTAAGTTGATAAAACAATGTTGATGCATCTACTAAAATCATATAAAACTTTCCACATTTTTGGATAAATGGGCCCATATTTCATTCAAATATGCAAGACATGCAGTCTCAACTTTAGTACAAGAACTTTAAGTTCTTTTTTCTAAGTGGGATCTTAATCATTTCCTTTGAGAACAAGCAACACAAGAACTTCGTGTTCTTTTAGTAAATGAAATTTAATCAATTCCTTTGAGAACAAACACCACAAGAACTTCATGTTCTTTTCATAAATGTGCATATAAATCTCAATAGCTTTCACATCATTATTGATCAAGATGGTCTAACCGATCATGCCAACTATATACAAGTGTGTATATACATTTCTGAATTTGGTAAACTAGAACATGTAATTCAATCTCACTCGTACACGTCTAGTAAAACCATCAAAATTGTTCCTTTCAATAGGAATATTTAGCTCTTTCGAAACTTTCAATAGAAATTATCTTTTGGTAGCAATATATAGCTCTTTTAGAGCTTTCAACTGACTTTTTGGCTACCAGAACTTATATCCACATTGACTTATTTCAAATGCCAATTGATAATATATGTTATCTATAATTCCAAAAGAATATTTTGCGAACTCATATTGCTCTCTTAAAATTTCCACTTCTAGTGGTGACAATATTATTACCATTAGCGGTAATTATTGCAATATTCATAATTATGTACTTTTCATAATGTGCTTTCTCTCAGGAACATATTGCTCTTGTAGAGCATCAATACTTTTAGTACTTTGAGATATAGTACTCGCATTTTTCCCTTGCATTTAAATGGAAAAATATATCTTATGCTTCTTCTAAGCATAAATCATCACCATAAATTGTATTTGATAAGTAATCATGTTAAAAAAATAAATAAATATGATAATATATAAATATAAATATTAACATGAATATAAATATAAAATGTATAAAGTAAATAAACATAAAGAAAAATAAATAAAAAGATAATTAATTCTCTTCAAAGTTATGAGAATAATTAGAAGATGATTTATTCCATTCGAGGGTTATAAGGAAATCAACAACGTCCAAATGAGTTAGACTAACAATGTCCAAATAAGTTGGACCAGTATCATCGTTGTCATTTTTCGCAAACATAATTTCCTTTTATTTTCTTTCCTTTATCATTCAATCATTGTTGATTTTTTCAACGTACGATAAGTACGAGACCAATGGTTTATAACATCACACTGGTAATAAAAAAAATTCAACTTTTTTAGAATGATCTTTATCGCTCTTTTCATCCTTATAACCTCACTACCAGTGGGTAGAAGTATTCTTAAAATGACCATAATGTCTATGTTCATGTATCGACCATGACCACAACTTCTAATGTGGCTTTTATTCTTTCTATAATATAATCTCACATTCACTTCAGGGAATGGAGTAGAGCCAATGGGCCTTTGAAACCTTTTTCTTGATATTGTGTCCGAGGATAATATTATTTGTCGTGAAAAGTGGAGTATGTTTTTATTAATATATCCTTATCATAGTGAACATAGATTTAACCCTCGTATGCGGCATTGTTAAACCAGTCCACAAAGTCCTTTAAAAACTTCCTTTGAGACCAGTAGCCTCGCGGAATGGGATGTTCAACCAATATACTTGGATTATATCGAAATTATGTCTCTAATTGAATAATGATTTACCATGTTTGCATTCACTTCGGGGAATGAAACAGTTCCAATAATCACATGGAATAAACATCATGTTTGCATTCACTTCAGGGAATGCCCCATCATTGATAATCGCATGGAATAAACATCATGCTTTGCATTCACTTCAGGGAATGCCTCCCATAAAACTTTTTGGATCAAGACGAATTTTCATAACTTGAACTTGAGAGAAATAGTCGAGTTTTTGACATATAAAAGTTATTGCTTTTGAGCAAAATCACCATGATTTATCGCACTTTAAAATCATAATTTAGAGAATAAAATCAAAATTTACCGATATTGGTTTTCCTCTCGAGGACAATGGAGACGTGGAAAATGACCAAGACATCTTCTCATAATGTCATGTCTCTTCCAAGTCATTATATCATGCAAAAACTCAAAACACGGTTAAAAACATATGCTCTCATCGATATAATAACATAAATATATTTTGATTTTTAATTAAAAAAAAACTTAGTCTATATCGATAATTTGCTTACCCATAATTAAAGTCAAACAATAAAATAAACCTGTGAAATATAATATGCTAGAAACAATGAAACATCCGCATACAAAAGTCGCTAACCTCTCTTGCTTTTAATGCAAAGCATTTTCAGTAAGGATGGGAAGACAATGCAAGAAGCATTGACGGTGAGTGTTGGAATATAATAGGCTTTGGAACCATTATGCGGAGATAATGCAAGAACCATTAGCTTTGATGCATTTTACGTCTTCTAACAAGATGTGGCCTTTGACTTTGCTTCTCCACAACATGGATTAGGTTTTTGTCAACTCAAATCAGATGAGAAAGACATTCAAACATGCTTTCAGATCTTTCAAAAATTAAAACCAAGTTAAAATATAAAGAGAAAGACAATCGGTAACTAAAAAAACAAGGAGAAAAAAACTTATATTTGGTTCATTCTATAATCGAATTCTTCCCGGTAACTTCTTTTCAATTCGAACAATAAAGACCTCAGTTGATTAGAGTCTCGTGCTGATAACGTGTTGTGAATAAAATAAACAAGAACAATAATAAGAACAAAAACAAGAATGGAAGAACAAAGAGATGAGAGGAAGATGGAGATTTATATTACTCTCAATACTCAAGTATATACAATGCCTTCATTAGATCATCTATTTATAGGCATAAGAAGTACATAATACATTAAACTCTAATTAATGAAGATAATATTTCTAATGATAAATCAAATCTCCTTGATAAAGTCTTTATCATTATAGACATCCACATAGATAAATATTCAAAACAATATTTAGTTTTTTAATTTTAAATTGAATTTTAATCCCTCCTCCACTCGTCTTCTTTTAATTATTTTATTTACTTTTATTCTTTTCTATCTATATCACTTTCATTATTTTACTTAAATTAGGTTTACTCTCCTTATATATATATACACGCACATAGTTCAAATAAGATCACCCCAAGAACCCTACTTTTTTATATAGTTTCATGCCGCCAAAATCTCTTATTGATTTGTTAAATTCCTATGTAATAATCGCCACCGCTCTATACCCCTTATTGTTCGTTAATCCCTTCAACCCCAAGTTTTGTCCGGTACCGATACAGTTGGATCCAATACTTCTAATCATGGAAAATCACATCATTCTGTATGTTGAGTATATCTTGGCTAAGGTGTATTTTCTTCTGGTGCTATAATTAAATTATATGTTTTTTTATGCGTTGGTGTTTTACCCTTTATGTGATTATTTATATGTATTATGATTTTTATGGTTGACATCACATGCATACGTTTTCAGAATATGTTTTTACTACGATTTACGAACCGTGATTTATGGACTACGATTTATGGACTTATGGACTATGATTTATGAAGTATGTTCACGAGATATCGGATTTATGGAACTTTGTTTATGAAATTTGATTTTTAATAATCATATCATTGTATGAGCATGGGTTGGGATTTGTTCGGGGAAGTTCAGTGGTGTAACCTTCTAGACCCGCCTATGCATTAATACAGATCCTAGGAAGTCACATTAGGGCCATCAGAGCGACCCATGTTAAAGTTTCAAATAAATAAATTGTTAAACCATTTAAAATCAGAAATCAAGTTTTAAATTAAAATATAATTCCAGAAAACATTCAGACTACAAAATAGAAATTGTGATACAAATTGTTAAAACAAGTTTCGGACTCTACCAACATGTCAAAATTCAGTTCAAACGGATCATCCAAACACATTCAATTGCACACACAAAATTTAGGGACCAAAATACAACATTTCCAAACCTTAAAAGATAATTTTAAATGAAATTTAACTACCCGTATCGATACACTTGACCCTGTATCGATACGCGGGAAGACAGTAGCTAAAGAAGATTCAAGCGTATCGAAATGCTTCCTCGCGTATCGGTACGGCCTTCAAACTTGGCCTAGGCGTATCGATACGGGGGCAATCCGTTTCAATACCCCTGTACAGAAATGCCTCATTTTGCCTTAGCGTATCGATACGCTTTCTATCGATACGCATACCAGATTGGCTTCAACTAACATCATTTAAACATACCAAATCACATTCAAATAAGCTCAAATCATGCATACAAGTTATACTCTATCTAATGAACTTTTAGACACCATCAAACAACAATTCATACTCATCAACCACTTCGAATCATGATGGCATTTAGCTATTCTAGCATGCTTGAGACATAAAGCTATTTAAAGGGTAAAACACAACAAACAAGCCATAGGACCATATAAAGGCCAAATACAAGTCCACAACCAGAAACTAAACATGCTTTTAGCAACAAACATCACCAATCAAAAACAAAAAGTAGAAGTCCCACCCATTGCCACTTATTATACTAAGGTGAACCACATACATCTCTTTAACAAAGCCTTGGATTCCTCTTGCTTTTGAGCTGCCTTGAAATGTTCAATTCTCTGCATTGATGAAACAAATGAGCGTAAGCATATAGCTTAGTGAGGATCGCTAAACCATAATCATCAATGCATTTAACATAATTTGCAAAACCATCATTTTTATCACATGTTCTTTCATAAACCATGTCTATTCAAGGCAACTTTGCATTTCATAATTACATGCTCATATGTATCACTTAAAACAAGAACTAAGCCATTGCTCATGATTTACCAAGCATCGCATGCATTCTTGCATCAATTACAAGCATCTTATGCTTCACATTATACATTTACATTATATTGGCTCACAAGTGAAAATCCATAAACCATTTTCAACACAAGACACAATCGGATACACAGATTACAAGCGTTGTCCCACACGCTTCATAAAAACTACCGAACTACACAAGGATCACACACGAGAGCAACCCTCCATCATTGTGACACCCGTGGTGGAGTATAACGGTACAATCTCAACCCCTCAACACCACTCATCGGTAGTTGTATAATTCCACTAACGAGAGCACGGGACACATAACACAAGATCCACACACGGAATTAACAATCACCATTGTGATCTTAGCCTCAATCGTTAGGGTACTTGGATGGAGTATACGGTACAATCACAACCCCTCCACATCCAAGGCGACTTTATTCACGGTGCACCCAATCCTATAGCCGGCTAACTATATCCGATTAAAGTAACCAAAAACCATTTCCATCACTTGCCAATATAATCATTTAACCTAATTAAATCACTGTTTTACAAGCATAACCATAATGCCACTTTCACAAGCATCACATGCTTAATATCATATGCATTCAACACATGCAAACCAAAGATCACTACCTAGTGCATCCTTAACATAATGGCATTAAAATCTAGCATTAAACCATGCTTAAAAATAATAAAAAATCCACTATTACTTCAAGTGCAATTTCATCAAACATAGTACATTTCCAAGAGAGGGATTGCCGAAACACATACACTTGAGCTTAGTTAAGTATATCAAACTTACACTAAGCTCCCAAGATCACGCTCAAAGCGTTACAAAACAAGAAATTGCATTTCCACTCACCGATATGCGAAGCCTTGTTCGCCGACACAGAAATTACCCCTATGGAGCCTCCAAAATCACCTCGTTTTCTTCCGGATCAAGATCCCCTGTTTTCACATCATCAAAACAAAGATCTAAATGCATTAGAATGCATTCTAACACCAGCAACACCAAAATACCCATACAAAGCAACCGAAAACTCCATCGATTGCTTCCTAAACCAAGCCCAGCCAACATACATCACTTCAAAAGCATTATAGACATCAAAACACACCTAACAAACATCCTAACCCAACCTTATACCTCCAGCAAGCAAGATTCCACCATATCACCCCAAAATCTCACATAAAACAACCAAGAACCTCAAAGATCTCAAGGATTTCGGGATCTATGTTATTAACACATCATTTTGACATATAAATCAACTTAGAACTCAATTAAAATCAACAGAAAATAGAGCCCAACTCATCAAGTTCGAAAATCAAGAATCACATTCCAGTTTTGCAAGATTTTGCTCTTAATTCAAAACTATAATCAAAATTCAATTAAAAATCATAAATGGGAGTCAATAATCTTGAGAATTTCAATAAAGAACCTAGATTGAAGTTTAAGAACGAGATTTACCTCCAATCCTCGCTCCCTTGACAATTTGGCAAGTTTCCCTTCCAAAAATCTTGAAGAAAAAGAAGTGAATCTTTGAAAAAGAGTTTAGAGAAGAAGAGAGGAATTTGAGAGAAAAGAAATCTGATGAAAAGTTGTTTGACAAATGTGTTTGACTGAAATGAGAGAGGGAAAAGTAGTTACGTGATTAAAACATCTCTAATTTGTCATTTATTTAATATTTAATTAAAACCATTTTAATTCCTTTATTAAAACCCTTTAAAAACAAATGTCAAATTGAAGGAAGGCTAAATTGTACAAAAGCTCCCTAAAGATTCTAAGATTTTGACTCTCTACTTGAAAATAGCAATTTCCCACAATTTTAAAACTTTACAATTTGGTCACTACTCAAAATGTCCATTTTCCAAAACCCTTTTTGTAAAATTGATTTTTCCAACCTCTTAAACATATTTTTAGAGGATTTTAGCCATTTTTATCATAATTTTATCCTATCCCGATACTTGATTTTATTAAATCACCTTACGCGATTCGAACCGTTCTCGACCGGTCCGATCCGATGTCTAAAACATCAAGGCCCAAAACTAGGGCGTTATAACTTTCCCACACTCAGGAAATTTTGTCCTCAAAATTCTTACCTGATGGAAAGAGATGCGGAAACTGCCTCAGCATGTCCGCCTTGCTTTCCCACGTGGCCTCCTCAACTCCTCGGTATCGCGACAACACCTTCACAAGTTCTATCGTCTTGCCACGAAGAACTTTGCTACTCACGTCCAGAACCTTCACTGGTTCCTCATCATATGACAGATCCAGATTCAACTCTATCTCCTCAACAGGCATCACATGCGAAGGATCCGATCTATACTTCCGTAACATGGAGACATGAAACACATCATGTATCTTCTCCAACTCTACAGGAAATCTCAACCGATATGCCACAGGACCAATACGCTCCACATTCTCGTAAGGTCTAATGAACCTTGGGCTAAGCTTACCCTTACGTCCAAATCTCATCACCTTCTTCCAAGGCGATACTTTCAAGAACACTTACGTGATTAAAACCTCTCTAATTTCTCATTTATTTAATATTTAATTAAAACCATTTTAATTCCTTTATTGAAACCCTTTAAAAACACATGTCAAATTGAAGGCAGGCTAAATTGTACAAAAGCTCCCTAAAGATTCTAAGATTTTGACTCTCTTCTTGAAAATAGCATTTTTCCACAGTTTTAAAACTTTACAATTTGGTCACTACTCAAAATGTCCATTTTCAAAAATCCTTTTTGTAAAATCGATTTGACCAACCTCTTAAACATATTTTTAGAGGATTTTAGCAATTTTTATCATAATTCTATCCTATCCCGATCCTTGATTTCCTTAAATAACCTTACGCAATTCGAACCGTTCTCGACCGGTCCGATCCAATGTCTAAAACATCTAGGCCCGAAACCAGGGCGTTACAGATTAACCTCGAAACTCGACCAGAACCTTACTGTAAACACCACACTCGAACGGAAACAAGCGAACGACGAGTGATGTAAACGAACGGTTCTAAACCGATCTGAACGAACGATGACCGAAGAAGGAAAATGGAGGAGGGGGTTTCGGTTGCACGACCAAAGGAGTCGATTGGCGGTTGCAATTTGATGAACGGCCGCCGATAGGGCCTTGACCGGAGCTAAATCGGAGAAGACGATTTTGGGGGGTTGGTTATCGCACGGAAATTTGAGGGAGAGGGATGAAGGTGCGGCTGAAACATAAACAAAATCTAAAACGGGTGAAAATTGGGTATAAATACCCTGGAGAAAAGGGAAAATCCCTTATATGGCCATCGATCTTTTTAGGGTTTATGAAACGGCACCAAAACTTTACCAACCTTACAAAACGACCACCAAATTCCTTAATTAAGCCATAAAATTCCGATTTTGTTCAATTTAATCCCTTAACCAAATTAGGGATTTCAACAAATTAGGTTTTTAATTTAGGGCAAATTTTGGGGTGTTACAAGTCTCCCCCGTTAAAAAAATTCGGTCTCAAAATTTACCTGGAGAAAAAAAAGATGTGGATACTGAGCTCTGACGACAGCCTTGGGCTCCCATGTAGCATCATCATGACTACGACCGCGCCACAAGACTTTGACCTTATTAATGGTCTTCTTTCTGAGAACCTTCGTGCCCTGAAAAAGAATCTCAATAGGCTTCTCTTCAAAATGCAAATCAGGACGTATCTTAATTTCCTCCACGGACATAATATGAGATGAATCAGCATGATAGCGTCTCAACACAGAGATATGGAAGCCATCATGAATGCGCTGAAGCTCTGGTGGTAACTCAAGCTGATAGGCAACTGGTCCAAATCGATGAATAATTTGACAAGAGACAATGAAACGAGGACTCAACTTGCCTTTCCGACCAAAACGAAATACTGTTGGGTTATTCGGTGCTCGATTCCTTCAATCGTTCTTGCTCGCCAAGTGGTTGAGAAGTGGAATTTTGGGTGTAAGTGGTGTGGAAGCTAAAAAGATTAATGACACAAGGAATTATAGTGGTTCAACCTTCTAACCAAGGTCTACATCCACTACCTTAGCTTCCCACTAAGGATTTCCAATCAATCCACTATTGATTCGTCCCCTTTTCTAGGCTTAAGAGGAAACACTTATACACCGATCAAGCTTTCTACCCAAAGCCTTGATCAAACCCTCTTTACAAGAGAAAAGATAAGCAAACTTAAATCCCTCTAATAGGTATTTGTTTGCATGATTTAGCTCTCACCCAAAACCTAAAACACTTGAGCAAATTTAACAATTTTGGCTCACTAGTGTTTGTCTATACAAAAAAATGACAATTTAGTACAAAGACAGTTTCTTGATCATTTGTTGTTGACAATTGAAGCATTAACCATTACTTGATTCTTGGAGGTCCCTTTTACTCTCCTTAATGAGTTTGTAGCCGTTACTAGCCGTTGGGGTTGAATTGGAGCCGTTGGAGACTTAATTTCCCACCATAAATGCAGTTTTGCAGCTCTCCGTATCGAAACGTTGGAACCCGTTTCGAAACACCCTTCAAGTAGAAAGAGTCGTTGTAGTCTGATGCAGCATCTGTATCGAAACGCTCTTGGCCGTATCGAAACGCCTGTACGCGTATCGAAACGATCTGCACTTAAAAGTTAGTTGGGAAATAGCCGTTGGGGGTTTACGACCGTTGTGGTTAATGCCACGTAGGCGTATCGAAATGGCATAGCCCGTATCGAAACGCTTGGCAAAAACCTCATCCAGAAAAGACCCGTTTCGAAACCAGTTTTGAAACACTTTGACACTGGAAGACCCCGTATCGAAACTCATAGGGGTGTTTCGAAACACCTAGATGGTTTTGTTTAGTTTGGCTTTGAAAACATGTAAAAACCTTTGAAAACGTCACTTAAACATAATTTCAAGTTGTTTGGACTTCAGAAAATGTTTTGAATTCTTTTTAACTTTGTCCAAAACTAATTTTCAATTATTATATCAAAACATTAGTTCTACAATCTCCCCCTTTTTGATATAATAAAACTAACTTGAAAAATTGTTTGGGATTCTCCCCCTTTAATTTTAAAAATGTGAATAAGAGATGAAAAGATTTAAATCAATTAAAGCTCCCCTTATTCATTTGAAAATTCAATTTTTCAAACCAACCATTTCTCCCCCTTTTTGTTATATCAAAAAGAATTCAAAAGACATTAAGTTCAAAATAACTTAGGAGGTTTGAAAAGATGACAAAAATAAGAATTTTGGTTTTAAAATGACTCCCCCTTACTCAAAGCATCATTAAAGTGTTAGTCCAACATATATGATCATCTAGTTGAAATAAAAGAAAAAAATAAATAAAATAAAATAAAATAAAAAACAACTAGATTTTACCACACTTGAACTCAATGGAGGATGTGAAGCCTTTTTTCTTCAAGTGTTCTTCCTTGTGTGCATGGAGCTCCCCCTCAATTTTTGACTTGTTAATCACTCTCCATCACACCTAGCAAAAGACAATCAAGTAATTTTTTGTATCCAAATTGCTTTGGATCCATAGACGTTAGTAGCACAAAACTTAGTTCCCTTAGGAATCCATTTTTCAATTTCATCCTTTTTAGTTGAAGTGGTTAGTCCTTTTGGGACCCAAACACTTCTAAAACATTTACCATTTACAAATCTAGGGGCACTAGATTGTCTTACATAAAAATTTGATTTTCCAAAATTATTTTTCTTTTCAAACTCTTTGGAAATCAAATCTTTTTCTTCTTGAACTTTATGAAGCAAATTTTGTAAATCAAAATATTTTTGTTCACTCTTCGAGTTTTGCTTCAAGTTCAAGTTTGGTTTTAGAAATCAAATCATTTTGAATCTTCAACTTTGAAATCATTTTATTGTTTTTCAAAATGTGATTTTTAAACTCGAAAACCAAATCGTCATATGCATCTTGTAATTCATCAAAAGAGTAAGAACATGAAGTAGATGAATTAGAAGTTACCCTTGAATCTTCTTCGACGGCCATAAGGCAAAGGTTGGCTTGTTCATCGTCGGTGGAGTCCTCATCACTCCAAGTAGCCACATATGCCTTCTTCTTATGGCTTGAAGTGCTTGCCCTCTTCTTTTTCATGGATTCTCGTTCAAGCTCTCTCAAGGCTTTCTTCATGAACGAGCACACTTCTTGAAGAGATGAACTATCTCTTCTTCATCATCCTCCTCTTCACTTGAATCTACATGGTGTGGAGGATTTGATAGCAATGTCATTAGTGTTGATGCCAAGCCCTTTGAGCTTCTTCTCCCCCATAGCTCTAATTTCTTCCCTCTTCTTTGTTTTTCTTCATGATTTGGTGAGTGAGAAGTGACCCCATGAGTTCATCAAGCTTCAAGGTCTTCAAATTCTTGGCTTCGATGATGTCGGTCTTTTTTGAGTCCCATGACTCGGGAAGTGAGTAGATGAGCTTTCGGACAAGCTTCTCTTCTGGGATGGTTTCTCCATAGCCTTTGAGACCATTGGTGATAGTGGAGAACCTATCAAACATCTTCTCGATGTTCTCTTCCGGATCCATCTTGAAGTTTTCATATGCTAGATTGAGGAGGCCGATCTTGGTCTCCTTTACTTCATCGGTTCCTTCGTATGTGACTTCAAGCTTGTCCCATACCTCCTTAGCACTCTCACAAGAAGACATCTTCTCATAGATGGTTGGGCCAAAAGCACAAAATAGGATGTGCAAGGCTTTGCAATTAAGCGCCATCTTCTTGCGATCTTCGGCACTCCATTCCACTTTGCTTCGTTGAGGCACGAACGGACCATCTTCAACTATGTCCCATAGCTTGTAGTCTCTTGACTTAATGAAGAACTTCATCTTTGTCTTCCAATGGGCATAGTGAGTTACGTCGAAGAAGGGCAGTTTGTCGATGGATTGCGCCATTGAGCCAGTTGTTTGAAATGTTGATCGAGCTTGCCGGATCTTCTCAATAGGATGTTAATCCTCTTCAATTGCGCCAAGCTCTGATACCAATTGTTGGGTTATTCGGTGCTCAATTCCTTCAACCGTTCTTGCTCGCCAAGTGGTGGAGAAGTGGAATTTTGGGTGTAAGTGGTGTGGAACCTAAAAAGATTAATGACGCAAGGAATTATAGTGGTTCAACCTTCTAACCAAGGTCTACATCCACTACCTTAGCTTCCCACTAAGGATTTTCAATCAATCCACTATTAATTCGTCCCCTTTTCTAGGCTTAGGAGGAAACCCTTATACACCGATCAAGCTTTCTACCCAAAGCCTTGATCAAACCCTCTTTACAAGAGAAAATATAAGCAAACTTAAATCCCTCTAATAGGTATTTGTTTGCACGATTTAGCTCTCACCCAAAACCTAAAACACTTGAGCAAATTTAACAATTTTGGCTCACTAGTGTTTGTCTATACAAAGAAATGACAATTTAGTACAAAGACAATTTCTTGATCATTTGTTGTTGACAATTGAAGAATTAACCATTACTTGATGCTTGGAGGTCCCTTTTATACTCCTTAATGAGTTTGTATCCGTTACTAGCCGTTGGGTTTGAATTGGAGCCGTTGGAGACTTAATTTCCCACCATAAATGCAGTTCTGTAGCTCTCCATATCGAAACGCTGGAACCCGTTTCGAAACACCATTCAAGTAGAAAGAGACGTTGCAGTCTGATGCAGCACCCATATCGAAATGCTCTTGGCCGTATCGAAACACCCATATCGAAACTCCTGTCCCCGTATCGAAACGATCTATATTTAAAAGTTAGTTGGGAAATAGCCGTTGTGGTCGATGCCACGTAGGTGTATCGAAACGACATAGCCCGTATCGAAACGCTTGGCAAAAACCTCATCCAGAAAAGACCCATTTCGAAACCAGTTTCGAAACACTTTGACACTGGAAGACCCCGTATCGAAACACCTGGATGGTTTTGTTTAGTTTGACTTTGAAAACATGAAAAAACCTTTGAAAACATCCCTTAAACATAGTTTCAAGTTGTTTGGACTTTAGAAAATGTTTTGAATTCTTTTTAACTTTGTCCAAAACTATTTTTCAATTATTATTTCAAAACATTAGTTCTACAAATACCTTCCTCCACGGAGATACTTTCAAGAAAACCTCATCTCCCACGTCATACTCAATATCCCGACGTCTCAAATCAACATAAGACTTCTGTCTATCAAAAGCAGCCTTAAGCCGATCACGAATCAATCTGACAGTCTGCTCAGCCTCATGAACAATATTGGGTCCCAACAATCTATGCTCATTAAGCTCAGTCCAGCCGATAGGTGTACAACACTTACGCCCATACAGAGCCTCATATGGTGCCATCTTGATGCTGGCCTAATAAATGTTATTGTAAGCAAACTCTGCAAGCTATAAGAAATCCTCCCAACTGACTTTGTAATTAAGAACACAACCTCTCAACATATCCTCAAGAATCTGAATCACGCGATCAAACTGACCATCAGTCTACGGATGATAAGATGTACTGAAGTTTAACTGAGTACCCAAAGCAGTATGAAGAGATTCCCAAAATTTCGCAATAAACCTCGGATCTCTGTGAGAAATAATAGACAATGGTACCCCATGAAGTCGAACGATCTTAGAAATATAAAGTCGAGCCAACTTGCTCAAAGAATAATTAACTCAAACATGAATGAAGTGCGTGTACTTAGTTAGACGATCAACAATAACCCAGATGGAGTCCTTCTTTGACGGAGTCAAAGGAAGTCCACTAACAAAGTCCATAGTCACACACTCCCACTTCCACTAAGGAATATCAATATGCTGAAGTAACCTAGATGGGCGTTGATGTTCTGCTTTGACTTTCTAACAAGTCAAACATTTCGATACAAATCCAACGACATCTCGATTGAGACCTTTCCACCAGTACTCTCACGAAGATTCTTATACATCTTGTCCCCACCAAGATGCATAGAATAAGGACTGTCATGGGCCTCACGGAGAATAACCTGTTTCAACCCAGATTTCATTAGAATGCAATACCAACCTCGGAAACATAGAACACCATCCCGATCAAAAGAAAAATCCTGAGATATACCATCTTCAACCTCTCTCATATGGTGTATAAAAAACGGATCACTAGGTTGTTTAGCTCGAATATCAGAAATCAGAGTAGAAATAACCCGAAGTTCTGCCAAAAGACTGCCATCATCATACAAACTCATCTGGGCAAACAAAGCTCTCAAATCTGAAATGGCGTTATGACTCAAGGCGTCGGCAACAACATCAGCCTTACCTGGATGATACTCAATCTCGCAGTCGTAATCCTTGAGAAGTTCTACCCAACGAAGTTGTCTCGGATTAAGATCCTTCTGGGTGAGGATATATTTCAGATTCTTATCGTCTGTGTAGATATAACACTTCTCTCCATAGAGATAATGTCTCCAGATTTTAAGAGCAAAGATCATGACAGCAAGCTCAAGATCATGGGTAGGATAGTTACTCTCATGCGGTTTCAATTGTCGAGATGCATAAGCCACTACCTTCCCGTCCTGCATCAGAACACATCCCAATCCGGTGTAAGACGCACCACTGTGAATGGTATAAGCCTTACCAGGCTCAAGCTGAATCAAAATCGGTGCTCAGTCAACACGGTCTTAAGTTTCTTAAAACTAGACTGATGGGCCTTAGTCCAGACAAAAGAAACATCCTTTCTCAGAAGCTTAGTCAGCGGAGCTGCAATAGTAGAGAAACCCTCAACAAACCTCCGATAATAACCAGCTAAACCCAAGAAGCTTTGAACCTCAGGAATATTCTTGGGATGTTTTCAGCTCATAATAGCTTCAGCTTTCTTCGAATCAACCTGAATACCCTCGGCAGAAACTATATGCCCCAAAACACATACAATTGTTTCTTCCGCAGAGTCTGCAATACAATCCGGATATGTTCCTCATGTTCAGCCCCAGATTTGGAATATACCAGAATATCATCTATAAATACCACAACAAACTGGTCAAGATAAGGTTGAAACACCCTATTCATCATGTCCATAAATGCGGCAGGGGCGTTAGTCAATCCGAAAGGCATTACAAGAAACTCGTAGTGGCCATATCGTGTCTAGAAAGCTATTTTGCACACATCAGAATCCTTAACCTTAAGTTGGTAGTAACCAGATCTCAGGACTATCTTAGAGAAAATCGTAGCTCCCGGAACTGATCAAAGAGATCATCAATGCGAGGAAGGGGATACTTGTTCTTGATCGTCAACTTGTTCAACTTCCGATAGTCAATACAAAGTCGAAGTGTCTCGTCCTTCTTCTTAACAAACAGAACAGGAGCTCCCAAGGAGAAACACTGGGTCGAATGAAACCCCAATCTAGCAATTATTGCAACTAAATTTTCAACTCTTTAAGTTCTTTCAGTGCCATCTGGTAAGGAGCCATAGTCACAAGAGCTGTACCCGGATAAACCTCGATGGCAAACTCAACCTCATCATGTTTCGGTGGTAACCCTGGCAATTCTTTTAAAAAAACACACCAGGAAAGTCTCTCACAACACAGATCTTATCCAACCTAGAATCAGATTGTCTCAGATCAAAAATGTAAGCAAGATAAGCAATGGACCCTTTTCTGATCATTTTATCAACTTTGAGAGACGATATAACATTAGACAGAAAACCTTTGCGCTCCCCAATCAGAATCACCTCACGATCATCAGAAGTTCTCATGGTTGCCCTTTTCTTTTCATAGTCTAGAGTAACTCGGTGAGCAGATAACCAATCCATACCGAGAATAAGATCAAACTCCCCAAAAGGTAGCTCCATCAAATTAGCTGGAAAGATCTCCCCTTGAATCTCCAGAGGACAATTCTTGTAAACTTTAGAGACCTCAACAGAATTACCCATTGGACTATGTACGGTAACAACACTAACTTTATCCTCGACAGAAATTTCAAGTCCCCTAGAAACAGAACTCGCAACATAAGAATGAGTCGAACCATTATCAAGCAGTGCAAAATAAGAGATAGAATGAATAGAAAAAGTACCATCAATAATATATGGCCCATCACGATCCTCATGCCTCCTGGTAGAGTAAACTAACCCTGATTGTCTCGCCCCCAATCCTCTTCTCTAAGAGGGCCTACCCCTACTAGCAGAACCCGATATAGTAGATCTACCCTGTCCTCTTCCCCTAGTGAGAGTCTGTACAGATGCCTGAGACTGACTCGGAGCATAAGATGAAGGAGGTGAAATCGGATAATCTCTGAAAAGATGCTCAAATGAACCACATCTGAAACAAGCTTCAGTCTGTCTCCTACACTCACCTGGATGCCATTTCTTGCAAAAGCAACACTGTGGCACCCCACGAGTACCAGTCGAACCCCCAGCACTAGCAGTCGAAATAGAAGAAGTCACTGGTCTAGCTCTGGAATAACTCTGATGATCTGATTCGTCTCTGGTTCTCTTCCTAGACTGATTCCCATGGTTGTGCTGAACTGCCACTGTCGTTAACCTCTTACCTCGATTGGTACCATGAGACTCAAGTTGTTTCAGCTCTGCCTGATTCCGTTCAGCAGTCTTGGCCCGTCGAGTAATCTCCTTATACTCTTTGTCGAAATACAAAGCAACATCAGCTTTAATCGTAGGACGCAACCCTTTCAAAAACCAGTCACATTTGTCCTTTTCAATGGTCACTAACCCGGGAACATACTGAATCAACCTCATAAACTCAATCTCGTAATCATTCACGGACATATCATTCTACTTCATATTCATAAAATCATCCCGACACGTGGCTATATATTAAGCCCCAACATAACGATCATGGAATGCCTGTTGGAAATGGTCCCATGTGATCTAACTGGCTAGAATAACATGCTCTTCAGCCTCCCACCAATTCTAGGCTTCACCTTGTTGCAGTGATACAACAACCCTAAGCTTCCGGTCAGTAGAATAATCCATCTCAACAAACAATCGTTGAAGCTTCTTCAGCCAGTACTATGCATCAGCCGGATTTGTACCCATCTTTCTGTCAAACATAGTCATCCCAGCAGCTAAGAACTCGATAGTTATGGGTCTCCGAACACCTTCGGACTGACGAAGATATCGCAGTAACTCTCTGTGTATTGTAACAACATTCATGCCCACAGTCTCACTATCCCCTGAATCATGTGGACCACCACTCTGAGCAGGCTGAACATGTGGATCCCCACCACCAGTCTAATAAGCTCAAGTCTGCTGAGCTCCGGTCTGGTCCACAGGCTGTTCCTCCACATTCGCACCATGGACATTACCCTGATTTTGTATCGAACCCTCAGGAGGCGGGACATCACTCTCTGTAGCTACGGTACGACCTCGATCTCGACCACGGCCTCAGCCACGACCTCGATTGGCCACTTCTCCAGAACTTCTCCGAGGTGGCATAGTAGTATATCCAAAAAATGAAGGAATCCTAAGATTAGAGTCGATACTTGGAGTTCCTACTTAAAATACATATATTATTCCTTTAAGATAACTAATTTTCTAAAATTCCCGTTTTACCCAAAAACATTTAACAATGCATGCAAAAAATTTATTTTCGATTTAAAATTGATTTGAGCCACCCAGTCCGAGGGTTGAACCTAACTCTGATACCACTAAATGTAACCCCCTAACTCGACCCAGAAAAATTGGGTCGAATGTTGGAAGTCGGGTTTGAAACTTGTCCCTCAAGTAAGGTTAGTAGGTTTGAAAACGTTACAGTTGTAATAAATAGTAATATCACATTAAACATAATCATATAATAATATCTTGAAAAGTGATAAAATATCCAGAAATAAATATGCATGATAAAAGCAGTAAACTCCCAAATAAAATGTCCGGGTCTAAAATTATACATAATCCGATAATAATAAATAAAATCCAAAAGTCAAAGTAGTCCATACTGATAATATAAAATATGTCCAATAAACGAGGTCCTCCAAGTACCGTACCCTAATTCTGAGTATCTAAAATAGAAACTAATGGGGGTCAGCTATAACGCTCAGTGTGTCTCTATAGTGCAAATAGAGTCAACTAGAGTCAAACAACATAATATCCGAATAACATTTTCACTAAATAGTCAATCCAGTAAACAAATATGAATGAATGTAATGTGTGAGTCAACATGGTATGCACCCAACTATATCACCATCCGAAGAGTAAGGTTCCCTAGTATCACTCTTTACATCGTCACCATCCGAAGTGGAACTCAGCCCGAAGGGTGGAACCACTGATCCGAAGCAGGCTTCAACCTGAAGGAAGAAACTGCTAAACTTCCCCGTACAAAATCCCAACCCAATAAGATGACATAGATATCCGATTTTCTGAATCCGAATGCATTCTTATTTATTAATGAAAATGCTTGTTCTTATAATCCGATATTAAACAATCTGATTCTGATACATGTTGCATGGCATACTAACATACTAGACATGTCATACACAGCATATCAACAGAACATATCATAACCATACAACAAACAGATCATGCCATAATCACAATTCAGTCCATTAATCATGTATACATACACATCACTATAAATCAGATAGCACAGTAGAGAACACACCTCAAACAGCTAAAACTCAACGTCGAGGATGACGTCTCCCACGCTTAGCTCTTGCACTAGGTCGGACAGAGTCAACACCTACGATAGTAAGCACTACATAAGTTCACTACTACTACTACGCGATGTCACTGATAATAATACTACCGAACAATATTAATTAAACTCACGAGCAGATTCCGAAGATTGAGCAACAGAAGGTTGCCCAGGTGGATGAGGAGGAAGAATCTGAGTGTCCGAATCAACGTCGCCTGAACACAAGAATAATTCAAATTAAATTTAGATATACATAATTCTCAAAATACTAAATATAATTAAATATAAATAGAAAATCGGTCTTTCAAGTTCAAATTTGGAAAACAGACAACGGATTTGGAATTAGGATGTCGAAAAACAAGAAGTTGACTTTGACTGAAAAAGTCAACGGTCAAGGGTCGACGCTGACTTCAACACTGACATTGTCCGGTTCGGTCAACCATGGGTCAACGGATCAGTTCACGGGTTGGGTCGGTTCACATGTCGGTTCGGTTTGCTGGATTGGTTCGGTTCAGCCCACTCTCACCTGGCCTACTCTCATACACACACACACAACCCAATTTCGATTCCCCTTTCCCCTTTTCATTCGAACCTTAAGGGTTTCCTACCCTTAATGGCGCCGTCGCTGGTGACCCCAAATGCACCGATTCCGGCCAACCCCACAGAACAACACACACGCACTTATGAACTGACCCCAAAACTCGACCAAAACCTTACCCTAAACTCCAAACTTGAACGAAAACAAGCGAACGACGAGCGAGGTAAACGAACAATTCTAAACCGTTTTCGAACAAACGACGACCGGAGAAGGAAAATAGAGGAGGGGGTTTTGGTTGTACGACCACGAGGAGTCAATTGGCGGTTGCGATTAGATGAATGGCCGCCAATAGGGCCTTGGCCGGAGCTAAATTGGAAAAGACGATTTTGGGGGGTTGGTTATCGCACATAAATTCGAGGGAGAGGGATGAAGGTGCGACTAAAACATAAATAAAATTTGAAGAAGGTGAAAATTGGGTATATATACCCTAGCAAAAAAGGGAAAATCCCTTATATGGCCATCGATCTTTTTAGGGTTTATGAAACGACACCAAAACTTTACCAACCTTACAAAACGACCACCAAATTCTTGAATTAAGCCACAAAATTCTCATTATGTTCAATTCAATCCCTTAAACAAATTAGGGATTTCAAAAATTAAGTTTTTAATTTAAGGCAAAATTTAGAGTGTTACAGTGATAATAACAATACTCATTAAATTAAGATTCAATCGATAAATACTAGCTGAATAATTAATAACTAAAATATTAATTTAATTTAAATTAATAATCTGAAACATTAAGCGTTCAGAACCTTAACATTTATAAATTCAACCATAACTTCATTCGCAATCAGCCCAAGTTCTTCAATCATAAATATATTATGAAAAGAAAAATCTTGTCATAATTAGGGAGAAAATTACAAGATAAAATTAAATGTAGGGGTTAAGGCTTTTTATGGTGTTGGGGAAGAAAGAGTACAGCGTTTAGTTAATATTTTTTAATTAAATTTTAAAAAATTGTCTTATATGTAACATTTAGAAAAAGGGAAATTAAAAATTAAAAGTACCATAAAAGATTTTAAACTTATCATTATTTAATTTAATACTTAACCTATTTTTTAAGGCTCATGTGCCCCCCTAACATTTTAACTATTATCTATAACGTCTCAAATATTTGATGCCGTTAATTAAAAAATTAAGAGCAATAATATAATATCACATCATCACCTTATATATGGCAATTTTAGGTGAATAATCCTTTTTTAATTATTATTTGGGAAAATGGCTCCCAAAAAATAATATTTGGCAAAATGACCCCCAAACTTGCCACGCCGGTAGACCTCGCGTTGTGTAGGACGCGAGGTAGGATATCGCGTTCTGCACAATGCGATTTTTGTCTACGTGGCCTTGTTGTTTGTGTTAACGGTTTTACAGTACCTCGCAGGTCCACGAGAATTTGAAACGGCGGCTGAATATATCGCACAGACCTCGCGTTATGCAGGACGCGAGTTCTGTGCATTTATGGGCTGAAGAACAAGGGAAAACAAGTGTGGGTAGGCCTGTTCGAGCCCAATTTCGGGCGTGTAAATCGTATATTTTTAGCGATCATCGAGTTTGGGGTCGTAGTACTGGAAATTGTCTATTGTATGATACCAACATTGTTAATTTCCGTCCATTCTACAATGGTTTAAAATGGCTTCGAAAACCCTATGCTATCATGCCTTTTTTGAATGAAGTTGCATTTCAACAAATGTCGATAGGCATGTTCGAGTAGAATTTCATACTTAGAAATTTTAAATTTGTAGGTAACATCGAGTTTGGGCTTGTAGTACTGGAAATTCTCTATCGTATGACACTGACACGGTCAATTTTCGTCCATTGTACGCTTACTTAAAGTTTCTTCGAAAACACTATCATAACATTTTTTTTGAATGATTGAAAATATAAGATGACGTACTGTATAAATCGAAGTAGACTGACTTTATTGATTCGATTGTCATGGGCGAACTCACATATACAAATTAAAAATAATTAATTAAGACGAGGGGCTGAGCGATTAGGACACTTAGGAGCTGTGTGTCCAGGATTTCGACATACAGTACAATGCTTCTTTTGTCCGGTTTTCTCTCGATGTTCGCCATATCCTCGGCACAGTATATTCTTGTAGAACGTGGACGTCCTTTGCCTCGTATTAGTGCTGGATCAGGGCATATGATCGGTTCAGTGTCCACAGCATTTGGATCAACCTCATTTCCGATTAGAGGAAACTCTTTTTCGTAAACCTTAAACACCGTTTCGAGTAAGTATACCGGATCAACCATATGCATGTATTGTATCCGTTGGTTAGTGCAAGCAGCAATGGCGTGTGCGCACGGGTATTTGAAAGTTTGGAAAATTCCACACTCGCAAGTTCTATCCCTCAGGTTTACCATGTAAGCGTTGTGCTGAATGCCTTCCAACTGCCTGGAAAATTCTACAACACGAAACAAGTGTCCTTCTTGCGAGAAGAGAGTTGCTTGCATATGTCTTGATTGGCCCAATTGAGTATGCAGTTTTGTGCGGAAATCTGGATGGACTTTGTGTCCATCTGCCATGTACTCAGTTGCTTGCCTTCCCAAGGTTGCAAAAAGGGTAGCCAAACGATAATAGGTCGCTTTGACAATGGAAGTGATAGGCAACTGCCGCACTCCCTTCACTGATGAGTTCACAGCCTCAGCCAAGTTCGTTGTCATGTGACCATAACGTTTACCCTCGTCATATGATCGAAGCCATTTTTCCTTTGGGATTTTTTCAAGGTATTCTGCGCCTTTTTTGTTTCTCGCTCTCAGTTCCTCGAGCAGGTCAGCCACCTCTTGTTTGTAGTGCGAGTTGCCTACGGGATGACAGTTGAATAGTTATGGGCGAAAAATACATGCAAAAAGGTCGTAAATCAAAGGGAGTAAGAAATAATATAGTAAATGAAAATGACATAAAGGACGTACCCATATCGAGCACCATTTGACGTTCATCACGGTTCTTGTATTGCAGCAGGTAGTTTGCGGCTATGTGTCGCAAGCAAAAACGGTGGTGAATGTATGGAGGCTTCCAATAGTTACCCAAATTTTCTATCGCCCACAACAGCGCTGTGCCTCTGTCAGAAATAACACATACCACGATATGACACCGCAGGGGCATCATCTTCTGCCGCACCATTTCATGCTTATAGCGGTCCATCGAGTTTCCAGCAGACGATGCCTCCACCACAGTTCGGCTCCTCTGATGCCTATCGTCCCCATACGCCCACGACTGACCTTCAGCTTATCGATTATCCACAGCTGCACTCTCAGTATGAGTTTGCCATTGTAGAGAATACGCCGATCGGTAGCTTGTTTTACTCCCCGCCTGGGCCCAGCACAGATCCGCATACCGTGCACGATGGTCATGATGATGGGGGACCAAGGACCACCACACGATGATCGGAGGTATCCGGCTCGTGAGCGTCATCCACCCGACTGCGGAACGGGTGGACATAGGCATTTTTAGTCTTTTCTTTTACTATTCTGTACTTATGTTTTTAATATTTATATAAAACACATTTGACTTTTATAATATCGTATTATAATTCTGTTTACATATTATAATTTTGTTTACCTATTATAAGTAAACTTTATAATGTTTATTTAATTTCAGTTTTTAATAAATTTAATGGGATTACTAAACCGAAAATCGACATTTGTTGAAATGCAACTTCATTCAAAAAAGGCATGATAGCATAGGGTTTTCGAAGCCATTTTAAACCATTGTAGAATGGACGGAAATTAACCATGTTGGTATCGTACAATAGACAATTTCCAGTACTACAACCCCAAACTCGATGATCGCTAAAAATATACGATTTACACGCCCGAAATTGGGTTCGAACAGGCCTACCCACACTTGTTTTCCCTTGTTCTTCAGCCCAAAATTGCACAGAACTCGCGTCCTGTAGAACGCGAGGTCTGTGCGATATATTCAGCCGCCTTTTCAAATTCTCGTGGACCTCGCGTTCTGCAGAACGCGAGGTACTGTAAAACCGTTATAAAAAACAACAAGGCCACGTAGACAAAAATCGCGTTGTACAGAACGCGATATCCTACCTCGCGTCCTACACAACGCAAGGTCCACCGACGTGGGAAGTTTGGGGCCATTTTGCCAAATATTATTTTTTAGGAGCCATTTTCCCAAATAATAATTAAAAAAGAATTATTCACCTAAAATTGCCCTTATATATACTACTTTATTTTTCTAGCTGAAATTTAATAAATAATGTTAAAAATAAAATAAAATTGTCCATATTTGTTTTTTTACCTTTAAACTTTTCTTCTCTCCCAAATCAACCCTAGCAATTGTCCTTTATACCGCAGCAAATCTCAGTCGTCGTTATTTCCTTCCCCTTTTCCGACCACAATCGTCTGTTTCTTTCAAAAACCGTTGCCAACATCGTCCGACCTTGTGTTGCAACTAGGTGAGCTGTTGATTTCGGTTTGGATTGTTGGTGATGATCTCAATCTCGAGGGCTCCTCAGTTTCGCTGTGGATACTGATTTTCCCCAAAAACATGGTACACTTTTCGAATAAATAGTGATTACGATGGGTTGTTTTTTTGTTTTCGAATTTGATGGTTGGGTTGTTTTGCAGTGATGATTTTCCCAAAAAATCAGTATTTGATAATTAGCTTTTAATAGGGAGGAGTGAGTTTGTCGGGGTGAGGAGGAAGTGCAAAAATAAAAAAAATATACGACTTGGGGAAGTTTTAAACTAAGAATCGTGAAAAAATCTGATGAATAAGACAACCCATGGGTTGATTGAAGCAAAGAAAAAGGTGAAACGATTATTGGTTGAAGCAAGAATCATAACTATTAGAGTGAAGAGTGGGTAATTTTATCAATGGTGGTGGTCGGAGAGTGGTGATTGATAGAGTTGATTTGAGGAGAAAAAAACTTTAAAAAGTAAAAAAATCTACGAGGACTGAATCGAACAAATAAGAAAACTTGAATGACTTGAAATATTATTTGTTTATTTTTATTAAAGCCGGCTATATTTTTTGTTTTAATTTTTTAACATTATTAATTAAATGTCTACTGGAAAATAAAAAATGTATAAGGTTGATGACGTGATATCATATTATTGGTCTATTTTTTAAGGAAAATTTTACAACGGACAACTAATATTGCTGAACACTAACGATGAACACCGTTAAACACTATTAATTTTTTTTTTAAATAAAAATCACGAGGATTATAATTGTAATTAAAATTTATTTTTTTAAAAAATAAAAATTAGATTTAATAAAATTGTTATATTTCTTTATTGTATTAAAAATTGATAGTTTTAAATCAAATATACGTAAATTTCATAAACCCTAAAATTTCAATTTCTGCTGCCATAATCGGTCGACTTGTCTCGTCGGCGGTAATACAGGTTGCTCCGCTGCTCGTCGTCCTCCTGTGTGCACCGTTTCAGCATCGAATCATCCGCGACATGCCCTTTAATTTTCTGTCGATATTGGTCGGTCATTGCAGCCGTCGTCCGCGGTCTGGCGCCGACGAACCAAACCTATCTCCGGCGACCCCAAATCCCAAATCAGAAACACTAATTTTTTATTTTCTCCAATTTCATAAACTTAATTTAACAAATTATAAACCCAAATCCCCAAATCAAGAACACTAATTTTTTAATTTTTCCAATTTCGTAAACCTATTTTAATAATTTTATTAAATCTAATTTTTGTTTTTTAAAATAAATTATAATTATAATTATAGTCCTCATAAATTTTAGTTTTTTTTAAAATTAATAGTGTTTAACTATATTTATTATTAGTAATGTTCAATAATATTCGTCGCGCATGATAGACTATTTTTTAATTAACAGTGTCAAATATTTTTTTTTAATGTGCATTCAGCCTTTAATTTAAAAATGTAAGACGTCATCATCAACAAGGGAGTTCCTTGTTTGAATAAAACTTCCCAGGATTTAAAAACCCTAATTACCCAAATTCCCTGTGAAATTTCAATCTTAATTAACCATTTGAACTCCCCTTAGCCCGTTCCACCAGAGCCATGAATTTACCTTTACCTTAACCCCAAGAGAGCAAAACAAAACCTTACTCTGAAGCTAAAAGAAAGAAGCAAAAAAGCAAAAAGAAGGCTTTATCTTTATTTCAGGTCTCTGCAAACCCATCCAGAAAATAAAAAAAACCCAGAAGTTGTTTTAAGCAAGAAAATCATAAAAGGGGTTTTCTTTTCTTACCCAAGATATTAAGAAAAGAAAAGAAAAGAAAATCTCAAGGGAAATGCCAAGCGTAGCTTTGAAGTTATACAGTGTATTCTTCAAGTTCGTCTTCAAACACCGTTTGCAGAACCTGATCCAATCCTCTAATGATGAATCCTCCGGTCTGTACGGTGTAACGACCCGACCCGAAGAATCCGTTTCCGCCTCCAACCCTTCATTCACCGATGGTGTCGCTACTAAAGACATCCACATCGATCCATTCACTGCCCTTTCGATTCGGATCTTCCTCCCTGATTCATCCCTTTCCCCTCCTGAACAACCCGATTCGAAACCCAAACTCAGATCGTCACAGAAAGATGATCTCAATTCTCATAATCTTCGCCGGAGTAGTTATGGCCCGCTGAACACCGGAGCCCCGAGAAATGATTCGAGAAGAAGCAGTCTCGAGGGGTTAAACGTAAGATCCGACAACAATGCTTATCGAGGTTATTCACCGTCACCTCAAAATTGTCGAAAATTACCGGTAATGCTGCAGTTTCACGGCGGAGGTTGGGTGAGTGGGAGCAATGATTCGGTTGCTAACGATTATTTTTGTCGGAGGATAGCTAAATTGTGTGATGTTATTGTGGTTGCCGTCGGTTATAGGTTGGCGCCAGAGAATAAGTATCCGGCGGCATTTGAGGATGGATTGAAGGTGTTAAACTGGTTAGCAAAGCAAGCCAATTTAGCTGAGTGTAGTAAGTCGTTGGGGAACGGGGCACGTGGGGTTGGATCAGAGTTCACCAATGCTGAATTTCAAAGACATTTTGTGGATGCTTTTGGGGCTTCAATGGTTGAACCATGGTTGGCTGCTCATGGAGATCCATCAAGGTTGTTGTTCCTATATGAAAGTTTTGATCTTCATTGCATTTATTTTTTGTTGCTGAATTTATTTGGTTTAAAAGGTTGAAGTTGGTTAACTGTAATTGATCCGCAGCATGAACGCAATGTTGCAGCCTTGATTTTATTTGTTGTTTTTGTTAGAATCTTGCTACCACTAATGTGCATTGTTTTTTTTGTGTTGATTTTGTTATGGATTGGGGCTAGAAAGTGCAATTCGATTCAGGAATTTTGATGTTGTAAGATTAAATTTGTTAATTGGTTTATGCTTGTTTCGGTGATTGACCGTAGATTTGATATGAATTTTATTTTGTTGAGATTGGAAGTGCATTTCGATTAGGGAAATGCAACTTGTAAAGTTGAATATCTATGGCTTGATTACATAGATATGGGATGACTGCATACTTTTGAATGAGGTTTAGCTTGTATAACTTGTGGTTATGCTCGAAACTGAATTGTATAATTGGATGGCAAGTTTTTGAAATCCAAAGTCTCTCTAATCTGATTGCTCTTTCCATATTCGATGCTTTGGAAGCTTTTGTTCAATGTTCTACTATATGATAACTTTTGGAAACATATATTACTAGATCTCAAAACCTAAAATTTTCAGGTGAGTTTCTTTGGCTAGTCTTTTGTCTCTTGGTGCACGACCTCCTCTTCATCAAACACGGTTGAATATTTTAATTTTGTTTGCGTTTTTTGTAATCTCACTTTTTCTCTCAACACAGAACTAAAAAAATGTATATCTCAAGCATTTCTGTTTTGGATATGATTGTCTATACTAAGATGTCCTTGAGATATATACATTTTGTTCATGATTGCTCTTGGTTTTAGCTTTTGTGTACCTATTTATAGTTTTGATTTAGGTTTGTGGCTTGTAGGTTCCTTATTGACATCTTAGATGGTCAAAAAGTATGCATTCATCAATTTATATACTATTTGAGGATACAATATGTTCTTATTTTTCCTGCCCTATTTTCTTGCTGTTTCTTGATTTGACTCGTTTAACCAAAGCATCGGAAAGAGAAAATCTAAGAATCTAGTATTAGCTTTTGTCCGGAGTTATATCTTACATTTGTTTAGGTGACATTTATTAGTATGCATGATGTCTACTAGGCGTTCATGTTTTTATCCTCTCATACTTTTAATGCATTTAGGAGTTCTAAGATTGTGGTGTATTATATATAGCTTTATTGGACATGAGTTTTAGTTCTTCCTATCAATTAACTTATGCTCAGAGTTTTCTTATTTTTATTGTCATGTTGTGTCGATCAAAGGCCTTTGAGACAGTATGTAGCTAGACTTTGAGTCGGCGCTTAATGTCTGGTTGACAATTTTGATTGTATCATGCGTCCGTTGTTGTGCTTTTAAGTACGTTCATCAATCTTCTGGATTATAATCTCCAGTATTAGTCGGGTATACAGTTGTCATGTGGAACAAAAGCATGCAAAAGATATCGAGTCAACCTGGAAATAAAACTCAAGTGAGGTAGAATTCTGGTCGGGGAAGAATCTATCTGAACTTTGATCTCCCTCTGACATTTTGGTGGGATTCAATGTTTTTAAATCATGCTATTTTTTCTCTCTATAAATAGATATTCTCTTTGTATTTTGCCTGATTTTAATTGTAATATCCTTCAAACAGATGTGTTCTACTTGGGGTGAGTTGTGGAGCAAATATTGCAGATTATGTGGCTCGCAAAGCTGTCGAGGCAGGCAAGCTTCTGGATCCTGTCAAAGTCGTAGCACAGATCCTAATGTACCCATTCTTCATCGGAAATGTTCCCACACAGTCCGAAATAAAGTTGGCTAACTCATACTTCTATGACAAGGCAATGTGCTTACAAGCTTGGAAACTTTTTCTTACCAAGGAAGAGTTCAGCCTGGACCACCCAGCCGCCAATCCACTGATCCCAGACAGGGGCCCGCCTCTGAAACTCATGCCTCCAACACTGACCGTTGTAGCAGAACATGACTGGATGAGGGATCGGGCGATTGCTTACTCAGAGGCGCTTCGGAAGGTAAATGTGGATGCACCTGTTCTTGAGTATAAAGATGCAGTTCACGAATTTGCAACCCTTGACATGCTTCTAAAGACTCCTCAGGCCGATGCCTGTGCCGAGGACATTGCCATCTGGGTTAAGAAATACATCTCATTGCGAGGTCACGAGTTCTCATATTAACTGGGAGGTTTCAAATGTAGAATAAGAAAAAAAGATTATGAGGCTGATCATCATCCACTGGCATCCTTTTTCTGCTTATTCAGTTTTGAGAAAGAGAATTATACAAGGATGCCGTACAGAATATTTGGTCAATGAATTGCATTTGTTCTACCTTGCTACTCCGGTCATCGGGTTTGTGCCTCAGTTTCAAGGTTTATCCTATGCCCTGTTCTGTTCTTTTTTGTAAGATAAAAACATTTCTGATGGTAGCTTAGTGAGCTAGTGAGTTGAGATTACTTTCTTTTGAGTGCTGCAGGGTAGACCACATTGATGTGTTGTCAATTACTTTTATTTTTCATGTGAATTAAAGTGTACAATTTCTGGCGAATATAGTTTGATTTATTCAATGGAGCACACTTGTATTTACAGTGTAGCAGTGGCATGTGAATCTTAACTATATTGTTTGGAGGATCTTTATTGGCCATATCCTTACACTTATTTTCATATATGCATCGGACATAAGTATTAGATACTTTTAAGAAACATAGAATTAAAATACTTATCTGATAGGAAAATGGCAGATTTCTTTGCCTCCAATCTTACTTCACTCCGAAGCCAGATGTGTGTCTATTTGTACTTTCAACTTTTGTCTTTTCAAGTGTGTGATTACGGTGTTTAGTTCGTCAATATTATAAGAAAAGCAAAATATCGGTACCCTATTTTTTTAGTTAGTTTTAGGTTTAGAGGTTAAATTTATGGTTTAGGGTTAAAATGCAAGGGGTTTTTATGTTTAGGAGTAATATGGCTAAGGATTTGGGTTTTAACACAAATCTTAAATTCTAACCATAAATCTTTAAACATAAATCCCTAAATATTTAACCATAAATTGAATCTCGTAACTCTAAAACTATAGCATCTTGCGAAAAAATTTTATTTTCATCGCTCATGCATGGTATAACTTCTTGTAAGAAAAAACTATGATAATTTAGTAGGGTGTAATTTTATAATCGTCCATTTTTAGGTAATCTAGAATTGTGTGCATAATCTTATATTTTGGATGAATTTACCCTTTATTTTTTAATCAATGTATTTTTTTCTCTCAAAATAAGAAGACATGAATTAATAAAAAAAATTTAACTAAATTTTCATAGTTTTTTTATAAAAAAAAACGGCTTTATTTATAGTTAAAACTCTAATCAATCAACATAAAATACCATGTAGCTTAGGCTTAATCCACGTATCATCACTTACAAAAATAAACCAAAATCAGCTCAACCAACAACCCGTTCATCCGGGTACGTCTGCTGTGCGGCAGGTTAAAATGCGGCTACTATACAACGACACTAATTTTTTCAGTTACAAGTTCTGGTTTAAATTTTGAGTTGGCTAATGAAATGTTTGACCCTTAAATTATATTTTTAACATTTTAAGTGTCGAGTTAATTGATTCCCTTTAAACTTAGAAAGTGAATAAGGTCTTAATATTTTAGGTTTCCTAACCACTAAAACTCCTTTTTTATAACATTTTAGGTGGCGAATGAAATTATTTTATCCAGCTTAAAAGTTCAATATCTAGCTAATAATTTAGGTTTCCCAACGCCAAACTGATTGTAGGTAACACTTTAGGTGCCGATTACGAAACTGAATAGATTCAAGCTGAAACCTAGGTAACATTTTAGGTGCCGATATCAGAACTGAATTTCATAAGCATTTTAGGGTCTAAAGGACAAATTGACTTTCATCTACATTTTGGATTCAAAAGGCAAAACTGAATTTGGTTCACATTATAGGTCACGAATCCCAAACTCTTGGCCTATAACTTTATAAGTGTCGAACCCAAAAATAATTTTCCTGTAACATTTTAAGTGCCGAACTTCAAACTGAATTTCATTAACATTTAACGGTCCAAACCTCAATCTGAGTACTAGTAACATTTTAGGCGTCGAACCACAAATTGAATATCGGTACTATTTTAGGTGCCGAAGCCCTAACTGAATATCGGTAATATTTTAGGTGCCGAACCAAAAATTGAATATCAGTAGCATTTTGGTCGCGAACCGAAAATTAAATATCGATAACATTTTAGGTTCCAAAGCCCAAAGTGATTATCAGTAACATTTTGGGTGTGACCCAAATCTTCGATAAATATTCCTACACTATCATATTGTGCATGAATTGATTATTAAAAATTATTATGGCAAGATTTTTTGCAACTATTTTCTTTGGAAGCCAAAATCTCCGGAGGCTAGCATATGAACAAGGAAGAAATTGGTTGACATAAAGACAAGAAAGAAATTGGATTCATTCAACAACAACATCAAGAATGATGATTTGTTTGAGTAGATTTTTATGGAGGCTAGCAAATCAACAAAGAAAAAAATTGGGTTCATTGGAAGCCAAAATCCCCGTTGATGAGCCCGACCATGAAGCTCATTACATGATACAAATAGGTAATGCAAGCGACCTTCACAAGATGTTTAGGAGATACAACCTGTGAAACCTATGTTTGATTTTGGTATAGTTAAATCTTTAAGGATCAATTTGAAAAACTTAAAATTGTTTTATAAGTCCCTTAATAAGTTTTAAATCACCAACACTTTAAAACTGATTTGAAAAACTCAAACTCAAAATATTTTCTAAGTGTTCCAAGGCCAAACTATTGAAAACCGTCCAGGTGTATCGATACGCTTCCAGCCGTATCGATACCTTTTTTACAAAGTTGGCCACTGCCGGAACTCGTTTCGATACGCACTTAACCGTATCGAAATACCGTATCGAAACAGATTCAATCTGTATCGATACGCTCCTTTGTAAAAGTCTAAAAGAGTTTGAATGACGTACCGATACGACTTTACCCGTATCGATACGGTTTTAACGAATTTTAAATTCAAGTCGTTTTAAATATTTCGACCGTTGGTGTCAGTTGTTAGGTAACCAAATTTTAAATTGGTAATTGACCCGTATCGATACGGTAAACCCTCGTATCGAAACGAAAACTGACAGTGAGCTAAGTCGAGAAAAAGGTATCGATACGGTCTTAGCCGTTTCGATACCCCGTATCGATACGCCTACGTGCGTTTCGATACCCCCTATTTATTGTGCACAACGGCTCTTTCTTTTCTGAGACGGGTATTGATACGGCTCCCCGTGTACCGATACGGATAGCTGCAGAAGTGCATTTATGGTGGTGAGAGAGGGTTCCAATGGCTCTATTCAAGTCCCCAACCACCCAAACGGCTAGAATTAATAGAGGAGGTATAAATTGAAGTCCTTTGAAGGTCAGCAACAACTATTCAACCCACAAGCATCATCAAAGCAAAAATCCAAACCCTTGTGCTCTTCAAAGTCAAATTCTTGTACCCAACTCTAGTATTTTCAATTGTTATTTTGTATTGTGAGTTTGGGGTGATTGAAATTGTAATTGGGTAGACATTTATCCTTTGCGAGGAATTATTTTAGTTTACCAAAACTTCTCTTTGTAAATTGAGTGGATTAAGCTTTGGGTAGAAAGCTTAATCGAATTTGTAAGGTTACCTCCTCATCCAAGAAAAGGGGAAGAATTCAAGTAGTGAATTGGTTGAAAATCCTTAGTGGGAACTAAGGTAGTGGATGTAGAGTTCATTTGGAGAACTTAACCACTCTAACTACTTGTGTCAATTTTATTTTTCACTCATTCTTCCCACCAAAATTTTTATTGCCAATTCACCCCCCTCTTGGCCATTTGCAATTGTGTGATCAACTCAACACAACCGTGTAGGGGTTATCAACATCGAGCTGTATGTAAAACTTGATGAAGGTTTGATTGGTGAAAGGATAAAGTCAATTGAGGAATGGAGAAATGTTGGAACAACTTCAAAGTTAATTGATATATGTAGTCCACGTTAAATAGAGGAACTGGATCCTAGGCTTCGCTACGTTTAAATGAAAAAGAAGCGGGAACGGTAACTGAAAAAGTAATATCTTTGATTGAAAACCGAAATTCTTAGAATTTAAAGTTAAAATAATCGTTAACGATCGAAACTTAAATAGTGGTTCCGAAACGTTATAACAATCACTGCAGCATAATATAATTAATTAGTATCAAAACTACACATAAAATTCTGAAACTTTTGAAAAAAAGTTTGTTCAGAATAGTTACTCCATGTTGAGTAAAAGTTAGAATAAATGTTGCAACTAGGGTAGGTACTACCAACTTCAAAACACGTTTGTGTCTTCTTAATTCCCCTTCTTATTGAAGAAGTTGTTTATCTTGAAGCTCATAAACCTTGTTTCCAGGCTTCCAGCAGCAGCGCTCTTTAGGCGGCGTAGTATAGTCATGATGGAAGTTTACAGTACAGTAGGCGATGCTAAAGTTGATGGAGATAGTATAGAGAGTTCGAATGAAATAGTTGGCATGACATTTGCGTAATTGGAAGGAACGTGTCAATTTTTTGACGAATACGGAAATGAAAATAGATTTAGTTTACGTAGCGGAACCACCAGGGGTTAGAAATAGAAATAAATACCAGCAAGAGTTTTGTTGTTCAAAAGAAGGGCAAAGGAAAACAAAAATAGACGAGGCGAAGCATTCATGCGCTCCACGTGCAGTGACAAGCAGCGGTTGTAAGGCTAGAGTAGTGGTCCGTGCAGAAGCTCCGGATAGATAGGTAATAAATTTGTCTGATAAAGAACATAACCATAAACTTTGTCCACCATCCATGGCACCCTTTCTTCGTTCGCATCGACCTGTTACGGAGGTCGATATTATAGAGGCTTCAACATTGCAAAATATTGGCGTCGAAGAATAAAAAATTCTGAAATTCTTCTTGCAATAGTCTGGAGGTTATCAAACTGCTAGTTCTACTAAGAAAGACCTATACAATGCCCTCCAGAAAATAAAAGCTAATGAAGTTATTGATAGGGATGTGAGTGCCGTACTAGGTTATTTCGACGCGAAGAAAGAGTTAGATCCCGGTTTGTTCGTGCAAATCTTAGTCGACGCTTCATGTCGTTTGCGTAATCTAATTTGGACTGATTCAACTTCTAGAGCTGACTTGTTGAGATGTGAGGGGCTCGATTCGATCAAGCGTTCTTGCTCGCCAAGTGTGGAGAAGTTGGATAATTGGGTGTTTTAGTGGGAGGTGAAAATTTGGCAATTTGACACAAGGATTTATAGTGGTTCAACCTTCTAACCAAGGTCTACATCCACTACCTTAGCTCCCCACTAAGGATTTCCAACAATTCCACTAATTGCTCTTCCTCTTTTCTCGGCTTAGGAGGAAACCGTTACAACGATCAAGCTTTCTACCCAAAGCTTGATCAACCACTCTCTTACAAGAGAAAGACTTAGCAAACTAGAAATCCCTCTAATAGGTATGTGTTTGCAATACTAAGCTCTCACCCAAAACCTAAACACTTGAGCAAATTTAACAATGTTTAGCTCACAAGTGTTGTCTAAGCAAGAAATAAACAATTTAAGCTCTAGACAAATTTTGACATCATAATGTTGTAACAATTGAAGCATTAACCATTACAAGATGCTTGGAGGTCCCGTTTATACTCCTTGATGAGTTTGTAGCCGTTACTAGCCGTTGGGATTGAATTGGAGTCGTTGGAGCCTTTATTTCCCACCATAAATGCAGTTCTGCAGCTTGGCGTATCGATACTCGTCAAACCGTATCGATACGGTCTCAATAAGGAAAGAGCCGTTGGCTTTTTCAGCTGATGCGTATCGATACGCTTACCTAGCGTGTCGGTACGGTCCTGCAATTAAAAGACTGTTGGGAAAATGACCGTTGGGGTAGTTAGGCGTATCGGTACGCGATACACCCGTATCGGTACGCGACTAGCCGTTGGGCTATTTCAAAACACACCGTACCGATACGGCTAAGTGTATCGGTACGGGTTTTGGCTACTGGAAAAATCAGGTAGTTGAAACCCTAAGGCGTATCGATACGGTCCAAGACCGTATCGGTACGGGCACTTGAAAAGGTTGGTTTTGACTACTTTAAATGTACTTTAAAATCATTCCAAAGCCTTTAAAAACCCTTAAACATATTTTCAAGTTGTTTTTGACTAAAAACATATTTTAAATTCTTTACAATTTAGTCCAAAACATTTTTTCAAATATTATATCAAAATATTAGTTCTACAATCTCCCCCTTTTTGATATAATAAAACCAACTTGAAAAATTGTTTGGGATTCTCCCCCTTTAACTTTAAAATTGTGAATAAGAGATTAAAGATATGAAATCAAATAAAGCTCCCCCTTATTCATTTGAAAAATCAATTTTTCAAACTATTTCTCCCCCTTTTTGTTATATCAAAAAGAATTTAAAATGACATTGAGCTCAAAATAACATAGGAGGCAAAAAAAATTGACACACTTAAAATTTTGGTTTAAAAATTGGCTCCCCCTTACTCAAAGCATCATAAGAAAGTTAGTTCAACATATATGATTATCTAGTCGACATAAATGAAAATAATTTAAATAAAAACAAAAGCAACTAGATTTTACCACACTTGAACTCAAGGGAGGATGTGAAGCCTTCCTTCTTCAAGTGTTCTTCTTTTGTGTGCATGGAGATCCCCCTCAATTTTTGACTTGTTGATCACTATCCATCACACCTAGAAAAAGACAATCAAGTAATTTTTGGTATCCAAATTGCTTTGGATCCATAGACATTAGTAGCACAAAATTTAGTCCCCTTAGGAAACCATTTTTCAATTTCATCCTTTTTAGTTGAAGTGGTTAGTCCTTTTGGGACCCAAACACTTCTAAAACATTTTCCATTCACAAATCTAGGGGCACTAGATTGTCTTACATAAAAATTTGATTTTCCAAAATTATTTTTATTTTCAAGTTCATTGGAAAACAAATCTTTTTTCTTTTTGAACTTTAAGAAGCAAATTTTGTAAATCAAAACATTTTTGTTCAAAATCTTTCAATTTTGCTTCAAGTTCAAGATTTGTTTTGGAAAGCAAATCATTTTCAATTTTTATTTTTGAAATCAACTTTTTGTTCTTGGAAAATGATGCCTTGAATTCCAAAAGCAAATCATCATAGGCATCTTGCAACTCATCAAATGTGTATGAATTTGAAAAAGATAAGTTAGAAGTTACCTCCCCTCATTGAGGGCCATCAAGCATAGGTGGGCTACTTCATCATCAGTGGAGTCTTCATCACTCCATGTGGCCACATATGCTTGTTTTGAAGATGATCCCCTCTTTTTGGATTTGTGGGAGTCATTCATCTTCTTCCTCGATTCATGCTTGGATTTATCCATTTCGCTCTTCATGAACCAGGCAAATTTGTTGAAGAGATAGACCATCTCTTCATCTTCACTTTCCTCCTCACTTGAATCTACATGATGGCATGTGGAGGATTTGAGAGCAACGACACTTGCATTGATGCCTAGCTCCATGATCTTCTTCTTCCCCATCGCTCTAATCGTTTCCTTCTTCTTTGTTTTTCTTCATTATTTGGTGAGTGAGAAGTGACCCCATGAGTTCATCAAGCTTCAAGGTTTTGAGATTCTTGGCTTCGATGATGGCGGTCCTCTTTGAGTCCCATGACTCGGGAAGGGAGTAGATGAGCTTTTGGACAAGTTTCTCTTCCGGGATGGCTTCTCCATAACCTTTAAGACCATTTGTGATAGCGGAGAACCTATCAAACATCTTCTCGATGTTCTCTCCCGGATTCATCTTGAAGTTTTCATACTCTAAGGTGAGGAGCCCAATCTTGGTCTCCTTGACTTCATCGGTTCCCTCGTATGTGACTTCAAGCTTGTCTCATACCTCCTTGGCACTCTCACAAGAAGACATCTTCTCATAGATGGTTGGGCCAAATGCAAAAAAGAGCATGTGCAAGGCTTTGCAATTTAGCTCCATCTTCTTGTGATCGTCGGCACTCCATTCCGCTTTGCTTCCTTGAGGCACGAACGGACCATCTTCAACTATGTCCCATAGCTTGTAGTCTCTTGACTTCAAAAAGAATTTCATCTTTGTCTTCCAATGGGCATAGTGATTTCCGTCGAAGAAGGGCGGTTTGTCGATGGATTGCGCCATTTGAGCCGGTTGGTGAAATGTTGATCGAGCTTGCCGGATCTTCTCAATAGGATGTGAATCCCCTTCGATTGAGCCAAGCTCTGATACCAATTGTTGAGATGTGAGGGGCTCGATTCGATCAACCATTCTTGCTCGCCAAGTGTGGAGAAGTTGGATAATTGGGTGTTTTAGTGGGAGGTGAAAATTTGACAATTTGACACAAGGATTTATAGTGGTTCAACCATCTAACCAAGGTGTACATCCACTACCTTAGCTCCCCACTAAGTATTTCCAACAATTCCACTAATTGCTCTTCCCTTTTTCTCGGCTTAGGAGGAAACTGTTACAACGATCAAGCTTTCTACCCAAAGCTTGATCAACCACTCTCTTACAAGAGAAAGACTTAGCAAACTAGAAACCCCTCTAATAGGTATGTGTTTGCAATACTAAGCTCTCACCCAAAACCTAAACACTTGAGAAAATTTAACAATGTTTAGCTCACAAGTGTTGTCTAAGCAAGAAATAAACAATTTAAGCTCTAGACAAATTTTGACATCATAATGTTGTAACAATTGAAGCATTAACCATTACAAGATGTTTGGAGGTCCCTTTTATACTCCTTGATGAGTTTGTATCTGTTGGGATTGAATTGGAGTCGTTGAAGCCTTTATTTCCCACCATAAATGCAGTTCTACAGCTTGGCGTATCGATACTCGTCAAACCGTATCGATACGGTCTCAATGAGGAAAGAGCTGTTGGCTTCTTCAGCTGATGCGTATCGATACGCTTACCTAGCGTATCGGTACAGTCCTGCAATGAAAAGACCGTTAGGAAAATGACCGTTGGGGTAGTTAGGCGTATCAGTACGCGATACACCCGTATCGGTACGCGACTAGCCGTTGGGCTATTTCAAAACACACCGTATTGATACGGCTAAGCGTATCGGTACGAGTTTTGGCTACTGGAAAAATTATGTAGTTGAAACCCTAAGGCGTATCGGTACGGTCCAAGACCGTATCGGTACGGGCACTTGAAAAGGTTGGTTTTGACTACTTTAAATGTACTTTAAAATCATTCCAAAGCCTTTAAAAACCCTTAAACATATTTTCAAGTTGTTTTTGACTAAAAATATATTTTAAATTCTTTCCAATTTAGTCCAAAATATTTTTTCAAATATTATATCAAAATATTAGTTCTACATGACTACGTCATATTTGGCGATGTTATTACATTTGACACATGTAGTCATCCAATTTTATTCGGCCCTTTAAATTTTATATTTGTAAATATATTAGAGTCCATAAAAGAGCCTATTTAAAAAAATAAAAAGAGTAGTCCATGAATAAAGGACCAATTGACCCATTTTATCTCATTTTTTATTAATGTATTTTAGCTTTTATCTTGCAGATCACACAAAATTATAACCATGTCAAATATGGGAAGATTACAAGAGATCCTGCTCGAAAAGTATGGAAAGTCAAGCTATATGAAAGAATTTCTCACTGTGGACTTATAGCAAATTTCCGATAGGATTCAAGCATTTTTCAATTACCTTTCCAACGTATCTTGAAACGCCTCAACTGGATGTCGTGAGCTCAAGATATACTCGTTTTACTGAAGACAACGCGTGCAAAAAATTATATACGGGTTCAATACGAGAATTTGATTTTATCACGAATTTTCAAATAATTTATTGATTATTTATAATTAAAATCAAGCTTAAACATTTCCCTATTGTTTTAACTCATTTCGAATTTTATTGAATGTAAGAAAAGAGTTTGATGCCCGAGTAATGTCATTATTCCCTTTCCAAGAATGTTGAGCATAAGAAGAAAATATGCTTTTTAGGGTTTTAGAATTTTTAGGTTTTTAGGGTTCCTTGAAGCCTATAAATAAGCTTCATTTCATTGTAATTAGACACAAAGAAAGAGAGAAAAAATAGAGATAGAGACAGATACAAGATTCATTCTTTGTAACAAACCATATTGAAGAGAAATAAAAAATACAGTCGATTTTTAGAGGTATTTTTTATACCAAAATTATATTCGATTTTAATATTCTATTTTGATTGAAATTGGAAGAAAAAAAGGGTACGTGTTCTCATCAAACCAAGCATGTGGAGGAGTTGTCAGCACTGAGAGGCGGTGCCGTCGCCACCATTGAAACCAGGAGCAGAAGCGGGAGGTGCCCACTTCCGCGAGCAACATCAGACATTCACGCATCGCGACAGACATGATGGCAAAAGACTGTCCATGACTCGAATCGTACCCCAGCTCCGGCGATATTACACTACATCCCCCACCGTTTACATTTCTTTACTTTAACTTTTTTATTTCAATTTCAATCCTTTATTTTTATTTGCTACAATTTAATACCCGTGTTACTTAATTTTTTGGTATTATTTAATTTAATCGGTAATTATGTAACCTAATTAAATTTAACTTTTTGTTATATAGTAATATAATAATTTCTATTAAAAATGACAAAAAGAAAATTTTTAAGTAAATTGACTAAAAGATATCATCTTAGGCTAGTTTCCCTTGTAATTTAATAATTAATAAGTTTTAGATGCTTAGTTAATTTTTGCCTTGTAGGTTAGTTCACTAACAATATAATTTAACTTAATGTCCTAGATTTATATTACTTAAATAATTTTTCTTTTGATAGTTAACTTGTTAAATTATTTAGAAAAGTAAAAATACTTTCCTTTAATTGTAAGTAGTTGTAAATAATATTTCTTAGATAATTTTTAGAAAAATAATTATACCTTCCCTTTATTGTAAGTAATTAAATAAAACCCCTTACATAATTTTTAGAGAAGTAAATATATTGTCCTTAAATGTAAATAATTAAATAAGGTCTTTTAGGATTAATTTCTTTAAACATATGCTTCCAAAAAATAATAATTAACTTTAAAAACTAAATCTCTCATAAAAACTGAAAAGAGTATAAAATATTTTAAAAAGAGATTTTTATTGCATCATAAAAATGAGATATTTTTTCAGTTAGGGTTAATTTGATCTTCCCCTAGCCGCTAGGGAATAATCGAAACTCCTATGCGAGACTATATTTCCAAATTTTAGGGATTAATACCTTAATCCCCTTGCGTCTTCGGGTTTCCTCAGCCGTGATCGAATTCGAGTCAAGTTTAGAACTTTGTAGATTTTTATATTAATCCTCGCATGCATTCATCTGGGTTATAAGGAAAATATTAGTGATCAAGTAAGTGTCATTCTGCGGGTGTGATGGGGGTGCTAATCCTTCCCCACACGTAATCGTGCCCCTGAACCCTTGATCTGGTTGGTTTTTAGGTTTTTGGTCTGCCTAATATAATAAAAGGGTCCGGTGGCGACTCCGTGGTTACAGCTTGGCGACTCCGCTGGGGATATTTTAAGAGGGCACAAGTTTTACTTGATCACGAATTATTTTCTTTAGTAATCCATTGCATTCTTGTTAGCATGTTTCTGTGCTTTAAACTATTTGCATCATAACATAAGCCTTCTACCCGAGCTTTATCAAACTTAAGTGAAAGAAAATAGCTATGCCTTCGTGAGTAACCCTCCACATTGGCTAGTGAAAGTCTTCCGGGGTCCAGAGTACTTATGCTTCCATGAGTAACCCTCTGCACGGGCACAACAAAACTGCATCCCCTCGAGCCGTGTTCAATTTGCAAGCCTGTGGTGGGCCAGAATCAAACATCTTATCCACCTTGGAGTAGGGGATAGGGACAGTTCGAGAACTTTTTCTAGATCCAAACCCACATGAATGTATGTTTTAAAAAGCCCACCCCATTAAGTCATGTGAAGCCACATGTTTTTATTGTTGATTCACTTTCTTTATCTTACTCTTGCATTTTATTTCAGTATTATTACATACTAAAACTTTTCTGTACCATATAGAACATACATCGCATTGCATCTAGTTGGTATTCTGAAACATCAAACAATTAGAGATCATGAGTGTTCGGGTTGCATTATCCAGTATCGAGGTCTTTTTTTGAACGTCGACGTCCGAAATAAGTTCTTAGAGTGTAACCCCCTTAACCCGGCCTAGACGCTTGACCCGAACTACGAAGATTACACGGGGAAAACCAAAGTCAACCCGAAAGTCAACCTTGATTAACGCCCCTTTTTTATTTAAATCTTTTCTAGATGCACATTAGGCCTATGTGAATACTCACGCATCATGGAAGAGAAAGGCACAGTGATCGGAAAACATTTAGGGACTCAATTGCATAAATTACGTGTTTAGGGACCAAAATGTAATTTTTGGAAATTAGAAAGAATTTGCCGATTTTAGGTTTACCAATATGAAATTAATCATGTTACATGCTTCTCTGTCAAGTTTCAGCTTAAAAAGACATCCCAAGCTCAAGCAATTGCATCCACAACATTCAGGACTAAAATGTAAAGCATGGAAACTTAAAACAATTCAAAACACATCCAACGATCGACTGTATCGGAACGCCCACCCTTCGTACCGAAACGCCCGTATCGAAACGGTGTTGACCATTTCGGTACTCGGGTATATTTCGAGACCGGTATCGAAACAGGCTTCACCAGTAGCCAAACTGTTTCGAAACAACTTCAACCGTTCCGGAACACTATGGCCATTATAGGCCCCCGTTTCGGAACAGGTGAGGGTGTTTCGATACACTTTGCCCAGTGACAGCAGAAATTGCTGGTTTTTGACCTTTCAAACCATTCATACAAACTTCAACGAGCATCAAATCACACCAGCAACTCATTTTGATACTAAGGAACATATTCAAGGTCTTTAAGCTAGAGCATGGCATCAAACACAAAAAAACACACAATCTAAAGGCATGCTCCCTAGTCTCAAAACCAAAATAGGTAACCAAACCTCAACCAAAACATTTAGGACCATTTACAACCTAAAAGTGCCATCACAAACATGCCACAAACGTAGGGAGTTCAAACATATCTCCCAAATACAACCTTGGTTTCCCATTGCCATATATCAACACTAGAGTGTGTAAAAACATCACCATACATGAGCTTTGCACTTCCTTGGATGTTCTTAACCTTCTTGCTGCCCGAAAACACCTCAATTATCTGTATTATTGGTAAAAGAGAGCGTAAGCACAATTTCTTAGTGAGGCATGCTCTAAAGAAACCAACACAATAATGCATTATCCAAATCACTTTCTCAAAAGCCTTTTTCTACAACATGCTCATTCTATCTCATGCTTGAAAACCATTCAAAGCAACTTCTCATTGAAAACACATGTACCTCAATTCTATCTCATGCATTCAAACCAATGCAAATCTCATGGCAAGCCATACCCATGCTTGTAAAACCAAAACATTTCATATACAAATCTCATATGCATTTCTCATAGAATAAATCATCTCATCAAAGGTACATGTGAATCAAAAGCATTTTTCATATATTATATTGGCATTTCACATCTCATTATTACTCGGATATGCGAACAACATTCTCTAACCACTAGACGCTTCCAGTGAAATCTCACATCACCGTACTCACTTGTCTAGTAACATAATTTCTGGTGGAATCTCACATCACCGTACTCATATGGAGGAATCTCTCATCGCTACAAAGCTTGGGTATTTCACCAAGTCCTACCCGATGGAATGCCCATCATCGGTTTTCTCCCTTTGGATTAAACCAAAGAGCACGTACGGATTTTTAGTTTATAGTGAACTCTCATCCTATTGATCGATCAATTATATCTGGTAAGTATCTCAACATCTATGCTAATATATTATGTCAAAACATCATCTCACCTACTGTTTTTCATGCAACATTTCTCAAATCATTCTCATCTCATTTCAAAATCATAACATTTACCATGCTTTAAAACAAAAGCTCAAATCTCAACTATGCAACATGTTATTTCATGAAATCATTTCAAGCATCATCTCATGCTACAAATCATGTATAAAAACAGTAGGAATTTATCTATCTCAAACCATGAGCATGTAAAAGCATTTTAGGGCAACCACCACATTTAAGAGAGCAATCTAGCCAATACTTACTTCCGGACTTAGGAAGGTGTTTCAGACCTTTCCTAAATCCCCAAACCTTGTTACTTGTCCCTCAAGGACTTCTAAACCATTCGCACTCACCGATTACGTTTCGCTAGCTCGCCCAAACGCTATCTAGGCTCTCGGATCAACACCAAAGGCGTCCGAGGATGTTTCCCCTGTTTTTAACACATAAGAGCATATGATTAATGCATCATCATGCATTGAAATCATCAGCCACACACCTAAACTCGCTGATCTACTCACAAACCACATTTCGGCTACCAAACACAACTGAAATCACCTCCAAACTCTTCCAAAACAAAGCCCGGCCAAGATCTACCACTTCTAAACATTTCTAAACATCAATCAACATCAAAAATCACCACAAACTCGTCCTTATACCTCCAGCTATAACAGAACACCAAAACCACCCCAAAAACCATCATTCTAGCATACAAAACTTAGGAATCCAAGCCTATTCAGGATTTTTTTTAATAAAACCTCATTTATAACATCAATTAACATCCAAAATACATTAGAAAACAACCTCAAAATAGAGCCTAACACTCAACCATGAAAATCACCATGTTCTCTTCAAAAACCTTGAGTTTTAATACAATTCCTTGTTTCTAACATTAAAGCAACTCAAAAATCATTAACAAAGGATTGATAACTTGGGAATTTCAGTAAATAACTGATCATTAGAGGAGAAGGACGATGCTTACCTCTAATGGCTGATTTCTCCTTGAATTGGGCAAGTTTTCTTGAAAATCCAATGTAAAAACAAGAGGTTTTGATGAGGAAAAGATTAGGAATCAAAAGGAGATTGAAATCTCATCAAAAGGAATGAAAATCAAAGGATAATTGCTGGAGGAAATGTGTCTGGCTGAAAAGAAATTGAGAGAAAATGAAATGAGAGAAAATTGATGAAAGGTAGTTATGAAAAGTCAAAGGTAGTTTCCTTTTAATTAATCTTTATTTCCCTTTAATTAAAACATTAATAAAATCACCCAAATTAAGAAGAAATCTGATAAAAAGCATTTTGGTAAAATTATCTCCTTAAGGATTCAAAGTTTCAATCCTTTACAAAACAGTCACTATTCAACTTTTGCAAAAACTGCGATTTGGTCACTACACCAAAATGTAGTATTTCCAAACCTTATTTTGTAAAATTGATTTCACCATAATCATTCATATAATAAATGAGGATTTTTAGATATTTTTCCATATTTTTAAAGCATCCCGAACTAGGTGTTCCCTAAACCTCCCTTTAAGATTCGAACCGTTCCCAACCGGTCCGACTCGAATTCTAAAACATCTAGGCCCAAATTTGGGGTGTTACATAGAGCTTCAGCGCAGTATGGAGACAATGTACAAAAGGAAACCACCATCGATCACATAAGCAAGTGCACATAGGTTTGCCTCACAACCATCTTCTAGGGCTGGTAACTGTTTAGGAAAGCCTAGAAGCCCAAGACCGAGATATATTCACCAAGAGGTACGAAGACATAACCCTCTTGCTTGGGGTAGAAATAGACGAGCCCATAATACTAGCAACGATTGAATTATGGGATCCAACCTATCATTGTTTCATCTTCAATCAGGAGGACAAGACCCCTACTGTAGAGCGTTTGGGTGTTCTCTATTTATGAGCGCAAGTGCACACTCATGTTAAGTTATAGTATATAAGATATCATCTCCCACAGGGATTGGACAACTTGATTCGAGTTGTAAGTCCTGCACAAGAAAAGTAAATGCACAATTAAATTGGATGTTTGAGGAAGAAAATAAAAAAAAAACACAAGTAATTTGTTGAGTTGTAATATTAGTTCTACATAATTGAAAAGCAAGTGATCAGATTGATAGAGAGGGCAGGGTTATGCTGCTGCTTAGTGTGAAATTGTGTTGAATAGGACAAGTCGTTTTGCGCTGCCAGACTCTGCTGCCTCGGCGGTAGATGACAGGTAGACTGCTGAGACCCTCTCGCTACCTCGGCAGGGGAATGGAACTGTGTCTCGGCGGCAAACTCGGCAGAACTACAAGGCTCGGCAGAGCGCTTCGAAAGTGACTCCGCTTATGTCTATGTCAGAGTTCTGTTGATGCCCACTGCAGATAATACCAGTCGCTGCGTGAATCGTGCAAAGACAACAATGTTGATTCGTCCACTTTTAGCCGCCTTAAACCCTTAACCTATGTCTAAGCCGGATTGATCGCACCGTCTATATATGAAATCATACTTACTCCTTTCGTGAGTTCGACACTCTCGATACCGAACAAATGTATAGAATTCAACTAATCTTTCGCCTTAATTGAAAACTTTGAAGAACATGGAATAAGTAAAACCTTGTAATTTTATTTACAAAAACAAACTTGAAATCCTAAGAAACCATTCTCACAACTAATTACAACATAACCCAAACCCAAGGAGAAAATTAGAACATGTCGGCGGCAAGAAAATCTAAGTTATTTTGAACTAGAATTACAATGGGTATATATAGGCATTAGCTAGGTCTAGTTTTTCTTGAAGTAGAAGTCTTCAAAGTAGCTTGTCACATTAAATGTGACTTTAAACTCTGACTTCTTTGAGTTGAATGTGGACTTTATCACGTTTCCTTTCTCCACAAGTAATCTCGAGAATCTCCTTCAGCAGCTCTTCCCGCTGCTACAGACGTCGAAAAATTGAGTTGGCAGCATCGATAGAATCATGATTTTCTACTCTACAGATCGCACTCCGGTTCTCCAGTCCATAGTCTGTTGTCTTGGGCGGTAAGGTGGGCGGCGGCAGTTACTCGGCAGTTGCTGTCTTTGTCTGGAACTGCATCAATACAACTCCTTAGTTTGCTCCCTCAGCATCACGTCCCCAGCTCCTCTTTTCCACTGTCAGCATCTAGTACCTAAAACTAAACTAAGCTAAAACAATATCTTTTCTTTACCAAATAAAAGATAATCTAGAAAAACATGGCAAAGTAAAGAAATATTGTAAAATGCAATGCATGGTCATAATTATGCCTAAAATGCACTAAAAAACAACAATACTATGAGATGGAATGTGTATGAAATATAGAACTTGTGGACGCTTTACACACCCCCAAACTCGAACTATTGTTTGTCCTCAAGAAATGCAACCTAAACATACTTGCCCTTATATTAACCAGAAAGAAAAACCTATTTTTGACTTGATTTTGTACCTCAAGACCGTGGCACATATATTAGATTAGTGAGGGGACTTAGCAAGAAAATAATTAAAAATTAATTTCTAATGCCAGTGCAGTGTGTGCAGGACTGTGTACAGGCTGAATATGCAAAATAACTAGATAAACAAAGATGATGTTATGATATATAAGGTTGCTGCCGAGACATCACAATTAAGCACAATATTTAATCATGGCAATGAGGGCTTCAACTTATCACAACTACTCTCCTAGGTTTGAAATTAAGATAGGAGCAAACTATAAAACCCCGAACCCATGGAGTAGAGTCATCTCGTGAAGACTTTTATTCACTCATTCTAATTTGTCCATCACTTCAAAATTTTCAAATTCATGGACTTTGATAGCAGCAGAGTGGCCTTGCACATGATTATTTCTAGAGCCTGTTGCGTGCACCTCTAGGGTAAAACAACATGATTCTTTTTTTTTCTAGGGTAAAACCCTGAAGTTGTCAAAGCCCTTAATAACGTAAATACGACGATACCCCAACAAGAAGTGAATCGTGAAGCACTCAATAGGAAGGCTCAAACCCATCTTCCAAGAACCTCGACAACTATTCTAGTGGAGTCTGGAGCATGTCTAGGCAACGATCAAGACATTGAAGTTTTGGACCTTGATGAGATGGCCGACAAGAGAAAGGCAGATAAGAAATTAAAAGATCGCTATGAAAACTAGAGGGAATTGTCAAAGCCATGCAAAGATACAATATTCACCGTGGCATAGACGCAATTGACCTCAGCTTTGTGACAGATCTGGTCATTCCCCCCAACACCAGGTTTTGAGAAGTACGAAGGAACTACCAGCCCTTCAGCATATTTGACTATGTACTGTAGAAAGATGTCCTACTACCTTGACAACGAGAAGTTTCTTATACATTGTTTTCAAGATAGCTTGTCTGGGTCTATCGCCCATTGGTACACTAAACTGAGCCGGGCCAATATAAAGACATGGATGGATCTGTTAAGCACTTTAATCAAACAGTATGACCACGTGACCGATATGGCCCCAAAATAGCTTGTGTTACAAGGGATGGAGCAAAGGGCCAATGAAAGCCTTCACCAGTATGCTCAGAGGTGGCGAGATGTGGCAGCCCAAGTCCAACCCCCATTGATGCAAAGCGAGATTACCCCAATGTTTGTGGAGACTTTAAATGGTCCTTTCTATGACCATATGTTAAACCATTCCATTGAGCGTGTAACCCCCTTAACCCGGCCTAGACGCGGGACCCGAACTAAGAAGTTTACACGGGGAAAACTGAAGTCAACTTGTTAAAGTCAACCTCGGTTAACGACCTTTTTTTTCTTTTTATCTTCTCTAGATGCACATTATTATCATATAAGTTCAGCAAAGCGATTAGGAGAAAACGATACAACTATCGGAATTTGATTAGGGGTTCAATTGCATACATTTGACTTATAGAGACTAAATTGTAATTTCTAGAAAATACAGGAACTTTTCAGATTTTAAAGTTACCAATGTTTAATTAGTCATGTAACATGCCAATAGGTCAAATTTCATCTCAAACGGATTATCCAAACTCAACCAATTGAACATGCAATATTCAGGGACCGAAATGCAACAATTCAAAACTTTAAAAAGATTCCAATAACTAAAATCAACGAGCCCATATGGTACGCCTTAGCATGTATCGATACGCAAAATGGCAGTAGCCAAAGTTGGCAAAAGGGTATCGATACGCTCAAGCTCGTATCGGTACGACCTTCAAACTTTTGCCTAGGCGTATCGATACGCGGGCAAATCGTATCGGTACACCTAAGTTGAAAACCCTGGATTTGGCCTTAGTGTATCGATACTCCTCCCCGAATATCGATACACATACCAGACTTGCACCTCTTATAGCCATTTAAACACATTTAACATTATCCAAACATGCTTAAAACATATATACATGTTATAAACAACTTACCAAACACATAAGCATCAACAATTAGCATAACATAATCATCAAGCATAACAAATCATGGTGAAAATATTAGCTACTCAAGCATGCTTTAGAATATAAGCCATAGCATAGCCAAAACACCATAAGCAAGGCCACAGCCCAATTAAAGACCACTTACAAGTCCAAAAACATAAACCAAACATGAATAAAGGGTTTAACACACCCAACAAACTAAGAGTAGAAATCCCACCCATTGCCTCTTATTACACTAAAGTAAAACCACATACATTGCTTAGCCAAATACTTGGATTTCCCCTTGCTTTCTTGCTGCCTCTAATGCTCAATTCTCTACATTGATGAAACAAATAAGTGTAAGCATATAGCTTAGTGAGGATCGCTAAAACCAAACATTCATCAATGCATTTTGTAAAACCAAAACATTATCCTTTGTCAACACATGCCTTCCTTTAAAACATGCTCTTTAAGCATCAATGCACTTTTAAAACCACATGCTCATAGCATCATTAAAATAACAGCAAAATCCTTTGCTCATGCTTAAACCAAACATCGCATGCATTCTAGCATAATTCCCAAGCACCACATGCTTAATTCATTTCTCAACATCATTATATTGGCTCCCAAGTGATCATTAACAAACCATATCAAAACCATCACAATGACAAAATTGGATACGCGGATTACAAGCGTTGTCCCACACGCTTCATACACACTACCGGACCCTCAAGGCTCACACACAGGATTAGACCATCAACCGTTGTGACACCCATGGTGGAGTTTAACGGTACAATCACAGCCCCTCAACACCACTCGACGATAGTTGTATAATTCCACTAACGAGAGTACGAGACACATACCACAAGATCCACACACAGGATTAGACCATCCACCGTTGTGATCTTAATCTCAATCGTTAAGGTACTTGGATGAAGTGTACGGTACAATCACAACCCCTCGACATTCAAGGCGACTTTATTCACGGTGCACCCAATCCTATATCTGGCTAACTATATCTGATTAAAGTAACCAAAAACCATCTCCATCACTTACCAATATAATCATTTAACATCATTATTCCACTGTTTTACAAGTATAAATCACAATGCCATTTTCACAAGCATAAATATGCTTAAACTCAAATGCATATATCTCATAAATCCAAGGATCACCTACCAAGTGCATCCTTAACAAAATGGCATTAAAAACCAGCATCATCAATGCTAAAAAATATGCTTTAAAACAGTAACTAAACAACATTTAATTCAAGTGCATTTTAATCTAAAACATAGAACATTCCGAGAGAGACTTCCGCTTTACTTACTCTTGAGTTTAGCTAAGTGTTTAAAATTACACTAAGCTCCCAAGACCATGCTCAAAGCGTTACAAAGCTGGAAATTCCATTTCCACTCACCGGTACGCGTAACCTCGCTCGCCGACGCGAAGATCACCCTTCCGAAGCCTCCAAAAATGCTTCGCTTGCTTCCGGATCAAGATCCCCTGTTTTTAGAGCATCAAAACAGAGATCCAAATGCATTAAAATGCATTTCAACACCAGCAACTAAACACAAACTCGTTGCTCACCAAAATTACACCAATTTACCTATCCAAAACAACCGAAAACTCACTCGATTGCTTCCTAAACCAAGCCCACCCAACATACATCACTTCCAACCATTATTAAACACCACAACACATCTAAAAACAACCTAAATCCTTCCTTATACCTCCAGCAAGCATAACACCATCAAAACACCTCAAAAACTCAATTAAAACCACCAAGAAACCCAAGAATCTCAAGGATTTCGGGATCTATATTATCAAAACTCTTTTTCAACATAATAATCAACTCAAAACCCAAATAAAATCAATCCAAAACAGAGCTCATCAATAACACTCTAAAAATCAAGATTTAAATCAAAATTTTGCAAGATTTTGATCTTGAATCAAAACTATAATAAAAACTCAGCTAAAATCAACAATTAGAAGTCAAAGATCTTGCGAAATTCAATAAAGAACCTAGATTGAAGGTTGAGAACGGGATTTACCTCCAACCCTTGCCTTCCTTAAGGTTTGACAAGTTTTTCCTTCACAAATCTTTAAGAACTTGAAGAGAATTCTTGGAAATGATTTAGAAATAAAAGAGAGAGTTTTTGAGATAAAAGAATTCTGGAGAAAGAGTTGAGAAAATGGTTTTGCTGAAAATGAAAGTTAGTTACGTGAAATGAAATCTCAATTTCCTATTTTACCAATTTAATTAAATAAAATCCTTTTTATTTTAATCATCCAAAAATCATTTTAAAACAAATGTCAAATTAAGGAAGGTGTAATTGCACCATTGCTCCCTAAATATTCTAAGATTTTTGACTCCTCTTTGAAATTGCATTTTCCACAGTTTTGAAACTTTACATTTTGGTCACCACCTAAAATGTATCACTTCCAAATCTTATTTTGTAAAATTGATTTGACCAACCCCTTAAACATGATTTTAGATGATTTTATCAATTTTTGCCATATTTTTATCCTTTCCCGATCCTTGATTACCCCAAACCACCTAATACGATTTGAACCGTTTCTAACCAGCTCGATCCGATGTCTAAAACATCTAGGCCCAAAACCAGGGCTTTACAGAGCGCTCCGCGAACATGGTCACGAGTGGAGAATTGATACTAGGATCCATCAAAAGCGAAAGACTCGATGAGATACTAGGTGAATATGACGGGCACCTACAACCTAAACTACTCGAACAATGAAATCTTGTCATGGGGCAAGCTTGGCTAGAATTCACTCATGCCTTCCAATAGTAGTGGTTAACAATTCGACAATAGAGGATTTTTCTATTGTTCCGAAATCATACCAAGAACCAACCCTTTTGCTTTTGTCCGCGAGCATTAGGGATCTTTTGTAAGGGATTCTATGTTATTTTACTTGTTTTAAAGATGCATTTCTTTATTTTTCTCAAGTGGAAAACATTCCATTTCTTTCATTCATTACATCCATTTCTCTTCCAAAACACATCTTTTTTGCAGGGCCCCCGTTATTGATTGCATGAATAATTGTCGAATCTAATCCCGTGATAGAGGAGAAACAAAAATAAGCTCAGGATCAATGGGAAAGATCCCAAATGAAAATTTCAAGATAATTTTCCTCTCAAACATTGTTGTTTAAGGTCTTTGGATTAAGTGATAACTCTAAAACATCTACCAACCGAGGACAACTTTTCTTTAAGATATCCATGTACGAGAGAAGATTTGACATTCCTTCATTTCCCTTCACAAAAAAGGAAAAAGTAGCCCTTGATGTCCCTTTTGAGCATGATATTTTTCTTTCAATTGAACCTAACTAAGGATCACTCCCCACACTAGCGGGCAAAAGTGATGAAAGTCTATTTTCATGAGAAAGGTGATTGGTTCTGACCATGCTATGAAGGTAACAAGAACGAGTACATTGGATGCAAGAAGCAACATGAGCAAAACAACATGTAGACCGAGATGGGTATCCAAAAAATGAGAAGAAAAAATAAGAAAAAAGAAAAAAAACTGTGAAAGGAAAATGTTGAAAATATCTCCATTAGAGGATGTTGGGTTTTTCATGCTTGATTTCCTTCAACTGTTCTTGCTCGCCAAGTGTGGAGATGTTGGATATTTGGGTGTTTTAGTGGGAGGTGAAAATTGGACAATAAGACACAAGGATTTATAGTGGTTCAACCTTCTAACTAGGGTCAACATCCACTACCTTAGCTTCCCACAAAGGATTTCAACAAATTCACTCTTTGAATTTCATCCCCTTTTCTCGGCTTAGGAGGAAACCGTTACAACGAATAAGCTAACTACCCTCAGCTTAATCAAACACTCTCTTACAAGAGAAATTCTTAAAGCAAACTTGAAATCCCTCTAATAGGTAATTGTTTGCATTGTAAAGCTCTCACCCAAAACCTTAACACTTGAGCAAATATAACAATGTTAAGCTCACTAGTGTTGTCTAAGAAAGGAATTTACAATTAAAGCTCTAGACACAATTTGTCATCATAATGTTATAACAATTGAAACATTAGTCATCTCTTGATGCTTGGAGGTCCCTTTTATACTCCCAATTGAGTTTGTAGACGTTGATGACCGTTGAAGTTGTTTTGGAGCCGTTTGAGCCTTATTTCCCACCATAAATGCAGTTTTGCAGCTTGACGTATCGATACCCCTTCAAATCGTATCGATATGGTCCCGATAAGGAAGTAGCCGTTGAGCACTTTAGTTGGTGCGTATCGATACACTTGCCTAGCGTATCGGTACGATCATGTAGTTTAAAAGACCGTTGGGAAATTGACCGTTAGGGGTAGTTGAGCATATCGGTACACGAACTAGCCGTTGGGTATTTTAAAGCATACAATATCGATATGGCAAGGCGTATCGGTACGAGTTTTGGCTACTGGAAAATGACTGTAGTTGAAACCTTATGGCGTATCGGTACGGTACCAGACGATATCAGTATGAGTACTTGAAAATCATGGTTTTGACTACTTTAAATGCACTTTAAATCATTCAAAAGCCTTGTAAAACCCTTAAACATGTTTTCAAGTTGTTTTTGACTAAAAATATATTTTAAATTCTTTTCAATTTAGTCCAAAACATTTTTCAAATATTATATCAAAACACTTAGTTCTTCAATCTCCCCCTTTTTGATATAATAAAACCAACTTGAAAAATTGTTTGGGATTCTCTCCCACTTTGTATTTAAAAATTTGAATAAGAGACTTAAAATTTGAATGAGATTAAAGCTCTCCCTTATTCTCTTGAAAAATCAATCTTTCAAACAAAATCTCCCCCTTTTTGTTATATCAAAAAGAATTTAAAATGACATTGGGCTCAAAATAACTTAGGAGGTAAAAAGAAAATTGACACAATTAAAAATTTGGTTTTAAAATTGGCCCCCTACTCAAAGCATCAAACAATGTTAGTCCAACATATATGATAATCTAGTTGAAATAAAAAATAAATCAAATTAAACAAATAAAATAACTAGATTTTTACCGCACTTGAAAACAATGGATGATGTGAAGCCTTCCTTCTTCAAGTGTTCTTCCTTGTGTGCATGGAGCTCCCCCTCAAATTTGGACTTGTTGATCAATCTTCATCACACCTAAACAAGACAATCAAGTGATTTTTGGTATCCAAATTGCTTTGGATCCATAGACATTAGTAGCACATAATTTTGTCCCCTTAGGAATCCATTTTTCAATTTCATCCCTTTTAGTTGAAGTACTTAGTCCTTTTGGGACCCAAATACTTCTAAAACATTTACCGTTCACAAATCTAGGGGCATTAGATTGTCTTACATAAAAAATTGATTTTCCTAAATTATTTTTCTTTTGAAGTTCATTGAAAATCAAATATTTTTCTTTCTTGAGATCATCAACTTCTTTATGATGATCTTTTTCCATTGTTTGCAGCAAGTTTTGTAAGTCTAAAACTTTAAGCTCAAAATCTTTAGTTTTTGCTTCAAGCTCTAAATTGGTTTTAGAAAGCAAATCATTTTCAGTTTTTAACTTTGAAATCAATTTCTTGTTTTTAGAAAATGAAGCCTTGAATTCAAACACCAATTCATCATAGGCTTCTTGTAACTCATCAAAAGAATATGAATTTGAACTAGACGAGTTAGAAGTTACCTCTCCCTCATTGAGGGCCATGAAGCATAGGTGGGCTACCTCGTCATCGGTGGAGTCTTCATCACTCCATGTCGCCACATATGCTTTCTTAGAAGATGATCCCTTTCTGTTGAACTTGTGGGAATCCTTCATCTTCTTCTTCGATCATGCTTGGATTTATCCATTTCGCTCTTCATGAACCGGGTGAATTTCTTGAAGAGATAGGCCATCTCTTCATCTTCATTTTCCTTCTCACTTAGTTCTACATGATGACATGTGAAGGAATTGAGAGCAACGACACTTGAGTTGATACCAAGATCTATGAACTTCTTCTCCCCCATATTTCTTATCTCTTCCTTCTTCTTCTCCTCTTCTTTGTCTTTCTTCATGATTTGGTGAGTGAGAAGTGACCCCATTAGTTCATCAAGCTTTAAGATCTTTAAGTTTTTGGCTTCGATGATGGCAGTCCTTTTTGAGTCTCATGACTCAGGAAGAGAATATATAAGCTTTCAGACAAGCTTTTCTTCCAAAATGACTTCTCCATAACCCTTGAGTCCATTGGTGATGGTGGAGAATCGGTGGAACATCTTCTCAATATCCTCTTCCGGATCTATTTTGAAGTTTTCATACTCTAGGTTGAGGAGGCCAATCTTGGTCTCCTTTACTTTGTTTGTCCCCTCGTATGTAACTTCGAGCTTGTCCCAAACTTCCTTGGCACTCTCGCAAGAAGACATCTTCTCGTAGATGTTGAGGCTAAGTGCACAAAAGATGAAGTGCAAAGCTTTGCAATTTAGCTCTATCTTCTTGCGGTCGTCGGCACTCCACTCCGCCTTACTTCCTTTTGTTATGAACGAGCCATCTTCAATGATATCTCAAAGCTTGTAGTCTTTGGATTTGACAAATAACATCATCCTCGTCTTCCAATAAGCATAATTAGTCCCATCGAAGAAGGGCTTCCTGTCGATGGATTGCGCTATTGAGCCGATTTTTTGAAAAGTTGATCGAGCTTGCCAGATCGCCTCAATAGGATGTTAATCCTCTTCAATTGAACCAAGATTTGATACCAATTGTTGGGTTTTTCGTGTTCGATTTCCTTCAACCGTTCTTGCTCGCTAAGTGTGGGGAAGTTGGATATTTGGGTGTTTTAGTGGGAGCTGAAAATTGGATAACAAGACACAAGGATTTATAGTGGTTCAACCTTCTAACCAGGGTCTACATCCACTACCTTAGCTTCCCACTACGGATTTCAACAAATTCACTCTTTGAATTTCGTCCCTTTTTCTCGGCTTATGAGGAAACCGTTACAACGATTAAGCTAACTACCCTTAGCTTAACCAAACACTCTCTTACAAGAGAAATTCTTAAAGCAAACTTGAAATCTCTCTAATAGGTAATTGTTTGCATTATAAAGCTCTCACCCAAAACCTAAACACTTGAGCAAATATAACAATGTTAAGCTCACTAGTGTTGTCTAAGCAAGGAATTTACAATTAAAGCTCTAGACACAATTTGTCATCATAATGTTGTAACAATTGAAGCATTAGTCATCTCTTGATGCTTGGAGGTCCCTTTTATACTTCCAATTGAGTTTGTAGCCGTTGAAGACCGTTGGAGTTGTTTTGAAGCCATTGGAGCCTTTATTTCCCACCATAAATGTAGTTCTACAGCTTGGCGTATCGATACCCCTTCAAACCGTATTGATACGGTCCCGATAAGGAAGTAGCCGTTGAGCACTTTAGCTAGTGCGTATCGATACGCTTGCCTAGCGTATCGGTACGATCCTGCAGTTTAAAAGACCATTGGGAAATTGACAGTTAGGGGTAGTTGGGCGTATTGGTATGTGATACAAGCGTATCGGTACGCGAACTAGCCGTTGGGTATTTTAAAGCATACCGTATCAATACGACAAGGTGTATCAGTACGAGTTTTGGCTACTAGAAAATGACTGTAGTTGAAACCCTATGGCGTATCGGTATGGTACCAGACCGCATCGGTACGGGTACCTGAAAATCATGGTTTTGACTACTTTAAATGCATTTTAAATCATTCCAAAGCCTTGTAAAACCCTTAAACATATTTTCAAGTTGTTTTTGACTAAAACATATTTTAAATTCTTTTCAATTTAGTCCAAAACATTTTTCAAATATTATATCAAAACACTTAGTTCTTCAGAGGAAGCACCAAGTTGAAAAGTAGAGGTTTTCAAGAAAGCATCGTATGAACCATGTGTCAGTTGAAGATTATCGAAGCAAAAAGAAAGAGATGAATTCTAGGATGAAAACCCAAAAAGGGCAGTCTAGAGCAGTCCATAAAGGAAAAGAAAAAAGGAAGTTAATAAAGCAATACAAAGCAGGGAATTTATCAAGAAGAATTGATCCTTGGTTTAATCACCCTCAAAAACTTATTTGGGCCTATATGTCCTTTCTTTTGTAATCCTGAACCTTAGCCACATTACAAGCGTTGAAAGACCATTTTGATCATATAAGGATATCTTAAAAGAGGAGTTTGTTTTCAGAACACATCCCGCCTAATTGAGTTCACCTTTTCCAAGGACTTCAAAACTTCTAATGTTTATTTGAGATTAGAAAAGATGGAAAATGAATTTGGGGGAGTAGTGAGTCAAAGAGAGCCACCTAAATGGGTAGAAATTAGGAACGCTATCCGGTCGATGGGTTCATGAATCATTCATGCTATGAATTCGGCGGTATCTAACTTTGTTTCTTGATTTTACCTTTTCCATGTTTTCCATGACTTTTAAATTTCCTTTAAATTTTCATTTCAAGTTTTTACCTTGTTTATTCACAAGAATCTTACAAGTATATTAACATAGATTCATGAAAAAAAACAAAAGATTTATTGGTATGACTTCCAATTGTAAGGATCCAAAAGTAAATGTTCATACTCATGTGAAGGAGGCGTTGCTGAATATGAAAGAATTCATTCACCGGTGAAAATGGAGATCAAGAAGTGGTGTAGCCATCATCAAGAGATAACTCGATCACGTTGAAGATAGCTGAGCCCAAGGTCGAATGGGGCATTACCTCGTATAAAGGGCACGAGTGTTAGATCTCAAAAATGCAAGAGCGAGGCAGAGTTCCCTCTACGAGCATGCCATGATAGGATGCCTAAGTCCAGCCAGATTGAAAAGGTCAGAAGGAGTTCCTCCCAAAGCCTTTAGTAGTGGGGCATCAATACCCGTAGAATGACAAGATGAGTTCACATGTGAACATACAATATGTGAAGTAGAAAGCAACTTGAGCAATGAAGAGCTCAGAAAGTTCAAAGTTCTAGGGTAATAGCTTTTTAGGACATGAAGATTGAGTTGACTCCTCAAAAGGCAGAACTAAAGTAGAATGAGCTGAGCGAGATTTAAGAAACAGATCATAAAAGAGAATTACACGCATCATGAGCTTACATGCATCTTTGTGTTACATGCATTACGAGTTTACACGCGTCTTTGCATTACATGCATCATTTGGACTATATCATGAGGATGAATCAGCCTAACTAGAGAAGATGGCTAATCAAAAAATAATAAAAAATTGTTTTTCTATCGCTTCTTAAGGACATTTCTCGTAAAATATATCATGTATTCATGAGTTAGGCACCCCTAAGAGCATGCTAACTCGTCACAATCATAGCATTTGTTGCATTTTGATAGAAAAACAGGGGCAAGACAGCCCACGCCATTTTTCAAAGGAGGTCATATTCGCAAGACACACTATGTCATTTTAAGGGAAATACACCCCATATGACTTCGAATGAGAAAACCTTTAAAGCCTATTAGTTCAGGCTCATGGTGACTGGAAACCCTTAAGGCCTATCCGTTCAAGCCCATGAAGAATGGAAACATTTTTTCCAGCATATGGCCTATCCGTTCAGGCCCATGGAGAATGGAACTTTATCGATTCAGTGCCCCTAGGGGCGAGAGTCACCCTTACTGATTTAGTGCCCGCAGGGGCGAGAGTCACTTTACCATTTGTTGAAGAAGAAGATCAATTTACCGACTCAATATCCACATGGATGAGAGTCGTATCGCCATTTAAAGTCATTTGATTTGTTCATTGTCGTTTCGGAGGAATATGACATTGGAAGAACCGCTTGGTCCATTGCCGCTTAGGAATGACAGGCTGGTTTTATTCGATTTGTTTGTGCCGCTCCGGAGAAGCATGTCTTTTTACTTACTAAAGTCATTTGATTTGTTCACTACCGCTTCGAAGGAATAGGTCATTTGAAGAATCTCTTGGTCCATTGCCACTTCGAAATGGCACGCCAATTTTATACGATTTGTTTCTGCCACTCCGAAGAAACACGTCTTTTAACCGACTAAAGTCATTTGATTTGTTCATTGCCACTTCAAAGGAATAGGTCATTTGAAGAATCGCTCGGTCCATTGCCGCTTCAGAATTGCACGCTAGTTTTATCTGATTTGTTTCTGCCGTTCCTGAGAAACAAGTCTTTTCACCGATTAAAGTCATTTGATTTGTTGACTGCCGCTTCGGAGGAATAGGTCATTAGAAGAATAGCTTGGTTCATTGCTGTTTCAGAATGGCACACAAGTTTTATCCGATTTGTTTCTGCCGTTCCAGAGAAACAAGTCTTTTCACTGACTAAAGTCATTTGATTTGTTCACTGCCGCTTTAGAGGAATAGGTCTTTTGAAGAATCGCTTGGTCCATTGCCGCTTCGGAATGGCATGCTAGTTTTATCCGATTTGTTTCTGCCGCTCCGGAGAAACATGTCTTTTCACCAACTAAAGTCATCACTACTGCTTAGGAGGAATAGGTCATCTGAGGAATCGCTTTGTCCATTGCTGCTTTGGAAGGACAAGTCAGTTTGTTTCTGTTGCTCTGGGGAAACGAGTTGCATCATTAGAAGAAATGTCATTTGAATCATTCAGTGCCGCTTCGAAAGAATGAATCATTTGAAGAAATGCTCGATGCCACTTTGGAGGAACACATTGTTCAACCAACTTGGCTGGAAAAAATCAGTGTGTAACTCCCCGATTTTGGGATTAGGAGTTAGCCGAGTTCGGCTAGGAGGTTCGAGTGGACCGGTACGAGCAAGTTATGCTAGTTTCAGATTAAATTGAAATAAATGGTTTTTGAGAGAGATAAAATATGGAAATATATTTTATAATCTTAAAATAATGTTTTAAAGGTTCTGGAGAGTTCAATTTGATGAAATTAGACTGATTTAATTGGTATTTTGAAAATGGTGACTAATTTGTAAAAATTGCAAAATACGTTTTAATGACTAAATTGAAGAGGGCCAAAGCTTAGAATCCTTAGAGAGCTATTACACCAAGGTGTTATCAGTCTTTTCCCTTGATTTTGTGTTTTTAAAAGATTTAATAATTGATTTATTAAATGGGATTTGATAAAAAGGATTTTAAAAGGCAAAACATTTTCTTACGTAACTACTTTTCTCTCAACTTTCCCATCAGCCAAACTATCTTTTCATCGCTAAAATCTCTAGAGATTTATCTCTTTTCATCCATTTTTGATTTCTAAATGATTCTCATGGATTTCTACATCAACGAACTATGGATTTCTTGGAGGATTTCTTCTAAATCATTGCAAATCAAGGGGAAAAGCTTGTGTTAGAGGTGATATTTCCTTTCTCTTCTCTAATCAAGGTTCTTTAATGAAATTTCTAAGTTTTTGGCCCTCTAATTATGTTTAATAACAAGATTTTATAATTTAATTGATGAAAATGGCTAAATCAAGCTTTGGAAGATGATTTCTCAAGATTTTCGTAATGGTACTATTTTGATTGATTTGAAATTGATTTTAATCATGTTTTGGATGTTAAATGATATTGAAATAAAGGTTTTATAATAGTAATCCCGAAATGAGTTGGATCTCTAATGGTTAGATTGTTAGATTTGGGGTTTTTGTGGTGTAAAAGTGAAATATGAGTTGCTGGAGGTATAAGGATGTAGTTAGATTGTTTTTTGATGTTAATTGATGTTTTAAAATGGATGGAAGTGATAGGTTTTGGCTAGTCTGAGTTTGTAGTGTAATCGAAGGTGTTTTCGATTGTTTCGGATAGGCGTTTTGGTGTTTTTGGGTAGAGCAATGGGGTAATTTTGTTTGCTAGAGATAAACATAAGAGAACGTACGGATGCAATCAGTGAAGGTCCGTGAGCTTTGATTGCTTGGATTCGCGTCGGCTAGTCGAGGTTTTGCATGTCGGTGAGTGAGAATGTGAATTTTAGTTTTGAAAGCTTTAAAAGATGATTTGGGAACTTAATGGTAATCTTGAAATGCTTAACTAAGTTCGGAAGTAAGTGAAAGGATTTTTCTCTCTCGGTTGTGCTATTATGTGTTGATTTATGCACTATTTTGAATTAATGGTTTTACCTACTATTAAAGCATGTTTAAAAGAATGTGGTTACTGCTTTTAATGATGTGATGATGAAGGATGCACATGGTAAGTGATCCTTGTAAGTATATGACATATACTTGTGATTTTAAGCATGGTTTAATGCTTGGAAATGTGATTTATTGATGATGCTTTGAAAATAGTGAGGTATGTATTAAATGTGAATTATATTGGCAAGTGATGTTGTGAAATGATTTATAAATGATATCGGATATAGTTAGCCGGCTATAGGATTGAGTGCACTATAAAAAGTCGCCTTGGATGTCGAGGGGTTGGTGTCCCGTGTCCCCGTCCAAGTACCCTAATGATCAAGGAGGTTGGTGTCCCGTCTCTCGTTAGTGGTTAAACATCTAACCAATGATAGGGTTGGTGTCTTTGTGGGTTGTAATTGTACCCGATTGATAGAGTACCTATGGTTTTGAATGTACCAATTCCGGTTAAGATGGCTTGAAGTGTCGGGTAGACACTTGTTGTAAACCGTGTATCCGATATGAGGTTTTGATTTATGAACTTGTTTAATGATCACTTGTAAGCCAATACAATTGATAATGTATCATGGAATGGTTTATGTTGCATAATGTGGTTTATGCATGTTTTGTAACGCCCCAGATTTGGGCCTAGAAGTATTTGAGGTTGACTCGAGGTTCGTAGGACCTAGACTAGAGATTCTAGTTTTCGGGAGCGGTTCAGGGAAACTAAGGTTCGAGTTATGATAAAAATATGTGAAAATGATTGAAAATCATTATTAATTATATAAATGATTTTGGTAAATTCAATTTTAATAAAAGGACTTTGGAAGTGTGACATTTTGAGTTAGTGACCAAAACATGATTTTTACAAAGCTGTTTTAGTGACTGTTTTGTAAAGGGATTGAAACTTTGAATCTTTAAAGAGTTATTTGACATACTTGTTTTTATCAGATTTTCTCTCAATTAGGATCATTTTAAATGATTTTAATTAAGGATTAAAAAGGATTTAATAAAGGGAGAGTTGATTATTTCATTAAAAATTATTTTACGTCATTTTCTCTCATTCTATTTTCTCTCAAAGTTTTCCTCCAGCCAAACACTCTACATTTCCAAGAAACTTGAGGTAAAGCTCTTGATTTACAAAGCTTTTGATTTCTAAAGGATTCTTTAATCTTGATTTATAAAACCTTATTGTTTTTCCGTTTGATTTTTCAAGAAAAACACATCCAATTAAGAGAGATTTCATCCATTAGAGGTTGGGTTCGTTCTTCTCCTCTAATGATAAGTTCTTTACTTGGTTTTTATGCCATTGGTTTTATGCCATTATGGCTTTAGGTTTAGTTTGAAACACTAACCTAAATTCGAATGTAAGTTTGAGATGTTTTGCTCTCGTTTCTTGGTTTTTATGCCATTGGTTTTATGATCATGCTCATGTTTTGAAGATAGAATTACACCTACTGTTTTATGCATGTTTTGAGAAATGATATGATGATTTACATGATTCTATGGGATAGATGTGTTATTTCAAAGAGATAGAATTTATTGAGAAAATGCTATGCATTGTTTATGCTTTTGAAATGGGATGAGAATGATTTATAATGATGCATTGAAAAACAATAGGTAATTATGTTTAAAATGAGTATATTGGCATGAGATGAGATTATTGTTAACATATATAATTTGTTGACCAATAGGATGAGAAGTGTGGCGATGAGAGATTCCACCATGGTAGGTCTTGATGATTCCATCAAGCTTTGTGGCGATGAGAGATGCCGTCCTGAGAGACCGGTGATGTGAGATTCCACCGGGGTAGGACTTGACGATGTGAGATTCCGTCAAGCTATCCACATATCTGAGTAATGTTTCTAAATACCAATATATGAGAATCACATGTACCTTGTTTATAAATGATTTAAATGAAATCAGATTGCATATGAGATCATGTTTTGAGATATGCTTTTATGAGATTCAAGCATGTAAGGCTTTGCCTTGAGATTTTGCATTTTGATGAATGTATGAGATAGATGATACAAGTGGTTTAAATGATGTGGTTTTGCTTTGAAAATGATTTCAAGCATGAGACAGAAAGAGCTTGATGAGATAGAGATTTCTAAATGAGAAATGGTTTTAAAATTCATTGTTATTGTTTGTTTGTTTGAGCATCCCTCACTAAGCATTTGTTCTTACGCTCTCTTTTTCCAACAAGGAAGAGAATTAGCATATTTGGGCAATAAAGAGGCAAGAAGTTTTCCAAGGAGTGGGATTAAGCTCAAGGATGATTTTACATTTACCTATTAGTAATAATGGTTGGCAATGGGAGGATGCCTTTATGTTTTGGGAGATATGTTTTGAAACTCCATGTTTTGTGGCAAGTTTGTTTTGCCTTTAATGACTTGTAAATGACTACTTGTTGGTTTATGCCTTGGTTTGTGTTTTGACACTTGAGTGGTTATTTTGCATAGGTTGCATGCCTATATATTCCTTTGTTGCATATTAACATGTAATGATGTTGATTCTGCCATGTATGATTGTGGTTTAATGTTTAAATATGTTGTATGCATGTTGGAATGGTTTTGTCTGGATTAAAGTGTGAAAAACCAGAAAAAGTTTCATTATAGGCCTAGGTGTTTCGATACACTCGAGCCTGTACCGAAACGGTGAGCCTGAAATGGCTCAGGGTTTTGAAATAGGAGGAAGCGTTTCAGTACATTTTTCTACTGGAATAGCATGTTCCGAAACACCCTTGAAGATGTTTCGATACGGTCTCGAGCTTCGAGACGCTCGAACCTATTTTGATATGGCTGTTTCGATACAGGGCAACATGTACCGAAACGGCAAGTTGTTAAGGTAGTTATTGGAATCTTCTGAAGTTCTGTTTCTTTACGTTTTAGTCCCTGAATGTTGTGGATGCTATTAAACGAGAATGAATGATTATTTTGAGCTGAGTTTTGATAGAGATGTATGTAATATGATTAATTATAGGTTGGCAACTTAAAAAGTGAGGAAGTACCTACATTTTGTGTAAATTACAAAATGGTCCCTAAAGTGTGTTTGTATGCAATTGAGTCCCAAATCATTATCTGTTTGTATTGCAAATCGTTCCGTTGTGATGTTTATCACTTAGGATCATAATGAGCATCTAGACAAGATAATATGAAAAAATAGGGTCATTTACGGAGGTAAACTTCCTGGTTTACTTCAATATTCCCCGTGTGACCCGTTCGGTTCGGTCTTTCACCCAGACCGAGTTGAAGGGGTTACATTTTTTGGTATCAAATCCAGGTTTTGAAAGAATTGGGAGGTAAGGTTGATGTGATATTGTTACTTGGTTGATTTCTTAATGAATGCTATACACGGTGGGTGATTATGTCATGTTTTGATCATTGTTTGATCTGTGTGAGATGCATGGGAGAGTATTGGGGTAATCTAGGTAGGTGTTGGAATTGTGGATCACGATGACATATGAAGCTTGATTGTGCACAACCGGTTAGAGATGGAAAAACTCCGATTAGAGCTGCTAAGCCACAGAGAGGCTGTGGGCGCAGTCGTGGTAACTTTCAGTGTAGAGATGATGGGTAGAGGAATGTTGCTCATGTCGTTGTTGTTCAGCATGAGGGAGGTGGACTGGCTAGGGTGTATGCACACCGAGAGGGAAGGAATGACACGGATGTGATCTCAAGTAGCTTTACTTTTCCATGTTTGTCATTATTTTGTTGATTGATTCTAGTTCTACTCATTCATACATTTTGCGTGAGCATGCACAAGTGCTTGGTTTGCCTGTTGAGTTGTTAGATATTGGTATGCGTGTAACCGGTTCTTTTGGTGAAACGATTGTCATGAGGAAGTTGTATAGGAGACATCCTTTGTCTGTTCAAGGTCATGTGTTTGAGGTTGATCTTATAGAGTTGCATTTCTATAGTTTTGATGTAATTCTTGGAATGGATTGCGTATTTGAGCATAGGGTTGTGGTTGATTTTGAGACCAAGCGAGTTTCGTTGAAACTTGCTGATGATTATGAGGTGGTAGCCTTAGGTGAAGCTTTCCTGGGTTATGTGATCAATCCAAGTACAAAGGAGGTGCGAGTACATGACATACGTACAATTTGTGAGGTTCCCGTTGTATTTCTAAAAGAGTTTCCTGGTTTGCCACCGAATAGAGAGGTTAAGTTTTGCATTGAGTTGTATAAAAATACGACTCCAGTGTCTATTGCTCCCTATCGAATGGAACCTAAGGATTTAAAAGAGTTGATGACGCAGTTGCAAGAGTAGCTTGATCGAGGTTTCATTAGGCCTGGTGTTTCACCTTGGGGTGCATCGGCTTGTTTGTAAGGAGGAAAGATGACACGATGCACATGTGTATAGATTATCTTCAATTGAACAAGTATCTTTTTCCAAGGATTGATGATCTTTTTGATCAGTTTCGAGGTGCTTCGATGTTTTCTAAGATTGATATGAGATCCGAATATTACCAGTTGAAGGTAAAAGATGTGGATGTGCCTAAGACTGCTTTTCGTACAAGGTACGAGCATTATGAGTTTTTGATGATGCCTTTTGGTTTGACTAATGCCCCTACTGCATTCATGGATATGATGCATCTTGTGTTCCATGAGTTTTTGGATAGGTTTGTGGTTGTATTTATCGATGATATTCTCATGTACTCTCGTACCGAGGAGGATCATGATAAGCATTTGCAGATTGTGCTGCACGTTTTGTTGGAAAATCAACTTTATGCCAAGTTGAGCAAGTGTGAGTTTTGTATTAAGGAAATTGTTTTCCTTTGTCATGTGGTATCGGCCGAAGAGATTAGAGTTGATCCTCAAAAGGTTGGAGCGGTGATGAATTGGAAGTCACGTAAGTTAGTTCATGAGGTGCATAGTTTCCTTGGTTTGACGGGATACTACTGTAAATTTGTGGATGATTTTTCAAGGATTGTTGCTCCTTTGACAAAGTTGTTACAAAAATATGTTAAGTTTGAGTGGACGAAGGTTAGGCAACAAGCTTTTGAGAATTTGAAGGAAGCGTCGACACAAGCTCCTATCTTGATTCAACCTGAATCGGGTAAAGAGTTTATGGTTTATAGTGATGCATCCTATGTTGGTTTGGGATGTGTGTTGATGCAAGAAGGTAGGGTGGTAGCTTATGCATCTCGACAGTTGAAGGTGCACGAGCATAATTACCCTACACATGACATCGAGTTGGCTGCGGTGGTGTTTGCCTAAAAATTTGGAGACTTACCTTTACGGTGAATAGTGTTCGGTATACACAGACCACAAAAGTTTGAAGTACTTGATGTCCCAAAAAGAGTTGAATCTTAGGCAGCGAAGGTGGCTAGAGTTTCTTAAAGATTATGACTTGACGATTGAGTACCATCTAGGGAAGGCTAATGTTGTAGCCGCTGCCTTGAGTAGAAAGGTGGCTGTAGAGTTAAGGGCGATGTTTACTTGGTTGAGTGTATCGCTAGATGATGGTTTAGTGGTTGAGTTACAAATGAAACCCTCGTTGGTGGAGGTGATTAAGAAGAAGCACTTGTTGGATGATTCGTTGGTATCACATGTTTAGAACATTGCGGAAGGAAATCCAACAAACTTTTGTTTCAATGATGATGGTGTTTTGTGTTTTAAGAGTCGAATAGTTGTACCTGATGATATTGAGCTGAGGTGCACTATCTTGACTGAGGCTCGTAGCAGTCCTTTTGCTATGCATACTAGTAGTACAAATATGTATCGTGAGTTTAAGGATGAGTACTTTTGGGTTGGCTTAAAGAAGGATGTGGGTGATTTTGTTAGTAAGTGTATGGTTTGTCAACGAGTTAAAGCTGATCATCAATTTCCTTCTGGATTGTTGCAACCATTGAAGATTCCAAAATGGAAATGAGAGAGAATCACCATGGATTTCGTGACGGGTTTTGTAACCCCCTTAGCCAGGCCTAGACGGTTAAACCGAACTACGAAGATTACACGGGGAAAACCAAAGTCAACCTGAAAGTCAACCTTGATTCACGACCTTTTTTTTCTTTTTAATCTTGTCTAGATACATATTAACCCTAAGCGAGTACTCATAAAACATATTTGAGAACGGCACAACGGCCGGATGACATACAGGGACTCAATTGCACTAATTACAAGTTTAAGGACCATTTTGTAATTTCTAAAAATCAGAAGGTCTTTACTGATTTTAATGTTACCAATATGAAATTAGTCATGTTACATGCTTCACTGCCAAATTTCATCTTAATTGAACATCTCAAACTCAAGCAATTGCAACTTCAACATTTGGGACTAAAATGTAAAGCTTGCAAACTTCAGCACCATTCAAATCTGAGCCCAACGGTCACCTGTTTCGGAACACCCACCTGTTGTATCGAAACGCAGGATCGAAACAGTGTTGACCGTTTTGAGACGCGGGTTGGTTCCGAGACCAGTTCCGAAACTAGGCATTCCAGTAGCCAAATCGTTTCGAAACATCCCTTAGCGTTTCGAAACTCGAAGGCCATTTCAAGCCCCCGTTTCGAAACACTAGGGGGTGTTTCAATACGGTTTGCCCAGAAACAGTAGCAAATGCTGGTTTTTCATGCATAAACCCGATCAAACACATCCAAAAGACTCCCCAAGCATATCAACAAGTCATTAAACATTTAAGGCACATATCTAGAGCCCCTAAACACCTTCATAGCATCAAACAAGAAAATTCATAAGTCTAGAGGCGTGCATCCTAATATCCAATCCAAATAGGGAAAACAAACCTCCAAACAAGCAATTAAGGCCATTTACAATTCAAACCAACCAAGGCAAACATGCCACAACCTTAGGGAGTTCAACACATCTCCCAAAACAAAACTTAGATTCCCATTGCCAATTAATCAAAACTAATAGTGTATGAAAACTTCACCATACGTGAGCTTGGATTTCCTTGGATGAACTTAGCTTCCTTGATGCCCTTAAACACCTCAATTATCTGCATTATTGGTAAAAGAGAGCGTAAGCATAATTGCTTAGTGAGACATGCTCTAAAGAAACCAACACAATAATGCAATTTTAGAAAACACTTTCATCAAAGCTTTTAAACCACATGCTCATCTCTTTCTCATGCTTGATAAACTTTCAAAGCAAAACTCATTGAAATCACATGTACCTCCATTCTATCTCATGCATTAAAACCAATGCAAAACTCATGGCAAGGCCATCCACATGCTTGTATTGTCAAAGCATTTCTAAACAAAACACATATGCATATCTCATAGAATAAATCATTTCATCAAGGTACATGTGTAACAAAACCATTTAATCATTTATATTGGCATTTAGCATCTCATCAATACTTGGATATGCGGACACATTTCTACACTAGACTCTTCCGGTGGAATCTCACATCACCGTACTCACTTGTCTAGCAACAACTTCCCGTGGAATCTCTCATCACCGTACTCACATGGCGGAATCTCTCATCGCCACAAAGCTTGGGTATTTCACCAAGTCCTACCCGACGGAATGCCCATCATCGGAAAATCTCCCTTTGGCTTAACCAAAGAGCATGTACGAATTTTTAGTTTATAGTGCACTCTCATCCTATTGGTCGATCAATTATATCTGGTAAGTTTCTCAATATCTATGCCAATGTAATGTGTTAAAATATCTTCACATCTACTATTTTTCATGCAAAAAAACTCAAATGTTTTCTCATCACTTTTCAAATCAATAATCATACTTTGCTTTAAACCAAGAGCTCAAATCTATTCAATGCATCATGCCATCTCATGACAACTCTACAAGCATAATCTCATGCTTCAAAACATGCATAAAAACAGTAGGAATTTAACAATCACAAACCATGAGCATGTAAAAGCATTTTAGGGGCAAACACCACTTTAGAGAGATCAAAACAAGCCATACTTACTTCTGGATTTAGGAAGGTGTTTCAAACCTCTCCTAAATCCCCAAACCTTGTGTTTTTGTCCTAATGGACTTCAAAACCAAACGCACTCACCAATTTCGTTTCGCTTGCTTGCCGAAACGCCGATTAAGCCTCCGGATCAACTCCAAAAGTGTCCGAAGATGTCTCCCCTGTTTTAGACACATCAAATCAGAGGATTAATGCATCACCATGCATTGAAATCTTCAGCCAACACTCATAAACTCGCTGCTCTACCTAAAACCAATATTTCGGCTACCAAACACAACCGAAATCACCTCCAAACTCTTCCAAAACTTAACCAAGCCAAGATCCATCACTTCTAATCACTTCTAAACATCAATTAACATCAAAAACAACTCTCAACTCGTCCTTATACCTCCAGCTATAACAGAACATCAAAAACACCTCAAAAACCACCATTTTCATAAGCAAAAACTTAGGAAAAACAACCTATTCGGGATTGGATTGATAAAACCTCATTTCTAACATCATTTAACATCCAAAATACATTAGAGAACTACCTCAAAACAGAGCCCAATCAATTACAACGAAAATCTTCAAGATCTCTTCCAAAATCTTGAGTTTTAAGCCAAAATCTTGTTTCTAACATTAAAACCATTTATAAAACTTTAATAAAGGATTGACAACTTGGGAATTTCAGTAAAGAACTGAGTATTTAGAGGAGAAGAACAAGGTTACCTCTAAATGGTGATTTCTCCTTGATTTGGGCAAAATTCCATGAAAATTCAATGTGGAAATCAAAAGGATTTGTTGCAAGATTGATTAGAAACCAATAGGTGATGGAAATCTCATCAATTGAAGTGAAGATCAAAGTGATTTTTGCTGGAGAAAATGTGTTTGGATGATAGGATTTTGAGAGAAAAAGGAATGAGGGAAAATTAGAGAAAGGTAGTTATGAAAATCCAAAAAGTAGTTTTCTCCTTTCTTTTATTTAATTAAACATTAATTAAATCACCCAAATTAAGGAAAAATCTGGAGAAAAACATTTTGGGTAATTAGCTCCTTAAAGATTCAAAGTTTCAATCCTTTACAAAACAGTCACTACTAAACTTTGCAAAAATCGCATTTTGGTCACTACACCGAAATGTAGTATTTCCAAACCTTATTTGTAAAATTGATTTCACCACTCTCTTAAATATATTAAATGAGGATATTTAGATATTTTTCTATATTTTTAAAGCGTCCCGAACTAGGCTTTCCCTAAAACCTCCTTTTATATTCGAACCGTTTCTCAGACCGGTCCGGTTCAAACCCTAAACTTCTAAGCCCAAAATTGGGGGTGTTAAAAGTTTGCCTTTGACACCGTCAAAAAGGAATTCCATTTGGGAGATTGTTGATCGTTTTATGAAGCGTACACATTTTCTAGCGGTGCATACTACGTATACGCTAGACAAGTTGGCAGATTTGTACATTTCTGAGATTGTGAGGTTGCATGGGGTGCCTAAGTCCATTGTTTTGGATCGAGATCCACGCTTCACAGTGAGGTTTTGGGACTGTCTTCATCACGCGTTGGGTACGCATTTGAATTTCAGTACTTTGTATCATCCTCAAACGAATGGTTAGTCTGAACGAGTTATCCAAGTGTTGGAGAATATGTTGAGATGTTGCATCCTTGATTTCCAAGGTTTTTGGGAGAAACATTTTCATTTGTTTGAGTTTTCTTACAATAATAGTTATCAGGCGGGCATTCAAATGGCTCCTTATGAGGCCTTGTATGGAAGGAAGTGTAAAACGCCTCTTTGTTGGGCGGAAGCGGGGCAGAAGTTGGTTTCTTTGCCTAATGTGCTTAAGGGCAATATTGTGGGTAGAAGTAGGTTTCTTTGTTGAAAACAGCTTCAGATCGGTAAAAGTCTTACGCAGATTTGAAGCGTAAGGAGGTTGACTATACTGTGGGAGATAAGGTGTTTTGAAGGTTTCACCTTGGAAGAAGGTGATGAGATTTGGCCGGAAAGGCAAGTTGAGTCCGAGGTTTATTGGACCATATGAGGTGCTTGAGCGTGTTGGACCTGTTTCTTATAGGTTGAGGTTGCCTTCCGAGTCGGAGAAGATACATGATGTTTTCGATGTATACATGCTTCAGAGATATAGATTGAATCCGTCTCATGCTATGCCTGTTGAGGAGATTGAGTTGAATCCAGATTTTTCCTATGATGAAGAATTGATTGAGATCTTAGATTCAGTCACTAAGGTTCTTTGTGGTAAGACCATTGAGTTGGTCAAGGCCTTGTGGCGACATCGTGGTGTTGAGGAAGTCACGTGGGAAAGGAAGATGACATGAAGAAGCAATATCCTTATCTTTTTCTATCAGGTAAAAATTTCAAGGACAAAATTTCCTAAGTGGGGGAGAGTTTTAACGCCCATGTTTTGGGCCTAGAAGTATTTGAGGTTGACTCGAGGTTCGTAGGACCCTAACTAGAGATCCGAGTTTTTGGGAGCAATTCAGGGAAAATAAGGTTCGGGTTATGATAAAAATATGATAAAATGCTTGAAAATCATTTTTAATTATAAAAATGATTTTGGTAAAATCAATTTTAAGAAAAAAAGACTTTGGAAGTGGGACATTTTGAGTTAGTGACCAAAACACAATTTCTACAAAGATGTTTTAGTGACTGTTTTGTAAATGGATTGAAACTTTGAATCTTTAAGAAGCTATTTGACCTACTTGTTTTTATCAAATTTTTCTCTCAATTAGGATCATTTTAAAGGGTTTTAGTTAATGATTAAAAAGGATTTAATGAAGGGAGAGTTGGTTATTTCATTAAAAATCATTTTACGTCATTTTCTCTCATTTTATTTTCTCTCAAAGTTTTCCCTCAGCCAAACACTCTTCATTTCCAAGAAACTTGAGGTAAAGCTCTTGATTTACTAAGCTTTTGATTTCTAAAGGATTCTTTAATTAATGGAAGATGTTTTCGGTTGTTTCAGATAGACATTTGGGTGCAATAAAATTATATTTTATTATCAACGATTAAAAACAATAATATATAATAACACATTACCATGATGCAACTTAGTCCAATTAACCCTTATGAAGCGATAATTAATCGTTTAGGACTAATTCTTAACTATTACAAGTTTTAGGGACCAAACTATAAATTCAATAAATTAGGGGTCCTTTGATGCAAATGATTACACTACATTGAAATTCACTACAATATTAACGAGCCTGTAATATTTCATACAATTTGGGGTTCATTTACTCATTCAATTAACTCGTTCTAAATTCAATGACTAATCTGTGAACATTGTAAACTGTTAAATTCTACTTTTACCTAACTTAACTAACCCTGTATCGAAACACCTTAGGGCTGTTTCGAAATGAGTGTACGATGGTCAACCTAAGCTGACATTTCTGTTTAAACCATATCGATACGGGTAAGCCCTGTATCGGCATAGGTTGACTTCCTTTGACCTTGATTTTGACTCGTTTCGATACGCTTTAGACCCGTATCAAAATAATGAATTCCGGTAGCAAAATGTTCCGATACGGCCTCAAACTGTATCGACACGCCCTGTTCTTAGAGTCCAATCTTGCTTAACCGTATCGATACGCCATTACCCGTATCGATACGGCCTGACCTGTAATGACGGATTTTTGCTAGTTTTTAATCGAATTGACCTACCAAACGATGTTCAATTGCAATGAAACTTTATACACACCATTCAAACGATATAAACTACTAGCATGCCAAATTTCATGATCATACAGATACATTTACTATGTTTTGACCTTTAAGAGCTACATATGCAACTTTGGATCACTTTAAACCAAAACAAAAGGCCATTTAAGGCCATCAACCGCTTTACAACATAGGCATCTAACAAACAGATCAAAATGGGCATAAACGACTAGTTCGACTACTTTGCCACCTTCCTAGGAGTTCATAAGGTAAAAATACATTACTCTAGGGCTTGTAGTGACTTGTCTTGCCTTGACTAACCGATTTTCAACCACATGATCTTTCAACATGAAATGCATGAGATGAGATACGTTAAGCATACATTACCTAGTGAGGTAGTCATAAACAATATGAGCAACAATGTAGCAAGTATTATATATCTGTTCTCATGCTCATCAATGTCAATACTATGCATCAATATGCAATGTTTAAAATATTAATTTCATCATTAACCCTTGGATTGAATCAAGATAGTGGATACGCGAATTCCTATGCCTTGCCAGATCAATGAATGGTCTAATCCCTCCGCCTCACCAATATGACCAGTATTAATACACATCCCTCTGCCTCGCCAAATCAATATAGGCCGTAGCCTTAGGACCGTAGTCTACCCGTACACTGAGCTCATGAATTCTATGGCATGACAATTGTATCCATTGTCCATTCAAATCCAAGGTTTCAATGTCCATATCCATATTCAATGTTCAATAAGAATTTCAATGACCAATGATTTCAATATTATCAATAGAAACCATGTTTCATTATCAATCTGCCATGTTTCAATGTTAATGTCAATATCATTATCCTATGATTTCTTTATAATATTTCAATAACACTAATCATTTCAATGACAATGCATAATAGTGATGCCAATAACTATGTCCGATACTTAATAACAACTTACCGACACTTGCCAATGAATCCGATTAACAATCCAATGCAACTTCTTCAAAGATATTGCTAGCGATATGATTGAAAGAAACAATAAAAGATTCGGGAAGGCTCCTCGCCAAATCCCGAGACTCCGACTACACTCACCTTACTAATTCGATGCTCCTACGGCTCTCAGATAACAACTCCCTTGTTCCTAGCCTTCGGTGAATTTGATGGATGCTTCTTTTTGTTATCTTGAGCTAGGAAACCAATAGGAAGACTATTAGGGTCGATAATACGATATCAAAATCAATACAACGATATCAAAATCGCTATCCAAATTCAATATTAGCATCAACGATGAATTATCCATGGATGGATAAAACCCTAGCTTGAAATTAAGCTTGACATATCCATGGAATTCAACGACTGTTTGAGGATTATTGCTTACTCGAACGATAGGCATGATTCGATAACAATAACTTGAAGAAAAACTAAACTTGAACCCTAGCTTCAATGGAGGTGTGTGCTTCCAAGAAGAAGAAAAAGAAGATGTAATGGTTGTGCTTGTTTATTTTTGCAATCGGGTAAGCTTGGTTTTAGGTATTTCAATAACTTTTAATTGGAGTGGCTTTCCTTCAAATGAAGAAAGCTCTCCCGGTGATTCCATGTGTGGAAATTATAAAGGAAGAGGGGCTAATCGCAAGATTAGTCTCTCAATTCTCAACACCTTTAAGTTTTGGGTAAACTACATAAAGGACCACCATACTATTGCAAAAGTCACGATTTGACCACCAGCCGTTAGAGGTTAACGGCAGGGTGACGTGACAGTTAAAAAAATAAGGGTATAATTACACATTTGGTCCTTACTATTTACACATTCTTTCAATTTAGTCCTTATTTTAATTTAATAAACTAATTTAAATATAAATAATTAAATCCCTCCAATAAGGTAGTGACACGTGTCACCACCTAATTAAAGGAAGAAAATGGAAAAAATCATAAATGCACTTAAGGGGAGTCGAACCTGCATCTCCCAACAAAAAGAGTGTTGGCTTACCACCACACCAAAAGCTATATTGTGACATAATTCCTGCAATATATTATATGTAAATGAACATCAAAAACTGAAAAACTCCATCATCGTCATTAGCAACATTTTCCATTGCCTTGAGCTTCTCCAAATCCCCAGAAACAGGAATTGTGAGTTATTCTCCAAGTAGGGACACAGATTCAACCATATCATTTGAAGTTTTCTTTAGGCCAACTTCATTACAATCTGCAATCCGCTTCACCTTTTCACCCAACAATCTGATCTGCTCCAAGTGGGAATTGAACTCACCAGCTACTAAATTTATAGAACTTTTACTTGAAACCAAGCCCTGAGCGCGAAATACCGTATCTAAATTCTCGGCATCTGTGCTCGAACATGAATCCTTCACCGGTGCAGGATTGTTTTCTCCATCATTAGAACTCTTTTTGGAAGAGAAGTCTATTGGTAAACTTGCAGGCAAAGAACTGAGTCGTCTGATAGTAGATTTAATACCCTTTTCTCTGTTGAATGCATCATTTCTTTCTGCAAGTCGATTCGATGTAAACTGTTTTTCAAGATCATTGAAATCACCACACCCCAAGGTTATAAGCTTATATCTATAAGCTTGAACTTAGAACTCAAAGGAAGAGATCTCCATTTCTTTCTAATATATAAGTTCTTCAAGAATTGCTAGTGATTCCTCAGCATGACCAATCTTTTCTTCAGCCAGTCTCTTGTACTGAATTGCTTCCATCTTCATTGACGCCTTCTCGCTTTGCAGTCGTAGTATCATCGACAATGGAAAATGTTGTTAATGACGATGATGGAGTTTTTCAGTTTTTGATGTTCATTTATATATAATATATTGCATGAATTATGTCACAATATAGCATTTGGCATGGTGGTAAGCCATCACTCTTTGTTGCTGGGGGACGCAAGTTCAACTTCCTTTAAGTGCATTTATAATTTTTTCTGTTTTCTTCCTTTAATCAGGTGGTGACACGTGTCACCACCTGATTGGAGGATGAAAATAAATTTATTTAATCAAATATAAATAATTAAATCCCTCCAATAAGGTAGTGGCACGTGTCACCACCTAATTAAATAATTAATTTATTTTTATTAAATTAATATTAGGACTAAATTGAAAGAATATGTAAATAGTAAGGACTAAATGTGTAATTTTACCCTTATTTTTTAACTGCCACGTCACTTTGCCGTTAACCTCTAACGGCTGATGGTCAAATTGCACCCAATTTAATAGTATGATGGTTTAATTGCTTCAAAAAAAGTACGGTGGTCAAATCGTGACTTTTGTAATAGTATGGTGGTCATTTATGTAGTTTACCCTTAAGTTTTTCTCTCAAACTTTCTAACGACTATAAGCTAGTCAATAAATTGTTTTTGATGCTATTCAATACGTCCCATTTTCAATAATTCGACTCGGTTAGGGCCCGCTGTCAATATTTAACTAGTTGGTGTTATGTTTAGACTTTACCGATGTGAAATTTCCATCAACGGAACCCAATTCCGACTAGGCTAGATTTTGGGGTGTTACAACTATCTCCATAAAGAAAAATTCATCCTCGGATTTTTACCTGAACCAAAGAGGTGTGGATATTGCTGTTTCATAGTCTCTTCAGGTTCCCAAGTGGCTTCTTCAACTGTGTGGCTCCTCTAGAGCACTTTACGGTACAGTTTTCTTGCGATGCCTCTTGACTTCTCTTGCTAGAATCTGAACCGATTCTTCCTCGTAAGACAAATTTGACTGGACTTATATAGATTCAGGTTCCACAATGTGCAAAGGATCAAAACGATACTTCTGAAGCATCGATACATGAAAAACATCTTGGATTTTACTCAATTCAAAGGGCAACAACAGTTGATATGCCACGGGGCCAACTCTTTCAATGACTTCAAAGGGTCCAATGAATCTGGGACTCATTTTTCCCTTCTTGCCAAACCTTAGAACCTTCTTCCACACTGACACTTTGAGGAAGACTTTTTCACCAACTTCATACTTAATGTCTCTTCTCTTGAGATCAGCATAAGCTTTTCGTCGATCAAAGGCAGCATTTAAACAACCATGAATGATGGCAACCCGTTCTTCGGTAGGGATTTCTCCCAAGTTCCACCAAAGTTAATGATGCATGCTCGAAGCATGTCTTCCAAGATCTGTATAGGGAGGTTCAATAACAATACATGTTTCTAAGGTTTCAATGGACAATTTTTTGGATAATTGCCTGGATTACCCTTTTTGACTGGCCGTCAGATTGAGGGTGAAATGTTGTGCTAAGATTAAATCTGGTGCCCAGAGCTCCTTGTAAGGTTCTCCAAAACCGAGATGCAAATCGGAGATCTTGATCGGAGATGATAGACGTAGGTACTTCATGGAGTCGGATCACTTCTTTGATATACAAGTCAACTACTTTAGAAAGACCGTAGTCCATTATGACTGGTATAAAATGAGTTGACTTCGTGAAACGATCTACAATGACCCATATGGCATCATGCTTCGCGAGAGTTAACGGTAGACCACTAACAAAATCCATAGTGATCCTTTCCCACTTCCATTTCGGTGGATCGATAGGCTGCAATAATCCGGTAGGAGCACAATGTTTTGCCTTAACACGTTACCACGTGAGACATTTGGAAATGTAATCAACTATGGCCTGCTTCATGCCTGGCCACCAATAGAGTTCATGTAGGTCCTTATACATCTTCACAGACCCGGGGTGAATGGAAAAAGAACTCGAATGAGCTTTAGAAATAATATCAGTGCGAAGAGATTCATCATTAGGTACACAGACCTGGTCATGAAAACACAAGATTCCTTCAAAATTAATTCTGAAGTCGGGGTTCTCTAATAGCTTAGAGACAATGGATTGAAGCTCAAAAACTTGCTATTGCAAATCCTTGATTCGCGAAACGATGGTAGACTGAACTTGAAGTTCAGCTACAAGACAACGATGCATCCAAAGTTGGAAGTGAGCGTTAATTGCTCGAGGGGCTACAACATAGCGATATTACAATGAATTAATGTACCACATAATAAATTAACTCCATATTCACTGTCAATGCTTACCAGGCAAAGGTTTGCGGCTGAATGCATCAGCTACAACGTTGGCCTCGCCCGGGTGGTAATCAATGACAAGATCGTAATCTTTAAGGCGTTTCATCCACCTCTGTTGCCTAAGGTTCAACTCCTTTTGAGTCAATAGGTACTTAAGGCTTTTATGATCGGTGAAGAGATAACATTTTTCTTCGTACATGTAATGTCTCCAGATTTTCAATGCAAAGACAACTACAGCCAATTCTAGGTCATGAGTGGGATAATTCATTTTGTGCAGCTTAAGTTGTCTCGAAGCATAAGTGATGACTTTTCCTTCTTGCATCAATACACACCCTAACCCGAGGTGCGATGCATCACTATAAACTGTGTAGTCCTTTTCAGACTCGGGTTGGATTAGGACAGATGCATTGGTTAAAACTTGCTTCAACTGATCAAAACTTAGTTGTTGAACCTCGATCCAAACAAAAGGAGCTTCTTTCCTCAATAACTTGGTTAAAAGAGCGACTATCATGGAGAACCCTTTCACAAACCTTCGATAATAGCCAGCATGTCCAAGGAATATTCTGACTTCACCAATGTTCTTCGGTGGGTGCCAATGTTCAATAGCTTGGATTTTCTTTGGGTCTACTTGAATACCCGAAGCTGACACAATATGTCCTAGAAAGGAAACTTCGGTGAGCCAAAACTCACACTTAGAGAACTTCGCGTACAACTGCTTCTCTCATAAGGTTTGAACCACGATACGAAGATGATCTCGATGTTCCGCTTCATTCTTAGAGTAAATTAATATGTCATCTATAAACACCACTATGAATTTATCAAGATAGTGTCTAAAAACCTAATTCATCAAATCCATAAAGGCTGCCGGGGCATTGGTTAACCCAAAGGGCATCACCAAGAATTCGTAGTATCCTTATCTTGTACGGAAAGCTATCTTCTATACATCACACTTCTTAACTCTCATTTGATAATAGCCCGACCTTAAATCGATCTTGGGAAACACAGAGGCATCCTTTAGTTGATCGAACTGGTCGTCTATTCTAGGCAATGGATACTTGTTCTTGATGGTTACTTTATTCTACTGTCCGTAGTCAATACATAATCACATAGAACCATCTTTCTTCTTTACAAAGAGAACTGGTGCTCCTCAAGGCGAAGAGCTCGATTGAATGAAACCTTTGCTCAATAATTCTTGATTCCGGGCCTTTAATTCTTTTAATTCCACAACTGCCATGCGTTATGGTACAATGGAAACTGGAGCAGTCCCAAGTTGTACCTCGTTGCCAAACTTCACTTCACAGGTTGGGGGCAATCCCGAAAGTTCATCAGGGAAGACATCAGGAAATTCACATACAGTGTCAATGTGTCGTAGTTGAGATTCGCCTTTGGTTTCCAACGTCAAAGCATACAATGATGGGTTCTTCCCATTCATCAATACAACACTTTCCTTACCGAGACTTGATGCTCACTAAGCTAGTCTAAGCCTAGAATGACATCGAACTCATGGATTGGTAAATCCAACAAATTGGTCGAAAGGGGAATCCCTTGGATCAATAAGGGGTAGTTCTTGCACACTACCCTTACGGTGACACAATCTTTTAAGGGATTGGTTACAGAGATTCTCGATGCTATTGGTTCGGAAGACATATTATACTTCTTAACTACAATGGTACTTATAAAAGAGTGAGTAGAACTAGGGTCAATCAATGCATATAAAGGGTGTGATTATAGCTCAATGGTACCTGTGATGACGTCAGGTTCATCCTCTTCTTCTCTGCTCCTCACGTGATACATTTGGGCAGGGGATTTAGAATCTTGCTTATTGAATGGTTTCCCCGGACCACTTAATCTTCCATAAGTTTCTGATGATCCTTGCTTCGATCATTTACCTCGAAAGGATTGAGCAGGAGAGGCAACAATAGTCGGTGTAACAACAGATTTGGTTGCATTCAAAGGGCAGTCATGTATAAAGTGACCCTGCTCACCATAGTAGTAACAGGCTCCAGTCTTACGACATTGACCCAATGGGTGCCTATTCTGACAATAATTGCAAACTGGATGTTGGTTGCCTCGATTTGAACCTATGGTGCTATCAACAGACGCTACCTTAGCAAAGGACTGCGTCACAGACTGAGGCCTCTCAATGTTTCCAGAACAGGAGGGCTATGGATAGACATTTTGCTTGAGGCCTTGATATCTCTCATTCTTATTCCATCTCGAAGGTCGAGAATCATCCTTGAACATCTTCTCAGACTTTCTAGACCAACTAGCTTGTTGAGCTTTTTGTGTAGCTTCGGTGGCCTTAACTCGATTCACGAGGTCTTGGAAATTAGAAATGCTTTGTGTAGTAAACATAGGGCGTAGTTCATCATTGAGCCCTGCAATGAACATTTGGCACTTCTCTTTCTCCTTCTTTATATACTCAACACCATATCTACAGTACTTGCAGAAATCATGGATATACTGTTCGATCGGTCGTCCACCTTGTTAGAGGTGGAGGAAGATACTTTGCCTCTCAGTAAGGTAGAACTCACCGATATATTTCTTGTGGAATTCTTTAAGGAAGAACTCCCAAGTCACAGCATCTTCTGAGACCGTCAATGTGGTAGTTTCCCACCAGCAAAGTGTCTCCTCAGCCAACAATGCGATGGCACACTCGAGTTTTTGCTCATTCGAGCACTGAAGTTGCTTATCCAAGATCCGCAAAGTGTTGTCCAACCAGTATTCAGCAACTTTAGGGTTGTCGTTATCTTGTCCAGTAAAGGTGTAAGCTCGATACTTGAAAGCTTATCAATGGGTGCTCGAGTGTGTTGGACAGCATGGGCGATAGGTTGCACGACTTGTTCAGCCCTCATAGTAGTCATAAACTGCTTGAACATGTCCGCCATGTACTTTTAACATTTAGCATGAGCTGTAGGTGCTACAAGCTCGGTATCCTGAGCAGGAGGATCCCGCAAGTGCGGTGGATTCAGATGATTTCCTCCTATAATCTCCCCACTATGTGTCGAGGAGCCGGTGGCAAGCTCGTCGATGTGAGCTTCATTAGTTTCAGATATATCTATATGAAAGATCGGATTAGTCGACAAGTCACAATATACGCAATATATAACTCAAAGGTGGCAAAGTAACACAATAAAAATACAACAAGCTTCAGTTTAGTCCTAGAATCGACTAAACTCTAACTCTAAAACCACAAATGTAACACCCCCTTCCGGGTCTAGTCGAGAATCGGGTCGGAAGGTGATACCGATGATCAGTACAATGATCGGTGCAATAAAATTTCATTTTATTATGAACAATTAAAAAAATAATATACAATAACACATTACCACGATGCAACTTAGTCCAATTAACCCTTAAAAAGCGATAATTAATTGTTTAGGACTAATTCTTAACTATTACAAGTTTTAGGGACCAAACTATAAATTCGATAAATTAGGGGTCCTTCGATTCAAATGGTTATATTACATTGAAATTCACTACCATATTAACGATCCTGTAGAATTTCATACAATTTGGGGTTCATTTACTCATTCAATTAACTTGTTCTAAATTCAGTGACTAATCTGTGAACATTGCAAACTGTCAAATTTTGTTTTTAACTAACTTAACTAACCCTGTGTCGAAACACCTTAGGGCTATTTCGAATCAAGTGTACGATGTTCAACCTAAGTTGACTTTTCCTTTTAAACCGTATCGAAATGGGAAAGCCCTATATCGGTACGGGTTGACTTCCTTTGACCTTGACCCGTTTCGATATGCTTTAGATCCATATCAAAACAATGAATTTCAGTAGCAAAATGTTCTGATACGACCTCAAACCGTATTGATACGCCCTGTTCTTAGAGTCCAATTTTGCTTTACCGTATCGATATGCCATTACGCGTATCGATACGACCTGACCTGTAATGACAAATTTTTGTTGGTTTTTAATCGAATTGACCTACCAAACGATGTTCAATTGCTATAAAACTTTACACACAACATTACAATGCTACTAGCATGCCAAATTCCATGATCATACGAACACATTTACTATGTTTTGACCTTTAAGTGCTAAATATGCAACTTTGGACCACTTTAAACCAAAACTAAAGGCCATTTAGGGCCATCAGCCACATTACAACATAAGCATCTCACAAACATATCAAAATGGGAATAAACGACTAGTTCGGCTACTTTTCCACCTTCTTAAGAGTTCATAAGGTCAAAATACATTTCTCTAGGACTTGTAGTGACTTGTCATGCCTTGACTAACCGATCTTCAACCACACGATATTTCAACCTAAAATGCATGAGATGAGATAAGGTAGGCATACATTGCCTAGTGAGGTAGTCATAAACAATATGAGCAACAATGTAGCAAGTATTATATATGCGTTCTCATGCTCATCAATGTCAATACTATGCATCAATATACAATGTTTAACATATTAATTTCATCATTAACTCTTGGATTGAATCAAGATAGTGGATATGCGAATTCCTACTCCTTGCCAGATCAATGAATGGTCAATCCCTCCACATCCCCAATATGACCAATATCAATACACATCCCTCCGCCTCGCCAAATCAATATAGGCCGTAGCCTTAAGATCGTAGTCCACCCGTACACTAGGCTCATGAATTCTATGGCATGCCAATTGTATCCATTGTCCGTTCAAATCCTAGGATTCAATGTATGTATCCATATTCAATGTTCAATAAGAATTTTAATGACCAATGATTTCAATATTATCAATAGCAACCATGTTTTATTATCAATATGCCATGTTTCAATGTCAATGTCATTATCAATATCCGATGATTTCTTTACAATATTTCAATAACACTAATCATATCGATGACAATGCATAATAGTGATGCTAATAACTATGTCCTATACTCAATAACAACTTACCGATACTTACCAATGAATCCAGTTAACAATCCAATGCAACTTCTTCAATGATATTGTTAGCGATATGATCGAAAGAAACAATAAAATATTTGAGAAGGCTCCCCGCTAATCCTGAGACTTTGACTACACTCACCTTACTAATCTGATGCTCCTACGGCTTTCGGATAACAACTCCATCGTTTCTAGCCTTCGGTGAATTTGATGGATGCTCCTTTTCGCTGCCTTGAGCTAGGAAACCAATAGGGAGTCTATTAGGATCAATAATACGATATCAAAATAAATACAACGATATCAAAATCGATATCCAAATTCAATATAAGCATCAACGATGAATTATCCATGGATGGGTAAAACCCTAGCTTAAGATTAAGCTTGGCATAACCATGAAATTCAACGATTGTTTGAGGATTATTGCTTACCTGAACGATAGCAACGATTCGATAACAATAACTTGAAGAAAAACCAAACTTGAACCCTAGCTTCAATGGAGGTGTGTGCTTCCAAGAAGAAGAAGAAGTTGATGTAAGGGTGGTGCTTGTTTATTTTTGCAATCGGGTAAGCTTGATTTTAGCTCTTTCAATAGCTTTTAATTGGAGTGGCTTTCTTTCAAATGAAGGAAGCTCTCCCGGTGATTCCACGTGTGGAAATTATAAAGGAAGATGGGCTAATCGCAAGTTTAGTCCCTCAATTCTCAGTACTTTTAAGTTTTTCTCTCAAACTTTCTAACGACTATAAGATGGTCACTAAATTGTTTGCAATGCTATTCAATAAGGTCCATTTTCAATAATTCGACTCGGTTAGGGTCCACTATCAATATTTAACTAGCCAATTCTATGTTTAGACTTTACCGATGTGAAATTTCCAATCACCGGAACCCAATTCTGACTAGGCCGAATTTTGGGGTGTTACAATGAGAATGATTTATAATGATGCATTAAATAATAGTAGGTTATGATGTTTAAAATGGGTTAATTGGCATGAGGTTAAATTATTGTTACCAAATAAATTTGGTCAATAAATAAGATGAGAAGTGCACTATAGTATACAAAATTCGTACGTGCTCTTTGGTTCGGGCAATGTGGGTAGTGCCATCCCATTCCAAAGTGAGAGTGTGGTGATGAGAGATTCTAGCACGGTATCTCTTGATGAATCCATCAAGCTTTGTGGCGATGAGAGATGCCGCCATAAGAGTCTGTTGATGTGAGATTCCACCGGGGTAGGACTTGACGATGTGAGATTTCGTCAAGCTATCCCCATATTCGAGTAGTGTTGCTAAATGCTAATATATTAGATTCACATGTACCTTTTTTATAAATGATTTAAAAGAAATGAGATTGCATATGAGATCATGTTTTGATATATGTTTTATGAGATTCAAGCATGTAAGGCTTTGCCTTGATATTTTGCATTTTGATGAATGTATGAGATAGATGGTACATGTTGTTTAAATGATGTGGTTTTGCTTTGAAAATGATTTCAAGCATGAGTTAGAAAGAGCATGATAAGATATAGATTTCTAAATGAGAAATGGTTTTAAAATGCATTGTTGTTGTTGGTTTGTTTGAGCATCCCTCACTAAGCATTTGTGCTTACGCTCTCTTTTTCCAAGGAGTGGGATTAAGTTCAAGTATGATTTTACATTTACCAGTTCGGTTCGGTCTTTCACCCAGACCGAGTCGAGAGGGTTACATGTTTTACTCTTTAAGCTTTGCATAAGGTAGCTATGCATGGGAACTCTTAAATTGAGTGTGGTTTGAAAATTGTCGATGATTCATGATACATGTGGTTTGATGTTTAACATGCTAATTTCAATGTGAACATGAAAAATGGTTTTAATGCATTGATGGTGTTTTGCTTATAACCCCCCTCACTAAGCCTTGTGCTTACGCTCTCATTTGTCCACCAATGAAGATAATTGTGGTTTTGGAGGCAGCAAGTAGCAAGGGAGCCTAAAAGTCTTCAATCGCAAAAGTATGTTTTGGTTAGACTATATGTAATAAGGGCAATGGAGGATCCGTTGAATTGTTGGGAGATTTATGTAAACTCCCTTTTGAGCAAGTTTGGTTTGTTGTTTTAGACTTTTAAATGGCCTTTGGTATTTGGTTTATGCCTTACTTTGCATTTTGGCATCTTGCTTGGTTTGACAATAGGTTGCATGCCTATAGTTTACCTTTGATGAAAATGCTCATGTTGTGAAGATGAATATGCCATGGATGTTGGAGGATTGATGCTTATATATGTTGTATGCATGTTGGAAGCATGTTGGAATGTTTTAGATTGGATTAAAGTGTAAAAAACCAGCAAAAAGTGTCATTACAGGCCCAGGTGTTTCAGTACACCTAAGCCTGTACCGAAATAGTGTGCCTGAAATGGCCTAGGGGTTTCGAAATATGGAGGGGCATTTTGGTACGTTTGGCTACTGAATACCCTATTCTGAAATACCTTAGAGGGTGTTTCAATACGGTCCCGAGCTTTGAGACCCTCGACCCTATTTCGATACGGGCGTTTCGATACAGGGCAACCTGTACCAAAACACCCATGATACATGCATGAGAGGGGTGAAACTAATCATCTTGGAATAGAAGTTAAAACTATTTTACAGGTCAGAAACGTTAGTCAACTTGCGACCCCTTTTTGGATGGGATCCAGGCATTTATGGGTCAACATGTCTGCTTGAAACTTGTCCGGTTGTCAGTTAGCATTTTAACGGATCTTGAAATGCCTCAATCGGACATTTGGAACTCAAGATACGTCTATTTTAGCAAAGACGACGCATGCAGAAATTTCTATACGAGATTAATACGACATTTTTGGATAATTACAAATGTTCAAGATTTTATTTGATTATTTGTAATTTAAATCAATATAGGATTCTGCCATATCTATTAGGATAAGATTTATTTAATTAGGATTTTATTTTCAATATTTATTTATTATTAAAAGTTACTTATGTAATTAGGAGATTAGATTTCAGCATTTATTTTTTGAATTTAATTTTTTAAGTTTACTAGGATTAGAACTTCTCCAAGGCTTATATAAGGAGGCTTCAACCACATTGTAATTCAGATTTGAATGATAAAAAAGTTCTCTTTTGAGTTCAGACTTGCAAGAAGTATATCTTGTGTTCTTTATTTTAGAAGCGATTCTTCAAGTTCGTCAGAATTTGTTGTTGATCTTCACACTCCTGCTTGCCTAGGTAACTGCGTCTAGGAGGGTGGGTTAGAGACATTTGAGGTTGCTTGCTTGGTTAATTGCGATCAAGACGGTGTCGAGGATAATTTATCCATTTATCTTCCATCTCCATCGTCATCACTTATCTTCAGCCATCTTTTCACCGATCCAACATTCGCGCCAACATCCTTATCCGCTTCCGCAAGCTCAACATTCTCATATACGGGGCCGTGACCATATCCACCCAGTTGTTAATGTAACGCCCCGGTTTTGGGCTTAGAAGTTTTGGGCGTTGACCGGTTTGGTCAAAGTGCTGATCGAATATATAAGAGTGAATTTAGGAAAGCCTAGTTCGGGTTGCATTAAAAATATGGAAAAATGTCCTAAAATCATCTTTTAATATAATTAAGTGAACTGTGAAATCAATTTTGGAAAATGAGGTTCGGAAGGTTGACATTTTGGCTAGTGACCAAAATGTAATTTTTGAAAGTTCGGTGACAGTTTTATAAAGGATTGAAACTTTGAATCTTTAAGGAGCTATTATTCCAAAAAGAGTTTCTCCAGATTTTTCTAAGATATTTTAAGGTTTTATTCTGATTTTAAAACATAAAGAAAGTGGAGGGAAATCATTTTTTACTATTTTATAACTAACTTTCCATTTTCTCTCAATTTTCCTTTTCTCTCATTTTCTCTCAACCCAAACACATTTCTCCAGATTTCCTCCTCTGATTTTGTCACTCAAATCACTCATTTCAACTCTCATTTGATTCCTAATCATCTCATCAACAAAACCTCTCAATTTGCAAGTTGTTTCATCAAGCTTTTTGGCTCTAAAAAGGAGAAACTCAAGTTTGGAGGTAAGAACGTCCTTCTCCTCTGAACTTCAAGTTCTTTATTGAAATTCCCAAGTTCTCAATCCTTGATTTGTGTTTTGTTAAAGGCTTTTCAATTGAAATCTTGATTTTGGCTTAAAATGCAAGATTTGGCGATTTTGGTGAAATTTTCGTGTGATCTGTTTGGGCAGTGTTTTGAAGTGTCAAAATGATGTTAAATGAATGCTAAATTGATTAGAAGTTGAGGTTTAATTAATGCAATCTCGGATAGGTTGAATTTCCTAAGTTTGGCTTGAGTTTTTGGTTGTTTTTGGAGTGTTCTTGGTGATCTGTTGTACCTGGAAGTATAAGGACGTGTTTGTGATCATTTTGGATGTTGATTGATGTTTAAAAATGGTTAGAAGTGATGGATCTTGGCTGGGTTAAGTTTTGGTAGTGTTTGGAGGTGATTTCGGTTGTGTTTGGTAGCCGAATTGTTGGTTGTGTGATGAGCAGCGAGTTTGGTTGTGTGGCTGCTGTTCTTAATGCATAATGATGCATTAATGTGCTGTTTTTGTGTGCTTGAAACAGGGGAGTTTGATCCGTGAGCTTTAGAGGTGTTGCGGAAGGTTTCGGATGCTTGGAAGGCTTGGTGGCTAGCCTTGTTTTGGTTATCGGTGAGTGAAGTTGGGTTTTCAGCTTTTGAACCAAGGTTTGAAGGTTTTTGGGAGCTTAGTGTAAGTCTAAACAACTTTGCTAAGCTCAAGAGTAAGTGAATGAATTTTCGCTCTTGAATTATGATTGTGAAATTGGCTTTTAAGCAATTGTGGTTGATGATTGAAATGCATGTGTTTTGCATGGTTTACATCTGTTTTGAAAGCATATTTAGCATGGTTTAATGCTGGTTTTGAAAGCCATATGTGAAGGATGCTCAAGGTAAGAGATCCTTGGTTTTATACATTGAAAATGTGGTTTTGATGCATGGTGTTGCATGTTGTTCAATGGCTTTGTTTAATGCTTTAAAACAGTGAATTAATGTTGGTAAATGATGGTTTTTGCATTATGGTTATGCATGTGAAACATTGGACTAATGTGGTAAGGTGATTATATTGGCAAGTGATGTAAGTGGTTCTTGGTTCTTTGATCGGATATAGTTAGCCGGCTATAGGATTGGGTGCACCGTGAAGTAAGTCGCCTTGGGGGTGGAGTGGTCAAGAGTGGACCGGTAAACTCCCTTCAAGTATCCTAACGAGATGGTTGAGGTCATAATGGAGGTGTTGCCCATTCGAGGACCTTGGTTGAGCAAAGGTTATATGGTGTTTAAAAGTCCATATGTGGGAACCTTGTGCTTGTTGAGATCACAATGGCGGTATTAAGTCCATGTGTGGATCTTGTGTAGGGTGTCCCGGATCTCGTTAGTGATGTTATACAACTACCAATCGGTGAATGCAAAGGTTATATGGTGTTTAAAAGTCCATATGTGGGAACCTTGTGCTTGTTGAGATCACAATGGCGGTATTAAGTCCATGTGTGGATCTTGTGTAGGGTGTCCCGGATCTCGTTAGTGATGTTATACAACTACCAATCGGTGAATGCAAAGGTTGTATGGTGTTTGAAAGTCCATACATGGGAACCTTGTGCATGTCAAGGTTGTATGGTGTTTGAAAGTCCATACATGGGAACCTTGGGGAAAAGTTGAGGTTGTATGGTGTTTGAAAGTCCATACATGGGAACCTCGGGAAAGCTAAGGTTGTATGGTGTTTAAAAGTCCATACATGGAACCTTAGGATGTTGAGGTCAAATGGTGTTTAAAAGTCCATTTGGGAGACCTTGGATTGGTAGGGTGTATGGAGCGTAGGGACAACGCTCGGAATCCGCGTATCCGATTGGGTGTTGAGTTGAAAAGTGAATGTGGTTGATCACTTGAAGGCCAATATGATGTTCTTGATTGTGATGAAGCATGGGATGCTTGAATTGATGCATAATTGCATGTGAAGCATGAGATGCTTGAAAAGATGCATGGTTGCATGGAAAGTGTATAATGCTTGTGAATGCATGTTTACTTGTTAAGTTGAACAAGTGTTGATTATCATTTGGAAAATGATGCATGTGAGCATGAAATATCTTTAGTGCATTGGAGTCTTGTTAAGACTTGTTTTTAAAGGCATGTGATGATGATGTTGTGGTTCATATATGTTGCCTTTGGTTTAATGCATGTGTTGGTTGGTTTGTGAAATGGTTTTAAAAGATTCTTGCTTGAATTGGCTTTCAAGTTTAAGAAAGGTATGTTGTGAAATGGGAGTGTTTTCCAAGGTTTTGTTTTAGCTTGCATATGGTGTTTATGCATGGTTTGGCTAAATGGATGATTTTGTAAGTTGTGCTTTGAAAAGGTTTTCTTAGCATGCTAAGCTAAGGGTTGGCTTTCATGTATGTGCAATGCATGGTTTTGAGCTTGTTGTTAAAAAGGGGTTTTCAAACATGGCTTTGGTAAACAAATCGAGTTTGTTTTAAAAGTGATTTATGGCTCGCTGCATTGATGGTGTTTTGGTTTTGAGCATTCCTCACTAAGCATTATGTGCTTACGCTCCTTTTTTGTCCGTCAATGCAGATTCTTGAAGTTTGGACAGCGAGGAGCAAGGGATTCAAGAAGGACTCCACTTGAGATGTATGTCTCGGTTAATAGCTATAGTTAATAAAGGCAATGGGGTAGAATCTCTTGGGTTGATGTATGTGTTTGTATATGTTCGGACAAGTATGGTTTTGTGTTGTTGATGTTGTTGGAACATGGTTTGGCTTATGAGTTTGAATTGGAAGTATGTTGTTTAAATGGTTGCTTGTGTTGGAAGCTTAACCTTGAAATTGGGGTTTTTCGTGTATGTTGACATGTTGTTGAATTGTTGATGCAAGTATGTCTCTTTTATGTTGAATTGCATGTTGGCAAAGTTTGGTGGCTTTTGGAGCATGATTGGATGTTTAATTGCATGTTTAAGAATGCATTTTGAGGCTTGCTGTGCAGGGTGTTTCGGAACAGCCAATACCGTTTCGGAACGGGTGTCTTAAACAAGCCCAGGCGTCCGAAACGGGAGGGACCGTTCCGAAACGGAAAGGCTACTGCCAGACCCCCGTTTCGGTACGCGTTGCGAAACGGCCCCGCGTTTCGGAACGGGCTAAGCCTGTTTCGGAACGGGTGACCGTTGGGGGCTGACATTGGCAGTTAAATGTTTTGAAAAGTTTGCATTTTGGTCCTGAATCTTGTTTGTGCTATTGTATGAGTTTGGAATGTCCGTTTGAGCTGAAATTTGGCAGTGAAGCATGAAACCTGACTAATTGCAATATGGTAACTTTATTTTGGGTTAAGTCCTCATATTTATCAGAAATTACAATTTGGTCCCTAAAATTGTAATTTGTTCAACTGGGTCCCCGTTTGATCTCTGATGTTTGTGATCTTTGAGTATGGTGTTTGAGTGATCACATATAGGACTAATGTGCATCTAGACAAGATTAAAAAGGAAAAAAAAGGTCGTTAATCAAGGTTGACTTTCGGGTTGACTTTGGTTTTCCCCGTGTGACCTTCTTAATTCGGGTCAACCGTCTGGGCCGGGTTGAGGGGGTTACAGTTAAGTTGGTTATTGGAATCTTTTGAAGTTCTGTTTCTTTATGTTTTGGTCCCTAAATGTTGTAGATCTAATTAAATGAGCATGAATAATTTTTTTAAGCTGAGATTTAACAGAGATATATGTAATGTGACTAATTAAAGGTTGGTAATGTAAAAAGTGAAAAGTCTCTGTATTTTGGTAAAATTACAAAATGGTCCCTAAAATGTGTTTACATACAATTAAGTCCCTAAACATTGTCTGATCGAGTTGCAAATTGTTCCGTTGCGAAGTTTATCATATAGGGTGTTTTAGAGCATCTAGTAAAGATAAAATGAAAAAAATAGGGTCGTTTATTAGGGGTAAACTTCTCGATTTACTTTAATATTCCCCGCGTGACCCGTTTAGTTTGGTCTTTCACCCAGACCGGGTCGAGGGGTTTACATTTGGTGGTATCAGAGCCAAGTTACGAAAGAATGGGATGATGTAAGATATTGTTAAGTTAACATGATGTTATTCTAAGTGAATGATGATGTTTGCTTTGCACATTGATTGTTATAATCATGTAGTTGATGAACAAATGATATTGATGCCATGCATGATGGTTGTGATGTATGTGTAAATTGTTATATACATGATGATGTTATGGGATGAATCTGATTGATTGTTATGCATGATGCTTGTGATACGTATGTTGTATGCCTTATTCTATGCTTGGGGGAAATTGGGACACCCATTGTCTTATTACTATAGTTAAAGTGTTTTTTTAAATTGATTTGGAAGTCTTGGATCCTTGTTTGAAGCTGGTCTGATTTCTTTGTTTTGTTTTATTATCATGCCTTAATTATAATAGCACAATAGGACCGAGGAGAGAGTTACGGTCGGGTACGATCGCTGCTACTGGAGAGTAGGGAAAACAGGAGAACGAGGTTCTTCCTGGTGTGAATTTACCTCCTCCACTCGGGGGTGAGGAGCAAGGAAAATGTGAGCAAGCTGGGCCTATGTTGGGTGATTTGACGCCTCTATTTCAAGTGATGACTGGAGCATTCCAGGCTGTTGTTTCTAGAGTACAAGTGCAAGCAACTGATGTTGGGCAATTGGGATTGCCGTTAGAATGCTTGCGTAGTTTGGGCGTAGTTGAGTACCATGGTTTGTCACCCGAGGAATCTGAGGCTTGGGTCAAATGGGGTGCAATGATGCACGTAATCTGGGATGTGCTTTTTTGTTGTTAAAAGGTGATGCTTACAGTTGGTGGACGACTGTAATTGCGGCTATGGAACCCAATAAGGTGGATTGAGAGTTCTTCCAGGCTGTCTTTAAGAAGAAGTATCTAGGAGTTAGATACTTGGATGAAAAGAAATGTAACACCCCGATTTTGGGCTTAGAAGTTAGTCGGGTTCGGTTAAGAGGTTCGGGTGAACCGGTTTGAGCGAGTCATGCTTGTTTCAGGATTAATTTAAAATAAATGGTTTTTGAGGGAGATAAAATATAGAAAAATATTTTATAATCTTAAAATAATGTTTTGAAGGTTTTGGAGAGTTCAATTTGATGAATTGGACTGATTTAATTGGAATTTGGAAAACGGTGACTAATTTGTAAAAATTTCAAAATACATTTTAATGATTAAATTGAAGAGGGACAAAACTTAGAATCCCTAGGGAGCTATTATACCAAGGTGTTATTAGCTTTTTCCCTTGATTTTGTGTTTTTAAAATGTTTTATTTAATTGATTTATTAAATGAGATTTCATAAAAAAAGATTTTAAAGGCTAAACATTTTCTTACGTAACTACTTTTCTGCTAAACTTTTCTCTCAACTTTCCCACCAGCCAAACTATCTTTCCATCACTAAAATCTCTAGAGATTTATCTCTTTTCATCCACTTTTGATTTCTATATGATTATCATAGATTTCTACATCAACTAGCTATGGATTTCTTGAAGGATTTCTTCTAAATCATTGCAAATCAAGGGGAAATGCTTGTGTTAGAGGTGATCTTTATTTTCTCTCTTCTAATCAAGGTTCTGTATTGAAATTTCCAAGTCTTTGGCTCTCTAATTATGTTTAATAACAAGGTTTTATAATTTAATTGATGAAAATCGCTAAATCAAGCTTTGGAAGATGATTTCTCAAGATTTTCGTAATGATACTGTTTTGATTGATTTGAGATTGATTTTAATCATGATTTGGATGTTAATTGATGTTAAAATAAAGGTTTTATAATAGTAATCCCAGAATGAGTTGGATCTTTAATTGTTAGATTTGGGGTTTTTGTGGTGTTAGTGTGAAATCTAAATTGCTGAAGGTATAATGATGTAGTTAGATTGTTTTTTTATGTTGATTGGTGATTTAAAAGGGATTAAAGTGATAGGTTTTTGCTGGGCTGAGTTTGTAGTGTAATCGAATGTGTTTTCGGTTGTTTCAGATATGTGTTTTGGCAGAGCAGCGGGGTAGCTTTGTTTTCTGGAGATTTTAATGCATGGTGATGCATTAATCCTCTATTCATGTGTGGTATAAACAAGGGAGAACATATCAGAAGCAACCAGTGAAGGTTTGCGAGTTTTGATTGCTTGGATTCACGTTGGGTAGTCGAGCTTGCGCGTGTCGGTGAGTGAGAACGTGAATTTTAGTTTTGAAAGCTTTAAAATGAGATTTGGGAACTTGGTGGTAAGCTTGAAACACTTAACTAAGTTTGGAAGTAAGTGAAAGGAATTTCCTCTCTCGGTTGTGCTATTATGTGATAATTTATGCACTATTTTGAATTAATGATTTTACCTACTGTTAAAGCATGTTTATAATAGATGATATGGCATACGATATGCTAAAAGACCCTTTTCGTTCTCCCGAAAACCCTATTGGTGATCGTGTTCGTGATCCTAATTTTCTAGTTCTTGGTGATGGCAATGGTGATAATACGATGGATGGTAAGGAGCAGTCAACTCCCTCTGATTCATTGGAGAGTCGTGGCAGTCCTCTGAGTTTTGATGAACAGTGAGCAACTAAGGGTGTTAAATAGAAAGAAGTAAGTACCCGCTTAATTGGTGATGATGTTGCAATGGTTGATGCCTCTATTGGATCTGATGGTGATGTGATCGGGATAGATACTGGTGATCCGTTTTTTGTTCCCACGGAAAAAAACTTCGTATGTTGATCTGTTTAAGAATACCTCTGTAGGGATAAACAATGTTGATAATGGCGAGTTTCAGCATGAGGGACTTCTTGTTAATGATGAGGATGTCACAATTGATCTGAGTGGACATTATCCAATAATCAATTTTTCTGAGAAAGTTCATGAGCAAATCACACATAATATGAGGTGGACTGTTATTGTATGAATACTTGGTTGTACTATTGGTTATCGTGCCTTGATGAACCGTGTGGCCACCTTGTGGAAATTACAAGGGAAATTCCATATACTTTATCTGGAAGGTGACTTTTTTATGTTCATGTTTGAGAGTGACTATGATTACACAAATGTGCTTACGGCTGGGCCATGGATGATCTATGGCAATTATCTGACAATGTAGCCATGGAGCCGTAACTTTTGCAATTATCTGACAGTGTAGCCATGGATGATCTATGGCAATTTTCGGGCCTTTCTTTTAATTATTATTCCAAAGCATTATTCCGACGGATTGGAGCTATAATTGGTGAAGTGCTTAAAGTGGATTATAATACTCTAGTTGGTGAGCGGGGGAAGTTTGCCAGACTTGCTGTTTTGGTTGATTTGAATCAGCCGTTGGCCCCTTGCATCAAAGTTGATGGAGTTTATCAACAACTTGAATATGAGGGCCTTCATAATATCTTTTTTTCGATGTGGAATCTATGGTCATGACCAAACTATTTGTGGCAAGGAGAAAGATAGCGATATGGAAGAAACACAATCGAGACCTCCTCATATGGATCGTGAAGTGCCAATGACTGGAGAAAAATCTGATAACCCATATGGTCCATGGATGATTTCCGTTAATAAGAGATATCGATACCGAAATCCCTCCAACTTTAATCAGAATTCTTCAGCACAGGTTAGTATTGGTAACGGTTCCGGATTTGACATACTTAGTGAGGTTGATGGGGGAGTTTTGCTAGTTGCTGAACCAGGAAAAGTTAGTACAATGCCTACTCTAGCTGCGCCTACAGAGGAGGAGAATACTATTGTGAGTAGCCAAATGAAACAGGTTCCAAAGGGTATCTCTATGGGTTATCTCAGTGATAATAGGAATCTTGTTTCTAATGATCCGAGGGCCCTGAAAGTGTCCAACAAAGCTCCTCTGGTAGTTTCAAGCGTTCATGATAGGAGTAGCATTTCAATGAATCAGTCTGGCATCAAGGTGATTTCATTAGGGGAATCATCAAACACGGTCCCTGCTACGAAAGTTACACATGGAGTATCAGGAAGCCATATTGGTATGACTGTATATAGGGATAAAGCAAGAAAGGGCAAAGTGAATTCCTTTTCAAATCGTGCACCTCATGGTATGTTTAAGAAGACTAATGAGGGTCGTAAAGGATTACAATTGAAGAAGTCCGAAAATAGTCGGTTACCACAATGAGCAGTTTTAGCAGATTGGATTGAGGCTAACACCCCTTGTCCACCACTGCAGCCGATTCCACCTGGGATAAAGATAGGAAACGAGGCCAACAAAGAAATTGTTCCTACCCAAACAAGTTTGTAAATTACTAAAGGCCCTGGGGTTGACGCATTGGTGCACGGGGATATGGTTATTATGGAAAATGCAGCTTTTGAGCATGAAGATTAAGTAAGGTACTACGGTTTTTTAATCATTTTAATGATCTGTGTTTTATTTTGGAATTGTCAAGGTACGGGGAGCGCCGATTTTCATCGTTATTTTAAAGATTTCTGTCGAAGTTCACAGCCTTAATTTGCAGTGATTATGGAACCCAAGATTAGCGGTGTTAGAGCGGATAGAGTAATTCAGAGGCTTGGCTTCAGTAACTCTTTTCGATTAGAAGCAAAGGTTGTAACACCCCAAAATTCGGTCTGGTCAAATTCATTTCCGATGATCGGAAAATTTTATATTGATGAAGCTCTAAGACTTCACCGACTAGTTAATTATTGTTATCGAGCCCTAATTAGGCTTTAAACATAGGATCTGAATCCTATCAAGTAATATTAAGTTTTTAGTGGCTAAAATAGAAGGATTATAAATTGGAGGGCAAAGTTATAAAAGTAAGAAATGTGAAGGTTTAACTATGCAACTAGCCCCTTAACTAAACTCTCCACTTACGTGGAGTTATCTGATGACCTTCCTTCAAATGAAGGAAAGCCTTGAATTAAAAATAGGAAAAACAAGGAAATAAGAAAGCTTACCCGAGACCACCTTTAAGCTAGCACCTCTCACTCTTTTCATCATCTTCTTCATATAAGCACACACCTCCATTGGTGGAAAATCCAAGCTTGTTATTTCTTCACTTTAACGATATCGAAACATTGTTATCGATCGGGTAAGCTATATTCCTTATTCAATTACTAGATTCTATGGATATTTTGGGTGTAACCTAAGCTAGGGTTTTGATTATCCATGGATGTTTCCTTGTTGCCATCTTTATTGAAGTTGGATATTGATTTCGATATCCCTATGTTGATTTTGATGTTGAAACATCAATTCTAATAAGTTCTATTAATCGTTCTAGCTCAAGAAGGGGAGAAAAAGGTATCGCCATCTCCGTCACAAACTAGGAATAAAGGAATCGCTATCTGAGAGCCATGAAGCTTCAGATTGTAAGGTGAGTGTAGTCGGAGTCTCGGGTTTAGGCGAAAGGCCTTCCCGGATCATTATTTGTTGTGTTAGATTATTTCGCTAACATTTTTATTGAAGCGAGAGTATTGGATGTTAAATCGAACACTTTGGTAAATGTCGGTAAGTTACCATTGACATGGATTATGTTCATTGTGCATTGTCATTGATATAAACATTGTTATGAAATCATTACATTGAATCATTGGACATGGATATTGATAACAATCTGTTGAGTTGTGAGGGGCTCGATTCGATCAACCAATGTTGCTCACCAAGTGGTGGAGAGGTGGATATTTGGGTGTTAGGGTTTAGGAAGCTAAAACAAAGATTGACACAATGATTTTAGAGTGGTTCAACCTTCTAACCAAGGTCTACATCCACTACCTTAGCTCCCCACTAAGGATTTCCAACAATTTCACTAATTGCTCTTCCCCTTTTCTAGGCTTAGGAGGTAATCCTTATACACAATCAAGCTTTCTACCCAAAGCCTTGATTGAAACCCTCTTTTACAAAGAGAAACAAGAAGCAAACTTAAAACCCTCTAATAGGTATTTGTTTGCACAATTAAGAACTCACCCAAAACCTAAAACACTTGAGCAAATTTGACAATTTTGGCTCACTAGTGTTTGTCTATACAATAAATGACAATTTAAGCTCTAAGACAATTCTTGATCATTTGATGTTTGACAATATGAGCATTAGCCTTTACTTGATGATTGGAGGTCCCTTTTATACTCCTTGATGAGTTTATAGCCGTTACTAGCCGTTGGGGATGATTTGGAGCCGTTTAGGACTTTATTTCCCTTCATTAATGCTGTTATGTAGCCTTCCGTATCGATACACTTGGACCCGTATCGGTACGGCCTTCATCAGAAACTAGCCGTTGGGAAATAGCCGTATTGGTACGGACTTTACTTCCCTTCATTGATGCTTGAGGGCGTATCGATACGGTTTCACATTTAAATGACCGTTGGGAAATAGCCGTTGGGGTTGTTGGAAAGGGGATCGGTACGCTTACCAGGCGTATCGAAACGATCCCGATCCGTATCGAAACGGCCAAGCCTGTATCGATACGGGTTGGACCGTATCGGTACGGGTAGCTTGAAAACTTAAGTTTGGCTATATAAAAGAATGAAATATTTTGCCAAAAACCTCTTAAAATCCCTCAAACATAAATTCAAGTTGTTTGGACTTAAAAAAGTTTTAAATTCTTTTCAAATTAGTCCAAAACATTTTTCAATTATTATATCAAAACACTAGTTCTATACAATCCATAAGATATTGATGTTGAAATATATGTATATCTATCATTGATTACATTTAATTTATGGAACATTGGTATATCATTGATCATTGAAATGAATAAACATAGTGTGTCCTTGGATTGGAATGGACTCAGGATACAATTGGCATGCCATAGAATTCATGAGCTCAGTGTATGGGTGGACGAAGGTCCTTAGGCTAAGGCCAATATTGATTTGGCGAGGCGGAGGGATGTGTATTAATATTGGTCATTTTGGCAAGGCAGAGGGATGTGTATTGATATTGGTCATTTTGGCAAGGCGGAGGGATAAGACCATTCATTGATTTGGCGAGGCGTAGGAATTCGCGTATCCATGATCTTGATTCAATCCAAGGAATTAGGAAGGAAAGAGAACACATTTATTGCACATTGTATTGTTACATGGCATTGATTATGTTAACATGAACTTATGTGTCATTGTAGCTATGGTATTCCATTAGTTATGTTAATAGTGACTACCTCACTAGGCAAAGTGTGCCTAATGTGTCTTTCCTCATGCATTTTAAGGTTAAAGTGTTGTTCGTTGGAAGATCGGATCGACCGCAAGGACAAGTCACTACTAAGATACAAGTAATGTATTTATGTTTCTGAACTCCTAGGGAGGTGGCAAAGTAGTTAGACTAGTCAAATATGCTCGTTTTGTTGTGTTGGTGTCTTTCACCTTTTGTATTAAGGTCTATGGCCCTAAATGCCTATTTTGGTTTTGCTAATATGGCCTTAAATAAGCATATTTTGCTAAAAAGGTAAAAACGAAGTAAACGTATTCATATAGCCTTGAAAATTTGCATGTTAGTAGTTGATATCAAATGTTGTGTATACAGTTTCGTTGTAATTGGACATCGTTTGGTAGGGTAATTTTCACAAAAACCAGATAAAATCTGTCATTATAAGTCTCATCGTATCGAAATGGATGATGACGTTTCGATACGGGTACCCCAACTCTGAACCTTAGACTAAGGGCGTTCCGGAACGAAGTGATGCCGTTTCGAAACATTTTTGCCTTTGAAGACCCCTGTTTCGATACAGGTTTCGAAATGATTTGCCATTGGTGACCCCTGTATCGATATAGGTTTCGGATAGGTCAAGTCAAGGTCAATGCCGGTCAATGCGTTCCGATACAGGTCATGCATGTATCGAAACAATCTAAAGAGTTGGGTCAATAGGGTTGACTCTCGAGTACCCGTTCCTAAACATCCTTTGGTGTTTCGAAATGGGGTTAGGTAAGTATGTTATGGCACATTGGATAGTTTTAATTGTTTTGCAATTGAGTCATCGATTCTTGTAGAGTCAAATTGATAGGATTAACGACTTTGGAAATGAATGAAATTTGGTAAGTACAACCTTTTAGTAATAATCTTCACTTTGGAAGGTTCTATTTGTTAAGGGACCTTAAGTTTGTTAAATTTACAAATTAGTCCTAAATGTTTATAATAGTTGTAAAATGACCCTTGGTTGATAATTATGTATGCTCTTTGATCCTTTGGATCGATGGGTGCTTTGGTTATATGATGGGTATTATTTACTGAACGTTTATGAGTTAAAAATGAAGATCAATATCACTGTTTGTTGCTTCGTCTTCCGGTAACACACTCCGACTCGGTCCTCTTCTAGACCGGGAAGGGGTGTTACATTTGTGGTATCAGAGCTAGAGTTTAGTCGATTCTAGGACTAAACCAAAGTCTATTGCATTGTTATTCTGTTACTTTACCACCCAGGAGTTTTATTTCGTGTATATTGTGACTTGTCGACTAATTCGATCTTTCATATAGATATGTCTTCGACAAATGAAGCTTATGTAGATAAGCAAACTGTTGGATCCTCGACACATGGCGAGGAGGTTAGGGGAGGGAATCCTCCAAATCCACCGCAACCACAGGACCCTCCTGTACAGGGTGCTAAGCCTGTTGCACCTACTGCTCAGGCTGAATGTTATCAAAATATGGCCAATATGTTTAAGCAGTTTATGACTGCAATGCAAGCGACACCGCCAGTTCAGCCTACTCCTCCTATTGCGCAGTACATCCGAGCCCCTATGGACAAACTGGCCTCACTCCGAGCTTATTCTCTCACTGGACAGGATGATGACAATCCTGAAATAGCTAAATATTGGTTGGATAACACTCTACGCATCTTGAATAAACCGTTGCAGTGTTCCGACGAACATGAGCTAGAATGTGCTATTGCTTTGTTGACCGATGAAGCTCTGATGTGGTGGGAGACTACTATTCTTACCGTTCCTGAAGAATCAGTTACTTGGGAATTCTTTCTCAAGGAATTCTGAAACAAGTACATCATCGAGTACCATCTCACGGAAAGGCGGAGCACTTTTCTTCATTTGAGACAAGGTTGGAGGCCAATCAAGCATTACATCCATGATTTCTGTAAGTATTGCCGATATGGAGCCGAGTTTATAAAGAAAGAAGAAGACAAGAGCCGAATGTTTATTGTTGGGTTGAGCGATGAGTTGCGACCTATGTTTACTGCCCTAGGTATCACCAATTTCCAAGATTTGGTGAACCGAGTTAAAGCAGCAGAAGCAGCTCAGAGAGGAATTATGTCTAAGTGATCTGAGAAGAGAACGTGGAGCGACTCCCGACCTCCCAAATGGAACAAAAAGGGCAGGTATCAGGGTTCGATGCAAACTTCTTTCTCACAGCCTTCCTGCTCAGGGAACATTGAGAGACCACAGACTATCACCCAGTCCTTGTCTAAGGCGGCCTCAGTGGAGAGTACTGGAGGTTTGAATCGAAGTGTTCATCATCCATTCTGTAACTTCTGTCAGAAACGGCACCCAGCAGGGTAATGTCGCAAGCAGACGGGGGCATGTTTCTTCTGTGGCAAACAAGGACATTTTATCAGGGATTGTCCAAAGAATCCCTCTAAGTCAGTAGTTGTACAGGGGGATATCTCTTCACATACTCAGTCCTTTTAGGGGAAAGGGCCAAGGCAAGTACCATCGGGAAATTTAGGTAAGCCAGATGGATCCGGGAAGCAAGGCAATAAGCAAGAATAGAAGGCCTCTCCTCATCTGTATCACGTGAGAAGTCGCGAGGAAGATGACGAGCCTGATGTTATAGCAGGTACCGTTATGTTACATGCACACTCATTGTATGTATTGATTGAGCATGGATCTACACATTCTTTTATAAGCCTGGAATTGGTTAAAGACATAGGATGTCTAGTGAACCTTTAGCAATGAAGGTCTCTGTGACAAATCCCTTAGGTGATTGTGTCATTCTAAGTCTTGTATGTAAGAATTGCCCAATCATGATTCAAGGAATTTTGTTCCCTGCGAACTTCCTAGTTTTACCAATCCACGAGTTTGATGCGATCCTAGGCATGGATTGGCTTAGTAACCATAAAGCGTGGGTAGACTGCAATAAGCAGAAATTGTATCTTCGATGCCTTGGCAAGGAAAGGATAATGTTGATGGAATCTCAGAACTCCATGTTGTGTGAATTGTCCACCGAATCCAAGAATGAACCTCAGATCTATGACATTGATACGATAAATGAATTCCCAGATGGTTTCCCTAACGAGCTTCCAAGATTGCCCCCAACCCGTGAAGTGGAATTTGGTATTGAGGTGCAACCTGGGACTGCTCTAGTTTCCATTGCACCATATTGAATGGCGGCTGTGGAGTTGAAGGAATTAAAGATCAAATTCAAGACATTATGAATAAGGGTTTTATCCAACCGAGCTCTTCACCTTGGGGAGCTCCGGTTCTTTTTGTCAAGAAGAAGGATGGTTTGATGCGTTTATGCATTGATTATAGACAATTGAACAAAGCCACCATTAAGAATAAGTATCCTTTACCCATGATAGACGACCTGTTCGATCAATTAAAATATGCTTCTGTGTTCTCCAAGATTAATCTAAGGTCGGGTTACTATCAAATGAAAATCAAAGAGTGTGATGTACCCAATACTGCCTTTCGTACAAGATATGGATATTACAAATTCTTAGTAATGCCTTTCAGACTAACAAATGCACCGACATCTTTCATGGATTTAATGAATCGGGTATTCAGACCTTATCTTGATAAATTCGTTATGGTGTTCATAAACGATATCTTAATTTATTCCAAGAATGAATCGGAACACCGAGACCACCTTCGTATTGTACTCCAGACTCTGAGAGAGAAACGATTGTACCCGAAGTTTTATAAGTGTGAATTCTGGCTCACTGAAGTGGCCTTTCTGGGGCATGTTGTATCGACTTCAGGTGTTCAGGTGGATCCGAAGAAAAACCAAGCTATTGTGGATTGGCATCCGCCAAAGAATGTTGTTGAAGTTAGAAGTTTTCTCGGGCTTGATGGATATTACCGTAGGTTCATGAAAGGATTTTCAATGTTAGCCGCTCTTTTAACTAAATTGTTCCGAAAGGAGACACCTTTTGTTTGGACCGAAGACCAACAACGAAGCTTTGATCAGCGAAACAAGTCCTAACCCATGCACCCGTCTTAACCCAACCTGAGTCTGGAAAATACTATACAGTTTATAGTGATACCTCGCATCTTGGGTTAGGGTGTGTATTGATGCAAGAAGGTAAGGTTATTGCTTACGCTTCAAGGCAACTTAAGCCACATGAGATGAACTACCCCACCCATGACCTAAAATTGGCTGCAGTTGTCTTTGCATTGAAAATCTTGAGGCATTATCTCTACGGGGAGAAATGGTATCTTTTCACCGACCTCAAAAGCCTTAAATACTTGTTGACACAAAAGGAGTTGAATCTACGACAACAGAGGTGGATGGAACTTCTTAAGGACTATGATTTAGTCATTGATTATCATCCGGGCTAGGTCAACGTTGTTGCTGATGCACTCAGCCGCAAGCCTCTGCCTGGTAAGCATTGATCATGAAATTGGAGTTATAAGTATGATGAGGCATGTTAACTCATTGTTACATCGCTCTTTTGTAGCTCCGCGAGCAATTAACGCTCACTTTCGGCTTCGGAAGCACCAATTCTTTGTAGCTGAACTTCAAGTTCAGTCTACCATCATTTCCCGAATTACGGGCTTGCAGGAACAAGATTTCGAACACCAAGTCATTGTCTCTAAGCTATCACATAATCCAGACTTCAGAATTAATTCTGAAGGACTCCTATGTTTTCACGATCGAATTTGCGTGCCTAATGATGAAACTCTCCGCACCGACATTCTTGTCGAATCTCATTTGAGTCCTTTTTCGATTCACCTTTGGTCTGTGAAAATGTATAAAGATCTATGTGAACTATACTGGTGGCCAGGAATGAAGCATGCTATTGTTGATTATATTTGCAAGTGCCTTACGTGTCAACGTGTTAAGGCAGAACATTGTGCCCCTACAGGACTCTTGCAACCTATTGATCCACCAAAATGGAAATGGGAAAAGATAACCATGGACTTTGTCAATGGTCTACCGTTAACCCCTGCAAAGCATGAAGCTATTTGGGTTATTGTAGATCAGTTTACGAAGTCAGCTCATTTCATACCAGTTAGAATGGACTACGGTCTCCCTAAGCTAGCTGACTTATACATCAAGGAAATGATCCGGCTTCATGGAGTGCATGAATCTATCATCTCTGATCGAGATCCTCAGTTTGCATCTTAGTTTTGGAGAACCTTACAAGGAGATCTGGGCACCAGAGTCAATCTTAGCACAGCCTTCCACCCTCAAACTGACGGCCAGTCAGAAAGAGTAATTCAGATTTTGGAAGACATGCTTAGGGCTTGTATTATCGACATTGGCGGGACTTGGGAGAAATATATACCTCTTGTCGAATTTGCTTATAATAACAGTTATCAAGCGTCCATCCAAATGGCCCCGTATGAAGCATTGTATGGTAGACGATGCAGAACTCCATTGTGCTGGTCGGAGCTAGGTGAGGGCAGAGTGTTAGGTTCTGACTTGCTTCGTGAAACTAAAGAACGAGTTACCATCATTCATGATCGTCTCAAGGCTACCTTCGATCGACAAAAATCTTATGTTGACCTTAAAAGGAGATACATTCAATATAAAGTCGGTGAGAAAGCCTTTCTTAAAGTGTCACCATGGAAGAAAGTCTTGAGGTTTGGCAAGAAGGGAAAATTGAGCCCTCAGTTCATTGGACCTTTTGAGATTATTGAAAAGATTGGCCCAGTGGCATATCGACTTTTGCTACCTCCAGAATTGAGTAAAATCCACGATGTCATTCATGTATCGATGCTGGGGAAGTATCGGTCTGACCCCTCACACGTTGTGGAACCCGAATCAGTAGAATTACGGCCAAACCTATCCTATGAAGAAGAACCGATTGAGATTCTTGCTAAAGAAGTCAAAATGCTTCGTGACAAAGTTGTACCCTTAGTTAAAGTGATTTGGAGAAGTCACACTGTCGAAGAAGCCACTTGGGAGCCTGAAGAAACTACGAGACAACAATATTCGCTTCTCTTTAGTACAAGTAAAAATTTGAGGACAAATTTTCTTAAAGGGGAGAGTGTTGCAACACCCCGAAATCCGGTCTGGTCAGAATTCATTACCGATGATCGGAAAATTTTATATTGATGAAGCTCTAAGACTTCACCGACTAGTTAATTATTGTTATCAAACCCTAATTAGGCTTTGAACATCAGATCTGAATCCTATCAAGTAATATTAAGTTTTTAGTGGCTAAAATTGAAGAATTATAAATTGGAGGGCAAAGTTATAAAAATAAGAAATGTGAAGGGTTAACTATGCAATTAGCCCCTTAATTAAACTCTCCACTTACGTGGAGTTATCTAATGACCTTCCTTCGAATGAAGGAAAGCCTTGAATTAAAAATAGGAAAAACAAGGAAATAAGAAAGCTTACCCGAGACCACCTTTAAGCTAGCACCTCTCACTCTTTTCATCATCTTCTTCATCTAAGCACACACCTCCATTGGTGGAAAATCCAAGCTTGTTATTTCTTCACTTTAACGATATTGAAACGTTGTTATCGATCTGGTAAGCTATATTCCTTATTCAATTAATGGATTCCATGGATATTTTGGGTGTAACCTAAGCTAAGGTTTTGATTATCCATGGATGTTTCCTTGTTGCCATCTTTATTGAAGTTGGATATTGATTCCGAAATCCCTATGTTGATTTTGATGTAGAAACATCAATTCTAATAAGTTCTATTAATCTTTCTAGCTCGAGAAAGGGAGAAAGAGGTATCGCCATCTCCGTCACAAACTAGGAATAAAGGAATCGCTATCCGAGAGCCTTGAAGCTTCGGATTGTAAGATGAGTGTAGTCGAAGTATCGGGTTTAGGCGAAAGGCCTTCCCGGATCATTATTTGTTGTGTTAGATTATATCACTAAATTGTTATTAAAGCGAATGGATTGGATGTTAAATCGGACACTTTGGTAAGTGTCGGTAAGTTACCATTGACATGGATTATGTTCATTGTGCATTGTCATTGATATAAGCATTGTTATGAAATCATTACATTGAATCATTGGACATGGATATTGATAACAATCTATAAGATATTGATGTTGAAAAATATGTATATCTATCATTGATTACATTTAATTTATTGAACATTGGTATATCATTGATCATTGAAATGAATAAGCATATTGTGTCCTTGGATTGGAATGGACTCGGGATACAATTGGCATGCCATAGAATTCATGAGCCCAGTGTACGGGTGGACTACGGTCCTAAGGCTAAGGCCTATATTGATTTGGCGAGGCGGAGGGATGTGTATTGATATTGGTCATTTGGCGAGGCGGAGGGATAAGTCCATTCATTGATTTTGTGAGTTGTAGGAATTCATGTATCCACGATCTTGATTCATTCCAAGGAATTATGAAGGAAATACAACGTGTTTATTGCATATTGTATTGTTACATGGCATTGATTATGTTAACATGAACTTATGTGTCATTTTAGCTATGGTAATCCATTAATTATGTTAATAATGACTACCTCACTAGGCAAAGTGTGCCTAATGTGTCTTTCCTCATGCATTTTAAGGTTAAAGAGTTGTTCGTTGGAAGATCGGATCGGCCGCAAGGACAAGTCACTACTAAGATACAAGTAATGTATTTATGTTTCCGAACTCCTAGGGAGGTGGCAAAGTAGTTAGACTAGTCAAATATCCTCGTTTTTTGTGTTAGCTGCTTTCCCCTTTTGTATTAAGGTCTATGGCCCTAAATGCCTATTTTGGTTTTGCTAATATGACCTTAAATATGCATATTTTGCTAAAAAGGTAAAAATGAAGTAAACGTATTCATATAACATTGAAAATTTGCATGTTAGTAGTTGATATAAATGGAATATTGTGTATAAAGTTTCGTTGTAATTGGACATGGTTTGGTAGGGTAATTTTCACAAAAACCAGATAAAATCTATCATTATAGGTCTCACTGTATCGAAACGGGTGATGACGTTTCGATACGGGTACTCTAACTCTGAACCTGAGACTAAGGGCATTCCAGAACGAAGTGATGCCATTTTGGAACATTTTTGCCTCTAGAGACCCCTATTTCGATACAGGTTTTGAAACATTTTGCCACTGGTGACCCCTGTATCTATATAGATTTCGAAACGATCAAGTCAAGGTCAATGTCAGTCAATGCGTTCCGATACAGGTCATGCTTATATCGAAACAGTCTAAAGATTTGGGTCAATAAGGTTTACTCTTGAGTACTCGTTCCTAAACAACCTTTGGTGTTTCGAAACGGGGTTAGGTAAGTCTATTATGGCACATTGGATAGTTTTAATTGTTTTGCAATTGAGTCACCAATTCCCGTGGAGTCAAATTAATAGGGCTAACGACTTTGGAAATGAATGAAATTTGATAAGTACAACCTTTTAGTAATAAACTTCACTTTGTCAGGGTCTATTTGATAAGGGACCTTAAGTTTGTTAAAATTTACAAATTAGTCCTAAATGTTTATAATAGTTGTAAAATGACCATTGGTTGATAATTATGTATGCTCTTTGATCCTTTGGATCGATGGGTGCTTTGGCTATATTATGGACATTATTTACTAAACGTTTATGTGTTAAAAATGAAGATCAATATCACAGTTTGTTGCTTCGTCTTCTGGTAACACACTCCGTCTGGGTCCTCTTCTAGACCGGAAAGGGGGTGTTACAAAGGTTTTAGTGGTAGCATCTGGGTTCTCTAGAATGATAATATGGAGATGGAAATTCTTGAAGTTTCTTTTCAAAAAGTGCATGGGAAATTTCGTCTTTCAGGTTCTTTCCAATGGTTTATGTTGACAGTAGTGTACACTAGTCCTTCTATTTCTTGGCGTAAATACCTATGGCCTTATCTTTCTTCTCTTGATCCAGGGTCGAATTTTCCATGGCTATTGGGAGGAGATTTTAATGCTACTTTATGTCCAAAAGATAAGCTTGGTGGTTCTTCTCTTCGTTCCGGTTATAGTAAGCCGTTCTATGATTTTGTTCACGATTCAGAGTTATTTGAAGTCGAGTATAATGGTTCTGATTTCACTTGGAAGAGGGTGAGCTTTATAAATAGCTAGATCATTGTTTTTTAAATGAGGAATGGATATCACGATTCCCAAGTTCTCTGGTTTTCCATTTGGACCGTCTTGGTTCCGACCATTGTCCGTTGCTTTTCAATATGCAAGTGGATCGAAAAATTTCGAAGCAAAGGCCTTTTCATTTTATGGCTTCGTGGCAGGATCACTCAGATTTTAGTACGATTCTGGATTCCTCTTAGAATAATAATGATGATGTCGAGGCAAATTTGGATAGATTACAAGCTAAATTAGGGGAATGGAATATTCATACTTATGGTCATATAGGTAAGAAGAAGAAATCTCTCATTGCTAGATTAAGGGGTATTGATCGTGCATTACAACGAGGGCATTCATATTTTGTTTTTGTTCTAGACAAGGAATTACGAGCTAAGTTAGAGCAAGTTCTCTCTCATGAAGAGATCTTATGGTTCTAGAAATCTAGAAATCGTTGGATACAGTGTGCTGATCGAAATACTCACTACTTCCATACAAGTGTAATGTAGAGGCGTCATCGAAATACCATAACTGGTCTCAAAGATGATAATGGAAATTGGTGCAATAATAGTGAGATGCTTAAGTCTAAGGCTGTTAGTTTCTATAAGAATTTGTTTACTATCATGGGTTTGAAGATCGAGAAGTATGCAGTGAGAGGAGATTTTTGACCTTTACCTCACACAACTAGTGATTTTTTGATGAAACCTGTAACCGGTGAGGAAATTGCATTTGTTTTTCGTAGCATGGAACCATTCAAAGCACCAGGAATTGACATATTCCGTGCATATTTCTTTCAGAAGAACTGGGTTGTGGTCCGTGAAAGAGTTTGTAGGTTCATACAAGATATTTTCAATGGTGAACCGCTGCCAGAATCAATAAATCGTACTCTTCTTGTGCTTATTCCAAAGGTGACTTCGCCGGAAGCGATGACCCAATTCCGACCTATAAGTCTTTGCTTAGTGTTGTATAAGGCAGTGACAAAGATCATTTTTAACCATATTAAACCGTTCATTGTTGATTTGGTCTCTTTTTCTCAGACTAGTTTTGTGCCCAGAAGATCGATCACGGACGATATAGTAATCGCGCAGGAAGTAATACACTCAATGCGTAGTCGTAAAGGGGAAAAAGGCTGGATGGCTATCAAAATTTATCTAGACAAGGAGTATGATAGGCTTGAATGGTCCTTTGTAGAGGACACATTGAGTGATATTGGGTTTCCAAGTGCTTTCATTCGTCTAATTATGCAATGCATCTCGTCGCCTTCTATGCAAGTATTATAGAATAGTGAACCATCTACTAGTTTTTGGCCCTCGATAGGTATCCGGCAAGGTGACCCTTTGCCACCGTACCTCTTCGTTCTTTGCATGGAACGTTTAACCCAAGCTATACACCGGGCTATTGATTGTGGACGATGGAAGCCTATAAAGTTAGTACGGAATGGACCAAGCCTTTCACAGTTTTTCTTTGCGGATGACATGGTTCTTTTTGCCGAGGCTTCTCAAGATCAATGTGATATTATACGGACTATTTTGGATGATTTTTGCAGTGCTTCTGGGCATAAAATTAGCATCATCAAAACTAGAATTTTTTTACTCTAAGAATGTCTTTCTTGCGGTTCGACAAATCTTTAATTCCAGTTTTGGTTACACTGAAGTAACAAATTTTTGTAATTATCTTGGTGTTCCACTCCTACATCACCGTGTGTCTAAGGTAACATATATTTATTTAGTGGATAAAGTGAGGAATAAATTATCTAGATGGACGGCTAAGAAGTTGTCATTAGTTGGGCGAATGGTTCTTGCAAAATCCGTGCTATCTTATATTCCTTATTATGCCACGCAAACGGCTTTATTACCTAAAGGCACGTGTGAAGAAATTGAGAAGCTGATTCACAAATTTTTGTGGGGAGCTTTGGACTCTTGCGGCAGTGTTTCACTTGTTAAATGGTCAAAATCATGCAAACCAGCTAAACAGGGAGGCCAAGGCTTTGAACATGTAGAGCAACAGAATTTGGCTTTCTTGATGAATGTAACTTTTAATTTAATCCGCAATCATGATCAGTTGTGGGCTAGAGTACTCCAAAGCAAATATAAGTGGTTTGAGGGTCTTCCTTCTTCCTTGGAAAGACGAAACTGCTCGAGACTATGGAAGGCAATTAGTTTGGTTTGGCCAGATGTTCTCTCTAGTCTTGTTTGGAACGTTGGAAACGGTTCCAAGGTCGATTTTTGGTGTGATGCCTGGTTAAGGGATTTTGGCCCTCTTGTTAATTGGGTTCCTGATTCCACATTGTTGCATCTATATCAACCCACATCAATAGCCTCAATGGTGGATATTAATGGTTTTTGGAAGTGGGAGAAGTTTGCTAATATTCTACCGGAAAATGTTATGCAACATACAATATGGGAGATGAACAATCTAGGGATAATGGTGGTAATATCTAGACTTGCATTTACAAATTCAAAGGTATTCCGCGGATCAAAGTGTTCCTATGGCTATTGGCTCAGGGTCGTATCCTCATGAACCTTGGGAGAATGCGACGTCACATTGCTGATGACAGTCGTTTTGGATTTTATGCTTCTTAGCCGGAATCCATTGATCATCTATTTCGGTGGTATCCTACAACTGTTACAGTATGGGCATCGTTGATTCAACCATTGAAGCTTGCGGAGTTCATGACTATGGATCGGCTCGACTGGTTACATGTTAATTTAGCTCAACCTAATTATTTTATGCGAGATCATATTCATTAGGAAATGATGTTCAGTGCAGCCTTATGGAGGTTATGTTGAATTGCAATCAAATAGTTTTTGATTCGGATAATGTAGAAGGAAGATCGATCCTGGATATGAGTCGAATGTTGTGTGATGATATGGTACGTGGGGCTGCTGCAACAATATCGCAAACTCCCCAGTCTCAGGCTGCGGTTAGTGTACATTATGATCATTGGCACCCTCCTCCGTCTGATTAGATAAAATTAAATAGTGATAGTTCTCGTAATACTCATAATGGGTCATCGGCGTGTGGGGGAGTTTTACGGGATGCATCAAGTACGTGGATCGCTGGTTTTGCTCGACATATCGGTTCTTGCTCAGTTGTTGAGATAGAGTTATGGGGAATCCATGAGGGTTTAATGTTAGCATGGGGTTTAGGCTATCGTAAGATCATTGCCGAAACGGATAGTGCCGAGGCAGTCCGGATTGTTAGTAACAACGGCAAATCAGGTGTGCCTTTTACAATCGTCCCTCATATCTGAATACTCTTGAAGGATTGGGAAGTTTTTGTTCCTGTTGTTGGCCGGCAATCTCACCGAGTGGCTGATGGTTTGGCAAGGCATGCGCATGCTAATATATTTAATTCTCGGATCTACCAAGCCACTCTTGATTTTATATTGCAGATCCTTCAAGATGACTGTGTTGTTCTCTGAGCTAGTACATTAGCTCTAGTTTTCATCATACTCTTCACAAAAAAGCATGTTTATAAGAATGTGGTTACTGTTTTTAATGATGAAATGTTAAAGCATACACATGGTAAGTGATCCATGAAGTATATGAATTATACTTGTGATTTTAAGCATAGTTTAATGCTTGGAAATGTTATTTATTGGAGATGCTTTGAAAACAGCGAGGCATGTATTAAATGTGAATTATATTGGCAAGTGATGTTGCGAAATGGTTTATAAATAAAATCAGATATAGTTAGCCGACTATAGGATTGTGTGCACTATAAACAAATCACCTTGGATGTTGAGAGGTTTATATGGTGTACCGAATACTCCATCCAAGTACCCTAACGATTGAAGAAAGTGTATGGAGTCCTGTCTCTCGTTAGTGGGGTTATACATCTACTGATGAGTGGTGTTGAGGGGTTTATACGATGTACCGAATACTCCACCACAGGTGTCACAACGGTGGAGGGTAGCTCCCATGTGTGAACCTTAAGATGTCGGTGAGAATGTATGAAGTGTTGGGACAACACTTGTGAATCCGCGTATCTGATGTGGTTGAGAAATGAGCATGTTGATGATCACTTGTAAGCTAATATAATCGATGATGTATTATGAAATGGTTTATGATGCATAATATGTAAATGCATGTCTTACTCTTTAAGCTTTGCATATGGTAGCTATGCATGGAAAGGCTTAAATTGGATGTTAGCAAGGGGACTTGCTGTTGGATTCATAATACATGTTGCATGATGTTTAACATGCTGATTTTGATTAAGGAAAGTGCATGGTTTTTAAAAGAGCATGATGGTTTCAAATGATGTTTAGCAAATTGAAATTAGATTTCAATGTGGACATGAAAATTGTTTTAATACATTAATGGTGCTTTGCTTATGAGCCTCCTCACTAAGTCTTGCGTGCTTAAGCTCTCATTTGTCCATCAATGCAGATAATTGAGGTTTTGGAGGCAGCAAGTGGCAAGGGATTCCAAGAGACTTCGCTTAAGAAAGTAAGTTTTCGTTTAGACTAAAGTAATAAGGGCAATGAGGGATCTGTTGAATTGTTGGGAGATTTGTGTGAACTCCCTTTTGAGCAAGTTTGGCTTGTTGTTTTAGACTTGTAAATGGCCATTGGTATATGTATTATGATTTACTTTGCATTTTGGTACCTTGCTTGGTTTGACAATAGGTTGCATTCCTATAGTTTACCCTTGATGCAAATGTTCATGTTATGTTGATGAATATGCCATGGATGCTTGAGGATTGATGATTATATATGTTCTATGCATGTTGGAAGCATGTTTGATTATTATAGATTGGATTTAAGTTTGAAAAACCAACAAAAAGTGTCATTATTGGCCGAGGTGTTTCAGTACACTCGAGCATGTATCGAAATAGTGTGCCTGAAATGGCCTAAGGGTTTCGAAACAGGGAGGGGCGTTTCTGTATGTTTGGCTACTGGAAGGTTGTGCTCCAAAACAGGCTTGAGGTTGTATCGAAACAACCTCGTGTACCGAAACAAATAGTCTTGTTCTGAAACGGGCGTTTCGATACAGGGCAACCTGTACCAAAACACCCTACAATTAAGTTGGTTAGGGGAATCTTCTGAAGTTCTGATGCTTTATGTTTTGATCCCTGAATATTCTTGATGCAATTAAATGAGTTTGGATGATTGTTTTGAGCTGAGAGTTGACAGAGATGCATGTAATGTGATTAATTAAAGGTTGGTAACTTAAAAAGTGAATAAGTCTCTGTAATTTTGCAAAATTACAAAATGATCCCTAAAATGTGTTTGCATGCAATTGAATCCCTATTTGTTTTCTAATCAAGTTGCAAATTGTTCGGCTGCGATGTTTATCACATAGGTTTGAAATGAGCATCTAGAAATGATCAAATGAAAAAATAGGGTCGTTTATTGAGGTAAACTTCCCAGTTTACTTCAATATTCCTTGTGTGACTTGTTTGGTTCAGTCTTTTGCCCAGACCGAGTCAAGAGGGTTACATTTGGTGGTATCAAAGCCATGTTACGAAAGAATGAGATGATGGTAGGTTATTGGTAAGTTGATGTGATGTAATTCTAAGTGAATGATGATGTTTTCTTTACAAAGTGATTGTTATAATCATGTTGTTAATGAACAAATGCTATTGATGCCATGCACGATGATTGTGATGTATGCGTAAATTGTTATATACATGATGATGTTATCAGCTAAATTTGATTGATTGCTATGCATGATGCTTGTGATACGTATGTTGTACGCCTTATGCTATGTTTGAGGGAAATTGAGGTACCCATTGGCTTATTACTATAGTTAGAGTGTTTTAAATTGAATTGGAAGTCTTGGATCCTTGCTTGAAGCTGACCTGATTTCTTTGTTTTGTTTTATTATCATACATTAATTATAATAGCCCAATGGGACCGAGGAGAGAGTTACGTTCGGGTACGATTACTGATGCTGGAGAGCAAGGAAATCAGGAGAATGAGGTTCTTCCTGTTGGGAATTTACCTCCTTCACTGCCTCCACCCGGGGGAGAGGAGCAAGGATAGTGTGAGTAAGCTGGGCCTTTGTTGGGTGTTTTAATGTCTCTAGTTCAGGTGATGACTGGAGCATTCCAGGCTGCTGTTGCTGGAGTGCAACTGCAAGCACTTACTGCTGGGCAATTAGGATTGCCGTTAGAACTTAGAACGCTTGCATAGTTTGGGAGGGTTGAGTATTGTGGTTTGTCGCCCGAGGCATCTGAGGCTTGGATGGCCAGTACAATCTGGATTTTCGATCAAATGGGGTGCAATGATGCACACAAGTTGGCATGTGTTGTTTCATTGTTGCAAGGTGATGCTTACAATTGGTGGACGATTGTAACTGCGGCTATGGAGCCCAATGAGGTGGATTGGGAGTTCTTCCAAGCTTCCTTTAAGAAGAAGTATCTAGGAGTTAGATACTTGGATGACAAGAAATACGAGTTTACGCCCTTTGTTCAGGGTAGCATGACTGTGGCTGAGTATGATGTTCAATTTGTTCGTTTGAGCCAGTATGCCCCTGAGTTGGAGCCAAGTGATAGGCATCGTTGTGACCGTTTCTGTTACGTATTGGTGCAAGAAGTGAAAACTTTCATGTTGGCCTCTGATTACACAAATTTTGATGTGTTGGTGATGCGAGCTAAAGATATCGAATAAAGTTTGGGTTTGTCCTCTCGCGTGGGTGGTTCTAGCTCGGGTAAGAGAGCTGCAGATTCTGATCGTAGTGGTTTACAGTTTTAGAGCCATCATGATCGTAGATATCGGCCTGAGCCGAGGTGAGGTAATGTTGGGCGTGGTTGTTCAATGCTAGCTGGAGGTGGTCAGGGTAGAGCACCTATTGTTGAACCACAACGAGGCCGTGGGCGCAGTCGTGGTAACTTCCAACGTAGGGAGGATGGCCAGAGAGTTGAAGGAGTTGAAGATGCAACTTCCGGAGTTGCTCGATCGAGGGTTTATTAGACCTAGCATTTCACCTTGGGGTGAACCGGTCTTGTTTGTGAAGAAGAAAGATGGCACGATGCGAATGCGTATAGATTATCGGCAACTGAACAAGTTGACGATTAAGAATAAGTATCCTTTTCCAAGAATTGATGATTTGTTTGATCAGTTTAGATGTGCCTAAGACAGCTTTTTGTAAAAGGTACGGGCATTATGAGTTCTTGGTGATGTCGTTTGGCTTGACTAATGCATCGGCTGCATTCATGGACATGATGAATCATGTGTTCCATGAGTTATTGGATCAGTTCGTGGTTGTGTTTATTGATGATATTCTCGTGTACTCACGTACCGAGGAGGATCATGATAAGCATTTGCGAATTGTGTTGCAAGTGTTGTTGGAAAATTAGCTTTATGCAAAGTTGAGTAAGTGTGAGTTTTGGCTCAAGGAAGTTGTACCGAAACACATGGGCCTGTAATGACACTTTTTGTTGATTTTTCACACTTTAATCCAATTGAAATCACTCCAACAAGCCTCCAGCATGCATACAACATACCTAATCATCAAACCTCAATCATACATGGTAATTTCAACATCATAACATGACAATATGCTTTAAGGAAATCTACAGGCATGCTACTTATGCAAAATAACCACTCAAGAGCAAAAACACAAACCAAAGCAAGTATCATCAAGTAAAGACCATTTAGAAGTCATCAAAGGCATCACAAACCTGCCACAAAACAGGGAGTTTCAAAATACACTCTCCCAAAACATTAAGGCATCCTCTCATTGCAAATTATTACTAGCATGTAAACATAAAACCATACTTGAGCAAAGTATCACTCCTTGGTTTCCTTCTTGCTTCCTTGCTACCCAAAAGATGTTATTTCTCTACATTTTTGGAAAAAGAGAGCATAAGTAATAATGCTTAGTGAGGGATGCTCAAAACAAACCAACTACAACAATGCATTTTAAAACCATTTCTTAAGTAGAAAACTATATCTCATCATGCTCAATCTATCTCATGCTTGAAATAACTTTCAAAGCAAAAAACACATCATTAAAACCACATGTACCATATATCTCATGCATGAACTCAAATGCATAATCTCTAAGCAAAACCATACATGCTTGTTTCTCAAAAGCCTTTCTTAAAGCATAATCTCATATACAAAACTCAATTCTTTAAACCATTTAAAAAGAAGGTACATGTGAAGCTCATATATTGGCATTTTAGCAACATTACTCGGATATGCGGATTCTAACCATCCTACTATAACTATTCAAGCAAGAATACAACAACACATCAAAACCACATTTGGAAACCTACAAAAACCGTCCAACCTAGAGAAACTACAACACCTAACTGTTATTTCAAATTGCTTTTAACTACACACCAAACGACCTCGGCCGATTCTAACCAAAACGGTCTCCCCTTCATCACCATGCAGCCAAAAGCCCTTAAAACACCTACCAACTTTACCTCCTGCCAACCAAGCTAGGCCACACTCACTCCTAACGGTAAACTTGTTTACTCCTTATCCTCACATCCAGCATGTACCTTGTACCAAAACAACACTTTAAACCCACAAACTACCCTAATCATAACACATCACTATCAGATCCAATTAGGTAAACGTATGTGTGAACATTCGTATGCATGATCACCTACATGCCCTTAAGAATGCCTATGCACATGTATGCAAACTTCTAATGTTATGCCAAATGTATGCATGTACAAATATATGTAATATACATATACAAATGATTTTAACTGTGCATGTATGTCTGTTCACACTTACTAATTGCGTCCACGAACCAAACCAGGGACAACCTCTTATCCCATTCTCAAACTTTTCCTGCTCCACCATTCATACAACTCATTACAACAAACTACTCTAACTATTACACTTTCGTCACCAATGTGTTTTTCAAAACAACACCGATTACTACCCAACTCACTAACTATAGGACCTTAACCATTACACAAGAGGATGCAAAACAAAAACTAAGCAAAGATAACAATAACATATATTGCTTAATAAAGATACCTGCAATCACATCATTATTCTAGAGCTCCAAGTGACGAGCACTCTCTCCCGTAGAGCCACCATTCTCCGACTGCACCACCACAACATCGACCAACACCTTGAGGTCACCATCGTCTCCACGTTGTAAAGAACCATGAATGCACTCGTGATCACGAGGAGCTTCAACAGACATCCCACCATGACCACCCCGAGGTAACACTGGACAATCTCTCCTCATATGTCCAGCAGACCCACAATTCCAACAAGATTCAACCATCGTACACCTTGCGCCTCTCTGCCCTTCTTGCCACCTCCGAACCCTGTCTCGGCCGCGCTCACGGCCCCTTTGAGACTCAACTGCACGCACTGGAGCTGGTCTCGCTACATGAGGACAATTACGCTTCACATGCCATATCACACCACAACTCCAACAAGCTCCAACATCCCAGCAAACCCCAGTGTTTCGCCTTCCACAAAGACCACACTTCGGTAGACGAACCACCCCTCTCTGGCCTTGATACACTTCACCCACATTACCACCACCGCCAAAACTCTGGTTCAGGCGAAACCTTCTATCACGAGGTCTCTTACGCTGCCCACTCTCAAGGCTAGAGCTTGCAGCTCTTTTGCTCTCATTCTGCTCACCAACATAAACTAAAGCCATACTCTTACGCTTCTGGTTATCCGAAGACTTATCTCCAAGGTATCTTCTCTTAAAGGCAGCTAAAAAGAACTCCCAATCCACATCATTGATATTTAGCATTCCCGGCACAATTGTCCACCAACTACAAACATCATCTAGCATTAACAAGATAACGCTCCCCAACTTACAGGCGTTGCACACCCTTCCTGATCCAGATTTGGGATCGTACTGGCTAACCAAGCCTCGAATGCCTCCAGCGTCGACCCATGATACTCAACAGCTCCCAATTCACATAGACGTTGCTTTGACAAAATAGTTTGTCCGACAACCGGCACACGGGCAAGCCTTTCATTCATCGCGGCCTGAGATGCTCCAGACATCTCCTGAACCACGGATGATAAAACTTTCATCACAGGGCCAGCCCTCTCATACTGCCCTATCGCCTCAACTCTAGGTAAGAACGGTCGAACAAGCACATTCTCAACAGACGGAAAATCGTTCCTTTGGTTACCCTGCTCACCCGCAGGTACGATCGTATTTGATCTCAACTCTCTCCTCGGACTCATTGTGCTATTGATAACAAGGCATAACAACAAAAACAAATCAAACCATGATTTAGGCCATCCTCAAGGAAGGATCCAAGTTTACAAATCCAATTTAAAACATTTATCTAGTGTAATAAGGCAATGGGCACTCCAATTTCCCTCAAGCATAACATATCATACAATAGCATCTCATAACCATCATTCTTTATATCATCCACAATCAGCACATATCCTCATCACACCATCAATATGCAATCATATTTAACTCCCATATGATTCATAACAACCAAGCATAGCATAAGCACCAACATTCAACCAAAAACATGATTTTTGAAACGACATGTACTTAACATCGAATCGAACATCAAAACATACCAATTTCACTTACCATCATCCCCAATTCTTTCGAAACCTGTCACTAATACCAACAAATGTAACCCCCTTAGCCCAGCCTAGACGCCCGACCCAAACTAAGAAGATTACACGAGGAAAACCGAAGGCAACTTGTTAAAGTCGACTTCGATTAACGACCCTATTTTTTCTTTTTTTCTTCTCTAGATGCACATTAAGATCCTATATGTTGAACAAAGCATTTTAAAAGAAACGACACAGCGATCAGAGTTAGTTTAGGGGTTCCATTGCATACATTTATCTTTTAGAGACTAAACTAAAAGTTTTAAAAAATACAGGGACTAATCCAATTTTAGGATTACCAAACCTTAATTATTCATGTAACATTCCATCATGTCACATTTCATCACAAACGGATCATCCAAACTCAAGAAATTGATCATACAACATTCAGGGACCAATATGCAACATTTCATAACTTAAAAAGATACTTTTAACTGAAATTAACGGCTTGGTATCAGTACACTCTAGCCCGCATCGATATGCGGGAAGTCAGTAGCCAATGTTGAGAAAAAGGTATCGATAGGCTTCCCCGCATATCGGTACGACCTTCAAACTTTGCCTAGGCGTATCGATACGCGGACAACTCGTATCGATACCCCTGAGCTGAATTGTCTGAGAAAAGCCATGGTGTATCGATACTCAATCCCGAGAATCGATACGCATACCAGAAAAGCACCTCCAACAACCACAAAACAACAATTAACATCAACTAAACAGGTCCAAAACATCCATACATGTTTTATTCAACAATTCAAACACTTATACATCATCAAACGTTCACAAAATAAGCATCAAGCATGGAAATTCATGAAGGAATATTAAACTACTCAAGCATGCTTTTAGACGCAAACCAAAGCATAGCCAAATACAAAATATAAGACCAAAAACCATAAAGAGACCATTTACAAATCCCAAAACACAAACCAAACATGCTCAAGGTGTTTAACATAACCAAACAATCCATGAGTGGAAATCCCTCCCATTGCCTCTTATTACACTAAAGTAAATCACATACTTTGCTTAGCTAAAATTCACTTGGATTCCCCTTGCTCTCTTGCTGCCAAAGATGATCAATTATCTGCATTGATGAAACAAATGAGCGTAAGCCTAAAGTTTAGTGAGGACCGCTATAACAACAAAACATTCATCAATGCATTTTATAAAACCAAATCATCATTCTTTATAAACATATGCCTTTCTTTAAAACATGCACTTTAAAACATCATTTCCACTTTCAAAACCACATGCCCATGGCATCATTAATTAAAACAACAAAAACCTTTGCTCATGCTTAAACAAAGCATCACATGCACTCTAGCATAAGTCTCAAGCATCACATGCTTTCTCCAATTAAGCTTTCATCATTAACTCATTAAATCATCATCATCATATTGGCTCACAAGTGATCTTTAACATAATCCATATCAAAACACAACACAATCGACACAATCGGATAGGCGGATTACAAGCGTTTTCCCACACGCTTCATGCACACTACCGACTACACAAGGTGGAGTTGAATAGCACAATCACAACCCCTCAACACCCATGATGGAGTTTAATGGCACAATCACAACCCCTCAACGCCCGTGGTGGAGTTTAATGGCACAATCACAACTCCTCAACACCCGTGGTGGAGTTTAATGGCACAATCACAACCCCTCAACACTCATGGTGGAGTTTAATAGCTCAATCACAACCCCTCAACATCACTCATCGGTAGTTGTATAACCCACTAGTGAGAGTCGGGACACAAAACAAGGCTTATACATGGGAGCTACCTCAACCATTGTAATCACCTTAACCAAGCTCACACACGGGAGCATTCCTCCACCGCTGTGACGCTTAACCAAGTCCACCCACGAGAGCCATCCTTCATCGTGGTGACACCAATTCCTCAATCGCTAGGGTACTTGGATGGAGTTTACGACACAATCACAACCCCTCGACATCCAAGGCCACTTTATTCACGGTGCACCCAATCCTATAGCCGGCTAACTATATCCGATTAAATTATCCAAAACCATTTCCATCACTTGCCAATATAATCATTAATCATCATTAATTCAATGTTTTACAAGCATAAACCACAATGCCACTTTCACAAGCATTAACATGCTTAAAACCAAATGCATAAATCATATAAACCCAAGGATCACTTACCATGTGCATCCTTTACAAAATGGCATTTAAAACCAGAAAGATCAATGCTCAAATCATGCTTTAAAACAGTAATCAAACCACATTTCAATCAAGTGCATTTTAAACCAAAACATAGCACAATCCGAGAGAGATTTTCGATTTACTTACTCTTGAGCTTAGCTAAGTGTTTCAAACTTGCACTAAGCTCCCAAAAACCACGTTCAAAACATTTCAAAGCTGGAAAACCCTATTCCACTCACCGAAACACGAAACCTCTCTTGCCAACGCGAAGTTTACTCGTCTGAAGCTTCAAAAACTACCTCGCTTGCTTCCGGATGGATATCCCCTGTTTTTAGAACAACAAAAATAGAGATCCAATACATTAAAATGCATTCCAACACCAGCCACTAAACACAAACTCGTTGCCCAGCAAAACTACATAAATATATCCATTCGAAACAACCGAAAACTCAATCGATTGCTTCCTAAGCCAAGCCCAACCAACAATCACCACTTCCAACCATTAATATTCATCAAAAACACATCTAAAAACAACCTAAACCCTTCTTTAGACCTCCAGCAACCATATCAGAATCAAAACACCTCAAAAGCTCAACTAGAACTATCATAAAACTCAAGGATCTCAAGGATTTCGGGATCAATATTATTAAAACACTTTTTCAACATCATAATCATCTCAAAACTCAATTAGAATCTATCTAAAACAGAGCTCATCAACAACACTCCGAAAATCAAGAATTAAATCTTTATTTTGCAAGATTTTGATCTTAAATCAAAACTATAATAAAAACTTAGTTAAAAACAAAAATTAGGAGCCAATAATCTTGGTAATTTCAATAAAGAACCTTGATTAGAGGTTGAGAATGGGATTTGCCTCCAATCTTAGCTTTCCTTAATGATTGACAAGTTTTTGATCCACAAATCTTGAAGAAATTGAAGAGAATTCTTGGAAATGAATAAGAAATCAAAGAGAGTGTTTGGGAGAAAAGAAATTTAGAGAAATGGTTTTAGAAATGGGTTTTTCTGAAAATGAGAAGGGAAAAGTTAGTTACGTCAAAAACTTCTCAAGTTACTATTTAACAATTAAATAAAATAAAATCTCTTTTTAAACAATTCATCTAAAAACCATTTAAAGCAAATGTCAATTTAAGGAAAGGTGTAATTGCACAAAAGTTCCCTAAAGATTCTAAGATTTTGACTCCTCTTTTGAAATTTGCATTTTTCCATAGTTTTAAAACTATACATTTTGGTCACTACCCAAAATGTACCACTTCCAAAACTCATTGTGTAAAATTGATTTGACCAACCTCTTAAACATGATTTTAGAGGATTTTAGAAAATTTTGTCATATCTTTATCCTATCTCGAACCTTGATCTCCCTGAACCACCTAATACGATTCGAATCGTTTCCGACCGGCCCGATCCAATGTCTAAAACATCTAGGCCCAACACCAGTGCGTTACAACTCTCCCCCCCACTTAGGAAATTTCATCCTCGAAATTTTACCTGAAGGAAAAACATGTGGAAACTGCTTCAATATGTTTGCTTTGCTTTTCCACGTGGCCTCCTCAACTCCTCGGTGTCGCCACAACACCTTCACAAGCTCTATCGATTTGCCACGAAAAACTTTGTTGTTCGAGCCAAGGATCTGCACCGATCCCTCATCGTAAGACAAATCCGGGCTCAAAACTATCTCCTCGATAGGCATAACATGCGAAGGATCTGATCTAAACCTTTGCAACATCAAAACATGAAACACGTCCTAAATCTTTTCCAACTCGGGAGGCAACATCAACCGATAAGCCACAGGACCAACTCACTCCACAACCCCATAAGGTCCAATAAACCTCAGGCTAAACTTACCCTTACGCCCAAATCTCATCACCTTCTACCAGGGTGATACTTTCAAAAACACACGTTTGCCAACCGCGAACTCAATCTCCTTACGCTTCAAATCCATGTAAGACTTTTTTCGATCCGATGTTGCTTTCAAGCGCTCACAAATGCGCTTCACCTTCTCGGTGGTCCCTTTAACATATCCGGCATCGAAACCAACTTTTGCCCTGTTTCTGCCCAACAAAGTGGCGTTCTACACTCTCTCCCATACAATGACTCATACAAAGCCATCTGTATACCTTCCGGGTAACTATTGTTATAGGCAAACTCAACCAAGGGCAAATGCTTTTTCGAAGAACCTTGGAAGTCTATAACACAGCATCTCAACATATCCTCAAGCACCTGGGTAACACGCTTTGACTGTCCATCCGCCTGAGGGTGATAAGAAGTACTGAGACTCAACCGTGTACCCTAAGCTTGACGCAAAAATTCTCAAAACCTCGATGTACCTCGCTTCTCTATCCGACACAATAGACTTCAACACTCCGTGTAAATGCACGATCTCAACAACATACAACACTGCCAAACACCTTACGTACACGTAGTATGCACTGCCAAGAAATGTGCACACTTCGCAAGACAATAAATAAACACCCAAACATAATCCGTCTTTGACGGTGTCAAAGGTAATCCAAACACAAATCCACGGTAATCTTTTCCCATTCCCATTCTGTGATCCTCAATGGTTGCAACAACTTAGAAAGAAACCACTGCTTTGCTTTCACCCGCTAACAAACCATATGTTTGCTTACAAACTTGGCAACATCCTTTTTCACCTCACCCGGTATCACCCATCTCTCAAACCACAATACATCTTCGTACTACTAGACTGCACAACAAAAGAACCATTATGGGCTTCAACCAGAATAGAGCATCCCAACTCTACATCATTTGGCACCACTATTCAATTCCCAAAACACAAAACACCATCATCATTGAAACAAAAATCCAAAGACTTACCATCATCAATGTCCTGAACATGCGTTACTACACATCTTCGATCACCTGAACTAAGGAAAACTTCACATGAAATCTCGGCAATAAGCCCCTCATCACGCGATATACTCAACCAAGCAAACCTCGCTCCCAACTTCACGGCCACCTTCCTGCTCAACACTTCGGCCCCAACATTGGAATTTCCAACATGATACCACATCATCAGACCATACTCCTTAAGCAACTCCAACAACCTTCATTGCCTAAGATTCAACTCTTTTTGAAACGTTAGATACTTCAAACTCTTGTGATCCATGAACCCTACACTTCTCAACACAAAAACCCAAAATCCGCCCACTCACCATTCGAAAATCCTCGTCACAAGACTCTAACACCATCTCTGACAGTTTCTTTACTTAAATCAACCGTCTCAAGAAGGTTTACTTACACTCAGCCAACAGACCACCCTCTCACGAAGACCCAACCAAAACAACATTGCTTTTGAGCTTACATTATTTTTCCCACACAAACTTTGGCTATGACACTAATCTTACCTGGATGCTACCCAACGAAAAAACTTAATTCTCACACAAAAGCAACCGCAACAATCCATGCATAAAGCTCTTTCTCCAAGCACTTACAACCGTCTGAAAGCATACGCTACAACCTTCCCAGCCTGCTTAACCACTCATTCTACAACACATACAGGAGTCATGAATCCTCTACTCAACTCAAGCTAAACCTCGATTAGAACTCTCGTCAGAACTTCCTTCCAACTCCTCCAAGGTCACCACCAAAACTCCATCCACCTAAAACAACCATCCTGCTATAACTATTCAAGCAAGAATACAACAACACGTCAAAACCACATTCACAAACCTACAACAACCATCCAACCCAAAGAAACTACAACACCTAACTGCTATTTCAAATTGCTTTTAACTACACACCAAACGACCTCGGCCGATTCTAACCAAAATGGTCTCCCATTCACCACCATGCCGCCAAAGGCCCTTAAAACACCTAGAAGCTTTACCTCCTTCCAACCTAGCTAGGCCATACTCACTCCTAACGGTAAACTTGTTTACTCCTTATCCTCACATCCAGCATGTACCTTGCACCAAAACAACACTTTAAACCCACAAACTACCCTAATCATAACACATCACTAACAGATCCAATTAGTTATTCCTAAGTGTGAACATTCGTATGCATGATCACCTACACGCCCTTACAAATGCCTACGCACATGTATGCAAACTTCTAATGTTATGCCAAATGTATGCATGTACCAATATATATAATATACATATACAAATGATTTTAACTGTGCATGTATGTATGTTCACACTTACTAATAACGTCCTCGAACCAAACCAGGGACAACCTCTTATCCCATTCTCAAACGTTTCCTGCTCCACCATTCTTACAACTCATTGCATCAAACTACTCTAACTATTACACTTTTGTCACCAATGTTGTTTTCAATACAACAACGATTACTACCCAACTTACTAACTATAAGACCTCAACCACTACACAAGAGGATGCAAAACCAAAACTAAGAAAAGATAACAATAACATAGATTGCTTAATAAAGATACCTGCAATCACATCATTGTTCTGTAGCTCCAAGCAACGAGTACTCTCTCCCGCAGAGCCACCATTCTTCGACTGTACCACCACAACATCGACCAACACCCTGAGGTCACCATCGTCTCCTCGCTGTAAAGAACCATGACTGCACTCGCGATCACGAGGAGCTTCAACAGACATCCCACAATGACCACCCCGAGCTAACACTAGACAATCTCGCCTCAAATGTCCAACAGACCCACAATTCCAACATGATTCAACCATCGTACACCTTGCGCCTTTGTGCCCTTCTTGCCAACTCCGAACCCTATCTCGGTCGTGCTCAAAACCCCTTTGAGACTGAACTGCACGCACTGGAGCTGGTCTCGCTACCTGAGGACAATTACGCTTCACATGCCATATCGCACCACAGCTCCAACAAGCTCCAACTTCCCAGAAAATTCCATTGTGTCGCCTTCCATAACGACCACACTCCGATTATGGAACCACCACTCTCTGGCCTAGATACACTTGACCCACGTTACCACCACCACCAAAACTCTGGTTCAGGCGAAACCTTCTATCATGAGGTCTCTTACACTATGTTGAATTGCTTGAGAAAAGCCTTGGTGTATCGATACTCAATCTCGAGTATCGATACACATACTAGAAAAGCACCTCCAACAACAACAAAACAACAATTAACATCAACTAAACATGTCCAAAACATCCATACATGTTTTATCTAACAATCCAAACACTTATGCATCATCAAACGTTCACAAAATAAGCATCAAGCATGGATATTCATGAAGGGATATTAAACTACTCAAGCATGCTTTTAGACACAAACCATAGCATAGCCAAAAACCAAATATAAGACCACAAACCATAAAGAGACCATTTACAAGTCCCAAAACACAAACCAAACATGCTCAATGTGTTTAACATCACCAAACAATCCATGAGTGGAAATCCCTCCCATTGCCACTTATTACACTAAAGTAAATCACATACTTTGCTTAGCTAAAAATCACTTGGATTCCCCTTGCTCTCTTGCTGTCAAAGATGCTCAATTCTCTGCATTGATAAAACAAATGAGCGTAAGCATAAAGCTTGGTGAGGACCGCTATAACAACAAAACATTCATCAATGCATTTTATAAAACCAAATCATCATTCTTTGTAAACATATGCCTTCCTTTAAAACATGCACTTTAAAAGATCATTTCCACTTTCAAAACCACATGCTCATGACATCATTAATTACAACAACAAAAACCTTTGCTCATGCTTAAACCAAGCATCACATGCATTCTAGCATAAGTCTCAAGCATCACATGCTTTCTCCAATTAAGCTTTCATCATTAACTCATTAAATCATCATCATCATATTGGCTCACAAGTGATCTTTAACATAATCCATATAAAAACACAACACAATCGACAAAATTGGATAAGCGGATTACAAGCGTTGTTCAGACGCTTCATACACACTACCGGCTACACAAGGTGGAGTTTTGTAACCCCCTTAGCCTGACCTAGATGCCTGACCCGAACTAAGAAGTTTACACGGGGAAAACCGAAGTCAACTCGTAAAAGTCAACCTCGATTAACGACCCTTTTTTATCTTCTATAGATGTACATTAGGGGTTCAATTGCATGCTTTTGTCTTTTAGGGACCAAATTGCAATTTTCTAGATTTATAAGGACTAAATATATTTTAAAGTTACCAATCAAAATATAATCATATAACATGCCAGCATGATAAATTTCAACTCAAACGGATCATCCAAACTCATTTTATTAGGCATTCAACATTCAGGGACCAAAACATAAGAAACGGAAACCTGAAACAATTCAAGTTCAACATCCAACGGTCAAGTGTTTCGAAATACAAGACCCCGTATCAGAACAGCCGTTTCGAAACTAGGTTGAACGTTTCGATACGCGGGTACGTTCTGAAACCCGTTTCGAATTAATGCTTCATAGTGGCGAAATGTTCCGGAACGTGCCTACCCGTTCTGAAACAGGTAAGGGCATTCTGAAACGCCTTGCCCTGCAATTTCCCAAATTGCTAGTTTTACTCAACTATTCACCTCCGAAATCATCCCAATACATGTCATACCATACATACAATATGAATAAGCATCAAAGATCACCACTAGGAAGCACAAGCTAAAACATATCATCAAACTTGCAAGCTTAAGAACTATAGGCATGCTTCCTAGATGTAAAAACCACACAAATGCTAAAAACCACATTGAAGTTAAAACCAACATTTAAAGGCCATTTACAACCCAAAAATAGGCGAACCAAACATGCTCAAGGTGTTCAACATCACCAAATAAATCCAAGAGTAGAAATCTCACTCATTGCCTTTTATTACACTTAGGTAAAACCACATACATTGTCTAGTCAAAAGAGCTTGGATTTCCCTTGCTTCTTGCTGCCTCAAAAGTCTAATTTTCTACATTGATGAAACAAATGAGCGTAAGCATGAAGCTTAGTGAGGATCGCTAAAACCAAACATTCATCAATGCATTTTACAAACCGGAAATATCATCAATTGTCATCTCATGCCTTTCCTTAAAACATGCCTTTAAAAGCATCAATGCACTTTTTAAACCACATGCTCTTAGCATCATCAAAATAACAGCAAATAATCTTTTGCTCATGCTTAAACCAAGCATCACCTGCATTCTAACATAAACCAAAAGCATCCCATGCTTAAACCATTAATCAATAACATTATATTGGCTCGCAAGTGATCAATTCTCAATCCATACCAAAACCAACACAAATGACACAATCGGATACGCGGATTACAAGTGTTGTCCCACACGCTTCATACACACTACCAGACTACACAAGGCTCACACACGAGAGCAACCCTCTATAGTTGTGACACCCGTGGTGGAGTATAACGGTACAATTACAACCCCTCTACACCACTCATCGGTAGTTGTATAATTCCACTAACGAGAGCACGAGACACATACCACAAGATCCACACACGGGGTTAACCATCCACCGTTGTGATCATAGCCTCAATCGTTAGGGTACTTGGATGGAGTATACGGTACAATCACAACCCCTCGACATCCAAGGCGACTTTATTCACGGTGAACCCAATCCTATAGCCAACTAACTATATCCGATTAAAGTAACCAAAAACCATTTTCATCACTTGCCAATATAATTATTTATCAACAACATTCCACTGTTTTACAAGCATAAATCACAATGCGATTTCCACAAGCATAAACATGCTTAATCTCAAATGAATACATTTCTCAAATCCAAGGATCATCTACCAAATGCATCCTTAACAACATGGCATTAAATACTAGCATTATCAATGCTCAAAACATGCTTTAAAACAGTAAATAAAACCACATTTAAATCAAGTGCATTTTCCAACAAAAACCTAGCACATTTCGAGAGAGACTTTCGAATCACTTACTCTTGAGCTTATCTAAGTGTTTCAAACTTACACTAAGCTCTCAAGACCACACTCAAAGCGTTACAAAGCTGGAAAATCCATTTCCACTCACCGATACGCGAAGCCTTTCTCGCCGACACAAAAATCACCCTTCTAGATCCTCCGAAATCATCTCGTTTTCTCCTGGATCAAGATCCCCTGTTTTTTTATCACCAAAACTGTCACATCCCAAAAACCGGTCTAGTCAAAATTAAGTTCCGGTGACCGAATATATTTTTTTTTATCGATTAAATAATTTGTTCGATCTTATTTAGATTATTCGAGATAATTTATAAATCAAGGTCAAGTTCCAGCAAATTAATATTTTCATTTCGATTAAAGGTTGGTTCGATTGGGTATCCAAAATAGATAAAATAGTTAGTTTATTATTATTATTATTATTATTATTATTATATATATATATATATATATATATATATATAAAGATTGAAAAGTTGGTGGATTGCCGTGTAAGGCATACCACTTGACAAATTGGTGTATATAATATTAGGCAAATTGGCCACTAAATCAACTAGTACAATTATTGAATAAACAAAGGGGTAGTGGGGGGAATAGTGACATCAAAAACTAGTATAAAAAGGGGGGGATGGATGAGTGAAATTACACGGCAAAATTGAAGGAAAAGATTAGTAGGATACGACCCAATGTTTGATTGGTAGTCCGATATTTTCGATATAGTAATATCGAATTTCTACCGACGACGGGGTAAGCTCAAATCTCTAGTTAGTTTAAGTTTCGGTATCGGCTTTGATTAATATTTTTATATATATATTCGATACTGTCTTATCGATTTTAATTAATTTTTATCGTAGTACTCGAGGTAGATTCAGATCAACTTTCAAGCCCAATAAATAAAAATAAAGCACCGGTCTGTCAAGGTGAGTGTAGATACATTTGTCTCGGGTGACACGGTGTCATTCCGATATTTTTTTATGTTCTGATATGTGGGTATAGTCGTGTCAGGGGTAGGCTCGGTGCCTTCCTGTTGCATTAGTTATGAATTTATTTGCATCTGGTAAGTACCCTGCATTATTTGGATATGCTTAAAAATAATTATAATATGCTATATGTATATGAAAATAATATGAAATGCTATCTGATATGGAGCTACGGCTCATCTTGCCATTTACTATGATATGATATGAAAATCATGAAATATATGAATTTGTGTGTATTTATGGACGTTGGATACAATTGGCATGCCATAGGATTATTCGAGCTCACCATGTAAGGGAGGACTACGGTCCAGGGCTACGGCCTATATGTGGGAGATAAAAGGATGGAAGTGTAAGGGATATATGGAGCTACGGTTCAGGGCTACGGCTCATTACTGATTCATGATATGGTGTACAGGGAATCCGCGTATCCAATGGTACCAATATAATATGTGTTCGATATGTTATACCATGACATGTTTATGATAAGATATATGATTATATTATGTTATGTTAGTGATATGGATATCTGATCATGTTATGCTTATACTGTTATAGAAGCATGCAAATAAGTTAGATTAAATTTATATTTAATCATGACATTCATATTATTGTCAATTTACTATCATGACTACCTCACTAGGCTATGTAAGCCTAACATACGTGTCTCATGCATTTTCAGGACCCTGATAGATTTCCAACCTTTGATCGTGTGGTGCAGTTGCAAGTCACATCTCTACCTTATATGTATGATATCTTTCATGAACTCCTAGTAAAGTGGCATATGATCCAACTTTTGTATAAATTGTGTTTTGTAATTTAATAATGTGGTTTTATTTTAGTAATCTAGAAAAGTCCTATTAAATAAATGTTAGAACAATAATAATGATAGATACGAATAATTTTCTAATAAAAATGATTAGAAAGGACTCTAAGATTTTTGTAAGTTGTTAGGCTCATTTAAACATGTAAAGAATTTTAGTAAGATAATAAAAAGAAATAGATTTGAATATTTTACAAAATAGTCACTAAATATTGCATCGTCTAATCAGGTAGATAAATAATCTCCGATAGTAATGAGGTTTTACAGGCTAATAACTAGTAAGTTTAATTTCAGTATATTTTCACGAATTTCAGATAAAGACCTTTAATTTGTGAAAATTACAATTTAGTCCCTAAGTTTGAAAAAGTTTAAAATTGACCCCAATTTGAGTAAGTTGTTAATAAGTTAAGTGTTAAGTCTTAAAAGAGATTAATAAAATATTACGAAATGATTTTTGAACTTTGAAATTATGTCTCCGATCTCCGCATCGTTTCCGGTAGCGCTCTCCGACCCGGTTCTCTACCAGGCCGGGAAGGGGGTGTTACATTTGTGGTATCAGAGCTAGAGTTTAGTCGATTCTAGGACTAACCAGGCATTCGTTAACGAGTCTATGTCTCATATGCCACTTAGGAGTTGATTAAATATGTATTTTGTGACTTGCAACTTACACGATTTAATTCTTATGTGTGTCTAGAACCAAAATGACCGCTCCTACTATTAGGAAAGAAACAAATGAGCCCGATCATGATTCCTCTTCCACTCGAGGGGAAAATGTGAGGCTAGAGCCAAGTACCGAACAAGTGGCTCAGAATGATCCACCCCATCTTCCACCCATGTTATCGGCTCAACAAGACTATTTCGTGTCTATGGCCGACATGATAAAACAAGTAGTGGTGTCTCTTCGACAAGAAGCACCTTCCTCATCTGCTGAAGCTGCTCAGCAGATCCCTCGAGCTCCAATAGATAAGCTCAAACGTTATCAAGTTTATACATTTACTGGCCAAGATCTGGATAATCCTGAAATCGCAGAATATTGGCTAGAAAATACTTTGAAAGTAATCAACAAGCAACTAAAGTGCCCCGAGGAGCATAAGTTGGAGTGTGCCTTAGCCCTGATTGCAGATGAAGCACAAAGCTGGTGGCACACTGTAACTCTCACTGTACCCGAACATAAAGTAACCTGGGAATTTTTCCTCCAGGAGTTTCGTAAAAAGTATATTAGTGAGCATTACCTCGCTGAAAGACGTAAAAAGTTCCTCCATTTGAAGCAAGGAGGAAGGCCAGTAGAACAGTACATTCATGACTTCTACAAATACGCTAGATATGGTACTGATATCATCCACACTGAAAAGGAAAAATGTAGAATGTTCATAGATGGCCTCTGCGATGAATTACGTCCTCTTTTTGTTGCTCTGGAAATCGAGGATTTTCAAATACTGGTGAATCGAGCCATTGCAACTGAAGCTTCTCAAAGAGCCTCGGAAAGAAGGAAGGGAAACCAAGCTCGACCTGATAAAAGATTCCGAGAGGATTCCAAACCTCCTCTATCTCAAAAAAGAGGAAGACAGTGGGACCAAAGGTCATCTGCCAATCAACAGCTACCTAACTCTAATTATGTCTCTCAATTTCCATCTGGTGGGACCACTGTTACGCGTACGACCTCAATAAACAGTACAGGAGGCTCTGCCAAAAGTTCTCAGATCCCTCTGTGTAATTTTTGTCAAAAGAGACATTTGGGACAGTGTCGTAAACAGTCAGGTTCTTGTTACCTGTGCGGAGAATCTGGTCATTTCATCCGACAATGCCCCCAAAATCCACAAGCCCCTACCTCTGTAGCCTCCCAGAACGTTCCAGTAAAAGGGAGGGGAATAAAACAAGCACCGTCTGGTTCTTCCGGAAGGCCCCACAACAATAATGCTCCTTCAGGAAGCCGAAATCCAAAGACCTCAGCCCAGATGTACCACGTTCGAGGCCGCGAACAAGAAGACGACCCTGATGTTATTGCAGGTATGGTGGAGTTAGGTTCTGAATTTGTTTATGCTTTAATAGATCCAGGCTCCACGCATTCCTTTATTAGTGAACCTTTGATTGAAAAATACGCCTTAAAATGTGATCATGTTGCTTCCGAAATACTTGTGTCAAACCCATTAGGAGATAGTGTAGCAATCCAAAAGATCTGTAGATCTTGTCCCCTAAAAATCCAAGGAATTCCTTTTCCGGCCAATTTGATGGTCTTACCCTTTAATGAGTTCGACCTTATCCTTGGCCTAGATTGGCTAGCTGAACATCAAGCATGGGTAGATTGTTCTAAAAAGAAATTATATCTCCGTGGACTAGGTAGAGAAAGCATCACCTTAATGAAATCTAAATGTCAGAGTAGTCTCATGTGTGCCTTAGAATCTACGAAGGAACTAAAGCCTAAAGATATACCCATAATAAGAGATTTTCCTGACGTATTCCCTGAAGAACTTCCGGGACTCCCTCCTGTACGTGAAGTTGAGTTTGGGATAGAAGTTCAACTTGGAACTACTCCAATTTCTATCGCTCCATACAGGATGGCTCCAATGGAGTTAAAAGAATTAAAGGCCCAAATCCAAGACCTTGAAAGTAAGGGGTTTATTCGACCGAGTTCCTCACCCTGGGGAGCACCGGTTCTATTTGTGAAGAAGAAAGATGGATCGATGCGCTTATGCATCGACTATCGACAACTGAATAAAGTAACAATAAAAAATAAGTACCCGCTTCCTAGAATAGACGACCTATTTGATCAACTAAAGGGTACTTCTGTCTTTTCTAAGATAGACCTCCGATCTGGTTACTATCAAATGCTCGTGAAGGAACCAGATGTTTCAAAAACAGCCTTTCGAACCAGATATGGTCATTACGAATTCTTGGTGATGCCTTTTGGGCTCACCAATGCTCCTGCAGCCTTTATGGATCTGATGAACCGAATATTTCGACCTTATCTTGATAAATTTGTCGTTGTCTTCATAGACGACATTTTGATCTATTCGAAAGATTCTGTTACTCACGAAGAACATCTTCGGATTGTACTCCAAACCCTCCGTGAAAAACAACTCTATGCCAAATTTAGTAAATGCGAGTTTTGGCTTACCGAAGTATCTTTTCTCGGTCATGTGATATCTTCCGCGGGAATTCAAGTAGACCCAAAGAAGATTCAAGCCATTCTCGAATGGATACCCCCGAAGAACGTGGGAGAAATTCGTAGTTTCCTGGGTCTTGCAGGATACTACCGTAGGTTCGTTAAGGAGTTCTCCTTGATTGCTTCACCCCTAACGAAGCTTCTCCGCAAAGACATTCCTTTCATGTGGACAGTGGACCAACAACGGAGTTTTGATCAGCTTAAACAAATCCTCACCCACGCTCCTGTCCTAGTACAACCGGAACCAGGAAAAGATTTCACAGTATACAGCGATGCATCCCATCAAGGACTGGGCTGTGTCTTGATGCAAGAAGGTAAAGTTATAGCCTATGCCTCACGTCAACTCAAACCGCATGAGCTTAATTATCCAACTCATGACCTTGAGCTAGCTGCGGTTGTGTTCGCACTAAAGATCTGGCGACATTACCTCTATGGTGAAAAGTGTTATCTTTTTACTGACCACAAAAGCCTGAAATACCTTTTGACCCAAAAAGAATTAAACCTTCGTCAGCGTCGTTGGATGGAGCTTTTGAAAGATTATGATTTGGTAATTGATTACCATCCCGGTAAAGCAAATGTGGTGGCGGACGCTCTTAGCCGGAAGCCCACTTCTTCTCTTAGATGTTTAAACGCTCACTTTCGGCTCATGAAGCGTGGCAAGTTATTAGCCGAGCTCAGGGTACAATCGACCATTGTGTCCCTGATTAAAGCACTTCAAGAAGATGACGAGGAGTTGCAACCTATTTTAGCCCGAATCAAGGATGAACCGGACCCTGATTTTGCCATAAATTCCGACGGCTTGTTATGCTTTCGTAATCGTATATGTGTTCCAAACAATGATGATCTTCGGAACCAGATCCTGCGTGAAGCACATGCTAGCCCTTTTTCTATTCACCCCGGAGCTGTTAAGATGTACAAGGATCTAAAAGAGATCTACTGGTGGTCCGGTATGAAAAGTAAAATCACAGATTTCGTAGCAAGGTGTTTGACTTGTCAACGGGTTAAAGCCGAACATAAAGTACCGACGGGACTCCTTCAACCCATTGAGCTGCCACAGTGGAAGTGGGAACGTATCACTATGGATTTTGTAAGCGGATTACCTCCGACTCCAAAGAAAAACAACGCAATCTGGGTCATCATAGATCGATTTACCAAGTCAGCTCACTTTCTTCCTGTAAGAATGGACTTCAGCTTATCCAAGCTAGCAGAGTTGTATATCAGCGAAGTCATACGCTTGCACGGAGTTCCAACATCAATAATTTCTGATCGAGACCCACGGTTTGCATCCCGATTTTGGAGAACCTTACAGGAGGCACTGGGAACTAGAGTACATCTCAGTACTGCATTCCATCCCCAAACCGATGGCCAATCTGAAAGGGTTATTCAGGTAACCTCGTTAGTTTCTTTCTTTAAACATAAGCTAGGTATCCTATATCAATTACGATCTTCCTTGTAGATTCTGGAAGATATGCTCCGAGCCTGCATTATTGATTTTGGGAAAAATTGGGAGAAATCCCTACCCTTAGTAGAATTTTCCTACAACAATAGCTATCAGTCATCTATTCAGATGGCTCCTTTTCAAGCGTTGTATGGCAGAAAATGCAGAACTCCTCTGTGTTGGTCCGAACTTGGTGAAAACAAGGTGTTGGGACCACAACTGCTCAGAGAAACAGAAGAGAAAGTTCAAATCATTCACTCTCGATTGAAACAAGCTTTTGATAGGCAGAAAGCCTACGCTGATCTGAAACGAAGAGACATTCAGCATAATGTGGGAGACAAAGTCTTTCTTAAAGTCTCTCCATGGAAGAAAGTATTTCGGTTTGGAAAGAGGGGAAAGCTCAGTCCTCGCTTCATTGGACCTTTTGAAATTACTGAAAGAATTGGCCCAGTGGCTTATCGACTTGCACTTCCTAGCGAGTTCGATAAAATCCACAATGTCTTCCATGTGTCAATGCTCAGAAAGTATAGATCCGATCCATCTCACATCTTAGAGCCGGAAGAATTAGAGCTGAATCCTGACTTGTCTTACGAAGAGGAACCAATCCAGATTCTGGATAGAGAAATCAAAAGGCTCAGAAACAAAAATGTTACATTGGTTAAAGTCTTGTGGAGAAATCACAGGAGGGAAGAGGCAACATGGGAACCTGAGGACACGGTGAAAAAGCAATATCCTCATCTATTCGATTCAGGTAAAAATTCGAGGACGAATTTTCTTAAGGGAGGGTGAGCTGTCACATCCCAAAAACCGGTCTAGTCAGAATTAAGTTCCGGTGACCGAATATATTTTTTTTTATCGATTAAATAATTTGTTCGATCTTATTTAGATTATTCGAGATAATTTATAAATCAAGGTCAAGTTCCAGCAAATTAATATTTTCATTTCGATTAAAGGTTGGTTCGATTGGGTATCCAAAATAGATTAAATAGTTAGTTTATTATTATTATTATTATTATTATTATTATTATTATTATTATTATTATTATATATATATATATATATAAAGATTGAAAAGTTGGTGGATTGCCGTGTAAGGCATACCACTTGACAAATTGGTGTATATAATATTAGGCAAATTGGCCACTAAATCAACTAGTACAATTATTGAATAAACAAAGGGGTAGTGGGGGGAATAGTGACATCAAAAACTAGTATAAAAAGGGGGGGGATGGATGAGTGAAATTACACGGCAAAATTGAAGGAAAAGATTAGTAGGATACGACCCAATGTTTGATTGGTAGTCCGATATTTTCGATATAGTAATATCGAATTTCTGCCGACGACGGGGTAAGCTCAAATCTCTAGTTAGTTTAAGTTTCGGTATCGGCTTTGATTAATATTTTTATATATATATTCGATACTGTCTTATCGATTTTAATTAATTTTTATCGTAGTACTCGAGGTAGATTCAGATCAACTTTCAAGCCCAATAAATAAAAATAAAGCACCGGTCTGTCAAGGTGAGTGTAGATACATTTGTCTCGGGTGACACGGTGTCATTCCGATATTTTTTTATGTTCTGATATGTGGGTATAGTCGTGTCAGGGGTAGGCTCGGTGCCTTCCTGTTGCATTAGTTATGAATTTATTTGCATCTGGTAAGTACCCTGCATTATTTGGATATGCTTAAAAATAATTATAATATGCTATATGTATATGAAAATAATATGAAATGCTATCTGATATGGAGCTACGGCTCATCTTGCCATTTACTATGATATGATATGAAAATCATGAAATATATGAATTTGTGTGTATTTATGGACGTTGGATACAATTGGCATGCCATAGGATTATTCGAGCTCACCATGTAAGGGAGGACTACGGTCCAGGGCTACGGCCTATATGTGGGAGATAAAAGAATGGAAGTGTAAGGGATATATGGAGCTACGGCTCAGGGCTACGGCTCATTACTGATTCATGATATGGTGTACAGGGAATCCGCGTATCCAATGGTACCAATATAATATATGTTCGATATGTTATACCATGACATGTTTATGATAAGATATATGATTATATTATGTTATGTTAGTGATATGGATATCTGATCATGTTATGCTTATACTGTTATAGAAGCATGCAAATAAGTTAGATTAAATTTATATTTAATCATGACATTCATATTATTGTCAATTTACTATCATGACTACCTCACTAGGCTATGTAAGCCTAACATACGTGTCTCATGCATTTTCAGGACCCTGATAGATTTCTAACCTTTGATCGTGTGGTGCAGTTGCAAGTCACATCTCTACCTTATATGTATGATATCTTTCATGAACTCCTAGTAAAGTGGCATATGATCCAACTTTTGTATAAATTGTGTTTTGTAATTTAATAATGTGGTTTTATTTTAGTAATCTAGAAAAGTCCTATTAAATAAATGTTAGAACAATAATAATGATAGATACGAATAATTTTCTAATAAAAATGATTAGAAAGGACTCTAAGATTTTTGTAAGTTGTTAGGCTCATTTAAATATGTAAAGAATTTTAGTAAGATAATAAAAAGAAATAGATTTGAATATTTTACAAAATAGTCACTAAATATTGCATCGTCTAATCAGGTAGATAAATAATCTCCGATAGTAATGAGGTTTTACAGGCTAATAACTAGTAAGTTTAATTTCAGTATATTTTCACGAATTTCAGATAAAGACCTTTAATTTGTGAAAATTACAATTTAGTCCCTAAGTTTGAAAAAGTTTAAAATTGACCCCAATTTGAGTAAGTTGTTAATAAGTTAAGTGTTAAGTCTTAAAAGAGATTAATAAAATATTACGAAATGATTTTTGAACTTTGAAATTATGTCTCCGATCTCCGCATCGTTTCCGGTAGCGCTCTCCGACCCGGTTCTCTACCAGGCCGGGAAGGGGGTGTTACAAAAACAGAGATCCAAATGCATTAAAATGCATTTCAACACCAGCAACTAAACACAAACTCGTTTCCCACCCAAACTACACCAATTTTCTCATCCAGAACAACCGAAAACTCAATCGATTGCTTTCTAAACCAAGCCCAGACAACATATATCACTTTCAACCATTTATAAACATCAAAACACAATTAAAAACAACCTAAACCCGTCCTTATGCCTCTAGCAAGCATTACTACAACATTTCACCTCAAAAACCCAACTAAAACCATCAAGAAACTTAAGGATCTCAAGGATTTCGGGATCTATATCATCAAAGCCCTCTTTCAACATAATAATCAACTTAAAACCCAATTAAAATCAATCGAAAACAGAGCTTAACAAATCAAATCCAAAAATCAAGATTTTAATAATATTTTTGCAAGATTTTGATCTCAAATCAAAACTATAATGAAAACTCAACCAAAAACATCAATTAGAAGCCAAAGATCTTGGGAATTTCAATAAAGAACCTATATTGAAGGTTGAGAACGGGATTTGCCTCCAATCCTTGTCTTCCTCAATGATTGACAAGTTTTCCTTAACAAAATCTTGAAGAACTTCAAGAGAACTCTTGGAATTTGTTTAGAAATCAAATGGATAGTGTTTGAGAGAAAAGAAATCTGGAGAAAAGAGGTGGAAAATGATTTTGCTGAAATGAGAGGTAGTTACGTCAAATGAAATCTCAATTTCTCATTTTATTAATTTTAATTAAATAAAAACCTTTTGTTTAATCATTTAAAACCCTTTTAAAACACATGTCAAATTAAGGAAAGCCTAAATTGCCATAAAGCTCCCTAAAGATTCTAAGATTTTGGTTCCTCTTTAAGAATTTCATTTTTCCACAGTTTTGAAACTTTACATTTTAGTCACTACCCAAAATGTACCAATTCCAAAACTCTTTTTGTAAAATTAATTTGACCAACCTCTTAAACATGATTTTAGAGGATTTTAGCAATTTTACCATATTTTTATCCTATCCCAATCCTTGATTTCCCTAAACCACCTAACGTGATTCGAACCGTTTCCGACCGATCTGATGTCCAAAACATCTAGGCCCAAAACCATGGTGTTACAACTCTCCCGCACTTAGGAAATTTTGTCCTCAAAATTTTACCTGAAGGAAAGAGGTGCGGAAACTGCTTCAGCATGTCCGCCTTGCTTTCCCACGTGGCTTCCTCAACTCATCGGTGTCGCCACAACACCTTCACAAGTTCTATCGTCTTGCCACGAAGAACTTTGCTGCTCACATCCAGAATCCTCACTGGTTCCTCATCATATGACATATTCGGATTCAACTCTATCTCCTCAACATGCATCACATGCGAAGGATCCGATCTGTACCTCCGCAACATCGAGAAATGAAACACATCATGTATCTTTTCCAGCTCCGAAGGCAACCTCAACCGATATGCCACATGACCAATACGCTCTACAACCTCATAAGGTCCAATAAACTTCAGGCTAAGCTTACCCTTACGCCCAAATCTCATCACCTTCTTCCAAGGCGATACCTTTAAAAACACACGTTCACCAACCACGAACTCAATCTCCTTACGCTTCAGATCCGCGTAAGACTTTTGCCGATCTGATGCTGCCTTCAAATGCTCAAAAATGAGCTTCACCTTCTCGATGGTTCCTTTTAACATAGCCGGCATCGAAATCAACTTTTGCCCAGCTTCTGCCCAACATAGAGGGGTCCTACACATCCTCCCATACAAAGCCTTGTAGGGAGCCATTTGAATACTTGTCTGATAACTATTGTTGTAAGCAAACTCATACAACGACAAGTGCTTCTCACAAGAACCCTGAAAATCTATAACACAACATCTCAACATGTCTCAAGGACCTAGATCACACGCTTCGACTGTCCATCCGTCTGAGGATGATAAGAAGTACTGAAATTCAATCGTGTACCCAAGGCTTGATGCAAACATTCCCAAAATCGTGATTTAAACCTCGGATCCATATCCCACACTATGGACTTTGGTACACCATGCAACCGCACAACCTCAGCAATATACAGCTCTGCCAACCTATCCAAGGTAGATATAGTATGCACAGGCAAGAAATGTGCACACTTCGTAAGGCGATCAACAATCACCCAAACCAAATTCTTCTTTGACGGTGACAAAGGCAAACCAGATTCAAAATCCATAGTAATCTTTTCCCACTTCCACTCCGGGATTCTTAAAGGTTGCAACAACCCCGAAGGTACCTGATGTTCAGCTTTCACTCGTTGACACAACTGCACTTACTAACGAACTCATCCACATCCTTTTTCAACCTCACCCAGTAGTACCCATCCTTCAAATCACGATACATCTTTGTACTACAAGGGTGCATAGCGAAAGGACTACTATGAGCTTCAGTCAGAATAGTGCGCCTCAACTCAACATCATCGGGTACCACTATTTGACTCCCAAAATAGAGAACACCATTATCATTAAAACTGAAATCCGAGGGCTTACCCTCCACAATGTTCTGAACATATGATACAAGAGAATCATCTAGCAACTGCTTGTCCTTGATCAACTGGATCAGATATGGTTTCACTTGCAATTCAGCGATAAGACCACCATCACGCGATATGCTCAAGCAAGCAAACATCGCCCTCAACTCCACGACCACTTTCCTGCTCAAAGCATCAGCCACAACATTAGCTTTTCCCTGGTGATACTCGATCGACAGATCATAATCCTTAAGCAACTCCACCCAACGACGTTGCCTAAGATTCAACTCCTTCTGAGACATGAGATACATCAAGCTCTTATGATCCGTGAACACTACACACTTCTCGCCGTACAGATAATGCCTCAAGATCTTCAGGGCAAACACAACAGCCACAAACTCAAGATCGTGAGTAGAGTAGTTACGCTCATGCACCTTCAACTGTCTAGATGCATAGGCTACTACCTTACCCTCCTACATCAACACACAGCCCAAACCAACGATGGACACATCACTATAGACCACAAATTCCTTACCTAACACAGGCTGAATCAGAACAGGAGCTTGCGTCAAAGCTTCCTTTAGCTTCTCAAAAGCTTGCTGCCTCGCATCCGTCCACTCAAAGCGGACATTCTTCTGCAACAACTTGGTCAAACGTGCAGCAATCTTCGAGAAACCTTCGACGAACCTACGGTAATACCCAGCTAAACCAAGAAAACTCTGAACCTCCCTCACCGACTTAGGCACCTTCCAACTCATCACAGCCTCCACCTTATGCGGATCAACGCGAATACCCTCAGCTGATACAACATGCCCAAGGAAGACCACCTCTTTAAGCCAAAACTCACACTTACTTAGCTTGGCTTACAACTGGTTTTCTAACAACGCTTGCAAAATGATCCTCAAGTGTCTATCATGATCCTCCTCGGTACGCGAGTACACAAGGATATCATCTATGAACACCACCACAAACTGATCCAAGAACTCATGGAACACACGATTCATCATGTCCATGAAAGCGGCAGGTGCGTTGGACAAACCAAACAACATCACTAGGAACTCGTAATGCTCGTACCTTGTCCGAAAAGCCGTCTTAGGTATGACCACATCCTTTACCTTTAACTGGTAATACCCTGACCTTAAATCAATCTTCGACAACATGGAAGCTCCTCGAAGCTGATCAAAGAGATCATCGATCCTTGGCAAAGGATACTTGTTCTTAATCGTCAACTTGTTCAGTTACCGATAATCTATGCACATCCGCATCGTCCCATCTTACTTCTTTACGAACAACACTGGTGCACCCCAAGGTGACACACTCGGCCGGATGAACCCTCGGTCCAGCAACTTCTGAAGTTGCATTTTCAACTCCTTCAGCTCTTTAGGTACCATGTGATAAGGAGCAATGGACACTTGAATCGTATTCTCATACAACTCGATACCAAACTCAACTTCCCTGTTTGGCGGCAACCCAGGCAATTCTTCCGGAAAGACACCCAGAAAATCGCAAATGGTTCTAATGTCCTGCACACGTACATCTTTTTTACCAGGATTCATCACATAGACAAGATACGCCTCACAACCCAACCGCAACCTAAGGCTTGCTTCCATAGCCGAAATCACATTAGACAAGAATTTCACATTCTCGCCTACGACCACCACTTCATAATCATCGGCAAGCTTTTAGGTGACTCGCTTAACATCAAAGTCCACCGCTGCTCTATGCTCCGACAACCAATCCATACCGAGGATCACATCAAAACCATATAAGGGTAACTCCATCAAATCCCCAAGGAAAATATGACCCTGAACATACAAAGGACACCTCCGATACAACTTCCTAGTGACTACAGTCTCACCAAAAGAACTAATCACTTGCATTCCTACTTTGAGCAACTCAACATGTATATCAAGCAAATGCGCATGCTCACTTAAGATATAAGAATGCGTAGATCCATAATCAATCAAAGCCAACAATGAGAAAGACTGAAGAACAAAGGTACATGCAATAACATAAGTATCGTTGCACTCCTCTCGCTGAGCATAGACCCTCGCAGGACCGCCTCCCTCTGTTCAAACTGCTACAACATGAGCAATGCCCCGCTGCCCCTTATCTCTTCTCTAAAATTTTCCTCGGCCGCGCCCACGGCTTCTCTACGGTGCAACCACAGCAGGTGCACGACCTTAGCCTCCACCAGCCAACAAAGAACACTCTCGTCTCATGTGATCTGTCGAACCACAGTTCCAGCAAGAATTCCCTATCACCACAAAAAGAGCCTGAGCCTCCCTAGCCGCAAGGGGACAATCTCGCCGTAGATGACCCCGAAAACCACAAATACAGCACGTGTTCTGTTCTGCCTTCATCCCGTCTCCCTGAACTGGTGCACCATGTCCAACATTACCTCACCTAGCAGCAGGCTGATATCTCCTATCTCGGCCTCTCTTGTTCCGTCCTGTAACACCCCGGTTTTGGGCTTAGAAGTTTTGGGCGTTGACCGGTTTGGTCAAAGTGCTGTTCGAATCTAAGAGAGTGAAATTAGGAAAGCCTAGTTCGGGTTGCATTAAAAATATGGAAAAATGTTCTAAAATCATCTTTTAATATAATTAAGTGAACTGTGAAAGCAATTTTGGAAAATGAGTTTCGGAAGGGTGACATTTTGGCTAGTGACCAAAATGTAATTTTTGAAAGTTTTGTGACTGTTTTAAAAAGGATTGAAACTTTGAATCTTTAGGGAGCTATTTACCCAAAGGGGAGTTTCTCCAGATTTTCTAGAATATTAAATGATTTAATAATGGTTTAAAATAAAAGTAAAAAGGAGGGAAAGATATTTTTAGTCATTTAACTAACTTTCTAAATTTTCCATTCTCATTTTCTCTCATCTTTTCTCTCAAACCAAACACATTCTCTCCAGACCTTTTTCCTCTGATTTTTATCACCTAAATACTTCTTTTCAATCCTCATTTGGTTCCTAATCATCTTCTCATCAAAACCTTTGTAATTGCTACTTGATTCATCAAGCTTTTTGGCTCTAAAAGAGGAGAAACTCAAGTTTGGAGGTAAGAACGTCCTTCTCCTCTGAACTTCAAGTTCTTTAATGAAATTCCTAAGTTCTCAATCCTTAATTGATGTTTTATAAATGGTTTTTAAGTTTGTTTAGTGGATCTTGGCTTAAAATGCAAGATTTGGTGTGTTTTTGATGAAATTTCGTTGGATCTGTTTAAGCAGTGTTTTAAGGTGTTAAAATGATGATTAATGAATGTTAATTTGATAAGGAAATGAGTTTTGATTAATGCAATCCCGGATAGGTTGTGTTTCCTAAGTTTAGCTTGTGATTCTTGGATGTTTTTGTGGTGATCTTGTGGATCTGATGTTGCTGGAGGTATAAGGATGTTTATAGGTTGTTTTTAGATGTTAAATGGTGTTATTGGATGTTAGGTTTTGCTGGTTTATGGCTGGGCTTTGTTGAGAAGTGGTTTTGATGCAATTTCGGTTGTGTTTGGTGGCCGAAATTGGAGTATGAATGAGAGCAGCGAGTTTGAGTGCTTTCATTGAAGCTTTTGATGCATGATGATGCATTAAATCTCTGCTTTAATGTGTTTAATCAGGGGAGGCATCTTTGGATCCAAGAGTTGTTGATCCGGAAGCTTGAATTGGTGCTTCGGCAAGAGGCGAAGTGGAATCGGTGAGTGAAATTGGGTTTTCGGCTTTGAAACCAATGTCTTGGGAGCTTAGTTTAAGTCTAAACAACTTTGCTAAGCTCGAGTGTAAGTTTTCGGAAATTCTCTCTAGTGGTGGCCATGATTTTGTTGTGATGCAATGTGGTTTATTGCATGTTTTGATTACTGTTTTGAAAGCATGATTTAGCATGGTATTTGCTGTTTTGATAAGCCATATGTTAAAGGAAGCTCAAGGTAAGAGTTCCTTGTTTTTGAACATTGATTTAATGTGGTTTGATGCTTTTAAATGCATGATGAATATGGCTTGGTTTAATGCTTTAAAACAGTGGATTAATTGATGAAAATGATGTATATTGGCAAGTGATGTTTTGAAAAGGTTAAGGTCACTAAGGTGGTTAAAAGTCCTTGAGTGAGCCTTGTTACTTAAGAACATCAAGGTGGTTAAAAGTCCTTGGATGATTCTTGTTACGGACACAAAGGTGTTTAAAAGTCCTTGTGTGGTCCATTCTATGGTGTTTAAAAGTCCATAGGCCAAGGTGTTTAAAAGTCCTTGGGGTTCAAGGTGTTTAAAAGTCCTTGAGGTAATTCAATTCATGGTGTTTAAAAGTCCATGGCCAAGGTGTTTAAAAGTCCTTGGGGTCAAGGTGTTTAAAAGTCCTTGAGGTGATCTAATTCATGGTGTTTAAAAGTCCATGGCCAAGGTGTTTAAAAGTCCTTGGGGTCCAAGGTGTTTAAAAGTCCTTGGGGTGAAAATTGATGAACTTGTTTTCAAAGAAATGAAATGTATCACTTGAGGCCAATATGACATGTAATGAAATGAAGCATGAGATGCTTGTTTTAAGTATGCTTTTCAGCATGTGTACATGATGATTTGAAGCATGTTTTATAAGTGTTTTATAAACGCATTATTGGATGGTTTTATTGAGCATTCCTCACTAAGCTTTTGCTTACGCTCTCTTTGTTTTCCTAAATCAATAATGCAGAGCAATAGAGTACTTGAGGGCAGCAAGGAGGGCAAGCATCCAAGTGGAAACAAAGCTCTAAGTATGGAAGGTTTTCTAAGTACATTTTAGCTTTTGGTAATTTGGCAATGGGGGACCTATGTGTATGTTTTGGGAGATGTTTTGAACTCCCTAAGTATGTTGAATGTTGTTGAGAATGCTGGTTTTTGTGGTTGGCCTTTATATGCTTGAATTGGAAGTTTATGCTTGAATGACTTACTTGTGTAGGAAGCATGCCTATAGATTTGGGCTTTTTGCTTATGATGTTGTTTTGATGAATTGTTGATGCAAGTATGTCTCATATATGTTGAATTGCATGTTGGCAAAGTTTGGTGGCATTTGGAGCATGATTGGTTGGTCAATTGCATGTTTAAGCATGCATTTTTAGTCAATCTGTGCAGGGTGTTTCGGAACAGCACCTACCGTTTCGGAACGGGTGCCTTAATTGTGCCAGGCGTCCGAAACGGGAGGGGCCGTTCCGAAACGGAAAGGCCACTGCCAGACCCCCGTTTCGAAACGGGCTATGCCTGTTTCGGAACGGCCCCGAGTTTCGAAACGGGCTATGCCTGTTTCGGAACGGGTGACCGTTGGGGGCTGACATTGGCAGTTATATGTTTTGGAATGTTTGCGTTTTGGTCCTGAAACTTGTTTGTGCAATTGTATGGGTTTGGGAAGTCCTTTTGAGCTGAAATTTTACAGAGATGCATGAAACATGATTAATTTCAAGATGGTACTTCGGTTTGGGGTTAAGTCCTTATAATTATCAGAATTTACAATTTGGTCCCAAAAGTTGTAAATTGTTCGATTGAGTCCCTGTTCGATCTCTGATGTTTGTGATCTTTTGGTATGATGTTTGTGTGATCACAATTAGGCTTAATATGCATCTAGACAAGTTTTAAAAAGAAAAAAAAGGGTCGTTAATCAAGGTTGACTTTTGGGTTGACTTTGGTTTTCCCCGTGTGACTTTCTTAATTCGGGTCAACCGTCTAGGCCGGGTTAAGGGGGTTACATTTGGTGGTATCAGAGCTGAGTTCTCGAGTAATTGGGAATGCATGTATGCATGATTGAAGTGTGTATGCCTTGTATGCTTGTTGAGTGAAAGCATGTTTAATGGCCTGTGATTTTGATGCAACTGAAGTATGTGCTGTGATGTAGCATGTTGTGGGTACCCATTGCCAAATCAAAGCTAAAGGAAATATGTTGTTTTGAAATGAAATTGAGCTTGAATACTTGGATTGCTTACCTTGCTGGGCCTGACTTTGTTTTATTTGTGTTGTGATTGCATGGTAAAAGTATGGCACCACGTAGAGAGTTACGAGGCAATGTGCAAGCTATGGCTCCTAATGAGAACGAGAATGAGGAAAACACGGGTAGTGCGGTGTTACCTCCTCCTCCACCTGGTGGTGGTGGTGCTGGGGCTGAGGAAGCTGGAGCTGCAGCTGGCGCTGGAGCTGCTGGACCTGGGGCTGGTCAGGGGCAAGCTATGCCTGATATGACGATGTTAGTGCAAGCTATTGCTGGTGCTTTTCAAGCAGCAGTAGTTGGGGCTCGAGGAGCGGGGCATCAGGAAGATGCTGGTGTTAGACTACCTTTGGAGCGTTTGCGCAGTCTTGGTGGGACTGAGTTCAGGGGTATGTCTGCTGAGAGTTCTGAAGCTTGGCTAGAGAGTACCAAGCGAATCTTGGGCCAGATGAGTTGCACTGATGTGCAGAAGCTGGGTTGTGTTGCGTCCTTGCTGCAGAAGGATGCGTATACCTGGTGGACAACCACTATTGCTGGGATGGCAGAAGCTGATGTGACTTGGACATTCTTTCAGAGTGTGTTCAAGCGGAGATATCTTGGTGTGAGATATCTAGATGAGAAGAAGCGTGAATTCATGTCTCTTACCCAAGGGAGCATGAGTGTGGCTGAGTATGAGGTGCAGTTTGTGCGACTCAGTCAGTATGCACCAGAGCTGGTACCTGATGAGCGGGCAAGGTGCGAGAGGTTCCGTTATGGTTTAGAGACGGATGTGAAAATGTATTTGCTGGCCGCCGAGTATGATGATTTCGACGTGTTGGTGGGCCGAGCCAAGGATGTTGAGATGAACTTGGGTTTATCTGCGAGAGGTGCTGGAGCAAGTGCTGGGAAGCGATCAGCTGAGTTTAGTTCCGGAGGTGGACGGAACAAGAGGGGACGTGATCAGAAGTATCAGTCCTCAGCCAAGAGAGGTGGTGGTGCACCTGCTAGGGGTGGCGGTGCTAGAGCTGATCCGAGTGCTTGTTGGATCTGTGGTTCACGTGGTCACATGAAACGTGACTGTCCTCGTGCTGAGAGAGTGGTGCAAGCTCCTGTTGCGGCTGCTGGTAACGGGTGCTGGAGTTGTGGTTCTGCAGACCACTTGAGGCGAGATTGTCCGAGGTTGGCTGGTAAGCAGGTGCGTGCTCCTGTTGTTGCTGCACCGCAGAGAGGTCGTGGGCGCGGCCGTGGTAATTTCCAGAGGAGAGAGGAAGGTGGTCGTGGAGTGGCCCATGTTGTGGCTATTCAGCCTGAGGGTGGAGGCCAAGCGAGGGTGTATGCTCAGCGAGAGGGCAGGAATGATGCGGATGTGATTGCAGGTACCTTTACTTTGCAGTCCTTGTCATTGCTTTCTTTGATAGATTCTGGATCTACGCATTCATACATTTTGCGTGAGCATGCTGAATTGCTTGGTTTGCCTGTTGAGTCTTTGGATGTTGGTGTTCGTGTCACTAGTTCTTTTGGTGAGACTGTTGTGACTAGGAAGCTTTATAGAAGGTGTCCCTTGGTCGTTCAAGAGCATGTTTTCCATGTTGATCTTATGGAGTTGCCCTTCTATGGTTTCGATGTGATCATTGGTATGGATTGGCTTGCTTAGCATCGTGCTGTTGTGGATTGTGAGAACAAGCGGGTTTCGCTTAAGCTTGCGGATGATTATGAAGTTGTTGTGGTTGGTGAGAATGTGAAGTTTCTTGCCAATGTGGTGTCTACCTTGGAGGCGAGTAGGATGCTGAGGCAAGGTTGCGAAGCTTATCTAGCTTTTGTGATGAATCCTAGCTCTAAAGAGTTGAGGGTGAAAGATATCAGAGTTGTGAAGGAGTTTCCTGGTGTTTTTCCTGAGGAGTTGCCTGGTTTACCTCCTAACCGCGAGGTGGAGTTTGGAATTGAGCTGTACGAGAATACAACTCCTGTGTCCATTACTCCCTATAGAATGGCACCTAAGGAGCTGAAGGAGCTGAAGACGCAGTTGCAAGAGTTGCTTGATCGTGGTTTCATCCGGCCGAGTGTGTCACCTTGGGGAGCACCGGTCTTGTTTGTGAAGAAGAAGGATGGCACTATGAGAATGTGCATTGATTACCGTCAGCTGAACAAGTTGACTATCAAGAATCGGTATCCTTTGCCGAGGATTGATGATCTTTTTGATCAATTTCGGGGAGCTGCTTTGTTCTCTAAGATTGACTTGAGGTCAGGGTATTATCAGTTGAAGGTGAAGGATGTGGATGTGCCTAAGACAGCTTTCAGGACAAGGTATGGGCATTATGAGTTTCTTGTGATGCCGTTTGGGTTGACAAATGCTCCTGCTGCTTTCATGGACATGATGAATCGTGTGTTTCATGAATACCTGGACAAGTTTGTTGTGGTGTTCATTGATGATAACCTCGTGTACTCGCGTACTGAGGAGGAGCATGAAGAGCATTTGAGGATTGTTTTGCAAGCTTTGTTGGAGAATCAGCTTTATGCTAAGCTGAGCAAGTGTGAGTTCTGGTTAAGGGAGGTGGTTTTTCTTGGACATGTGGTCTCAGCTGGGGGGATTCGTGTTGATCCTCAGAAGATTGAGGCGGTGATGAGTTGGAAAGTTCCTAAGTCTGTTCATGAGGTCCGTAGTTTCCTTGGTTTGGCGGGATACTACCGGAGGTTTGTGGATGGTTTTTCTAAGATTGCTGCTCCTTTGACGAAGCTGTTGCAAAAGGATGTTAAGTATGAGTGGACGGAAGCGAGACAGCAGACTTTTGAGAAGCTTAAGGCGGCTTTAACGCAAGCTCCTATCTTGATTCAGCCTGAATCAGGGAAAGAGTTTGTGGTTTATAGTGATGCATCCTATGTGGGTTTGGGGTGTGTGCTGATGCAGGAGGGTAAGGTGGTGGCTTATGCATCGCGGCAGTTGAAAGTGCATGAGCGCAATTACCCTACGCACGATATTGAGCTGGCTGCAGTGGTTTTTGCTCTGAAGATCTGGAGACATTATCTGTATGGTGAGAAGTGTACCGTGTACACAGATCACAAGAGTTTGAGGTATCTGATGTCTCAGAAGGAGTTGAATCTTAGGCAGCGGCGTTGGTTGGAGTTGCTCAAGGATTATGATCTGACGATTGAGTATCATCCTGGAAAAGCTAATGTTGTTGCGGATGCCTTGAGTAGGAAGGTAGCTGTTGAGTTGAGGGCTATGTTTGCTAGCTTGAGCATATCGCAAGATGGTGGTCTCGTTGCTGAGTTGCAAGTGAAACCCTCTTTGGTTCAGTTGATCAAGGATAAGCAGTTGTTGGATGATTCCTTGGTGTCTCATGTTCAGGATATCGCGGAGGGTAGACCTTCGGATTTCTGTTTCAATGATGATGGTGTGCTGTGTTTTGGGAGTCGAATAGTAGTGCCTGCTGATGCTGAGTTGAGGCGCGCTATTCTGACTGAAGGTCATAGTAGTCCTTTTGCTATGCACCCTGGTAGTACTAAGATGTACCGAGATCTTCGTGATGAGTACTATTGGGTGGGTTTGAAGAAGGATGTTGCAGAGTTTGTTAGCAAGTGTTTGGTGTGTCAGCGAGTTAAGGTTGAGCATCAGTTTCCTTCAGGGTTGTTGCAACCGTTGAAAATCCCTGAATGGAAGTGGGAGAGGGTTACCATGGATTTTGTATCTGGTTTACCTTTGTCTCCATCGAAGAAGAATTCGGTCTGGGTGATTGTGGATCGCCTGACGAAGTGTGCGCATTTCTTGCCTGTGCATACTACGTTTTCTTTGGATAAGCTGGCAGAGCTGTACATTGCTGAGATTGTGCGGCTGCATGGTGTGCCTAAGTCGATTGTGTCGGATAGGGATCCGAGGTTCACATCGCGGTTCTGGCAGTGTTTGCATCAAGCTCTGGGTACAAGGTTGCATTTCAGTACATCCTATCATCCTAAGTCGGATGGTCAGTCTGAGCGAGTTATCTAGATTTTGGAGGATATGCTGAGGTGCTGCGTGATTGAGTTCCAAGGTTCTTGGGGGAAGCATCTGCCTTTGGTTGAGTTTGCTTATAACAACAGTTATCAGGCGAGTATACAGATGGCACCTTATGAGGCTTTGTACGGGAGGAAGTGTAGGACTCCTCTTTGTTGGGCTGAGACTGGTCAAAAGTTGGTTTCGATGCCGGCTTTGTTGAAAGGGACCACAGAGAAGGTAAAGCTCATTTGTGAGCGGTTGAAGGCTGCTTCTGATCGGCAGAAGTCTTATGCGGATTTGAAGCGTAAGGAGATAGAGTATGCGGTGGGTGACCGTGTGTTCTTGAAGGTTTCGCCTTGGAAGAAGGTGATGCGGTTTGGCCGAAAGGGTAAGTTGAGCCCTAGGTACATTGGACCATATGAAGTGGTTGAGCGTGTGGGTCCTGTTGCGTATCGGTTGAGGTTACCACAGGAGTTGGATAAGATTCATGATGTGTTCCATGTCTCTATGCTCCGGAGGTATAGATCTGATCCTTCGCATGTGATGCCTGTGGAGGAAGTGGTTTTGAATCCGGATTTGACCTATGATGAGGAACCGGTGAAGGTTCTGGATTCGGATAGCAAGGTTCTTCGTGGCAAGACCATTGAGTTGGTGAAGGTGCTGTGGAAGCATCGCGGTGTTGAGGAAGCCACGTGGGAGCGGAAGGAAGACATGCTGAGGAAGTTTCCTTATCTCTTTCCTTCAGGTAAATTTCGAGGACGAAATTTCTTAAGGGGGGGAGAGTTGTAACGCCCCGGTTTTGGGCTTAGAGGTTTTGGGCGTTGACCGGTTTGGTCAAAGTGTTGTTCGAATCTAAGAGAGTGAAATTAGGAAAGCCTAGTTCGGGTTGCATTAAAAATATGGAAAAATGTTCTAAAATCATCTTTTAATATAATTAAGTGAACTGTGAAAGCAATTTTGGAAAATGAGTTTCGGAAGGGTGACATTTTGGCTAGTGACCAAAATGTAATTTTTGAAAGTTTTGTGACTGTTTTAAAAAGGATTGAAACTTTGAATCTTTAGGGAGCTATTTACCCAAAGGGGAGTTTCTCCAGATTTTCTAGAATATTAAATGATTTAATAATGGTTTAAAATAAAAGTAAAAAGGAGGGAAAGATATTTTTAGTCATTTAACTAACTTTCTAAATTTTCCATTCTCATTTTCTCTCATCTTTTCTCTCAAACCAAACACATTCTCTCCAGACCTTTTTCCTCTGATTTTTATCACCTAAATACTTCTTTTCAATCCTCATTTGGTTCCTAATCATCTTCTCATCAAAACCTTTGTAATTGCTACTTGATTCATCAAGCTTTTTGGCTCTAAAAGAGGAGAAACTCAAGTTTGGAGGTAAGAACGTCCTTCTCCTCTGAACTTTAAGTTCTTTAATGAAATTCCTAAGTTCTCAATCCTTAATTGATGTTTTATAAATGGTTTTTAAGTTTGTTTAGTGGATCTTGGCTTAAAATGCAAGATTTGGTGTGTTTTTGATGAAATTTCGTTGGATCTGTTTAAGCAGTGTTTTAAGGTGTTAAAATGATGATTAATGAATGTTAATTTGATAAGGAAATGAGTTTTGATTAATGCAATCCTGGATAGGTTGTGTTTCCTAAGTTTAGCTTGTGATTCTTGGATGTTTTTGTGGTGATCTTGTGGATCTGATGTTGCTGGAGGTATAAGGATGTTTATAGGTTGTTTTTAGATGTTAAATGGTGTTATTGGATGTTAGGTTTTGCTGGTTTATGGCTGGGCTTTGTTGAGAAGTGATTTTGATGCAATTTCGGTTGTGTTTGGTGGCCGAAATTGGAGTATGAATGAGAGCAGCGAGTTTGAGTGCTTTCATTGAAGCTTTTGATGCATGATGATGCATTAAATCTCTGCTTTAATGTGTTTAATCAGGGGAGGCATCTTTGGATCCAAGAGTTGTTGATCCGGAAGCTTGAATTGGTGCTTCGGCAAGAGGCGAAGTGGAATCGGTGAGTGAAATTGGGTTTTCGGCTTTGAAACCAATGTCTTGGGAGCTTAGTTTAAGTCTAAACAACTTTGCTAAGCTCAAGTGTAAGTTTTCGGAAATTCTCTCTAGTGGTGGCCATGATTTTGTTGTGATGCAATGTGGTTTATTGCATGTTTTGATTACTGTTTTGAAAGCATGATTTAGCATGGTATTTGCTGTTTTGATAAGCCATATGTTAAAGGAAGCTCAAGGTAAGAGTTCCTTGTTTTTGAACATTGATTTAATGTGGTTTGATGCTTTTAAATGCATGATGAATATGGCTTGGTTTAATGCTTTAAAACAGTGGATTAATTGATGAAAATGATGTATATTGGCAAGTGATGTTTTGAAAAGGTTAAGGTCACTAAGGTGGTTAAAAGTCCTTGAGTGAGCCTTGTTACTTAAGAACATCAAGGTGGTTAAAAGTCCTTGGATGATTCTTGTTACGGACACAAAGGTGTTTAAAAGTCCTTGTGTGGTCCATTCTATGGTGTTTAAAAGTCCATAGGCCAAGGTGTTTAAAAGTCCTTGGGGTTCAAGGTGTTTAAAAGTCCTTGAGGTAATTCAATTCATGGTGTTTAAAAGTCCATGGCCAAGGTGTTTAAAAGTCCTTGGGGTCAAGGTGTTTAAAAGTCCTTGAGGTGATCTAATTCATGGTGTTTAAAAGTCCATGGCCAAGGTGTTTAAAAGTCCTTGGGGTCCAAGGTGTTTAAAAGTCCTTGGGGTGAAAGTTGATGAACTTGTTTTCAAAGAAATGAAATGTATCACTTGAGGCCAATATGACATGTAATGAAATGAAGCATGAGATGCTTGTTTTAAGTATGCTTTTGAGCATGTGTAAATGATGATTTGAAGCATGTTTTATAAGTGTTTTATAAACGCATTATTGGATGGTTTTATTGAGCATTCCTCACTAAGCTTTTGCTTACGCTCTCTTTGTTTTCATAAATCAATAATGCAGAGCAATAGAGTACTTGAGGGCAGCAAGGAGGGCAAGCATCCAAGTGGAAACAAAGCTCTAAGTATGGAAGGTTTTCTAAGTACATTTTAGCTTTTGGTAATTTGGCAATGGGGGACCTATGTGTATGTTTTGGGAGATGTTTTGAACTCCCTAAGTATGTTGAATGTTGTTGAGAATGCTGGTTTTTGTGGTTGGCCTTTATATGCTTGAATTGGAAGTTTATGCTTGAATGGCTTACTTGTGTAGGAAGCATGCCTATAGATTTGGGCTTTTTGCTTATGATGTTGTTTTGATGAATTGTTGATGCAAGTATGTCTCATATATGTTGAATTGCATGTTGGAAAAGTTTGGTGGCATTTGGAGCATGATTGGTTGGTCAATTGCATGTTTAAGCATGCATTTTTAGTCAATCTGTGCAGGGTGTTTCGGAACAGCACCTACCGTTTCGGAACGGGTGCCTTAATTGTGCCCAGGCGTCCGAAACGGGAGGGGCCATTCCGAAACGGAAAGGCCACTGCCAGACCCCCGTTTCGAAACGGGCTATGCCTGTTTCGGAACGGCCCCGAGTTTCGAAACGGGCTATGCCTGTTTCGGAATGGGTGACCGTTGGGGGCTGACATTGGCAGTTATATGTTTTGGAATGTTTGTGTTTTGGTCCTGAAACTTGTTTGTGCAATTGTATGGGTTTGGGAAGTCCTTTTGAGCTGAAATTTTACAGAGATGCATGAAACATGATTAATTTCAAGATGGTACTTTGGTTTGGGGTTAAGTCCTTATAATTATCAGAATTTACAATTTGGTCCCAAAAGTTGTAAATTGTTCGATTGAGTCCCTGTTCGATCTCTGATGTTTGTGATCTTTTGGTATGATGTTTGTGTGATCACAATTAGGCTTAATATGCATCTAGACAAGTTTTAAAAAGAAAAAAAAGGGTCGTTAATCAAGGTTGACTTTCGGGTTGACTTTGGTTTTCCCCGTGTGACTTTCTTAATTCGGGTCAACCGTCTAGGCCGGGTTAAGGGGGTTACACGTCCACCACCGGAACTAGATTCAGCTGTTCTCTTTCTAGAGCTAGAACCACATCTACGGGATGACAAACCCAAGTTCTGCTCGATGTCCTTAGCTCAACATACAAGAAAATCGAAATCCGCATAATCTGTAGCCAACATATACGTCTTGACTTCCTGCACCAGCCCGTACCGGAAATGGTCACAACGATGCCCCTCACTTGGCATCAACTCAGGGGCGTATAGGCTCAGACGTACGAACTTAACCTCGTACTCAGCCACAGATGGGTTTCCCTGAACAAGCGGCATGAATTCACGCTTCTTCTCATCCAAGTATCTCACTCCTAGATACTTCCGCTTAAAAGCAGCTCTGGAAATCTCCCAATCTACTTCATTGGGTTCCATACCGGCGATGATGGTCATCCACCAGCTATACGCATCACCCTCGAGCAAAGAAACAGCGCGCCCCAGCTTGTGCACATCATTACAGCTCATTTGATCCATGATACGGATCGTGCTAGCCAGCCAGGCTTCCAACACCTCAAGAGACATACCATAGAACTCGACGGCTCCGAGACTTCTCAGCCTCTCCAAAGGAAAACCCACCTACCCAGCTGCAAGAGCCTGAACATGTGCTCCGGCTACCACAGCTTGAAACGCTTCGGTGATTTCCTGAACCTACGACGTTAGATCACCCAAACCTGGACTAACGTTTCCTTGTTGCTCCTGCTCCCCACCTCCATGTGGTGGCGGAGGAGGTAAGTTTCCACCAGGAGAGACATCAACCCCTTGGTTACCCTGGTCACCCTGCTCAGTCGCAGGCACTACTGTGTTCGACCTTAGCTCTCTCCTCGGACCCATAGTGCTATTTTAACAAGGCATAACAATAAAACAAATCAAATCTTGATTTAGGCCAGCCTCAAGCAATGATCATAAGGTTTCGAAGCAACTATCTAGATTTCAAAACTACTATAAGATCAACAAGTTCAAGTTATTAAGCATATATGGTTTCTAATTGTAATTAATAAGAACGAGCCTATCCTTTACTTAAACGTATCCAACTATTAATGACCAAGAACCTCAATCCACAAGCAAACACTAACAACCATAAGGAATCATTATCAAACATACATCAATGATCCATCAAATTATCTAGCCAAATCGAAACTGATCATTTATATACATACCCCTTTTTGGAATCAATCTAACATAAACATAGCTCAAAACTAGTGCCACATTCTAGGAGTTAACTTAGAACAAAAACAAACATACATTAAAGCTTGGATGACCTTGCATGGACTTCCTAAAATCAATCTAACAATCAACGTAACTTGAAAGTATACAGAGTGAGTAATCAGGATGCAAATTTTAGAACATCAATATATATATATATATACACACTTAAACAAGGAATTGTAGACAATAATAAATCAATCAACTGTGTATTAGATATGCATAGCTAACTTAATTATCTATTAGAAATACGAGATGGCTCATCCTTTTGTCAAAATCGAATTGCTTAACCAAGTTCAGATTCGTAGCAGACTTCTATAAGAAGAATACAATGCTCAATAATTCAGACAAGTGATACAATACACATTTTAATTGTCTAACATGTCACACAATTTCAAGCCACCATGATTGAACATACAACCTTGACTAGTTGTTAACCTAGGGATACAAAACCATACAATCAATGTCAGACAATGGTAACTAGTACCATTGAGATAAGTATTCTTTTCAGTTTAATCAGAGGTAATTTAGTACCACACAGAGGACCTTAGTCCAATTCAGACTGAGCTCATGATTACTATTGGCATGCCAATCAGACTAGGTATAACACTAATCAAGGCTTTTATGACTCTATGATGGTTCACTAATATATTTCATGAACACAATTCAAATAAATATTGTAAAACCAATTATTTGATTTTGATATAACAAATAATTTAAGGACCAAATTGCAAAGTAAATAAATTTTAAATTACTCAAAAGACTCACATTTGACAAGTAAATTTTAGACTTAAAATGTTTTAAAGTCAAAACTTAAACCCCATAAAATTGTCTAAGTGTTTCAAAGCCAAATTACTCAAAATCGCTCAGGCGTTTCTAAGCACCCAAAGGTGTTTCGATACGAATTGATTTTAGGAGCATACTGGAAAAAACCCTGTTTCGATACGCAATCCCTTGTTTCGAGACTAGGGTTTCAAAACGGGCTTGCAATTTTTCATACAACCTTCATCTGATCTTTTATTTTTTAAGTGTCATTTCGAAACAGATCATAACCATTTCGATACAAGGGTTAAGTATTTTCAAAATAGAGCATTAAATGAACTAGCCGTTACTTTTCAGAATGGAACTTTTGAAAATATGTTAACTGTTTCGATACACCCTTTTGGTGTTTTGAAACGACATGTTACAGTTTCAAATTGTTTCAATACGGCCTGTAGTAGTTGTGATATGGTCCCCTTTTTACACATTTTACAGTTTCAAATTGTTTCGATATGACCTATAGTCGTTTCGATACAGTCCCCTTTTTACACATAACGACTCTTTCTTTTTTGAGGTTGATTCGATACAGGGCCACATGTTCCAATACGGGTAGTTGAAAAACTGCATTAATGGAGGGAAGAGAGAGCCCCAACGGCTCTATTGATGATCTCAACTACCCAAATGGCTAGAAATCAATGAGAAGGTATAAAAGTAAGCTTAGAAAGCACCATCGACAACTATTGAACCAAAAAGCAACATGCAAGCAATTAAATCCAAATCTTTGAGCATAAGTGTCAAATTCTTGTACCCAACTCATTTGGAGTTCTTCATTGTAAATCTTTTTAGTTTTAGGGGAGTGTTTATTTGTAATTGCGTAAACAATTAGCCTTTGAGAGGTATTTTCAAAGTTTGCCTATCTTTCTCTTGTAAGAGTGTTCTCGGGTCAATCTTTGGGTAGAAAGATTGACCAGTTTGTAAGATTTCCTCCGAAGCCAAGAACAGGCCCAGGCGTACTAATACATGGGCCACCGTATCGGTACAATATAGAAAGGCATATTGTATCAATACAGGGTAGACCGTATCGATATGACTAAAAGGCAAAATGAGAAATCGTACCGGTACACGAGGTTGTATCGATATCCTTTTGTGTTACTAGAAATCTAAGAAATTGACGAGATAATGGTGTATCGATACGGGCTGAAGTGTATCGATACGCTTGGCTGTTAAGTTGGTTAGTTGAGGCTTTTTGATGTTCTGTTTTCTTCTATTTGGGTCACTGAATATTTGGATATTCAATTGAATGAGTTTGGATAAATGAAATAAGTTGAAAACTGAAATGTGGACACAAAACCTGACTAATTGATTATCGCTAACTTTAATTTGGTTAAAGTCCTTGTAATTTGTTAAAATTACAAATTGGTCCCTAACTTATGTTTATAAGCAAATGAATGCCAAATCGTTTTATGTTTGCATTGGAGTTTCTTCCCCTGCGAGTGAGAATCACATAGAATGTTAATGGGCATCTATACAAGATAAACGAGAAAAAAATTAGGGTCATTTATTAAGGTAAATATTCATCGATTTACTTAAATTTTCCCTTGTGTGACCCGTTCGATTCAGTCTTGCGTCTAGACCGGGTCAAGGTGGTTACATGTTTACTGTTTTTAATGATTAGATAACGAAGGATACACATGGTAAGTGATCCTTGTAAGTATACGTTTTATACTTGCAATTTAAAGCATGGTTTAATGCTTTAGAAAAATGATTATTATTGATGCTTTGAAAATAGTGAGGTATGTGGCTAAATGTGAATTATATTGGAAAGTGATGGTATGAAAATGGTTTGTAAATGTTATCGGATATAGTTAGCCGACTATAGGATTTAGTGCACTATAAATAAGTCATCTTGGATGTCGAGGAGGTTGGTGTCGCGTCTCCATCCAAGTACCCTAACGATCGAGGAGGTTGGTGTCCCGTCTCTCGTTAGTGGGTTATGCATCTAATCAATGTTTGAGGTTGTTGTCCCTTTTGGTCGTGATTGTATCATTATTCCGGTTAAGATGGCTTGAAGTGTTATGAGAACACTTATTGAATTTGTGTATCTAATATGATATTTTGAGAATGGAACTTGATTAATGATCACTTTTTAGCCAATATAATTGATGATGTATCATGAAATAGTTTATGTTGTGAAACGTGACTTATACATGTTTAATCTTTAAGCTTTGTTTATGGTAGTTATGCATGGGAAGGCTTAAACTGAGTGTTAGCAATAGGACTTGATGTTGGTTCATGATACATGTTGCATATGGTTTATTATGCTGGTTTTTCATTAGTTAAATTGCATGATTTTAAGAGCATGATGGTTTCCAAATGATGTTTTGGAAGTAATTGAAATGAGATTTCAATGTGGATTTGGAAAATGGTTTTCAATGCATTGATGGTGTTTTGTTTTTTAGCACTCCTCACTAAGCCTTGTGTGCTTACGCTCTATTTTGTCTATCAATGCAGAGAATTAAGGTTCGGAAGGTAGCGAGGGGCAAGGGATCAAGAGAGACTTCATTCTTGAAAGTATGTTTTTGGTTTAGACTATAAGTAATAAGGGCAATGGGGGATCTGTTAAGTTTTTGGGAGATATGTGTAAACTTCATGTTTGAGCAAGTTTCTATTGTTGTTTTGGACATGTAAATGGCCTCCAATGCTATGGTTTATGCTTGCTATGATTTTTGGTATCTTGGTTGGCTTGAAATCTAGGTTGCATGCCTATAGTTTCCCTTTGATACAAGTTAGCATGTATGATTGATGATTCTGATGATTTTGGTTGAGGATTGTTCCTTGAATATGTTGTGTATATGTTAGAAGCATGTTTAGGTGGTTTGTATAGCATCAAAGTGTGTTGAACTAGCAAAATTGGGCATTTCGGGCCTAGGCGTATCGGTACATGTAACCCCTCGACCCGATCTGGGTGAAAGACCGAACCGAACGGATCACACGGGGAATATTGAAGTAAATCGGGAGGTTTGCCTCAATATATAACCTTTTTTCATTTTTATATATTTTCTAGATGTTCATTATAATCCTTAGTGTTTAACATTGCAGCGGAACAAATAAAAACTCGATCAGATAACGATTTGGGATTCAATTGCATACAATTACATTTTAGGGACTATTTTGTAATTTATACAAAATACAGAGACTTTTCAACTTTTTAAGCTTCCAATCTTTAATTAGTCATATTGCATGCCTCTCTGGCAAATCTTAGCTCAAAACAATCCTTCATTCTCATTTAATTGCTTCCACAACATTCAGGGACTAAAACATAAAGAAAACAGAACTTCAGAATATTCCATTAACTAACTTAACAGGTTGTTGTTTCGGTACATGTTGCCCTGTATCGAAACAGGCATACCGAAACAGGTTCAAATGGCTCGGAACATGGGCATGTATTGAAACACCCCTTGCGGTGTTTCGGAACAGAGGTTTCCAATAGCAAATTGTACCAGAATAGACCTCCTTATTTCAAAACCCTTAGGTCAATTTAGGCTCACTGTTTCGGTACAGGTACGAATGTACCGAAACACCTGGGCCTGCGATGACACTTTTTGCTGTTTTTTTCATACTTTAATCCATGCAAAACCATCCAACATGCTTCCAACATGCATACAACATATTGAAAACATTAAACCACAATCACGCATGGTAGAAACAACATCATAGCATGTCCATAAGCATCAAAGGAATCTATAGGCATGCAACCTATTCAAAATAGCCACTTAAGAGTCAAAACACAAACCAAGGCATAAACCAACAATTAAAGGCCATTTACAAGTCATTAAGGGCATTTTAAACTTGCCAAAAACCAGGGAGTTTCAAAACACATATCCCAAAACAACAAGGTATCCTCCCATTGCCAACTATTATTACTAATAAGAAAATGTAAAACCATACTTGACCTTAATTCCACTCCTTGGAATCCTTCTTGCCTCTTTGCTGCCCAAAAAAGCTAATTCTCTACATTGTTGGAAAAAGAGAGCGTACACAATTGCTTAGTGAGGGATGCTCAAAACAAATCAACCACCACGTTGCATTTTAATACCATTTCTCATTTAGAAATCTCTATATCATCATGCTCTTTCTATCTCATGCTTGAAATCATTTTCAAAGCAAAACCACATCATTTAAACCACTTGTACCATCTATCTCATGCATTCATCAAAATGCAAAATCTCAAGGCATGGCCTTACATGCTTAAATCTCATAAATCATATCTCAAAACATTATCTCATATACATTCTCAATTCATTTAAATAATTTATAAACAAGGTACATGTGAATCTCATATATTGGCATTTTAGCAACATTACTCGGATATAAGAATAGCTTGACTAAAGTGTCAAGTCCTACTGTAAAGTGTCCAAAGGTCCTATATTTCACGCACATACCAACTCTTATTATTACTGTTTTTAAGCACATTTTAGGCATAAGTAGGGTCATACATAGCATTTTACAGTATTTCATTGTCGTGTCTTACTTTTATAACTTATCATTTATTCGGTGAACAAGAGATATTGTTTTAGTGTATTCTTGTATGTAGGTACTAACAGCTGAATGAGGGAACCGAGGAGCGGAGGACACAATGATGAGGAGAAAACCCAGGAGCTGTACTAAAGCAGTTCCAACAAAAGAGAGTTGCAGCCAAGCACCTGTCGAGTAGAGTTGCCACCGACCTTGCTGCCCTCGGCAGCTGACTATGGAACTTGGGAGAACCAGAGCGCGATTTGTAGAGCTAAAACTCCTAAATCTATCGCCAGCGTTCATATGATTTTTCGACGTCTGTAGCAGCAGCCAGGGCTGCCGAAGCAAAATTCGCAAAGATTACTTGCGGGCTAAGGCAAACGAGAAAGAGTCCATATTCCACGCAAAGAAGTCGACATTTAAAGCTATATTAATTATGGGAATCTACTTTTGAGGACTTCTACTTTAAGGATGACTTAACCTAGTCTTGTGTCTATAAATACCTATTGTACTCCTAGTTCAAATCATCCTAGGTTTTATATAGACTTTCTTGTGTTCTTAACTGGCGCCATGTTCTAAATTCTATTTGGGTTAGGGTTATGTTGTAACTAGTGAGAAACGGTTGTTTTAGGGTTTTGAGTTATTTTCTTCACTAAAATATTCCAAGTTTACTTAATCCATTGTTCTTCATTATTTCAATCTTTCTACACCATTCGTTTGAGAGAATCTATTTTTCGGGCACGAAAGTGCAAGGCTCACGAAAGGGTTAAGTACAGTCACAACGTGCTGAGGCGTGACTAACTTGGTTCAACACTAGTCCACAAGTTTCAGCGGCTAAAAGGGATCACCAACTGAGTTGGCTAACTTGGTTCCACACTAGTCCTCAAGTTAACATCTCGAGCATCTTAACCTAGAAATAGGAGGGATCATTGTCAACAATCCTGCCGGACTTGGAGTATTTGCTAGACATGCCGCCAGGACTTCTATCTGTTCCACCTGCCGAGACAGTACACCCCTGACCTGCTGCGACCACGTCACAGGGTCGTAGTTTTCCGCCCGCCATAACCACTGAGGCAGCATATCGTGGAAGCACAGAATAACTCATACCTATGACAACGCAGTTTTCACACTAAGTGGCAGCATAACCTTGTCTACTCTATCAATCTGATTCACTTCTCCTTTATTACTTGTGTTTTTATTTACTTTTCACCCAAACTAACAATTCACTTGTGTTTTATTTTACCCTTCTGCATGAACTACGAAACGAGATAAGCTGTCCAATCCTCGTGGGATTCGACATCTTTTATACTATAACTTGGCAGAAGTGTTCACTTGCGCTCTCACAAAAAGGGAACACCTACACGCCCTACAAGTTTTTGGCGTCGCTGCTGGGGATTGGTAACAGCAAATTTCAGTTTTCAATTTCTGCACCTTTTAACTTTTTATTTTATTTTTATTTTTAATTGGAAAAAAAAATTACCGTGTCCTTTGCAAGTGTATGACCGGGGCTAACGCTAAAGGAAATTTCATTATTTACGATGATCTTGAGCGTGAAACTAGAAGAATTAAGAGGGAGCTCATGGAAGTCTTAAAGATCAAAGAAAATGGAAACGTAAAGGAAAAGACCATGGTAAACGAGGACCCCCCAATTGATGCCATGAATGGCAGGGGCGGGCAGCATGACTTGCTGCCCATAGGACCACAAGTACATCAGAGGCAGGATCCCCATGATCCACCCCAAGTGCGGACAACTAGAGACTACCTGGAACATGACTTTCAAAGGTTAGAGCCAATAGTAACGGAACCAGAGATAGGGGCAGACTATTTTGAACTGAAGCCCGTCATGTTCAACATGCTAAATACACTAGGGCACTTCGGAGGGACTACCACAGAAGATGCTTGGCAGCATATACGAGGATTCCTGGACATTTGCCGAGGATTCAAGATACATGGGGTTCACCAGGACGTACTACGGCTAAGGCTATTTCCCTATTCACTGAGGGATAGGGCGAAACAGTGGTTAAATAACCAACCAGTCGGATCTTTTAATTCATGGGCGGAGCTCTGCAAAGATTTTCTAGACCGATTCAGCCCGTCCAACGTCACTGATAGGCTGCGGAATGAGATCACAGCCTTTAGATAAGGGGATGACGAGCCGATGTACAAGGCATGGGAGTGGTACCAACAAATGCTGAACAACTGCCCGCTTCACGGTCTACCGGCTTGGACTCATGTATCTATATTTTACAATGGGGTTAACTACCCAACTCGGATGTTGATAGATGCCTCAGTCAACGGGATCATCCTAGACAGACCTCTAGATGAAGCACTGCGGCTGCTAAACATGGCAGCTAAAAACGACTATAAATACCCGACAGCCCGTCGAGGCGGTACAAGGCGGCCAGTTACTACAAATGAGGTAGAAGCCTCAGAATCTGTAAATGCCCGCCTCAACACTCTGACGGAGCTGGTGATGAAGGTGGTGCAATCCCCAGGGAAGGTCCATAAAGTAAAAGTTGTTGAGCCATTCTGTGGTGAATGTGGAGGCAACCACGATTCCTCTGACTGCACTGCATCTGCAAATTACATGAGAGTATATGAGAGGAATAACAGGCCTGCCCAGAACACCTATAATCCTAACTGGAGAAACCATCCCAACTTCTCTTGGAGCAACCCAAAGACAGCTGCAAATCCACAACAGCTACAGGGAGGCTACCAGCAGAATCATCCCGGTAGCAGACTCAGCAGCCACAACACAATAAATCACTAGAAGCAACTATGCAAACCTTTATGAAACAAACTGGTGAATTTATTTTTCATACAAACAAATTTATTGAGAAAACTGAGTCTTTTATGGACAGGACGGAGATGAAGATGAACAACAAGGAGGCTGCCATTAAGAACCTGGAGACCCAATTCAGGAAGTTCACCAAAATTTACCACAGCCTGAATATGGGAGCATCATCTAGTAGCCCGACAGAAGCACCCAAGCCCACTTATGAACATTGCAATACTATATCTACAAGAAGTGGGATGTAGCTGGATGAACCAAGGATGGTAAAACAGCCAGGAACTCAGCCAGAACAGACAAGTAAACCTGCCTCAGCAGCACCAATATTAGCCGCTCCAGCAGCAACACCCGCCGCCCCAGCAGCAGAACATGAAAACAAGGATGATCCTCTCTGGACTAAGCCCCCAAGCAAGGAGCAAATAGAGGACATCCGCTTGCCAGCACCATTCCCCTAAAAGCTCAAGCAACATCAGTAGGAGCACCAATTCAGAAAATTCCAGGACATTCTGAAACAAGTGCATATTAACATTCCTCTAATAGAAGCCATACCAAGCATGCCAAACTATGCCAAGCATCTCAGAGACATGGTTTCTAAAAAGAAGAGGGTAGGGGAATTCGAGACAGTGGCCGTCACTGAAGAGTGCATGGCTATGCTGCATAACAAGCTGCCGCCCAAGCAGACAGATCCGGGCAGCTTTGTTATACCATGCAGGCTAGGCAGCAAGCACGAGGCCAGAGCCTTGTGTGACTTGGGAGCAAGCATCAACCTGGTGCCAAAGGCCGTCTTCGACAAACTAGGTATTGGACCTGCCAAACCGACATTCGTTATGCTTAAACTTGATGATCACTCATTTGTGCAATCGAAGGGAAAGATTGAAGACATACTGGCAAAGGTGGGCAACCTAATTCTCCCCGCCCACTTCCTCATCTTAGATTGTGAGGCCAACGAGAAAGCCCCTATCATCCTTGGGCGACCCTTCTTGGCCACGGGCAGAACACTGATAGATGTGGAACTCGAGGAACTTACAATGAGAGTAGAGGATCAGTGTGGAAATATGTAAGGGCAGTAGCTGCCGCGACAGGCCTAGGGGTAGGCTTACAGACCCCATAACACAACATCTGAAAGAACATGAGGACCCCCAGGAAGGGAGAAAAAGCTAAACCACTTCAGGAAGTGGTTATTTCTGGGGGGATGCACCCAAATGCACTCCCAACATAATTTAATTTTTATTTTTATTTTATGCATTAGAATTAGAGTTTAGTTTATTTTAGGAGTAGATTAATTTTCAGCATTTTTTCCAGAAATTATTTAATTATTTTTATTATTTTTTATTTTAGGATCAAGTATAAAAGAGAAGGATTAAGAAGGAAGCCCAGCAAGAAGCCCGCCCACCATCCTGCCGAAACAACAGCCAGCGCGGAAATGCATAACGGCTAGTTGGCCATCATCGGCTCCAAAAATAACGGGCAAAAAAATCTGTAACGTGCGCTAGAAAATCAGACCGTTGAACATCTAATGCCTCCCCGGCACTTCTCGGCAACTCCTATATAAACCACTCGCTCACTTCATTTTACTTTACTTCCATATTTTTTCTAGCTTCTATCATATTCTCTTGCTCTCTCATAATTTTTTCTTTCTAGTTTATGTCAAGAACAACCGCTCACATGGCATCAAAATCAACCCAAAAACCCTTCTACAGCAGGTTTTACTTCAAAGAGGAAGAGGAGAGATACAAAAATAAATTCTTCAAGCAGACAGTATGGGAGGAACAAGGCTTCCATTACACGCAGCAAACAGGAGACCGAGTTCTTGAGCCCGCCTGGTTCCGAACCATCCACTACAAGGGATGGGAGATATTCGCTCAGCAGGCTGATATAGCAAACTTCACTATTGTCAAGGAATTCTACTCCCATCAGCCCTGCCCAGAGAAGCCTTTCGTCTATGTTTGCAGGGAGCCGATTAAACTCAATGATGCTATCATCAATAGCTACTACGACCTCGATATGAACGACAACCCACACAAGGAATGGAGGTAGTCACTGACGGCTGCCAACGATGAAGAAATCATGGTCAGAATCTACAAGCCCAACACACCATGGCTGGGGGGCAAACATGTGGGATCTGTCCAGCGCCGCGACCTGCTGCCTTAGGCTATGTTATGGAACATGTTTGTGAAAAGGCGTCTGTTGCCCACATCCCACAACTAAACAGTTAACCGGGCATGCCTCGCCTCAATTCACAATATCCTGATGAACCGGCCGATCAACGTAGGGGAAAGTATCTACACGGAAATATACATTTGCTTCAAGAAGAATAAAGGCAAATTGTACTTCCTATCCCTCATTACAGGTCTCTGCACCAACTTTCGAGTCCCGAAAGAGCCCATAGATGAGCTTACAACTGCCAAAGAGGGTTGGGCCAAAGAGGTTTGCATTCAGATGATGCAGGATGCAGAGAAAGAACCAGCAACGCCCAGTCAGCCCTCTGCCACACAGTTTGAAACTATAGCCGCCCCTGCAGTACTGATGCTGCCCCAGATAAAGAAGTCCTCCCGCTGCTGCACACACTCCTAGAAAACACAAAACGGATACAGCAACAACAGTTGGCCTTCATGAACTATGTGGGGGAGGCCCAAGAAGCCCTGGTGGCTTATTTCTTATAGAAATTCCCTGACAATGTGCCCACCATGCCATCATTCCCTCAGGAGCTTGCAGCAGCAGCACAAGCATAAAGAACTATTCCAGACAGACAGCCAGGTGTCCTCTCCTACGCATGCCTCGCACTACTCAGCCGCCACCCCATCCAACACAGTGGCAGACTCACCTGAGAGGCACCAATAGAATCTCTCCCCAGCCTGCACAGGCAACACAGTGGCAGACACCTCCTCATTAGAGGAGATTGAGCAGCCGCTGCTAGAGCCAAAAACAGTAGTGGTAGCAGCAACAGCAGCCATCCCAATGGCATTCATCCCTCCGGCAGCACCCACAGATGAAGAAACAAGGAAGAAGAAGCGGCACATAATAGTCGAAGAACCTATGGACCTCGAGACCGAGTTAGAAGAGAGCGACACATCTCCCGTCGTTCCCCCTGTCGAGCCACAACATACGCCGAAGAGATTCCAACCGCCGTAGAAAGCAAAACCTCACCTGCAAGAACCGCCGCCAAGGCATCTGTCGGCCGCCGCTTCGTCATCCAAACATCCTCCTCCTCCTCAGCTAACTAAACTTCACATAGAGCAATCCTAACAATGCCCTCAATCAGAACAATCAAAATGCTCCAATGTTGGGATTCCAGCAGAACATGCCTCGGTAACCAATGCCTCAGCAATCGATGCAGTAATAATTGCCACAACAATCGATGTCGCAGGAACAATCCATGCCATCTGGTTCTTTGGAAAATTCTCTAAACGCTTTCATGACTCAAACTAGTGCATATATGGCTAATACCGATAAATTCATAAAAAAATTTGATGCTTTTATGAACAGGACTGAGATGAGAATGCAGAACCATGAAGCAATGTTTAAATCATTGGAAACTCAACTTGGGCAATCCACTCAGATCCTTAACTCGAGACCGATAGGTGGTTTGCCGAGCGATACTGAGGTCGCAAAGGGAGTCACAACTCATGAGCAATACAAGTCAATCACCACACGAAGTGGTAAGCAACTGAAGGAACCCTGAGCTCATGAAATAGAGGAGACAAAATCAAAGGAGCCGATTGCCTCGACAATACCCAGTAACATTGCCTCGACATCACCCAGCAACATTGCCTCGGCAATACCCGACAAAGACAACGCGGAAAACAAGAAGGCTTCTAAAGGTCCTGATTCAATACCTCAAAAAAAATTCCCATACAAGGAATGGATTGAAGACATTCGAGTTCCACCACCGTTCCCACAGAAGTTGAAATGGAAGAAACAATAATACCAAGTCAAGAAGTTTTTAGACATCCTGAAGCAAGTCCACTTCAACTTGCCTTTGGTAGAAGCAAATCGAGCAAATGTTGAACTACGCCAAGTTCCTTACAGACATTGTCTTTGAGAGAAAAAGAATGGGGGAATTTGAAATCGTTGCTGCAATAAAGGATGTATGACCATGCTACACAGTCGAATGCCACCTAAGCTGAAAGATCCCGACAGTTTCACCATACCATGTGCGATTGGGAATCACTATGACATGAAGGCATTATGTGATCTTGGAGCAAGCATAAACCTTATGTCAAAATCAGTCTTTTAACGATTGGGGATAGGGAAGGCGAGACCTACTACAGTGATGCTACATCTTGCCGATAGATCTTATGCTCATCTAGAGGGAAAATTGAGGATATCCTGGTAAGAGTTGATAAATTTATTTTCCCTACTGAATTCATTGTTTTGGACTGTGAAGAAGATGAGTTCGCACCTATTATCCTTGGGAGGCCATTCCTGGCTACGGGAAGAACCTTGATCGACGTTGAGAGATGAGAACTCATCATGAGGGTGAATGATCAGCAAATTAAGTTGAATGTTTTTCACACCTTTAAGCAAGTCAATAACCTAGAAGAATGTCAAGTCATCCGTGCCATAACCGAGTTTGACCTAGATATAGATTACCTCAACAATTGCCTCGGCAATGGCTGTGAAAATTGCCTCGGCAATGACCGTGAAAATTGCCTCTGCAATGACCGTGAAAATTACCTCAGCAATGCCTGTGACGACTGCCTCGGCAATTACTTTGACAATTCCCCTGACCCTGAAGAGCAAGAAGGATCAGACAAAAATGATCAAGATGAAGTCAATTGGATATCAAGTCGTCCAGGTAAGTATTTTGAACCACTAGATTACTCAGGGGATGAAAAAATGAAAAACCTTCTATCGAGCAACCACCGGTTCTTGAATTGAAACCATTGCCAGAACGATTGAAATATGTTTATTTGGGAACCAACAACACATTGCTCGTAATCAGCTCTTCTAAGTTGTAGCTCGAACAGGAACAAAGATTGAACCACATGCTAAAGTTGCACAAAAAGCAATAGAATGGATAATTAACGATTTGAAGGGAATTAGCCTAGCGGTCTGTATGCACAAAATCCTTTTGAAAGATGATCATAAACCAACCATTGAGGCACAAAGGAGACTTAACCGAGTCATGAAAGAGGTAGTAAGGAAAGAAATCATCAAATGTCTTGACGTCGGTAACATTTATCCTATCTCTGACAGTACATGGGTAAGTCCGGTGCAATTTGTACCGAAAAAGGAGGTATAACTATGGTAAGTAATGAAAACAATGAACTAATCCCAACCGGTTGGAGGGTTTGCATGGATTACCATAAAATGAATAAAGCTACTAGGAAAGATCACTTTCCTTTACCATTTATTGATCAAATGCTTGACCATCTTGCATGTAAACCCTTTTATTGTTTTCTTAATGGTTATTCAGGGTATAACCAAATTGCCATAGCACTAGAAGATCAAGAAAAGACCACCTTCACATGCCCATACGACACTTATTCTTTTCGAAGGATGCCTTTCGGACTATGCAATGCCCCGACAACCTTCCAACGATGCATGATGGCAATTTTCTTTGACATGGTAGAAGATTTACTGGAAATCTTCATGGATGATTTCTAGGTATTTGGAGATGATTTCGACAATTGCCTAGGCAATTTGGAGAAAGTACTTAAACGATGTGAGGAATCCGACTTGGTCCTAAATTTGGAGAAGTGCCGCTTTATGGTGGAGGAAGGCATAGTTCTCGGCCACAAGATCTCTTCCAAGGAAATTGAAGTTGACAAAGCAAAGATTGAAGTGATCGAGAAACTACCCCCACCAACTTTAGTCAAATGAATCTGAAGCTTTTTGGGACACGAAGGTTTTATAGGAGATTCATTGAAAAAAATTCTAAAATCACTAAACCTTTGTGTAACCTGCTTGAACAGGATAGAGCCTTTGAGTTTAATGACTCATGCACTGAAGCATTCGAGAAACTTAAACAGAAGCTTATGACCGCACCCATAGTGATTCCACCAGACTGGACGATGCCCTTCGAACTCATGTGCGACGCAAGCAATTTCGCAATAGGAGAAGTCCTTGGTCAAAGAAAAGGCAAGATCTTCTTTGTGATCTACTATGCTAGTAAAACTCTCAACGAGGCCCAAGTCAACTACACAACCATATAGAAGGAATTACTAGCAGTAGTATTTTCTTTTGACAAATTTTGACCATACCTAATCGAAACAAAGGTTTCCAAGAAAGATGCCAAGCCTTGTTTGATTCGTTGGATTCTACTGCTACAAGAGTTAGACATTAAAATCAAGGACAGAAAAGGTATTGAGAACCAAGTTGCTGATCACTTATCACGATTAGAACAAAGAGAGAAAGAGACAACTCCCACAGAAATCCATGAAGCATTCCTAGACGAGCAGTTTCTCTTTGCCTCGGCAACTCCAGTAGGCATTGCCTCGGTAACCTAGATAGGCACTGCCTCGGCAACACATATGGGCACTGCCTCGGCAATTATCGATAGCATTGCCTCGGAAATAACTTCAGCAACTGTTGCAGCACTTTCATTCACATCATGGTATGATGATCTTGTGAATTTCTTAGTTAGTGGTATTTTACCTTATAACCTTACTCATCAAGGAAAGAAGCAGTTCTGACATGATGCTAAGCATTATTTTTTGGGACGAGCCTCTTTTGTTTAAACAATGTGAAGATCGGGTTATAAGAAGGTGTGTTCCAGAAGAATAACAACAAGATGTGCTCCAACAATGCCATTCTTCACCCTATGGAGGACACTTTAGAGGGACACATACGACAGCCAAAGTTTTACAATCCGGACTATATTGGTCGACTCTTTACAAGGACGTCCAAGCTTTCTATAAGCAATGCGACCGTTGTCAACGGACCATAAATATTTCAAGATGAAACGAGATGCCCTTGCAGAACATCCTTGAAGTTGAGTTGGTCGATGTTTGGGGAATGGATTTCATGGGGCCTTTCCCATCTTCATGTGGGAATTTCTACATCCTACTTGTCGTTTACTATGTGTCCAAATGGGAAGAGGAAGTTGCAACACCAAACAATGACTCCAAAACCGTGCAAAGATTCCTACAGAAAAACATATTTACACGATTTGGAGTGTCAAGGGCAATCATAAGTGACGAAGGCAAGCACTTCGACAACAAACTCATTTCGAAGGCATTGTAGAGATTTGGAGTGACACACAAAATTGCCACAGCATACCATTCACAAACCAATGGACAAGCCGAGATCTCAAACAGAGAGTTGAAGAATATCCTTGAGAAGGTAGTCAATCCCTCCTGCAAAGACTGGTCTCTTCGACTTGATGATGCACTTAGGGCCTATAGGACAGCATTCAAAACACCATTGGGCATGTCATCCTTTCGACTCGTGTATGGTAAAACATGCCATCTACCAGTGGAAATTGAGCACAAGGCATATTGGGCAATCAAGACCGTGAACATCGATTGGGGGAGTACTGGAGAAAAACGATTACGGGACCTGGATGAGATAGAGAAGTTTCGTGCCTTATCCTATGATAACACCAAGATCTACAAAGAAAAAACCAAACGGTGGCATGACAAGAGATTATTGCCGCGAAAATTCTTGCCTGGGCAATTAGTCCTCCTCTTCAATTCTCGATTCAAGCTATTCCCAGGGAAACTACGATCTAGATGGTCTGGACCTTTCGAAGTTGTCAAAGCATTCCCTCATGGTGCTGTAACAATCAAGTCCACAAAAGACGATCATGAATTTAAAGTTAATGGGCAAAGATTGAAACACTACACTAGCACCCATGTCATGAGGGAAACGGAAGTGATTACTTTAGGAGATGCATCCTCATGCACTCCTTTAGTATCTTAATTTATTTTTTATTTTTGATTTTTTTCCACATCTTTAAATTATTTATTTATTTTATTTTTTTAGGATAATAGTGTTATTTTTAAATAATGTTCTTTATATTATTTTGTTTTTAGGAATGAGTTCAAGGATGTGAAGAAGATGGGCTGATTGGTGTTAAGAAATTCTAAGCCCAAACCAAAACCCATTCCCCCAAAACACGGCAACCTTTCCCATCCCCCACTTCATTGCCGCCCAAAACTCATCCACTTCCCTAGGCAACCCTTTCCGTACATGCAACCTTTGGCATTCAAAATTTGAATGCCAAATAATTATTACCCCTCTATTTATTTAACCCCCCTCTAAACAATCAACCATCACACTCAATCTCTTCTTCATCCTTAAACTCAAAAGTTTTTCTCCTTTTACTTTCTCTCTAGTTCTCGACTTCTAACAACCAACAAACCACTCAACCATGGCCTTGAAGCTAGGAAAAGGAGAGCACTCTCAAGAAACCAAGGAGCCGGCCTTTAAACGATTCGCCCCGCCGGAGGTAGAATAGAGACACCTCACCAAATTTGTCGGCTAGCAAGTGTGGGAAGAGCAAGGTTTCCAATACTCATCATCACACACTGATTTCTGATTGGAGCCTTTCATCTTCAACAAAATCGAGCATCAAAAATGGCAAATCCTTTGCCACCAACTGGAGCCCACTAACATAACTTGGGTAAGGGAATTCTACGCCCACTCTCCAAATCCCAACAATCTATACATACATGTTCGAGGCCAATCCATACCAGTGGACGCCGATTCCATCAATCTTTACTACAGAATTCATGTGGCCAAAGATGAACACAAGGAGTACGTCGATAAACTCACGACGGATGACTATGAAGATATGCTCAAGGAGTTGTGCATTGCCAGCAAGGCATGGAACAAAGGAGAGAACAAGGGAACGGTAAATCGTCGAAGGCTTCTGTCCAAGGCTAAACTTTGGAACAAGTTTGTTAAAAGATGCTTAATGCCCACATCGCACAACACCACCTTAGATAAACCAAGGCTTGCACTTATTCATTCCATCTTGCATAATAGAATTATTAATGTTGGATCTATCATATGCAATGAGATATTCATGTGTAGCCAAAAGGATAAGGGCCGCCTCTACTTCCTAAGTCTCATCACCGGATTATGCAAGCAAAAGAACGTACCTACTGATCCAGCCGACAAGCAGACACTAAAGAGAAAAGGATGGTCAAAGGCTCAATACTACAAAATAATGCAGATTACGGAAATCGAGCCAGAGTCCACTCCGGTACAAGGCATTTTCGCGGCAACCTCGTCGGGCAATGCCCCAGCAAATTAACATACTGATGTCGCGGCAACAACACTTCAGTGCCTTGCACAAAAAATCAACACAATGGACAAACGGCAGCACCGGTTCATGCAATGTATAAGGGACTTGAACAACTCAATCGTTCAAGTAATCCTAGAGAAGCTCCTAGAAAACATGGTGCAATTTATGATCTTTTCGGATGACATCCTCGCCTCAGCAACGCCTAGAGCCTCTACCGCGGCAATGCATGGAGATTCTGCCTCGGCCATGAAGACAACCACTACCTCAGCAACCCATGGAGACACTGCCTCGACAATTCCAGCTGCCTCTGCCACGGCAATGAAGACTACTGATGCCCCCACCAACCCGAGCAGACAAAGGCAAAGCACTTGTAATCGAGCTAGCCCAACCCAAGACATGGTCCAATTTCTTCGACTCTGACTAATCAATTGCTCCCCAAGCCAAAGTTGTCCTGGTTTCATCCACCAAGAAGTGCAAAATCTCCACCACTAAAGAAATATGCCTTGACAGTGACGATGAGGAAGAGGTGACAAAGAAAGCCGAATTGACACCTCTAACATGTCACCAACCACCACGAGCAACCAAACGGGTCAAGCAAACGGCACGAAGGAAATTAATCATCTAAGACGACGACGATGACTCATCCACATCCCCGCAGTTGTAATTTTATTCTATTGCCTTCTATTTCTTTCTATATTTTGTGTATGTGCATGCATTGAGGGTAATGCTTCTCTTTAAGTTTGGGGGATGTAGTTGTTTGTTCTTTTTGTCATATCTACTATAGGAATGCATGCTTATCGGTTGCCTTATTATTTAATCCAATGAAAAAAATTTGCCTCGGCAATAGATGTCTCTATCTTACTGTAGCCTTAAAATTTTTCTAGTGAACTTTCAATTTTAGGATATCCATGGAAGAATGCTTAGAATCACACTATGAGGCTGAAATGAAAAAGTAAACTTTTATTACTTGAATGATTGAACGAGTTTTAAGACACTTAGGACAATTACTTACTTAGAAAAAATGGGTAAAAAATTAAGTTAGAGATGCCTAAAACCTGCTCTAGCTTAAGGAAAATCATAAAATACTAGAGGTGCCCAAAATTGGCTCTAGTTTAGGCTTAGAAAAATAACTACAGGTGCCCGAAATTGGCTCTGGTCGATTAGATCATTAAAAACAAAAGGAAATGCTAGAGGTGCCCAAAATTAGCTCTAGTTGAAATAGAAAACCCAAGGAAAGTAAGTTAATTGTTTAAGTGTTTACATAGAACCAAGAAAATCATCTTGTTCAAATCACGCACACACTCAAGAGTCTTATAGTTTGATTCCATGGAAATCCTCGACATCCGAGGAATTGAGGGCCTAGCAAAATCATATTCACAGTTTAGAGAAGGGAAGAAAAAGTAAGTCTGAGGGCTAATTTCATAAAGATTAAATCTTTGGCAATTGACTGTTAGTTTTGCATTGCTTGAGGACAAGCAATAGTTCAAGTTTGGGGGTGTTAGGTGTGTAAAAGTATTCATTTTAGGACCCTTTATGACTCAATTGTTGTCAGACTTGAGTTCATTTTAGATGCATTACTAGCCATACATACACAATTTCATTGTTCTTATCATTGCCATGCTTAATCATCTTTATTTGAATATATTTGGAGGAAAAGGTACTGCTTTAGTATGTATTTTGTGCATGCGCAGATTTCATTACCCACTGCCCAGGCAAGTATTGTCGCGAAAAAGAAGGAAGGAGAAATAACGATGCAGAACCATCACTTGACGATCCAGACCAAGCCATTCTTTTATGTCAAGCCTTTCTGAGGAACGGTGAACCAAGAGAACGAGCCCTGCTAAGCAGAAAAGATTGACAGACCATTGCCGAGGCAATGACTAAGTCACTACCGAGGCAATGTCCAAACATTTGCTGACAAGGAAGAAAATATGCAAAGTCGTAGGCGACTTGAAGAGCATAAAACACCGAATTTTGAGAGATACTTTGCATGAAGATCGGAGCTTAGAAAGGTCATGAAAAATTCAAAGAAAGGTCAAGGACAAGAAATCTATAAGGAGAACTAAAATAATGAATTAAAAGAGATTTATTTCTTTTATGAAGCTATGTTCAACTCCAACTTATCCTCCTATTCCAAGAAGAATTCGACAAGGCCATGCTCTATAAAGGCCTAGCCGCTACAAAGAGGGGGCGAGATCGAGAGATTCGGTAGAGAATTTAGAGTGCTTCTTATCGCCATTATGAACTAAATCCTCTTTTAGGCTAGGGTTATTTTGTTTAGTAGTTGTGAGAAGACGATTGGTATTTGTTTAGGTTTTTGTTAATGCAATTAAGTTCAAGATTTGCTTATTCTTGGTGTTTACTTTTTCTTGCAATTGAATCGGGAGAGGATATTGCGATTGCATCTATTTGTCTAATATCGGGAGAGTTAGACTCGGGAAATGAGTAAGAATGGTCTTTATCCCAATCGGCAAAGACTAATTCGACTACGGATAAGTATTGTAACACTCCCTTCCCAGTGTGGTTGAGAACCGGATCGGAAGGTGATACCGATGAATAAAACAATGATCGGTACAATAAAATTTCATTTTCATTATCAACACTTAAAACGATAATATGCAATAACACTTTACCACAATGCATTTTATTCCAATTTATCCTTATGAAGTAATAACTAATCAATTAGGGGTAATTCTTAACTATTACAAGTTTTAGGAACCAAACTGTAAATCTGATAAATTAGAGGTCCTTCGATGCAACCGATTGTACTACAGAGAAATTCAATACAATATTAACAAGCCTGTAAAATTTCATATAATTTGTAGTTCATTTACTCGATCAATTTAAATATATGATACCCAGTGATCAAACTGCAAACTTTACAAATTGCCAAATTATACCTTTTAACTAACTTAACTGACCCTGTATCGAAATACATTAAGGCTGCTTCAGAACAGGTAAACGATGGTCAACCTAAGATGACTTTTCCTTTAAATCGTATCGATACGGGTAAGCCATGAATTGGTACGGGTTGACTTCCTTTAACCATGACTTTGACCCGTTTCGATACACTATAGACCCGTATCGAAACAATAAATTCCAATAGCAAAATGTTCCGATACGGCCTCCAACCGTATCGAAATGCTCTATTCCTAGGTTCCAATTATGCTTAACTGTATCGATACGCCATGACCCCATATCGGAACGGCCTGACCTATAATGACAGATTTTTGCTGGTTTTTAATCGAATTGAACTGCCAAAGAGTGATCAAATGCAATGAAACTTTACACACAACTTCTAAATGTTATAAACTATTGGCATGCAAAATTTCAACATCATATGAATACATTTACTGGATTTTGACCTTTATGAGCCAAATATACCATTTTGCCAAGTTTTAGCCAAACCAAAAGTCATTTTTAAGCCCTTAGCCACTTTTCATATATTGCACATATTAGGCATAAAAAATAGGCATATAAGACTAGTTCAACTACTTTACCACCTTCCTAGGAGTTCTTAAGGACAATTTACATTACTTGGCTTGTAGAGACTTGTCTTGCCGCGACTTGTCTGATCTTCAAAAGGAGTCGATTCTTCAATCTAAAATGCATTAGATAAGACACGTTAGGCATACATCGCCTAGTGAGGTAGTCACAGCAATATGAATAACAATGTATGAATCCTTGGATTGAATCAAGATAGTGGATACGTGAATTCCTTCGCCTCGCCAAATCAATGAATGGTTCTATCCCCTCCGCCTCACCAATATGACCAATACCAACACATACCTCCGCCTCGCCAAATCAATATACCAATGTCAACAATCAGTGACAATTCTAATGACCAATGTCAATAATCTATGATAATTCTAATTACCAATGTCAATAATCAATGATAATTTTTGTAACCAATGTCTTTAAAGTTACCTATAGTGATCATAACTCATTGTCAATGTTTCATAGTTTCAATGTCAATATCATTATCCGATGGTTCATTCACAATGATTCAATATCAATAGTTATATCGATAAAAATGCACGATGACAATACCAATGACCATGTTCGATGTTCAATACTAACTTACCGATGCTTACCAATGGATCCAACTAACAATCTGATGCAACTTCCTTAAAAAGGAATGTTAGCTTTTAAACCGAAATCAACAATAATATATTCGGGAAGGCTCCTCGCCTATTCTCGAGACTCCGACTACACTCACCTTACTAATTTAATGCTCCTACGGCTCTCGGATGACAACTCCCTTGTTCCTAGCCCTCTGTGAATTTGATGGATGCTTCTTTTCATTGTCTTGAGCTAGGAAATCAATAAAGAGATTATTAGGATCGATAATACGATATCAAAATCAATACAACAATATCAAAATCGTTATTCGATTTCAATATAGAAAACAACGATGAAATATCCATGGATGATCAAAACCCTAGCTTAATATTTAGCTCAACTCATCCATGGAATCCAATAACCGATGAGGAATATGGCTTACCTGATCGATAGCAATGATTTGATATCAATAAAACGAAGGAAAAGCAAAGCTTAAAGCTATCTCAAATGGAGGTGTATGCTTCAAGGAAGAAGATGACGAAGAAGGAGGTGCTTGCTTTTAATATTTTCGGGTAAGTCTCTTGTTCCCTTTTTGCTTATCTATTCTTTTCTTTTATTATGAATTCTTAACCGATGGCTTTTCTTCAATTGAAGGAAAGCTCACAAATTGATCGACGTAGGTAGAAATATAATTGTGGAGGGGCTAATCGCAAGATTAGTCCCTCAACTCTCACTATACTATAGTTTTGCCCTCCAACTTGCATTTTTTCTCAATTTACCCACTATATAGGTTTCAATATTATTCGATAGAGTCCAATGACAATTTTTAGCTCAAATAAAGTCTGATATCAATAATTTACTAGCCGTTACAATATTTGGATTCTATCAATATAAGAATTTCGATCACCGGAACCTAATTCCGACTAGAACGGATTTTGGGGTGTTATAACTCTCCCCCTTAAGAAAAATTTGTCCTCAAATTTTTACATGAACTGAAGATATGTGGATACTGTTGTTTCATGGTCTCTTCATGTTTCTAGGTAGCTTCTTCAACAGTGTGGCTCCTCAAGAGCACTTTAACTAACGGTACAGTTTTGTTGCGAAGCCTCTTGACTTATCTTGCAAGAACCTAAATCGGTTCTTCCTCGTAAGACAAGTTTGGCTAGATTTTTACAGATTCAGGTTCCACAATGTGCGAAGGATCAGAACAATATTTTCGGAGCATTAATACGTGAAAAACATCATGGATTTTACTCAATTCAGAGGGCAACAACAATCGATATGCCACGGGGCCAACTCTTTCAATGACTTCAAAGGGACCTAAGAATCGGGGACTCAATTTTCCCTTCTTGCCAAACCTTAAAACCTTTTTCCACATTGATACTTTGAGAAAGGCTTTTTCACCAACTTCATACTCAATGTCTCGTCTCTTAAGATCAGTATAAACCTTTTGGTGATCAAAAGCAGCCTTTAAAGGACCGTGAATAATGGCAATCCGTTCTTCAGTTTCCCGAAGTAAGTCAAGGACTAACACCTTGCCCTCACCAAGCTTCGACCAACACAATGGAGTTCGACATCGTCTACCATACAATGCTTCATATGAGGCCATTTGGATTGATGCTTGATAACTATTATTGTAGGCAAATTCAACAAGGGGTAGAGATTTCTCCCAAGTTCCACCAAACTCAATGATGCATGCTCGAAGCATATCTTCCAAGATTTGTATAGGAAGAATCAATAACATTATAGATTTCTAAGGTTTCAATGGAAGAGTCTTTCGATAATTACTTGGATTACCCTTTCTGACTGGCCGTTAGATTGAGGGTGAAAGATTATGCTAAGATTAATTCTGGTGCCCAGAGCTCCTAGTAAGGTTCTCCAAATCCGAGATGAAAATTGGGGATCTCGATCGGAGATAATAAACTTGGATACAACGTGGAGTCAGATTACTTCCTTGATATACAAGTCAGCTAATTTAGGAAGACCGTAGTCCTTTCTAACCGGTAAGAAATGAGCTGACTTTGTGAAACGATCTGCAACGACCCATATGGCATCAAGCTTCGCGAGAGTTAAAGGTAGACCACTAACAAAATCCATAGTGATCTTTTCCCACTTCCATTTCAGTGGATCGATAGACTGCAATAATCTGGTAGGAGCACAATGTTCTGTCTTAACACGTTGGCACGTGAGACATTTGGAAATGTAGTCAACTATGGCCTGCTTCATGCCCGGTCACCAATAGAGTTCGCGTAGGTCCTTATACATCTTCACGGACCCGGGGTGAACGATAAAAGAACTCGAATGAGCTTTAGAGAGAATACTGGTGCGAAGAGATTCATCATTAGATACATAGACCCGGTCATGAAAACACAAGAGCCCTTCAGAATTAATTCTGAAGTCAGGGTTGTCCGATAACTTAGAGACAACAGACTGAAGCTCAGGATCGTGTTCTTGCAAATCTATGATTCGTGAAATGATGGTAGACTGAACTTGAAGTTCAGCTACAAGACAATGATGCTTCCGAAGTCAGAAGTGAGCGTTAATTGCACGAGGGGCTAGAATATACAGATATTACAATGAGTTAATGTACCACACAATACATATAAATCCATATTCACTGTTAATACTTACCAGGAAAAGGTTTGCGGCTGAGTGCATCAGCTACAATGTTGGCCTTGCCTAGATGATAACCAATTACAAGGTCATAGTCTTTAAGAGGTTCCATCCATCTCCATTGTCGAAGATTCAACTCCTTTTGGGTCAATAGATACCTGAGGCTCTTATGATCAGTGAAGAGGTAACATTTTTCTCTATAGAGGTAATGTCTCCAGATTTTCAATGCAAAGACAACTGCAGCCAATTCAAGATCATGGATGGGATAATTTATTTCGTGTGGCTTAAGTTGTCTCGAAGCATAAGCAATGACTTTTCCTTCTTGCATTAATACACATCCTAACCCGAGGTGCGATGCATCACTATAAACTGTGTAGTCCATTTCGGGCTCGGGTTGGGTTAGGACTGGTGCGTAGGTCAACACTTGTGTCAATTAGTCGAAAATCCATTGTTGAACCTCAGTCCAGACAAAAGTAGCTTCTTTCCTCAATAACCTGGTCAAAGAAGCGGCTATCATAGAGAACCCTTTTACGAATCTCTTATAATAGCCAGCAAGCCCAAGGAAACTTCTAACTTCACCAATGTTCTTCGGTGGGTGCCAATCTACAATAGCTTGGATTTTCTTCAAGTCCACTTGAATACCCGAAGCCGACATGATGTGTCCAAGAAATGCAACTTCGGTGAGCCAAAACTCATATTTGGAAAATTTCGCATACAACTGCTTTTCCCGTAAGGTTTGAAGCGCGATACGAAGATGATCTCGGTGTTCTGCTACATTCTTGGAATAGACCCGATTCATCAAATCCATAAAAGTTGTCGGTGCGTTGGTTAACCCAAAGGGCATCACCAAGAATTCGTAGTGTCCATATCTTGTACGGAAACTAGTCTTCGGTACATCACATTCTTTAACTCTCATTTGGTAATAGCCCAACCTTAAATCGATCTTGGAAAACACTAAGGCATCCTTTAATTGATCGAACAGGTCATCTGTTCTAGGCAATGGGTATTTGTTCTTGATGGTTACCTTGTTCAATTGTCGGTAATCAATACATAATCGCATAGAACCATCCTTCTTCTTTACAAAGAGAACCAGAGCTCCCCAATGCGAAGAGCTCGGTTGAATGAAACCTTTACTCAATAATTCGTGAATTTGTGCTTCCAACTCCTTTAATTCAACAGCTGTCATAAGATATGGTGCAATGGAAACTGAAGTGGTCCTAGGTTGCACCTCGATGCCAAACTCCACTTCACGAGTTGAGGGCAATCCCGAAAGTTCATCAGGGAAGACATCAGGGAATTCGTATACGGTGTCAATGTCCCTCAATTGTGATTCATCTTTAGCTTCTAACGTCAATGCACACAATGAAGGATTTCTCGCGTTTATCAAAACAACACTTTCTTTGCCAAGACCTCGAAAGTACAACTTCCTTTTACAACAGTGTACCCAGGGTGGATGCTTACTAAGCCAATATAAGCCTAAGATAACATCAAACTCATGGATTGGTAAGGCCAACAGATTGGCCGAGAAAGGAAATCCTTGGATCAATAAGGGGCAGTTCTTGCACACTACCCTTACGATGGCACAATCTCCTAAGGGATTGGATATAGAGATTCTTGATGCTATTGATTCGGAAAACATACTATACTTCTTAACTACAATAGTGCTTATAAAAGAGTGAGTAGAACCAGGGCCAATCAATGCATACAAAGGATATGAGTATAGCTCAAACGCACCTACAATGACGTTAGGTTCATCATCTTCTTCTCTGCTCCTCACGTGATACATTTGGGCAAGGGCTTTAGAATCTTGCTTATTGAATGGTTTCCCCTAACCACTCGATCGTCCATAGGTTCCCGATGATCCCTGCTTCGATCCTTTACCTCAAAAGAACTGAGCAGGAGAGGCAGCAGTAGTTGGTGTAGCAATAGATTTGGTTGCATTCAAAGGGCAGTCATAGATAAAGTGACCTTGCTCCCCGCAGTAGTAAAAAGCTTCAGTCTACTTATGGCATTGACTGCCTATTTTGACAATAATTCCAAACTGGATGTTGGTTGCCTCGATTCGAACCATTGGTGCTATCAAAAAACGTCGCCTTAGCAAAGGACTACGTTACAGACTGAGGCCTCTCAATATTCCTAGAACGGGAGGGTTGTGGATAGACATTCTGCTTAGGACCTTCATATCTCCCTTTTTTATTACATCTTGGAGGTCGAGAATCATCCCTAAACCTATTCTCAGACTTTCCGAACCCATTAGCTCGTTGAGCATTCTACACAGCTTTGGTGGCCTTAACTCGATTCATGAGATCTTAGAAATCGGCAATGTTTAGTGTAGTAAACATAAGGCGTAATTCATGGTTGAGCCCTGCAATGAACATTCGACACTTATCTTCCTCCTTCTTAATATACTCAGCACCGTATCTACAGTACTTGCAGAAGTCATGGATGTACTGTTCGATCGGAAACCCACCTTGTTTGAGGTGGATGAAGATACTTCGCCTCTCAACAAGGTGAAACCCACCGATATATTTCTTGCGAAATTCTTTAAGGAAGAACTCCCAAGTCATAGTGTCTTTAGAGACCGTCAATATGGTAATCTCCCACCAGTGAAGTGCCTCATCAGCCAGCAATGTGATGGCACACTCGAGCTTATGCTCGTCCGAGCACTGAAGTTGCTAATTCAAAATCTGCAAAGTGTTTTCCAACTAGTATTCGGCGACTTCAGGGTTGTCGTCATCTTGTCCAGTAAAAGTGTAAGCTTGATACTATGAAAGCTTATCGATAGGAGCTCAAGTATATTGGGCAACATTAGCGATTGGTTGCACTACTTGCTCAGCTCTCATAACAGTTATAAACTGCTTGAACATGCCAGCCATGTTCTTGTAACATTCAGCCTGAGCAGTAGGCGCTACAGGCTCGGTACCCTAAGTAGGAGGATCCTGCGGATGCGGTGGGTTTGGAGGTTTCCCTCTTCTAATCTCCTCGCCATGTGTCGAGGAGCCAGCGACAAGCTCGTCAATGTGAGCTTCGTTAGTCTCAGACATATCTATATGAAAGATCGGATTAGTCGACAAGTCACAATATACACAATATATAACTCCTAGGTGGCAAAGTAACACAGTAACAATGCACCAAGCTTCGGGTTAGTCCTAGAATCGACTAAACTCTAGCTTTGATACCAAAATTTTAACACCCCATTCCCGGTCTGGTCGAGAACGGGATCGGAAGGTGATGCAGATAAATAATACAGTGATCGGTACAATAAAATTTCATTTTCATTATCAACACTTAAAATGATAATATGTAATAACACTTTACCACAGTGCATTTTAATCCAATTTATCCTTATGAAGTAATAACTAATCAATTAGGGCTAATTCTTAACTATTACAAGTTTTAGGGACCAAATTGTAAATCTGATAAATTAGAGGTCCTTCCATGCAACCGATTGTACTACAGTGAAATTCAATACAATATTAACAAGCTTGTACAATTTCATATAATTTAGAGTTCATTTACTCGATCAATTTAAACATCCATTACTTAGTGATCAAATCGCAAACTTTACAAATTGCCAAATTATACCTTTTAACTAACTTAACTGACCTTGTATCGAAACACCTCAAGGTTGTTTCGAAACAAGTGAACAATGGTCAACCTAAGTTGACTTGTCCTTCAAATCGTATCGATACGGGTAAGCCCTATATTGGTACAGGTTTACTTCCTTTGACCATGACTTTGACCCGTTTCGATACACTATAGACCTGTATCGAGACAATAAATTTAGTAGCAAAATGTTTCGATACGGCCTCTAACCCTATCAAAAAGCTCTATTCCTAGGTTCCAATTATGCTTAACTGTATCGATACGCCATGACCCTGTACCGAAATGGTCTGACCTATAATGACGAATTTTTGCTGGTTTTTAATCAAATTGACCTGCCAAACGGTGTTCAAATGCAATGAAACTTTACACACAACTTTTAAATGTTATAAACTACTGACATGCCAAATTTCAACATTATGAATATGTTTACCATATTTTTACCTTTATGAGCCAAATATACCATTTTTTGCCAAGTTTTAGCGAAACCAAAAGTCATTTTTAGGCCTTTAGCCACTTTTCATCTATTACACATATTAGGTATAACAAAATAGGCATATAAGACTAGTTCAACTACTTTTCCACCTTCCTAAGAGTTCTTAAGGACAATTACTTGGCTTGTAGTGACTTGTCTTGCCGCGACTTATCCAATCTTCAAAAGGGGTCGATTCTTCAACCCTAAAATGTATGAGATAAGACACGTTAGGCATACATCGCCTAGTGAGGTAGTCACAACAATATGAATAATAATGTATGAAGTTTTACATAATCTCACGCTCTTCAATGTTAATGCAATGTCTCAATATATTGTGTTTAACATATCATATTCATTATTAATCCTTAGATTGAATCAAGATAATGGATACACGAATTCCTTCGCCTCGCCAAATCAATGAATGGTCCAATCCCCTCCGCCTCACCAATATGACCAATACCAACACATTCCTCCACCTCGCCAAATCAATATAGGCCGTAGCCTTAGGAACGTAGTCCACCCGTACACTGAGCTCATGAATTCTATGGCATGCCAATTGTATCCAAAGTCCTTTCAAATCCAAGGTTTCTATACCAATGTCAATAATCAATGACAATTCCAATGACCATTGTCAATAATCATGATAATTCTAATTACCAATGTCAATAATCAATGATAATTTCAATAACCAATGTCTTTAAAGTTACCAATAGTGATCATAACTCAATGTCAATTGTTCATAGTTTCAATGTCAATATCATTATCTGATGGTTAATTCACGATTTTTCGATATCAATAGTTATATCGATAACAATGCACGGTGACAATACCAATGACCATGTCTGATGTTCAATACTAACTTACCGATGCTTACCAATAGATCCGACTAACAATTTGATGCAACTTCCTTAAAAAGTTAAACCGAAATCAACAATAATAGATTCAGGAAGGCTCCTTTCCTATTCCTAAGACTTCGACTACACTCACCTTACTAATCTGATGCTCCTACGGCTCTCGGATGACAACTCCCTTCTTCTTAGACCTCGGTGAATTTGATGGATGCTTTTTTTCGTTGTCTTGAGCTAGGAAATCAATAAGGAGATTATTAGGATCGGTAATACGATATCAAAATCAATACAACGATATCAAAATCGATATCCGAGTTTAATATAGACAACAACGATGAAATATCCATGGATGATCAAAAATGTAACACCCCAAAGATTACGCCCAAATTGTAAATTCTAGATTTGAAAAATCCCTAATTTAGAAACCTAATTTTTAAATCCCAAAATTTAAAACCCTAATTATTTGGGAATTTTAATTCAAGAACCCTAATTTTTTTGAATGAACTAAATAGGAATTTTTATCAAACTTGGAAGTTAATATGAAATTTCTTAAAAGTTTAAGGACTGACTCCATAAATAACCCTTTATCAAATTGAATTTTAAGTTACTTTGTATTCTTCATCCCGTCTTCTTTTTTTTATTGTTTAATATATATATATATTGAATTATAATTCTCCTTTTTCCCATGATTGAATTGAATCTCCTTTTCTAACTTAAATTATTATTATTATTATTATTATTATTATTATTATTATTATTATTATTATTATATAGTTCTTTAATTTTAAATAGAATTCTAATCCCCTCCTCCACTCGTCTTCTTTTAATTATTTTATTTATTTTTATTCTTTTCTATCATATATCACTTTCATTATTTTACTTAAATTAGGTTTACTCTCCCTATATATATACACACATAGTTCAAATAGGATCACCCCAAGAACCCTATTTTTTTATATAGTTTCATGCCGCCAAAATCCCTTATTGATTTGTTAAATTCCCATGTAATAATCTCCACCGCTCTATATCCCTTCTTCTTCGTTAATCCCTTCAACACCAAGTTTAGTCCAGTACCGATACAGTTGGATCCAATACTTTTGATCATGGAAAATCACATAATTCTATAGGTTGAGTATAGCTTGGGTAAGGTGTGTTTCAAAGTAAATGAATGATTTTCGGCTATGTCATGATTTTACGTTATATTTTATGTGCCCATTATTTTCAGACTGTGAATAAATTGTGTTTTAAAGTAAATGAACTGTGAATCCCTGATTTATTATCATGTTGTGTTGAGACTGTGAAAACTGTGATATCTTTTTACTCTATTATCATGGGTTGGGATTGTACGGAAGAAGTTAGTGGTTTATATCACTTGTGTTGGTGACTATGTAGCGAGAGGTTCTGGGTAACCTACTCTTTTTGGTGACTATGCAGTATGGGTGCATTGCATTGTGTTTTCATAAAATCGTGTTTAAACATGTTTTGTGTCTTTCAAATATTTTTGTGAAAATTTATTGTTGTGGAACTGAGTTTGTGATTGCCTGCACTTTAGAGACACACCGAGCTTAATAGTTGACTCCCCCTTAGTTCTTGTTTCAGATTCTCAGACATAGGCTTTGGGTACTTGGAGGAGCACAATTTATCAGATTTATTTCAGTTTTCAGTATGGACATTTCGGATTTACAAAATTATTTTATTTTAGTTATTATTTTGGGATTTATATAATTCTAGTTACTTGTACATTTATTTGGGATTTTTAAATGTTTTAGCATGCATGAGAATTTTTATTTGGGTATTTGAATAATTTATTTTATGATGTTTTTATTTGTACGACCGCGTTTTTTTAAATGGAACTTATTATGAAACGACAATATTTTCAATAAATAACCTAATTTTTTGTTTTTGTTTTATAAATTATTTAAACCTAAAATTTATTACTTGAGGGGAAAAGTTTTCAACGGTGACTTCCTAAATTCGACTTTTTCTTCTAGGCCGGGTTTAGGGGGTTACAAAAACCCTAGCTTAATATTTAGCTCTACTCATCCATGGAATCCAATAACCGATTGAGAAATGTAGCTTACCCGATCGATAGCAATGATTTGATATCAATAAAACGTAGGAAAAGAAAAGTTTAAAGCTATCTCCAATGGAGGTGTATGCTTCAACGGAAAAGATGATGATGAAGGAGGTGCTTGCTTTCAGTATTTCGGGTAAGTCTTGTTCCCTTTTTTGCTTATCTATTTTTTTCTCTCTTTTTTTATGAATTCTTAACCGGTGACTTTTCTTCAATTGAATGAAAGCTCACAAATTGATCCATGTAGGTGGAAATATAATTGTGGAGGGGCTAATCACAAGATTAGTCCCTCAACTCTCATTGTACTATAGTTTTGCCCTCCAACTTGCATTCTTTTCTCAATTTAGCCACTATATAGGTTTCAATATTATTCGATAGAGTCTAATGACAATATTTTAGCTTAAATAGAGTCTGATATTTACTAGCCGTTACAATATTTGGATTTTATCAATATGAGATTTTCGATCATTGGAACCTAATTCTAACTAGACCAGAATTTGGGGTGTTACAAGTACGAGTTTTAACGGCTAAGAGAAACATAAGATTGGTTGGTGTTCACCCTTGGTTCACGCTGGGAGGTATTGTCAAGGCCTGCACATCAATAGAGTTTCGACTTAGGAATAAGAAGAAACCATGGAAGAACGCTTTGCCGTACCTTGGAGGTTGTCGCTCAATTGCCCAGGCAGCAGTTGTATTCTTTGCTGCGGCAATAGTTTTTCCCATTGCCGAGGCAATTCTTTTGCCCATTGCCGAGGCAATCAAGTTGACGTTTGCATTCAAAACTGAGACAATTTCATTCAATTTCGATACTACGACGCAACATAATCCAGACTACTCTATCATCATATTTACTCAATCTCTTAATTTACTTGTTTTCTTTATTTTAGTTGTTTTCTCTACCAAACCATTACTTGTGTTTTTTATTTTTCTACAGTTTGAAACAATAATCTCTGGAAGTATCCCCAATCCCTGTGGAGACGATATCTTTTATTCTATAACTTGGCAACGTGTATACTTGCACTAAAATTGCGACATTGAATACGCCCAACAGTAGCCGAGACGACGTTAGACAAGAACTTTACATTCTTGCCAACCACTAAAAGTTTGTAATCGTCGGCAAGCTTCAAAGAAATCCTTTTGGTTTCACAATCCACAACCTCCTTGTGCTCACTTAGCCAATCCATACCCAGGATAAAATCAAAACCATGAAACGACAACTCCATCAAGTCTGTGGCAAACTCATGACCTTGAACAACTAAAGGGCATCTCCTATACAACCTTCTAACTGTAATGGTCTCCCCAAAGGAACTAGTTACTAACATACCAACATTCAATATTTCAACAAGAACGTCTAACAAATGTGCATGCTCGCTCAAGATGTATGAATGAGTAGACCCCGAATCAATTAAAGAATACAATGACATTGGTGTCATTATGACCTTCACGATGAGCATAAACTCGAGTCACCCTACCATTCTCCGGTCGCACAGCAACTGTATTAGCCACAGTCTTCTGACCATCCTCATACATCTAAAAATTACTCCTGCCACGGTCACAGCCTCTAGCAGGTGCAACAGCTACTGGCGCATCTCTCACAACCCATGGACAATCACGCTTCAGGTGATAGTATGATCCACACTCCCAACAAGCTCTAGGTGCTCCCCATCATGCACCTGTATGACGTCTCCCACAACACTCATAATCGGTGGCAACACGCCCACCCTCGTTACAACTACCACCGCGCTTTGCATCTGGCTTGAAACGCTTATCACGCGACCTCTTGTTCTGCCTCTCAAAATAACCAGAGTCAGCCACTCTCTTACTTGAGCTTACATTCACTAATTGCACCGAAACACCCAGGGATTACTCAATATCCTTAGCCTTGTTAACCAACACATCAAAATCTATATAGTCCATGGCCAACAAATATGTCTTGATATCCTTGACAAGACCACAGCGAAACCTGACACATCTTTGTCAAACGTCCGGTACCAACTTAGGAGCATATTGGCTCAAACGAACGAACTTCAACTCATACTCAAATACCGACATGCTATCTTGCACCAATTACATAAACTCTTGCTTCTTGGCATCTTGATATTGCGAATCGCGGTACTTTCTTTTGAAAGCTCTTCGAAACAACTCACAATTCTCATCAGCTTTCGTAACTCCCGCAACTGTGGTTACCCACCAATGATACGCATCACCGTGTAACAAGGATACGGTATAGCTCAGCTTACGAGCATCATCACATCCCATTTTACCAAAATAAAGATCGTACACTCCAGCCACTCTTCGACCGCCTCAGGGTTCAATCCCTTAAACTCTACACCTTCCAAGCTACGAAGGCGCTCTAAAGGCAAGCCATGATTAACAACCATGGCAGGCGTTGGTGCCTGCGCGTGCACCCCAACCATCACTGGTTGAAAGGCTCCCGTCATCGCTTGGATCAACGGTGTCATATCGCTAAAAAACTGGTCCTTGAGGTGCTTGAGGCACACTGCCAACCCTCACTCCAGCACAAACATGAGGGATAGATGTAACCCCCTTAGCCCGGCCTAGACGATTGACCCGAACTATGAAGATTACACGGGGAAAACCAAAGTCAACCCGAAAGTCAACCTTGATTCACGACCCTTTTTTTCTTTTTAATCTTGTCTTGGTACTTGTTAACCCTAAGTGAGTACTCATGAAACACGATTGAGAAAGGCACATCGATCGGATAGCAAATAGGGACTCAATTGCACTTCGCACAAGATTAGGGACCAAATTTTAATTTCTCTAAATTAGAGGGACTTCATTGGTTTTAAGGTTACCATTATGAAATTAGTCATGTTACATGCTTCTCTGTCAAATTTCAACGTAAAAAGACATCTCAAGCTCAAGCAATTGCAATCTCAACATTTAGGACTAAAATGCAAAACATGCAAACAGCAAAACAATTCAAATATGTGCCCAACGGTCGCCCGTTTCGGAACACCCACTTATCGTATCGAAATGATGTATCGAAACGGCGTTGACTGTTTCGATACGCGGGTATGTTTCGAGACCAGTTCCGAAACACTAGAGGGTGTTTCGATACGGTTTGCCCAGAAACAGCAGCAAATGCTGGTTTTTCACTTCAATTCCTACTCAAACATTCCCCAAAGACCCTCTAGGAATACTAACAAGTCATCATACATATAAGGAACATATTTGGAACACTCAAGCACAATCATAGCATCAAACACAAAATCTCATTAGTCTAGAGGCATGCTTCCTAGTATCAAAACCCAAATAGGCAATCCAACCTCAAAACAAGCATTTAAGGCCATTTACAGTCCAAGCAAACCAAAACAAACATGCCACAACCTTAGGGAGTTTAACACATCTCCCAATTACAATCCTTGGTATCCCATTGCCAATCTATCAAAACTAAAGTGTATGAAAACTTCACCATACATGAGCTTGGACTTCCTTGGATGAACTTAGCTTCCTTGATGCCCGAAAACACCTCAATTATCTGCATTATTGGTAAAAGAGAGAGCGTAAGCACAATTGCTTAGTGAGGCATGCTCTAAAGAAAACCAACACAATAATGCACATTTATGAAAACACTTTCATCAAAAGCTTTTAAACCACATGCTCATTTCTATCTCATGCTTGGAAACCTTTCAAAGCAATTTCTCTTTGAAACCACATGTACCTTCATTCTATCTCATGCATTTAAACCAATGCAAAACTCATGGCAAAGCCAAACTCATGCTTGTACTCTAAGCATTTCATATACAAATCTCATATGTATTTCTCATAGCATAAATCATTACATCAAGGTACGTGTGAATCAAAAACCATAACATATTTTATATTGGCATTTCAAATCTATTTATTACTCGGATATGCGGACATCTCACTAGACACTTCCGGTGGCATCTCTCATCACCGTACTCACTCGTCTAGCATCATAGTTTCCGGTGGAATCTCACATCACCGTACTCACATGGCGGAATCTCTCATCGCCACAAAGCTTGGGTATTTCACCAAGTCCTACCCGATGGAATGCCAATCATCGGTTCTCTCCCTTTGGCTTAACCAAAGAGCACGTACGAATTTTTGGTTTATAGTGCACTCTCATCCTATTGATCGATGAATTTTTGGTTTATATCTCTGTAACACCCCAATTTTGGGCTTGGAAGTTTAGGGTCTGAACTGGACCGGTCGGATTTACGGTTCGAATATAAAAGGAGGTTTTAGGGAAAGCCTAGTTTGGGATGCTTTAAAAATATGGGAAAATATCTAAAAATTCTCTTTTAATATATATAAGAGAGTGGTGAAATCAATTTTACAAAATAAGGTTTGGAAATACTACATTTTGGAGTAGTGACTAAAATGCGATTTTTGAAAAGTTTAATGGTGACTGTTTTGTAAGGATTGAAACTTTGAATCTTTAAGGATCTAATATACCCAAAAATGATTTCTCCAGATTTTTCCTTAATTTGAGTAAATTAATTAATGTTTTAATTAATTAGAAGAGAAGAGAAACTACCTTTTGGAAAAATCATAATTACCTTTTCCTAAAATTTTCTCATTTCTTTTTCTCTCAAAATTCTATCATCCAAACACTTTTCTCCAGCAACTTTTTCATTGATCTTCACATCAATTGATGAATTTCAATCATCAATTAATTCCTAATCAATCTTGCATCAAATCCTTTTGATTTCCTCGTTGAATTTTCAAGGAAATTGGCTCAAATCAAGGAGAAATCACCATTTAGAGGTAAGATTGTTCTTCTCCTCTAAATACTCAGTTCTTTACTGAAATTCCCAAGTTATCAATCCTTAATTTAAGTTTTATAAATGGTTTTAATGATAGGAACTTGATTTTGGCTTAAAACTCAAGATTTGGAAGAAATCTTGAAGAATTTCGTTGTGATTGTTTGGGCTCTGTTTTAAGATGAATCTTAAATGTATTTTGGATGTCTAATGATGTGTAAATGAGGTTTTATCAATGCAATCCCGAATAGGTTGTATTTCCTAAGTTTTTGCTTATGAAAATGGTGGTTTTTGAGGTGTTTTTGGTGTTCTGTTATAGCTGGAGGTATAAGGACGAGTTAAGGTGTATTTTGGATGTTGATTGATGTTTTGAAATGGTTAGAAGTGATGGATCTTGGCTGGGTTAAGTTGTGAAAGAGTTTGGAGGTGTTTTCGGTTGTGTTTGGTAGCCAAAATGTTGGTTTTGGGTAGATCAGCGAGTTTAGTTGTGTTGGCTGAAGATTTCAATGCATAATGATGCATTAATCCTCTGCTTTGATGTGTTTAAAATAGGGGAGGGATCTTCGGACACTATTGGAGTTGATCCGGAGGCTTGATTGGCGTTTCGGCAAGCGTGCGAAACGTAATCGGTGAGTGGAGTTGGGTTCCCAGCTTTGAAACCATTATTTGAAGGTTTTGGGATCTTAGTTTAAGTCTAAACAACTTAACTAAGCTCAAGAGTAAGTTTTCGAAAAAACTCTCTTGGATGAGCCATGAAGTGGTTCGATGCATTGGTTATAATTTGCATGTTTAAATTCTATTTTGAGAGCATGTTTTAGCATAGTAAATGCTGATTTTGAAAGCCATGTATTGAAGGATGCTCAAGGTAAGAGATCCTTGGTTTGACCTATTGTTAAAGTGGTTTTGATGCATAGTGATGCATGATGTTAAATGGCTTTGATTAATGCTTTAAAACAGTGAATTGTTGATGATAAATGATGTATATTGGCAAGTGATGTAATGGTTTTAAAGTACTTGTATCGGATATAGTTAGCCGGCTATAGGATTGGGTGCACCGTGAATAAAGTCGCCTTGGATGTTGAAGGGTTGTGATTTACCGTAAACTCCATCCAAGTATCCTAACGAGAGAGGTACGATCATAACGGTGGTTAAAAGTCCATGTGTGGATCTTGGTAAGGTCACAACGGTGGTTAAAAGTCCGTGTGTGGCCTTGTGTTATGTGTCCCGTACTCTCGTTAGGAAGTTATACAACTACCGATGAGTGATGTGAAGGGGTTATGATTGTACCGTTAAACTCCATCACGGGTGTTGAGGGGTTGTGATTGTACCGATAAACTCCATCTTATGTTGTTCGGTAGTGTGTATGAAGTGTGTGGGACAACGCTTGTAATCCGCGTATCCGATTGTGTTTTGTGTTGTAAATGATTATGAATTATCACTTGAAATCCAATATGTTGAGTTGAATGTAATGAAGCATGAGATGCTTGTAAAGTATGCAAGGTTGCATGAAAAGAGTTAAGCTTGTGTTTAAAGCTTGTTGAAAGTGTTTTCTAAAAGGCATTATTGTGATGTTTTCTTTAGAGCATGCCTCACTAAGCAATTGTGCTTACGCTCTCTCTTTTGTACCAATAATGCAGATAATTGAAGTGTTTAAAGGCAACAAGGAGGCTAGAGTGTCCAAGGGAAACCAAGCTCGTGTATGGTGATGTTTTCATACACTATTAGTTTTAGTAATTTGGCAATGGGGACCTAAGGTTGTGTTTTGGGAGATGTGTTGAACTCCCTAAGTTGTGGCATGTTGTTTTGATGTTTTGAATTTGTAATTGGCCTTTTTGATGCTTGATTTGGAGTTTGGTTGGTTGTTTGGTTTTTGGATATTAGGATGCATGCCTGTAGACTTGTGAAATTCCATGTTTGATGCTATGAATGTGTTTTGAAGTTGCAAACATGCTCCTTATATGTATGATGACTTGTTGGTAGGGGTGGGAGAAAATACCCGACCCGAACTACCCGACCCGACTACCCGACTACCCGAATACAAATAACCGGGTAATTACCCGGAAAATTTTTTTTACCCGGGTCGGGCCCGGGTCACAAAAGTAGAAAATTTCGGGTACCCGGTTCCTAATTTTTTTTATTTTTTATTTTAAATATAATTATATTTTTTAAACAAAATATCCTTATATTCACTATATTTTCAAATCAAACAACCTAATTTTTAAATCTCGATCCCTCAAATGTTCTCCCTTCACAATTCGTACTAGTCTTCTCTCTCAATTTCACCGCACTCCATATATATATAATTCGAATATTATATATATTACAGTATATGTATATACAATATATTTAATTTTATGTTGGAATATAAATTGTAATTATTGACTCTAATGTTATTTGGGTTTGATATTTCGAATATTAAACTTTATGTTGGATTATATAATTCGAATTTTTCTTTTTTTTTAGGTATATTTAAATCATTCGAATTAAAAAAAAAACTGGCGGGTACCCGGTACCCGATTAGACGGGTACCCGGGTGTGCCGGGTACCCGAATCTCGGGTACCCGGAAAAGGCGGGCCGGGACACGGGCCTTTATTTGAGGTACCCGGATGAACCGGGTACCCGAAACCCGGGTACCCGACAATTCCCACCCCTACTTGTTGGCATGATTAGGAAGTCATTTGGTTGTGTTTGAGTGGATTTTTGTATGAAAAACCAGCAAAATCTGCAGTTTCTGGGCAAACCGTATCGGAACGGGCACTAGTGTTTCGAAACGGGGGCTTGTAATGGCCTTCGTGTTCCGAAACGTTTTGGCTACTGTCAAGCCATGTTTCGAAACCAGTCTCGGAACGAACCCGTGTTTCGGAACGGTCAAATCCGTTTCGAAACAGGTGACCGTTGGGCACCGATTTGGATGGTGTTGAAGTTTGCAAGCTTTACGTTTTAGTCTCGGAAGTTGTATTTGCAATTGTATGAGTTCGAGATGTCCAATTAAGGTGAAATTTGACAGGGAAGCATTTAATATGACTAATTTCATATTGGTAACTTGAAAATCAGTTAAGACCTTCTAATTTATAGAATTTACGTTTTGGTCTCTAATATTTGTATATTGTGCAATTGAGTCCCTCTCTGAAATCCGATTGCTGTGCTTTTCACGTTTATGCTTCTCGAGTGCTCACTTAGGGTTAACGTGCATCTAGACAAGATTAAAAGGGAAAAAAGGGTCGTTAATCAAGGCTGACCTTCGAGTTGACTTTGGTTTTCCCCGTGTAATCTTCGTAGTTCGGGTCAACCGTCTAGGCCGGGCTAAGGGGGTTACATTTGGTGGTATCAGAGCTTAGTTCTCGTATCTTTGGGATTTGTTGTGTGGTTAATGTATGCGTATTTGCATGATATGCCTTTTGGGTGAAAGTGTGTTTGATTGAATTGTGATGTATGGTTGCAATTGTGATGCTATGCGGCGTTGAAGCATGTTAGGGGAACCCATTGCCATATCAAAACTAATGAAAGGAATTGTTTTTGGAAAATGGGCTTGAGTACTTGGATTACTTACCTTGTTGACCCTAATTATGTTTATTGCATTTGTGTCAGTGCATTGTTTTTTATAAATGGGGCCTCGTAGAGAGATGAGGATGAATACGAGAGCTATGGCTCAGAATGAAAATGAGGAAAATGCTGAGAATGTTGTGGATTTACCTCCTCCCCTGGTGGTGGACCACCCGGCGGTGATGGTGCTGGAGGTGATAATGCTGGTGTTGGTGCTGGTGTAGGGGTCGCTGGACCTGAAGGTGTGCAGGGGCAAGCTGCTCCTGACATGACTGTGCTGATTCAGGCTATTACTGGAGCCTTTCAGGCGGCAGTAGCTGGAGCTCACGGAGCTGTGCATCAGGGTGATGCTAACGGGAGATTACCTTTGGAACGTCTTCGCAGTCTGGGAAGGACTGAGTTCAGAGGTTTATCTCCTGAAGGATCAGAATCTTGGTTGGAAAGCACCAAGAGAATTTTGGGGCAAATGAATTGCAACAATGGGCAGAAGTTGGGTTGTGTGGTGCCGCTGTTGCATGATGATGCGTATACGTGGTGGACGACCATTGTCTCCAGAATGGAGGAAAATGATGTGACTTGGACGTTCTTCTTGAACGCGTTCAAGCAAAAGTATCTAGGTGTGCGATACCTGGATGAGAAGAAAAGAGAATTTATGTCTCTTACGCAAGGAAGCATGACGGTAGCTGAGTATGAGATCCAATTTGTTCGCCTTAGCCAGTACGCACCTGAGCTAATCCTGGATGAGCGGGAGAGGTGTGAACGTTTCCGTTATGGTTTGGTGACGGACGTGAAGACTTTCATGCCTGCTGCTGAGTATACAGATTTTGATGTGCTTGTGAGTAGAGCGAAGGACATTGAGCAGAACTTGGGTTTGTCTTCCAGAGGTGTTAGTTCTAGCTCGGGCAAAAGAACTGCTGATTATAGTTCCGGTGGTGGACGGAACAAGAGAGGACGTGATAAGAGGTATCAGTCTTCTGCTAGGCGTGGTGGTGGAGGACATGGTGTGCCTGTTCAGGGAGATAGGATGAGAGCTGATTAGAACACGTGTTGGACGTGTGGATCTCGTGGCCATATGAGGCGAGATTGTCCTCGAGCAGCGAGGGAGGTTCAGGCTCATGTAGCAGTGACCAGTAATTCGTGCTGGAATTGTGGTTCGGCAGACCACATGAGGAGAGAGTGTCTTTTGTTGGCCGGTGGTGGTCAGGGACGTGCTCTTGGGGTAGTCGCACCACAGAGAGATCGTGGGCGCGGCCGTGGTAACTTCCAGCGTAGAGATGATGGTGGGAGGAATGTGGCGCATGTGGTGGTTGTTCAACCTGAGGGTGGTGGCCAGGCTCGAGTGTATGCTCAGCGTGAGGGAAGGAATGATACGGATGTGATCGCATGTACCTTTACTTTGCAATCCTTGTCATTACTTTCCTTGATTGATTCTGGATCTACACACTCATACATATTGTGTGAACATGCTCAACTGCTTGGTTTACCTGTTGAGTCTTTGGATGTTGGTATGCGTGTAACTAGTTCCGTTGGTGAGACCGTTGTGACACAGAAGTTGTATAGAAGATGTCCCTTGGTAGTGCAAAACCATGTTTTTCTTGTTGATCTCATGGAATTGCCTTTTTATGGTTTTGATGTAATCATTGGTATGGATTGGCTTGTTGAACATCGAGCTGTAGTGGATTTTGAGAACAAGCGAGTTTCGTTGAAACTTGCGGATGATTACGAGGTAGTGGTGGTTGGTGAGAATGTGAAGTTTCTTGCCATTGTGGTGTCTTCGTTGGAAGCAAGCCGAATGCTGAGGCAGGGTTGTGAAGCTTACCTGGCCATTTTGATGAATCCTAGCTCTAAGGAGTTGCGAGTTCAAGATATCAGGACGGTGCAAGAGTTTCCTGGAGTGTTTCCGGAGGAGTTACCTGGATTACCTCCTAGTCGAGAGGTGGAGTTTGGGATTGAGCTGTATGAAAATACAACTCCAGTGTCCATTACTCCTTATTGAATGGCACCTAAGGAGTTGAAAGAGCTGAAGACGCAACTTCAGGAGTTGCTTGATCGTGGTTTCATTCGGCCGAGTGTGTCACTTTGGGGTGCACCGGTCTTGTTTGTGAAGAAGAAGGATGGCACTATGAGAATGTGCATCGATTATCGTCAGCTGAACAAGTTGACTATCAAGAATCGGTATCCTTTGCCGAGGATTGATGATCTTTTTGATCAATTCCGGGGAGCGGCTGTGTTCTCTAAGATTGACTTAAGGTCAGGTTATTACCAGCTTAAGGTGAAGGATGTGGATGTGCCAAAGACAGCCTTTAGGACGAGGTATGGGCATTATGAGTTCCTTGTGATGCCGTTTGGCTTGACGAATGCTCCTGCAGCTCTTATGGATATGATGAATAGAGTGTTTCATGAATACTTGGACAAGTTTGTTGTGGTATTCATTGATGATATCCTTGTGTACTCTCGTACTGAGGAGGAGCATGAAGGGCATTTGTGGATTGTGTTGCAGGCGCTGTTGGAGAATCAGCTTTATGCTAAGCTGAGCAAGTGCGAATTCTGGCTTAGGGAAGTTGTTTTCCTTGGTCATGTGGTTTCTGCTGAGGGGATTCGTGTTGATCCTCAGAAGATTGAGGCGGTGATGAATTGGAAGCCTCCTAAGTCCGTAGTTTCCTTGGGTTGGCAGGATACTATTGGAGGTTTGTGGATGGATTTTTGAAGATTGCCGCACCTTTAACGAAGTTGTTGCAAAAGAATGTCAAGTTTGAGTGGACCGAGGCAAGACAATAGGCTTTTGAGAAGCTTAAGGCAGCTTTGACGCAAGCTCCTATCTTGGTTCAACCTGAATTAGGGAAAGAGTTTGTAGTGTACAGCGACGTATCCTATGTTGGGTTGGGGTGTGTGTTGATGTAAGAGGGTAAGGTGGTGGCTTATGCATCGCGCCAGTTGAAGGTGCATGAGCGCAATTATCCTACGCATGATATTGAGTTAGCTGCGGTGGTTTTGCTTTGAAGATTTGGAGACATTATCTGTATGGTGAGAAGTGTACTGTGTACACGGATCATAAAAGTTTGAAGTATCTGATGTCTCAGAAAGAGTTGAATCTTAGGCAACGACGTTGGGTGGAGTTGCTTAAGGATTACGATCTAACGATCGAGTACCATCCGGGAAAAGCTAATGTTGTAGCGGATGCCTTGAGTAGAAAGGTGGCAGTGGAGTTGAGGGCTATGTTTGCCAGCTTGAGTATTTCGCGAGATGGGGGTCTTGTGGCTGAGTTGCAAGTGAAACCATCTTTGGTTCAGTTGATTAAGGATAAGCAGATGTTGGATGATTCTTTGGTGCCACATGTTCAGGATATTGCTGAGGATAGACCATCGGATTTTTGCTTTAATGATGATGGGGTTCTATGTTTTGGGAGTCGGATAGTAGTGCCAAATGATGCTGAATTGAGGCGTACTATTCTGACTGAAGCTCATAGTAGCCCTTTTGCTATGCACCCTGGTTGTACTAAGATGTATCGTGATCTTAAGGATGAGTACTATTGGGTGGGTTTAAAGAAAGATGTTGCGGAGTATGTGAGTAAGTGCATGGTTTGTCAGCGGGTTAAGGCTGAACATCAGTTTCCTTCAGGGTTGTTGCAACCGTTGAGGATTCTTGAGTGGAAGTGGGAAAGGATTACAATGGACTTTTTGTCTGGTTTTCCTTTGTCGCCATCGAAGAAGAATTCGGTGTGGGTGATTGTGGATCGCCTTACGAAGTGTGCGCATTTCTTGCTTGTGCATACTACGTACACCTTGGACAAGCTTGCAGAGTTGTACATTGTTGAGATTGTGCGACTGCATGGTGTGCCAAAGTCTATAGTGTCGGATAGAGATCCGAGGTTTACATTGCGTTTTTGGGAGTGTTTGAATCAGGCTTTGGGTACACGGTTGAATTTCAGTACTTCTTATCATCCACAGTCGGATGGACAGTCTGAGCGTGTTATCCAAGTGCTGGAAGATATGTTGAGGTGTTGTGTGATTGAGTTTCAGGGTTCTTGGGAGAAGCATTTGCCTTTGGTGGAGTTTGCTTATAACAATAGTTACCAGGCAAGTATTCAAATGGCACCTTATGAAGCCTTGTACGAGAGGAAGTGCAGAACTCCTCTTTGATGGGCTGAAACAGGTCAGAAGTTGGTATCAATGTCGGCTTTGTTGAGAGGAACCACCGAGAAGGTGAAGCTCATTTGTGAGCGATTGAAAGCAGCTTCTGATCGACAGAAGTCTTACGCGGATTTGAAGCGTAAGGAGATTGAGTTTGTGGTAGGTGACCGTGTGTTCTTGAAGGTTTCGCCTTGGAAGAAGTTGATGAGATTTGTCCGGAAGTGTAAGTTGAGCCCTAGGTTTATTGGACCATACGAGGTGATTGAACGTGTGGGTCCTGTAGCGTTCAAGCTGAGGTTACCGCAAGAGTTGGAAAAGATACATGATGTGTTTCATGTCTCTATGCTTCGGAGGTATAGATCGGATCCTTCGCATGTTATGCATGTGGAGGAAGTGGAGTTGAATCCAGACTTGACCTAAGATGAGGAGCCGGTTGAAATTCTGGATTCGGACAGTAAAGTTCTTCGAGGCAAGACCATTGAATTGGTTAAGGTGTTGTGGAAGCATCGTGGTGTTGAGGAAGCCACGTGGGAAAGAAAGGATGATATGATGAAGCAGTTTCCGTACCTTTTTCCTCCAGGTAAATTTCGAGGACAAAATTTCTTAAGGGGGAGAGTTGTAACACCCCAATTTTGCGCTTGGAAGTTTAGGGTTTGAATCGGACCGGTCGGATTTACGGTTCGAATATAAAGGGAGGTTTTAGGGAAAGCCTAGTTCGGGATGCTTTAAAAATATGGAAAAATATCTAAAAATTCTCTTTTAATATATATAAGAGAGTGGTGAAATCAATTTTACAAAATAAGGTTTGGAAATACTACATTTTGGAGTAGTGACTAAAATGCGATTTTTGAAAAGTTTAGTGGTGACTGTTTTGTAAGGATTGAAACTTTGAATCTTTAAGGAGATAATATACCCAAAAATGATTTCTCCAGATTTTTCCTTAATTTGAGTGAATTAATTAATGTTTTAATTAATTAGAAGAGAAGAGAAACTACCTTTTGGAAAAATCATAACTACCTTTTCTAAAATTTTCTCATTTCTTTTTCTCTCAAAATTCCATCATCCAAACACTTTTCTCCAACAACTTTTTCATTGATCTTCACATCAATTGATGATATTTCAATCATCAATTAATTCCTAATCAATCTTGCATCAAATCCTTTTGATTTCCTCATTGAATTTTCAAGGAAATTGGCTCAAATCATGGAGAAATCACCATTTAGAGGTAAGATTGTTCTTCTCCTCTAAATACTCAGTTCTTTACTGAAATTCCCAAGTTATCAATCCTTAATTTAAGTTTTATAAATGGTTTTAATGATAGGAACTTGATTTTGGCTTAAAACTCAAGATTTGGAAGAAATCTTGAAGAATTTCGTTGTGATTGTTTGGGCTCTGTTTTGAGATGATTCTTAAATGTATTTTGGATGTCTAATGATGTGTAAATGAGGTTTTATCAATGCAATCCCGAATAGGTTGTATTTCCTAAGTTTTTGCTTATGAAAATGGTGGTTTTTGAGGTGTTTTTGGTGTTCTGTTATAGCTGGAAGTATAAGGACGAGTTAAGGTGTATTTTGGATGTTGATTGATGTTTTGAAATGGTTAGAAGTGATGGATCTTGGCTGGGTTAAGTTGTGAAAGAGTTTGGAGGTGTTTTCGGTTGTGTTTGGTAGCCAAAATGTTGTTTTTGGGTAGATCGGCAAGTTTAGTTGTGTTGGCTGAAGATTTCAATGCATAATGATGCATTAATCCTCTGCTTTGATGTGTTTAAAATAGGGGAGGGATTTTCGGACACTATTGGAGTTGATCCGGAGGCTTAATTGGCGTTTCGGCAAGCGTGCGAAACGTAATCGGTGAGTGGAGTTGGGTTCCCAGCTTTGAAACCATTATTTGAAGATTTTGGGATCTTAGTTTAAGTCTAAACAACTTAACTAAGCTCAAGAGTAAGTTTTCGGAAAAACACTCTTGGATGAGCCATGAAGTGGTTCGATGCATTGGTTATAATTTGCATGTTTAAATTCTGTTTTGAAAGCATGTTTTAGCATGGTAAATGATGGTTTTGAAAGCCATGTATTGAAGGATGCTCAAGGTAAGAGATCCTTGGTTTGACCTATTGTTAAAGTGGTTTTGATGCATAGTGATGCATGATGTTAAATGGCTTTGATTAATGCTTTAAAACAGTTAATTGTTGATGATAAATGATGTATATTGGCAAGTGATGTAATGGTTTTAAAGTACTTGAATCGGATATAGTTAGCCGGCTATAGGATTGGGTGCATCGTGAATAAAGTCGCCTTGGATGTTGAGGGGTTGTGATTGTACCGTAAACTCCATCCAAGTATCCTAACGAGAGAGGTAAGATCACAACGGTGGTTAAAAGTTCGTGTGTGGATCTTGGTAAGGTCACAACAGTGGTTAAAAGTCCGTGTGTGGGCCTTGTGTTATGTGTCCCGTACTCTCGTTAGGAAGTTATACAACTACCAATGAGTGATATGGAGGGGTTGTGATTGTATCGTTAAACTCCATCACGAGTGTTGAGGGGTTGTGATTGTACCGATAAACTCCACCTTATGTTGTTCGGTAGTGTGTATGAAGCGTGTGGGACAACGCTTGTAATCCGCTTATCCGATTGTGTTTTGTGTTGTAAATGATTATGAATTATCACTTGAAAGCCAATATGTTGAGTTGAATGTAATGAAGCATGAGATGCTTGTAAAGTATGCAAGGTTGCATGAAAAGAGTTAAGCTTGTGTTTAAAGCTTGTTGAAAGTGTTTTCTAAAAGGCATTATTGTGATCTTTTCTTTAGAGCATGTCTCACTAAGCAATTGTGCTTACGCTCTCTCTTTTGTACCAATAATGCAGATAATTGAAGTGTTTAAAGGCAACAAGGAGGCTAGAGTGTCCAAGGGAAACCAAGCTCTTGTATGGTGATGTTTTCATACACTATTAGTTTTGGTAATTTGGCAATGGGGACCTAAGGTTGTGTTTTGGGAGATGTGTTGAACTCTCTAAGTTGTGGCATGTTGTTTTGATGTTTTGAATTTGTAATTGGCCTTTTGATGCTTGATTTGGAGTTTGGTTGGTTGTTTGGTTTTTGGATATTAGGATGCATGCCTATAGGCTTGTGAAATTCCATGTTTGATGCTATGAATGTGTTTTGAAGTTGCAAACATGCTCCTTATATGTGTGATGACTTTTTGGCATAATTGGGAAGTCATTTGGTTGTGTTTGAGTGGATTTTTGTATGAAAAACCAGCAAAATCTGCAGTTTCTGGGCAAACCGTATCGGAACGGGCACTAGCGTTTCGAAACGGGGGCCTGTAATGGCCTTCGTGTTTCGAAACAGCTGGAGGCTGTTTGGAAATGTTTTGGCTACTGTCAAGCCCTGTTTCGAAACCAGTCTCGTAACGAACCCGTGTTTCGGAACGGTCAAAGCCATTTCGAAATAGGTGACCGTTGGGCACTGATTTGGATGGTGTTGAAGTTTGCAAGCTTTACGTTTTAGTCCCGAAAGTTCTATTTGCAATTGTATGAGTTCGAGATGTCCAATTAAGGTGAAATTTGACAGGGAAGCATGTAATATGACTAATTTCATATTGGTAACTTGAAAATCATTTATGACCTTCTAATTTACAGAATTTACGTTTTGGTCCCTAATATTTGTATATTGTACAATTGAGTCCCTCTCTGAAATCCGATTGTTATGCTTTTCACATATATGCTTCTCGAGTGCTCACTTAGGTTAATGTGCATCTAGACAAGATTAAAAAGAAAAAAAGGGTCGTTAATCAAGGTTGACCTTCGAGTTGACTTTGGTTTTCCCCGTGTAATCTTCGTAGTTCGGGTCAACCGTCTAGGCCAGGCTAAGGGGGTTACAATCTCAACATCTATGCCAATATATTATGTTAAAACATCATCTCACCTGCTGTTTTTCATGCAACAAATCTCATCATTCTCATCTCATTTCAAAACCATAACATTTGCTATGCTTCAACATAAAAGCCCAAATCTCAAATATGCAACATGTTACTTTATGAAATCATTTCAAGCATCATCTCATGCTATAATTCATGCATAAAAATAGTAGGAGTTTATCAATCTAAAACCATGAGCATGTAAAAGCATTTAAGGGCAATCACCACATTCTAGAGAGCAATCTAGCCAATACTTACTTCCAGACTTAGGAAGGTGTTTCAAACCTTTCCTAAATCCCCAAACCTTGATTCTTTGTCCCTCAAGGACTTCTAAAACCAAACGCACTCACCGATTACGTTTCGCTTGCTTGCCGAAACGCTATCTAAGCTTCCGAGTCAACTCCAAAAGTGTCCGAAGATGTCTCCCATGTTTTAAACACATAAGAGCAGAGGATTAACGCATCATCATGCATTGAAATCATCAGCCACACACCTAAACTCGCTGCTCTACACAAAAACCACATTTCGGCTACCAAACACTACCAAAATCACCTCCAAACTCTTCCAAAATCAAACCCAGCCAAGATCCATCACTTCTAATCATTTCTAAACATCAATTATCATCAAAAACCAACACAACCACGTCCTTACACCTCCAGCTATAGCAGAACACCAAAATCACCCCAAAAACCACCTTTTTAACAAGCAAAAACTTAGGAAAAACAACCTATTCGGGATTGGATTAATAAAACCTCATTTCTAACATCATTTAACATCCAAAATACAATAGAATACCATCTCAAAACAGAGCCCAATCAATCACCACGAAAATCTTCAAGATCTCTTCCAAAATCATGAGTTTTAAGCCAGTTTCTTGTTTCTAACTTTAAAACCACTTAAAAATCATTAATAAAGGATTGAAAACTTTGGAATTTCAGTAAAGAACTGATCATTAGAGGAGAAGGACGAAGCTTACCTCTAATGGATGATTTCTCCTTGATTTGGGCAAGTTTCCTTGAAAATTCAATGTAGAAATCAAGTGGATTTGTTGAAGGATTGATTAGGAATCAATGAGTGATGGAAATCTCATTAAATGAAGTGGAAATCAAAGTAAATTTTCTGGAGAAAAAGTGTTTGGTGGATAGGATTTTGAGAGAAAATGAAATGAGAGAAAATTAGAGAAAAGTGGTTATTAAAAGTCAAAGGTAGTTTCCACCTTTATTTTATTTAATTAAATCATTAATTAAATCACCCAAATTAAGGAAAAATCTGATGAAAACATTTTTGGTAAAATTAGCTCCTTAAAGATTCAAAGTTCCAATCCTTTACAAAACAGTCACTACTAAACTTTGCAAAAGTTGTGATTTGGTCACTACACCGAAATGTAGTATTTCCAAACCTTATTTTGTAAAATTGACTTCACCATTCTCTTATATATATTAAATGAGGATTTTTAGCTATTTTTCTATATTTTTAAAACATCCCGAACTAGGTGCTCCTAAAAAACCCCTTTTAGATTCGAACCGTTTCCTAGACCGATCCGCTTCAGACTCTAAACCTCTAGGCCCAAATTTGGGGTGTTACAACTCTCCCTCTCTTAAGAAATTTCGTCCTCGAAATTTACCTGGAGGAAAAAGGTAAGGAAACTGCTTCTTCATGTCATCCTTTCTTTCCCACGTGGCTTCCTCAACACCACGATGCCTCACAACAGCTTAACCAGATCAATGGTCTTACCTCGAAGCATTTTACTATCAGAATCCAGAATCTCAACCGGCTCCTCATCATAGGTCAAATCTGGATTCAACTCGACTTCCTCCACAGGCATAACATGCGAAGGATCCGATCTATACCTCCGAAGCATGGAGACATGAAATACATTATGAATCTTCTCTAACTCTTGTGGTAGCCTCAGCTTATAAGCAACATGACCCACACATTCTATCACCTCTTATGGTCCAATATACCTAGGGCTCAACTTACCCTTTCGGCCAAATCTCATCACCTTCTTCCAAGGTGAAACCTTTAAAAACACACGGTCAGCCACCGCAAACTCAATCTCCTTACGCTTCAAATCCGCGTAAGACTTCTGCCGATCAGAAGCTGCCTTCAACCGCTCACAAATGAGCTTCACCTTCTCAGTTGTTCCTTTCAACAAAGCCAGCATCGAAACCAACTTCTGACCTGTTTCAGCCCAGCAAAGAGGAGTTCTGCACTTCCTCCCATACAAGGCTTCATAAGATGCCATTTGAATACTTTCCTGGTAGCTATTATTATAAGCAAACTCCACCAAAGGCAAATGCTTCTCCAAAGAGCCTTGAAACTCAATCACGCAGCACCTCAACATATCCTCAAGCACTTGGATAACATGCTCAGACTGTCCATCCGACTGTGGATGATAAGAAGTACTGAAATTCAGCCGCGTACCCAAAGCTTGATGCAAACATTCCCAAAATCGCGATGTAAACCTCGGATCTCTATCCGACACTATAGATTTGGGTACACCATGCAGGCGTACAATCTCAGCAATGTACAACTCTGTCGGCTTATCCAAGGTATATGTAGTATGCACAGGTAAGAAATGTGCACACTTCGTAAGGCGGTCCACAATTACCCACACAGAATTCTTCTTTGATGGCTTCAAAGGAAAACCAGACACAAAGTCCATGGTGATTCTTTCTCACTTCCATTTAGGAATCCTTAACGGTTGAAACAACCCTGAAGGAAACCGATGCTCAGCCTTAACCCGCTGACAAACCATGCACTTACTCACATATTCCGCAACATCCTTCTTTAGCTCCACCCAATAGTACTCATCCTTCAAATCACGATACATCTTTGTACTACCAGGGTGCATAGAAAAAGGTCTACTATGAGCTTCAGTCAGAATAGTACGCCTCAATTCCACATCACTTGGCACTACTACTATCCGACTTCCAAAACATAGAACTCCATCATCATTAAAACAAAAATCCGACGGTCTATCCTCAGCAATATCCTGAACATGTGGCACCAAAGAATCATCCAACAACTGCTTATCCTTTATCAACTGAACCATAGATGGTTTTACTTGCAATTTAGCCACAAGACATCCATCTCGCGAAATGCTCAAGCTAGCAAACATAGCCCTTAACTCTACCGCCACTTTTCTGCTCAAAGCATCCGCCACAACATTAGCTTTTCCCGGATGGTACTCGATCGTTAGATCGTAATCCTTAAGCAAATCCACCCAACATTGTTGCCTAAGATTTAACTCTTTCTGAGACATCAAATACTTCAAACTCTTGTGATCCGTGTATACAGTACACTTCTCACCATAAAGATAATGTCTCCAGATCTTCAAAGCAAAAACCACCGCAGCTAACTCAATATCATGCGTAGGATAATTGCGCTCATGCGCCTTCAACTATCGCGATGCATAAGCCACCACCTTACCCTCTTGCATTAACACACACCCTAGACAAACGTAGGATGCGTCACTGTACACCACAAACTCTTTTCCTGATTCAGGTTGAACCAAGATAGGAGCTTGCGTCAAAGCTGCCTTAAGCTTCTCAAAAGCTTGCTATCTCGCTTCTGTCCACTCATACTTAACATCTTTCTGCAACAACTTCGTCAAAGGGGCAGCAATTTTTGAAAATCCATCCACAAACCTTCGGTAATATCTTGCCAACCCAAGGAAACTACGGACTTCATGAACAGACTTAAGAGGCTTCCAATTCATCACTGCCTCAACCTTCTGAGGATCGACACGAATCCCCTCAGCCGAAACCACATGACCAAGGAACACAACTTTCTTTAGCCAAAACTCACATTTGCTCAGCTTAGCATAAAGCTGATTTTCCAGGAGCGCTTGCAAGACAACTCTCAAATGACCTTCATGCTCCTCCTCAGTACGAGAGTACACAAGGATATCGTCGATGAACACCACAACGAACTTGTCCAAATATTCATGGAACACTCTATTCATCATGTCCATGAAAGCATCAGGAGCATTCGTCAAACCAAACGGCATTACAAGGAACTCATAATGCCCATACCTCGTTCTAAAGGCTATTTTCGGCACATCCACATCTTTCACCTTAAGCTGATAGTACCCTGACCTCAAGTCAATTTTTGAAAACACAGCCGCTCCCCGAAACTGATCAAAAAGATCATCAATCCTCGACAAAGGATACCTATTCTTGATAGTCAACTTGTTCAGCTGCCGATAATCAATGCACATTCTCATAGTGCCATCCTTCTTTTTCACAAACAAGACCGGTGCACCCCAAGGTGACACACTAGGCCGAATGAATCCACGGTCAAGAAACTCTTGAAGTTGCATCTTCAATTCCTTCAACTCTTTGGGTGCCATGCGATAAGGAGCAATGGACACTGGAGTTGTGTTTTCATACAGCTCAATCCCAAACTCCACCTCTCGACTAGGCGGCAATCCAGGTAACTCCTCCGAAAACACTCCAGGGAACTCACGTACAGTTCTTATATCCTGAACACGCAACTCCTTTGAACTAGGATTCATCACAAAGGCTAGGTAAGCCTCGTAACCCTGCCTCAACATCCGACTTGCTTCCAATGTAGACACCACATTGGCAAGAAACTTCACATTCTCGCCCACTACCACCACCTCATAATCATCCGCAAGTTTCAACGAAACTCGCTTGCTTTCGAAATCCACTACAGTTCTATGCTCAACAAGCCAATCCATACCAAGGATTACATCAAAACCATAGAATGGCAGTTCCATGAGATCAACAAGAAAACATGATTTTGCACTTTCAAGGGACATCTCCTATACAACTTCTGTGTTACAACCGTCTCACCAAAGGAGCTAGTCACACGCATACCAACATCCAAAGACTCAACAGGTAAACCAAGCATTTGAGCATGTTCACGCAATATGTACGAGTGTGTAGATCCAGAATCAATAAAAAAAGTAATGACAAGGATTTTAAAGTAAAAGTACCTGCGATCACATATATATCATTCCTTCCCTCACGATGGGCATACACTCGAGCATATCCGCCACCCTCAGGTTGAACGGCCACAACATGGGCTACATTCCTGCCACCATCATTCCTACGCTGAAAATTACCACGGCCGCGCCTGCGACCTCTCTGTGGCTCAGCTGCTCTCACCGGAGCATGTCCCTCTCTCAAAGGCTGAGGACAATCTTTCTTCAAATGTCCACGGTTCCCACAATTCCAGCATGTCCCAAGGTTACCCCAACACTCGCCACCATGCTGTCTACCACAACGGTTACACTCAGGAGTCCTCGGAACAGCATTGGGTCCTTGCTGACCTCTACCAGGGTTACCACCCCCACGCCTAGCATCATAATGCGGCCTCCTATCCTTATGCCTCTTGTTGCGATCTCTACCATAATCGCGTTCAGCCGCTCGCTTCCCAGAGCTAGATCCACCCGCTCGACTAGTCAGACCAAGATTCGATTCAATATCCTTGGCTCAAGTGACCAAGACATCGAAATCCGTATAATTAGCCGCAAGCATAAAAGTCTTAACATCCGCTACTAGCCCATAACTGAATCATTCGCACCTCTCCCGCTCGCTAGGGATTAACTCAGGCACTTACTGACTGAGGCGGACAAACTGAATTTCATACTCGGCTACTGACATGATGCCTTGCACAAGAGACATAAACTTTTTTTTCTTCTCATCTAGGTAACGCACACCCAGATACTTCCACTTGAACGCATTCATGAAGAACGTCCAAGTCACCTCATCATCCTTCATCCCAGAGATAGTGGTCGTCCACCACGTATAAGCATCACCATGCAGCAGTGATACAACACAACCCAACTTCTGCACATTATTGTAGTTCATCTAACCCATAATCCGCTTGGTGCTCTCCAACCAAGACTCAGATCCTTCCGGAGATCAGCCCCTAAACTCAGTCCCTCCTAGACTACGAAGACGTTCCAAAGGCAACCTCGCATTGGCATCATCCTGATGCACAGCTCCATGGGCTCCAGCTACTGCTGCCTGGAATGCTCCAGCAATAGCCTGAATCAACATGGTCATGTTAGGAGCAGCTTGCCCCTGTGCACCCTCAGGTCCAGCGACCCCAGCGCCAGCGTTACCCGCTCCAGCACCACCACCACCGGGTGGTCCACCACCAGGAGGAGGAGGTAAGTCCTCAACATTCTCTGTATTATCAGCATTCTCATTATCGGTCATCGATCTAGTATTGATTCTCAGCTCTCTACGTGGCCCCATTATATAGAAAACGATGCACTGACAAAATGCAACAAACACAATTAGGCACAATAAGGTAAGTAATCCAAGTACTCAAGCTCATTTTTGAAAACAATTCCTCTCATTAGCTTTGATATGGCAATGGGATCCCCAACCACACTCCAACATAGCATAGCATCACAAAATCATCTCAATTGAATCATACATCACTACTCAAACATCACACTTCCACCAAAGAGTCACCATCATGCATAAACACATACAACAACCTCATATCAAACCCCAATTATTCATGAACCAAGCTCTAATACCAACAAATGTAACCCCCTTAGCCCAGCCTAGACGATTGACCCGAACTATGAAGATTACACGGGGAAAACCAAAGTCAACCCGAAAGTCAACCTTGATTCACGACCCTTTTTTTTCTTTTTAATCTTGTCTAGGTACTTGTTAACCCTAAGTGAGTACTCAAGAAACACGATTGAGAAAGGCACAGTGATCGGATAGCAAATAGGGACTCAATTGCACTTCGTACAAGATTAGGGACCAAATTGTAATTTCTCTAAATTAGAGGGACTTCATTGGTTTTAAGTTTACCATTATGAAATTAATCATGTTACATGCTTCTATACCAAATTTCAACTTAAAAAGACATCTCAAGCTCAAGCAATTGCAATCTCAACATTTAGGACTAAAATGCAAAACATGCAAACGGCAAAACAATTCAAATATGTGCCCAACGGTCGCCCGTTTCGGAACACCCACTTATCGTATCGAAACGATGTATCGAAACGGCGTTAGTTGTTTCGATACGCGGGTATTTTCCGAGACCAGTTCCAAAACATGGCATTCCAGTAGCCAAATCGTTCCGAAACAGCCTCCACCGTTTCGAAACACAAAGGCCATTACAGGCCCCCCGTTCTGAAACACTAGAGGGTGTTTCGATACGGTTTGCCTAGAAACAGCAGCAAATGATGGTTCTTCACTTCAATTCCTACTCAAACATCCCCCAAAGACCCTTTAGGCATACTAACAAGTCATCATACATATAAGGAACATATTTGGAACACTCAAGCACAATCATAGCATCAAACACAAAATCTCATTAGTCTAGAGGCATGCTTCCTAGTATCCAAACCCAAATAGGCAATCCAACCTCAAAATAAGCATTTAAGACCATTTACAATCCAAGCAAACCAAAACAAACATGCCACAACCTTAGGGAGTTTAACACATCTCCCAATTACAATCCTTGGTATCCCATTGCCAATCTATCAAAACTAAAGTGTATGAAAACTTCACCATACATGAGCTTGGACTTCCTTGGATGAACTTAGCTTCCTTGATGCCCGAAAACACCTCAATTATCTGCATTATTGGTAAAAGAGAGAATGTAAGCACAAATGCTTAGTGAGGCATGCTCTAAAGAAAACCAACACAATAATGCACATTTATGAAAACACTTTCATCAAAAGCTTTTAAACCACATGCTCATTTCTATCTCATGCTTGGAAACATTTCAAAGCAATTTCTCATTGAAACCACATGTACCTTCATTCTATCTCATGCATTTAAACCAATGCAAAACTCATGGCAAAGCAAACTCATGCTTGTACTCTAAGCATTTCATATACAAATCTCATATGCATTTATCATAGCATAAATCATTACATCAAGGTACATGTGAATCAAAAACCATAACATATTTTATATTGGCATTTCACATCTATTTATTACTCGGATATGCGGACATCTCACTAGACACTTCTGGTGGAATCTCTCATCACCATACTCACTTGTAACCCCCTCAGCCCGGTCTAGGCGTTAGACCCGAACTACGAAGATCACACGGGAAAAACCAAAGTCAACCCGAAAGTCAACCTTGATTAACGACCCTTTTTTATTTTATCTTTTCTAGATGTGTATTAAGCCTATGTGAATGCTCAAGAACCTTGGAAGAGAAAAGCACAGCAATCGGAAAACGTTTAAGGACTCAATAGCAAGAAATACGCATTTAGGGACCAAAATGTAAATTTTGGAAACTATAAGGACTTTGTAGATTTTAACTTTACCGAACCTTAATTAATCATATTACAAGCCTCTCTACCAAATTTCAACTTAAAAAGACATCTCAAGCTCAAGCAATTGCCTTTACAAAATTCAGGACTAAAATTTAAAGCATGCAGACTTCAGAGCAATTCAAATCTGTGTCCAACGGTCACCCGTTTGGAAACAACTAAGGGTGTTTCAAAACACCAGGTCAAAACGCCCACCCGTTTCGAAACTGGTTCCGAAATAGGGCATTCCAGTAGCCCAAAGTGTTTTGAAACGCTTCTAGCCGTTTCGAAACACCCAGGCCATTTCAGGCACCCGTTTCGAAACAGCTAAGGGTGTTTCGATACACCCTGCCCAGAAACAGCAAAAATTTCTGGTTTTTCACATCAAATCACCATCAAACACACTTTAAATCATTCCACAACAAATCAACAACATGCCAAGCATTATAACTACCAAATTGCATTAAAAACTAGATACAAATCAAGCATTAGGCACACCAACTCATTTATCACATTCAACACAAGATCTTACTTTTAAACAAAGAGCATAGCATATCAACATATGAAGAAGAATATTCAAATATTGCAAAGCGGTCCTCAACAAGTATCAAACCATAAATCGAACATGCTCAAGATGAACAAACTCATTACACATCAACGTAAAAGACTCTCCCCCCATTGCCTTTATTATCTATAGCTATAAACCAAAACATACTTCTCAAGTGGAGCTCTTCTTGAATCCCTTGCTTCTTGCTGTCCCAACTTCAAATATCTGCATTGATGGACAAAAAGGAGCATAAGCACATAATGCTTAGTGAGGAATGCTCAAAACCAAAACACCATCAATGCAGCGGATCATAAAACCATCTGAAAATGTAATAACAACTCAAAAACCCAAAGTATTGATTGGAAATCTCCTTTGAAAAACCATTGCTTTAAAATATGCATTGCTCAACAAGAAAACCAACATTTAACTTTGAAACACCAAACAACTCACCCCAAACAACATCTTTGCAATTACTACCATTTAAACCTTTCAATGCACAATCACTTCATGCAAATTTTAAACCAATTTCCTTGGAAACCACTTCCACTTCACACTATACTCTTCTCATGCTTGATGATCATTTCAAAGAAAAATACCTTTTGGAAACCATATGTTCCTTCTATCTATCTCATGCATTCAACAAATGCAAAACTCATGGCAAAGCCATACATGCTTGTTACTCAAAAGCATTTCACAAAATTATTATCTCATATGCATTTCTCATTACATTCAACATCTCAAGCATTGGTACATGTGACACATTTCATTCTCATATATTGGCATTTTTAGAAATTACTTTCAACAAAACTTTTAAACCACAAGCTCATCACTTTCTCATGCTACCTTGCAACATTTTCAAGCATCTCACGCTTCGTTACAATCAAGTACATTATATTGGCTTCAAGTGATAGTTCATAACCAATTCGACACAAGACACAATCGGATACGCGGATTACAAGCGTTGTCCCACACGCTTCATACACACTACCTGCGTTACAAGGTGGAGTTTATCGGTACAATCACAACCCCTCAACACCCGTGATGGAGTTTAACGGTACAATCACAACCCCTCAACATCACTCATCGGTAGTTGTATAACCCACTAGCGAGAGCCGGGACACAACACAAGGCTTACACATGGGAGCTACCTCAACCATTGTAATCACCTTAACCAAGCTCACACACGGGAGCAACCCTCCACCGTTGTGACGCTTAACAAAGTCCACCCACGAGAGTCATCCTCTATCGTGGTGACGCCAATTTCCTCAATCGCTAGGGTACTTGGATGGAGTTTACGGTACAATCACAACCCCTCGACATCCAAGGCGACTCTACTTACGGTGCACCCAATCCTATTGCCGGCTAACTATATCCGATTCAAATACTTAGAAACCATTTCATCACTTGCCAATATACATCAATACCATCATCAATTCACTGTTTTAAACATTAAGCAAAGCCACTTATCATCATGCACCTCCATGCATCATAACCAAATTAATAACATGTCAAACCAAGGATCTCTTACCTTGAGCATCCTTCAATACATGGCTTTCAAAACCAGCATTAATCATGCTAAAACATGCGTTCAAAACAATAATTAAACATGCATTTCATAACTAATGCATCAAACCATAACTTAGCATATTCGAGGGAGTTTTTCCGAAAACTTACTCTTGAGCTTAGCTAAGTTGTTTAGACTTAAACTAAGCTCCCAAAACCTCCAAATAATCGTTTCAAAGCTGGAAAATCATCTCCACTCACCGATACACAAAACTATGCTAGCCGACAAGCCTCCCAATCGTCTGAAACCTCCAACGCCACCTCTATCGCTTCCGGATCATTCTCCCCTGTTTTTAACACATAACAACAGAGGATTAATGCATCACCATGCATTAAAATCACTAGCAATACAACCTAAACTCGCTGCTCTACACAAGAACCTCATTTCGGCTTCCAAAAATAACCGAAATCACCTCCAAACTCTTTCAAAGCAAAGCCCAGCCAAGATCTATCACTTCTAACCATTTCCAAACATCAATTAACATCAAAAACAACCCTAAATTCGTCTTTATACCTCTAGCTACAATAGAACACCAAAATCACCCCAAAAACCACCATTTTCACAAGCAAAAACTCAAGAATCACAACCTATTCGGGATTTAATTGATAAAACCTCTTTTCTAACATCATTTAACATCCAAAATACATTAGAAAACCATCTCAAAATAGATCCCAACCAATTACAACGAAAATCCCCAATATCTCTTCCAAAATCTTGAGTTTTAAGCCAAAATCTTGTTTCTAACATTAAAACCATTCATAAATCTTTAATAAATGATTGACAACTTGAGAATTTCAGTAAAGAACTGAGTATTTAGAGGAGAAGAACAATCTTACCTCTAAATGATGATTTCTCCTTGATTTTGGCAAAATTCCATGAAAATGCAATGTGAAAATCAAAAGGATTTGATGCAAGATTGATTAGGAACCAATAGATGATGGAAATCTCATCAATTAAAGTGAAGATCAATGTGAATTTTGCTGGAGAAAATGTGTTTGGATGATGGAATTTTGAGAGAAAAAAGGAATGAGAGAAAATTAGGAAAAGTAGTTATGAAAGTTAAAAAGTAGTTTTCACCTTCCTTTTATTTAATTAAAACATTAATTAAATCACCCAAAAGAAGGGAAAATCTGGAGAAAAACATTTTGGGTAAATTAGCTCCTTAAAGATTCAAAGTTTCAATCCTTTACAAAACAGTCACTACTAAACTTTGCAAAAATCGCAATTTGGTCACTACACCGAAATGTAGTATTTCCAAACCTTATTTTGTAAAATTGATTTCACCAATCACCTTTATATATTAAAAGAGGATTTTTAGATATTTTTCTATATTTTTAAAACATCCTGAACTAGGCTTTCCCTAAAACTCCCTTTTATATTCGAACCGTTTTCAGACTGGTCCGGTTCAAACCCTAAACTTTTAAGTCCAAATTTGGGGTGTTACAACTCTCCCCCTCTTAGGAAATTTCGTCCTCAAAATTTCAACTTGCGAAGAGTGCACGGTACCAAACCTCCCAAAGCAATACGCAAAGTATCACAAGAGACTTAACCACCACGGAAACATCCTCAACCCAGAACACAACGAAACCAACACATCCTCAAACCAAACTTACTCTATACCCAACTCCAACTCCACTACTCACGGTGCAAGACTTCTAACACACATGGTTACTAACCTCAGCTTATCTTTTCACACCTTCAACTGTGCAGGACCCTCAACAACCCGAAGAACTTATTAAACCTTCACAGCATACTCCGCCTCACCTCATAACTCCTTCAACAAACTCACACACACGGTGAAACCAACCCATCTATTTTTCAGCCACCATGTAACCCACAACCTTCACTGCTTCTAAAACCCCTTGCAAACCGCTCAACTCCTTTCAAAGGTTACCACAACAAGCAAAAATTTCTTAGGCAACAACTACTTACCCAAACCTCTCAATGTATTGATAACATTCCCTCCAATCCGCCTCTATCACTACCACAACAACTCATCAAAACTACTCACGCAACACCCAATATCAACATCACGAGACTCCATCCTTAACTCAACAGTTGTTTCACTTACCCCATCTGTCTTAGGAAAGATTTACTTATACTCAACTAACAAACCACTTCTCACAAGTACCCGGCCAAACACCAATGGCTCTTGAACCTACATTGCCTTTCCACATCAAGCTTAAGCTATGACACTAATCTTACCGAGATGCCACTCACTCCATCCACAGGCAACATATGGAGACCAAGAAACCTCTACACATCCCAAGCCAAACCTCACCTAAAACTCTCAACATAACCTCCTTCCAACTTCCCTAAGGTTACTTCAAACCACCACCTATATAGCAAAACCCTCCCATTGCAACTATCGACGCAAGATACCTTCACACTCCGGAAACACATCCACTATACTACAACAATCACCCAACACAGAGAAAACTACAACACTTATCTATTATTCCAAACCACCTCAAACGATTCTAACTCCAAACGATCACCTCCTTATCACCACACCGCTAAACTCTTTAAGCACCTAAACACCTTCCTTCCGCCACCATGCTAGATCACACCCACTACTACTGACAACATGTCTACTATCTCCTACTACTTCTAGCATTCACCTAGCACCAAAACAACACTTTAAACCCACCAACCAACCTAATCCTACCACAACACTATCGGACCCAATTAGATATTAGCAAGTGTGAACGTTCGTATGTATGATCTCCAACATGCCCTATCAATGCTTGTGCATATGTATGCAAAACCTCTAATGTCATGTCACATGTATGCATGTACCAACATATATATATAATATAATCAAATGATTTTAATTGTGCATGTATGTCGGTTCACACTTACCAATAACATCCTCAGAATCCATCTAAGAACAACCTCTTACCTCATCTCCAACTTTTCCGGCCCCACCACTCTAACGATTGCTAACTACAAAATACTCCACTAGTACCCTCTTCACTCTAAAGTTGTTTCCAAAAACAACACTGGTTACCACCCAAACTTACTAGTTATAAGACTTTACTCACTACACAAAGAAATCTAAGCCGGAACCAAACAAAGATAACTAGGGCAAAGATTACTTAGAAAAAATTACCTGTAATCACCTCATCGCCCCGGAGTTCGAACAGACAAACTCCCTTCCCCGCAGAACCACTATTCTACGGTCGTACCGCCGCAACATCAACCAACACCTTAAGGTCATCACCGACTCCTTGCTGCAACGAACCCTGACTACCCCAAGCTAACTCCAGACAACTCCGTCTCACATGTCCAACGGACCCACAATTCCAACAAGATCCATCCGCCAAACCTCTCACACCTCCTTTCCTTTCTTACCACCACCGTACTCTGTCTCGGCCGCGCTCACGACCCTTCTAAGACCTTTTTTCATGCACCGAAGCTGATCTCACTACTTAAGGACAAACCCGTTTCACATGCTCCTTAGAACCACAGTTCCAACAAACTTCAACACGACGCCTTCTACAACGATCACACTTCGGCAAGTGAACTATCACCCCTTGGTTATACTGCACTAGACCAACATTAGCACCACCACCAGAATCTTGGTTCAGGCGAACCCTACCATCGCGTAACCTCTTACGCTGACCACCCTCAAGGTCAGTACTCACAGCTCTTTTGCCTGAACTTTTCTCACCAACACAGACTGAACCCACACTCCCACGTTGCTTAACCCCTGGAAACCTATCTCCAAGGTATCTTCTATTAAAGGCATACACAAAGAACTCACAATCTATATCACGGATATTCGTTGCCACCACTACAGATGTCCACCAAGCACAAGCATCCTCCAACATTAACAAGACAACACTTCCCAGCTTACAGGCGTTATCACACCCTTCCAAATCCAGAATCGAAATTATACAGGCTAACCAAGCCTCGAACGCCTCAGGTGTCGTACCATGATACTCCACGGCTCCCAAATCATGCAAACGCTGCTTTGACAAACTCTCATGTCTCACAGATGACAAATCCTTCATCATAGAACCAACCCTCTCATTCTGCCTTACCACCTCAACTCCAAGCACAGACGACTGAAACGAAACACCTCCACCAAAAGGTGAATTCCACCCCTTAACAACCTGCTCTAAAGCAACAACCATCGTACCCATTTGACATTCTCTCATCGATCTCATTGTGATATTATTAACAAAGCAACAATAACAAAGCAACAAAATGATCAGACCAGCTTCGAGCAAGGATTCAAGACTCTAACTCCAAACTAACACATAGCTATAATAATAAGGCAATGGGTATCCCGAGTTTTCCCTTTTTACATGACATAACAATCAATAAAAACATTGATATCACAAACATCGAGCATATCAATCAGCAAACTTCAATCATGCCCTCATCAAAACAACATTCACCCTCAACAGCATAATATCAACATATCATACACATCACATTTTCATTACTCAAAATCAATTTACAACATCAGCATACCACCAAAACATGCTCACACTAGCCCACAGAAGATTCATAACCAAAAAGCTTGATAAAAACATCAACAATTCACTCAAAGTCATATTTTCCCACCAACATTCAACCACACATTAGATTAAACATCCAACACTTACCATAACAACTTACCACAAACTTACCGTTGCCCCAAAAGTTTGCAAATTAACTCTGATACCAACAAATGTAACCCCCTCAGCCCGGCCTAGGCGTTAGACCCGAACTACGAAGATCACACGGGAAAAACCAAAGTCAACCCGAAAGTCAACCTTGATTAATGACCCTTTTTTCTTTTATCTTTTCTAGATGTGTATTAAGCCTATGTGAATGCTCAAGAACCTTGGAAGAGAAAAGCACAGCGATCGGAAAACGTTTAAGGACTCAATAGCAAGAAATACGCATTTAGGGACCAAAATGTAAATTTTGGAAAATATAAGGACTTTGTAGATTTTAACTTTACTGAACCTTAATTAATCATATTACAAGCCTCTCTGCCAAATTTCAACTTAAAAAGACATCTCAAGCTCAAGCAATTGCCTTTACAAAATTCAGGACTAAAATGTAAAGCATGCAGACTTCAGAGCAATTCAAATATGTGTCCAACGGTCACCCGTTTCGAAACAACTAAGGGTGTTTCGAAACACCAGGTCAAAACGCCCACCTGTTTCGAAACTGGTTCCGAAACAGGGCATTCCAGTAGCCCAAAGTGTTTTAAAACACTTCTAGCCGTTCCGAAACACCCAGGCCATTTCAGGCACCCGTTTCGAAACAGCTAAGGGTGTTTCGATACACCCTGCCCGGAAACAGCAAAAATTTCTGGTTTTTCACATCAAATCACCATCAAACACACTTTAAATCATTCCACAACAAATCAACAACATGCCAAGCATTATAACTACCAAATTGCATTAAAAAACTAGATACAAATCAAGCATTAGGCACACCAACTCATTTATCACATTCAACACAAGATCTTACTTTTAAACAAAGAGCGTAGCATATCAACATATGAAGAAGAAGATTCAAATATTGCAAAGCGGTCCTCAACAAGTATCAAACCATGAACGGAACATGCTCAAGATGAACAAACTCATTACACATCAACGTAAAAGACTCTCCCCCCATTGCCTTTATTATCTATAGCTATAAACCAAAACATACTTCTCAAGTGGAGCTCTTCTTGAATCCCTTGCTTCTTGCTGTCCCAACTTCAAATATCTGCATTGATGGACAAAAAGGAGCGTAAGCACATAATGCTTAGTGAGGAATGCTCAAAACCAAAACACTATCAATGCAGCGGATCATAAAACCATCTTAAAATGTAATCACAACTCAAAAACCCAAAGTATTGATTGGAAATCTCCTTTGAAAAACCATTGCTTTAAAATATGCATTGCTCAACAAGAAAATCAACATTTAACTTTGAAACACCAAACAACTCACCCCAAACAACATCTTTGCAATTACTACCATTTAAACCTTTCAATGCACAATCACTTCATGCAAAGTTTAAACTAATTTCCTTGGAAACCACTTCCACTTCACACTATACTCTTCTCATGCTTGATGATCATTTCAAAGAAAAATCCCTTTTGGAAACCATATGTTCCTTCTATCTATCTCATGCATTCAACAAATGCAAAACTCATGGCAAAGCCATACATGCTTGATACTCAAAAGCATTTCACAAAATTATTATCTCGTATGCATTTCTCATTACATTCAACATCTCAAGCATTGGTACATGTGACACATTTCATTCTCATATATTGGCATTTTTAGAAATTACTTTCAACAAAACTTTTAAACCACAAGCTCATCACTGTCTCATGCTACCTTGCAACATTTTCAAGCATCTCACGCTTCGTTACAATCAAGTACATTATATTGGCTTCAAGTGATAGTTCATAACCAATTCGACACAAGACACAATCGGATACGCGGATTACAAGCGTTGTCCCACACGCTTCATACACACTACCGGCGTTACAAGGTGGAGTTTATCCGTACAATCACAACCCCTCAACACCCGTGATGGAGTTTAACGGTACAATCACAACCCCTCAACATCACTCGTCGATAGTTGTATAACCCACTAGCGAGAGCCGGGACACAACACAAGGCTTACACATGGGAGCTACCTCAACCATTGTAATCACCTTAACCAAGCTCACACACGGGAGCAACCCTCCACCGTTGTGACGCTTAACAAAGTTCACCCACGAGAGCCATCCTCCATTGTGGTACAATCATAACCCCTCGACATCCAAGGCGACTCTACTTACGGTGCACCCAATCCTATAGCCGGCTAACTATATCCGATTCAAATACTTAGAAACCATTTCATCACTTGCCAATATACATCAATACCATCATCAATTCACTATTTTAAACATTAAGCAAAGCCATTTATCATCATGCACCTCTATGCATCATAACCAAATTAATAACATGTCAAACCAAGAATCTCTTACCTTGAGCATCCTTCAATACATGGCTTTCAAAACCAGCATTAATCATGCTAAAACATGCTTTCAAAACAATAATTAAACATACATTTCATAACTAATGCATCAAACCATAACTTAGCACATCCGAGGGAGTTTTTCCGAAAACTTAATCTTGAGCTTAGATAAGTTGTTTAGACTTAAACTAAGCTCCCAAAACCTCCAAATAATCGTTTCAAAGCTGGAAAATCATCTCCACTCACCGATACACAAAACTATGCTAGCCGACAAGCCTCCCAATCGTCTGAAACCTCCAACGCCACCTCTATCGCTTCCGGATCATTCTACCCTATTTTTAACACATACCAACAGAGGATTAATGCATCACCATGCATTAAAATCACCAGCAATACAACCTAAACTCGCTGCTCTACACAAGTACCTCATTTCGGCTTCCAAAAACAACCGAAATCACCTCCAAACTCTTTCAAAGCAAAGCCCAGCCAAGATCTATCACTTCTAACCATTTCCAAACATCAATTAACATCAAAAACAACCCTAAACTCGTCCTTATACCTCCAGCTACAACAAAACACCAAAATTACCCCAAAAACCACCATTTTCACAAGCAAAAACTCAAGAATCACAACCTATTCGGGATTTGATTGATAAAACCTCTTTTCTAACATCACTTAACATCCAAAATACATTAGAAAACCATCTCAAAATAGAGCCCAACCAATTACAATGAAAATCCCCAAGATCTCTTCCAAAATCTTGAGTTTTAAGCCAAAATCTTGTTTCTAACATTAAAACCATTCATAAATCTTTAATAAAGGATTGACAACTTGGGAATTTCAGTAAAGAATTGAGTATTTAGAGGAGAAGTACAATTTTACCTCTAAATGATGATTTCTCCTTGATTTGGGCAAAATTCCATAAAAATGCAATGTGAAAATCAAAAGGATTTGATGCAAGATTGATTAGGAACCAATAGATGATGGAAATCTCATCAATTGAAGTGAAGATCAATGTGAATTTTGCTGGAGAAAATGTGTTTGGATGATGGGATTTTGAGAGAAAAAAGGAATGAGAGAAAATTAGGAAAAGTAGTTATGAAAGTTAAAAAGTAGTTTTCATCTTCCTTTTATTTAATTAAAACATTAATTAAATCACCCAAATTAAGGAAAAATCTGGAGAAAAACATTTTGGGTAAATTAGCTCCTTAAATATTCAAAGTTTCAATCCTTTACAGAACAGTCACCACTAAACTTTGCAAAAATCGCAATTTGGTCACTACACCGAAATGTAGTATTTACAAACCTTATTTTGTAAAATTGATTTCACCATTCACCTTTATATATTAAAAGAGGATTTTTAGATATTTTTCTATATTTTTAAAACATCCTGAACTAGGCTTTCCCTAAAACTCCCTTTTATATTCGAACCATTTTCAGACCGGTCCGGTTCAAACCCTAAACTTCTAAGCCTAAATTTGGGGTGTTACATCACTCGTCTAGCAACATAGTTTCCGGTGGAATCTCACATCACCGTACTCACATGGCGGAATCTCTCATCGCCACAAAGCTTGGGTATTTCACCAAGTCCTACCCGATGGAATGCCCATCATCGGTTCTCTCCCTTTGGCTTAACCAAAGAGCACGTACGAATTTTTGGTTTATAGTGCACTCTCATCCTATTGATCGATCAATTATATCCGGTAAATATCTCAACATCTATGCCAATATATTATGTTAAAACATCATCTCACCTACTGTTTTTCATGCAACAAATCTCACCATTCTCATCTCATTTCAAAACCATAACATTTGCTATGCTTCAACATAAAAGCCCAAATCTCAAATATGCAACATGTTACTTTATGAAATCATTTCAAGCATCATCTCATGTTATAATTCATGCATAAAAACAGTAGGAATTTATCAATCTAAAACCATGAGCATATAAAAGCATTTAAGGGCAATCACCACATTCTAGAGAGCAATCTAGCCAATACTTACTTCCGGACTTAGGAAGGTGTTTCAAACCTTTCCTAAATCCCCAAACCTTGATTCTTTGTCCCTTAAGGACTTCTAAAACCAAACGCACTCACCGATTACGTTTCGCTAGCTTGCCGAAACGCTATCTAAGCTTCCGGATCAACTCCAAAAGTGTCCGAAGATGTCTCCCCTGTTTTAAACACATAAGATCAGAGGATTAATGCATCATCATGCATTGAAATCATCAGCCACACACCTAAACTCGCTGCTCTACACAAAAACCACAATTCGGCTACCAAACACTACCGAAATCACCTCCAAACTCTTCCAAAATCAAACCCAGCCAAGATCCATCACTTCTAATCATTTCTAAACACCAATTATCATCAAAAACCAACACAATCACGTCCTTATACCTCCAGCTATAGCAGAACACCAAAATCACCCAAAAACCACCTTTTAACAAGCAAAAACTTAGGAAAAACAACTTATTCGGGATTGGATTGATAAAACCTCATTTCTAACATCATTTAACATCCAAAATACAATAGAAAACTATCTCAAAACAGAGCTCAATCAATCACCACGAAAATCTTCAAGATCTCTTCCAAAATCTTGAGTTTTAAGCCAATTTCTTGTTTCTAACATTAAAACCACTTAAAAATCATTAATAAAGGACTGAAAACTTGGGAATTTCAGTAAAGAACTGATCATTAGAGGAGAAGGACGAAGCTTACCTCTAATGGATGATTACTCCTTGATTTGGGCAAGTTTCCTTGAAAATTCAATGTAGAAATCAAGTGGATTTGTTGAAGGATTAATTACGAATCAATGAGTGATGGAAATCTCATCAAATGAAGTGAAAATCAAAGTAAATTTGTTGGAGAAAAAGTGTTTGGTTGATAGGATTTTGAGAGAAAATGAAATGAGAGAAAATTAGAGAAAAGTGGTTATTAAAAGTCAAAGGTAGTTTCCACCTTTATTTTATTTAATTAAATCATTAATTAAATCACCAAAATTAAGGAAAAATCTGATGAAAACATTTTTGGTAAAATTAGCTCCTTAAAGATTCATAGTTCCAATTCTTTACAAAACAGTCACTACTAAACTTTGCAAAAGCTGTGATTTGGTCACTACACCGAAATGTAGTATTTCCAAACCTTATTTTGTAAAATTGACTTCACCATTCTCTTATATATATTAAATGAGGATTTTTAGCTATTTTTCTATATTTTTAAAACATCCCGAACTAGGTGCTCCCTAAAACCCCCTTTTAGATTCGAACCGTTTTCCAGACCGATCCGGTTCAGACTCTAAACATCTATGCCCAAATTTGGGGTGTTACAATAGATAGAGGAGGGGGTAACTCATTACGAGGAATCACACCATCCTCAACATTTTGGTCATTTTAAGCATTACTTGCGCTAGCACGCGTCTCACGTCGAGGACCCATACTTACAATGTCATAAACCATACATCACAACACAAAATAAATTAGGCTAGTATTCGGTGAAAAATCCAAGACAACCTTTAAAAATCATTTCAAAACCATATTAATATGCAATATGTTCCTGCTTATACCCCAACCATAACAAATATCATTATCAACACCTAGATACATATATGCAATCAACAAAATCTTAATTAAACAATTAACGACAACACCCAACAATCGCAAACCTAACTATGATAACACCAAATGTAACCCCCTTGACCCAGTCTAGACGTTCGACCAAACTGAGTGAGCTACAGTGGGTTTGTCGAAGAAAACCCGAAACGATTACACAAGAAATGGGTCCATTTTTTTCTTTTCTAGATACATCATATTAACCTATGGTGAGCATACTGGCAGCGGATGAAATCTCAAAAGAAACGGACACCGAAGAGACTCCTAATTGCATACGGATACATTTTAGGGACTAAAACATAAATCTAGAAAACTATTAGGACTTAGATAAAGTTTAGATTACCAATCCTTAATTTGTCAGATTACATGCTTGCTCGTCAAATTTTAGTTCAAAACGATCATCCAAACTCAACCAATTGCATTCGTAAGATCTATGGACCAAAATGAGAGAATCAAAAGCTTCAAACGACAATTAAATGAATTAACTCAAGCTGGTATCGATACTTAGGAAACTGTACCGATACCTGGATTTGTATAGAGAAGGTCGTACTGGTACAGCTTGGGGCGTTTCGATACATAGGCTCGAAATGACAAAATTTAGATTTCGGAAGCTAAAAATTGTACCGATTCACTATCTCGTGTATCGATACCCCTTTAATTTCCCAAAGCCCGTATCGAAAGGACCCTCTGCCTACTGATCTTTGAGCCCAATTTATTCTTATATGTACTGATATAGGGCTCCGTGTATCGGTACGCCTGGGCCTACAATGTCTAATTTTGTTGGTTTTTCAATCAAAAGGATCCTTAATCACACATCAATCAATCCCAAACTAATACGTCAATAAACCAAGCATCAAACAAGCCAAAAGCTCACAGAAGCATGAATAGCTAGAGGCAAATCATACAAGAACACAACACTAGAAGCATGCTTCCTATTTTCATCCAACTCAAAGTCCAAAAAAGAATTTAGGATATATTTCAGCATATGCATCACATCAATAGACATAAATCATCAATTTTGGCATGCTTGAACCACAATATCTTAAGCATAGGCACATGCCCCCTATATGCACACTATGAAAACCATCAAGCATCAAACACGTATATGTTAGTCCAACATTCAAATCACAAAACCAACAACATATAAATCCGTCAACCACAACATATATTCTCCACAATACAACCAAAATACATGGTATAAACCTCCACAAAAATGGGGTACACATTGCCTTATTAACTGAAATAAAACTAGGTTTTCATACTCAATAAATGTCTTGCTCTTGGACCTTCCTTGTCGTAACAAGGTAGCCCTCAACTTTATTTCTCTGCATCAATGGGAAAAAGAGAGTGTAAGCAATCATGCTTAGTGACGATGCTCTTAAGTAAACCATTGATGTATTTCAAAAGCCATTTGAAAACCATAAATACCTTGATGTACAAAGCATGCTTAATCAAACCCAAAGCTTTTTCTCATTTGTTTCCACAACAAAACGTGCATAATAACCATATGCATTAAAACCATTTTACATATATCATAAATCACATAAATTGGCAATTATGGTGACCCTGAATAGTCTCACCTCTATCCACACTTTCGGATACATAGATTTTTCATGGTCGTACTCCCTCCACTAAATCTCATACCTTGCCTAGTTAAACCGCAAGATACCATCAACTTGAGCTACCTAGTTAAACTGCATACCCCAAGTGATAACCCAACAGTCTGAGTAGCCTAGTTAAACCGCTTTTCCTCAAGGATCGGGGCACGATCGATTTTAATATTATAGTGCACTTAATCCTATGTCTAGCCAACTATATCCGATAGTTTCTCATTATATCACATAGCCAATATATCATTTTTCAAATACATTTACTAACTATTTTCCAATGCATTTCACAAAAACCATCTCATATGCAAAACCACATTGCCAAAGGCAACTCCACATTCCTTAGGAATAATTCTCAATGCTCATAGGCATTCAAAACATTGTTAAATATTGCATATTAATCCAAAACCATGCATTTATAGTAAGTAATTCAAACCATGTTTAAAACCAAAACATGAAATCCACAAGCTCAATTCAAAGCCAATAACCAAGGTGAAAATAGCGAAACTTACGCTTGCGCTTAGTTAATCTTTTTAGGCCATAACTAAACCCCCATGATCCACCGATCAAACCTTTAAGGAGCTTTAACATGTTTATACACCCATTGATACGCCTCACTTTGCTCGCTGGCGCGAATAGAGCCTCTAGTAAGCAACGTACGCGTCTAGGAAACATTTCCTTGATCGTCCCTTGTTTTAACAACATAAAATCATAAGGAAAATGCATCATTATGCATTCTCCTTATTGCTAAACAAAGATCTCATGCATCCTTAACATAAACCTTCCAAAAATTAGATGATACTACCGAAAACAACATCAATCTTTGCTCTATCAATTCCCAACCTCAAACCAACGATTCTAACATTCAATCCTCATCAAAACATATCTACAAACACCTTCTAAACATCTTTATATCTCCAACAACTCAAAAACACATAAAGCATCCCCAAAAATCACTAAAACCCATCTAAAATTATCCAATCAAATCGTTTCAGGATTTCTTCTGTACATCTCATTTCAAAACATTAAAATACTTCCTCAATATGATTTAAACTCACCAAAATCATACCAAATCAGATTCAAAACAAAACCTTATCAATTCTTTAATAAAACCAACAGTAAACCATTAAATCTTGATTTAATCATCAAAACATCTCAAAATCAATTATAAAGAATCAAGGACTTGGGAGTTTCAATAAAGAACCTTTGATTAGAAGAGAGAAACAAAAATCACCTCTAAATGTAGACTTCTTCCTTAATTGGCTTGATTTGTTGAAATCACCAAAGTTAATGTAGAAGATTTGATGTAAAATCAAAGGAATCCATTGTTGAAAACAAAAGCAAGATGAAAAGATTGATTCCTCGGAATTATAGAGAAGAAGAAGATAGTTTGGTTGCTGAGAATTTGAGAGAAATGGTTTAGAGAAAAGTAGTTACGTAAGAAAATTCTTTTGGTTTATTAAACCCAATTAATTAAAACCAAATTAAATCCACCTTCTTTAATTATTTTAAAACCATTTTAAAATAGCCAAAATTAAGGAAAAGTCTGATAAAATCAAGTGGTTTAATAGCTCCCTAAGGATTCTAAGTTTTGACCATTTTTCGATTTAGTCACCAGAAACAATTTTCAAACTTTATATTTTAGTCACTGGGACCAAAATATCCACAAATCCAATTTCTTTTTATCAAATAGAGCTTACCAAAACCTTTACTATATTTATTAAAAAATTTCCATCATTTTCCCACAATTTTATCTGCGTCAAAACATTTGTTACGAATTAATCCCGAAAACTATCTCGAATCGACTAATCTGGTTCACCCGAACCGCCTAACCCAACTAACTAACATCTAAACCCAAATTTGAGGTGTTACATTACGAACATATTTCACTTTCTAAATTCAAAGGGAAACATTTAACTCGGCACTTAAAATGTTAAAAAACCAATTTAGGAGTAAAATATTTCATTCACCAACCGAAAATATTAACCAAAACTCGTGTCAATTGGTTGGTAACTTGTAACTGGAAAAACATGTGATCTCGTATATTGGCCGCATTTTAACCTATCGCACCGTAGACATAACCCTAAGTAGAAATTGTTAAAACAAAAGTGTTTACTAAAACACATTGTAGTGACTAAAAAATTCGAAGATGTGTTTTTCTCATTTTTATAAAAAATTAATCTTAGGGGAATTTTTTGAATGCTAGTGTTTTGAATAAAATATTGGAGTCGCCACCGATCATTTTAAAAAGGTAGACCGAACACCGGGAAAATAAAACTAGAATTTTAAAAAAGGGTTCGAGAGTCGGTTACGAGTGGGGAAGGATTAGCACCCCCACCGCGCCCAAAAATTGGTACCTAAAGGTTCGTATCGTATTTATTAAGGCAAATTTAAATTTGAATCTAACTTAATTAGTAATTCCTAAAATACACGGATGCATGTCCATACAAATCAACAACCTAATTTATAACCTGCGATACCAAAGGAGATGACGCCCAAAGACTCGGGACAACACTCCCACTAGAATATCGAGAACTTAAACAAGACTAATACAATAAATATGGCAATTAATTATGCATGAATAAAATATATACTAACATATATAATAAAAGGGGCATAAAAAATTTATAATAAGAAAGGCATGAATAAAAATAATATTCATTGATATAGCTCATAAAAAATTATTACAACAAAATAATAAAATATAAATATAATGATTGAATTTTATCCCACTAAAATGTCAGATGAAAAACTTCGACCGATCCTTTCTAAGATCTTCACGTCTTTTAATCATGACCTAAAAATAACTAAATTCGGCCACACAAAAAACACCCCAATCGAAAACTAAATCAAACCAACTAGGACCGGAACTCTCGAACTTTGTCAGCCACTCTCGCCTCCCCTAAAATAAAGGGCATGGCATGATTTTACCCAGATTTGGGTGTAAATTTCGGTGTGAATTGCTGCCCCCCCTACCCGGCTATTTATAGCCAAAGTGGGGGGTGTGGGATGACGTGGAGCCCCTTGCTCCACACATTTTTTTTTTTTTTGCTTTTTTACTCTCTTTTTTTACTTTTTTATTTATATTTTTTTACTTTTTTAATATATATTTTCTTTTCTTCATTTTTACATACTCCCTCCGTCCCACTTAAAATGTCTTTTTTGTGTTTTGAAATTGTCTCACTTAAAACGTCTCATTGAAAAAATCAACTACTTTTACAAGGTGCATTTTCCTTTCTATCCTTTTTTTAGTTTTCCAACAAAACAAAATTCAACTTTTCAAGGGTAAAATTGTCTTTTCATTTATTTTACATCACATCTCTTACACAAACTTTTTCTTCCTAAAACTGCGTGAAAAGTCAACAATGGACGTCTTAAATGGGACGGAGGGAGTATTTTTTTGTTTAATATATACTACTATATTATACAATCCGGATAAAAATGAGTGATTACAAACACTTATAAATAATCTAATTTATTAAGTACAAAGAGTGTGCCTACAATACTATGAGCTTGTGATTGAGATTAAAGCAAAATTTGTATAAAAAACACATCATTTTCTTCCCTCTTTCTTTTTTTTTCTTCCTCTCTTCTCTCATTTATTATTAACTATTTAAATCAGGGACGAAGTTAGAAATTAAAAGTTAAAGGAAACGAAAATAAAATATTACGATAAGATTTATAAAGAAAATAAAAAAAAAACAAGACTAAAAATGTCAATAGTAAAAATTTCTTTTGTTGGCTTCAAGTAAAAACAAGTTTATTTTCACTTACACGACATACCATTAAGGAAAGAACTATTTAATGATATCATAATAAATAAAATAAATTATAATTTAAATTTTAAAGAGGCTAAATTAAAAAATTGAATTATAAAAGTAAAAATATAGATCATAAAGGTGGGCCACATGGGCGAGGCCTCTGTTAACCTCCCTTGTGGCTATGCCTATGTTCCAAATTTACGCGAAATTCAATTCCAAGAAAATATGAAATCTTCAAACTGATAGAAAACGCAATTTAGATGTAGAAAACAAGAACATCCTCGCTAATAACTTGCGACTAGGAAAACGATAATTGGATAATTTTTCTACACTCACTTTAATCAACTCATGAGTCATGATTAGCAATGACAATAATCAGATTATTTCCTACCACCTCTAGGTAACGTGTACATAGTAAACGAATTAATGAAAAATAAATAAAGTGAAACATTCAACCTTAGAAAGAAAGACTCAATTACAAAATTTTATTTATTTATGTCTCCATATTTTTTAAAGCGTTAGAGTATATACCTTTTTATACTATAATTAAACAGAATACATAAGATTACTTTTCTAAATATTTTTTTTGACTTAAAAATAGTTTTTTAAATTAAACCCCTAATTTAAAGAAGAAGAAAAATGAATTTGGTTAGTTGTGTGGACTACTGTCTGAATCAAATGCGATCATCTTTAGTCATGCAAACTTATTTGGGCCTATGAAACACTTCTTTAGTAGTATTTGTTCATATTTTTTTCTTAACTTTTTAATAACACAATACACTTTGTAAATAAAATTGTTCGAATCAGGTCTCATAGGATGAACGTCATCCTCTTTTCCATTGGGATCACGTGTTGGGTTCAATTGATTTTTTTTTTTGCTTAAGATTGTAAGAAGGCCTTAAACTTTTGGGAAAAAAATCAATTAAGTCTCTGAACTTTTGTTGCACATAATTAATCTCGTGAAACAAGAAATCTAATCAATTAAGCCCTTAAACCAAAAAGTTAAATCTTTTAACTAATTTTGACCATTAAATCTTGACAGTTTTTTTAATTTCTTGGTGTAGTGTGTCGTGTTACACTATTTTCACTTGACATTTTCAAAAATAATTATTTTATTTAAAAATTCTTTAAAAATTCTAAAAGATTTTAAAAACTTATAAAAAAATTTAAAAAATAGTTTTTGAAAAAAATATGTAAATGCAACATGATAGAACTGTAGTGTATCATGTGCCAGTAATATCTAAAGAAAAACTGTCAAGATTTAATATTCAAAATTTGTCAAAGGGATTAATTGATTAAATTTCTTGGTTCAAGGGCTAAATTAATTAAATTCTTTGGTTCAAGGGTTAAATTAATTAAATTTTTTGGTTCAGGTGCTTAATTGGGTGTAAAAAAAATTAAAGACTTAATTAATTTTTAAAAATAGTTCAAAGAGTTTTTGCACCATAAAGCCTTTTATTTATAAATAAAGTGAGACAGCGGCTGCGAAGGGGCTTGAGACCTCAGAAGCTAAAAAAGATGAGGCAGCGGCTGGTAGTGCTACTGCCCCTATTAATGTCGACGTGATCAAAGGCAAGGGTGTGGTAGTCGAAACTGCCAGTTGCGAAGGGGTGTTGTCCCAACAGCAGGTCACGGATCAGGGAACTAGTCATGCTATGTTAGACGATTCGATCGTGGGTTCTGGCGGTGCTAAGGGAGAATCGCTTGTTCCGGCTAGTAAGGAAGCAGCGTCGTGGAGTGTTGCTCCCACGATTCCAGGGGCTGTGCCCACCGTGGTCGAAGTCAATGATGGCAAGGCGGGTACTAGCCATAGAGCGGTCTCTATTCTTGATGATGGCCGTAAGGTTCATGCATCGCAGAAGAATCCTAAAGTTAAGGTGCAGGGTGTTCAAAAGAGTAGTAAAGGTTTAACTAAGCCGTAGGCGCGAGGAAGAAAGAAGACGGATAGGCTGTTGACTATGCCTCTGCTTTCTGACTGGGTTAACTCGGCGACGTCGCGATTGGATGCTCTTGCATCGACGGGGAATACTACTGGCCCCACGCTGGTTGCTGATTTGGCGGATGGTCATCGGTTTTCACAGGACATACAAAGTGGCCATGCGACTAGTGAGGCTCTTGCTTTGGAGGCTGTTGGCGAAGGGAAAATAGCCAACCATGCTCCTGCCAATCCTATGTTGGTTGATTGAGGTGTTGCTTTCTATCTCTTTGTTTATGATGATTAATATATTAATTTGGAATATTCAAGGAGCGGCAAGCTCCTCTTTTCGTGACCAGCTTCGCAGGATTCGGGCTTCTTCCAAGCCGTCGATTGTTGCTTTATTGGAAACTAGAATTAGTGGTCAACGTGCTGATAGCATTGTTAGTCGGTTGGGGTTTCAGTTCTCGTTTCGGGTTGAGGCTCAGGGTTTTAGTGGTGGTATCTGGTTACTCTGGAATAGTGATGTGAAGGTGCAGGCTCTTGCTATTTCCAATCAGTTTATCCACGTTAAGCTTCAGGGATCCATGTTCTTGAGTCCTGTGTTTTTTACTGTTGTTTATGCCAGCCCGCATATTCAGTATAGGCGCTTCTTATGGGATCGCCTTGAATCTATTAATCCTGGTAATGATCACCCGTGGCTGTTAGGGGGTGATTTTAATGCAATTTTACACTTAGATGATCGTCGTGGTGGACAGGCGCATCGGCATTGTGTTAGTAAGGATTTTCAACGCTTTGTCTTTACTAATGCCCTTCAGGAGATTGATTTTAAAGGCCCGCGCTTTACTTGGGCTCGTGGTGACTTATATGAACGTCTTGATCGCTGTCTGGCTAATCTGGCTTGGCTTGATTCCTTTCCGAACTCTCTGGTTATGCATTTAGACAGGATTGGTTCGGACCATCGCCCCCTTCTCCTGTGTACGGAACAGATCGTGCCTGTTTTGGATGATAGGCCTTTCCGTTTCTTATCGGCCTGGCAAGATTTTGATGATTTTATTCCTTTGCTGCAAAATTCTTGGAGTGCTAATTTGTCTTTGAATGAGAACATTAAAAATCTTAAAGGGAATTTATCCCAATGGCACTCCCGAAGGTTTGGCGACTTGGGGAAACGGAAGAAGCGCATTATCGCGCGGTTACGCGGTATTGATAGAGCTCTGGGCGTTAGACACTCGGCATCACTGTACGAGCTTGAGAAATCTCTGAAAGCTGAATTAGATGATATTTTGGCTGTCGAGGAAAGTATGTGGCGCCAGAAAGCGAGATGTTACTGGGTTAGTGATGGGGACCGTAATACCAAATATTATCATGCAATTGCGAATGGAAGACGGAAGCGTAACTCTATTTTGTGCCTTAAAGATGATAGTGGCACATGGGTTTCGAATCCGGAGACTTTAAAGCATTTAGCGGTGGATTTCTTTACTAATTTGTTCACATCGGATGGGTCTAATGGATATTCTTTTAACTGTCGTAACTGTTTTCATAGCCTTGATCAGCAGGATAAAGTGGCGCTGGATATGGCTGTCTCTCGTGAGGAAATTCGCAGTGCTCTGTTTCAGATGAATCCATCCAAAGCTCCTGGTGTAGATAGGTTTCACGCTTCTTTCTACCAACGGCATTGGGATGTTGTGGGTGATGTTATCTGTCATACCATTTAGCGTATCTGTTCGACTGGTGTGGTTGATCCGGACCTGAATAGAACCCTCCTTGTTCTCATCCCGAAAATCGATAGTCCTGAGTTGATTACACATTTCAGACCGATTGGCTTATGTACCGTGGTTTATAAGATTCTTAGTAAAGTTGTGGTTAACAGATTAAAGCCTTTCCTTCCTGGTTGGATCTCGGAGAACCAGACTAGTTTCGTACCTGGGCGTTCTATTACGGATAATGTGCTTATTGCCCAGGAAGTTATTCATTCCATGCGCGGCAAAAAGGGGAAAAGGGTTGGTTTGCCGTTAAAGTTGATCTTGAAAAGGCTTATGACCGTCTGGAGTGGTCGTTCATCGATGATACTCTTGCAGAAATTGGTCTCCCTTCTCACTTGCGTTCGCTTATCATGAGTTGCGTTACTACCGTATCTACTCAGATTCTTTGGAATGGGAGCCCGACGGCGGGCTTTCAACCTTCTAGGGGAATACGGCAGGGTGATCCTTTGTCACCCTATTTGTTCATTTTGTGTATGGAGCGGCTAGCTCACTCCATTCAGCGCGAGGTGGATTCGGGGAGTTGGAAGGCTTTCACTTTCAAGCGTGCAGGTCCGTCTGTTTCTCATCTCTTCTTCGCAGACGATTTAGTTTTGTTTGCAGAGGCTTCTTTGGAGCAATTTGATGTCATTAGCCGGGTTCTCCGTGATTTCTGTGATTGCTCGGGGCATAAAGTTAGTATCTCGAAAACCAATATTTATTTCTCGCCGAATATCCACGCTGCTCTTAAGGAGGATATCAGTGATGCTTTTGGTTTCCGATGTGTCTCTGATCTTGGTAGATATTTGGGAGTACCGCTTATACATGGTCGCATAACTAAAGACACATATGGTTATTTGATTCAGAGGGTAGCTGATAGGTTGACTGGGTGGCAGGCCCGTTTACTTTCTTTTGCTGGCCGTATTGTTTTGGCCAAATCCATGCTTGCCGCTATTCCTATGTATGTTATGCAGTCGACTCGCTTACCTAACCAGGTTTGTAACGAGATTGAACGGCTGATCAGAAACTTTGTCTGGGGTCATTCTGGAGATGCTAGAAGGACTCATATTGTTAACTGGGATATGGCTTGCTCTCCTTTATCTGCAGGCGGGTTGGGGCTTAAACGCTTGGATTGCCAAAATGAGGCGTTCTTGTTGAAATTGGGGTTTACGTTGATATCGGAGCCTCATCACCTTTGGGTTCGCATCATGCGCTATAAGTATGGCATTAGTGATATGGTTCCGGATACGTTACCAAGAATGAAGGGCTCGCGGCTTTGGATGGGTATACGCTTTATATGGTCCGATCTTTGTCGCCATGTTGTTTGGAACGTGGACGATGGTCAACGTATCGGTTTTTGGAGCGATGCTTGGGTTGATACCTTCGGTCCGCTTAACCGCTATGTGGATCCGGAACATGCTGTAGCCACCAGTGACATATCTGTTAGGGAAATGGTGACGAGTAATGGCGAATGGAAGTGGAATGAGCTGATCGATGTTCTCCCTTCAGACGTTCTTCATGGAATAGCGGCTGTCAAGCCACCGATGCAGACGGAATTAACTGATTGTTCGGGCTGGGCACTTGAGAATTCCAGGAAGTTTACAGTGCGTTCTGCTTATACGGTGCGCGCTGCTTCGAGTAATAGTGTTACGGATCCGGTTTGGATGGTTGTTGCTAAGTATCGCGGCCTGCCGAGAGTAAGAACTTTCCTGTGGCAAGTATGTCATGGTCGTGTTATGACGAATGCGGAACGCGTTCGCAGACATATTGCTAATGATGCTAGTTGCGTCCTATGTGGGGTTGTAGTTGAAGATCTTTCTCATGTTCTTCGTGAATGTTTACTGATCAAGAATACCTGGCTGCAGATTATCAGACCTGATAGGATTTCAGATTTCTTTGCATCTCCTATTAAATCTTGGATACATGCCAATCTGTGTGATGCGAAGCGATATGCTCGATGTCCGGGGGATTGGGATTTGCTGTTCGGGGCACTGATTTGGTTGGCTTGGAAGCGACGGTGTGCGGCTGTTTTTGGTACTGATTTTAGCGCCCATGAAACCTTGCTGCATCATGCTCGAAGGATGTGCGCGGAGTTGCTGCTGGCGAATAATCAGCGTGATCGGCGTATGGCTGCAGCTTTGGTACCGCGCGCTGCTGTGCCGTGGAGTAAGCCACCACAAGGCTGGATTAAACTTAACGTTGATGGAGCTAGGAGTACGTCTTCTGGTCGTGCCTCATGTGGTGGCGTAGGGCGAAATGCCGATGGTCTTTGGTGTTTCGGCTTTTCCAAGAGAATTGGTATATGTTCTGCGTTTGATGCCGAGTTATGGGCTGTTTACGAGGGTCTTGCGACGGCGTGGTCGCTTGGGTACACAAAGATTATAATTGAGATGGATAGTAGGGAGGTGTTTGATGGCTTGATGACTCGTGAGCCTTGGCGTTTTGCGTCTAGTCTCCGTGCTCACCTTTCGGAGATGCTTTCGAGACCTTGGGACCTTCGTTTCTCTTGGGTGCGTCGTGAGACAAATGGGATTGCGGATTGTCTCGCGAAATTGGCAGTGGATCTTGAATTTGATTACCATAGGTTTTTGGAACCTCCCCTGGCTATCCGTGAGTTGTTGCACAAGGAGGCTTTGCCGTATGGCAATTTGGAGGGTATTGGCTGATCCAGTTTTGTCTTGAAGATGGCCTGTGCTGGTGTTATTTCTACTTTACTAGTGCAGGAGTGAGGTTTGGCGTCTTGTGTGCTTATGGTTGTTGCTGGGCAGTGATGGGCGAGGCGATGCGCATTGCCGGTGGTTGTTGCGTTTGGGCTCTAGCAGTGGTGTTTTTGCTACAGCAGAGATAGTTAGCTGTAGTGGTGGTGTTCGTTTGTTGTTGGGTTGCATCCCAGTTAGTTGTGTAATTCCGTGTTTCGGACTGATCGTCTTGATTCATTTGTTTATTCTCGCCCTACTTCACGTACTCTTTTTCCTCCATTAGGATTAGGGAGGTTTTTTAACGAGGCGTGTGGTAGGTGCGTTTCCCATTCAATTCAAAAAAAAATAGCTTTAAGGGCAAAAGTGAACAAAAACAATTGTATATACCAAAGTTAAAAAAGGATATATGTATATAACAGTTTGGCACACAGATTATATAAAAAACAATTTTATACAATTATAGAATTAAAATTTAAATTCCTAAATTCTGAAGTTTAAACTCAAAATATTGGAAATAGTGGGTCAACAAACGGGTTCATGTAGATGCAGAATATGCTAATGGCATCAAGTTTAGCTTGTCGGCAGGGTTTTTGCGTGTTTATAACTCGGCTGCTGATGGCAACATTCGATCAAGGATAAACTACAACACATGTGATTCAATTATAGGTAAAGTTATATTTGGATCACTCAATTATAGGTAAGGTTATATTTAGGTCACTCAATTATGGGCAAGGTTACATTTGAGTGACCTAATTATTAAAGGTTACATTTAGATAACTCAATTATGGGTAAGGTTATATTTGGGGTCACCCTTCATATTTAAAAAAAGTATATCAATTTATATATTAGATTAATTAATGATTTCGAATGAAGTACTCTAATGTTAACGAGGATATACACGTAATTTGGAAGAAAAAATGACTAAAGTAATGTACTTTTTTAAATATGAAGGGTGACTCAAGCGTAATTTTACCCGTAATTGAGCGACCCAAATGTAACCTTTAATAATTGGGTGACCCAAATGTAACTTTTAATAATAGGGTGCCCCAAATTTAACCATACCTATAATTGAGTAACCTTCGTTGTAGTTTACCCTTCGATCAATCGGCGGTGAAAATGTATATAAGTTAGATCTATTTTCCGACATCAAACACAAGGCATTAAATAATAGATAAATTACACTGGTGACCACTAAATTATGAGGTCGATCCTATTTTGACCATCGAACTATGAATTTTTATGATCAGACCATTCAATTTTTTTAAAAGGTACCAGCTGAGCTTTTTATTAAGGACAAAATAATAAACAAAATACAAATGTCTGAAAAAGTCAAAGCCAACAAAAAAAAGAAATGACATAAAAGCAAAACAAGAAAGCAAATGGAAAGAAAATCAGCAAAGAACACGAAAGAGAAGGTAAAAGCTCAGATGATCCAAATTTTCTTGATTAATCACCATGAAAATCTTGTTAGAGCTCGAATCAAGTAGAAGGTAGGGTTTAAGCAGCAAATCCCTGAAGAAAAAAGGTGAGTACTTTTACGGAGGATCAACCCACCGTCGATCAGCATCCGCCGCTAAGAGGACTGATGTTGGGGCCTCCTCTAACCAGAAGCCATCTACAGTCGCCGATCTCTCCTCTTGAGCCATTGCATGTGCAGTTGCATTACCTTGTCGGCCAGTGAATACGAACCGACAACTTCGAAATCTTCTCGAGTAGAACTTGGCGTGACAGTTAAAATAAATTTGTATAATTAAACATTTAATCCTCATTACTTACACATTTTATTAATCTGGTCTTAGTTTTAATATAAAATAATAAATTAATCATTCAATTAGGTTGTGACACGTGCCAACATTTGATTGGAGGAAGAAAATAAAATCAAAGTATTTAGTCCAAACAAAATTCAAACCCACGTATAGGTAGGGAAAGTTTGGCACCCTTACTACTAAGCCAATTATGAATGTTGAGAATAAAACAAAGAAAAAAATGTAACCTTTCATTTCTCTGCAACTATAATTATTTTTTAAAGTAAAATGATATGAATCAACACTCAACAGTGATGAAACCACCAAAATAACAAATCAACATACCAAACTAACAAGTACATGTGAAGGATTAATGAAAGGAGTGTAAAGGGTTTACCCAACAACTTTTTTTTTTTTTTTTGAACTTTTATAACATCTTTGGAGCACCCCCAAGCTGCAAAATCCCATTAAAAACATGGTGGTGTAATGTACCCGTAATCACGGCATATATAGGCTAGCATAGAAAATTTGGGTGCAGTCGAAACAGTAATAGTGGGAAGAAAGGATGGACTTAGAGGGGCTGTAGGGGGCAGTCACTCCCTTAAAATTTCAAATTCCTATATGATTTAAAAAATAATTTTTTATGTATTTTCTATGAAAAATCTATTTTTTTCCTCCTAAAATTTTATAAGTTTGCTCCCTTAAAGTTCTATGTCTGTCCCTGAATTGAAAAGACAAGAAGTAAGCAAGATGATTGCAGTTGCAGAGAAATGAAAGGCTATATTTTTTCATTGTTTTATTCTCATCATTCATAATTTACATTTTAACTTGTTAAATATGGGTACACTCTTGCCTTACCAGATACTTTAGTTTTATTTTCACAACCTTATTCAATAATTAATTTATTGATTTATATTAAATTGGGATCAAATTGATATAATGTGTAAGTAATAAGAATTAAATGTAAATACACAAATTTATGTTCACTACCACATTAATCTTTTTGTTAGAGGTTAATAGTGAGTGTTCAAAAAAAATTGACTTGGTTGCAAATTACCGGATATTTTCTTTTTTTTTTTAAATTCCAGCCTAGCCTGACCCGTTAATTTTTATGGGTTCACGGGTCGAGTATTGGCCACAATATTAATCTTAAGGCATAAAATGCCCCAACATTTGACTGAATAGTCATCGTGACCTCTATTCTTTTCTTTTTTTTGGAGCAATTCAACCCTCAATGTTTCATTTTGGGTTAAGATGGCCCATCTACGGATGAAAATTGTAAGTAAGCTGACGATAAATGGCTTGAAATTACATGACAAACATATATGGTAGTGCATGTTGACATGATAGTATCATGTAGACAAATGTGTTGACTAAAAAAGCGTTACACCGGTCAAAAATAATTTTATAAAATATAAAAATATTTTTTCTACTGACTTATCATTCTGTCAAGTCATTTCAAATTGTTTACCATCAGTTTTCTATCAATTTTCATCAGTAGAGGGGTTATTTTAACCCAAAATGAAACATTGAGGGTTGAATTGCTCCAAAAAATAGAATAGGAGCCAAGTGACTATTCAGTCAAATGGTGGAGGTATTTTTAACTTTATGCCTAATCTTAAATGGATATCCGATTATCTGGTTCCCTATTTTTTCTTATGTTTTAATATAATTATTATTTAGACAAAACACCCTTGTATTTATGGTAAATTATAAAAATCATCACTAAACTTTCTTATGACCTATTTTGGTCACTAAACTTTTAAACGATCAATTTACTCACTAAACTTTATGCATTGACATATTTTGGTCACTCAATATTATTTTATTAATATTTTAGTATGACCTGACATATTTTATTATTATTAAATATAGAAAATAATTTAAAATAAAAATAAATTACTCAATATTCCTTATCGTTGAAGAACCTATTTTTTCTTTACCCTTTCACTTTGTTATTGTAGGCAGCCTGTAACACCCCAAAATCCGGTCTAGTCAGAATTGGGTTCCGGTGATCGAAAATCTCACATCGATAAGGTTTAAATATTATACTGGCTTGTTAATAATTCGATATTGGGCTCTAATTAAGTCAATTTATTGAACATAGACTTTATTGAATAGTATCGAAATCGTTTAGTGGCTAAATTGAGGAAATGGCAAGATTGAGGACAAAATTATGGCATAGTAGGAGTTGAGGGACTAATATTGCAATTAGCCCCTATTTCATTAAAATTCCCATACGTGGGAATGTCTGGATAGCCAAATTGAAGTCTCACCGAGACTTAGGAAAGCAAGCAAGCACCTCCCAATTCTCTATCTTCATCATCTTCCTCCAAGCTAGCACCTCCATTGGAGAGCAAGCTTTAGCTTAGTTTTTCTTCGATTTATTGATATCGAATCGTTGCTATCGATCGGGTAAGTTATATTCCTCAATCGATTATAGGATTCCATGGATGTATCAAGCTTAATCTCAAGCTAGGGTTTTTGTAACACCCGGGTTTGGGGGTCGGCTGAATTAAAATAATAAAATAATATTTTGGGCCTCGAGTTTTCAAAACAAATAAATTATGTTGGACTTATTTCACAACAAGCCCAAATAGCCATGGATATCTTTCTTTTGTAAATGCCTTATTTCATTAAGGGTAAAATGGTCATTGACCTTTTAATTTTAAACAAACATTAAAAATAACTTTTCACTCATCTTCTTCCCCCACCCATTTTTCATTTCCACGACAAACACACTCTCCTCCCCAAGTTTACTATTTCATCATCCTTCTTGCTTGTTGTTGGAGATTTTTCAAAGGTAAACCCATTTTTGACTTGTCCTTATCATTCTCTACAAGTTCATACCTTTATTTTCATAAAAGCTCATAGTTTTTACATTTTGAAGTTTTGAAGGTTTGGATTAAAAATGTGAACTTTATTAGCTTTAACTTAAATTTTCGGTTTGTTGATGTTAGATAAGATGTTTACTATCTAAAAGGTCCAACATACTTGATTTTTACAAGGTTTTACATTGATTCCCGAAATTGGGTTTTAGGGAGGTTTTAGAAGGGTTTTAGGTTGAGTTTTGGGGGTGTTTGATGTGGGAAATTGTTGGCTGATGGTTGGTTGATATATAAGGGTTGTTTTGGAAGCTTTTTGGAGTGTTATAAGTGTTGAAATCAATGATTTTTGGCTGTTCTTTAGGGCTGCTCGGGAATGAGGATTTTGGGGTTGTCTTTAGCTTGAAATAACGTGTTTTGTGCTTGGTTTGTGTTTCGGGTTGCTACATTGATTTGTGGACTGATTTGTAGTTGTTTTGTTTGTAATGGAACGGTTAGAAGCAAGGAATTGTGTTGGTGAAGCCTCGGGAACGAATTCGGAACCGTTGGGAGCGTGATCGGCTAGAGTGGTTAAGCTTGGAATAGTCGGTGAGTGGTTAATGATTTCAACTAGGTTTAAATTGATTTTTAAACGTTGGTTCAAGCATGTGGACTAGGTTGGCCTTGGTAGACCCACCTAGAGTTGGGATTAGATTGGTAGTCTAATCCCAAGCTTTAGTTAGAGACTTTGGTTGAACTTTAAATGTTGGGTATGCCTCATGTTAAATTGTGATTATAGTGGTTATGTATATTGTGTTATACATGTGTGTTAAGGCATGGTATTTATGCATTGTTAAATGCATGTGGTTTGGAATGTGGTTTGTGCATGATGGTAAATCATGGTGAGTACGTGCTAAGCACGAAAGTTGATATGAAATTGTGTTGTGAAAGATTGTGAAATGTGTTAGTATTGGCACTAGTATGCTTGGGTACAATGATCGATCATTAGGATGTTTAGTGTGCATACGAGAGTCTAAATGCGAGCGTGGTCTTGGTGATGGTAGTCATCAAGATGGAGTACGAGTTCGCCCGGAAATCTTCATATATATGTTAGTCGGTGATGAGTGGAATCCCATCGACAGGGCGTGAGGATGAGTGGAATCCCCTCCGCGTGAAACGGTGATGAGTGTAATCCCACTGTAAGGTAATGGTTGTGGTTGGATGTGAGTTCCAACGGTTATCTGCATTTTCGGGTCATAGCTAGGTGTCAATACGGTTTGTGGAATGTGTTTGCTAACACATTGATATATGTATTTCCATGTGTTGAGCTTATGAGTTGTTGAGCATGGCATGATGTTGATAATTGTGTTCATGCATCATTATTATTTTGACTCAAGTGGTTCGAAGGTGAGATCATGCATTCTACCTTGGTTGTGTGCTCGTGCTTGGACCATGCATTGTCGAGGTTTGTTTTATGAGCTTACCCTCACTAAGCTTTATGCTTACGCTCTCTTTTGTTCGACAATGCAGATCCGTAGTTCGTGGGTTGCTAGTGCAAGAAAAGGGCCTCCAAGTGTGCTAGTTGAGCTTTTGCTATCCTCAAGTATGAACTATTTAAAGTTATGGATGTAATAGACAAGCAATGGGATTTGAGCTTTGATGTATGTTGTTGTTTGTGTTAGGAGCATGTTAGACTCCTTGTTGATGTTATGGTATGGCATGTGGATGTTATGTCTTGTTTTGTAAACCATGCTTTATTTCTTACCTTGAATGTTCGTGAATGTTGGCTCTAAGGCATGATATCTTGAATGCTATGTATGAACCTTTTTTGAATTGATGCTTCCTATCAATGTATGGCCTTTTAAGTATGTTGTGTGTTAAGCATGTTTGTATAGGGTGCCTTGCATCTAGAGTTAATGCATGTTGGTTGTGGGAGGTCTTAGTTGGTGTTTTGGGGCAGCCTTGTGCCATAAACCAGCTAAAACCAATCTGCTCGTAGCGGGCGTATCGAAACGATTGGTTCCGTTTCGATATGGTCCTCTTGTTTCAAGCCAGGCGTTTCGATACGCAAGAGGGGCGTTTCGATACAATTTTGCTACTGGAAATATGAGATTTTGACGAGAATTTAAGGGTATCGAAACGGTCCTAGGCGTTTCGGAACGGTCTTCGTATCGTTGACCACGAGAAGTTGACCGTTGATGGCGTATCGATACGGTCCATCACTGTTTCGATACGGTCTCCTCGGGTTGACTTTGGCCAATTGACCTAGTCAAGGCGTATCGATACACCCTTTGGGCGTTTCGATACGGCCTGCAGTTTAAATTAAAATGGGCTGTTTTTGATTCGCTCTTTGGATGTTTGCCTCGCTTGTTTCTTCATCTGTTGTTGTTTCACTTAGGACACCTTATTGCATTTAGACAAGATAATAATAAATGAAAAGTTTTTCCCGGGTTGTTAACCGAAGTGGAGCCTTAACGGGTTTCACCTCGGTTATCCCCGTGTAGCCCACTCGGACCGGTCAGTCGCCCGGACCGGGACGAGGGGGTTACACTTTTGGTCATCCATGGATATTTCATCGTTGTTGTCTATATTGAAATCGGATATCGATTTTGATATCGTTATATTGATTTTGATATCATAATATTGATCCTAATAATCTCCCTATTGATTTTCTAGCTCAAAAAGTGGAGAGAAAGGTTCTGTCATCTCCATCGAAAGCTAGAAGCAAGGGTGTTGTCATCCGAGAATCGTAAGAGCATCAGATTTCAAGGTGAGTGTAGTCGGAGTCTCGGGATTAGGCGAGGAGCCTTCTCGAATCCATTATTATTGTTCTCGATCTTATAGCTAACATTATCATTGAGAAAGTTGCATCAGACTGTTAAACGGATCCATTGGTAAGCGTCAGTAAGTTTTTTAATGAACATCAGACATAGTTATTGGCATCGCCATCATGCATTGTCATTGATATAGTTATTGTTATTGAAACATTGTAAATAAATCATCGAATATTGATATTGACATTGATATTGAAACCATGAAATATTGATAATGAGACATGTTCACTATTGATAATATTGAAGTCATTGGTCATCAAAATTATACTTGAATATTGAATATGGTTATTGACATTGAAACCTTGGATTTGAATGGACATTGGATACAATTGGCATGCCATAGAATTCATGAGCTCAGTGTACGGGTGGACTACGATCCTAAGGCTGCCTATATTGATTTGGCGAGGCGGGGGTTGTGTTTTGGTATTGGTCATATTGGCGAGGCGGAGGGATTAGACCATCCATTGATTTGGCGAGGTGTAGGAATTTGCGTATCCACTATCTTGATTCAATCCAAGGATTAATAATGAATTTGCTATGTTAAACATTGTATATTGAAACATGGTATTGTTATTGATAAGCATGAGAATATGCACTTGCATCGCTCATTGTTATTATATTGCATATGACTACCTCACTAGGCAATGTATGCCTAACATGTCTCATTTCATGCATTTCAGGTTGAGAGATCACCATGGTTGAAGATCGGATAGTCGAAGCAAGAGAAGTCACTACAAGACCAAAGTAATGTATTTTGACCTTACGAACTTCTAGGAAGGTGGCAAAGTAGTTGAACTAGTCTTTTGTGCCCATTTTGGTATTCTTGTATTGTGCATAAGTTGTAACAATGTTAAAGGCCCTAAAATGACTTTTGGAATGGCTAAAAGTTGGCAAAAAATGGCATATTTGGCTCACATAGGTGAAACTTAGTAAACGTATTCGTATGAACGTGAAAATTGGCATGCTAGTAGTTTATAGTATTGAAGTGTTGTGTGTAAAGTTTTATTGCATTTGATCATCGTTTGGTAGGTCAATTCGATTAAAAACCAGCAAAAATTTGTCATTATAGGTCAGGCTGTATCGATACGGGGTAATGGCGTATCGATACGGTTAAGAATAATTGAACCTAAGTAATATGGCGTATCGATACAGTTTAGAGTTGTATCGAAATATTTTGCTACTGGAATCCTCTGTTTCGATACGAGTCTAACATGTATCGAAACGGGTCAAACTCAAAGTCAATGAGAGTCAACCCGTACCGGTACATGGCTTGCCCATATCGATACGGTGTAATGGGCAAAGTCAACCAAGGTTGACATCGTGCACCCGTATCAAAACGGCATCAAGGTGTTTTGATACATGGTTAGTTAAGTTGGTTAATAAGGCATAATCTAGAAGTTTACAATGTTTACAGATTGGTCACTAAATTTAGGACGAGTCAATTGAACAAGTAAATGAACTCCAAACTGCATGAAATTTTACAAGCTTGTTGTTATTGTGTTGAATTTCATTAAGGTATAATCAATTGCATCGAAAGACCTCTAATTTTTCAAGATTTACAGTTAGTCCCTAAAATTTGAAATAGCTTATGAATTGGTCCTAAGTGATTGATTACCATTTCATATTGATGTATTGGACAAAAATGCATGTTTGGTAATAATTTATTAGTATTACATTAATCACATGGTGTTATGAATTTGTAAAACCCTTAATTTGAATTAACTTGATTTTGATATAACAAATACTTTAAGGACTATTTTGGAAAGTAAATAAATTTTTTAAGTTCTCAAAAAACTCAAAAATGGACAAGTAAAAATTTAACCCAAAATGTTTTAAGGTTTAAAAATAATCCCCATAAATTCTTCTAAGTATTTTCAAGCTAAATCTGTAAATTTTTCCCATGCGTTTCGATACGGCTTAGGCTTGTTTCGAAACATTTTGCTACTAGAATTTTTCATATCGAATAGGTCTCGAAACGACTTCAGCCCGTTTCGATACGACCTTCATCTGGGCAAGTCATACTTTGACTTTTTTTTCGAAATGAAAGTTAACCGTTTCAATATGGGGTTAAAATTTTTCAAATTGGGCATTTAATGTTTTCGACCGTTGCTTGTCAGAATTCAAAATTTCAAAGTAATTACTCGTTTCGATACGGCCTAGCTTGGTCTCAAAAACGTTTTGCTACTGGAATTTTATGAGCTCAACCGTTTCGATACAAGTTCCGAAATGACCCCATATTGCTTCAAAATGGCTTCTAACGTTTCGATACGACCTCTTTAATGCACATAACGACTCTTTCTTTTTTAGTCGTGTTTCGAAATAGGTAGGTACCGTTTCGATACGGGCAGTTGCAGAACTACATTTATGGTGGGAAGATGAGGTCTCAATGGCTTTATTTATGATGTCAACCACCCAAACGACTAGAAATCAATGAGAAGGTATAAAATGAAGCATTTTAAGCACCAACAACAACTATTGATCATCAAAGCAAGATCCAAGCAATTAATCCAAACCTTTGTGCTCAAATTTCATATCTTGTACCCCAATTTGTAATCCTTCATTGTAAACCTTTTATTCTCAAATTGGGTGTGTGGTTGAGTGTATTTTGGGCATATTTGTCTATTGAGAGATACATTTTATTCCCTTTGTAATTATTTGTTTTTGTGAGGGTCTCAAGATCAATCTTTGGGTAGAAAGATTAATCTTTGAAAAAGGTTTCATCCTAAGCCTAGAAAAGGGAAAGGTTTCATAGTGAAATTGGTTGAAAATCCTTAATGGTGACTAAGGTAGTGGATGTAGAGCTTGTTCTAAGCTTGGACCACTATAAATCCTCTTGTCTTGATTTTTCAATTTTCCAATTTCATCCCACAACTCTTAAAATTCCAATTCACCCCTACTGGCATTTTCCATTCGATCGATCCACTCAACAGAATTGAAATTTTATCGCACTGAATATTGTACTGATCATCGGTAGCACTCTCCGACTCGGTTCTCGACCAGGCCGAGAAGGGAGTGTTAAACAGCCAAACTCCGCTCATGGTAGACCGCCAAACTCCGACGCCAATTCGATCAATCGATTAAAAAAGCTTTGCCACTGTTTGAAAACTTGATGTATCATCCAAGATTTTATGGTTTTAAACCTATTATTTTCTCTCTAAATTATTTGTAAGGTTTTGATTTTGGGGGTTTTGTCGAAATGAAAGACACAGAAAGAAAGAAATTGGTATTGATACTACTTTGTCTTACTTGGCACCTTTCTTGCTTCCTCGCATATACAACTATCATACCTTACCTGTTAAATTTCCTTCGGGTAGATTAACAGCTCTTTTTAACTAAAATTTTTGGATAGTACTATGGCAGATGTCCCTTTCTTTCTTGAATAAAACTTGTGGATGATATTAAAATTTATAGAAGTGATGGAAGTGAGGGGCGGATTTTGGTGAGACAGTTTGAGGGGGTTTAATAAAAAAATTCACTATTTTTAGAGATTTAATTTAAATTTTCAAAAACTTTAAGGATTTAATGAGATTATTTAAAAAAAAATTGAAGGTCTAATTAAAATCTGAGAAAAAAATTGAGACTTAATCAAAATTTTAATAACTATGAAAGCTTAACTAAAAATATTTAAAAAATATAAGACTTAAATATGTAATTACACAAATTTATGTTACTACCACATTAATCTTTCTGTTAGAGATTAATAGTGAGCGTTAAAAAACCGACTTGGTTGCAAATTACCATATATTTTTCTTTTTAAAAAAAAAATTCGGCCAGGCCCGACCCGTTAATTTTTATTGGTTCATGGGTTGGGTATAGACCACAATATTAATCTTAAGGCGACATTTGACTGAATAGTCATCGTGGCTCCTATTTCTTTTGGAGCAAATCAACCATCAACGTTTCATTTTGGGTCAAAACGACCCCTCTGAGGATGAAAATTGTCAGTCAACTGACGGTAAATGGCTTGAAATAACGTGAAAAACCTATATGGCAGTGCACGCTGACATGGTAGTATCATATAGATAAATGTCTTGCCTTGAAAAAACGTTACATCAGTCAAAAATAATTTTATAAAATGTAAAATAATTTTTTTTCTACTGACTTATCATTCTGTCAAGTGATTTCAAACTATTTATCATCAGTTTTCTATCAATTTTCATTAGTAGAGGGCTTATTTTAACCCAAAATGAAACATTGAGGGTTGAATTTCTCTAAAAAATAATAAGGGCCAAAGTGACTATTCAGTCAAATGTTGGGGGTATTTTGACTTTATGCCTAATCTTAAATGGATACCCTATTATCTGGTTCCCTATTTTTCTTGTATTTTAATATAATTATTATTTAGACAAAACGCCCTTATATTTATGGTAAATTATAAAAATCATCACTAAACTTTGTTCTCTAACCTATTTTGGTCGCTAAGCTTTCAAAATGATCAATTTACTCACTGAACTTTATACATTGATCTATTTTGGCCACTCAATATTATTTTATTGATATTTTTGAATGATCTGTCATATTTTATTATTATTAAATATAAAAAATAATTTTAAATAAAAATAAATTACTCAATATTCATCATCGTTGAATAACCCACTTTTTCTTTACCCTTTCACTTTGTTACAGTAGGCAGCCAAACTCCGTTCATGATAGACCGCCAAACTTCGACGCCAATTCGATCAATCAGTTAAAAAAGCTAGCCATTGTTTGAAAACTTGATGTATCATCCAATATTATATAATTTTAAACCTATTATTTTCTCTCTAAGTTATTTGCAAGGTTTTGATTTAGGGATTTTGTCGGAAGGAAAGACACATAAAGAAAGGAATTAGTATTGATACTGCTTTGTCTTGCTTGGCACCTTTCTTGCTTCCTTGCATGGACAACTATCAGGCCTTACCTGTTAACTTTCCCTTTAGGAGACTAAGAGCTCTTTTTTAACAAAAAAATTAGATAGTACAATGGTTGATGTCCTTTTCTTTCTTGAATAAAGCTTGTGGATGGTAGTAAAGTTTATAAAAGTGATGGGAGTGAGCGGTGACAGTTTGAGGGGCTTAATCAATTTTTTTAGAGATTTAATTTAAATTTTCAAAAACTTTGAGGATTTAATAAGATTATTTTTAAAAAATTGAAGGCATAATTAAAATTTGAGAAAAAAAATTGAAAGACTTAAAGAAAATTTTAAGAATTTTTTATTTTAAATTATATTTATAATTAAATATTAATAAAAATAATTTATTTTTATTTTAAATTGTTTTTTATTTAATAATAATAAAATATGTTAAGTTATACGAAAATATTAATAAAATAATATTGAGTGACTAGAATATGTCAATGTATAAAGTTTAGTGAGTAAATTGATCATTTTGAAAATTTAATAATTAAAACAGATCATAGAACAAAATTCAGTGGTGATTTTTGTAATTTACCCTAACTTAATATATTCCCAAATCAAATAACCTAATTTCTATATCTCACTCCCTCAAACGCTCTCCCTTCACAGTTCGCACTCGTCGTTTCTCTTAAATTTACCGCCCTCTATCGCCGGCCCGTCGTCACTTGTTGCCGCTAGTCACTCTTCCTTCTTCAAGGCTCAAGCTTCACATGTACAATCTCTACATATCTTGTAATAATGGGAAGCGGGAATGGACCTACAGGGGCTGTAGAGGGCAGTCGCTCCCTTAAATTTTAAAATTTTTATGATTTTAATTTTTTTTAGAAATTGTCTATGTATTTTCTGTTGAAAATCTATTTTTACCCTCCTAAAATTTTATAAGTCCGCCTCCTTAAAGTTCTGCGTTCGTTCTTAAGTTGGGAAGACAAAAAGTAAGCAAGATGATTGCAGTTGCAGAGAAATAAAAGGCTACATATTTTTCATTGTTTTATTCTATTCATTCATAATTTACATTTTAACTTGTTAAATATGGGTACGCCTTACAAGATACTTTGGTTTTATTTTCACAACCTTATTCAATAATTAATTTATTGATTTATATTAAAATTAGGACCAAATTGATATAATGTATAAGTAATAAGAATTAAATATGTAATTACACAAATTTATGTTCACTACCCCATTAATTTTTTCCGTTAGAGGTTAATACTGAGTGTTAAAAAAAACCTACCCAGTTACAAATTACCGTATATTTTCTTTTTTTTTAAATTTCCCGGCCCGACCTGAACCGTTAATTTTATGGGTTCACGGGTCGGGTATAGGCCACAATTTTAATCTTAAGGCATAAAGCCATAAAATGCCCCAACGTTTGACCGAATAGTCATTGTGGCCCCTATTCTTTTTTTTGGAGCAATTCAACCCTCAACGTTTCATTTTGAGTCAAAATGGCCCCTCTGCGGATGAAAATTGTCAGTCAACTAACGATAAATGGCTTGAAATTACGTGACAAACCTATATAGCAGTGCACGTTGACAAGGTAGTATCATATAGACAAATGTGTTGACTTGAAAAAAAATATTACATCAGTCAAAAATAATTTTATAAAATATTTTTTCTACTGACTTATCATTCTGTCAAGTCATTCCAAATTGTTTACCATCAGTTTTCAATCAATTTTCATCCGTAGAGGGGTTATTTTAACCCAAAATAAAACGTTGATGGTTGAATTGCTCTAAAAGAAAAAGAATAGGAGCCAAAATGACTATTCGGTCAAACGTTGGGGGTATTTTTAACTTTATGCCTCATCTTAAATGGATACCCGATTATCTGGTTCCCTATTTTTTTATACTTTAATATAATTATTATTTAGACAAAACACCCTTATATTTATGGTAAATTATAAAAATCATCATTAAACTTTGTTCTGACCTATTTTGGTCATTAAACTTTCAAAATGATTAATTTACTCGCTAAACTTTATATAATGACCTATTTTAGTCACTAAATATTATTTTATTTATATTTTAATATGACCTGATATATTTTATCATTATCAAATATAAAAAATAATTTAAAATAAAAAAAATTACTCAATATTCTTTATCGTTGAAGAACCCGTTTTTTCTTTACCCTTTCACTTTGCTACTGTAGGCAGCCAAATTCCACTCATTGTAGACCGCCAAACTCCGACGCCAATTCGATCAATCGATTAAAAAAACTTTGCCACTGTTTGAAAACTTGATATATCATCCAAGATTTTATGGTTTTAAACTTATTATTTTCTCTCTAAGTTATTTGTAAGGTTTTTATTTTGGGAGTTTTGTTGGAATGAAAGACACAAAGAAAAGAATTAGTATTGATACTGCTTTGTCTTGCTTTGCATCTTTCTTGCTTCCTTGCATAGACAACTATCATGCCTTATCTGTTCACTTTTCTTTTGATGGACTAAGAGCTCTTTTTTAACTAAAAATTTTAGATAGTACAATGGCAAATGTCCCTTTCTTTCTTGAATAAAGCTTGTGGATGGTAGTAAAATTTATAAAAGTGATGGCAGTGAGGGACAGATCTTAGTGTGACAGTTTGAGGAGGTTTAATTATTTTTTTTAATTTTTTTAGAGATTTAATTTAAATTTTTAAAAAACTTTAAGGATTTAATGAAATTATTTAATAAATTGAAGGTCTAATTAAAATTTGAGGGAAAATTGAGAGACTTAATGAAAATTTTAATAATTATGGGAGCTTAACTAAAAATATTCAAAAAAACAATATAAGACTTAATGAGAATTTTTAACACATTTAAAGATGCCTAATTAAAATTAAAAAAACTTGAGGGTGTAGTTTTAATTTCACCAATTCTTGGGGTGTCAAGGCTCCCACTGGGCATAGTGTGCATCTGGCTCTGATGGTAGTTTTAAACTTGTTGGTGAAGAGTATGGTCGTTAAGGGTTACCAGAGGAAGTGAAGGAAAGAGCGTGATCGGTGAAGGTGAAGGGAAGGGGAGGGATTTTTTATTTTAAATTATATTTATAATTAACTATTAATAAAAGTAATTTATTTTTATTTTAAATTATTTTTGTATTTAATAATAACAAAATATGTTAAATTATACGAAAATATTAATAAAATAATATTAAGTGATTAGAATATGTCAATGTATAAAATTCAGTGAGTATATTGATTATTTTAAAAATTTAATATCCAAAATAGATCAGTGAACAAATTTCAGTGGTGCGTTTTGTAATTTACCCCAACTCAATGGATTCTCAAATCAAATAACCTAATTTCTAAATCTCACCCCCCTCAAACGCTCTCCCTTCACAGTTCCCACTGGTCGTTTCTCTCAAATTCACCGCCCTCCATCGTCGGTTCGCCGCCGCTTGCTGCTGCCAGTCACTCTTCCTTGTACAAGGCTCAAGCTTCACATGTACAATCTCTTCATCTCTTGTATTTTCTCTTCTTTGCTTACTGTGAAATTGAAAAATGTCTTTTGATGGTAGAAATATTGTGTTTGTTATTTTTATAAAATTTCTTTTAAACTCTCCTTATCTTCTCTATTGGTCTTCTATTTTTTTCAATTAGTACATTTCTGATTTGTGGACAATCCACGAGAAATTCGGGCTTATTTGGATCAAATTTGAACTCTCTTTTAACAACGTTGAGTTCATATAGTACTTAGACTGAATATGCTTCCCTTATATAAATATGCCTCCTCATCCTCTCAAATCATACTCAGAATTAGCGTGAGCCGCTTACAGATACGAACTCCTCGGACCTATTTTCCCTGCAGATTCTCATAATAATCCCCCCTTCTGAACTATTCGCTTCGTTTTTAGCTTTTATTATATTTTGTAAGTATTTTTCCTCTTCATTTTGATCTAAATATTTTTCAGACCTGGAGAATCTTTGATGCTTATTTATATTCTGATATATTTTTGGCGTCTTCTTTTAGGATCTGAACTGAGTTTGATAGTCGATTTTTTGTCATCGGTTGATTCAGGAATTTTTAGTTTTTGAATTGTAAATGCCGATTCTTCCATTTGTTTCCTTTTCTAATTGATTATTTGATTTTATGATTATCACTTTCACTAATAATATGGTTTTGCATGCAACTTGAATTGAAGATTGATGTATTCTTGGAGTATATGAGTAATCTCTGCTTATAATATAATTTTTTACTATATTTGTGGATGAGTGTAAACGTAATCTCACCTTCTGTTTCTTGGAGGATAGGAATTGATTATTCGAAAAATGGTCAAATGTATATTTTTTATACAAAATTAAAAATTAATATGAAGCTTTTGAGGCATGGGGCACTCCATGAGATTTTGGATCCTTTGAATTCCTCTCTGCATAGGCGAAGCTGAGCTGAGCTAACATTGTTTAGTTCGATTAGCTCGCTGAAAAAACAATGTTGGATCTGAGCCTTGCTTTTGTTGGCCAATTTTTGCCTATTATTTTCAATATTTTTTTGTTAATATTGGGCTTGATTTATCATCATTTTTTTTCATCTCTATATAATATTTAGGTTATATATATTTAGTATTTTTCCTATATCTGCTTTTTAACTTTGGTATATACAATTTCTTTTGTCCACTTTTGTATTTAAGCTATAGGGGTGCTGTATTATTTGCCAAAATTCCGACAGTGAAAAATGGAAGAAGTATCCTACAAGAAATACAAAGGATGTACCATTAAGGAATGCCACAACATGATTCAAACAAGTCTACGGAGTAAAGTTTCAATTCCTTTTTTGTTTCTTAAATGCATGATTTTCATGGGGTTCACATTGTTTAGTGTTTGCAAGATTTTCTTATATTGGGGTTTTGGGTTAATACTTATTTCAGAATTCTTGGTGGTTTATTCATAGGAAAACTTTTGCAAATGGTCAATTTTGTTGCTTTACTTTCTGGAATGGAGTTCTCAGGGTTTATGATTTTGGGAGATTATTTTTAAATTTGGGGCTTAAGTTAATACTCATTTTTGTAGCATTGATCACTATTTATGGGAAAACAATGGGAAATGTTCAATTTTGTTGTTTTACTTGCTCGAATGGAGTTCTCAGTGATTATGATTTTTGTTTTTTGGGGGGTTAGATCAGGGATTTTGGGTAATATCACTACAGAACTAATGATAACTTGTTTGAAATATCAATTTTATTTTTGTTTTCTGGATATAAGCATTCAGGGTTTCTGGGTTTTGGATTCTGATTTTAATCAATTCAGTTTCTGAGATTTATCAGGAAGGGTAAAAAAGAAATTCAAGGTTTTACAAATCTCTGCCATGTTAGTTGGAGTGAATTTGCAAATTTCCCAGTTCTATGTAATTTTTCTCCTTACATTTCATAGCACCGATCGGATCTGTATATATATGATTGAATGGACCGTTTATCATTATTTTTGTGTGTATGTATTTGGAATAGCTCCAATGGTGAAATTTTTGATGGAGCATATGGAGAAAGCTGGGTGTAAGTTAGGGGATAATTTCATCAAGGCAGTTCATTGCAAACAGCAGATGAGTGGAGGCTATCTTCGTGGTGATGGGGTAAGCCTTTTTACTTATTTTCCTTTATGCTAGAAATGTTGCTTTGAGTTAGTCCAATTCAAACAGCTTATCGATCCTGGTAATTTGGCAGTAAAAAGGTTGTGAATTGCTTAATCCATTAATACAGAATGATTAATGGTTTATTTAATGCAATTTATTATCTTGTAAATGTTTATTTTTATAATTTCCGTGTGTTTCTAGATAGTGGTGTGTAGTAACCATATGGAATTGCAAGACGATGTCAATCAAGTCGTTATACACGAGCTTATTCATGCATATGATGAATGCCGCGCTGCAAATTTGGACTGGTCAAATTGTGCTCATCATGCCTGTAGTGAGGTTTGTCAAACCGAAAGCTGTCTTAGTTTAATGTCCTGTATTTGGTTTGTACTCGTAGTTGGTCTCCCGTGGTACATTTGGTTAGCAGATGTCTTAAATTTGTTCTTCTATTATTGCAGATTCGCGCTGGACATCTAAGTGGTGATTGCCACTACAAACGGGAGTTGCTGCGGGGTTTTATGAAGATAAGGGGACATGAACAAGTGAGCTCTTTTCCCTCTTGTTTTGTTTCATGATTAAATTTTAGATTTAAATCTGTCTAAAGCAGTACTTTGAATTTAAATAAATTATGGTTAGGTTAGGTTAATCTCGGTTTTGTATTAGTTGGTTTTATTGCAAAGGTTTGTTTCTCCTGCAATAGGATTAGGATCCTATATCCTCCCAAGTAGGAGTTTCGCTATGGCCTATGAGCATGAATCCGAGTAAAACATTAAGCGGTAGAATTTCCTAAAAGAACTCGGTCACTGCTTTTGATTCCTTTCGCAATATGTGGAAAAACTTAGAAAATCCTTATTGCCCATAATACCTGTATTCAACATTTAAACCCGAGTCCAAGTAACAGAGTTTCTAGTCACACACCGTTGGTTCCAGTACTGTACTTAGAAAGCTAGAAGTAAAAAAATTGTGATGGAAACCGACCTTACCTTGCTAATGGTTCAATAATGTTGTTTATATAATTTACTTCAACTTAGTTATGGTTTCTTCTAATATTTATATATACTGTATCGAATATTAAGTGATATGTGTTTTGGTGTTAAAGGAGTGTGTGAGAAGAAGAGTACTGAAATCGGTGAGTTCGAACCCTTTCTGCTCCGAAACAGCCGCAAAGGATGCCATGGAAGCCGTGTGGGATATATGTTATAATGACACGAAGCCCTTTGACAGAGCTCCTTGAAATTCATGTGAATACCAGGGTTATTTCGTTGCTACAAAATTTACACCATCAGCTTCTTCTACATATGGAACAAAAACTATTGCTTAGGTAAAACATGATATCGAAGTACTTTTGATGGAAACTTTGGTGGCTAAAACAGATCTCCCCCTGCCATTTCAACATGTAATAAAATATATCTTCTAATCCTAATCCTATGTAGGGGTGAGCAAAACTCGACTCGACTCGAAAAAATTGATTTTTTTTTCAATTTCGAGTTATTCGAGTCGAGTTATTCGAGTTGTTCGAGTTATTCGAGTCAACTCGATTAACTCGAAAAAATTTCGATTTCGAGTCGGTTTGGAATTTGCCCAACTCGAAAAATTGAAAAATCGAAAAACCGAATTTTACAGTTTTACAATTTAGTCACTGATTTCATTTTTCTTCAATTCCTCCTTCATTTTAAGTCCATTTTTGACCAAATTTGAACCACATATTCCTAAACCAGCGTAGAATACATATTTATCTTCAATTTATATTTTTAAAATAAATTTCATATTTTTTCAATTCAGCCCCTTAACTTTGTATGATTTCCTCATTTCTTCAATATCTCCTTCGTTTTAAGTCAATTTTGACCAAAATTGAACCACATGCTCCTAAACCAATGTAGAAACTAGAATACCTATTTAGCTTCAATTCATATTTTTAAATTAAATTTTCTACTTTTGTTATTTAGCCCCTCAACTTTGAATGTTTCCCATTTCTTTAATTTCTCTTTCTTTTTAAGTCTATTTTTTACCAAAATTAAACCACATGATTCACTAACACTATATAATATCTATATAACTTCAATTCATATTTTTAAAAAATTATTCTTTTTTTTAATTTAACCCTTTAACTTTATATTTTATTCAATTTGATCATTCAACCGATTTTTTGTAATTTTTTTCTTTACATCAATTCATTGACTCATTTATACCCCCATCAGTACTTTATCCTTAAAAGTTCCTTATTTAAAAATAATATTATAAATATATTTTAGAAGTTTAGATGATATTTTTTTATTAAATAACATTACAAATCTTTTTATTAAATAACATTACAAATCTTACTTATGCATGTGAAAAATAATATGAAGAAATATATATATATATATATATATATGCATATCTTATATGAATAGAGAAAGTCGTTTAAATTAGAATCAAATCGTACTATAACATGGTAAATAATTACAATTAAATTTGTATAGAAACTCGAAAACTCGACAATATAATTCAGAACTCGAAAAAAGTTTGTTGCAATTCTCTTTTTTGAACTATTATGTTTTTGTTTTTATTGGTTTGTATCTTTTGACATGTGATGTTGGATTTTCTAAACTCTACTGTGTTATTTGCTTTAGTTATTAATATATTTTAGGGTACTCTTTTCCTCCTTCCGCTATCTTTGGTCTTGTCTTGGCGTTACCTAGATAAGAAGGAGGTTTTTAACGAGGCCCGTAGTTTATAATGGAAGGTTGAATTTTCTTTTTGTTGGTTTGATTGTTACAATTGAAATTTGGACAGGTTTACCTTGTTTGATGAAAAATGTGTTCTTATTTTTGTGCTTTTAGAATCATTGTATTGTTTAGTCATAAGTCAATTTATATGTATGTAGATATAATTCAAAATCTTTTTTTACACATGTGAAAAATAATATGAAGAAATATATATGTAGATATAACTAAAAAAATGTTTAAATTAAAACCAAACTCGAAAAATCGAATCGACTCGAACTCGACTCGAACTCGCTAAAATCGACTCGAATCGAAAAAATTTCAATTTAAGTTCAAGTTGTAAAATATGACGATTGAACTCGAATAACTCGAATTTTTTTGACTCGACTCGACTCGACTCGCTCGAACGCTCACCCCTAATCCTATGCATGCTTAATGAACCGATTATTGGAGAAGATCTTCCCACCATTCGAATTAACTCAACTCCAACATCAATCTCCCATCTCCATAACATTTTATCACCTCCCATCATCGTTAACTAATCAAATTCATAGCCCTCACAAACTCGAAATTTCTAAAATCAGACTAGTTTAAAGAAAATCAAGACAAGTAAGAGAAATCATCTTTCGAACGTTAATTCGAATGGTGGGAAGACATGCATGACAATCAGAAACAACATATCTCGACTTCTCGTCGACCCAGCAAAGAACACTCAAAGCTTTGCCTTGAATTTTGCCCCCCTTTGAATACTTTATAGACGAATTTAAGTACAGAACTTGATAGAGAATGAGAGACGAAACATTTTGGTACTGATTCTTTCATGGAAGATGGTCGGACGATTGTGGAAATGGCTTAAAAAAGAGGAGCGCGAAAATTGTGGAAATGGCTTAAAAAACGAGAAGAGTTTAAAAAAATATATACGAAGAGACATCAGAGAGGTGAAAATGAGGAAAACTTTTAATAATATCGTAAACTATACCATATGCCATTAAACTATTATCATTGACTCGAAAATGCTACTAAATTTTAAAAATGTTCAAATTTAAAATTGAACTTTAATTTATGACTCGTTTATGCCACTCTGTTGTTAATTTCTAACGGAACCGTTAACTCAAAACGACGTTGTTTTGGTACGGTTGTTTGGAAGTCTTAACCATTAAATCAACATGAAATTATATAATATTTTATCCCAAGTGTTATATATCTTAAACTACTAGAGATTAATTAAAATTATTTTATGAAATAAATAATATAATAAACAATATTAAAATATAAATAATATAAAATATTATATTAATATATATATATAAAAATATCATTTATATATATATATATATATTATTTATAATATAAATATATATTTATAAATGTTTTGGGTGTTTTTTAAATAATATATTTATATTATAATAAAAAAACATCATAAATTTTATATTCTAAACTTTCAATTCCAAATCCTAAAATACAAACTCTAAACCTTAATTCTTAAGGTTCAGGATTTGAATTTAGAATTTTTATATATTATTTATAATATAAATATATTATTTTTTAAAACCCCAAATATTCATAAAATAATACATTTACAGATAATATATAAAAAATTCCTAAACCTCAAATACTAATCCCTTAAGATTTAGGGTTGATGGTTTAATGTTTAGAGTTTATGGTTTTTATATATTATTTATAATAAAAATATATTATTTTTAAGAATATTTCAGGTTTTTTAAAATAATATATTTATATTATAAATAATATACAAAAATATAAAATTAATATATTTTTATTTATATATATTGATACATATATAATATACTTATTTCATAATATAATTTTATTATTTTTTACCCAGCAAAACCACGTCGTTTTGTGCTAAATTAGGTTTTAAAATAGTCGCACTAAAACAATGTCGTTTTGAGTTAATGACTGTTTGGAGTTAACAACTAAGCGACATAAACGGGTCAGAAAGTGAAGTTCAGTGTTAGATTTGAATATTTTAAAGTTCGGTAAAATTTTTGAGTTAGTGATAATAGTCTAGTGACATCTGATGCAGTTTATCCTTAATAATATTATAGTTTTATTTATTTATTTATTTAAATTTATTAGAGACTAAACTGAATAAAAATTAAATTTGAGAGACTTAAAGATGCAAATTACCTTTTTCTATTAAAGTCACCAAGTTTTTTTTGAATAAAAGTGACACATATTTCTTGATTGGTTAGAGAATTTTTTAAACATTAATTATCGGTTAGTGAATATGAAATATCAAATTTTAATTTAAGGGATATAATATTCTAAAAAATTTAGAAGACAACTCAATACAAAATGTATTTTTTAGGGGCTAACTATGCATTACCTAAAAAAATGGAAGAATTCAAATTACTAATGTAATAAGTTTTGAAATACAAAAGAATACGAGGTAAATAAAATTACAATTTAAAAAAGACCTTTATTTTAATTTTTTAAAATATTTTATTTTTAAAAATTATTTTAAGGGATAATAGCACAAATGCCCCATGTATTTTGCCATTTTTGTCAATTTGGTGTTTGTACTTTCTAACCGTGCAATGTGCATCCTATACTTCATTTTCGTGTTTTAAAATGCCCTTCGAGGCTAACGGCGTTAAATGATGATGTGGCAGGGACACGTCGCACTCTCATATGCTGCCACATGTAATTTTTTTGTAAAAAAGCCAAAGGGTTTGAAAATAATTTATCTTTTTTCTTTTTCATGACAAAAAATAAATATTACATAAAATAGAGGGTATGAGAACAATTTAACATTTTTTTTCTAAAGTTTTGTTTCTCATCTGTCACGTTTTCCCTATTCTTTTCAGCGTTCTAATTTCTTCAAGAACAAAACCTTGTTTTCTGTCGCTGTCACCATCGCTGCCGATTCCTCCCACCATTCGATCAACAAGTGTCATCAAATTAAAGCGATTAATCTCCTCTATTGTTTTATCGGATTAAATTTCTCTAAAAAGACTTCAAATCTCACAAAATCAAATCTAAAGATGAGTCAAAATGGCTGATTCTTCTTTTTTTCTCGTTTCTCTTTCTTTTGATTGTGGGTACTTTATTATGTGTCTAGAAAAATTGTTTTGAATGATAGTTTGCCTCAATATTGATTATAATATTGATAGAAGGGGTCTAAGATGCCATTGATGAAGATTCATGCCTCTTCCTCGTATCAAGGCTCATGACAGATGTACCATTTGGGCAAGATAGGTAGCAGAGTATATTGAAACTTACTGAAAAACACTAAGATTACTACTTTTTCTATTCAATTATTTGGGTTCTTGGTTCTGTAACTTCATTGTTATTCAGTAATAAGGAATTGTTGCTTCAAGTGCTTTTGCTAAAAATTTGTTTTGGCTAAGTAAAAGGCACGTGATGTCCCATCTGTAACGACCCGAACTTCAGGTTAGCGAATTGAGTCTCGGACCCGGGTAATTGGACTTTTATGTTGGAAGCTCAATTAAGAATTTTAGATAAGGGATTTGTGGAAAAGGAAAATGAGGAAGATATTATAAAGAGAGAAGAAAGAAAGGTGGTGAAAATTTGGTAGAGAGAGTTTTAGAGAGTTGAAGCATTCAAGTCTCGATTTATCATCGTTCAGACCTCCGTGGGTGTCACCGCCAATCAACTTCTCCCGTTGTCTTGCGCCAACCGGTGATTTTCTCGTCATCATCAGAGCCGCCGACCCAGAGTGAAGTTCAGAAAGAAACGACAAAGCTGGATCTACCCGTTACGCCGGTCTTCGCCAAGAGCCGTTACTACCACCAGAACCCCGGCTCAAGATCGGCCAACTAGTGAAATTCGATCGCCGTCCGCCGTTGGAGAACGCCATCCAGTTTGGTCGAGCCCGCCACTTGTTGAGTCGAGTCGCCCGTTGAGCCGAGCCAGTTGCTAAGCCGAGTCGTGAGCCGTATTGACCGACCGTTCAAGCCGTGTTGACCAGCCAATTGTGAGCCGTGTTGTCTAGCTGCTGAAGCCGCGTTGACCTGAGCAGCAATTCTGTTGATCCCGAGTTTTCTAATTGTTGACTGGTTGACTTTGATCAGGGCGTTGACCATTTACTTTTTTAGGGGACCCTACCCGAGTGTTTCTCGACGTTCTGAGTTCGTTGGCGTAGTCCGTTTTGCCAAATTCAAACTCGGTAAGATGTTTTTACGCGTTTATCCCCTAAAGTAGTCAGATAGTGTGAAATGGCTTATGTAGTCTTATTTTTTTTATCCGAGGTTTTGGTGGACTCGAACATTGGAATTAAAGAGATGTTTAGAGGAGCTTGGAGGGGGATTTATCACGTTGGCTAAGGTTAGTATACCTTGGATTCCTATTGTTTCATGAGCATCATAAATGTGATTGCCTTGTGTGTTAGTATCTACAAAATAAGTAGACGATAAATAAGCATGTGTAACACCCCAAAAACCGGCCTAGTCGAAATTCGATTTTTAGTGACCAGAAATCCGATTCTGACAGTTAAAAGAATTCAAGAAATATAGATTATTGGATTAAATGTGAATGAATGATAAGTCATTGGGTTAATGTGTGAAGTGTGAGTAAAGGACTAAATTGTAATGATGAGTGACTAAGTTGTAAAGATTCAAAGTTAAAGAGGAAAAGTATAAAAGTCAAGAAATTCAACGACCAATGGTGTAATTTAACCTTTGTTGAGTTGTGAGGGGCTCGATTCGATCAACCAATTTAGCTCACCAAGTGGTGGAGAGATGGATTTTTGGGTGGAAGGGTTTAGGAAGCTAAAAGGATAATGACACAATGAATTATAGTGGTTCAACATTCTAACCAAGGTCTACATCCACTACCTTAGCTCCCCACTAAGGATTTCTCAATCAATCCACTATTGATTCGTCCCCTTTTCTAGGCTTAGGAGGAAACCCTTACAACCAATCAAGCTTTCTACCCAAAGCCTTGATTGAAACCCTCTTTACAAAGAGACACAAGAAGCAAACTTAAAACCCTCTAATAGTTGTTTGTTTGCACAATTAAGCACTCACCCAAAACCTAAAAACACTTGAGCAAATTTGACAATTTTGGCTCACTAGTGTTTGTCTATACAATAAATGACAAATTAAGTACAAAGACAATCTTTGATCATTTGATGTTTGACAATATGAGCATTAACCTTCTCTTTATGCTTGGAGGTCCCTTTTATACTCCCAAATGAGTTTGTAGCCGTTACTAGCCGTTGGGATCATATTGGAGCCGTTGAGGACTTTAATTCCCACCATAAATGCAGTTCTGCAGCTCTCCGTTTCGAAACGTTCGAACCCGTTTCGAAACGCTCTTTAAGTAGAAAGAGCCGTTGCAGTCTGTCAGGGCATCCGTATCGAAACACCTCCTTGCCGTTTCGAAACCCGTATCGAAACGCTATAGGCCCGTATCGAAACGCCTGCATTTAAAAGTTAGTTGGGAAAATAGCCGTTGGGGTTTATAGCCGTTGTGGTCAATGCCACGTAGACGTATCGAAACGGCAGAGCCTGTTTCGAAATGCTGGGCAAAAATCCTATCCAGGGAAAGCCCGTTCCGAAACAAGTTTCGAAACGTTTTTGCTACTAGAATCCCCTGTTTTGAAACGCCCTAAGGTGTTTCGAAACACCTGGACAGTTTTGTGAAGTTTGGCTTTGAAAAACATGAAAAACCCTTTTAAAAACTTTCCTAAACATAATTTCAAGTTGTTTGGACTTTGGAAATGTTTTAAATACTTTTTAAATCAGTCCAAAACATTTTTCAATTATTATATCAAAACGTTAGTTCTACAATCTCCCCCTTTTTGATATAATAAAACTCACTTGAAAAATTGTTTGGGATTCTCCCCCTTAATCTTTAAAAATGTGAATAAGAGATTAAAAATATTAATTCAAATAAAGCTCCCCCTTATTCATTTGAAAATTCAATTTTTCAATTTTTCAAACCATTTCTCCCCCTTTTTGTTATATCAAAAAGAATTTAAAACCTTAAGTTCAAAATAACTATAGAGGTAAAAACTTTGACAGAAATAAGAATTTGGTTTTAAAATGGCTCCCCCTTACTCAAAGCATCATTAAAAATGTTAGTCCAACATATATGATCATCTAGTTGAATTAAATAAAAAAATAAAACAAATAAATGCAAAAACAACTAGATATTACCAACACTTGAACTCAAGGTAGGATGTGAAGCCTTCTTTCTTCAAGTGTTCTTCCTTGTGTGCATGGAGCTCCCCCTCAATGTTTGACTTGTTGAACATCTCCATCACGCCTAGCAAGAGACAATCAAGTGACTTTTGGTATCCAAATTGCTTTGGATCCATGAACGTTAGTAGCACAAATTTTAATCCCCTTAGGAATCCATTTTTCAATGGCATCCTTTTTAATTGAAGTACTAAGTCCTTTTGGGACCCAAATACTTCTAAAACATTTTTACAAATCTAGGGGCACTAGATTGTCTCACATAAAAATTTGATTTTCCAACATTATTTTTCTTTTTAAGCTCTTTGGAAATCAAATCTTTTTCCTCTTGAACTTTTTGAAGCAAATTTTGTAAATCAAAACATTTTAATTCAAACACTTCGAGTTTTGCTTCAAGTTCAAGTTTGGTTTTAGAAATCAAATCATTTTGAATTTTCAACTTTGAAATCAATTTATTGTTTTTCAAAATGTGATTTTCAAAGTCTAAAACCGAATCATCATAGGCATCTTGTAATTCATCAAAAGAATAAGAACATGAAGTAGATGAATTAGAAGTTACCCTTGAATCTTCTTCGATGGCCATAAGGCAAAGGTTGGCTTGTTCATCGTCGGTGGAGTTCTCATCACTCCAAGTAGCCACATGTGCCTTCTTCTTATGGCTTGAAGTGCTTGCCCTCTCCTTTCTTTTAGGTTCTCATTCAAGCTCTCTCAAGGCTTTCTTCATGAACGGGGCACACTTCTTGAAGAGATGAACTATCTCTTCATCTTCATCCTCCTCTTCACTTGAGTAGACATGATGGCAAGTGGAGGATTTGAGAGCCATGTCACTTGCATTGATGCCTAGCCCTTTGATTTTCTTCTCTCCCATAGCTCTAATTTCTTCCCTCTTCTTCTCATCCTCTTTGTTCTTCTTCATGATTTGATGAGTAATGAGTGACCCCATGAGTTCATCAAGCTTCAAGGTCTTCAATTTTTTGGCTTCGATGATGGCGGTCCTCTTTGAGTCCCAAGACTCGGGAAGTGAGTAGATGAGCTTTCGAACAAGCTTTTCCTCCGGGATGGCTTCTCCATAGCCTTTGAGACCATTGGTGATGGTGGAGAACCTATCAAACATCTTCTCGATGTTCTCTTCCGGATCCATTTTGAAGTTCTCATACTCTAAGGTTAGAAGCCCAATCTTGGTCTCCTTGACTTCATTGGTCCCCTCGTATGTGACTTCAAGCTTGTCCCATACCTTCTTGGCACTCTCACAAGAAGACATCTTCTCATACATGGTTGGGCCAAAAGCACAAAACAAGATGTGCAAGGCTTTGCAATTAAGCTCCATCTTCTTGAGATCGTTGGCACTCCACTCCGCTTTGCTTCTTTGAGGAACGAACGAACCATCTTCAACTATATCCCATAGCTTGTAATCTCTAGATTTGATGAAGAACTTCATCTTTGTCTTCCAATGGGCATAGTGGGTTCCGTCAAAGAAAGGCGGTTTGTCGATAGATTGTGCCATTTGAGCCGGTTGATGAAAAAGTGATCGAGCTTGTCAGATCTTCTCAATAGGATTTGAATCCTCCTCAATTGAGCCAAGCTCTGATACCAATTGTTGAGTTGTGAGTGGCTCGATTCAATCAACCAATTTAGCTCACCAAGTGGTGGAGAGATGGATTTTTGGGTGGAAGGGTTTAGGAAGCTAAAAGTATAATGACACAATGAATTATAGTGGTTCAACCTTCTAACCAAGGTCTACATCCACTACCTTAGCTCCCCACTAAGGATTTCTCAATCAATCCACTATTGATTCGTCCCCTTTTCTAGGCTTAGGAGGAAACCCTTACAACCAATCAAGCTTTCTACCCAAAGCCTTGATTGAAACCCTCTTTACAAAGAGACACAAGAAGCAAACTTAAAACCCTCTAATAGTTGTTTGTTTGCACAATTAAGCACTCACCCAAAACCTAAAAACACTTGAGCAAATTTGACAATTTTGGCTCACTAGTGTTTGTCTATACAATCAATGACAAATTAAGTACAAATACAATCTTTGATCATTTGATGTTTGACAATATGAGCATTAGCCTTCTCTTGATGCTTGGAGGTCCCTTTTATACTCCCAAATGAGTTTGTAGCCGTTACTAGCCGTTGGGATCATATTGGAGCCGTTGAGGACTTTAATTCCCACCATAAATGCAGTTCTGCAGCTCTCCATTTCGAAACGTTCGAACCCGTTTCGAAACGCTCTTTAAGTAGAAAGAGCCGTTGCAGTCTGTCAGGGCATCCGTATCGAAACACCTCCTTGCCGTTTCGAAACCCGTATCGAAACGCTATAGGCCCGTATCGAAACGCCTGCATTTAAAAGTTAGTTGGGAAAATAGTCGTTGGGGTTTATAGCCGTTGTGGTCAATGCCACGTAGACGTATCGAAACGGTAGAGCTCGTTTCGAAACGCTGGGCAAAAATCCTATCCAGGGAAAGCCCGTTCCGAAACAAGTTTCGAAACGTTTTTGCTACTGGAATCCCCTGTTTCGAAACGCCCTAAGGTGTTTTGAAACACCTGGACAGTTTTGTGAAGTTTGGCTTTGAAAAACATGAAAAACCCTTTTAAAAACTTCCCTAAACATAATTTCAAGTTGTTTGGACTTTGGAAATGTTTTAAATACTTTTTAAATCAGTCCAAAACATTTTTCAATTATTATATCAAAACATTAGTTCTACAACCTTGAACTTTCTTCAAAAGAAGGAAAGGTTAATGAAGAACTTGAGGGATAATTAACCCATTTTTTTAGGTGATTAGCCACCACTACATGTGTCATATGTATCTAACTTATTGTTTTAATAATTAAAGAAAACAAAGTGATAAATTTAGTTAAGGATTAAAAAGCCATTCGAGAAAGTAAAAAGAAAAAAGGGGATCTCGTTCATCTTCCTCCCCAACTCCTTTCACGCCATTGATGAATGCTTCAAAGGACCTTAGGGTTGATTTTATATTACTTTCAAATTAGTTACCATTTCTTCGAAGTAAATCCATATTTGGTAAGTACATGCTACTAACTTCTAATTGGTATTGATTTCCTTCAATTTGAATCATATATGTACATGAGCTTCAATCCTCTAAGTTAAGGATTTTAAGAAATTAAGAATCCATAAATGAAATTGAGTCAATTGCAACCTCAATAGTATTTTTTGTATAATTCTTGGGCCATGAAAACACTAAAGCTTAACATCTTAAAGATTAAGAATGCCATGTCTTCTGATTAAGGTTTATGTGGTATTAAAGGACTCTTGGAATTTAGCTCATAACATGTTAATCATGCTTAGATTTCTTGTTTAAGTGATCAATGAAGCTAAATTCCAGCTTAGTGATTTCTGCCCAGAATTTGTACACTGACTGCAAGTTTGAAAATTCATAGATAATAACATAAGTTAAATTAGAGAGTGAAACTTATATGTACAAAACTGTGTATGAATATAGTTTTATTTGCAACAAATGGTGATCGATTTGGAGTTGCAAATTAAAAGATATAAATTTTTGAGTAAGTGGGGGTTCTAGAAAACAGAGTAGCAGTTTGTAAGACAACTTGAACAGACACTTTGAAAATTCACTAAAAATCGCATGAAAAGACTTAGAATCTGGAATTTATATGGCTGGAAGGCTTATTTAGTCTCTTCCATTTAAAACAAACGGAATCGAATTCCGAATTATATAACTTTTTATAGAAATGTTTTTATAAACATAGTGCAAACTGCCAAATACTGGAAATGAGAAATGAATTTAGTTTTGATAAATGTCCTAAGATGTATGGTTATTGAATGTTGAATCAAATGGTAGTTAAAGCTATACTTTGAACCTTGTGTTAACTCTGAAGTGTTAAATGGATTCAATGACACGAATCATGTGCATAGTGATTTCAATATTGTGGTGCATGTGTATGTATTCTAAACGGTATAAGGTTTTGTAAACATGGGGGTAGGAAGATTTAATGATCTTAATGTATAAAATTTGATAAGGATCATGGTTAAATTGGTATAATTTTGATGAATTGTACTAATTTCGTGTTTAGATCAAGCTATGGTTATGGGATATTCGTTTCAACATTGGAAATGAGGGAGGATAATGTTTGGACCAACATCTCTGATTGTTTTGTAATTCCTGTATATAGGTGAGTGTAGTCAGAGACTCAGGATTAGGCTAGGTGCTTTTGTCGATTTCGTTGACATTGATTATTGCGTAGCTAACATTGTGTCTAAGAATATTGCATCGAATCCCTTTGGAGACTTTGTTGGTAAGTTTTGGTAAGCTATTACATTGAAATCTATTTCATAGATACATTGCTATTGCCATTGTTATCATCAAAGTATTAAACTATAAAAGTATGGACTATAGGAAATTGACATTGTCATTGATATAATCATCGCTATAGATATTTCCATTGCTATTGAATATTGACATTGATGTTGTCATTGGTATTGTCATTCACATTGAGCATTGATATCAACATTGTTATTGCCATTGTCATTGTTATTGAATCATTGATTCGGATGAATATTGGATACAATTGGCATGCCAGAGAATTCATGAGCTCATTGGTAGGGTGGACTATGGCCTATATTATGGTGAGGTGGATAGATGTTTGTGTTATTGGTCAATTGGTGAGGCAGAGTGACTGGACCATTCATTGTTTTAGCAAGGCGTAGGAATTTGCGTATCCACCATGTAGAACTAGTGTTTTGATATAATAATTGAAAAACGTTTTGGACTAATTTGAAAAGAATTTAAAACTTGGTTTTAAGTCCAAACAACTTGAATTTATGTTTGAGGGATTTTAAGAGGTTTTTGGCAAAACTTTTCATGCTTTTATATAGCCAAGCTTAAGTTTTCAAGCTACCCGTACCGATACGGTCCAACCCGTATCGATACCTTTTTGCCCCAGTTTGGTCACTGCCAAAACCCGTATCGAAACAGGCTTGGCCGTTTCGATACGGATCGGGATCGTTTCGATACGCCTAGTAAGCGTACCGATCCCCTTTCAACCACCTCCAACGGCTATTTTTCCAACGGTCATTTAAAAGTAAACCCGTACCGATACGCCCTCAAGCGTATCGATACGCCTAGGTTGGCAAGAGCCCAACGGCTAGTTTCTAATGAAGTCCGTACCGATACGGGTCCAAGCGTATCGATACGGAAGGCTGCAGAACATCATTAATGAAGGGAAATAAAGTCCTCAACGGCTCCAAATCATCCCCAATGGCTAGTAACGACTATAAACTCATCAAGGAGTATAAAAGGGACCTCCAAGCATCAAGTAAAGGCTAATGCTCATATTGTCAAACATCAAATGATCAAGAATTGTCTTAGAGCTTAAATTGTCATTTATTGTATAGACAAACACTAGTGAGCCAAAATTGTCAAATTTGCTCAAGTGTTTTAGGTTTTGGGTGAGTGCTTAATTGTGCAAACAAACACCTATTAGAGGGTTTTAAGTTTGCTTTCATTGTCTCTTTGTAAGAGAGGGTTTCAATCAAGGCTTTGGGTAGAAAGCTTGATTGTGTATAAGGGTTACCTCCTAAGCCTAGAAAAGGGGAAGAGCAATTAGTGGAATTGTTGGAAATCCTTAGTGGGGAGCTAAGGTAGTGGATGTAGACCTTGGTTAGAAGGTTGAACCACTCTAAAATCATTGTGTCTATCTTTATTTTAGCTTTCTCAACCCTTCCACTCAAAAATCCATCTCTCCACCACTTGGTGAGCAAGAACGGTTGAACGGATCGAGCTCCACACAACTCAACACACTATCTTGATTCGATCCAAGGAAAAGAGTATTTGAATATGAGATCCATAGTATGCATATGCATTGTTACATTGTGTTTGTCACATACCTAATATGTTATGATATGGTTTTCACATTGACACTTATGATGTTGAACTCATTAGCATGCATTACCATTAGATTATTATTGTTGATGATTACCTCACTTAGGCTAAGTAAGCCTAGTGCATTTCATTGTCATGTACTTTCAGGATAAAAGCTAGTTAAGGAATCGATCGCGGAAGGATGTTGCAAGTCACTTCTCAAAGTTCCAAGTAAGATTTACGTTCTCCTTATAACTCCTAGAATGGTGGTATATGTTGTGAACATATATGAATGAATTATGGTATAGATGTGTGTATGCATACATGGTAATATGTAAACATGTTATATAATGGACGAATAAAAGAACTCAAGGTACACATTGGCTTAAATAATGTTATGGGTAATAATACACTCATGATAACAATATGAACATGCCTAATATGCGTCTATGTGATTTTCTAATTGGTAAAATTGGTTCACAATAGACTAAGCTTAATAAATGGACCCATGTTGTTATGGGATTTGGCATATAGCAAGAACATGGCATAAGGATTTTGTCTGCAAAATTTCAGACTTTGGACACCGTTTAAATGCTTACAATTGTATAAAAACCAAACATAATATGTAATTACAGAATAGGGCGTATCGATACGGTTGATGGCGTATCGATACAGTTGTGCATTATTGGCCTTAGACGTAAGGGCGTATCAATACGAGAATGGGCGTATCGGTACGAAAAATTAACACTAGAATTGGGATGGTAAAAAGGTTTTAGTACAACTTCATGGCGTATCGATATGGCTAAGGTTGTACCGGTACCAAGTTTCGTTACTAGAATTCTTAAATTAAAAATTAAACACCGAGTACCGATACAGATACATCCAGTATTGGTACGAGTTCACTAACCCTTAACTGTTTTAATGGTCATAAGATAGGTGTATCAGTATAACCACTTTGAGTACCGATATCGATACAAGTAAATCTGTTAAAGGCTAAATTGGATAAGTTTGGTAAATTACACAATGGTCATTGTTTATTAAATAGCTTGAATTGAATGAGTAAATGACCTTTGATTGGGACGAAAATTCACAGACTTATTATGTATAGATTGAATTTCATATTGATATGTTTAAATTCTGGTAAGGAGCTCTAAATTACTGAATTTATAGTTTAGTCCCTAAATGTTATGAAAGGTTTAATTAGGCCACAAAAATGGAAATTACAGTATAGTATTATCGGTTTATTGATTTCACGGTATGGTTATCATCACATTGAACCATCAATTATTGAATAAAAATATTATATTGATCTTCGTATTGAACATCAATAACATACTCCGACCCGGTTCCCTACCAGGCCGGGAAGAGGGTGTTACAACATATGTTGAGACTTGATATCTATGAGATGCATGATGATGCTAAGAATATGATGAGACTCGTGGAGGTTTTAGAGACCGTGTAGGGGTCGTTTTGAGAGACTCGTATGGTTTCTTAATGATTGCTTGATTGGTTGATAATTGTTATGCTTTGTGTGCTTTTTCGAGTAGACTAATGAGATTCGATGGAAATTGTGCGTAAGAGATAAATAATGGTAATGTTCGAATAAATGGTCATGAAGCCGATAATTAATATTGATTGATTAAATGTGTTAGTAAATAAACACTAATGACTTTTATAAGCTTTAGGGATCGAGTAAGCTATTTTAATATCGGTACACATGTGAGTATCGATACCTAAGGGTATTGAATCGATACTCGTGTTCGAGTACCGGTGCCCACTGAACAGAATAATCTAGTATACTGATAAAAATATGTATATTAACATGGAATTTTAATGAGATAATATGGATTAATAGATATAACTAATGAATATTATGGATTAATGGAGATAATTGACAAGGATGATTAATATGCACTTCCATAACATATTAACAAGCCAATAATCTTAATTGGGTGACTTGTGATAATAGCAACCGTATGAGATCCTTGGCAGATCAAGTAATATTATGTGTTGTGTTGTATGGAAATCGTGTCAATTTTGTGTGTGGTTTGGAAACTTGGTTGGTTGAGTCATCTTTGATTGATGGGATCTGGATACCCAGAGAAAGTTTGTTGCAACACCGTGGTTACCGAGTCTCATTCGAAGATACTCGAGGAGAGATGCCGAGTATAGGTGTACGTTCTCGATACTGTGTGACAACGGGCCTCACCCAGAGAGAGTGTATGTTCCTAAGGCTGTATGACCCCAAGCCTCAATTAGAGTGTACGTTCCTGAGGCTGTGTGACACCGGACCTCACTCTAGGTTTGTGATTTGACTTTGTGTGGTTTTGCTCGGTTGATCTAGTGAGATCCCGGGTATGGTTGGGCCTTGTGTGCCATGTAAGATGTGTTGCTTTGATGAGAGCATGTGTTTAGGCGACTAGTTGTAGCGTCATGTATTTATTTATCTCTCTTTATTGCTCGTACTAGCTTGCATGCTTATGTTTATGATTAGCATGAAGTATAGTAGAGTATATGTGTGTCACTGAGCTTTGTAAGCTCAACGCTCGAAATTGTTGTTTCCGTGCGTAGGTTGATCGTCAGATTATGGGATCGTGCAACACTATTAGTACGAGATTTCGACATGGGGTATCTTTCCAAAGTACATTACTTTTGTTTAGTGGGCTATGTATTTAGAGGACCTTACGTGGTGGAGTCTGTAACTTTTATTATTTGAAATTGTATTAATCAAATCGAATGTTTAAATGTTTTAAATTTAAATTAGAGCTCCTTTGTAATGTTTTGATTATTATCCATATTTTCAATTGTTGTCTTTAAATGTTTTTGAGAAACACCTTGTTGAGAAAAACCCAGTTTGAGAAATTTTATGGTTTTTGGTTTGGGCTTGAGGCCCATTTGTAACATTCAGGTCGAGGGTGTTACACCATTATAGTTTGGTGACCAATGGTGTTGTTTACCCAAAATAAAATTAATCTCTATTTTCTAAAGCCAAACACAAACTCTTATTTTTATAGGGTAGACTACTCAAATGACCACTTGACTATGGAGTTGGTGTTGATATGATCACCATACTTTTAAATTTGTCAATTTTACCACTTAACTATTTAAATGATATTAATCAAGCCACACACCGTCAATATTACCACTTTACTCGATTCATCTGTGTCGGTATTGATCGATTAGTACAGGTACCTACATGTTTTGTTGGTTAAGCCTTGAGTTGAGGATTGGGTAACGTTGGAGGTCGTAAGAAGTAGCACATGGTTGTAATTAAAAGGATACAAAGTTGTGATTGAGTTAACCATTAAATCAACATGAAATTATATAATATTTTAACACAAATATTATATATCTTAAACTACTTGAGATTGTGGCAATGGCTTAAACAAGAGAAGGAGAGTTTAGAGAAAAAAATAGAGGAAGAGATGTTATAGAGGTGAAAGGGGGAAACTTTTAATAATAGGGTAAACCACATCAGATGCCACTGAACTATTAACATTGACTCAAAAATGCCATTGAACTTAAAAAATATTCAAATCTAACACTGAACTTTACTTTATGACTTGTTTATGCCACTCTGTTGTTAACTCCTAACGGAATCGTTAACTCAAAACGATGTTGTTTTGAAGGAGGAAAAATAATAAACCCATGCGCTTGGAGAGATTTGAACCCAAAACCTCTAAATACAAACTTTTAATATTTTTATAGTATTATTTATTTCATAATATAATTTGAATTTTTGACATATATAATATTTATGGTAAAATCATTATGTAATTTTATGTTGGTTTAATGGTTAAGGCTTACCTTTTGAATTTAAAGTTTCTAGGTTCAATTCCCTTCAAGTGCATTGGTTTTATTATTTTCCCCACAACAAAACAACGTCATTTTGTGCTAAATTATGCTTCAAAACAGCCGTACCAAAACAACGTCGTTTTGAGTTAACGATTCCGTTTGGAGTTATTAAATGATTCAGAAAATAAAGTTCAATGTTAGATTTGAATACTTTTAAAGTTTGGTAGTATTTTGAAGTCAGTGGTAATAGTTTAGTGGCATATAGTGTAGTTTACCCTTAATAATATTATAGTTTTATTTATTTATTTAAATATTTTAGAGACTAAAATAAATAAAAATTAAATTTGAGAGACTTAAGATGCAAATTACCCATTTCTATTAAAGTCACCAAGGTTTTTTTTATTAAAAGTGGCTCGTAACGTTTCTTGATTGGTTAACGGAATTTTTAAACGGAAATTAACAATTAGTGCATATGATATAACGAATTTTAATTTAGGGGACATAATGTCCCCCCCTCTCACAAAAAAATATTAGAAGATAACTCGATAAAAAATATATTTTTTAGAGGCTAACGGTGCATTACCTAAAAAATGAAGAATTCAAATTACTAATGTGATAAGTTTAGATATACAAAAGAGGGGAGTTGATGGTTGAAATTAAGAAATTGATATTTAAAGATTGGAAAAGGGGTTAAAAATACATAAAAATTATGAGTAAAAAGATTTGAATACGAGTTAAATAAACTTGCAATTTTTAAAAAATATATTTTTATTTTTTTTAAAATATTTTGTTTTTATTTTTAACTTTTTCAAAAAAAATATTTTTAAGGTATAATAGCACAAATGCCCCATGTACTTTGTCATTTTTGTCAATGTGGTGTCTATACTTTTCTAACCATAGAATGTGTCCCCTATACTTTACATTTGTGTTCTAAAAAGCCCCATGAGGCTAACGACGTTAAATGATGATGTGGTAGGGACACGTGTGTCGCTACCCGTTTTTCGGGCTTGACGTTCAAAAACACAAAACAACGGAGCAGCCACCAATCTTTTTTCAAGGTGTGATTGGATCACCTAAAAACGAGTCATTTTAATAAAAACATTTTATTTTATGTGCAAGGAAGAGGAATCGTTTCGTTTTCGATGCATTGTCTTTCTAACCTATTATTCTTGTTAGATCATACGAAGTTGTGAAAGGATTTTGTGTTCAACAATCTTTTAGGTTCTACAACATAAGTTAAGTTTCTTTGATGACGTTTTCGTGTGATAGTTTGACGAAGTACCGTTGGGTTTTTTTTGTCGTCTGTAATGTACCGAGCGAAGGTGGATTTCTTAGAAGGGAAAGAATCAGTTGAGATTATATTTGTATCATTAAAAGATAATGGTTATAATTGACAAGTGTTGTGAGAGATTAGAGTAGCACAATGGGAGATCTTTGAGAATGTCGAAGAGTTATAAGGGTTTGAGCTTCTTCTTCGATTTATGAATAAAAATTTCGAGGATGAAATTTTATTAAAGGGGAGAGTTGTAACGACCGAAACTTCGGGTTAGTGAATCAAGTCTCGGACTCAGGTAATTGGTCATTTATGTTGGAAGCCCAATTAAGAATTTTGGATAAAGACTTTGTGGTAAAGGAAAAGCGGAAGAAAGTGGGTGTTTATTAAATGGCTTTATCCAAGTTGGTGGAGAGGATTTTATTTTGGTGGTGTTTGAAATTTAAAATAAAGGTGGGTTGTTGGAAAAGGAAAAAAAAGGGGAAGATATTATGAAGAAAGAGAAGAGGGAAATGTGGGGGAAATTGGTAGAGAGAGTTTTAGAGAGTTGAAGCATTCAAGTCTAGATTCATTGCCGTTCGGACCTCTGTGGGTGTCACCGCCACCGCCAATCGACTCATCTCGCGCCAGTCAGTGGTCTTCATTTCGTCATCGGAGCCACCGTCTGTTGAAGTAAAATTGAGGAAGAAACGACGATGCTGGATCGACCCCTTGCGTCGGTCTTTACCAGGCCATTTCCACCATCAGTACCCCCAGCTCGAGATCGGCCAACTGGTGAAATTTGGTCGCCGTCCATCGTTTGAGAACGCCACACGTGCCGCCGGCCGCGTGTGGGCATGGGTCTACTATAGCAAGCCATCTAAGCCGGTTTGGTCAGATCGAGCTGCCCGTCGAGCTTAGCCAATTACTGAGCTGAGCTGTAAGCCGCATTGACCAGTTGTCTAAGCCCGTTGACCAGCTAACCGTGAGCCACATTGACCAACTACTGAAGCCGTGTTAACTTGAGCCACCAAGCCGTTGACCCGAGCTATCTGACCGTTGACCAAATGCTTTGATCGATTGACCATCTGACTTTGACCAGGGCGTTGATCGTTGACTTTTTCTGGGGGACCCTACCTGGGTGTTTCTCGACGTTTTGAGTCCGTTAGCACAGTCCGTTTCGCCAAATTCAAACCTAGTAAGCTATTTTTTACACATTTTATCCCCTAAAATAGTCCGATAGTGTGAAATGGCTTATGTAGTCATATTTGTTTTATCTGAGGTTTTGGTGGACTCGAACATTTGAATTAAAGAGATGTTTGGAAGAGCTTGGAGGGATATTTGTCGTGTTGGCTAAGGTTAGTACACCTCAGACTCTTATTGATTCATGAGCATCATAAATGCGATTATCTTGCGTGTTAGTATCTTCAAAATAGGTAGACGATAAATAAGCATGTGTTGAGACTTGATATCCATGAGATGCATGATGAAGCTAAGAATATGATGAGACTCGTGGAGCTTATAAAGACCGTGTAGGGTCGTTTTGAGAGACTCATATGTTTTCTTGATGATTGCTTGATTGGTTGATAATTCTTATGCTTTGTGTGCTTGTTCGAATAGACTGATGAGATTTGATGAAAATTGTGCGTAAGGGATAAATATGGTAATGTTCAAATAAATGGTCATGGAGCCGGTAATTAATATTAAATGATTAAATGTGTTATTAAACAAACCCTAAGGATTTTTATAAGCTTTAGGGATCGAGTGAGCTATTTTAGTATTTGTACGAGTGTAAGTACTAATACCAGGAGTATCGTATCAATACTTGTGTTCGAGTACCGTACCTACTAAACAAAATAATCTAGTATATTGATAAAAATATGGATATTAACATGGAATATTAATGAGATAATATGGATTAATGGAGATAATTAATTAATAATATGGATTAATAGAGATAATTAATAAGGATAATTAACATGCACTTCTATAATATATTAACAAGTCAGTAATATTAATTGGGTGGCTTGTGATAATAGCAACCATAGGAGATCCTTGGCGGATCAAGTAATGTTGTGTGATGTATGGAAATTGTGTCAATATTGTGTGCGATTTGGACACTTGGTTGGTTGAGTCACTTTTGATTGATGGGATCTGGATACCCAGAGAAAGAGTGTTGCAACACTAGAGATGTCGAATGTACGTTCCCGATGTTACGTGACACCAGGTCTCTTTGGAAGATACTCGAGGATAGATGCCGAGTATGGTTGTACGTTCCCGAGGCTGTGTGACCCCATGCCTCAAACAAAGTGTACGCTCCCGAGGCTGTGTGACACCGGGTCTCACTCTAGGTTTGTGGTATGACTTTGTGTGCCTTTGCTCAGTTGATCTGGTGATATCCCGAGTATGGTTAGGCCTTGTGTGCCATGTATGATGTGTTTCTTTGATGAGAGCATGTTTTTAGGCAACTAGTGGTAGCTCCACGTGTTTATTTATCTCTCATTATTGCTCGTACTAGCTTGCATGCTTATGTTTATGATTAGCATGAAGTATAGTAGAGTAGATGTGTACCACTGAGCTTCGTAAGCTCAGCGCTCAGAATCGTTGTTTCGTTGCGTAGGTTGATCGTGGGATCGTGGGGCACTTTTAGTACGTGATTTCAGCATGGGGTGTCTTTCCAGAGTACGTACTTGTGTTTAGTGGGCTATGTATTCATAGGACCTTACGCGGTGGAGTCTGTAACTCTTATTATTTTAAATTGTATTAATTAAATCTAATGTTCAAATATTTTAAATTTAAATTGGAGCTCCTTTGTAACGTTTTTATTATTATTTATATTTTCTACTGGTGGGCTAAACCCAATTTAATTTTTTTTTATGGTTTTTGGTTTAGGCTTGAGGCTCATTTGTGACATTCGGGTCGAGGGTGTTACACCATCATAATTTGATGATCAATGGTGTTGTTTACCCAAAATAAAATTAATCTTTATTTTCTAAAGCCAAACACAGACTCTTGTTTTTTATAGGGTAGACTACTCAAATAACCACTTGACCATAGAGTTGGTGTTGATATGATCACCGTGCTTTTAAATTTTTCAGTATTGCCACTTAACTATTTAAATGGCATCAATCAAGCCACCTACCGTTAAAACCTAACGGAGGTGATGACATGGAAGTTAAAAGAAATTTGTTTAATTACACATTTAGTCCCCGCTATTTACAGATTCTATTAATTTAGTCCTAGTTTTAGTTTAATAAAATAAATTAATTATTCAATTAGATCATGATACATGTCACCATCTCATTAAAGGAAGAAAATAAAAAAAGCATCAATGGGTCTAACAGGATTCATACCAAGGTGTTCCTAGTGAGAGTGGCACTAGTTTACCACTAAGTCAAGTGCACTTTTGTGTTTAAGAGTACGACATTTAAAGTATATCTTCATTTGTTGTTAATGACTGGAAAATAGAAATAAATATAGATTAAAAAGACTCAAACATGATACACTAAGGATGCATAAAAATCTAAAGCACCAAAATAAATCTAAAAATTAAATTAAAGTTGACAACATTATATATACATATATATTAAATTATAGTTAATGTATGATTTAAAATAAAGGTAAACTACTCAAATGACCAGTAAACTATGGGGTTGATCTCGATTTGACCACTATACTTTCAATTGTGGCAATATGACCACATAACTATTAAAGTGCTATCAATCAAGCCACCCACCGTTAAAGCATAACAGAGAGAATGACGTGGCTGTCAAACAAAATTGATATAATTATACATCTGACCCTCATTATTTACATATTATATCAATTTGGTTTTAAATTGAATTGAATTTAATAAATTTATCCTTCACTCATATAGTGACACGTGTCACCAACTAATTGGAGGGTATTTTGCTTAATTATTCTTTATTTAACTAATATTTCCCATCCAATCAGATGATGACGTGTCACCATCAGATTGGTTGGGAAAAAATTTTAAACCCATCTTGCCTCCAAAAATATTCAATCCTATGTTATATAGGTGGAGTTAACCAGACATAACAGCAGAGCCAACATCTCTTATTTGTTTAATTTTACAACCTTTTGAATTTAAACTTATCTTTTGGGTGATAATTAAAGAGAAAAAATTATGCCTATAAATGCTGGTATATGCTACACTACACATGCTGGTATCTGCTATTTAGGCTGCAAATAAAAATTCATATGATATTTACACCTTGCAATATTGGTGAAACTTCATGACTTGGCAACAGCTTTCGTCCAGGTTCTTGGTAACGGAAAAAGCCCTATTAACTGCTTTGTGTTTGTTATGATTCAAGTTTATGCCTTAGAAGGTTAGATACGCAAGAAAGGGACTGATGCTATTGCATGCAGGGGCGGAGTCAGAAATTTTTCTAAGGGGTGTCATTTTTTTGAACGGTATTTAAGATGAATTAATTATTTATAAAATGTGTAATTTTATTTATTAAGGGTGTCATTTTATTTATAAATGGGTGTCAATTATATATTTTTCAATTTTTTCATATACAAATTATATAAAAAAATACGATTTCTAAAAAATTTTGGGGTGTCATCAGACACCCCAAGAGCTTTAGTGGCTCCGCCTATGATTGCATGTGCATGGATGGCTACAATACCACATTCCAGATTGATTAAGAACGGTACATGTAGCTTATATTAACATGAGAAAGAAACTTTTTTCTTATTTATTGCATAAGCCAACTCGAAAAGGCAAATTATTTAAAAGTGATGGTGAGACAAATTGCCTATGAATGTAGAGAAAAACTTTTGTTCAGAATCATATCATCAGTCGAAAAATCAGCTTTGTTTTTGTGTATTTTCCTGCCGAAATCTAGGTTGTAAGAGTCTATGAGCCCTTCCACCAGGTCGAATTCCGGTTTCAATCCCAGCACATGCTTTGCTTTCTCAACTGATGCACAACTATGTTGCAATATATGGAAATATGAACAAAGTGATTTGATATCATATAAATACATGTTCGTTTATTTAGATTACTGTAATGTCTTGGTAATGTTTCTCAATTTCTTTAAATGATTGTCTAAAGTGTGTGTGTGTGAAATTTTTGTTGAGAGTTACCTAATCTCTGAATTGGAATGCCTTCTTTTTACTGAACTCGAACTCCTTTGAGTTGTAGTGAACGATCTTGGGTTCATGAAATTGTCATGGACCACGGACCAGCGAACCAAACTGCTCATGAGGCTCTTTGCACCATCCTGGGCCTGTCCCAACTTGTCTAAGTTGGCCCAATCCGAGCTGACCCATTTCATGGAGAAAATCAGCCATGTAAATATTAATTTTTTTAATTTAAATTAATAATTCATGGTGTTCCTTGAATTGAGGGATCCTAGTAGATTTAGAGTGACCTGGACCGTTGATGTAATTTAAATTCAATTGTTGAATGTAGATGGCATCAACTATAAATAGAGGCTTGCCCCCACCTCATTTACTCACTTTATTTTTTAGAAATACATTGTCATTCACTCAACACTCTCGCTTTTCTTTCTATGTCATCTCTTTCCTTTGTTCTTTTTGCTTTCGCAAGGATCTATGTAGTTTTGCTTGATCGTTTTCAGGCTTAATCGCACAAGCATCCAAAAATTATCTAAGGCCGCACGTTCCAGATAGCAAAGTTCTACGGACGTGACAAAATCCACAACCAGGATGAAGAAGAAAACCTTCAGTAATGAATCAAGTATTAACTTGACTTCAATTTCTTATCTTCTCAATAACCGAAGGTTCGAATTACCTTGGCATACGCCTTTGCTAATCTATCGAAAGTGACGAAATTTTCTTTGAAAATGTTGAACACCTGCCAAGGACGGAGCCATATATAACATGCTCCTCCTAATTTTTTTTGGTATAACTGTATTTTAAGTCCCTATTAGTTTAAATAGTAGTAAAACTATTTTTTTTTTGTTTTTAATTTTTAAATTTTAAAGCTTAAAAGACCTTTATCCATGTCAATGCTCGATCCTAGCTTCGTCCCTAACACCTGCTTGCTGGCTTTTTCGTTACCAAGAACCTGGACGAAAGTTGTTGCCAAGTCTTGGAGTTTTCACCAATATTGCAAGATGTAAATATCACATGAATTTGTATTTGCAGCCAAAATAGGAAATACCAACATGTGTACTGTAGTAGATACCGACATTTATAGGCATAATTTTTTTCTCGAAGATAAGTTTAAATTTAAAAGGATATAAAATAAAACAAATAAGAGCTGTTGGCTCAACGGTTCTGTCTGGTTAACTCAACATATATAACCCATTATTGAATCTTCTTGGAGGTAAGATGGATTTAAATATTAATTAAATTAAAAAGAATTAAGGAAAATACCCCTCTAATCAGGTGGTGACACATATTACTATCTGACTAGAAGATACATTTATTAAATTCAATTCAATTTCTGACCAAATTGATAGAATATGTAAATAATGAGGATCAAATATGTAATTATATCAATTTCGTTTAACTTCCACATCATTCTCCCCGTTAAGCTGGTTTGATTGATATCACTTTAATAGTTATGTGGTCTTATTACCACGATTGAAAGTATAGTGGTCAAATTGATATCAACCAATAGTTTAGTGGTAATTTGAGTAGTTTATCCTAAAAATAAAAATGATTTTGTAACGCCCGAGTTTAGGGCCCGAGATATAATCGGGTTTGGTTAAACCGGTTCAGGTTAAGCTAATCTTTGAAAAAATATCTTTAATAAACAATTTTAAGGCCTTTAAAGAAAAAAAGTGTAAAAATGGAATTTTGAAATTAAGGAAAAAGTGTTTGAAAATATCATCATCTTTCCAAAAACCATTTTCACGTTATCTTCTTCTTCAAAACCCATTTTTACTATTTCATTGGTTTCAACACTTCATCAATGCTTTTGAATGATTTTCATAGTTCATGTTGCCTTGTATGTCCATGTGTTATGCTTGTGATTGCCCTATTTGGTTTCCATGTTGGTTATGGTGGTGACCATGAGAACACAAGGTAAGTGTTGGTTTGGTGGGTATTGACATGTGAAATCTTGTTACCAGATATAGTTGGTCGATCAATAGGATGTGAGTGCACTTGAGGTTAAAGTCGCGCGTGGTCTTAGTGATGTTAGATTCCACTAAGGAGGAGTACGGTGATGTGAGATTCCACCGGAAGCTATGTTTTACTAGACGTGTGAGTACGATGATGTGAGATTCCACTAGAAGTGTCTAATGGGTTTTGAGAACTATCCGCGTATCCGAGTAAAAGTGATGAATGTCAATATACCCATGGTGCTCTAAATTCTCATCTTAAGCATGTTGCATTGTTCTTTCCATTTATGTTTATTCATGTTGTTGGTTACTTTGATTGTATTATGAGAATGAGCATGAGGTAAGCTTATGGCTTTTGGTTGCATTTAGTAAATGCACGTGCTGATAAATGCATGTTGTTATGTGTTCAAGCATGGAGGAAATGAATTGGAAATGATTTTGGTTTCAAGCAATTTATGTTTTAAAACTGCATTGTTGTAGCTACCGTTTTGAGCACCACTCACTAAGCTTAAATGCTTACGCTCCTTTTTCCAACAATGCAGGACCTTAGACCTACGGAGCAGCTCAGAGAACAAGGGAGAATCCAAAGGAGTTTAGTTTGCTCAAGTATGATTTTTAGACTTCAATAATTAGTATTAAGCAATGAGATAGTACCTTTTTGTTTTAAGGGGTTATTGGCATGTCTTTTTTCTTAGACAAGTTTGTTTGGTATATAATGCCCCTTGTTATGTTGAGGTAAGCTACGATTTGGATTTTGACCTCTTGGGTGAATGTTAAGCATGAATGTTTCTTTTATAAACCTTATCATGTTGAATGTTGCCTCGTTAAATGTTTATCTTGCTTTATGTGTGTATCCATAGATGTCTTGTGTTGCATGTGTGGTTGTATGCTGAATGAATGATTGTTTAGTGCGTCTTGTGTTGGTTCTCTTATGCTTTTATATGCTAAAATCAGTCTTTCTGGGTAGGGCGTATCGATACGCTCAAGGGTTGTATCGATACGGTCCCCTGTTTTTAGGAGAGGCGTACCGATACCCAATTAGGTCTTTGAAAATCTGAGATTTTGACGAGAAATTGGAGTATCGGTACGGGCCTTAAGTGTATCGATACGGTCCCTGGTGTTGACTTTGGGAGTTTGACCATTAAGGGCGTATCGATACTGGCCTTGAAGGGTATCGATACGACCTCTTGAAGTTAACCCTAGGGAGTTGACCGTCGATGGCGTATCGATACGGGTCTTAGGCGTATCGATACGGCTTGTAGTAAATCATTAAAAATTAACCTTTGAATGTCCATTTTGCTCGGTTCATGTTCGTGTTTGCTTCCCGCTTCTTGTCTCTTCACATAGGACTTAAATATACCATCTAGACAAGATAATTTTAAAAGAAATTTTTCTAGGCTTGCTAATTGGAGTGAAGCCCTAACAAGTTTCTCTTCGATTTTCTCCGTGTAACTTGTTCGATGCGGCCCGGTGGCTAGGCCGAGTCGATGAGGTTACAGGTTTTAAGATATTTTTTATATTTTTAATCTAATTTTAATATTTTTTTATTTTTCATATATTTTTTTTATAATTTTACATATATATAATCAATGAATATATTTTTTAAAATGAACTAATAGTTTTAGTATTTATTAAATATCTAATTTAATTATTATATATAAAATCATATTAAAAATTCAAAATTTTAAAATTATATCAGTTTATTTAAATTATGTTCGTGAGTTCAGATTCACTAAATGAATTTTTAATATGATTTTAAAATTTTAAAATTTTTAATATAATTTAAAGCGTATAACAATTTAATTAAATTTTGTTAATAACAATTACAATTATTAATTAAATTTAAAAAAAATTTAATGATTATTTATATAAAATTATAAAAAATTATGGAAAGAAAAATATATTAAATTTAGTTTAAAAATACAAGTGTGCCAATTTTAATTTAATTATTAGATTTATTTTAGTGGTTTAGATGCTTTTATGCATACCGAGTGTGTCATGTTCGTGTCATCTTAATCTATATTTATTTTCCTCTTCCTTGCATTAACAACAAATGAAGACATATTTTAAATGTCGTACTGCTTGACACAATAGTGCACTTGGTATAGTGGTAAACTAACGCCACTCTCAGCAGGCACACCTCGGTTCTTCCTATTATACCTATTACTGCTTTATGACCACCTAAATGAATAATTTATTTATTTATTTTATTAAATTAAAATTAAGACCAAATTTATAAAATGAGTAAATAGCGGGGACTAAATATATAATTATACAAATTGCTTTTAACTGCCACGTTACATTATTCTTTAAGTTTTAACGGTAAGTGGCCTGATTGATACCCACTTAAGTTGTTAAATGATAATGATAAAAAAATAGAAGTATGATGATACTAAAGCCATAATTAAGTGACAATTTGAATAATTAATTATTTTTTCTTTGAAAGGAGTCCTAAGTCTTAACTTTGTCAACAAGTAGCTGCATCTTTTTATCCTGTGAAAAGCTGTACCGTACCCAAATCATCCACTAAACGGAGTTTGGTACTCGATTTTTTTTTGTCACCGGTTGGTTTAGTATTTTTTTTTTGTTTACTTTTTGAATTGCAAGTGCCAATTCTTCCATAATTCAATTTCTTTGCTTTTGTTGGATAATTTTTACACACTAATTTCAATATTTTTTTTTATTAATATTGCACTTGATTTGTCATTTTTCTCTTCATTTCTCTTTAATATTTAGGTTATATATATATTTAAATTTTTGTATTACATCCGTTTATTAAGTGCAAATTCAGTTTTATTAACAATAGACCGATTTAAATATACACCTCGTTAAAAAAACTCCCTGAAAAAAATAGAGAAAAAAGAGTATGACGTATCTAAGTATATAAAACACTATATCCGTTTTTTTAACTTTGGTATATATAATTTCTTGAGTAAACTACACTACATACCATTTTTTTAAAGGTGATTTTTTTGTTTGTCTGCAAGTGGAATAGAGGAAAAAGAGTGTGACCTATCTAAGTATATAAAACACTATATCTGATTTTCTTGGGTAAACTATACCACATACCTCTTTTTCACAAACTCAGTGTAAAAGAGGACGCTATTCATCTTAGAGACTCGAGTTCAATCCGCTTTGTCTGCAAGGTGTGTGGCACATCGAAGCTTAAGAAAAGTATGAACAGATACTACCTTATAATCACCTTAGGACTATTCGAAAAAAAAAACTCTTAAACCTTAAATTATTAACACACGTACCCCCAACCCTCAAACTTAAACTCTAAACTTTAGAGTTTAGGATTTAGCATTTAAGGGTTTTTTTATATATTAATGTTATGTATATTTTAGGTTTTTTTTAAATAACATATTTATATTATAAATAATATATAAAAACAATATATTTTTATTTAAATTATGTAAATTTATTCATTTGATTCAACTAAATTATTTTATGAAAAAATAATACGATAAATAATATTAATATAAAATATATTATTTACATATATATCAATAAAAATATATTATTTTTATGGTTCTTTATATATTATTTATAATTTAAATATATTATTTTAAAATAATATTTTTTATATTATAAATAATATATAAAAAATTATAAACCCTAAACCCAAATCATATGTTTATAATTTGAAGTTTGGGCTCTGTAATTTATGGTGTAAGATTTAGGGTTCAGAGTTTTTATATATTATTTATAACATAAAGATATTATTTTTACGATATTTTGAAGTTTTTTAAAAATAATATATTTATATTATAAAAAATTAAAAACAATACACTTTAATTTATATATATTGATATAAATAATATAAAATATATATTAATAGTGTTATTTATTTTATAAAATAATTTAAATTAATTTCAAATAGTTTAAAATATATAATATTTAAAATAAAATATTATATAATTTTAAATTAATTTAGTGGTTAAGGGTTAGTTTGTTTTTAAAGTTGCATGTAACTAATTTCTTTTATCCACTTTTGTATTTAAGCTATAGGGTGCTGGATTATTTGCTCAAAATTTGAGCAGTGATAAATGCAAGGAAAATCCTTCAAGAAACACGAAGGATTTACCGTTAAGGAATGCCAAGACAGGATTCAAACAAGTCTACAGAGTAAAGTTTCAGTTCCTTACATTTTGTAGCACCAATCAAATCTATCTATCTATCTATACATTTATATGATTGAATAGGCCATTTATCATAATTTTGTGTGTGTATGTATTTGGAATAGCTCCAAATCCAATGGTGAAATCTTTGATGGAGCATATGGAGAAAGCTGGTTGTAAGATAGGATCAAGGCAGTTCATTGCAAACGAAAGATGAGTGGAGGCTATATTCGTGGCCGTGGGGTAAGTCTTTTTACTTTATTTTCTTTATGCTAGAAATTTTGCTTTTTGTTAGTCCAATTCAAGAATCTTATCGACCATGGTAATTTGGCCATAAAAAGAGTGTGAATTACTTAATCCGATAATACAAAATGATTAATGCAATTGGTTATCTTATAAATGTTTTTTTATATGATTTTGGTGTGTGTGTGTAGCAACCATATGAGATTCCAAGACGATGTCAATCAAGTAGTTAAACATGAGTTCATTCATGCATATGACGAATGTCGTTCTGCAAATTTGAACTGGAAAAATTGTGCTCATCATGCCTGTAGTGCTAGTTTAATGTCCTGCATTTGGTTTCTACTTGTTGGTAAGTAGATGCCTTATATCATTTCAGATTCGCGCTGGACATTTACTTGAAACGGGAATTGCTGCGTGGTTTTATGAAGATTAGGGGCCATGGACAAGTGAGTTCTTTTCCCTCTTATTTTGTTTCATTATAAAACTTTAGATTTGAATCTGTCTAAATATCATTTATCTTATTTTACTCATGTATTACTTGGTTTTATTGTTTCTCCTATAAACCAAACTCCCAAATAGGAGTTGTGACATGAACATGAATCCAAATAAAACATTATGGGGTTGAATTTCCTAAACCAACTGTCATTACTTTTGATTCCTCTTGCAATTATTTTCTTTGTGTAAAATACGAAATTGCTCTATGAAACATTAATCCAAAGTAGGAGTTGGCTTCTCTGTGCATAGCAGATTCATGTTGAGAAATATATCTTGGATTAATGTTTCAACACTAGGGTTCATAATACACTTGAACTTGGTTGTTTTCTTCTATATTCTGTATCGAATGTAACTGATACATGTTATGGTTTTAAAGGAGTGTGTGAGAAGAACTGCAAACCCCTTCTGCTCCTAAACAGCCGCCAAGAAAGCCATGGAAGCCGTGTGGGATACATGTTATAACGACGCGAAGCCCTTTGACATTCAGTCGCGGCAGTCCCGACCGGTTTCTATTTCAAAAGATTTTCAAACAAAACCTGTTTTATGGATGCTAGAATAATAGGAGCATACTTGGGTTCTTTTCAATTGTATTGCATTTCGATCTTAGGGGGAATTCATTTCTCTAACAAAAGTTTTTTCTCCTCTCGGATATGACTTGAAAGGGTACATACATGGGATTAAAAAATCATTAATCACACTATCTAAAACCAGTTTGGTTAATAACTGAACCAAAATATCTAAAACCAAATTTTTAATCGTTAATCACACCATCTTTTTTTTTCTTTCAAAAATCATTTACCAAACCGAATTAAATTCAATTAATTTGAAATATTTTATTAAGTTTGTTAGTTTTAGTTAAAAAAAACAATTTAAGTAGTGAAAAACTGAATATATATTTTTTGTTAGATATTTTTTACTTTTGAATTTTATTTCTCTCTCTATTGAGTTGGATATTAAAATGGGATATTAAAAAAAAACAATTTAAGTAGTGAAAAATCATTTACCAAACCGAATTAAATTCAATTAATTTGAATTTTATTTCTCTCTCTTTTGAGTTGGATATAATTAAAAAACTATTTTTATTAAAAATATTTAGAAAAGTTTAAAATAAAAAAATAATTTTAACTTTATTTAACCCATATTTTAAATTTAATCGGTATTTTCTAAAATTTTGATTTATTTAATTATATTTTATATTTTTATTATTATAATAATATTTTTAGGGTAAACTATCTATTTAACACTTAATCTGTTTTCATGTTTTTATTTTAGTCAATCAACTATTATTTTTAACAAAACTATACTTAACATTATTTTTTTTATTTTGATCATCGGTCATTAAAAACTTAACGATAATACCAACAGAACATGCTTGTTTTATTTGGTCGTAGCGTTTTGTGTGTATTTTTTTGAAGAAGAATTAGAGGGGTCGATATGAATAGTAAACCAAACTTCAACGACATAAGTAAAAGGAGAAAAGAAAATACAAATTGTTCATAGGTTATAAGAAAATGGTATGAATTGACAACCTAACTAATTACAATGACATATTTGACAAAATAGCTATAAAAACGAGAGTCGATTAAAGAACGAAAAGTTTCGAAACTTGTAAAAAAAAACTCTAAAATGTTAGGCTTTTTAATGATATTTTAAGTTAATTTTTTTTATCAAATTTTAAAATTTGTCGAAAAAACTACCAACATAAAATGTTATAAAAAAACAAGTTTCGACTTGAAACTGGTCACTATGTGTATATATAATTTCCTCAAAAAAATTGGAATCTGTTGAACTATAAAAATATTTTTAAAAAACTATTAACTCTTTAGCTCTAACAAATAATTTTTATACATTGTTTTTATGAAATTGAGTTGTTGTTTATTTTTATTTGAAAATCCAGTCCTTCCCCAACATTTATTGTTTCTATTTCAATCGATTTTGGAACCAATCGTGTTTTATGGAACATACATGGGTTCATTTGGATTGTATGCAATATGCATATCGATGTTAGGAGAGATTGATTTCTACTCCTCTCGGAAATGACTGTGCTGTTAGGATATGTTTAAGAAAATTAATTCCTCATTGGATCAGACAGTTTTATGTTTTGAAATCCACGAGAAGTACACATTAATTATACAGATAATGTTATTGGAATAAACCCTTATCAAACTTTTCGTGCTTAATAAACCGATTATTAGCCCTTCTATTCTTCAAAATCCGATTGGATTCCTTTACCAGCTTTATGTATTTCTTCCTCACCACCAACAACAAATGTCTTTTTATGCTGGATTTACCACAATATGCCTCCTTAAGAATTGCAGTACATGTTTTGTTCTTATAAGATAAATAAAACATATGAGGACGCCTTTCCAATGCTCTATGGACTTTCTCAGGTAATCCCAAATATTTCTTCAGACACAAAAACTTCTTCCTTTCAGCCGAGTGTTCAACAAATAAAGCCAACAACTCACGAAGCTTCCCACAACTCTCTTCTCGGCGAAATCAATATCGGGATCCAAATGCGAAAAATCCTCATAAGGTGAAACATAAGAGAAGGCCAAACAACCAAACAACAACATGGGAATTCCAAAAGCTTCTTCCTTTCAGCCGAGTGTTGTATGGCCAAAAGTGCCACTACACCACTCTTCGTACCAAATCCAGAAGTTGATAGAATTTCTTGAAGAAGAATTCGTGAAAATAGTGGAATGGCCAGACAACCAAACAACAACGTGGGAATTCCTGATGCTCAAGAAAACCCACCACTGCCCCCACCAACCCAGAACAAAATAATTCGTGAGGTTGTTGTTCCCCATTTGGATGATTTGCAATCAGGGATTGTTAGACCTCCTATTCAGGTTGGGAACTTTGAGTTGAAGCTTGTTATGTTCCAAATGCTCAACTCCATTAGACAGTATGCAGGCTTACCACATGAAGACTGTAACACTCGGGTTTAGGGGTCGGGTGTTAGGAGAGTTAAATCGGGTTCAGGTCGTTTTTAAACAAAGAAGCTTGTTTTAAATAAAATGAGCTTTGTTTTTAAACAAAAAGGCTTGTAATTCATTAAGGGCAAAATGGTAAATTTCTAAATAAAGGAAATAAGCTAAGTAAAAAGGGACTTTTTGAAAGTCACCATCTTCTTCTTCCTTCAACCAATTTCACGACCAAAAACCTCCCCAAACCCCCAAACATCGTTCCATCCATTTCTTCATCGATTTCAAGAGCTTTCATCAAGGTAAACATGTTTTTGACTTCTCCTCATCATTCTTAACATTTCTATAGCTTTAGATTTTCATAAACCCCATTTTTGTGATATTTCAAATGTTCAAGTTTTAAGAAAAAGGTGGAAGCTTTAATGGGTTTTTGTTTGGTTTTTGATTTGTAAAGTTAATTTATGTTATACTCTTTCCCTTAGGCGTATCATATCTTAAAATGGTAGTGTTTTGTTGGAATCCCGAAATGAGTTTTTGTGGGTGTGTTAAACGGTAGAAACCTTGAGTTTTAGGGTAGTTTTGTGAGGGAATGTTGGTCTGATGATATGGTGATGCCTGAGGGTTGTTTTAAGGTGTTTAATGATGATTTGGGTGTTGGAATCAATGGATTTTTGCTGGGTTGTGTGTAAGTCCGAAAATGAAGATTTGGGTTAGTTCTTGGTTTGGGAAATATAGTGAAATGGTCTTGAGATTGTAATCTGATTTGTGGCAGTGGTTTTGTGGATGATTTGTTGAGTAATATGTTGTTTTTGGTTGATTAGAAGCTAGGGAAACCGTTGGAGAAGCTTCGGGCTTGATATCGGGAATTTTGGAGGCTTGATCGATTATCTCGGTTTGCTTTAAGGGTGTTCAGTGAGTGGACTATTTTAAATGGCTTTAAATTGGTTCAAAGTGTGTAGTTGAGGTATTAGATTGTGCTTGGTAGGCCAATCTAATGTAGGGATTAAGTTGGTAGCTTAATCTCTTGTTTGACTTTATGAGTTCTTGTTAAATGTGCAAATGTGGTTTGTGTGGTACGTGTTCGTTTATGCGTGATTGATATATATTGATGCTGCATGATGGTGATTGATATGTTGTGTTGCATGATTGCGAAATCATGGTGTGTAACACCCTATTATAAAGAGTAGATGCTTAAGAGAAGCATGTAAAAAAAGTGTGGCTGTGAAGACTTGAACCCGTAACCTATGCTTGGTAAACCCAAGCTTTAACCGTCTGAGCTAAGGCAATCCATGGCCTTAGTTTACTCCACTTTTTATTTAAGCTATATTTTAATTATCTGATCTAATAAAAAATAAAAGTGAGACCCCTCACCTACCCGAAACCAATGCATATCTTAGATCTAAAAAAAAATATCAGATCCTTAAGAAGTTTAAAGGTGACCTTACACCTTCCCCGTCGGACCCCGCCCCGTTCACCGCCACCGCCGCTCCGTGGCGTTCACCGCCACTACCGCTGGCTTCCCCGTCGAGCCTCGACCAAAACCCCTATGACCACGCGCCGGCTACCCTCTCCGATCACCGTGAATCGCCATTCAAAGCTTCGTCGGAACCTTAGGGTTCCAGCTTTGATTCCGGCCGTCTCTCGCGTCGGCTCGTCAAGCCGACTTCACCACCGTGCTCGACGCATCACGGTGAGCAAAGCCCACCTAGGTAGTCGTCGGTTCGTCGACGGGAAGAGCCTCATCGGAGCTACGTAGGATTCTGGCGACTTTTCGTTTTTCACAGGGATTTCCGGTAATTTTCTGGCCTGTTTCATGTTTTTCTTGTATGGGTTGGATTATCGAGTTAATGATCTTCGTTTTTCTGGCAGAAACGAGACAAAATGGATTTTCCGGCGAAGTTCCGGCGACCACTCCGGTGACCAGAATATTTGGGTGAGTGAACTGGGTCCAAATTGGTCTGAACCGGTTAAACCGGTCAACTCGGTCTAACCCGACCCGTCCGACCCGACCCGTCCAACCCAACCCGACTCGTCCGATCCGACCCGTCCGACCCGACCCGTCTGACCCGACCCGTGAACCTGAGTCAACTCGTCCGAGTCAGCCGAGTCAACTCGTCCGAGTCAACCGAGTCAACTCGTCCGAGTCAGCCCGAGTCAACTCAGTTGACCTCTGTTGACTGCTGACGTCATGCTGACATCAGCATTGACTTTGACCAATTGACTCTGACCCCGTTGACCTGCTGACGTCAGCGTTGACCTGATGACGTCAGCGTTGACTTTGACCGTTGACCAAAAAGTCAAATTTTCCGAAAACTCATATTTTATGTTTTTCGACATCCTGAGTTCGATTTTGAAGCCTGTTTTGCAAAATTCTGACCCGAAGGCCTCCGAATCTGACCTTGAACCCGAAAGTGTTTAATTTTGTTAGGAGCTCTATGGATAAGAACTTAAATGTTAATTTGTGTATTTGAAGGTATGCAAGTATCTTGGTATTCGAAATGTCATGGGACATCCAGTCTGGATTCAGATGCGATCGAATGTAGTATCATGAGTCAACCGGTATAACTCGGAAATAAGGTAATACACTACTACCCCTTGTATGCTTTATGTACATGTTGATATCTGGTTAAAGCATGCATGCCTATGATGAGTGTTTTTTGAACTCTGCTTAAGCCGAATTCGATACGAAAAATAAGTATGAGAGTCGGTAAGATCAAAATACTCGGATAAGAATATTAATATACCAGGAGTGTCGAAAGTGCTAATAATAATACAGTTAAATTTGAAACTCTATCAATGGTGTCTAAGAACTAATGTTGAGTATGAGATGTTGGATATGAAATTATGAAAATGCCCTTGGAGCATAAGTATGACTAAACTACCCCTCTGATAAAGGAAATGACCTAAAATCTGCATTCGACATGATTATGCAATTTACACTACCCAAGATGTATGTTTTAATGGGAAGACTTCGGCATCAATATGCAATACGTGTGATACAAACTTGGATAATCCTTCTAACTCTGTATAACACATGAATGAGAATTCCCTGAAAGTATTGTTGAAATCCTAAATCGATCTTTATGACATTAATGCGTGAATTAAATGAGAATGTTTGTAATGGACAAAAAGACGAGAATGCCCTCGAGCACCGAAATGTCTGATTAATTTGAATGACGTCATACCCTCAAGTTTTGTAATGAATGAATCGTCTGTAAAGGGCCGGAGAGTCAGGATGACTTAATCTCGTTTGAGTACGTAAATGATGAAGGTATCAAATGGTAATCTGGAAAGAAATGGTAAGTATTGTCAAGTTGAGTTGTGCCGAATTAAACAATTTCTGGAGGTATGATAAATTGTTAGAGCCCCTGAGAATTATAATTTTCGTTCTGATATGATTGTGCCATATTATAAAATTTGTCATGACAGTCAAATAACTAAAAGGCCATGATAGCCTAAATAATCGGAACATCACTGAAAATAACTGATAACTTAAAAGACTTTAATTTAGAAATTATTGATTGTCCGGTTAGAAATCTAATGAGCAAATAGGATACCCGAGTTCTGTGAATCATTGTTTTCAATGTTGGTATAATTACCAGAATGTCTATGAACGTCGAAATGACCATAATGCCCTTGTATGCTTAAAGGACTAAAGTACCCATAATATATCTGGACTTTCAAAGATCTGGATGTGTCACCTCCTAAATATCTGGGTTAAACCATTAGTATGAACTCCTTCTAATAGGGGCCACGTTTCAGAAATTCGTTCAAGTTGTCAAGAGTTCAATATGTCTCATTCCGTAAATGCCAAACATCTCCAAGAAATGATCTGTCCCACCTAGTGTGTTCCATGTGTGATATATTCTGTTGAATGAACTGTATAATTAATTAATTATGAATAATATTATGTTTGATGACATTCTCTGCCTACATGATATATGTTTGCTCAATTTGTATACTTGTTATGTGATTGCTTGATCTGTAATGGTATTGTCTGATTGTCCGATAAACTCGATAGTATGATCTGTTAGTTTGACCTATGATGGTACAATCTGTTTGCATGATGAATAACGAGTGTCTGCTCAATAGTATGCTTATTTATCTGTCAAAAGCATGAACTTCTGTTTCTGATACTCTGAATAGAATATGTCTGTTACATGTATTATGTTATTCATGTCTAGAATCTGAACACCGATTACTGTCTGGGGTATACTCTCGGGTTATGATTGAAGTGTCTGTCACAGCCCTGATCCAGCTGTTCTGTTAAGCTCCTACGCCCACGGGACTAGGGTAAGTCTTTCTGGACCTAAGGCATTTCCTTAGGTAGGCTCCTACGTCTCAGGCCTAGGGTAAGACCTTCTGTATACAGTTCTGGGGGACTGCACATTGGTGTAAGGTTGGAGGGTATTTCTTGTAAACTTCTGTATGAACATTTAACGTTTACATTTAATCTGTTATGTGCTCATATAATATAATGATCTGTACTTATGTATGTTGATCTTTACATATCGGAAACATTAGGCGCCGAACTCTCTGATTCCTACCTCGTATGTTACCAGCCTATATAATTTCCGTTTAATTCTCAAGGTCTGATTAAAGAACACACTAGACATTTAAACTTGTTGTTTCTATCTTCGTAATCTATCAGCGTGTAAAATTCTCGTCTGTTACTCAATGAGTGAATAAAGAATAAGTGCCATTATTTCTCAAGTATAACATTACCCTGAAATAACGGAAAGGGAAAAGAGAACTGTCACTTCTTGGATCATCATGAGAATGTTATGCTTATCATATGTCTGCATGAGCTTATAGCATCTTTTGGTAGTTCTGTATTACTGAGCTTTCCCAAGCTCATGTTGTTTTTACCATCTCAGGATAAAAGATCAGACAAGTTGCACCTATCAACGTCGGTATGGGAGTTTCTTCGGCTCGTCAAGGAGTATGGTATCTGTGTAACTAGGGGGCATGTGTGTCGTGTTTGTATTATACAAATGAGTCTGAAACTTATTTCTGCAACTTGTATCATAATTGTTTTATCGTTTTGAATGATTTCTGAAATTGCATTTTAAATCATATATTTGATTTATGATTTTAAAGGTTTAACCATATGTTTATTTGAAATTTTACTGTGGGTCGCTCTTGTGACCCTAATGTGACTTCCTAGGATCCGTAGTAACGCATAGACGGGTCTAGGGGGTTACATTTAGTGGTATCAGAGCCAGGTTGCGTCTTTCTGGGTTGATCGGCCGATCGTCTGTCGTAGGGTGTCTGGTCTGTGCATTCCCCTAGATCATAACCGTACTCCTCTGATCCGAAACTCCGATGTCGAATCATTTCTCCTGAAATAACCAAATCTGAGTATTCTGCCTTCCATAGCTCAACATTTGCTTACAGTAAATATCTATAACGTTCGTCTGTGTTTTTAATTAAATGGTTGAATTTGAATCTGGATAAAGAGCTTGAGATGGTTTATACTTGTGAATCAGATTAAGAATAAATGATTGATTATGCGGGATAACCGATGTAAGATTTCATGAAAGGCTATTCGGTGATAACGACTGTGTTTGAAAATACCCTAACGAAAAAAAAACTATGAACTTCAGAGAAAAATGTTTCTGAATGTGGCGAAAATGTAAATTCTGTGCTGACCCTTGGTTACGTTGAAGGTAAGTGATATTTATTAATGACTTTAGTTGTGTTCGATCAGTATGAAGAAAGGCATCTCCTCCATGGTGTGGTTTGGTATATCGTTAAATATCATCCATGACTGAAATTTGATGTTTACATCCTGATTCTGGGAGTCGCTGTTGGAGTCTTAGAGTGCTTGTTCGAATTGTAGTTGCAGTTTTTCATCTGAAAGTTGATGGTCAACCTAGAAGAGTAATTCAGACTCTGGAAGATATACCTTTGTGTGGTATGATTAACTTCTGTGGTAGAGCAGAATACCTCATATCCTTGTCTGAGACCGTTTTTAATAAAAGATTATGAGACAAATGTTTGTTTTGTATTATATGAAGTTCAGTATGGATTCAAATGTTGTATTCTGATTGGTTGGTCTGAGATGTATAATGGGGTGATCATGGGTCCAAAGTCAATTTGAGTAACTAAGGACACACCCAGATTGATCCGGAATTGTTTGCGAGTCCCAAGAAATAAGGATACCCTGATGGAATAGTTTAAGTACATGAATGATGAAAAAGCAATTTTTGCATTTCTCTGACTCTGGTAAATTTCGAGGACGAAATTTCTTTTAAGGGAGGGAGAATTGTAACACCTAAGAGAAGCATGTAAAAAAAAGTGTGGCTGTGAAGACTTGAACCCGTAACCTATGCTTGGTAAACCCAAGCTTTAACCGTCTGAGCTAAGGCAATCCATGGCCTTAGTTTACTCCACTTTTTATTTAAGCTATATTTTAATTATCTGATCTAATAACAAATAAAAGTGAGACCCCTCACCTACCCGAAACCAATGCATATCTTAGATCTAAAAAAAAAATCAGATCCTTAAGAAGTTTAAAGGTGACCTTACACCTTCCCCGTCGGACCCCGCCTCGTTCACCGCCACCGCCGCTCCGTGGCGTTCACCGCCACCACCGCTGGCTTCCCCATCGAGCCTCGACCAAAACCCCTATGACCACACGCCGGCTACCCTCCCCGATCACCGTGAATCGCCATTCAAAGCTTCGTCGGAACCTTAGGGTTCCAGCTTTGATTCCGGCCGTCTCTCGCGTCGGCTCGTCAAGCCGACTTCACCACCGTGCTCGACGCATCACGGTGAGCAAAGCCCACCTAGGTAGTCGTCGGTTCGTCGACGGGAAGAGCCTCATCGGAGCTACGTAGGATTCTGGCGACTTTTCGTTTTTCACAGGGATTTTCGGTAATTTTCTGGCCTGTTTCATGTTTTTCTTGTATGGGTTGGATTATCGAGTTAATGATCTTCGTTTTTCTGGCAGAAACGAGACAAAATGGAATTTCCGGCGAAGTTCCGGCGACCACTCCGGCGACCAGAATATTTGGGTGAGTGAACTGGGTCCAAACCGGTCTGAACCGGCTGGACCGGTTAAACCGGTCAACTCGGTCTAACCCGACCCGTCCGACCCGACCCGTCCAACCCAACCCGACTCGTCCGACCCGACCCGACCCGTTCGACCCGACCCGTCCGACCCGACCCGTGAACCTGAGTCAACTCGTCCGAGTCAGCCGAGTCAACTCGTCCGAGTCAACCGAGTCAACTCGTCTGAGTCAGCCCGAGTCAACTCAGTTGACCTCTGTTGACTGCTGACGTCAGCATTGACTTTGACCAATTGACTCTGACCCCGTTGACCGTTGACCTGCTGACGTCAGCGTTGACCTGATGACGTCAGCGTTGACTTTGACCGTTGACCAAAAAGTCAAATTTTCCGAAAACTCATATTTTATGTTTTTCGACATCCTGAGTCCGATTTTGAAGCCTGTTTTGCAAAATTCTGACCCGAAGGCCTCCGAATCTGACCTTGAACCCGAAAGTGTTTAATTTTGTTAGGAGCTCTATGGATAAGAACTGAAATGTTAATTTGTGTATTTGAAGGTATGCAAGTATCTTGGTATTCGAAATGTCATGGGACATCCAGTCTGGATTCGGATGCGATCGAATGTAGTATCATGAGTCAACCGGTATAACTCGGAAATAAGGTAATACACTACTACCCCTTGTATGCTTTATGTACATGTTGATATCTGGTTAAAGCATGCATGCCTATGATGAGTGTTTTGTGAACTCTGCTTAAGCCGAATTCGATACGAAAAATAAGTATGAGAGTCGGTAAGATCAAAATACTCGGATAAGAATATTAATATACCAGGAGTGTCGAAAGTGCTAATAATAATACAGTTAAATTTGAAACTCTATCAATGGTGTCTAAGAACTAATGTTGAGTATGAGATGTTGGATATGAAATTACGAAAATGCCCTTGGAGCATAAGTATGACTAAACTACCCCTCTGATAAAGGAAATGACCTAAAATCTGCATTCGACATGATTATGCAATTTACACTACCCAAGATGTATGTTTTAATGGGAAGACTTCGGCATCAATATGCAATACGTGTGATACAAACTTGGATAATCCTTCTAACTCTGTATAACACATGAATGAGAATTCCCTGAAAGTATTGTTGAAATCCTAAATCGATCTTTATGACATTAATGTGTGAATTAAATGAGAATGTTTGTAATGGACAAAAAGACGAGAATGCCCTCGAGCACCGAAATGTCTGATTAATTTGAATGACGTCATACCCTCAAGTTTTGTAATGAATGAATCGTCTGTAAAGGGCCGGAGAGTCAGGATGACTTAATCTCGTTTGAGTACGTAAATGATAAAGGTATCAAATGGTAATCTGGAAAGAAATGGTAAGTATTGTCAAGTTGAGTTGTGCCGAATTAAACAATTTCTGGAGGTATGATAAATTGTTAGAGCCCCTGAGAATTATAATTTTTGTTCTGATATGATTGTGCCATATTATAAAATTTGTCATGACAGTCAAATAACTAAAAGGCCATGATAGCCTAAATAATCGGAACATCACTGAAAATAACTGATAACTTAAAAGACTTTAATTTAGAAATTGTTGATTGTCCGGTTAGAAATCTAATGAGCAAATAGGATACCCGAGTTCTGTGAATCATTGTTTTCAATGTTGGTATAATTACCAGAATGTCTATGAACGTCGAAATGACCATAATGCCCTTGTATGCTTAAAGGACTAAAGTACCCATAATATATCTGGACTTTCAAAGATCTGGATGTGTCACCTCCTAAATATCTGGGTTAAACCGTTAGTATGAACTCCTTCTAATAGGGGCCACGTTTCAGAAATTCGTTCAAGTTGTCAAGAGTTCAATATGTCTCATTCCGTAAATGCCAAACATCTCCAAGAAATGATCTGTCCCACCTAGTGTGTTCCATGTGTGATATATTCTGTTGAATGAACTGTATAATTAATTAATTATGAATAATATTATGTTTGATGACATTCTCTGCCTACATGATATATGTTTGCTCAATTTGTATACTTGTTATGTGATTGCTTGATCTGTAATGGTATTGTCTGATTGTCCGATAAACTCGATAGTATGATCTGTTAGTTTGACCTATGATGGTACAATCTGTTTGCATGATGAATAACGAGTGTCTGCTCAATAGTATGCTTATTTATCTGTCAAAAGCATGAACTTCTGTTTCTGATACTCTGAATAGAATATGTCTGTTACATGTATTATGTTATTCATGTCTAGAATCTGAACACCGATTACTGTCTGGGGTATACTCTCGGGTTATGATTGAAGTGTCTGTCACAGCCCTGATCCAGCTGTTCTGTTAAGCTCCTACGCCCACGGGACTAGGGTAAGTCTTTCTGGACCTAAGGCATTTCCTTAGGTAGGCTCCTACGTCTCAGGCCTAGGGTAAGACCTTCTGTATACAGTTCTGGGGGACTGCACATTGGTGTAAGGTTGGAGGGTATTTCTTGTAAACTTCTGTATGAACATTTAACGTTTACATTTAATCTGTTATGTGCTCATATAATATAATGATCTGTACTTATGTATGTTGATCTTTACATATCGGAAACATTAGGCGCCGAACTCTCTGATTCCTACCTCGTATGTTACCAGCCTATATAATTTCCGTTTAATTCTCAAGGTCTGATTAAAGAACACACTAGACATTTAAACTTGTTGTTTCTATCTTCGTAATCTATCAGCGTGTAAAATTCTCGTCTGTTACTCAATGAGTGAATAAAGAATAAGTGCCATTATTTCTCAAGTATAACATTACCCTGAAATAACGGAAAGGGAAAAGAGAACTGTCACTTCTTGGATCATCATGAGAATGTTATGCTTATCATATGTCTGCATGAGCTTATAGCATCTTTTGGTAGTTCTGTATTACTGAGCTTTCCCAAGCTCATGTTGTTTTTACCATCTCAGGATAAAAGATCAGACAAGTTGCGCCTATCAACATCGGTATGGGAGTTTCTTCGGCTCGTCAAGGAGTATGGTATCTGTGTAACTAGGGGGCATGTGTGTCGTGTTTGTATTATACAAATGAGTCTGAAACTTATTTCTGCAACTTGTATCATAATTGTTTTATCGTTTTGAATGATTTCTGAAATTGCATTTTAAATCATATATTTGATTTATGATTTTAAAGGTTTAACCATATGTTTATTTGAAATTTTACTGTGGGTCGCTCTTGTGACCCTAATGTGACTTCCTAGGATCCGTAGTAACGCATAGACGGGTCTAGGGGGTTACATGGTGAGACTCGTTTAGTATGTAGACACTATTCATATTTACCGGGTATAAATGATCGATCATTAGGATGAGTGTGCACACGATAAGATGTTTCACTATTTTTATTAAAAATATTTAGAAAAGTTTAAAATCAAAAAAATAATTTTAACTTTATTTAACCCATATTTTAAATTCTAATCGGTATTTTTTTAAAATTTTGATTTATTTAATTATATATTATATTATTATTATTATTATAATATTTTTAGGGTAAACTACCTATTTAACACTTAATCTGTTTTCATGTTTTTATTTTAGTCAATCGACTATTATTTTTAACAAAACTATACTTAACATTTAATAGAGTAATTTGTAAAATCTTGCTGAGTTGTCAAGATTCCAAGAATTAGTTATATTAGTTGTATTATATTATATAACCAAGTCTCAGTTGTGTATTAATTACTCTCATTTTTACCAATATAATAATAATAATAATAATAATAATAATAATAATAATAATAATAATAATAATAATAATAATAAAAAGTCTTCTATTCTCTCTCTCTCTCCCATTTCGGGTCTTCAATCCCCAATTCAAGAAATTCAAGAAACACTAGAAACTCTACCTGGTATCAGTTGATTCGTCGTTCGCTGACGGCTCTTCCGTCGACGGCCGTTCCTTCCGCAACGATGACCCGTCTGGTGAATACTACATTCACCCAAACGAGAACTCAGCTCTCGTTCTCACCTCGTCTTTGCTTGATGGTGGTAACTACCATAGCTGGACTCGATCAATGAAAATGTCTCTCATCTCCAAGAACAAGTGGAGTTTTATTGATGGATCGATTAAGAAGCCAAATCGAACTGCGCCCAAATATAAAGCGTGGCAGAAGTGCAACAATCTGCTATTATCTTGGTTGCAGCGAGCCTTAATTCCAGAAATCGCCCAAAGCGTGTTATGGTTTGATACAACCTACGGTTTGTGGAAGGATCTTTTCGACCGTGTTAACCAGGGTGATTTGGTACGAGTTTCGGATTTACTTCAAGAGTTCTACACTTTGCAACAAGGTAATGCTTATGTTACTTCTTATTACACGCAGTTGAAAGTTATTTGGGATGAAATATGCAACTTTAGACCTCTTAAATCTTGTGATTGTGATGTTGTGAAATATCGAAATCAAGATTTCTTGCTTCGGTTTCTTCGAGGGTTGAATGATAGTTTTTCCATCCCTAAGTCTAAATGTTTAATGATGAAAACCAGTTCCAAAGATTAATGATGTTTTTGCTTTAGTGTTCCAACATGAGAGATCCTTAGGTTCTGTTCCTACTCTTGAATCTAATATCTTGCTAGCTGATAGATATCATGGGAAGAATGTTGAATCTAGTATTAAGTCTGACAATAGGGTTGTCAATAAAAAGTTTTCTAATGTTGGTTCTTCAAAGAGGCCGTTGTGTACCTTTTGTGGGATGCATGGTCACACTGTTGAAAAGTGTTATAGAAAGCACGGATTTCCACCAGGTTATAAGAATAGAAATCAGTCTAACAGAGTAAATCAAGTAGGGATGCCTGTTGTTGATGGTTTTTTTGAGAACATTAAACATAGTCAGGAATCTGGTTCTCCTGTTGTTTTCACTAAGCAACAATAAGAGAATTTGTTGAGTATGCTGCAAGAGAGGTTTATGTGTGCTCAGAATCCTTCTGTTCAGAATTCTCCTGTTACTAATTCAAAGGTCAATGCTCTTTCTTCTACATTTGATGTTACAACTGGTGATGCAGGTAATTTTTCAGTTTGTTGTTCATCCTTTCCATGTGTTAATTCTTCTTGGATATTGGATTCAGGTGCTACGGATCACATATGTCATAGTTTAGAATTATTTGATTCGTATTACTCTATTGATAATAAGTTCATAAGGCTACCTAATACTTTGGTTAGCGTTAGTCACATAGGTAATGTCAAGATTAATAATTCCTTAATCTTGCATAATGTGTTTTTTTATTTCTGGATTTGCTTTTAATATTATTTCAATATCTCAACTAACTAAATCTTCCTTTTTTTGTTCTTTTTCTTCTAATTTTTGTTCTATACAGGACATGTCCACCTGAAAGATGATTGGTATAGCTAGGAATAATATTGGACTTTATCAGCTTGATGTTAATGCTTCTGCCTTAAGTAACACTGTTTCCAATTTTTTTTTCACTTTCTTCTTTTGAGTCTGCTGTTTGTGTCACTGCGTCTGAGTCTTTTAGACTATGACATTCTAGGTTAGGCCATCCTTCTGTGAGGAGAATGAAGTATTTTGTTGACATTAAGAAAGAGATTTCTTTGCCTATTGATTTTGTTTGTGAGACTTGTCATCTTGCAAAACAGAAACGCTTGCCTTTTCCTACTAGTATTACATATTCAGATTCTATATTTGACTTGATACATGCTGATGTGTGGGGACCTTTCCCAGTTAAAAGCCTTTATGGTCATATATATTTTTTAACATTAGTTGATGATAAAAGTAGGTTCGTGTGGATTTTTCCAATGAAAGTTAAATCCGAAGTTAGAGATTTGCTTATACAGTTCTATCATTTTGTAGAAACTCAATTTTCAAGAAAAATAAAGTGTGTTAGGTCTGAAAATGCAAAGGAATTTGAATTAACTGATTTTTTTCAAAATAAAAGGTGTTGTTCATCAAAATTTCTGTACATATACTCCTTAACAGAATAACATTGTAGAAAGAAAACATCAACATCTTCTCTGAGTAGCTAGATCTTTAAGAATACATGCTGGTTTGCCTTTGGTTTTTTTGGCTTGATTGTGTTCTGCATGCAACATATCTTATTAACATTACACCTACACCTCTTTTACAAAACAAAATTCCTTATGATCTTTTGTATTATGTTCCTCATATGATAGGTCATTTAAAAGTTTTTGGGTGTACTGCTTATGCTTCAGTTTTGCCCAAACCTAAAACTAAAATGGATCCTAGAGCAACTAAGTGTATTTTAATAAGATATCCTAAAAACATTAAAGGTTTTAGACTATATGATATAACTACCAGATCTATTTTTGTCTCTTGAGATGTAACTTTTGAAGAATCACAGTTTCATTTTAAAACAGATAATAATAATAATAATAATAATAATAATAAACTTGTTCTTCCAGCCTATGAAAATAATATTCCTATTGAAGAAGAAGAGTTTGATGATTCTTTTTTAGAAACTGTTAATCCTGCACTTAAAATAATGCATCCAATTTTGCCAACTGAATATGTGCAGCCAAATCAGTCTATTCAGATTCCTCAAGCTCAGACTAGCCATTCATAGCATGCTTAAACACTTTCCAAACCAAAGAGAAATGCTTGTTTGCCTTCTAAATTTAAGGATTTTTAGGTAACTGTACCAAGCTCTAGAACATCTCCTCATAGTATAAATAAGGTTCTTTCCTATGATGCTTTGTATTCATCTTATGGTTCTTACATCAATAGTGTAGATATTCTTTTTGAACCTAAGTCATATAGTCAGACTGTTAAACATACTTGCTGGAAAGATGCTATGACTGAAGAAATTAAAGCATTAGAGTTAAATGAAACATGAGAATTGGTTACTCTTCCTCCTAGTAAGAAAACTATAGGATGTAAATGAGTTTTTAAAACTAAATTGAAGTCTGATGGGACACTAGAAAGGTATAAAGCCAGGCTTGTAGCCAAAGGATACATACAACAGTATGGGGTTGACTTTTTAGATACCTTTAGTTTAGTTGCTAGAATAACAACTATTAGGACTTTATTGGCGGTTGCTACGTCTAAAAAATGGCATTTACATCAGTTAGACATTAATAATGCCTTTTTACATGACTTTCTTGATGAAGAGATTTATATAGATTTACCCCATGGTTATAAAACTGATAAACTTGACTTAGTTTGTAAGTTAACTAAGAGTCTTTATGGCCTTAAGTAGGCCAGTAGACAATGGAATGAGATGCTTGCTTCAGCCTTGGTTCAGCAAGGTTTTAAGTAGGCTTATGTTGATACTTCTCTTTTTTATTAAAGGATCGGGTCCTACTTTCATTGCTCTTGCTGTCTATGTAGATGGCATAGTGTTAACTAGTCCCAATGAACATGAAATATCTTCCATTAAGAATTTTTTGCATGACTGTTTCAAGATTAAAGATCTAGGACCTTTGAAATATTTTTTGGGCCTTGAAGTGGCTATATCTAAAAGAGGAATTTTTTTGTGTCAAGGAAAGTATACTTTAGATTTACTTCAAGAGACCGATTTTCTAGACTGTAAACCTATTTCTACTCATTTTCATGCAAAAACCACACTGTCTAAAAATAATGGAGTTCCTTTAACAGATATTATCTCTTATCGAAGACTCATTGGAAAGTTATTATATCTAACAAATACAAGACCTGATATCTCTTTTGCTGTTCATCATCTTTCTCAATTCCTCTCTGCCCCTACTGATATACATTTGCAAGCTATTCATATGATTCTTAGATATATTAAAGGATCCCCTGGACAAGGCATTTTCTTTCCTGCTGATAAAAATATTAAGATCAATGCTTTTTGTGACTCTGATTGGGCTTCTTGTCCTGATTCAAGACGATCCGTTACTGGTTTTTGTGTTTTTATTGGTTCAGCTCTTGTTTCCTGGTGTTCCAAGAAGCAACAAACAGTTTCTCGTTCTTCAAGTGCAGCAGAATATCGTGCCCTTGCTTCTGTTTCTTGTGAAATTCAATGGCTAACATATTTACTTTCTGATTTACAACTTGCTAACATTTCCCCTGCTAATCTCTATTGTGATAATATGTCTGCCATTCGTATTGTAGAAAACCCCGTGCATCATGAGCGAACTAAACACATTGAAATTGAATGTAATCTTATTTGCGAGAAGCTACATCAAGGCTTGATCAGTCTACTTTCCGTTTCAACACATAATCAATTGGCAGATTGTTTTACAAAGGCTTTGCAGCCATCTCCTTTTCTCCAAGCTATATCCAAGTTGGGCATACATAATATATATGCTCCAACTTGAGAGGGGCTAATAGAGTAATTTGTAAAATCTTGCTGAATTGTCAAGATTCCAAGAATTAGTTATATTAGTTGTATTATATTATATAAACCAAGTCTCGGTTGTGTATTAACTACTCTCCTTTTTACCAATTTAATAATAATAATAAAAGTCTTCTATTCTCTCTCCCATTTGGAGTCTTCAATCCCCAATTCAAGAAATTCAAGAAACCCTAGAAACTCTACAACATTATTCTTTTTTATTTTGATCATCGGTAATTAAAAACTTAACGATAATACCAACAAAACATGCTTGATTTATTTGGTCGTAGCGTTTTGTGTTTAATTTTTTGAGGAAGAATTAGAGGGGTCGATCTGATTAGTAAACCAAACATCAACAGCATAAGTAAAAGGAGAAAAGAAAATACAAATTGTTCATAGGTTATAAGAAAATGGTATGAACTGACAACCTAACTAATTACAATGACATATTTGACAAAATAGCTATAAAAACGAGAGTCGATTAAAGAACGAAAAGTTTCGAAACTTGTCAAAAAAAACTCTAAAATGTTAGGCTTTTTAATAATATTTTAAGTTAATTTTTTTATCAAATTTTAAAACTTGTCGAAAAAACTACCAACATAAAATGTTATAAAAAAACAAGTTTCGACTTGAAACTGATCACTATGTGTATATATAATTTCCTCAAGAAAATTGGAATCTGTTGAACTATAAAAATATTTTAAAAAAACTATTAACTCTTTAGCTCTAACAAATAATTTTTATACATTATTTTTATGAAATTGAGTTGGTGTTTATTTTTATTTGAAAATCCAGTCCTTCCCTAACATTTATTGTTTCTATTTCAATCGATTTCGGAACCAATCGTGTTTTATGGAACATACCTGGGTTCATTTGGATTGTATGCAATATGCATATCGATGTTAGGAGAGATTGATTTCTCCTCTTCTTGGAAATGACTGTGCTGTTAGGATATGTTTAAGAAAATTAATTCCTCATTGGATCAGACAATTTTATGTTTTGAAATCCACGAGAAGTACACATTAATTATACAGATAATGTCATTGGAATGAACCCTTATCAAACTTTTCGTGCTTAATAAACCGATTATTAGCCCTTCTATTCTTCAAAATCCGATCGGATTTCTTTACCAACTTTATGTATTTCTTCCTCACCACCAACAACAAATGTTTTTTTATGCTGGGTTTGTCACAATATGCCTCCTTAGGAATTGCAGTACATGTTTTGTTCTTATAAGATAAATAAAACATATGAGGACGCCTTTCCAATGCTTTATGGACTTTCTGAGGTAATCCCAAATATTTCTTCAGACACAAAAGCTTTTTCCTTTCAGCCGAGTGTTCAACAAATAAAGTCAACAACTCACGAAGCTTCCCACAACTCTCTTCTTGGCGAAATCAATATCGGGATCCAAATGCAAAAAATCCTCATAAGGTGAAACATAAGGGAAGGCCAAACAACCAAAAAACAACGTGGGAATTCCAAAAGCTTATTCCTTTCATCCGAGTGTTGTATGGCCAGAAGTGCCACTACACCACTCTTCGTACCAGATCTAGAAGTTGAGAGAATTTCTCGAAGAAGAATTCCTGAAAGTAGTGGAATGCTCAGAAAACCAAACAACAACGTGGGAATTCCTCATGCTCAAGAAAACCCACCACTGCACCCACCAGCCCAGAGCAAAACAATTCGTGAGGTTGTTGTTCCTCATTTGGATGATTTGCAATCAGGGATTGTTAAACCTCCTATTCAGGCTGGAAACTTTGAGTTGAAGCTGGTTATGTTCCAAATGCTCAACTTCATTAGACAGTATGCAGGCTTACCACATGAAGACTGTAACACTCGGGTTTAGGGGTCGGGTGTTAGGAGAGTTAAATCGGGTTCATGTCGTTTTTAAACAAAAAAGCTTGTTTTAAATAAAATGAGCTTTGTTTTTAAACAAAAAGGCTTGTAATTCATTAAGGGCAAAATGGTAAATTTCTAAATAAAGGAAATAAGCTAAGTAAAAAGGGACTTTTTGAAAGTCACCATCTTCTTCTTCCTTCAACCAATTTCACGACCAAAAACCTCCCCAAACCCCCAAACATCGTTCCATCCATTTCTTCATCGATTTCAAGAGCTTTCATCAAGGTAAACATGTTTTTGACTTCTCCTCATCATTCTTAACATTTCTATAGCTTTAGATTTTCATAAACCCCATTTTTTTGATATTTCAAATGTTCAAGTTTTAAGAAAAAGGTGGAAGCTTTAATGGGTTTTTGTTTGGTTTTTGATTTGTAAAGTTAATTTATGTTATACTCTTGCCCTTAGGCGTATCATATTTTAAAATGGTAGTGTTTTGTTGGAATCCCGAAATGGGTTTTTGTGGGTGTGTTAAAGGGTAGAAAACTTGAGTTTTTAGGGTAGTTTTGTGAGGGAATGTTGATCTGATGATATGGTGATGCTTGAGGGTTGTTTTAAGGTGTTTAATGATGATTTGGGTGTTGGAATCAATGGATTTTTGCTGGGTTGTGTGTAAGTCCGAAAATGAAGATTTGGGTTAGTTCTTGGTTTGAGAAATATAGTGAAATGGTCTTGAGAATGTAATCTGATTTGTGGCAGTGGTTTTGTGGATGATTTGTTGAGTAATATGTTGTTTTTGGTTGATTAGAAGCAAGGGAAACCGTTGATGAAGCTCCGGGCTTGATATAGGGAATTTTGGAGGCTTGATCGGTTATCTCGGTTTGCTTTAAGGGTGTTCAGTGAGTGGACTATTTTAAATTGCTTTAAATTGGTTCAAAGTGTGTAGTTGAGGTATTAGATTGTGCTTGGTAGACCAATCTAATGTAAGGGATTAAGTTGGTAGCTTAATCTCTTGTTTGACTTTATGAGTTCTTGTTAAATGTGCAAATGTGGTTTGTGTGGTACGTGTTCGTTTATGCGTGATTGATATATATTGATGTTGCATGATGGTGATTGATATGTTGTGTTGCATGATTGCGAAATCATGGTGAGACTCGTTTAGTATGTTGACACTAGTCATAATTACCGGGTATAAATGATCGATTATTAGGATGAGTGTGCACACGATAAGATGTTTCACTATTTTTATTAAAAATATTTAGAAAAGTTTAAAATCAAAAAAATAATTTTAACTTTATTTAACCCATATTTCAAATTCTAATCGGTATTTTTTAAAATTTTGATTTATTTAATTATATATTATATTTTTATTATTATAATAATATTTTTAGGGTAAACTACCTATTTAACACTTAATCTGTTTTCATGTTTTTATTTTAGTCAATCGACTATTATTTTTAACAAAACTATACTTAATATTATTTTTTTTTATTTTGATCATCGGTCATTATAAACTTAACGATAATACCAACAGAACATGCTTGTTTTATTTGGTTGTAGCGTTTTGTGTGTATTTTTTTGAAGAAGAATTAGAGGGGTCGATCTGATTACTAAACCAAACTTCAACGGCATAAGTAAAAGGAGAAAAGAAAATTCAAATTGTTCGTAGGTTATAAGAAAATGGTATGAATTGACAACCTAACTAATTACAATGACCTATTTGACAAAATAGCTATAAAAACGAGAGTCGATTAAAGAACGAAAAGTTTCGAAACTTGTCAAAAAAAAAACTCTAAAATGTTAGGCTTTTTAATAATATTTTAATTTATTTTTTTTATCAAAATTTAAAACTTGTCGAAAAAACTACCAACATAAAACGTTATAAAAAAACAAGTTTCGACTTGAAACTGATCATTATGTGTATATATAATTTCCTCAAGAAAATTGGAATCTGTTGAACTAAAAAAATATTTTTAAGAAAACTATTAACTCTTTAGCTCTAACAAATAATTTTTATACATTATTTTTATGAAATTGAGTTGGTGTTTATTTTTATTTGAAAATCCAGTCCTTCCCTAACATTTATTGTTTCTATTTCAATCGATTTTGGAACCAATCGTGTTTTATGGAACATACATGGGCTCATTTGGATTGTATGCAATATGCATATCGATGTTAGGAGAGATTGATTTCTCCTCCTCTCGGAAATGACTGTGCTGTTAGGATATGTTTAAGAAAATTAATTCCTCATTGGATCAGACAGTTTTATGTTTTGAAATCCACGAGAAGTACACATTAATTATACAGATAATGTCATTGGAATAAACCCTTATCAAACTTTTCGTGCCTAATAAACCGATTATTAGCCCTTATATTCTTCAAAATCCGATTGGATTCCTTTACCAGCTTTATGTATTTCTTCCTCACCACCAACAACAAATGTCTTTTTATGCTGGATTTACCACAATATGCCTCCTTAAGAATTGCAGTACATGTTTTGTTCTTATAAGATAAATAAAACATATGAGGACACCTTTCCAATGCTCTATGGACTTTCTCAGGTAATCCCAAATATTTCTTCAGACACGAAAACTTCTTCCTTTCAGCCGAGTGTTCAACAAATAAAGCCAACAACTCACGAAGCTTCCCACAACTCTCTTCTCGGCGAAATCAATATCGGGATCCAAATGCGAAAAATCCTCATAAGGTGAAACATAAGAGAAGGCCAAACAACCAAACAACAACATGGGAATTCCAAAAGCTTCTTCCTTTCAGCCGAATGTTGTATGGCAAAAAGTGCCACTGCACCACTCTTCGTACCAAATCCAGAAGTTGAGAGAATTTCTTGAAGAAGAATTCGTGAAAATAGTGGACTGGCCAGACAACCAAACAACAACGTGGGAATTTCTGATGCTCAAGAAAACCCACCACTGCACCCACCAACCCAGAACAAAATAATTCGTGAGGTTGTTGTTCCCTTTTTGGATTATTTGCAATCAGGGATTGTTAGACCTCCTATTTAGGCTGGGAACTTTGAGTTGAAGCTTGTTATGTTCCAAATGCTCAACTCCATTAGACAGTATGCAGGCTTACCACATGAAGACGCTTGGGAGCATTTTCAATCTTTTCTTTTAATTTTTGCTTCATTTAGCCAATTAGGCATTCCCGATGATGCCTTACGGATGTAATTGTTTCCCTATTCATTGCAGGGTAGAGCTCCCACATGGTTTAGAGGATTACCTGCCGGCTTGATTACATCGTGGATGATCCTGCAACACAATTTATTTTGCGCTTTAATCCACCGATAATTAACTCGCGCCTGAGGAATGACATAACAACCTACTATCATTTAGATGATGAGACTCTTCATACTACATGGGAGAGATATAAGTATTTGTTGCGACGATGTCCCAATCATGGTATTCAATAGGAAACTCAGATTGAAATTTTTTACAATGGGTTGAATGTAGCCACAAGACATCTTGTCAACGAGTAGTCTAATGGTCCCTTACTTGATTGCACATACAATGTTGTTGTTGGTGTTTTGGAGCAATTTGCTCAGAATGATTCACAATATCCTATTTCAAGGGCTGCATCATGCAAGTCTGCATTGAGAGTGTTTGATCTTGATGATCTATCTTCTTTAAAGGTTCATATATCTACTTTGGAGAACAAAATCAAGAATATGGAGTGAACAAGTGAAGTTGCTCCTATCCAATTAGCTCAACAAACAACCACCCCTGTGTTTTCATCTAAGATTTGTGGCGGGAATCGTAACTTTGAAGATTGCCCACAACATGCAGAAAATGCTAGTTTTTCAGTAATATACGAGGCAACAACATGGTTACACCTTACAACACAACTAATCGACAGTCTTGGAGTAACTTTTGTCCTACACAACAACAAGGAGTATTTTGCCCTGGAACAATTCCTTTCAAGGAAATTCTAGTGTGCATCAAGGAAATTTTAGTTACTCCCAACAATAGTTAACGCTGCAGAATCTATTACAACCACAACATATTGCTTCACAGTCTCAACAATCATAGTTTGGTGTGCAATCACAATACGATGCACCATCTCAGGCTCCATCTCAGATGAGTCACTATGCCCCGTCAAGTGTATCTAATCCATTTTACCTCCTTGAAGAGATGACACATGATCACTTGTCTCACACTAAAGCTATAGTGCAAGGTCACTCTTCATCAATACGCACCTTAGAAGCTCAATTGGGACAATTAGCTACTATATGAATTCTAGACAACCAGGTGCACTACCTAGCAACACTGAGAGTCCGGTGAACAAGGGTAAGGAGAATTTCAAGGTTGTTATTCTACGCAGTGGAAAACAAACTACTGACTCGATGCAACAAGTACCCATGTCTACCCATAAACGTAGAGAGTCATATGTGCTGCAACATCTTGTGTTGGTGCATCAATCAGATAACACATCTCTACCTTTTAATTAACGGTTTAAAAATGTTGAGTCAGACATTCAATTTCAATTCTTTCATGATACTTTGCAACAACTTACAATTCAAATTCCTTTGATTGAAGCTCTTACACAGATTCCGAGCTATACAAAGTTCATGAAGGATATCTTGTCAAAGAAGAAGAAGCTCAATGTACTGAAAACTATTGCGCTCACTAAAGAGTGCAGTGCATTGATATCTACCCTTATACCAAGAAAGATAAAGGATCCAGGCAACTTCATCATACCTCGCTCAATTGGTAATCATTATTTTAGTAAAGCTTTTTATGATTTAGGGGCTAGTATAAATTTAATGTTGTTATCTACTTTTCAAAAGTTGGGCATTGGAGATATGAAGCCCATTGCAGTCACATTATAGTTGGCTGATAGATCTTTGACTCATCCAAATGGTCAATTTAAAGCTATACTTGTCCCTATTGATAAGTTTGTTTTCTTATCTGATTTTATTATTTTTGATTGTGAGGCCGACAAAGATGTTCCTATTATTCTTGGTTGCCCATTCTTAGCTACTGGGAAGGTAGTAATATATGTATCAAAAGGAGAGCTTACAATAAGGGTTGATGATGACAAAATCACATTTGAGATGTTTAACACTGATATATGAAGAAAGTTTGAAGAATGTCATCATATTGACATTTTTGATCATATTATTCAAGAAGACCTCCATCATCGTGGTATTCTCGTGGCAGAAGATACTACGCTGAAATTGGTAGAAGAAGATCTCCCAAATTGTGACCACATTGTTGAAGTTCTCACTACGATAATTCTTCATAAATGGCAAGTTAAATCTTTGGATATTGCTCATCGATCAATTCCAACTTTTAAACCATCTATAGAAAAAGCTCCTATTCTGGAACTCAAGCTATTGCCAGCTAATCTCAAATATGTATTCCTTGGAGATGCAGAAACAGTCCCAGTCATTGTCTCTGCAACTTTGGACGCAATACAAGAAGCTAAGTTGATAGATATTCTGAAGCGACACAAATGTGCTATTGTATGTACAATTGCTGATATCAAAGGCATTAGTCCATCCTTTTGCATGCACAAAATTAAGCTGGATGATGAGAACAAACAATTCATTGAGCCGCAAAGACGATTGAATGAAAAGATGAAGGAAGTGGTAAAAAAGGAAATCCTTAAATGGTTAGACCCATGTATTATCTATGCAATCTCTAATAGTGCATGGGTGAGTCCAGTCCATTGTGTTCCTAAGAAAAGTGGCATTACTGTGGTTCGTAATAATGCTAATGAGCTGATTCTAACTCGTATCCATACTGATTGGCGTATTTGTATGGACTACAGACGCCTCAATGCAGCCACAAGGAAGGATCATTTTCCTTTTCCTTTCACTAATCAAATGTTAGATCAACTCGCAGGTAAGGAGTATTATTCCTTCCTAGATGGATATTCTGGCTACAATCAAATAGCTATTGCACCCGAGGAACAGAAGAAGACCACTTTTACATATCCATTTGGAACATTTGCCTTCCGTCGCTTGTCTTTCGGTCTTTGCAATGCACCAACCACATTTTAGAGGTGTATGATGGAAATATTTTCGAATATGATTGATAATTCCCTTGAAATCTTTATGGATGATTTTTCGGTATATGAGAATAATTTTGACAATTGCGTCAATAATCTGGAGAAAGTGTTGAAGCGATGTGAAGACACCAATCTGGTTCTTAACTGGGAGAAATGTCACTTCATGGTCACTAAAGGGATTGTGCTTGGCCACAAAATTTTGAAATCTAGAATTGAAGTTGATAGAGACAAAGTGGATGTTATTGAAAAACTGCCACCACCAACAAATGTGAAAGGTATCCGCAGTTTCTTAGGCAATGCTGGGTTCTATAGGAGATTCATTCGAGACTTCTCAAAGATCACAAGCCTCTATGCCTATTGTTGGAGCAAGGTAGAAAATTCATTTTCGATGATGTATGTCTGGATGCATTCAACAAAATTAAATCATAGCTTGTGAACGCACCGATAGTGGTTGCACCCAACTGGGAGCAACCGTTTAAGCTTATGTGCAACGCTGATGATTTCGTCGTGGGCGCAGTGTTTGGACAACACAAGGACAAGGTATTTCATGCAATCTATTACGCTAGTAAGACTCTTACTGATGCTCAAATTCATTATACTTCTACTGAGAAAGAGTTATTACCAGTAATTTTTGCTTTTGATAAGTTTTGTTCTTATCTTGTTGGTTCAAAAATTATAGTTTTTACTGATCATTCTGCTTTGAGATACCTTTTTGCAAAGAAAGATGCAAACCTAGACTTACCTGCTGGATCTTATTGCTACAAGTGTTTGATATTGAAATTAAAGACCGCAAGGGGTCAGAAAATTAAGTTGTTAATCACCTTTCAAGGTTGGAACCAGGAAGAGAAGACGGCAATAAAATGCAAATTTTCGACGCATTCCCTGGTGAAAAGCTTTTCTTTGTGAATGCAACACCATCGTACGCTGATGTAGTGAATTCTTTGGTTTGTGGAAAGACTCTTGCGGGTATAATTGGGCACAAAAGGCTAGATATCTTAGAGATGCTATGAAATATAATTGGAATGAACCTTACTTGTTCAAGGTTTGTAACGACAATATAATTTGAAGTTGCATCCTTGAGGAAGAGATGGAATATTTTCTACAACATTGTCATAACGCTCCTTATGAAGGGCACTTTGATGGAATGAGAGCGGCTGCAAAAGTCTTACAATTCGAATTTTATTGGCCGACTTTGTTCAAAGATGCTCATGATTTTTCTCAATGTTGCTACATATGTTAACCCACCTGTAACCCCCTAAACTCGACCTAGAAGAAAAGACCAAATTTAGGAAGTCACTGTTGAAAACTTTTCCCTCAAGTAATAAATTTTAGGTTTAAATAATTTATAAAACAAATTAATTATTAATTAACAATAAGTATCGTAAAATTTCACAATTGTTTTCAAAACCCAAATATTAAAAAATATTCTAATCATTTAATAAAATATCTGAAATAAAGTCTGTAAATATATGCTAAAACATAATCCCAAAATATAAAGTTTCACGATCTGAAATACGTAAATATCACAAAACATAGAATAATAATAATCTGATAGTTTAAATTTAGTTCATACTGAATAATAAAATAATCGGATAAAATGTGAGATCCTCCAAGTACCACGTCGCCTAAAGTCCAAAGATATTTGTAAGAGGAAACTATGGGGAAGTAAGCTAAAGAGCTTAGTGTGTCTCTAAAGTGCAACAAAATCATAATCGTAAAATATAGTATTTTTTTTTCTTAAAATCCTTTAAAAAACACGATACAATATCACAAGCGTAATGCAATGCACCCAACTACGTCCGCCATAAATAAGGAAGGTTCCCATAACCTTCTCCGTACGTCCGCCAATCCGAAGTGGAATTCAGCCCGAAGGGTGAAACCACTGAACTTCCTCCTTACAAATCTCAATCCATACTCATACATATATGATGTTTAAAATTCAAGTTTCATAAAAAACCAATTCCATAAATCCGATATTCCATAAACATAATTCATGAATCATAGTCCATAAACCCATAGTTTCGTAAATCTGATGTTTCATAAATCATACTTAAAACACATTTTGGAATCATATGCATGTGATGTCAACCATACAAACCATAATGCATCAACACAGAGAAAACATGTAGCACAGTAAGAAAACACACCTTAGCCAAGCTATACTCAACCTATAGAATGATGTGATTTTCCATGATCAGAAGTATTGGATCCAACTGTATCGGTACCGGACTAAACTTGAGGTTGAAGGGATTAACGAACAAGAAGGGGTATAGAGCGGTGTAGATTATTACATAGGAATTTAACAAATCAATAAGGGATTTTGGCGGCATGAAACTATATAAAATAATATGGTTCTTGGGGTGATCTTATTTGAACTATGTGTGTTTATATATATAGGGAGAGTAAACCTAATTTAAGTAAAATAATGAAAGTGATATAGAATAGAAAAAAATAAAAGTAAATAAAATAATTAAAAGAAGACGAGTAGAAGAGGGATTAGAATTTAATTTAAAACTAAAGGACTATATATATATATATATATATATATATATATATATATATATATATATATATATATATATATATAATAAACAATTAAAAAAAGACGAAAGAATAAAGTAAATTAATATTCAATTTCATAAAGGGTTATTTATGGAGTTAGTCCTTAAAATTTCAAGAAATTTCATATTAACTTTTAAGTTTGATAAAATTTTTATTTAGTCCCTCATAAAAATTAGGATTTTGAATTAAAAATTCTCAATTGTTAGGGTTTTCAATTAGGGATTTCAAAATTAGGTTTCTAAATTATGAATTTTTTGACTCTAGGGTTTACAATTTGGGCGTAATTTTTGGGGTGTTACACCACCAGATCCATATCTAGGAGACATAAGATGCCACATCAGCCAATAATGGAAATCGAGCTATTCGATGTCTGAGGATTGGATTTTATGGGTCATTTTCCTAATTCTTTTGGAAATCTATACATTTTGGTTGCGATTTATTATGTGTCGAAATGGATAGAAGTTGTTGCAGTGCCTAAAGATGATGCACTCATTTTGGAACACCAAAAGCATTAATAAGCGATCAGGGTAAACATTTCCACTACAGCCAGGTGGCCGTTGCGTTGAAACGTTATGGTGTAAATCATAGATTGGCCACAACGTATCATCCTCAGTCGAATGGACATGTAGAGGTATCTAATTGTGCAATCAAAATGTTCTGGAAAAAGTGGTGAACACCACTAGAAAAGATTGATCCTCTCGTCTTGACGATGCATTATGGGCTATACGTACTACATACAAGACTCCATTGGGAATGTCAACATATCAATTGGTGTTTGGAAAATCTTGTCATTTGTTAGTAGAACTTGAGCACAAGGCTTTTTAGGTTATTAAACAAGTCAATCTTGACTATGAGGCAACAAGAAAGAAGCTCTTGCTAGAAATTACTGAATTAGAGGAAATTCGACGTAAAGCTTATGAAAATGTCTCTATTTACAAGGACAAGAGTAATTACTGACATGATAAGATAATTTTGCATCGACAATTTAAAGTTGGACAGTTGGTTTTGCTATTCAACTCTAGATTGAAATTACACCCAAGGAAATTGAGATCGCATTGGTCTGGACCTTTTGAAGTTGTGGAAGCATTTCCACACGGTGCTGTCATAATCCAAGATACAAAAGGGGACCCCATTCAAAGTCAATGGCCAAAGACTAAAACTTTATTGTGGTGACTTTGACCCTGAAAATATTAAGACCATTAAATCGGTTGAATTCTTTTGAAATTCTCTTTAAATTGCTTTATTAGGTTTAGATTTTATTTTCATTATTTTTCTTTTAATCTCCTTTATTTTTTGTAGAGTAAAAATCTCTTCAATTTTTCTCTTCTCTAGACACCTATACGATTAAAGGACTTACAAGATAAGCATGAATTATTTTAGGGGTGTAATGCCCGTATTTCGTCTGAGTACCCATATATATATATATATATATATATATATATATATTATATTTCGATATAAATAAAACCAAAATATAAATACATATTAAATAAATAAACAAATAGATAAAGCAAGTCTCAAAGTCCAAAATACAATAAAAGCCCATTATATATATAACGTCCATTTCATGATACAAAGTCCAAATATAAAGCCCAAAATATATATTCTCGTTGACCCATTTACAATACCCATCTGCTAGCCCAAACAAGCATACAAAACCCATATGTGCTTTTATTTCCCACCTAAAACCGAGACTCAATGGACACGCGTCGCGCACCTATTCGTCCGTTCTATGTTCACATAGATCACTCCCCAGCTGGAGCCAGCTGGCTTCGCCAGCGTTGGCGATGACGTCACATGTGCGTCAAATATAAAAGAGGAGATAGAGTTAGTGGAATTTTTTAATGCGCAATAATTATGCGGTTAGTGAAAAGAGAGAGAAAAAGGATCCGAAGAGCCATACCTGCAACTAGAAGGTCGCTGGAGGAGAGGAAATGATGCCAAAATAGTCTGCCGAAGAATCATCAGAGCTCATCTGCCATTTGAGAAGGTATATCTCCTGCCAAAAATGTTTAAATAAGTCAGTTTTCACATATTTTTAAGAAAACAGAAATGAAAATCCTAGATCTAGTGACCTAAACTCGAAAAATTAGTGAACAATGCCTAAATCTAGCCTAAATCAAAGAAAACAACCGTAAACATAAATTCGATTCTAGATCTAAAAGAAGAAAAAAAGAGATGCTTATCTTGTTGGTAAGGTCAACGTCGAGTGTAGCCAGAGTGACGACGGAGTGCTTTTAAGCACCGATGGAGTCGAAGATGGTAGATTTAGGTTCTGCTTTGGGTAGATTTTGGTCATTTAGGTGGGGAAGCAGGGAGTTTCTGACGAAACAGGTTAGTTAGGGTTGTAAATCGGAAAAAAATGCATTTCTAGGGATTTTTTTGGGTTCAAAAACACGACAGCGAATGAAGGCCGAAAGTCGCCTTGCTGTGGTGACCAATCGCCGGCATAGGAACATGGGTGATTGGCATTTCAGGTTAGGTAGGGAAGGGTGATCAGAGTGAGATTTTGGTTAGAAAAAGAGATTGGAGACAAAAATCGATGGAAGCCGAAGTCGCCTTCCGCGGCCAGAAAGTTTGGGGTTGAGAGAATTTGGAAAAGAATTGTGTCGAGACGAGTGAGGGAGAGACGAAAATGAACGAGTGAGCATGGGCATGGGTTTATAAAGGCTGGAGCATGCGACGTCGTTTAGGGGTCGCGTGAGAAAAGATCCGTGCGTCGTTTTGCGGATCTGAATACGGGGCCGCATGACCCGAGTTTAAGGTCGACTGGGTTGTTTAGGCTAGTTCTAGCGGGCTTTCGGTTCATTAATAAAAAAGATATGAGCTGGTTATTTTTTAATAAGATTTGGGATCCTTCTTTTTATTCTAATTGGGCTGCCGTGTTAAAAATAATAATAGGTGGATTTTGGGCTTGTTGTTTTATTTGGGTTTGGGTTTAATTTTTTCGGGAAATTAGAATTAAAGATTTAGGTTTAATTTCTTTTACATTTCAGTCAACATCTTTGTAATTGGGCCACTCATTTTTGAATTTACTTCAATTTAGTCTTGCAAGTTTAGTTTCTTTATTTTTATTGCTTATTGAATACATAATTTTAAATAACCATGTAGCATGTATGATTAAAGAATTTTATTCATTTAGTAAAGATGTGATTAGAACATTTTTTACGAATAGATTCCCTAATTAAAATAAATAATTTAATAGGATACGACATTGTAGTAAATAAATGGATATTGAATAAAGGTTTGAATGTCCTAAATTGGTTAGTATCACATTGTAACGTGATGTTAATAAATGATATTCAAATAAGAAATTCAATGTTCCATTTGAACTTAGAAAATGATATTCACGTAATAAATTTAAATAAGGGTTAACTACTGGAATAATCACTTATGTTTTCCCCCAGTAAAGAGTTAGTCATCGATTTTGAAAACGATCACTAAGGTCACCTACGTTTTCGGGGCGTAAACTTTTGATCACTTAGTCGTTTGTTGCCGTTAAACATTGACGGCTTGCTGACATGGTAGCGAAAAAATAAGGGTAAACTACTGCAATGGCCACTAAAGTTTATCCCATGTACATTTCTGCTCCCCAGTTTTAAAAAATAAACATTATGGTCACTATGAAAAGGTTTCTTTATAATTTCACCTTTGAATTTTTAAAAATTCATTTTCAACCCTAAAACTTTACAATCAATTAGTACAATGATATTATAAATGCTTAAATGAAAAATAGATGCCCAAAGTATGCCCTTTTTAAATTTTAGGTGCCCGAATTGCTCATATTTAATAACTAAACTGTAAAACCTATGTATCCACTCAACATAAACTTTCAAATTGCTCATTTTTTCACACTTGATTAATTTTTTATTATTATTACAATTATTATATCATGACGTGTCATTTTTTATTATTGTTAATTCAAAAATAATTTAAAAATAAAATAAAATAAAATAAAACCATTTTTAAAATATTTAAAAAATATTACTTCTTAAAATAATTTAGGTGTCTAAAGTATTTTTTTTTGTAAAAATAGGTGCCCAAAGTTTTGATAGTTACAATTTTAGGTGTCCGACTGTTAAATGAGTGTTAAAAAAATTGTCAACCAATCGGTGCTTGACACGTGGCATTAATTTTATTTTTTTTTCAAATTTTTTTAATGGAAAATACTCAGATTTTTCAAAATTTTATAAAATCTCAAAATTTTACAAGCTTCACAAAACAGTCCCTAAATCCCTAAAAGTTCCCAAACTTCCACCGCCGATCGCCGTCGCTGACCACACCCACTTGGTCGCCAGACCATGGTGACCATTTCCCCTAATACGGTGTCGCCGAAAATGCCCAACGGCGTGCAGCTGAACGTCGAACAAGAAATCGACGTTCGTGTTTGACTTTCAGCTACACGTCATTGGGCATTTCCGGTGATGCTGTGTTAGGGGTGATAGTCGCTTTGGTCCGCCGACCAAGTGGGTGTGGTCAGCGACGACGATCGACGACTGAAGCAGCGTCAATCGACGATGGAAGTTTGGGATTTTTTAGGGATTTAGGGATTTTTTTGTGAAGCTTGTAAAATTTTGAGATTTTTATAAAAATTTGAAAAATCTCAGTATTTTCCATTAAAAAAATTAAAAATAAAATAAAATTAATGCCACTTGTCATGCACCGATTGGTTGACAATTTTTAACACCCATTTAACAACCGGGCACCTAAAATTGTAAATATGGAAACTTTGGGCACCTATTTTTACAAAATAAATACTTTAGACACCTAATTATTCTAAGAAGTAATATTTTTTTAAATATTGTAAATTTAATAGTAATAAAAATGATGTTATTTTATTTTTAAATTATTTTTAATTTACAAATAATAAAAAATGACATGTCATGTTATAAAAATAATAAAATAATCTAGAGTGAAAAAATAGGAGCAATTTGAAAGTTTAGTTATTAAATAAGAGCAATTTGGGCACCTAAAATTTAAAAAGGGTATATTTGGGGAACCTATTTTTCATTTAAGCCTTTATAATATTATTGTACTAATTGATTGTAAAGTTTTAGGGTTGAAAATGAATTTTTAAAAAATCAAGTGTGAAATTATAAAGAAACCTTTTCAGTAGTGATTATAATGTTTATTTTTTTTTAAATTGGGGAGAAAAATGTGCATGGGATAAACTTTAGTGGCCACTGCAGTAGTTTACCATTATTTTTTTGCTGCCAGGCAGCGAGCCGTCAATGTTTAACGGAAACAAACGACCGAGTGACCAAAAGTTTACGCCCAGAAAACGTAAGTGACCTTACTGGTGGTTTTTCAACATCGGTGACCAACTCTGTACTAGGGGAAACATAAGTGACTTGTAACACCACCTTCCCGGTTTGATCGAGAACCGGGTCGGAAGGCGAAGCCAATGATCAATACAGAAATCAGTGCAATAAAATTTCATTATATTAGTAAAATTTTCAACCACATCATACAACGAATCATCACAATCAAATAACTCAGTTCAATTTACTCAAATAAGCAATGATTAATCATTCAAGGGCTAAATCACAACTATTATAAGTTTTAGGGACCAATTTTTAATTTCAACAAACTAGGGGTCCTTCAATGTAATTGATTTTATTATATTGAAATTCACTACATTAATGTCATATCTGCAAAATTTCATCCAATTTGGAGATCACTAACTCATTCAATTTAACCCTATAACATTCAGTGACTAATCTGTGAAACTTGTATTTTGTTTAATAAGCCTTTAACTAACTTAACTAACCCCGTATCGAAACACCCTAGGGTTGTTTCAAAATGGTTGAACGATGGTCAACCCCCTTTTGACTTGCCCCTTTAAACCGTACCGATACGGTCACACCAGTATTGATACAGGTTTACCTTCCCTTTTGACCGTATAGATACGAAAGCAACCGTACCGATACACGTTGACTTCCATTGACTTTGACCTTTGACTTGTTTCAATACGCTATGAACCCGTATCGAAACGTTCGATTCCAGTGACAAAATGTTCCGAAACGACTCAATTCTGTTTCGATACGCCCTATCCTTAGGCTCAATATTGCACACCCGTATCGATACGCCATGACCCGTATCGCTACGGCTTGACCTGTAATGGTAGATTTTTTCTGGTTTTTATTCGATTTAACCTACCGAACGATGTCCAAATGCAACGAAACTTTATGCACAGCATTTCAATGGTATAAACTACTAGCATGCCAAATTTTATGGTCATATGAATACGTTTACTACGCTTTTACCTTTTTGAGCTAAGTATGCAATTTTCAACCATTTAAGCTAACCAAAAAGGCCATTTAGGGCCATTAACCATATTACATCATAGACATTACACATACACATCAAAATAGGCATAAATGACTAGTTCAACTACTTTGCCACCATCATAGGAGTTTATAAGTCAAAATACTTTACTTTGAGGCTTGTAGTGACTTGTCTTGCCATTACAATTCCGATATTCCGACACTCAATCTTTCAACCTGAAAATGCATGAGATGAGACACGTTAGACATACTTTGCCTAGTGAGGTAGTCATAAACAATATGGCTAACAATATATCGAATATCTATATTCATGATCTCATGCTCACCAATATCAATGCTATGCAACAATATACTTTGTTTAACCTATTCACTTCATTCTTAACCCTTGGATTGAATAAAGATAGTGGATACGCGAATCCCTACGCCTCACCAAATCAATGAATGGTCTATTCCCTCCGCCTCGCCAAATCAATAGAGGCTGCAGCCTTAGGATCGTAGTCCACCCGTACACTGAGCTCAGGAATTCTACGGTAAATGTAGAGCGTTTGGGTGTTCTATATTTATGAGCGCAAGTGCACACTCTTGTCAAGTTATAGTATGTAAGATATCGTCTCCCACAGGGATTAGACAGCTTGATTCGAGTTGTAAGTCCTGCATAAGAAAAGTAAATGCACAATTAAATTGGATGTTGAGGAAGAAAATAAAATAAAAACACAAGTGATTGAAAAGGAAGTGATCAAATTGATAGAAAGGGTAGGGTTATGCTGCTGCTTAGTGTGAAACTGCGTCAAATAGGACAAGTCATTTTGTGCTGCTAGATTCTGCCACCTCGGCGGTGGATGGCAGGTAGACTGCTGAGACCCTCTCACTGCCTCGGCAGGGGTATGGAGCTGTGTCTCGACGGTAAACTTGGCAGAACTACAAGGCTCGGAAAACGCTTCGAAAGTGACTTCGCTTATGTCTAATTCAGAGTTCTGTTGATGCCCACTGCAGAAAATATCAGTCGCGTAGTGAATCTTGCAAAGACAACAATGTTGATTCGTCCTCTTTTAGCCGCCTTAAACACTTAACTTATGTCTAGGCAGGATTGATCGCACCGTCTATAGATGAAATCGTACTTACTCCTTTCATGAGTTCGACTCTCTCGATACCGAACAAATGTATAGAATTCAACTAATCTTTTGCCTTAATTGAAAACTATGAAGAACATAGAATAAGTAAACCTTGTAATTTTATTTGTAAAAACAAACTTGAAATCCTAAACAACCATTCTACAAACTAATTACAACATAACCCAAACCCAAGGAGAAATTTAGAACATGTCGGCAGCAAGAAAACCTAAACTATGCCTAAGGAAAACCTAAGTTATTTTGAACTAGAATTACAATGGGTATATATAGGCAGTAGCTAGGTCTAGTCCTTCTTGAAGTAGAAGTCTTCAAAGTAGCTTTTCACATTAAATGTGACTTTAAACTCTGACTTCTTTGAATTGAATGTGGACTTTATCACGTTGCCTTACTCTGCAAGTAATCTCGAGATTCCCCTTCGGTGGCTCTGCCCTCTGCTACAGACGTCAGAAAATTGAGTGAACAACATCGATAGAATCAGGATTTTCTGCTCTACAGATCGCACTCTAGTTCTCCAACTCCATAGTCTGCTGTCTTGGGCAGCAAGGTGGGCGGCAGCAGCTACTCAACAGCTGCTGCCTCTTTCTGAAACTGCATCAGTACAACTCCTTGGTTCGCTGCCTCAGTATCACGTCCTCAGCTCCTCTTTCCCTCTGTCAACCTCTAGTACCTGAAACTAAACTAAGCTAAAACAATATCTTTTCTTCACCAAATAAAAGATAATCTAGGAAAATATGGCGAAGTAAATAAATACTGTAAAATGCAGTGCATGGTCCTAATTATGCCTAAAATGCACTCAAAACAGTAATAATAATAGATGGAATGTGTATGAAATATAGAACTTGTGGACACTTTACAGTATACCAATTGTATCCAATGTCTATTCAAATCCAAGGTTCCGATGTTCATATCCATTTCAATAATCAATAAGTATTCCAATGACCAATGATTTCAATATTACCAATGACAAATATAACTCATTATCAATATTTCATGGTCTGATGGAAATATCAATGACCAATGATTTCTATACAATAATTCGACGACAATGCCTATATCAATGACAATTTTCAATGACTATATCAACGACTATGTCCGATGTTCAATAACAACTTACCAACACTTACCATGGTGTCCGATTAATGATCCAATGCAATTTCTTTGATGTTAATATTAGAGATATAGTCTAATACAATAATAAGAGATTCGGGAAGGCTTTTCGCCTAATCCCGAGACTCCGACTACACTCACCTTAAAATTCGATGCTCTTACAGCTCACGGATGACAATACCCCTGCTTCTACCTTTCGATGGAGATGGTGAAACCTCTCTCTTCACTTCTTGAGCTAGAAAATCAACAAGGAGATGATTAGGGTCGATATTACGATATCAAAATCAATACAACAATATCAAAATTGATATCCGATTCCAATATGGACAACAACGATGGAATATTCACGGATGGTCAAAACCCTAGTATGAGATTAAGCTCGATATATCTATGAAATCCAATGATTGTTTGAGGATTATTGCTTACCCGAACGATATCAATGATTCAATAGCAATTACTTGAAGAAAATCTAAGCTTAAGTTTCCTCTCCAATGTAGGTGCTTGCTTGCTCACGGTGAGGAAGAAGATGAAGAAGATGAAGGTGTTTGCTTGTAAACTCTCGGGTAAGTTCCTATTCCTCCATTTCCTTTTTTGTTTTATCAATATAATTTGGGCTATTTAGCTTTCCTTCAATTGAAGGAAAGCTCCCAGAATAACCCACATAGACAACATTTAATTGAGGAGGGGCTAATCGCAAGATTAGTTCCCCAACTCTCACCATACTATGGTTTTGCTCCCTAACTTGCATTTTCTTCAATTTAGTCATTATAATGTGTTCGGTACTATTCAATAGGGTCCGATGGCAATATTTTAACTCAATTAGAGTCCGATATCAATAATTAACTAGCCGATACAATGTTTGGATATGAAATTTCTGATCACCGGAACCTAATTCTGACTGGACCAGATTTTAGGGTGTTACAACTCTCCCCTCTTAAGAAATATTCGTCCTCAAATTTTACCTGAACCAAAGAGATGTGGATATTGCTGTTTCATGGTCTCTTTAGGTTCCCAAGTAGCTTCCTCAACGATGTGACTCCTCTAGAGCACTTTGACCAACGATACAGTTTCGTTGCGAAGCCTCTTGACTTCGCTAGCAAGAATTTGAACCAGTTCCTCCTCGCAGGATAGATTTGGTCGAAGCTCTATAGATTCAGGTTCCACATTGTGCGAAGGATCAGAACGATACTTCTTAAGCATCGATACATGAAAAACATCATGGATCTTACTCAATTCTTGTAACGCCCCGATTTTGGGCCTAGATGTTTCAGACATCGAATCGGGTTAAGTGAACCAGTTGGAAACGATTTGAATCGTGTTAGGTGGTTCAGGGAGATCAAGGTTCGGGATAGGATAAAAATATGAATTTTTTTCTAAAATCCTCTAAAATCATGTTTAAGAGGCTGGTCAAATCTATTTTACAAAATGAGTTTTGTAAGTGGTACATTTTGGGCAGTGACCAAAATGTAAAGTTTCAAAATTGTGAAAAAATGCAAATTTCAAAAGAGGATTTTGTGCAATTACACCTTTTCTTAATTTGACAAGTGTTTTAAATGAATTTTAAGTAATAGTTTAAAAAGGGGATTTTATTTATTTATCAAATAAAATTATTAATTTGGAAGTTTCATTTACGTAACTAACATTTCACTCTTCATTTTCAGCAAAACACTTTTATAAAGTCTTTTCTCCAGATTTCTTTTCTCCCAAACACTCTCACTTTGATGTCATAACCATTTTAAAGATTTCTCTTCATTTTCTTCAAGAATTCCAAACCAAAACTTGTCAAATCTTAAGGAAAGAAAGGATTGGAGGTAAATCTCATTCTCAACCTCTAATCAAGGTTCTTTATTGAAATTGTAACACCCCAATTTTGGGCTTGAAAGTTTAGGGTCTGAACTGGACCGGTCTAATTTTCGGTTCGAATATAAAGGAGGTTTTAGGGAAAGCCTAGTTCGGGATGTTTTAAAAGAATGGAAAAATATCTAAAAATCCTCTTTTAATATATATAAGAGAGAGGTGAAAACAATTTTGCAAAATAAGGTTTAGAAATACTACATTTCGGTGTAGTGACTAAAATGCGATTTTTGAAAAGTTTAGTGGTGACTGTTTTGTAAGGATTGAAACTTTGAATCTTTAAGGAGCTAACATACCCAAATATGATTTCTATAGATTTTTACTTAATTTGAGTGAATTAATTAATGTTTTAATTAATTAAATGAAAAGAGAAACTACTTTTTGGAATTTCATAACTACCTTTTCCTAAATTTTTCTCATTCCTTTTTCTCTCAAAATTCCATCATCCAAACACTATTTCTCCAGCAAATTTTGCATTGATATTCACTTCAATTTATGAGATTTCCATCATCAATTAACTCCTAATCAATCTTGCATCAAATCCTTTTGATTTCCTCATTGAATTTTTAAGGAAATTGGCTCAAATCAAGGAGAAATCACCATTTAGAGGTAAGATTGTTCTTCTCCTCTAAATACTCAGTTCTTTACTGAAATTCCCAAGTTTTCAATCCTTAATTTAAGTTTTATAAATGGTTTTAATGTTAGAAACTTGTTTTTGGCTTAAAACTCAAGATTTGGAGGAAATCTTGAAGAATTTCGTTGAGATTGATTGGGCTCTGTTTTGAGATGATTCTTTAATGTATTTTGGATGTCTAATGATGTTGAAATGATGTTTTATCAATGCAATCCCGAATAGGTTGAATTTCCTAAGTTTTTGCTTATGAAAATGGTGGTTTTTGAGGTGTTTTTGGTGTTCTGTTATAGCTGGAGGTATAAGGACGAGTTAAGGTGTATTTTGGATGTTGATTGATGTTTAGAAGTGGTTAGAAGTGATGGATCTTGGCTGGGTTAATTTGTTAAAGAGTTTGAAGGTGTTTTCTGTTGTGTTTGGTAGCCGAAATGTTGGTTTTGGATAGATCAGTGAGTTTAGGTGTGTTGGCTGAAGATTTCAATGCATGATGATGCATTAATCCTCTGCTTTGATGTGTTTAAAACAGGGGAAGCATCTTCGGAAACTATTGGAGTTGATCCGGAGGCTTGATTGGCGTTTCGGCAAGCGTGTGAAACGTAATCGGTGAGTGGAGTTGGGTTTTCAGCTTTGAAACGATTATTTGGAGGTTTTGGGAGCTTAGTTTAAGTCTAAACAACTTAACTAAGCTCAAGAGTAAGTTTTCGGAAAAATTCCCTCGGATGTTCTATGAAGCGGTTTGATGCATTGGTTATAATTTGCATGTTTAAATTCTATTTTGAAAGCATGTTTTAGCATGGTTAATGCTGGTTTTGAAAGCCATTTATTGAAGGATGCTCAAGGTAAGAGATCCTTGGTTTGGTACATTAAGAATATGGTTTTGATGCATAGTGATGCATGTTGTTTAATGGCTTTGAGTAATGCTTTAAAACAATGAATTGATGATGGTATTTGATGTATATTGGCAAGTGATGAATTGGTTTTAAAGTACTTGAATCAGATATAGTTAGCCGGCTATAGGATTGGGTGCACCGTGAATAAATTTGCCTTGGATGTTGAGGGGATGTGATTGTACCGTAAACTCCATCCAAGTACCCTAATGAGTGAGGTAAGATCACAACGGTGGTTAAAAGTCCGTGTGTGGATCTTGTGTTATGTGTCCCTTGCACTCGTTAGTGGAATTATACAACTATCGATGAGTGATGTGGAGGGGTTGTGATTGTACCGTTAAACTCCATCACGAGTGTTGAGGGGTTGTGATTGTACCGATAAACTCCACCTTATGTTGTTCGTTAGTGTGTATAAAGCGTTTGAGACAACGCTTGTAATCCGCGTATCCGATTGTGTTTTGTGTTGTTAATGGTTATGAATTATCACTTGAAAGCCAATATGTTGAGTTGAATGTAATGAAGCATGAGATGCTTGTAAAGTATGTAAGGTTGCATGAAAAGAGATGAGCTTGTGTTTAAAAGCTTTCTTGAAAGTGTTTTCTAAAATGCATTATTGTGTTGTTTTCTTTAGAGCATGCCTCACTAAGCAATTGTGCTTACGCTGTCTCTCTCTTGTACCAATAATGCAGATAATTGAAGTGTTTAAGGGAAACAAGGAGGCTAGAGTATCCAAGGGAAACAAAGTTCATGTATGGTGATGTTTTCATACACTATTAGTTTTGGTAATTTGGCAATGGGAACCTAAGTTTGTGTGTTTAGGGAGATGTGTTGAACTCCCTAGGTTGTGGCATGTTGTTTTTGATGGTTTGAATTTGTAAGTGGCCTTTTAATGCTTGTTTTGGAGATTGGTTGATTGCTTGGTTTTGGATAATAGGAAGCATGCCTGTAGATATGTGAGATTCCATGTTTGATGCTATGAATGTGTTTAGGAGGTACAATCATGCTCTATATATGTATGATGACTTGTTGGCATGATTAGGAAGTCATTAGGTTGTGTGTGAGTGGGTTTATGTATGAAAAACCAGCAAAATCTGCAGCTTCTGGGCAAACCGTATCGGAACAGGCACTGGCGTTTTGAAACGGGGGCCTGTAATGGCCTTCGTGTTTCGAAACGGCTGGAGGCTGTTCCGAAACGATTTGGCTACTGGAAGGCCCTATTTCGGAACCAGTCTCAGAACGAACCCATGTTTCGGAACGGTCAATGCCGTTCCGAAACAGGTGACCGTTGGGCACTGATTTGAATGGTGTTTAAGTATGCAAGCTTTACGTTCTAGTCCCGAAAGTTGTATTTGCAATTGTATGAGTTCAAGATGTCCAATTAAGGTGAAATTTGACAGGGAAGCATGTAATAAGACTAATTTAATATTGGTAACTTTAAAATCAGTCATGACCTTCTAATTTTCAGAATTTACGTTTTGGTCCCTAATATTCATATATTGTGCAATTGAGTCCCTCTCTGAAATCCGATCGTTGTGCTTTACACATATATGTTTCTCGAGTGTTCTTTTAGGGTTAACGTGCATCTAGACAAGATTAAAAAGAAAAAAAAGGTCGCTAATCAAGGTTGATTTTCGAGTTGACTTTGGTTTTCCCCGTGTAATCTTCGTAGTTCGGGTCAACCGTCTAGGCCGGGCTAAGGGGGTTACATTAGGTGGTATCAGAGCTTAGTTCATGTGTAATTGGGAATTTTTATGTGGGTGATGTATGTGTTTTTGCATGACGGACCTTTTAAGTGAAGGAATGTTTTATGAATTGTGATGTATGGTTGCAATTGTAATGCTATGCTATGTTGAAGCATGTTAGGGGAACCCATTGCCATATCAAAACTAATGAAAGGAATTGTTTTTGGAAAATGAGCTTGAGTACTTGGATTACTTACCTTGTTGAGCCTAATTATGTTTATTGCATTTGTGTCAGTGCATTGTTTTTTATAAATGAGGCCTCGTAGAGAGATGAGGATGAATACGAGAGCTATTGGTCAGAATGAGAACGAGGAAAATGCTGAGAATGTTGTGGATTTACCTCCTCCCTCTGGTGGTGGACCACCCGACGATGATGGTGCTGGGGGTGAAAATGCTGGTGTTGGTGCTGGTGCTGGGGTCGCTGGACCTGAAGGTGTGCAGGGGCAAGCTGCTCCTGACATGACTGTGTTGATTCAGGCTATTGCGGGAGCCTTTCAGGCAGTAGTAGCTGGAGCTCACGGAGCTGCGCATCAAGGTGATGCTAACGTGAGATTATCTTTGGAACGTCTTCGTAGTCTGGGAGGGACTGAGTTCCGAGGTTTATCTCCTGAAGGATCTGAATCTTGGTTGGAAAGCACCAAGAGGATTTTGGGGCAAATGAATTGCAGTAATGTGCAGAAGTTGGGTTATGTGGTGTCGCTGCTGCATGATGATGCGTATACGTGGTGGACGACCACAGTTTCTGGAATGGAGGACAATGATGTGACTTGGACGTTCTTCTTGAACGCGTCCAAGTGAAAGTATCTAGGTGTGAGATACCTAGATGAGAAGAAAAGAGAATTCATGTCTCTTGTGCAAGGAAGCATAACGGTGGCTGAGTATGAGATCCAGTTTGTTCGCCTTAGTCAGTATGCACCTGAGCTAATCCCTGATGAGCGGGAGAGGTGTGAACGTTTCTGTTATGGTTTGGTAACGGACATGAAGACTTTCATGCTTGCAGTTGAGTATACGGATTTTGATGTGCTGGTGAGTAGAGCGAAGGACATTGAGCAGAACTTGGGTTTGTCTTCCAGAGGCGTTAGTTCTAGCTCGGGCAAAAGAGCTGCTGATTATAGTTCCAGTGGTGGACGGAACAAGAGAGGACGCGATAAGAGGTATCAGTCTTCTGCTAGGCGTGGTGGTGGAGGACATTGTGCGCCTGTTCAGGGAGATAGGATGAGAGCTGATCAGAACACGTGCTGGACGTGTGGATCTCGTGGCCATATGAGGCGAGACTGTCCTCGAGCAGCGAGAGAGGTTCAGGCTCCTATAGCAGTGATCGGTAATTCATGCTAGAATTGTGGTTCAGCAGACCACATGAGGAGAAAGTGTCCTTTGTTGGCCGGTGGTGGTCAAGGACGTGCTCCTGGGGTAGTTGCACCACAGAGAGGTCGTGGTCACGGCTGTGGTAACTTCCAGTGCAGAGATTATGGTGGGAGGAATGTGGCGCATGTGGTGGCTGTTCAACCTGAGGGTGGTGGCCAGGCTCGAGTGTATGCTCAGCGTGAGGGGAGAAATGATACGGATGTGATCGCAAGTACCTTTACTTTGCAATCCTTGTCATTACTTTCCTTGATTGATTCTGGATCTACACACTCATACATATTGCGTGAACATGCTCAATTGCTTGGTTTACCTGTTGAGTCTTTGGATGTTGGTATGCGTGTAACTAGTTCCTTTGGTGAGACCGTTGTGACACGGAAGTTGTATAGAAGATGTCCCTTGGAAGTGTAAAACCATGTTTTTCTTGTTGATCTCATGGTATTGCCATTCTACGGTTTTGATGTAATCCTTGGTATGGATTGGCTTGTTGAACACCGAGCTGTAGTGGATTTTGAGAACAAGCGAGTTTCGTTGAAGCTTGCGGATGATTACGAAGTAGTGGTGGTTGGTGAGAATGTGAAGTTTCTTGCTAATGTGGCGTCTTCGTTGGAAGCAAGCCGAATGCTGAGGCAAGGTTGTGAAGCTTACCTGGACTTTTTTATGAATCCTAGCTCTATAGAGTTGCGAGTTCAAGATATTTGGACTGTGCGAGAGTTTCCTGGAGTGTTTCCGGAGGAGTTACCTGGATTGCCTCCTAGTCGAGAGGTGGAGTTTGGAATTGAGTTGTATGAAAACACAACTCCAGTGTCCATTACTCCCTACCGAATGACACCTAAGGAGTTGAAAGAGCTGAAGATGCAACTTCAGGAGTTGCTTGATCGCGGTTTCATTCGGCCGAGTGTGTCACCTTGGGGTGCACCAGTCTTGTTTGTGAAGAAGAAGGATGGCACTATGAGAATGTGCATCGATTATCGTCAGTTGAACAAGTTGACTATCAAGAATCGGTATCCTTTGCCAAGGATTGATGATCTTTTTGATCAATTTCGGGGAGCGGCTGTGTTCTCTAAGATTGATTTAAGGTCAGGTTACTACCAGCTTAAGGTGAAGGATGTGGATGTGCCAAAAACAAATTTTAGGACAAGGTATGGGCATTATGAGTTCCTTGTGATGCCGTTTGGCTTGACGAATGCTCCTGCAGCTTTTATGGACATGATGAATAGAGTGTTCCATGAATACTTGGACAAGTTTGTTGTGGTGTTCATTGATGATATCCTTGTGTACTCTCGTACTGAGGAGGAACATGAGGGGCATTTGCGGATTGTGTTGCAGGCGCTGTTGGAGAATCAACTTTATGCTAAGCTGAGCAAGTGCGAATTCTGGCTTAGGGAAGTTGTTTTCCTTGGTCATGTGGTTTCTGCTGAGGGGATTCGTGTTGATCCTCAGAAGATCGAGGCGGTGATGAATTGGAAGCCTCCTAAGTCTGTTCATGAAGTCCGTAGTTTCCTTGGGTTGGCAGGATACTATAGGAGGTTTGTGGATGGATTTTCAAAGATTGATGCACCTTTAACGAAGTTGTTGCAAAAGGATGTCAAGTTTGAGTGGACAAAAGCAAGGCAACAAGCTTTTGAGAAGCTTAAGGCAGCTTTGACGCAAGCTCCTATCTTGGTTCAACCTGAATCAGGGAAAGAGTTTATGGTGTATAGTGACGCATCCTATGTTGGTTTGGGGTGTGTGTTGATGCAAGAGGGTAAGGTGGTGGCTTATGCATCGCGCCAGTTGAAGGTGCATGAGCGCAATTATCCTACGCATGATATTGAGTTAGCTGTGGTGGTTTTTGCTTTGAAGATTTGGAGACATTACCTGTATGGTGAGAAGTGTACTGTGTACACGGATCACAAAAGTTTGAAGTATCTGATGTCTCAGAAAGAGTTGAATCTTAGGCAACGACGTTGGGTGGAGTTGCTTAAGGATTACGATCTGACGATCGAGTACCATCCGGGAAAAGCTAATGTTGTAGCGGATGCCTTGAGTAGAAAGGTGGCGGTGGAGTTAAGGGCTATGTTTGCCAGCTTGAGTATTTCGCGAGATGGGGGTCTTGTGGCTGAATTGCAAGTGAAACTATCTTTGGTTCAGTTGATAAAGGATAAACAGTTGTTGGATGATTCTTTGGTGCCACATGTTTAGGATATTGCTGAGGATAGACCATCGGATTTCTGTTTTAATGATGATGGAGTTCTATGTTTTGGGAGTTGGATAGTAGTGCCGACTGATGCGGAGTTGAGGCGTACTATTCTGACTGAAGCTCATAGTAGTCCTTTTGTTATGCACCCTGGTAGTACAAAGATGTATCGTGATCTGAAGGATGAGTACTATTGGGTGGGTTTGAAGAAAGATGTTGCGGAGTACGTGAGTAAGTGCATGGTTTGTCAGCGGGTTAAGGCTGAGCATCAGTTTCCTTCTGGATTGTTGCAACCGTTGAGGATTCCTGAGTGGAAGTGGGAAAGGATTACCATGGACTTTGTGTCTGGTTAGCCTTTGTCGCCATCAAAGAAGAATTCGATGTGGGTGATTGTGGATCGCCTTACGAAGTGTGCACATTTCTTACCTGTGCATACTACCTATACCTTGGACAAGCTTGCAGAGTTGTACATTGCTGAGATTGTGCGACTGAATGGTGTGCCAAAGTCTATAGTATCAGATAGGGATCCGAGGTTTACATCGCGTTTCTGGGAGTGTTTGCATCAAGCTTTGGGTACGCGGCTGAATTTCAGTACTTCTTATCATCCACAGTTGGATGGACAGTCTGAGCGTGTTATCCAAGTGCTGGAAGATATGTTGAGGTGCTGTGTGATTGAGTTTCAGGGTTCTTGGGAGAAGCACTTGCCTTTGGTGGAGTTTTCTTATAACAATAGCTACCAGGCAAGTATTCATATGGCACCTTATGAAGCCTTGTACGGGAGGAAGTGCAGAACTCCTCTTTGCTGGGCTGAAACAGGTCAGAAGTTGGTTTCAATGCCGGCTTTGTTGAAAGGAACCACCGAGAAGGTGAAGCTCATCTGTGAGCGTTTAAAGGCAGCTTCTGATCGACAGAAGTCTTACGCGGATTTAAAGCGTAAGGAGATTGAGTTTGCGGTAGGTGACCGTGTGTTCTTGAAGGTTTCGCCTTGGAAGAAGGTGATGAGGTTTGGCCGGAAGGGTAAGTTGAGCCCTAGGTACATTGGACCGTACGAGGTGATTGAACGTGTGGGTCCTGTTGCGTACAAGCTGAGGTTACCGCAAGAGTTGGAAAAGATACATGATGTGTTTCATGTCTTCATGCTTCGGAGGTATAGATCGGATCCTTCGCATGTTATGCCTGTGGAGGAAGTGGAGTTGAATCCAGACTTGACCTATGATGAGGAGCCGATTGAAATTCTGGATTCGGACAGTAAAGTTCTTCGAGGCAAGACCATTGAATTGCTTAAGGTGTTGTGGAAGCATCGTGGTGTTGAGGAAGCCACGTGGGAAAGAAAGGATGATATGAAGAAGCAGTTTCCGTACCTTTTTCCTCCAGGTAAATTTCGAGGACGAAATTTCTTAAGGGGGGGGAGAGTTGTAACACCCCAATTTTGGGCTTGGAAGTTTAGGGTCTGAACCGGACCGGTCTGATTTTCGGTTCGAATATAAAAGGAGGTTTTAGGGAAAGCCTAGTTCGGGATGTTTTAAAAGTATGGAAAAATATCTAAAAATCCTCTTTTAATATATATAAGAGAGTGGTGAAATCAATTTTGCAAAATAAGGTTTGGAAATACTACATTTCGGAGTAGTGACTAAAATGCGATTTTTGAAAAGTTTAGTGGTAAGGATTGAAACTTTGAATCTTTAAGGAGCTGATATACCCAAAAATGATTTCTCCAGATTTTTCCTTAATTTGAGTGAATTAATTAATGTTTTAATTAATTAAATGATAAGGGAAACTACTTTTTGGAATTTCATAACTACCTTTTTCTAAATTTTTCTCATTCCTTTTTCTCTCAAAATTCCATCATCCAAACACTATTTCTCCAGCAACTTTTGCATTGATCTTCACTTCAATTTATGAAATTTCCATCATCAATTAACTCCTAATCAATCTTGCATCAAATCCTTTTGATTTCCTCATTGAATTTTTAAGGAAATTGGCTCAAATCAAGGAGAAATCATCATTTAGAGGTAAGATTGTTCTTCTCCTCTAAATACTCAGTTCTTTACTGAAATTCCCAAGTTGTCAATCCTTAATTTAAGTTTTATAAATGATTTTAATGTTAGAAACTTGTTTTTGGCTTAAAACTCAAGATTTGGAGGAAATCTAGAAGAATTTCGTTGAGATTGATTGGGATCTGTTTTGAGATGATTCTTTAATGTATTTTGGATGTCTAATGATGTTGAAATGATGTTTTATCAATGCAATCCCGAATAGGTTGAATTTCCTAAGTTTTTGCTTATGAAAATGATGGTTTTTGAGGTGTTTTTGGTGTTCTATTATAGCTGGAGGTATAAGGACGAGTTAAGGTGTATTTTAGATGTTGATTGATGTTTAGAAGGGGTTAGAAGTGATGGATCTTGGCTGGGTTAAGTTGTGAAAGAGTTTGGAGGTGTTTTCGGTTGTGTTTGGTAGCCGAAATGTTGGTTTTGGGTAGATCAGCGAGTTTAGGTGTGTTGGCTGAAGATTTCAATGCATGATGATGCATTAATCCTCTACTTTGATGTGTTTAAAATAGGGGAAGCATCTTCGGACACTATTGGAGTTGATCCGGAGGCTTGATTGGCATTTCGGCAAGCGTGCGAAACGTAATCGGTGAGTGGAGTTGGGTTTTCAGATTTGAAACGATTATTTGGAGGTTTTGGGAGCTTAGTTTAAGTCTAAACAACTTAGCTAAGCTCAAGAGTAAGTTTTCGGAAAAACTCCCTCGAATGTGCTATGAAGCGGTTTGATGCATTGGTTATAATTTGCATGTTTAAATTCTGTTTTGAAAGCATGTTTTAGCATGGTTAATGCTGGTTTTGAAAGCCATGTATTAAAGGATGCTCAAGGTAAGAGATCCTTGGTTTGGTACATTAAGAATATGGTTTTGATGCATAGTGATGCATGTTGTTTAATGGCTTTGAGTAATGCTTTAAAACAGTGAATTGATGATGGTATTTGATGTATATTGGCAAGTGATGAATTGGTTTTAAAGTACTTGAATCGGATATAGTTAGCCAGCTATAGGATTGGGTGCACCGTGAATAAAGTCGCCTTGGATGTTGAGGGGTTGTGATTGTACCGTAAACTCCATCCAAGTACCCTAACGAGTGAGGTAAGATCACAACGGTGGTTAAAAGTCCGTGTGTGGATCTTGTGTTATGTGTCCCTTGAACTCGTTAGTGGAATTATACAACTACCGATTAGTAATGTGGAGGGGTTGTGATTGTACCGTTAAACTCCATCACGGGTGTTGAGGGGTTGTGATTGTACCGATAAACTCCACCTTATGTTGTTCGGTAGTGTGTATGAAGCGTATGGGACAACGCTTGTAATCCGCGTATCCGATTGTATTTTGTGTTGTAAATGGTTATGAATTATCACTTGAAAGCCAATATGTTGAGTTGAATGTAATGAAGCATGAGATGCTTGTAAAGTATGCAAGGTTGCATGAAAAAGATGAGCTTGTGTTTAAAAGCTTTGTTGAAAGTGTTTTCTAAAATGCATTATTGTGTTGTTTTCTTTAGAGCATGCCTCACTAAGCAATTGTGCTTACGCTCTCTCTCTTGTACCAATAATGCAGATAATTGAAGTGTTTAAGGGCAACAAGGAGGCTAGAGTATCCAAGGGAAACCAAGCTCATGTATGGTGATGTTTTCATACACTATTATGTTTGGTAATTTCGCAATGGGAACCTAAGTTTGTGTGTTTTGGGAGATGTGTTGAACTCCCTAGGTTGTGGCATGTTGTTTTTGATGGTTTGAATTTTTAAGTGGCCTTTTAATGCATGTTTTGGAGATTGGTTGATTGCTTGGTTTTGGATAATAGGAAGCATGCCTATAGATATGTGAGATTCCATGTTTTATGCTATGAATGTGTTTAGGAGGTACAATCATGCTCTATACATGTATGATGACTTGTTGGCATGATTAGGAAGTCATTAGGTTTTTTTTGAGTGGGTTTATGTATGAAAAACCAGCAAAATCTGCAGCTTCTGGGCAAACCGTATCGGAACAGGCACTGGCGTTTCGAAACGGGAGCCTGTAATGGCCTTCGTGTTTCGAAACGGCTAGAGGCTGTTCCGAAACAATTTGGCTACTGGAAGGCCCTATTTCGAAACCAGTCTCGGAACGAACCCGTGTTTCGGAACGGTCAATGCCGTTTCGAAACAGGTGACCGTTGGGCACTGATTTGAATGGTGTTTAAGTATGCAAGCTTTACGTTCTAGTCCCGAAAGTTGTATTTGCAATTGTATGAGTTCGAGATGTCCAATTAAGGTGAAATTTGACAGGGAAGCATGTAATAAGACTAATTTAATATTGGTAACTTTAAAATCAGTCATGACCTTATAATTTTCAGAATTTACGTTTTGGTCCCTAATATTCGTATATTGTGCAATTGAGTCCCTCTCTGAAATCCGATCGCTGTGCCTTACACATATATGTTTCTCGAGTGTTCTTTTAGGGTTAACGTGCATCTAGACAAGATTAAAAAGAAAAAAAGGGTCACTAATCAAGGTTGACTTTCGAGTTGACTTTGGTTTTCCCCGTGTAATCTTCGTAGTTCAGGTCAACCGTCTAGGCCGGGCTAAGGGGGTTACAGAAATTCCCAAGATTTTTTACTCTCAATTGTTGTTTTTAACTGAGATTTGATTGTAGTTTTGATTTAGGATCAAAATCTTGCAAAACTAAGGTTTAATTCTTGATTTTCGGAGTGTTGTTGATGAGCTCTATTTTAGATGGATTATAATTGCGTTTTGAGGTGATTATGATGTTGGAAAAGAGTTTTAATGATTTAGATCCCGAAATCCTTGAGTTCCTTGAGTTTTATGATAGTTTTAGTTGTAATTTTAAGTGATTTGATGGTTCAATGAATGCTGGAGATATAAGGAAGTGTTTAGGTTGTTTTTGGATGTGATTTGATGAATATTAATGATTGGAAGTGTTTATTGTTGGCTGGGCGTGGTTTAGAGAGCAATAGAATGAGTTTTCGGTTGTTTCGGATGGGTAAATTGATATTGTTTTGCTGGGCAACGATTTTTTGCTTAGTTGTTGGAGTTAGAATGCATTTTGATGCATTGGATCTCTGTTTTTGGTGCTCTAAAAGCAGGGGTCATTGATCTGGGAGTAAGCGAAGCGATTTTGGATGCTCCGGACGAGTGATCTTCGTGTCTGAACGTGAGGTTTCGCGTATCGGTGAGTGGATGTGTTTTAAAGCTTTGTTAAACTTGGAAACGAGGTGTTGGGATGTTATTGTAAGCTTGAAACGCTTAGCTAATCTCGGAAGTAAGTAAGGTTACTTTAACTCTCTCGGTTTTCGGTTTGAAATGGACTCCATGGTTTATCATGCTCATGTTTTGATAATGGTTGTTACTCACTCTTATGCATGAATTTAAGCATGATTTTGCTTGTGTTTATCCCATGAAATGGTTTGGTTTGATACAAGATGATATGATCTTGTATGAGATGGTATTTGCTATTTAAAAGCATGTTTAATTTAAGGATATGAGATGATTTTTAATGATGCAATGTAAGCAGTGAGTTAACATGGTTTTATGGGTATATTGGCAAGTGAATGATCTATTTTTAATATACGGATATATTTGGTCGACAAATAGGATGTGAGTGTACTATAATATATAAATCGTACGTGTGTCTAGCTACGTGACGTAATAGGGGTGAGCCTATTGCGGGTGGTAGAGGTGAGTCTATCATAATGGGTTAGGGGTGAGCCTAATTCTATTCGTAGCTTTAAGATGGAGGTGAGCCCATCATTGAGTGATAGAGGTGAGTCTATCACAACGTATAGGGGTGAGCCTATACAAGTCCGTGTATCCGATATTGTTTATAAAAGTGATTGAGGTGAGTCTATCACAACGAATAGGGGTGAGCCTATGCCATGATTGTATAAGCCAATATATGTGTTTATTGTTGCCCATGTATCATGATTATAATGAATGCATAATGGATTATTGTGCATGAGATGCTTGATAATGAGATGTTGCATAGGACAAATCTATGCATGTGAATTAAGCAAGTGAGGCTTAATGTGGATTTGCATTGTGAATAATGCATATGGCTAGTGATACATGTGGAACATGGTTAAAGAGTGGCTTGCATTGGTTTTGAAAGCCTGAATTTAGATTGAGCATGATAGGTTTCAACTTGTGTTTTAAAAACTGCATTGTTGATGTGTTTTGAGCAATCCTCACTAAGATTGTATGCTTATGCTCTTTTTGTTCATCAATGCAGTCAATTTAAGCTTTGGAGGCAGCACTTGCAAGGGGATCGGTGGAAGACTTTGATTGAAGGTAAGTTTTGGTTTTGGCTAGAGTAATAAAGGCAATGGGGGTGTCCAAAGCTTTATATGTTGTTGATATGGTATTACCTTGTTTTGAGCAAGTTTGGTATGCATTTGTGTTTTTGTATTTAGCCTCTATGTGGTTTTTAGACCTTTAATTGGTGTTTTGGTCATGCTTCGGTTTGTGGTTGAAAGCATGCTTCATTAGTTGCTTATTCTGAATGAATTGATGTGCCTAATGCTTGCTATGTAGCTTGTTTGTGATGCATATATGTTTGATGTGATTATATATGCATGTATATGAGTTGTGGGTGTGATTGGATGATGATTGATGCGTTTAAGAGGCTATTCCTTATGCACTTCTGGTATGGGTATCGATACTTGGGCCTCAGTATCATACTCATAGGTTAATTTTGGCCAGATTGGTGTAGGTGTATCAATACGATTTGGAAGTGTATCGATACCCCTATGTAAAAATGCACACCAATATCGATACGATTTGAAGGTGTATCGATACCACTGTGCAAAAGGCACACCGGTACCGATACTCGGGGAAGGGTATCGATACCCTCTCTCAAACTTTGGTTACTGCCTCCCTAAGTATCGATACGGGCTGTAGGTGTACCGATACTTGACCGATAAAATGGTTAAATGGAATCTTGAAAAGTTTGAAACGTTACACTTTAGTCCCTGAACTTTGTGTATACAATTGGATGTGTTTGAATGGTTCGCTTGTGCTGAAATTTGTCAGAGAAGAATGCTTTATGATTAATTAAAGGTTAGTAGCCTTAAAATGGGAAAGGTCCCTATAATTTATGGAAATTACGTTTTGGTCCCTAAAAGCTTAAAAAGTTCAATTGAATCCCTAAACGTTATCCGTTTGCTGCGCCATTTCTTTCTAAATGTTTTGTTGATCATATAGTGTTTTAAATTGCATTTAGAGAAGATAAAAAGAAAACAAAAGGGTCTTTAATTGAAGTCGGCTTTAACAGGTTGGCTTCAATTTTCCCCCTGTAATCTCCCTGGTTCGGGTCGGACGTCTAGGCCGGGCTAAGGGGGTTACATTTGGTGGTATCAGAGCCAGGTTACGAAAAGTTGGGATGATGTTAAGTTTTTTGTAAGAAATTGCAATGTGGATTTGTGTCTTGGTGATATTTGCTTTGTCTGATGAATGTTTAAGCATGCTTATGTTGAATGTATGGTTGTGATGTTATACATGGTGATTGTATAAGAATGTGAGTTTTCCAATGATGTTTGTTGGTTTGAATCTTGATACTTGAGTTGCATGATGGTTGAGATATGCATGTAGTATACTTTGTGCTATGCTGAGGGGAAATTGGGATGTCCATTGCCTTATTACCTAGTGAAATGTTTTAAGTTGAAATCAATGTCTTGGATCCTTGCTTGGAGCTGGCCTGAGAAATTCTTTTTGTTTGTTTTGTAAGTTGTTATCATGCATTCAAAATAATAGCACAATAAATCGAGGAGAGAGTAGCGATCTGGTATGATTGTTGTTGCCTTTGGGCAAGGAATATAGGAGTGTGTAAAGTCTCCCGGGGGCTAGACGCCTCGATGTGCCTCTGTGTAAGTACACTTTGTGTTGGTTGGGTAAGTGTTGGATTGTATGGCGCCGGGTATATAGGCAATGTTTAGAGCTTGTGAAGCTGTTAATGCTAAGGTGCATGTGACTGCACTAGCTGGTGGATGTTGTGAGTTGCGGTTAGCACTTACGCAAGTTGAGTAGAAGTTGAGCTCAAGGGTTGGCACCGAAGGTATCCAGAGGGTGGATGACCTATATGAATAATATTGTGGAATAAATGAAGTGTAGTGGTGCCCATAGTGTAAAGATGAGTTGTATCTCGATTATATAGAGATATGTTTAGTTGGTGGACAACTATGGTTGTGGGCATGGAACCTGATGTTGTGTTCTGGGAGTTGTTTTGAACTGTTTTAAAGGAGAAGTATAAGGGGATTAGATACTTGGATGTTGAGAAATGTGAATCTATGGTTTGGGTTCGAGATCGTAAGTTGTGGTTGAGTTAAGGTGCAGATTGTTTAGTTGAGCATGAGTGCTCCTAGATTGGAAGTGGATATGAGACATCGTTGTGTTGACACCTTTATGGATTGATGCCTGTTGATAAGCCATAATTGTGGATTTGCTGGCTACATTGTTTTCGACGTGTTGGTAACACGAGCAAGGTATTTTAGCGGAACCTGAGTTTAATAGCTCATGCGAGAGGTTCAAGTGCTATGAAGTGAGTTGTGAACTCTAGTTAGTGGTAGCCAGTGTACGAATGGTCATGTTTTAAGAGTATCGCATGGGTTGAGGTGAGGTTGTAATATTGTTGGATGTAGGGTTCACAGGAGCACGTAAGGTGGGATTGCCCCCGTGCGATTCGTGAGGTGCAGACTCCTGTGGTTGGAGCTAATTCATGTTGGATCTGTGGGTCCATTGACCAAATGAGGCTTGAGTAACGTTTGATACCTATTAAGTAGGTGGATCATATGACCATGTTAGGTGAGCTTGTCCACGTTTGATCGGTAAGTAACTAGTTTCTTTGGTGAAACTGTTGTTACAAGGAAAACAGTATAGGAGATGTCCTTTATCTGTTCAAGGTCATGTAATTCCTGTTGATGTAATGGAATTACCATTTTATGGTTCGACGTGATTCTTGGAATGGACTAGTTGGTTGAACACCAAGCTGTGGTGGATTTTGACGTTAAGCTTGTTACTTAAAGCTTGCGGATGATTACGAGGTAGTAATCGTGGGTGAGAACGTGAAGTTCTTATCTAACGCAATTTCGGCTCTTGAAGCGAGTCAGATGATGGAGTTGGGATGTGAAACTTTTTTGGCGTATGTGATGAATCCCTGTACATAGGATGTGCGTGTGCAAGACATTAAAACCGATTGCAATTTTCCGGGTGTCTTTCCAGAAGAGTTGCCTTGATTACCACCAAACAGGGAAGTTTAGTTTGGTATCGAGTTGTATGAGAATACAACTCCGGTGTCCATAACTTCGTATCGAATGGCACCGAAAGAGCTGAAAGAGTTGAAGACGCAACTTCAGAAGTTTCTTGATGATCTCTTGATCAGTTTTGAGGAGCCTTGGTGTTTTCTAAGATTGATTTGAGGTTAGGGTATTACTAGTTGAAGGTGAAGGATGTGGACGTACCTAAGACAACTTTCAAACTAGGTACGACCATTATGAGTTTCTGGTGATGCCATTTGGGTTGAAAAATGCAACGGCTGCATTCATGGACATGATGAATAGAGTGCTCCTTGAGTATCTGGACCTGTTTGTGGTTGTGTTTATCGATGATATTCTTGTGTACTCGCGTACCGAGGAGGATCATGATAAGCACTTAAGGATTGTGTTGCAAGTGCAGTTGCAGAATCAGCTCTATGCTAAGCTGAGGAAGTGTGAGTTTTAGCTCAGAAAGGTGGTTTTTCTTGGACATGTAGTGTCGGTCGAAGGTATCTAGGTTGATCCACATAAGAATTGAGGCGGTGATGAATTGGAAACCACCTAAGTCAGTGACGAAGGTGCATAATTTCCTTGGCTTGCCTGGATACTACCGATGGTTTGTCGAAGGGTTCTCTAAGATTGCTGCCCTTTGACCAAGTTGTTGCAAAAGAATGTTCGCTTCGAGTGGAAGGATGTTAGGCAACAAGCTTTTGAGAAGTTGAAGGATGCTTTGACGCAAACTCTTGTCTTGATTCAGCCAGAATCAGGTAAGGAGTTTGTAGTCTATAGTGATGTGTCATACATTGGTTTGGGATGCGTATAGATGCAAGGTGAAAAGGTTGTGGCTTATGCATCTAGACAGTTGAAAGTGCATGAGCGCAACTATCCTACTCAGGATCTTGAGCTTGCGGCTGTTGTGTTTGCTTTGAAGATTTGGAGACACTATCTTTATGGTGAGAGATGTGTGGTTCACACCGACCATAGGAGTTTGAAGTACCTTATGTCTCAAAAGGGATTGAATCTTAGGGAGCGAAGATGGGTGGAATTGCTTAAGGATTATGATCTAACCATTGAGTATCATTCGAGAAAGGCCAATGTTGTGGCTGATGCTTTGAGTAGGAAGGTGGTTGTTGAGTTAAGGGCTATGTTTGCTCGTTTGAGTATATCGCGTGATGGAGGCTTGATAGCAGAGTTGCGGGTGAAACCCTCCTTAATTTAGTTGATTAAGGAAGAACATTTTTGGATGATTCATTGGTGCCTCACGTTTAGGATATAGCCGATGGAAGGGCTACGGATTTTTGCTTTAAAGATGATGGAGTTCTATGTTCTAAAAGTCGAATAGTGGTGCCGAAAGATGTTGGGTTGAGACACACTATTTTGACTGAGGCCCATAACATTCCTTTTGCTATGCATCCCAGTAGTACTAAGATGTATCGAGGCTTAAGGGATGAGTACTACTGGGTGGGGTTGAAAAAGGATGTGGCGGATTTTGTTAGCAAGTGTATGGTTTGCCAGCAGGTGAAGGCTGAGCATCAGCTTCCTTCTGGTTTGTTACAGCCTTTGAGAATATCGGAGTAGGAATGGGTGATTGTGGATCGGCATACGAAGTGTGCACATTTCTTGGATGTGTATACTACGTACATGTTGAATAAGCTAGTTGAGCTGTATATTGCTGTGATTGTGCGATTTCACGGTGTGCCCAAATCTATAGTGTCAGATAGAGATCCGAGGTTTACAGCGAGGTTCTGGGGGTGTTTGAACCAGGCGTTGGGTACGCGATTGAATTTTAGCACTTCATGTCATCCTTAGTCGGATGGGTAATCGGAGCGAGTTATCCAGGTGCTTGAGGATATGTTGCGATGTTGTGTAATTGATTTCCAGGGTTCTTGGGAAAAGCATATGCCGTTGGTTGAGTTTGCTTATAACAATAGTTTTCAGGCAAGTGTTCAAATGGACCCGTATGAGGCCTTGTATGGTAGAAAGTGTAGAACGCCTCTTTGGTGAGCTGAGGCGGGGCAAAGGTTGTTTTCCTTGCCAGATATGCTCAAGGGAACAACAAAGAAGGTGAAGCTCATCTGTGAGCGGTTGAAGGCTGCATCGGATCGCCAGAAGTCTTACGCGGATTTGAAGCGTAAAGAGGTAGAGTTTGCGGTTGGCGAACGCGTGTTCTTGAAAGTGTCGCCTTGGAAGAAGGTGATGAGATTTGGGCGTAAGGGTAAGCTTAGCCCAAGGTTTATTAGACCTTATGAAGTTTTGGAGCATGTTGGTCTTGTGGCTTATCGTTTGAGGTTGCCTCCCGAGTTGGAAAGATCCATGATATGTTTCATGTATCTATGTTGTGGAGATATAGATCGGATCCTTTGCATGTGATGCAGGTTGAGGAAATAAAGTTGAATCCGAATATGTCCTATGATGAGGAACCGATGAAGATTCTTGACTCGAGTAGCAAGATTCTTCGTGGCAAGACAATTGAGCTTGTGAAGTATTGATATGACATTGGGGAGTCGAGGAGGTTGCGTGGGAAAGTAAGGTGGACAAGTTAAGTCAGTTTCGTGTCTTTTTTTCCTCATATAAAATTTTGAGGAGGAAATTTCCTAAGTGGAGGAGATTTGTAACACCCCGATTTTGGGCCTAGATGTTTTAAACATCGGATCGAGTTAAGTGAACCGGTTGGAAACGATTTGAATCATGTTAGGTGGTTCAGGGAGATCAAGGTTCGAGATAGGATAAAAATATGAAAAAATTGCTAAAATCCTCTAAAATCATGTTTAAGAGGCTGGTCAAATCTATTTTACAAAATGAGTTTTATAAGTGGTAAATTTTGGGCAGTGACCAAAATGTAAAGTTTTAAAACTGTGTAAAAATGCAAATTTTAAAAGAGGAGTCAAAATCTTAGAATATTTAGGGAGCTTTTGTGCAATTACACCTTTCCTTAATTTGACATGTGTTTTAAAGGAATTTTAAGTAATTGTTTACAAAGGGGATTTTATTTATTTATCAAATAAAATCATTAATTTGGAAGTTTCATTTACGTAACTAACTTTTGACTCTTCATTTTCAGCAAAACACCTTTCTAAAGTCTTTTCTCCAGATTTCTTTTCTCCCAAACACTCTCACTTTAATCTCATAACCATTTTAAAGATTTCTCTTCATTTTCTACAAGAATTCTAAACCAAAACTTGTCAAATCTTAAGGAAAGCAAGGATTGGAGGCAAATCCCGTTCTCAACCTTTAATTAAGGTTCTTTATTGAAATTCCCAAGATTTTTCTCTCAATTGTTGTTTTTAATTGAGTTTTGATTATAGTTTTGATTTAAGATCAAAATCTCGCAAAACTAAGGTTTAATTCTTGATTTTCGGAGTGATGTTGATGAGCTCTATTTTAGATGGATTATAATTGAGTTTTGAGGTAATTATGATGTTGGAAAAGAGTTTTAATGATTTAGATCTCGAAATCCTTGAGATCCTTGAGTTTTATGATAGTTTTAGTTGTGTTATTGAAGTGATTTGATGGTTAAATGATTTCTGGGGATATAAGGAAGGGTTTAGGTTGTTTTTGGATGTGATTTGATGAATATTAATGATTGGAAGTGTTGATTGTTGTTTGGGCGTGGTTTAGGAAGCAATTGAATGAGTTTTCGGTTGTTTCGGATGGGTAAATTGATATTGTTTTGCTGGGCAACGAGTTTGTGTTTAGTTGCTGGAGTTAGAATGCATTTTGATGCATTGGATCTCTGTGTTTGGTGCTCTAAAAGCAAGGGTCATTGATCCGGGAGCAAGCGAAGCGATATTGGAAGCTTTGGTCGAGTGATCTTTGCGTCGACACGTGAGGTTTCGCGTATCGGTGAGTGGATGTATTTTAAAGCTTTGTTAAGCTTGGATACGCTTAGCTAATCTCGGAAGTAAGTAAGGTTACTTGAACTCTCTCAGTTTTCGGTTTGAAATGGACTTCATGGTTTATCATGCTTATGTTTTGATAATGGTTGTTACTCACTATTATGCATGGATTTAATCATGGTTTTGCTTGTGTTTATCTCATGAAATGGTTTTGTTTGATAAAAGATGATATGATCTTGTATGAGATGGTATTTGCTATTTAAAAGCATGTTTAATTAGGGGACATGAGATGATTTTTAATGATGCAATGTAAGCAGTGAGTTAACATGGTTTTATGGGTATATTGGCAAGTGAATGATCTATTTTTAATATACGGATACGTTGGTCGACCAGTAGGATGTGAGTGCACTATAATCTATAAATCGTGTGTGTGTCTAGCTACATGACGTAATAGGGTTAAGCCTATTGCGGGTGGTAGAGGTGAGTTTATCACTATGGGTTAGGGGTGAGCCTAATTCCATTCGTAGCTTTAAGATCGAGGTGAACCCATCATTGAGTGATGGAGGTGAGTCTATCACAACGTATAGGGGTGAGCCAATACAAGTCCGTGTATCCAATATTGTTTGTAAAAGTGATAGAGGTGAGTCTATCACAACGGATAGGGGTGAGCCTATGCCGTGATGTTGTAAGCCAATAGATGTGTTTATTGTTGCCCATGTATCATGATTGTAATGAATGCATAATGGATTATTGTACATAAGATGCTTGATGATGAGATGTTGCATAGGACAAATCTATGCATGTGAATTAAGCAAGTGAGGCTTAATGTGGATTTGCATTGTGAACAATGCATGTGAATTAAGCATGAGGCTTAATGTGGATTTGCATTGTGAATAATGCATGTGGCTAATGATACACGTGGAACATGGTTAAAGAATGGTTTGCTTTGGTATTGAAAGCTTAAATTGAGATTGAGCATGATATGGTTTCAACTTGTGTTTTAAAAATTGCATTGTTGATGTGTTTTGAGCAATCCTCACTAAGTTTGTATGCTTATGCTCTCTTTGCTCATCAATGCAGTCAATTTAAGCTTTGGAGGCAGCACTTGCAAGGGGATCGGTGGAAGACTTTGATTGAAGGTAAGTTTTGGTTTTGGCTAGAGTAATAAAGGCAGTGGGGGTGTCCAAAGCTTTATATGTTGTTGATATGGTATTACCTTGTGTTGAGCAAGTTTGATATGTATTTGTGTTTTTGTATTTGGCCTCTATGTGGTTTTTAGACCTTTAATTGGTGTTTTGGTCATGCTTTGGTTTGTGGTTGAATGCATGCTTTATTAGTTGCTTATTCAAAATGAATTGATGTGCCTAATTCTTGCTATGCGGCTAGTTTGTGATGCATATATGTTTGATGTGATTATATATGCATGTATATGAGTTGTGGGTGTGATTGGATGATGATTGATGCGTTTAAGAGGCTATTCCGTGTGCACTTCTAGTATGGGTATAGATACTCGATCCTCAGTATCGAAACTCATAGGTTAATTTTGGCCAAATTGGTGCAGGTGTATCAATACGATTTGAAAGTGTATTGATACCCCTATGCAAAAATGCACACCGGTATCGATACGATTTGAAGGTGTATCGATACCCCTGTGCAAAAGGCACACCGGTACCGATACTCGGGGGAAGGGTATCGATACCCTCTCTAAAACTTTGGTTACTGCCTCCCTGAGTATCGATACGGGCTGTAGGCGTACCGATACCTAACCGATAAAATGGTTAAATGGAATCTTTAAAAGTTTAAAACGTTACATTTTAGTCCCTAAACTTTGTGTATGCAATTGGATGGTTTTGGATGGTCTGTTTGTGCTGAAATTTGTCAGAGAAGCATATTTTATGATTAATTAAAGGTTGGTAGCTTTAAATTGGGAAAGATCCCTGTAATTTATAGAAATTACATTTTGGTCCCTAAAAGTATAAAATGTTCAATTGAATCCCTAAACGTTATCCATTTCCTGCGCCGTTTCTTTCTAAATGTTTTGTTGATCACATAGAGTTTTAAATTGCATCTAGAGAAGATAAAGAAAGGTCCTTAATCGAAGTCGGCTTTAACGAGTTGGCTTTGGTTTTCCCCGTGTAATCTCCCTGGTTCGGGTCGGACGTCTAGGCCGGGCTAAGGGGGTTACAATTCCGAGGGTAACAATAGTTGATATGCCACGGGGCCAACTCTTTCAATAAATTCAAAGTGTCCAATGAATCGAGGACTTAATTTTCCCTTTTTTGCCAAACCTTAAAACTTTCTTCCACAATGATACTTTGAGGAAGGCTTTCTCACCAACTTCGTATTCAATGTCTCTTCTTTTAAGGTCAACATAAGCCTTTTGTCGATCAAAGGCATCCTTTAAACGATCATGAATAATAGTGACTCGCTCTTCAGTCTCTTGAAGCAAGTCAGGGCATAACATCTTGCCCTCGCCAAGCTCCGACCAACACAATGGAGTTTTACATCGCCTACCATACAATGCCTCATACAGGGCCATTTGTATGGATGATTTGTAACTATTTTTGTAAGTGAATTCGAAAAGGAGTAGAGATTTATCCCAAGTACCTTCAAAGTCAATAATGCATGCCGGAACCGTGTCTTCCAAGATCTGTGTAGGAAGGTTCAATAATAATGCAATTTTTAAGTTTCCAATGGACAAGTTTCTCGATAATTTACTTGGATTACCCTTTCTGACTGGCCGTCAGTTTGTGGGTGAAAAGTTGTGCTAAGATTAACTCTGGTGCTCAGAGCTCCTTGTAAGGTTCTACAAAACCGAGATACAAATCGGGGATCTCGATCTGAGATAATAGACTTAGGTACTCCGTGGAGTGGGATTACTTCCTTGATGTACAAGTCAGCTAATTTAGGAAGACCGTAGTCCATTCTAACCTGTATAAAATAAGCTGACTTTGTGAATCGATCCACAATGACCCATATAGCATCATGCTTAGCAGAAGTTAACGGTAAAACAGTAATAAAATCCATAGTGATCTTTTCCCACTTCCATTTCGGTTGATTGATAGGCTGCAATAGTCCAGTAGGAGCACAATGTTCTGCCTTAACACGTTGGCACGTGAGGCATTTGGAAATAAAATCGACAATCGCCTGCTTCATGCCCGACCATAGTAAAGAGTTCGCGTAGATCTTTATACATCTTTACAGACCCGAGGTGAACAAAGAAAGAACTTGAATGAGCTTCAGAAAGGATATCGGTGCGAAGAGCTCTATCATTAGGTACACAAACTCAGCCGTCGAAACACAAGAGTCCTTCAGAGTTAATTCTGAAGTCAAGGTTGTCCGATAACTTGGAGACAATGGATTGAAGCTCAAGATATTTCTCTTACAAATCCTTGATTTCCGTAACGATGGTAGACTAAACTTGAAGTTCAGCTACAAGGCAACGATGCTTCCGAAGTCGAAAGTGTGCATTAATTGCTCGAGGGGCATGCAAAGGTTTGCAGTTGAGTGCATCAGCTACAACATTGGCCTTGCCCAGATGGTAATCAATAACAAGATCATAATCTTTAAAAAGTTCCATCCACCTTCGTTGCCGAAGATTCAACTCCTTTTGTATCATTAGATACTTAAGGCTTTTATTGTCGGTGAAAAGATAGCATTTTTCTCCGTAGAGATAATGTCTCTATATTTTCAATGCAAAGACAACTGCAGCCAATTCAAGGTCGTGAGGAGGATAATTCATTTCACGTGGCTTAAGTTGTCTCAGAGCATAAGCAATAACCCAGCCTTCTTGCATCAATACACATCCTAACCCGAGATGCGATGCATTATTGTAAACTGTATAGTCCCTTCCGGACTCAGGTTGGGTTAGGACAGGTGCATGGGTCAAAACCTGTTTTAACTGATCAAAACTTCATTGTTGAACCTCGATCAAAACAAAAGGAGTTTCTTTCCTTAATAATTTGGTTAAAGGAGCGGCTATCATAGAAAATCATTTTACGAATCTGCGATAATAACTAGCAAGCCCAAGGAAGCTTCTGACTTCGCCAATGTTCTTCGGTGGATGCCAATCTACAATGGCATGGATTTTCTTCGGGTCCACTTGAATACCCGAAGCCGACACGATATGCCCCAGAAAGGCAACTTCGGTGAGCCAGAACTCACACTTAGAGAACTTCACGTATAACTGTTTCTCTCTTAGAGCCCGAAGTACAATACGAAGATGATCTCGATGCTCCGCTTCATTCTTGAATTAGATCAATATATCGTCTATAAATACCACTAAGAACTTGTCAAGAGAGGGTCGAAAGACCCGATTCATCAAATCCATAAAACCTTCCGGTGCGTTGGTTAACTAAAAGGGCATCACCAAGAATTCATAGTGTCCATACCTTGTACGGAAGGCAGTCTTAGGTACATCACACTCCTTAACTCTCATTTGATAATAGTCCAACCTTAAATCAATCTTGGAAAACACAAAGACATCTTTTAATTGATCGAACAAGTCGTCTATTCTAGGCAATGTGTATTTATTCTTGATGGTTACTTTATTCAACTGTCGGTAATCAATACACAATCATATAGAACCATCCTTCTTCTTAACAAAGAGAACCGAGGCTCCCTAGGGCGAAGAGCTCAGTTGAATGAAACCTTTGTTCATTAAGTCTTGAATCTGAGTCTTTAGTTCTTTTAATTCTATAGCTGCCATACGATATGGTGCAATGGAAACTGGTGCATCCCAGGTTGCACCTCGATGCCAAACTCTACTTCATGGGTTGGGGGTAATCCCGGAAGTTCATCAGGGAAGACATCAGGAAATTCACATACAGTGTCAATGTCTTGCAGTTGTGATTCGCCTTTGGTTCCCAATGTCAAAGCATACAATGATGGACTCCTCGCATTCATCAATACAACATTTTCTTTACCCAAACCCCAAAGGTACAATTTTCTTTTACAACAATCCACCCAGGCTTGATGCTCACTAAGCCAATCTAAGCCTAAGATGATGTCGAATTCTTGAATCGGTAAGGCCAACAAATTGTCCGGGAAAGGAATCCTTTGGATCATTAAGGGACAGTTCTTACACACTACCCTTACGGTGACACAATCTCCTAGTGGATTGGTTACAGAAATTCTTGATGCTATTGGTTTAGAAGACATATTATACTTCTTAACTACAATGGTGCTTGTAAAAGAATGAGTAGAACTAGGGTCAATCAATGTATATAAAGAATGTGAATATAGCTCGATGGTACCTGCAATGACATCAGGTTCATCCTCTTCTTCTCTTCTCCTCACATGACACATTTGGGCATAAGCATTTGAATCTTGCTTGTTAAAGGGTCTTCCTGAACCACTCGATCGCCCAAAAGTTCCCGATAATCCTTGCTTCGATCATTTTCCTCGAAAGGATTGAGCAAGAGAAGCAACAATAGTCGGTGCAGCGATAGATTTAGTTTCATTCGAAGGACAATCACGTATAAAGTGACCCTGCTCACCACAGTAGTAATAGGCTCCAGTCTGCTTACGACATTGACCTGCTGGATGCCCATTCTGACAATAATTGCAGAGTGGGTGCGGGTTACCTCGATTCAAACCTCCAATGCTGTCAATAGACACAGCTTTAGAAAAAGACTGCGTCACAGACTGAGGTCTCTCGATGTTCCCAGAACGGGAGGGTTGTGGATAGATATTGTAACACCCCCTTCCCGGTCTGGTCGAGAACCGGGTCGGAAGACAAAATCGAAGATCAATACAGAAATTAGTGCAATGAAATTTAATTTTATTATTAACATTTTCAACCACATCATACAACGAGTCATCACCATCAAATAATTTAGTCCAATTTACTCAAGTAAGCAATGATTAATCATTCAATGGCTAAATCACAACTGTTACAAGTTTTAGGGACCAATTCGTAATTTTGACAAACTAGGGGTCCTTCAATGTAATTGATTTTATCATATTGAAATTCACTACCTTAATGTCATATCTACAAAGTTTCATTCAGTTTAGAGATCATTAACTCATTCAGTTTAACCTTACAATGTTTAGCGACTAAACTATGAAACTAGCAATCTGTTCAATGACCCTTTAACTAACTTACCTAACCTCGTATCGAAACACCGTAGGGCTGTTTTGAAACGAGTGAACGATGGTCAACTTCTGTTTACTTTACCCTTTAGACCGTATGGATATGGGCATGCCCTGTATCGAAACAGGTTGAACACCTTTGACTTTGACCCGTTTCGATACACTATAAACCCGTATCGAAACGAGGGATTCTAGTGACAAAATGTTTCGAAATGGCCATGAACCGTTTTGATACACCTTATTCCTCAGGCTAAATTATGCTTGCCCGTATCGAAATGCCATCACCTATTTTTATACGGCCTGACCTGTAATGACAGATTTTTACTGGTATTTAATCAATTTGACCTAACAAACAAAGACCAAATGAAACGAAACTTTACACACAATATTTCAATGGTATAAACTACTAGCATGCCAAGTTTCATGATCATACGGATACGTTTGCTACATTTTTAACTTTTTGAGCTAAGTATGCAATTTTATACCACTTTAAGCCAACCAAAAAGGCCATTTAGGGCCACATACCATATTACAACTTAGGCATTTCACCAACACATCAAAATAGGAACAAATGACTAGTTCAACTACTTTGCCACCTTCCTAGGAGTTTATAAGTCAAAATACTTTACTTTGAGGCTTGTAGTGACTTGTATTGCCTTTAAAATTCCGATCTTCCGACACTCGATCTTTCAACCTGAAAATGCATGAGATGAGATACGTTAGGCATACTTTCCCTAGTGAGGTAGTCATAAACAATATGAACAACAATATATTGAATATCTATAATCATGATCTCATGCTCATCAACATCAATGCTATGCAACAATATACAATGTTTAACATATTCACTTCATTCTTAACCCTTGAATTGAATCAAGATAGTGGATACAAAAATTCCTTCGCCTCGCCAAATCAATGAATGATCTAATCCCTTCACCAAGCCAATATGACCAATATCAACACACATCCCTCCGCCTCGCCAAATCAATATAGGATGTAGCCTTAGGACCGTAGTCCACCCGTACACTAAGCTCATGAATTCTATGGCATGCCAATCGTATCCAATGTCTATTTGAATCCAAGGTTCCAATGTTCATATCCATTTCAATAATCAATAATATTCGAATGTTCGATGATTTCAATATTACCAATGACAAATATATGTATCAAATCATCAATATTTCATAGTTCGATGTCAATACCAATGTCCAATGGTTTCTATACAATAATTCGATGACAATGACTATTTCAGTGACAATGTACAATGAAGATATCAATGACTATGTCTGATGTTTAATAACAAACTTACTAATACTTACCAAGGTGTCCGATTAACCATCCAATGCAATTTCTTTAATGGTAATATTAGTGATGTGATCTAAAACATCAAATAAATATTCGGGAAGGCTTTTCGCCTAATCCTGAGACTTCGACTACACTCACCTTGACAATCTGAAGCTTTCAAGGCTCTCGGAAAACAATCCCCTTGTTCCTAGCTTGAGATGGAGACGATGAAACCTCTTTCTCCACTTCTTGAGCCGATCGATAGTAAAGATTCGATAAAATGAAGAAAACGTGAAGTTCAAAACTTCCTCCAATGGAGGTGCTTGCTTCAAAGAAGGAGATGGGGAAGATGAAAAGATGGAGCGGTGTATGCTTCAATGGTTTTCGGGTAAGTTTTCTAATTCCTTTTCCCTTTTGTTTTATATCACATATTTTTTATTTAGCTTTCCTTCCATTGAAGGAAAGCTCTCATACCATCCCACGTGAGCTAAAATTAATTAAGGAGGGGCTAATCACAAGATTAGTCCCTCAATTCTCACCATACTTCGATTTTTCTCCCCAACTTGCATTTTCTCCAATTTAGTCACTATATAGGTTTCGATACTATTCGATATAATCCGATAACAATATTTTAACTCAATTAGAGTTTGATATCAATGATTAACTTGCCGATACAATGTTTATACTTCATCAATATTAAAATTTTTGATCATCGGAACCCAATTCCGACTAGACCGGATTTCGGGGTGTTACAACTCTCTCCCTTTAAGAAAAATTTGTCCTCGAATTTTACCTGAACCAAAGAGATGTGAATAATGGTGTTTCATGGTCTCTTCAGGTTTCCAAGTGTCTTCCTCAATGGTGTGGCTCCTCTAGAGAACTTTAACCAACGGTACTACTTTGTTACGAAGTCTCTTGACTTCTCTTGCTAGAATTTGAACCGGTTCCTCCTCGTAGGACAAATTTGGTTGAAGTTCTACACACTCAGGTGCCACAATGTGCGAGGGATCAGAATGATACTTCCGAAGCATCGATACATGAAAGACATCATGGATTTTACTCAATTTTGATGGTAACAATAGTCGATATGCCACAGGACCAACTCTTTCAACAACTTTGAGGAAGGCTTTCTCACCAACTTCGTACTCAATGTTTCTTCTTTTGAGGTCAGCATAAGCCTTTTTTCGATCAAAGGCAACCTTTAAACGATCATGAATTATAGCGACTCGCTATTCAGTCTCTCGAAGCAAGTCAGGGCCTAACATCTTGCCCTTGCCAAGCTCCGACCAACACAATGGAGTTCTACATCGCCTACCATACAATGCCTCATACGGGGCCATTTGGATGGATGCTTGGTAACTGTTGTTGTAAGCAAACTCAACAAGAGGTAGAGATTTTTCCCAAGTTCCACCAAATTCAATGATGCATGCTCGAAGCATGTCTTCGAAAATGTGGATTACCCTTTCTGACTGACCATCAGATTGTGGGTGAAAGGTTGTGCTAAGATTAACTCTGGTGCCCAGAGTTCCTTGTAAGGTTCTCCAAAAATGGGATGCAAATCGGGGATCTCGATCGAAGATAATAGACTTAGGCACTCAGTGGAGTCGGATTACTTTCTTGATGTACAAGCCTGGTAATTTAGGGAGACTGTAGTCCAATCTAACCGGTATAAAATGAGCTGACTTTGTAAATCGATCTACAATAACCCATATAGCTTCATGCTTCGTGTGAGTTAACGGTAAACCACTAACAAAATCTATAGCGATCTTTTCCCACTTCCACTTCAGTGGATCAATAGGCTGCAATAATCCAGTAGGGGCACAATGTTCAGCCTTCACACGTTGGCACGTGAGACATTTAGAAATGAAATCAACTATAGCATGCTTTATGCCCGACCACCAATAAAGTTTGCGTAGGTCTTTATACATCTTCACAGACTCGGGGTGAACAAAAAAGAACTCGAATGAGATTCAGAAAGGATATCGGTGCGAAGAGATTCAACATTAGGCACACATACTCGATCATGAAAACACAAGGCTCCTTTATTCGCGAAAAGATAGTAGATTGAACTTGAAGTTCAGCTACAAAACAACAATGCTTCTGAAGTCAGAAGTGAGCATTAATTGTTCGAGGGGCTACAATATAGCAATATTACAATGAGTCAATGTACTTCACAATACATATTACTTCAAGTTTATTGTTAATGCTTACCAGGTGAAGGTTTGAGCCTGAGTGCATCAGCTACAACGTTTGCCATGCCCAAATGGTAATCAATGATCAGGTCGTAATCCTTAAGGAGTTCCATCCACCTCCGTTGCCGAAGGTTCAACTCCTTTTGAGTCAATAGATACTCGAGGCTTTTATGGTCGGTGAAGAGGTAACATTTTTCTCTGTAGAGATAATGTCTCCAGATTTTCAATGCAAAGACAACTGCAGGCAATTCAAGGTCGTGGGTAGGATAATTCATCTCGTGTGGCTTAAGTTGTCTCGAAGCATAAGCGATAAACTTGCTTTCTTGCATCAGTACACATCCTAACCCGAGATGCGAGGCATAACTATAAATTGTGTAGTCCTTTCTGGACTCGGGTTGGGTTAGAACATGTGCATGGGTTAATACTTGTTTCAATTGATCGAAACTTCTTTGTTGAACCTCGGTCCAAACGAAAGGATCTTCTTTCCTCAATAATTTGGTTAAAGGAGCGGCTATCATAGAAAATCCTTTTACGAATTTGCGATAATAGCCAACGAGCCCAAGGAAGCTTCTGACTTCACCAATGTTCTTCGGTGGATGCCAATCTACAATGGCTTGTATTTTCTTCGGGTCTACTTGAATACCCGAAGCCGACACGATATGCCCCAGAAAGGCAACTTCGGTGAGCTAGAACTCACACTTAGAGAACGTCGCATACAACTGTTTCTTCCTTAGAGTCTGAAGTACAATACGAAGATGATCTCGATGCTCCGCTCCATTCTTCGAATAGATCAATATATCCTCTATAAACACCACTACAAACTTGTTAAGATAGGGTCGAAAGACCCGATTCATCAAATCCATAAAAGTTGTCGGTGCGTTGGTTAACCCAAAGGGCATCACCAAGAATTCATAGTGTCCATACCTTGTACGGAAAGCAGTCTTTGGTACATCACACTCCTTAACCATCATTTGATAATAGCCCGACCATTAGTCGATCTTGGAAAAATAGAGGCATCTTTTAACTGATCGAACATATCGTCTATTCTAGGCAATGGATATTTTTCTTGATGGTTACCTTATTCAACTGTCTGTAGTCAATACACAAACACATAGAGCCATCCTTCTTCTTAACAAAGAGAACCAGAGCTCCCCATGGTAAAGAGCTCGGTTGAATGAAACCTTTGCTCAAAAGGTCTTGGATCTGAACCTTTAATTCTTTTAATTCCACAGCTGCCATCCGATATGGTGAAATGGAAACTGGAGCAGTCCCAAGTTGCACATCGATGCCAAACTCCACTTCACGGGTTGGGAGCAATCTCAGAAGTTCATCAGAGAAGACATCAGAAAATTCACATACAGTGTCAATGTCTTTCAGTTGTGGTTTATCTTTGGTTTCCAATGTCAAAGCATACAATGATGGATTTCTCGCATTCATCAATACGTCACTTTCTTTACCCAAACCTTGAAGGTACAATTTCCTTTTACAACAATCTACCCAAGCTTGATGCTCACCAAGCCAATCTAAGCTTAGGATGACATCGAACTCATGGATTGGTAGAGCCAACAAATCAGCAGGAAAAGGAATCCCTTGGATCATTAAGGGACAATTCTTGCACACTACCCTTACGGTGACACAATTTCCTAGAGGATTGGTTACAGAAATTCTCGATGCTATTGGTTCCGAAGATATATTATAATTTTTAACTACAACGATGCTTATAAAAGAATGAGTAGAACCAGGGTCAATCAATGCGTATAAAGGATGTGAATATAACTCAATCGTACCTGCAATAACATTAGGTTCATCATCTACTTCCCTGCTCCTCACATGATACATTTGGGCAAGAGCCTTTGAATCTTGCTTATTAAAGGATTTTCCCGGACCACCTGGTCGCCCAAACGTTTCAGATTATCCTTGTTTTGATCCTTTACATCGAAAGGATTGTGCAGGGGAAGCATTAGTAGTCGGTGTGACAACATATTTGGTTGCATTCAAAGAACAGTCACGAATAAAGTGACCTTGCTCCCCACATTAGTAACAGGCTCCAGTCTGCTTACGACATTGACCCGCCGGATGCTTGTTTTGACAATAGTTGCACAGTGAATGCATGTTGCCTCGGTTTGAACCTCTAGTGCTATCAACGGACGCTGTTTTAGCAAAAGACTGCATCACAGACTGAGGTCTCTTAATGTTCCTGGAACGGGAGGGTTGTGGACAGATATTCTATTTGGGGCCTTGGTATCTCCCCTTCTTATTCCATCTCGAAGGTTGAGAATCATCCCTAAACCTCTTCTTAGATTTTCCAGACCCACCAGCTCGTTGAGCTCTCTGGGTAGCTTCAGTGGCCTTGACTCGGTTCACCAGATCCTAAAAGTTGGTGATACCAAGGGTCGTAAACATGGGTCGTAGCTCATCGCTAAGGCCAACTATGAACATTCTGCACTTGTCTTCCTCTTTCTTTATAAATTCTGCTCCATATCTGTAATATTTGCAGAAATCATGGATATATTGCTCGATAGGTCGCCCGCCCTGCCTCAGATGGAGAAAGGTGTTCCGCTTTTACGCAAGGTAATATTCACTAATATACTTATTCTGGAATTCTCGAAGAAAGAAATCCTAAGTAACCAATTCTTCAGGGGCTGTGAGAATAGTGGTTTCCCACCACATGAGAGCTTCATCGCTCAATAACGCAATAGCACACTCCAACTTGTGTTCATCCGAACACTGCAACTGCTTGTTCAAGATACACAACGTGTTATCCATCTAGTATTCAGCAACTTAAGGATTATCATCATCTTGTCCGGTAAAGGAATAGGCTCGGAGTGATGTCAACATGTCCACAGGGGCACGGGCATACTGGACAACATGAGGGGTAGGCTGAACAGATGGTGTTGCTTGCATCGCAGCCATAAACTGTTTGAACATATTAGCCATGTTTTGATAACATTCAGCCTGAGCAGTAGGTGCTGCAGGCTCAGTACCCTGAATAGGAGAGTCTTGCGGTTGCGGTGGGTTCTGAGGATTTCCACCTCTAGTCTCCTCACCATGTGTCGAGGAGCTAGTAGCGAGCTCATCTATGTGAGCTTCATTAGTGTTAGACATATCTATATGAAAGATCGGATTAGTCGACAAGTCATAATATACACAATATAAAACTTCTAGGTGGCAGAGTAACACAACGGCAATGGAACAAGTTTCGGTTTAGTCCTAGAATCGATTAAAGTCTAGCTCTAATACTACAAATGTAACACCCTTTTCCCGGTCTGGTCGAGAACCAGGTCGGAAGGCGAAACCGATGATCAATACAGAAATCAGTGCAATAAAATTTCATTTTACTAGTAACATTTTCAACCACATCATAAAACGAGTCATCGCCATCAAATAATTCAGTCCACTTAACTCAAGTAAGCAATGATTAATCATTCAAGTGCTAAATCACAATTGTTACAAGTTTTAGGGACCAATTTGTAATTTTCAAAAACTAGGGGTCCTTCAATGTAATTAATTTTATCATATTGAAATTCACTACCTTAATGTAATATCTGCAAAGTTTCATTCAATTTAGAGATCATTAACTCATTCAATTTAACCTTACAATGTTCAGCGACTAAACTGTGAAACTAGCAATTTGTTCAATGAGCCTTTAACTAACTTACCTAACCTCGTATCGAAACACCCTAGGGATGTTTTGAAACGGGTGAACGATGGTCAACTTCTATTGACTTTACCTTTTAGACCGTATCGATACGGGCATGGCCTGTATCGAAACAGGTTGACCAACTTTGACTTTGACCCATTTCGATACGCTATAAACTCGTATCGAAACGAGGGATTCCAGTGACAAAATGTTTCGAAACAGCCATGAACCGTTCCGATATACCTTATTCCTCAGGCTAAATTATCCTTGCCCGTATCGAAACGCCAACACCCTTTTTGATACGGACTGACCTGTAATGACAAATTTTTGCTCCTATTTAATCAATTTGACCTATTGAACAATGACCAAATGCAACGAAACTTTACACACAATAGTTCAATGGTATAAACTACCAGCATGCCAAGTTTTATGATCATACGAATACGTTTATTACGTTTTTACTTTTTTGAGCTAAGTTTGCATTTTTATACCACTTTAAGCAAACCAAAAAGGCCATTTTGGACCATATACCATATTACAACTTAGGCATTTCACCAACACATCAAAATCGGCACAAATGACTAGTTCAACTATTTGCCACCTTCACAGGAGTTTATAAGTCAAATACTTTACTTTGAGGCTTGTAGTGACTTGTCTTGCCTTGCCAATTCCGATCTTCCGACACTCGATCTTTCAACCTGAAAATGCATGAGATGAGAGACGTTGGGCATAATTTGCCTAGTGAGGTTATCATAAAAAATTTGAACAACAATATATTGGATATCTATAATCATGATCTCATGCTTATCAACATCAATGTTATGCAACAATATACAATGTTTCAGATCTTCACTTCATTCTTAACCATTGGATTGAATCAATATAGTGGATATGCGAATTCTTACGCCTCACCAAATCAAAGAATGGTCTAACCCCTCCGCCTCACCAATATGACCAATACCAATACACATCCCTCCGCCTCGCCAAATCAATATAGGTTGTAGCTTTATGACCGTAGTCCACCCGTACACCAAGCTCATGAATTCTATGGCATGCCAATTGTATCCAATGTCTATTTGAATCCAAGGTTCCAATGTTCATATCCATTTCAATAATCAATAATATTCCAATGTTCGATGATTTCAATATTACAAATGACAAATATATGTATCTCATCATCAATATTTCATAGTTCGATGTCAATATCAATGTCCAATGCTTTCTATACAATAATTCAATGACAATGACTATTTTAGTGACAATGCACAATGACGATGTCAATGACTATGTCCGATGTTCAATAACAAACTTATCGATACTTACCAAGGTGTCCGATTAACCATCCAATGCAATTTCATCAATGGTAATATTAGTGATTGTAGAGCGTTAATGTGTTCTCTATTTATGAGTGCAAGTGCACACTTCTGTCAAGTTATAGTATAAAAGATATGGTCTCCCACAGGGATTGGACATCTTGATTTGAATTGTAAGTCATGCACAAGAAAAGTAAATGCACAATTAAATTGGAGGTTTGAGAAAGAAAGTAAAATAAAACACAAGTAATTAAAGAGGAAGTGATCAAATTGATAGAGAGGCCCAGGTTATGTTGTTTCTTAGTGTGAAACTGCGTTGAATAGGACAAGTCGCTTTGTGCTGCCAGACTCTGCTGCCTCGGCGGATGATGGTAGGTAGACCGCTGAGACCCTCTAGCTACCTAGGTAGGGGAATGGAACTATGTCTCGGCGGTAAACTCGGTAGAACTACAAGGCTCGGCAGAACGCTTCGTAAGTGACTCCACTTATGTCTAAGTCAGAGTGCTGTTGATGCCCACTGCAGATAATACCAATCGAGGCGTTAATCGTGCAAAGACATCAATGTTGATTCGTCCTCTTTTAGCCGCCTTAAACCCTTAACCTATGTCTAGGCCAAATTGATCGCACCGTCTATAGATGAAATCGTACTTACTCCTTTCGTGAGTTTGACTCTCTCGATACCGAACAAATGGATAGAATACAACTAATCTTTCACCCTAATTGAAAACTATAAAGAACATTGATTAAGTAAACCTTATAATTTTATTTCCAAAAACAAACTTAAAATCCTTAACAACCGTTCTCACACTAATTACAACATAACCCAAACCCAAGGAGAAAATTAGAACATGATGGCGGCAAGAAAACCTAAACTATGCCTAAAGAAAACCTAAGTTATTTTGAAGTAGAATTACAATGGGTATATATAGGCATTAGCTTGGTCTAGTCTTTCTTGAAGTAGAAGTCTTCAAAGTAGCTTTTTACATTAAATGTGACATTAAACTCTGACTTCTTTGAGTTTAATGTGGACTTTTATCACGTTGCCTTGCTCTGCAAGTAATCTCGAGATTCTTCTTTGGTGGCTCTGCCCACTGCTACAGACGTCGGTAAATTGAGTGGACAACGTCGATGGAATCAAGATTTTCTGCTCTACAGATCGGACTCCGGTTCTCCAACTCCATAGTCTGCTGTCTTGGGCGGCAGGTTGGGCGACGGCAGCTACTCGGCAGCTGCTGTCTCTATTTGGAACTGCATTAGTACAGCTCCTTGGTTTGCTGCCTCAGCATCATGTCCTCAGCTTCTCTTTCCCTCTGTCAGCCTCTAGTCCCTAAAACCAAAAGTATACTAAAACAATACCTTTTCTTTACCAAATAAAAGATAATCTAGAAAAGCATGGCAAAGTAAAAAAATACTGTAAAATGCAATGCACGGTCCTAATTATTTCTAAGATGTACTCAAAAACAACAATAATATGAGAGAAATGTGCATGAAATATAGAACTTGTGGACACTTTACAGTGATGTGATCCAAAACATCAAATAAAGATTCAGGAAGGCTTTTCTCCTAATCCCGAGACTCTGACTACACTCACCTTGACAATCTGAAGCTTTCAAGGCTCTCGGATAATAATCCCCTTGTTCCTATCTCTAGATGGAGACGGTGAAACCTCTTTCTCCACTTCTTGAGCTGATCGATAGTAACGATTCGATATCGATAAAACAAAGAAAAAGTGAAGTTCAAAACTTCCTCCAGTGGAGGTGCTTGCTTCAAGGAAGGAGATGAGGAAGATGAAAAGATGGAGAGGTGTATGCTTCAAAGACTTTCGGGTAAGTTTTCTAATTCCTTTTCCCTTTTATTTTATATCACATATTTGTTATTTAGCTTTCCTTCCATTGATATAAAAGCTCTCAAACCATCCTACATGAGCTAAAATTAATTAAAGAGGGGCTAATCGCAAAATTAGTCCCTCAATTCTCATCATACTTCGATTTTGCTCCCCAACTTGCAATTTCTCCAATTTAGTTACTATATAGGTTTCGATACTATTCATGACAATATTTTGACTCAATTAGAGTCCGATATCAATAATTAACTACCCAATACAATGTTTAGAATTCATCAATATAAAAATTTCTGATCACCGAAACCCAATTCCGACTACACCGGATTTTGGGGTGTTACAGATATTCTGTTTGGGGCCTTGATATCTCCCCTTCTTGTTCCATCTCGGAGGTTGGGAATCATCTCTGAACCTCTTCTCGAACTTCCCAGACCCACCAGCTCGTTGGTCTCCCTGTTCAGCTTCGGTGGCCTTAACTCAATTTACCAAGTCCTGGAAATAAGAAATGCCTAACGCAGTAAACATTGAGCGTAGCTCATCGTTGAGCCCTGTAATGAACATCCGACCCTTTTCTTCCTCCTTGTTTATATACTATGCACCATATCGACAGTACTTGAAAAAATCTTGTATATACTGTTCAATCGGTCGTCCTCCTTGTTTGAGATGAAGGAAGATGATTCGTCTTTTAGGAATGTAAAATTCACTGACATATTTCTTGCGAAAATCTTTACGGAAGAACTCCCAAGTCAATGTATCTTCAGAAATTGTCAAAATGGTAGTTTCCCACTAGTGGAGTGCCTCATCGGCCAGCAAAGCGATTGCATACTCAATCTTCTGCTCATCCGAGCACTGAAGTTGCTTATTCAGAATTCGCAAGGTGTTATCCAACCAGTACTTAGCAACCTCAGCGTTGTCATCATCATGTCAAGTGAAGGTATAAGCTCGATACAGTGAGAGCTTATCGATAGGTGCTCGAGTGTATTGAAAGACAGGGGCGATAGGTTTCACAACTTACTCGGCCCTCATAGCATTTATAAACTGCCTGAACCTGTCAGCCATGTTCTTATAACACTTTGCCTGAGCGGTAGGTGCTGCAAGCTCGATACACTGAACAGGAGGGTCCTGTGGTTGCGGTGGGTTCTAAGGATTTCCTCCTCTAATTTCCTCACCATGTGTCGAGGAGCCAGTAGCAAGCTCGTCTCTGTGAGCTTCATTAGTGTCAGACATATATATACGAAAGATGGGATTAGTCGACAAGTCACAATATACACAATGTAAAACTCCTATGTGGCAAAGTGACACAATAGCAATGCAACAAGCCTCGGTTTAGTCCTAGAATTGACTAAAACATGGCTCTGATACCACAAATATAAAACCCCCTTCCCGGTTTGGTCAAGAATCGGGTCGGAAGGCGAAACTGATAATCAATACAGAAATCAGTGCAATAAGATTTCATTTTATTATTAACATTTTCAACCACATCATACAACGAATCATCACCATCAAATAACTTAGTTCAATTTACTCAAATAAGCAATGATTAATCATTCATGGTCTAAATCGCAACTATTACAAGTTTTAGGGACCAATTTGTTATTTCAACAAACTAGGGATCCTTTAATGTAATTGATTTTACCATATTGAAATTGACTACATTAATGTCATATATGCAAAATTTCATCCAATTTGGAGATCACTAACTCATTCAATTTAACCATACAACATTCAGTGACTAATCTGTGAAACTTGTAGTCTATTTAATAAGCCTTTAACTAACTTAACTAACCCCGTATCGAAACACCCTAGGGATGTTTCGAAACGGGTGAACGATGGACAACCCCCTGTTGACTTGCCCCTTTAAACCGTACCGATACAGTTACACTAGTATCGATATGGATTGACCTTCCCTTCTAACCTTATCGATACAAAAGCACCCATATCGATACGGGTTGACTTCCATTGACTTTGACCTTTGACTCATTTTGATACGCTATGAACTCGTATCGAAACGTTCGATTCCAATGACAAAATGTTCCAAAAGGGCTCAATTGTATTTCGATATGCCCTATCCTTAGGCTCAATATTGCACACCCGTATCGATACGCCATGACCCGTATCGATACGACATGACTTGTAATGGCAGATTTTTGTTGGTTTTTATTCGATTTAACCTACCGAACGATGTCCAAATACAACGGAACTGTACGCACAACATTTTAATGGTATAAACTACAAGAATGCCAAATTTTATGGTCATATGAATACGTTTACTACGCTTTTACCTTTTTTGAGCTAAGTATGCAATTTTCAATCATTTAAGCTAACCAAAAATGCCATTTAGGTCCATTAACCATATTACATCATAGATATCACACATACACATCAAAATAGGCATAAATGAGTCGTTCAACTACTTTGTCACCTTCTTAGGAGTTTATAAGTCAAAAACACATTACTTTTAGGCTTGTAGTGACTTGTCTTTCCTTCACAATCCGATCCTCCGACACTCGATCTTTTAACCTGAAAATTCATGAGATGAGACACGTTAGGCAAACTTTTCCTACTGAGGTAGTCATAAACAATATGAACAACAATATATCGAATATCTATATTCATGATCTCATGCTCAGCAATATCAATGCTATGTAACAATATACAATATTTTAGATATTCACTTCATTCTTAACCCTTGGATTGAATCAATATAGTGGATATGCGAATTCCTACGCCTCGCCAAATCAATGAATGGTCTAATCCCTCTGCCTCACCAATATGACCAATATCAATACACATCCCTCCGCCTCGCCAAATCAATATAGGTCGTAGCCTTATGACCGTAGTCCACCCGTACACTAAGCTCATGAATTCTATGGCATGCCAATTGTATCCAATGTCTATTCGAATCCAAGGTTCCAATGTTCATATCCGTTTCAATAATCAATAGTATTCCAATGTTCGATGATTTCAATATTACCAATGACAAATATATGTATCTCATCATCAATATTTCATAGTTCGATGTCAATATCAATGACCAATTATTTCTATACAATAATTCGATGACAATGCCTATATCAATGACAATGGTCAATGATGATATCAACGAGTATGTCTGATGTTCAATAATAACTTACCGACAATGCCCATGCTTCTAGCTTTTCATGGAGATGGTGAAACCTCTCTCTCCACTTCTTGAGCTTGAAAATCAACAAGGAGATGATTAGGGTTGATATTACGATATCAAAATCAATACAACGATATCAAAATCGATATCTTGATTCCAATATGAACAACAACGATTGAATATCCACATATGAAATATCTATGAAATCCAATGATTGTTTGAGGATTATTGCTTACCCGAAGGATAACAATGATTTGATAACAATTACTTGAAGAAAATCTAAGCTTAAGTTTCCTCTCCAATGGTGGTGCTTGCTTGTTCAAGGTGAGGAAGAAGATGAAGGTGTTTGCTTGTAAACTCTCGAGTAAGTTCCTATTCCTCTATTTCCTTTTTGTTTTATCAATATAATTTGGGCTATTTAGCTTTCCTTCAATTGAAGGAAAGCTCTCAGAATAACCCATGTAGACAACATTTAATTGAGGAGGGGCTAATCGCAAGATTAGTCCCCCAACTCTCACCATACTATGGTTTTGCTCCCCAACTTGCATTTTATTCAATTTAGTCACTATAATGTGTTCGGTACTATTCAATAGGGTCCGATGGCAATATTTTAGCTCAATTAGAGTCTGATATCAATAATTAACTATACAATATAATGTTTGGATATGAAATTTCTGATCACCGGAACCTAATTTTAACTGGACCAAATTTTGGGGTGTTACATGACTATTCCAATAGTTAACCCTTTAAATAAAACTAAGAATAGGATTGAACAATTAGTATCACTAATCTTAGGAATATTGTTACTTTTGGGCTTAATAAAGATAGTGTCCAAACTATTTGGGTGTTACCACTAAAGCCCAAAAATTAATAATATTCATAGAATTTTAATTAATTAAATCAATGAAGCCTAAATTAGGGTTTACTTAAAATGAACAACAAAATAATTGAACATGCATTAAACCTTTTGTGTTGTGAGACATTTTGAATATAAATTGAAGTGTCCTAATGTATTTGGACGTTTCAAGACTTATATTCGTCCAAAATGTATTTTCTTACAAAAGGATATTCCTATTCGAAATGGAATCCGTTTAACAATTAAAAGATTTAATAAAATTCAAATTAATGTTTGAAATACTAAATTGCCACATGGAATTAATAAGGTACCGATAACGGGAGTCGTAAGGGTGCTAACCCTTCCATACACGTAATCGACTCCCGAACCTGAATTTTATTAAAAGAATCTCTAGTCTGCTTTTTATGGTGCTCGGCCTACCAAAGTGACCGGTGGCGACTCTAAAACGTTTTTAAGAAAATAAAGGAAATTTGATTAAAAATTGAAAAAACATATAATTTCAAGATCAAATTAAAATAAAAAACCCTAATTTCCAAAACCCTAATCGTAAGGTTGTTTTTCCACAAACGAGTTTCAAAATTGTCGCGACAGCTTGGTGACTCCGCTAGGGACGAAAATTGAGAGTCAGGCCTATTAATTAATTCCACGTGGCATTTTGGCATTTCTAACATTAGTATGATTTTAATTTTTCTAAAAGAATTGATGGATGGATTTTAGGGAAAATGAGGGTAACTTTTGTCTATGATATATCTGTCATTCATGGATAAACCATTGACCCGAGTTTTTCACCCTCAAGTGGGAGAGAGACAATATCCGACGTGATGCTCTCTAGCTCCGAGCTTGGATTTTTGTCTTCTTCCAGCATACTAACCTTATGCGTCGTGGGGCCCACACCTCCGTTATAAGGGACCTATACTACCGAATTGATGTCTTACTGACACAGTAGACAGTAACGACAGTTCAGGAACCGAGAGTCTAGAACAAAGCCCACATTCTGTCTTTCGAAACCTATCCCGCTAGAGCCAGACAAGGACCTAGGACAGATGCTGCCTGTTTAAATACTCTTCTCTGGTTATTTCGATGCAATAAATATTGTGCTTATATGAATTATTAATTTGTCTACTTGCTTTTCATATTACTTCACGGTATTAACACAAGTTTTTTGTTTTGTTTGTTTAATCTTGTCATAAATTGCAATTGTTTTGGCATTGAATTGGGAGTCAATCAATTTAGAAGTTTCGAATATGTCTCGAGAGTTTAGGATTGAAGAATATAATACTGCAGTCTAGACTTGGTCCGAGCAAACTCAACACGAGAAAGGGGATAGTCTTGGCAAAGGAGAAGTGTCCAAGATGAAGGGTTATGTGAAGATAAGCACTAATCAGAATACATGTTTGCCAGAATTAAAAGAAATGTGGGATCAATGGGATAGTGAAATGAAGGAGCAGTTCAGGAAAGAATTTGGAGACATAGCCCTGCTGTTAAATATAAAGATTGACCAATAGTTGTTTAGGGCCATGGCACAGTTTTGGAACCCAACGTACAATTGTTTCACCTTCGGACAAGTAGACATGACACCAACACTGGAGGAATATGAGATACAGGTCAACTCTCCAAGGATTAAAAGTGATAAGATTTATACCAGACCTGTCAATAATTCGAGCTTCATCAAGAAATTAGTATCATTAACTAGAAAGAAAAAAGAGTGGTTGGACAAACAACAAATTAATTGGAGGAGCCTTAAAGAACTGATATTGGCAAGTAATGATGAACCTATTAGGATGCAAAGCCTTTTTGCCTTGTGTATTTTTGGTTTTGTTTTATTTCCAAGGACTCTGAGGCATATTGATCCGTCAACTGTGGGACTATTTGAGTGACTAGATAAAGAAATCAACCCAGTGCCTGCTATCCTGACAGGATCGTTGACTGCTTGCAAGAGATCATGAGAAGGAAGGTTTTGGGGATGCGCACAATTACTTGAAATCTGGTTTAGAGGTCACACGTGGAACACATATTACAGAGGAATCAGGTATCTTGACACATATTCACCAATTGAAGAACAAATAGCTAGCTGTCCTTTAGAGGGAAAAGAGTGAAAAACACTGGGAAGAATACTTCAAGGACTTGAAAGATATTGTCGTGGTATGGAAGGCTCCCTGGCTGAATAGAGGAACAACTTTCTTGTATCGGTGTGGAGACAGAGGTTGGTTTCCATTGCCAGGAATTTGGGGAGGAAGGACTTATTGTCTTTTGCTAGTATCTAGAAAATTTGGTTCAAGACAATTTATATCGGCTACTGCGGGAATGGCAAAGTTGGAGTACGCACACAAGATAAATGACTGCAAAGGGGTAGTAGTTCAAACTGCTAGAGCATGAGAAAAGCCAAGAAGGGTCCAACCATATCAAGACATAGGAGTGATGGCAAGATACGATGAATGGAGAACACAAAGGATCAACGAGAATACATTTCAAGAAAGGCTAGTAAATCCTAGTTCCTCCACTCAGGCTGCTAAGGAAGCACCCTCGACTTTAGAGAAACTTAAACATGACCGTGAGTTGAATTTGAAGAGGTATGAAAAGGGAATCAGTGATCTCACCAAAGAATTGACCATTACGAAGCTACAAGTGAGCATGCATGAGGGAAAGGAAAAAAACCTAATGGAACAGAACAAGAAGATTAGTCGTGATCTGGAAGAGTTGCAGGAATTACACAATGATTGTAAGGCAGAGCAAAAGGAATGAGCGGGAAAAGTAGTGAAGAGCCTATCTGAGTAACTAGATGCAATGACCAAGGACATAGACGACTATAAGAAAATGTATGACAAGAAATCACGAGCAAGCAAAGAATCGATCAATAAAGCAAAAAGAAGGTGGAAGAGGAGCAAGCTAGGAATTTTGATTTGACAAGCAAACTAACACAACTACATGAACTAATTACAAAGTATCATAATGAAGACAAAGTTCAGGCATAAATAGAGAAAGAAAGGTTACAGGAAAAGGTGATGGAACTAGAGAATGTTGTCCAAGATTTGAAAGAAAACTTGCTGGTTACGAAGGAGCGTTGATGGTGGAAAGTGGAGCGTGGAAAGACAAGTATGAAGCAGCACGACACACAGTCCAGTGCCAGAATGATGAATTGTTGAGTTTTAACAAGAAGGTCAGGAGTGTTGCCTTGTACGTCCAGATATTGTCAAGGCAAGCTACGAATTTTTTGGAACAACCCGACATCGAGCAAGAGCATGGAAAATTTTCTTTTCTTTGTATTCAAACTTTCGGACAAATGAATGTTTCTAAAAGATTTGTTCTTGAATTCAATGCCTTCTTTCTGCATTCATACATTCATGCATACATTCATACATTCACACATTTAAAACTTCATAATATATTGCAAAATAAGAAATCTAATAAAGGAAAAGTTTAATGACAGTTTGCTTTAAACCACAATCATACCGCATTCATACGAAACTTGCCTGGGCTCTAAAGTCATGGCTGTGGAACATAGAATTGCTAGTCTGGAGAATGATCAGATGGAGACATAGAATCGATTTGATAGAGTGGAACAGTCTATCAAAGATCATTTCGCCCAGACACATGCGAAGATCACCAATCAACTGATTGCCCTGTTAGGACCGAAGGAGTCTGGAAAAGCTAAGATGCCTGAAGGTTCTTCAAATGACATGAATGATCAAGCTGAAACTACGTCTCACATTAGAATGCAGCCTGAAAAACCTCCACCTGTGAAGAAGGTCCACATCAACTTGGCTGGGGTGACGCCTAGTCACCCGGTGCATGTTGAGGCAAACTTCGGGAGTGGTGAAGAGGTCCCAGATCTAAATACTTTGAATGAGATAGAAAAGATTCATGTTGAAATTGAAAGGAAGTACGAGGAGCACTGCAAAGCCTTGGAAGACCGATTGTTGGAGTTACAGAAAGAAAATGAGGTGCGGCCAGGTGCTGCTGAAAATGAGCTTAGTGAATGATTTGATACTGCCTCTGAAATTTAAGGCCCCTTATTTTGAAAAGTATGACGGGACTACTTGTCCAAAGGCCCACCTCACAATGTACTGCCGGAAAATGGTTGCCCACTTGAAAGATGAGAAGTTGATAATACATTGCTTCCAAGATAGCTTAACTGGCTCAGCGGCCTGATGGTACACATAATTGAGCCAAATGAACATCCGATCGTGGAAAGATCTTTTAAGAGCCTTTGTAGAGCACTACAAACATGTGAAAGAAATGGTCCCTAGCCAAGTTATGTTGCAAGGAATGAAGCAAAAAAATGATGAAACACTCCGGTAATATGCTCAAAGATGGAGAGACGTCGCAGCTCATGTACAACATTCGCTAATGGAAAGTGAGGTTGTCCACATGTTTGTTCAAACTCTTAGAGGGCCACTTTTTGAGAGGCTGATCAGTAATGCTATTCAGAATTTTACTGATATTGTGATAACTGGAGAATTGATAGAAGCTGCGATCAAAAGTGGCGAAATTGAGAGTGGAGAAAGCTCCCAAAAGAATTATAAGAGGAAGGATAGTGAAGTGAACAATACAAGTACATATGAGGCTCCAAAGAATATGACCATCACTTCACCTAGAACTGCATCGAGAAACTTGCAGAATTCGAACAATAAGGACTCTCGTGGACCGATGAATGACATGATGGATTTTACGCCCATTCCAATTACATATACAGAATTGTATACCCAGCTATATGAAGCAGATTTGGTGAGGCCGTGTCATTTGATTCCCTTGCAGCCACCATACCTTCCATGGTACAAGTCTGATGCGCATTGTAAATTTCATGCCAGGATAACGAGGCATTCGATTGAGACATGCATGACATTCAAGAAAGTGGTACATAATCTGATCAAAACTGGGATCTTAAAGTTTGACGAGCCAAGTATTGCTGCAAACCCTTTGCCAAGTTATGGTGGGTCAGGGGTGAATGCTATAGAAGAGGATGATGAAGTGAAACAATTGAAGACTAATGTCTCGGAAATTAGATCTCTGTTGAAATGGATGTTTGAACAGTTGTATAATGCTAAGATGTAACACCCCAATTTTGGGCTTAGAAGTTTAGGGTTTGATCGGACCGGTCTGAGAAACGGTTCGAATATAAAAGGAGGTTTTAGGGAAACCCTAGTTCGGGACGCTTTAAAAATATAGAAAAATATCTAAAAATCCTCATTTAATATATTTAAGAGAGTGGTGAAATCAATTTTACAAAATAAGGTTTGGAAATACTACATTTCGGTATAGTGACCACAATGCGATTTTTGCAAAGTTTAGTAGTGACTGTTTTGTAAAGGATTGAAACTTAGAATCTTTAAGGAGCTAATTACCCAAAATGTTTTTCTCCAGATTTTCCCTTAATTTGGGTGATTTAATTAATGTTTAATTAAATAAAAGAAAGGAGAAAACTACTTTTTGATTTTCATAACTACCTTTCTCTAATTTTCCTTCATTCCTTTTTCTCTCAAAATCCTATCATCCAAACACATTTTCTCCAGAAAAATTCACTTTGATCTTCACTTCAATTGATGAGATTTCCATCACCTATTGGTTTCTAATCAATCTTGCAAGAAATCCTTTAGATTTCCACATTGCATTTTCATGGAATTTTGCCCAAATCAAGGAGAAATCACCATTTAGAGGTAAGATTGTTCCTCTCCTATAAATACTCAGTTCTTTACTGAAATTCCCAAGTTGTCAATCCTTTATTAAAGTTTTATAAATGAATTTAATGTTAGAAACAAGATTTTGGCTTAAAACTCAAGATTTTGGAAGAGATCTTGAAGATTTTCATTGTAATTGATTGGGCTCTGTTTTGAGATAGTTCTCTAATGTATTTTGGATGTTAAATGATGTTAGAAATGAGGTTTTATCAATCCAATCCCGAATAGGTTGTGTTTCCTAAGTTTTTGCTTATGAAAATGGTGGGTTTTGAGGTGTTTTTGGTGTTCTGATATAGCTGGAGGTATAAGGACGAGTTGAGAGTTGTTTTTGATGTTAATTGATGTTTAGAAATGATTAGAAGTGATGGATCTTGGCTTGGTTAAGTTTTGGAAGAGTTTGGAGGTGATTTCGGTTGTGTTTGGTAGTCGAAATGTTGGTTTTAAGTAGAGCAGCGAGTTTAGGAGTGTTGGCTGAAGATTTCAATGCATGATGATGCATTAATCCTCTGCTTTGATGTGTCTAAAACATGTGGGACATCATCGGACACTTTTGGAATTGATCCGGAGGCTTAATCGGTGTTTCGGCAAGCAAGCGAAACGAAATCGGTGAGTGCGTTTGGTTTTGAAGTCCATGAGAACAAAAACACAAGGTTTAGGGATTTAGGAGAGGTTTGAAACACCTTCCTAAGTCCAGAAGTAAATATGGCTTGTTTTGATCTCTCTAAAGTGGTGTTTTCCCCTAAAATGCTTTTACATGCTCATGGTTTGTGATTGTTAAATTCCTACTGTTTTTATGTATGTTTGAAGCATGAGATTATGCTTGTAGAGATGTCATGAGATGGCATGATGCATTGAATAGATTTGAGCTCTTGGTTTTAAGCAAAGTATGACTATTGTTTTGAAAAGTGATGAGAAAACACTTGAGTTATTTTGCATGGAAAAAACAGTAGGTGTGATGATAATTTAACACATTATTTTGGCATAGAGGTTGAGAAACTTACCAGATATAATTGATCTGTAACCCCCTTAACCCGGCCTAGACGGTTGACCCGAATTAAGAAAGTCACACGGGGAAAACCAAAGTCAACCCGAAAGTCAAACCTTGATTAACGACCCTTTTTTTCTTTTTAAACTTGTCTAGATGCACTTTAGACCTAATTGTGATCACACAAACATCATACCAAAAGATCAAAAACATCAGAGATCAAACAGGGACTCAATTGAACAAGATACAACTTTAGGGACCAAATTGTAAATTCTGATAATTATAAGGACTTAATCCAAATTGAAGTTACCATCTTGAAATTAATCAGGTTTCATGCTTCTCTGTGAAATTTCAGCTCAAAAGGACTTCCCAAACTCATACAATTGCACAAACAAGTTTCAGGACCAAAACGCAAACAATTCAAAACACATAACTGCCAATGTCAGCCCCCAACGGTCAACCGTTCCGAAACGGGAGACAGCCCGTTCCGAAACGCGGGGCCGTTCCGAAACAGGCATAGCCCGTTTCGAAACGGGGGTCTGGCAGTGGCCTTTCCGTTTCGGAACGGCCCCTCCCGTTTCGGACGCCTGGGCACGATTAAGGCACCTGTTCCGAAACGGTAGGTGCTGTTCCGAAACACCCTGCCCAGATTGCTCCAAAACTCCACTTTAAACATGCAATTACACAACCAATCATGCTCCGAATGTCACCAAACTTTGTCAACATGCAATTCAACATATATATAACATATTAGCATCATCAATTCAACCAAACATCATCATATGCAAAAAGCCCCAATTCTATAGGCATGCTTCCTACACAAGTTAGATATTCAAGCACCAAACTTACAAAACAAGCATATAAAGATTCAATCCAAAGACCAACAATCTTAACATCAAGAAACATACTTAGGGAGTACAAAACACCTCCCAAAACATACACATGGTTTCCCCATTGCCAAATCACCCAAAAGCTAAAATGTTTAACAAAAACCTTCCATACATTGAGCTTTACTTGCACTTGAATTCTTGCCCTTCTTGCTGCCCTCAAAAGGTCTCTAATGCTCTGCATTATTGAATCAAGGAAAACGAAGAGAGCGTAAGCAAAAGCTTAGTGAGGAATGCTCTTAAAAACCATCCAATAATGCATTTGTAAAACACTTTATAAAACATGCTTTAAACCATCATTTACACATGCTCAAAAGCATACTTAAACATGCATCTCATGCATCAAATCATAACATGTCATATTGGCCACAAGTGATAAATTCCATTTCTTTAAACACAAGTTCATCAACTTTCACCCCAAGGACTTTTAAACACCTTGGCCCCAAGGACTTTTAAACACCTTGGCCTATGGACTTTTAAACACCATAGAATGTAACACATCAAGGACTTTTAAACACCTTGATCCCAAGGACTTTTAAACACCTTGGCCATGGACTTTTAAACACCATGAAACGTAACTCATCAAGGACTTTTAAACACCTTGATCCCAAGGACTTTTAAACACCTTGGCCTATGGACTTTTAAACACCATAGAAAAGGATCACCTAAGGACTTTTAACCACCTTAGTGTCCACAACATGAACCATCCAAGGACTTTTAACCACCTTGATGTTCATAAGTAACAAGGCTCACTCAAGGACTTTTAACCACCTTAGTGACCTTAACATTTTAAAAACATCACTTGCCAATATACATCATTTTCATCACTTACATCACTGTTTTAAAGCATAAAACCAAGCCATATTCATCATGCATTTAAAAGCATTAAACCACATCATTTCAATGTACAAAAGCAAGGGACTCCTACCTAGAGTTACCTTCAACATATGGCTTACATCATCAACAAAAACCATGCTAAAACATGCTTCCAAAACAATATGTAAAACATGCAAATTATCATTTCGCATCACAACAAAATCATGGCCACCACTAGAGAGAAATTCCGAAAACTTACGCTCGAGCTTAGCAAAGTTGTTTAGACTTAAACTAAGCTCCCAAGACATTGGTTTCAAAGCCGAAAACCCAATTTCACTCACCGATTCCACTTCGCCACTTGCCGAAGCACGAAATCAAGCTTCCGAATCAACAACTCTTGGATCCAAAGATGCCTCCCCTGATTAAACACATTAAAGCAGAGGTTTAATGCATCATCAAGCATCAAAAGCTTCAATGAAAGCACTCAAACTCGCTGCTCTCATTCCCACTCCAATTTCGGCCACCAAACACAACCGAAATTGCACCAAAACCACTTCTCAACAAAGCCCAGCCATAAACCAGCAAAACCTAACATCCATCATCACCATAAAACATCTAAAAACATCCTACAAACATCCTTATACCTTCAGCAACAACAGATCCACAAGATCACCACAAAAACATCCAAGAAACATAAGCTAAACTTAGGAAACACAACCTATCCGGGATTGCATCAATCAAAACTCATTTCCTTATCAATTTAGAGTTCATTTAACATCAAAAACACATCTCAAATCACAGGTTAATCAGATCTAACGAAAATCATGAAAAATCATCAAATCTTGCATTATAAGCCAAGATACAATTCCAAACTCAAAAGCCTTTAATTAAACATCAATCAAGAGTTGATAACTTGGGAATTTCAGTAAAGAACTGGTAGTTTAGAGGAGAAGGACGTTCTTACCTCCAAACTTGTGTTTCTCCACTTTTTGGAATGAAAATCCTTGTAGAATCAAGAAGCAATTGAAGAGGTTTTGAAGATATGTTGATTAGGAATCAAATGAGAGTTAAAAGGAGAGATTTAAGTGAGAAAAACAGAATCAAATCTCTGGAAATGGTGTGTTTGGTTTGAGAGAAAAAGAGAGAAGAAAATTGGAAGTTAGTTGAGAAAATTGTCAAATGAGTTTTTCCCTCCTTTTGATTCACTTTAAAATCAGAATTAAAACTCTAAATATCTTAGAAAAATCTGGAGAAATCACCTTTGGATTAATAGCCCCTTAAAGATTCAAAGTTTCAACTCTTTATAAAATAGTCACAAAACTTTCAAAAATTACATTTTGGTCACTAGTCAAAATGTCATACTTCCAAAACCCATTTTTCAAAATTGATTTCACAGTTCACTTAATTATATTAAAAGATGATTCTAGAACATTTTTCCATATTTTTAATGCAACCCGAACTAGGCTTTCCTAATTTCACCTCTTAAGATTCGAACAGGACTTTGACCAAACCGGTCAACGCCCAAAACTTCTAAGCCCAAAACCGGGGCGTTACAACTCTCCCCCCATTAAGAAATTTCGTCCTCGAAATTTACCTGAAGGAAAGAGATAAGGAAACTGCTTCAGCATGTCTTCCTTCCGCTCCCACGTGGCTTCCTCAACACCGCGATGCTTCCACAGCACCTTCACCAACTCAATGGTCTTGCCACGAAGAACCTTGCTATCCGAATCCAGAACCTTCACCGGTTCCTCATCATAGGTCAAATCTGGATTCAAAACCACTTCCTCCACAGGCATCACATGCGAAGGATCAGATCTATACTTCCGGAGCATAGAAACATGAAACACATCATGAATCTTCTCCAACTCCTGAGGTAACCTCAACCGATACGCAACAGGACCCACACGCTCAACCACCTCATATGGTCCAATGTATCTAGGGCTCAACTTGCCCTTCCGGCCAAACCGCATCACCTTTTTCCAAGGCGAAACCTTCAAGAACACACGGTCACCCACCGCATACTCTATCTCCTTACGCTTCAAATCCGCGTAAGACTTCTGCCGATCAGAAGCAGCCTTTAACCGTTCACAAACGAGCTTTACCTTCTCTGTGGTCCCTTTCAACACAGCCGGCATCGAAACCAACTTTTGACCAGTTTCAGCCCAACAAAGAGGAGTCCTACACTTCCTCCCGTAAAAAGCCTCATAAGGTGCCATCTGTATGCTCGCCTGATAACTATTGTTATAAGCAAACTCAACCAAAGGCAGATGCTTCTCCCAAGAACCTTGGAACTCAATCACGCAGCACCTCAACATATCCTCCAAAATCTGGATAACTCGCTCAGACTGACCATCCGATTGAGGATGATAGGATGTACTGAAATGCAACCTTGTACCCAGAGCTTGATGCAAACACTGCCAAAAACGTGATGTGAACCTCGGATCTCTATCCGACACAATCGACTTAGGCACACCATGCAGCCGCACAATCTCAGCAATGTACAGCTCCGCCAGCTTATCCAAAGAAAACGTGGTATGCACAGGCAAGAAATGTGCACACTTCGTCAGGCGATCCACAATCACCCAGACCGAATTCTTTTTCGATGGAGACAAAGGTAAACCAGATACAAAATCCATGGTAACCCTCTCCCACTTCCATTCAGGGATTTTCAACGGTTGCAACAAACCTGAAGGAAACTGATGCTCAGCCTTAAGTCGCTGACACACCAAACACTTGCTCACGAACTCCGCAACGTCCTTCTTCAAACCAACCCAATAGTACTCATCACGAAGATCACGATACATCTTAGTACTACCAGGGTGCATAGCAAAAGGACTACTATGACCTTCAGTCAGAATAGCACGCCTCAACTCAGCATCATTGGGCACTACTATCCGACTCCCAAAACACAGCACACCATCATCATTGAAACAGAAATCCGAAGGTCTACCCTCCGCGATATCCTGAACATGAGACACCAAGGAATCATCCAACAACTGCTTATCCTTGATCAACTGAACCATAGACGGCTTCACATGCAACTCAGCCACAAGACCACCATCATGCGATATGCTCAAGCTAGCAAACATGGCTCTCAACTCAACAGCTACCTTTCTACTCAAGGCATCAGCAACAACATTAGCTTTTCCAGGATGATACTCAATCGTCAGATCATAATCCTTGAGCAACTCCAACCAACGCCGCTGCCTAAGATTCAACTCCTTCTGAGACATCAGATACCTCAAACTCTTGTGATCTGTGTACACAGTACACTTCTCACCATACAGATAATGCCTCCAGATCTTCAGAGCAAAAACCACTGCAGCCAGCTCAATATCGTGCGTAGGGTAATTGCGCTCATGCACTTTCAACTGCCGCGATGCATAAGCCACCACCTTACCCTCCTGCATTAGCACACACCCCAAACCAACATAGGATGCATCACTGTAAACCACAAACTCTTTCCCTGATTCAGGCTGAATCAAGATAGGAGCTTGCGTCAAAGCCGCCTTCAGCTTCTCAAAAGCCTGCTGTCTCGCTTCTGTCCACTCATACTTAAGATCCTTCTGCAACAGCTTTGTCAAAGGAGCAGCAATCTTGGAAAACCCATCCACAAACCTTCGGTAGTATCCCGCCAAACCAAGGAAACTAAGGACCTCATGAACAGACTTAGGAACCTTCCAGCTCATCACCGCCTCAATCTTCTGAGGATCAACACGAATCCCCTCGGCTGAGACCACATGCCCAAGAAAAACCACCTCTCTTAACCAGAACTCACACTTGCTCAGCTTAGCATAAAGCTGATTCTCCAACAAAGCTTGCAAAACAATCCTCAAATGCTCTTCATGCTCCTCCTCAGTACGCGAGTACACGAGGATATCATCAATGAACACCACAACAAACTTGTCCAGGTATTCATGAAACACACGATTCATCATGTTCATGAAAGCAGCAGGAGCATTTGTCAACCCAAACGGCATCACAAGAAACTCATAATGCCCATACCTTGTCCTGAAAGCTGTCTTAGGCACATCCACATCTTTCACCTTCAACTGATAATACCCTGACCTCAAGTCAATCTTAGAGAACACAGCAGCTCCCCGAAATTGATCAAAGAGATCATCAATCCTCGGCAAAGGATACCGATTCTTGATAGTCAACTTGTTCAGCTGACGGTAATCAATGCACATTCTCATAGTGCCATCCTTCTTCTTCACAAACAAGACCGGTGCTCCCCAAGGTGACACACTCGGCCGGATGAAACCACGATCAAGCAACTCTTGCAACTGCGTCTTCAGCTCCTTCAGCTCCTTAGGTGCCATTCTATAGGGAGTAATGGACACAGGAGTTGTATTCTCATACAGCTCAATTCCAAACTCCACCTCGCGGTTAGGAGGTAAACCAGGCAACTCCTCAGGAAAAACACCAGGAAACTCCTTTACAACCCTGATATCTTGCACCCTCAACTCCTTAGAGCTAGGATTCATCACAAAAGCTAGATAGGCTTCGCAACCTTGCCTCAGCATCCTGCTCGCCTCCAAAGAAGATACCACATTGGCAAGAAACTTCACATTCTCACCAACCACCATAACTTCATAATCATCCGCAAGCTTAAGCGAAACACGCTTATTCTCACAATCCACAACAGCACGATGCTCAGCAAGCCAATCCATACCAAGGATCACATCAAAACCATAGAAGGGCAACTCCATAAGATCAACATGAAAGACATGCTCCTGAACAACCAAAGGGCACCTTCTATACAACTTTCGAGTCACAACAGTCTCACCAAAAGAACTAGTGACCCGAACACCAACATCCAAAGACTCAACAGACAAACCAAGCAATTCAGCATGCTCACGAAGAATATATGAATGCGTAGATCCAGAATCAATCAAAGAAAGCAATGACAAGGACTGCAAAGTAAAGGTACCTGCAATCACATCTGCATCATTCCTGCCCTCTCTCTGAGCATACACCCTCGCTTGGCCTCCACCTTCAGGCTGAATAGCTACAACATGAGCTACCCCTCGGCCACCTTCCTCTCTCCTCTGAAAATTACCACGGCCGCGCCCACGACCTCTCTGTGGTGCAGCAACAACAGGAGCACGCACCTGCTCACCAGCCATCCTCGGACAATCTCGCCTTATGTGGTCTGCAGAACCACAATTCCAGCACCCGTTACCAGCAGCCGCAACAGGAGCTTGTGCCACTCTCTCAGCACGAGGACAGTCACGCTTCAAGTGACCACGGGAACCACAGATCCAACAAGCACTAGGATCAGCTCTAGCATTGCCTCCTCTAGCAGGTGCACCACCACCTCTCCTGGCTGAGGACTGATACTTCTGATCTCGTCCTCTCTTGTTCCGTCCACCTCCGGAACTATACTCAGCAGCTCGCTTGCCAGCACCCTTAGCAGACAAACTCAGGTTCATCTCAACGTCTTTGGCTCGGCCCACCAAAACATCAAAATCATCATATTCGGTGGCCAGCACATACATCTTAACATCCGTCACAAGACCGTAACGAAACCTCTCGCACCTAGCCCTCTCATCAGGTATCAGCTCCGGTGCATACTGACTGAGCCGTACAAACTGTACCTCGTACTCAGCTACACTCATGCTCCCTTGGGTAAGAGACATGAATTCCCGCTTTTTCTAATCCAGATATCTCACTCCCAGATATCTTCTTTTAAACACATTCTGAAAGAATGTCCAGGTAACATCAGCTTCAGCCATTCCAGAAATGGTAGTCGTCCACCATGTATAAGCATCGTCCTGCAGCAAGGACACAACACAGCCCAGCTTTTGCACATCCGTGCAACTCATCTGACCCAAGATACGCTTGGTACTTTCCAGCCAAGCCTCAGAACTCTCGGCTGACAAACCTCTAAACTCAGTCCCTCCAAGACTGCGCAGACGCTCCAAAGGCAATCTGACTCCAGCATCTCCCTGATGCCCAGCTCCCTGAGCTCCAGCTACTGCTGCTCGAAAAGCACCCGCAATAGCTTGTACCAAAACAGACAAATCAGACATAGCTTGCCCCTGACCAACCTCTGGTCCAGCAGCTCCAGCACCAGCATCAGCTGCAGCTTCAGCTCTCGCACCTCCAGCACCACCACCAGGCGGAGGAGGGGGTAACACAGCACTACCAGTGTGCTCTTCATTCTCATTCTCGTTAGGAGCCGTAGCTCTCGCATTACCTCTTAACTCTCTACGTGGTGCGATACTTTTACCATGCAATCATAACACAAATAAAACAAAGTCAGGCCCAGCAAGGTAAGCAATCCAAGTATTCAAGCTCAATTTCATTTCAAAACAACGTCTTTCCTTTAGCTTTTGTTTGGCAATGGGTACCCTCAACATGCAACACCAGAGCATACAACTCAACTGCATCAACATTTCAAACCACTGAACATGCTTTCAAACAACAAGCATTCATAGCATACATACTTCAATCATGCATACAAACATTCCCAATTACTCGAGAACTCAGCTCTGATACCACCAAATGTAACCCCCTTAACCCGGCCTAGACGGTTGACCCGAATTAAGAAAGTCACACGGGGAAAACCAAAGTCAACCCGAAAGTCAAACCTTGATTAACGACCCTTTTTTTTCTTTTTAAACTTGTCTAGATGCACTTTAGACCTAATTGTGATCACACAAACATCATACCAAAAGATCACAAACATCAGAGATCAAACAGGGACTCAATTGAACAAGATACAACTTTAGGGACCAAATTGTAAATTCTGATAATTATAAGGACTTAATCCAAATTGAAGTTACCAACTTGAAATTAATCAGGTTTCATGCTTCTCTGTGAAATTTCAGCTCAAAAGGACTTCCCAAACTCATACAATTGCACAAACAAGTTTCAGGACCAAAACGCAAACAATTCAAAACACATAACTGCCAATGTCAGCCCCCAACGGTCAACCGTTCCGAAACAGGAGACAGCCCGTTCCGAAACGCGGGGCCGTTCCGAAACAGGCATAGCCCGTTTCGAAACGGGGGTCTGGCAGTGGCCTTTCCGTTTCGGAACGGCCCCTCCCGTTTCGGACGCCTGGGCACGATTAAGGCACCCGTTCCGAAACGGTAGGTGCTGTTCCGAAACACCCTGCCCAGATTGCTCCAAAACTCCACTTTAAACATGCAATTACACAACAAATCATGCTCCGAATGTCACCAAACTTTGCCAACATGCAATTCAACATATATATAACATATTAGCATCATCAATTCAACCAAACATCATCATATGCAAAAAGCCCCAATTCTATAGGCATGCTTCCTACACAAGTTAGATATTCAAGCACCAAACTTACAAAACAAGCATATAAAGATTCAATCCAAAGACCAACAATCTTAACATCAAGAAACATACTTAGGGAGTACAAAACACCTCCCAAAACATACACATGGTTTCCCCATTGCCAAATCACCCAAAAGCTAAATTGTTTAACAAAAACCTTCCATACATTGAGCTTTACTTGCACTTGAATTCTTGCCCTTCTTGCTGCCCTCAAAAGGTCTCTAATGCTCTGCATTATTGAATCAAGGAAAACGAAGAGAGCGTAAGCAAAAGCTTAGTGAGGAATGCTCTTAAAAACCATCCAATAATGCATTTGTAAAACACTTTATAAAACATGCTTTAAACCATCATTTACACATGCTCAAAAGCATACTTAAACATGCATCTCATGCATCAAATCATAACATGTCATATTGGCCACAAGTGATAAATTCCATTTCTTTAAACACAAGTTCATCAACTTTCACCCCAAGGACTTTTAAACACCTTGGCCCCAAGGACTTTTAAACACCTTGGCCTATGGACTTTTAAACACCATAGAATGTAACACATCAAGGACTTTTAAACACCTTGATCCCAAGGACTTTTAAACACCTTGGCCATGGACTTTTAAACACCATGAAACGTAACTCATCAAGGACTTTTAAACACCTTGATCCCAAGGACTTTTAAACACCTTGGCCTATGGACTTTTAAACACCATAGAAAAGGATCACCTAAGGACTTTTAACCACCTTAGTGTCCACAACATGAACCATCCAAGGACTTTTAACCACCTTGATGTTCATAAGTAACAAGGCTCACTCAAGGACTTTTAACCACCTTAGTGACCTTAACATTTTAAAAACATCACTTGCCAATATACATCATTTTCATCACTTACATCACTGTTTTAAAGCATAAAACCAAGCCATATTCATCATGCATTTAAAAGCATTAAACCACATCATTTCAATGTACAAAAGCAAGGGACTCCTACCTAGAGTTACCTTCAACATATGGCTTACATCATCAGCAAAAACCATGCTAAAACATGCTTCCAAAACAGTATGTAAAACATGCAAATTATCATTTCGCATCACAACAAAATCATGGCCACCACTAGAGAGAAATTCCGAAAACTTACGCTCGAGCTTAGCAAAGTTGTTTAGACTTAAACTAAGCTCCCAAGACATTGGTTTCAAAGCCGAAAACCCAATTTCACTCACCGATTCCACTTCGCCACTTGCCGAAGCACGAAATCAAGCTTCCGAATCAACAACTCTTGGATCCAAAGATGCCTCCCCTGATTAAACACATTAAAGCAGAGGTTTAATGCATCATCAAGCATCAAAAGCTTCAATGAAAGCACTCAAACTCGCTGCTCTCATTCCCACTCCAATTTCGGCCACCAAACACAACCGAAATTGCACCAAAACCACTTCTCAACAAAGCCCAGCCATAAACCAGCAAAACCTAACATCCATCATCACCATAAAACATCTAAAAACATCCTACAAACATCCTTATACCTTCAGCAACAACAGATCCACAAGATCACCACAAAAACATCCAAGAAACATAAGCTAAACTTAGGAAACACAACCTATCCGGGATTGCATCAATCAAAACTCATTTCCTTATCAATTTAGAGTTCATTTAACATCAAAAACACATCTCAAATCACAGGTTAATCAGATCTAACGAAAATCATGAAAAATCATCAAATCTTGCATTATAAGCCAAGATACAATTCCAAACTCAAAAGCCTTTAATTAAACATCAATCAAGAGTTGATAACTTGGGAATTTCAGTAAAGAACTGGTAGTTTAGAGGAGAAGGACGTTCTTACCTCCAAACTTGTGTTTCTCCACTTTTTGGAATGAAAATCCTTGTAGAATCAAGAAGCAATTGAAGAGGTTTTGAAGATATGTTGATTAGGAATCAAATGAGAGTTAAAAGGAGAGATTTAAGTGAGAAAAACAGAATCAAATCTCTGGAAATGGTGTGTTTGGTTTGAGAGAAAAAGAGAGAAGAAAATTGGAAGTTAGTTGAGAAAATTGTCAAATGAGTTTTTCCCTCCTTTTGATTCACTTTAAAATCAGAATTAAAACTCTAAATATCTTAGAAAAATCTGGAGAAATCACCTTTGGATTAATAGCCCCTTAAAGATTCAAAGTTTCAACTCTTTATAAAATAGTCACAAAACTTTCAAAAATTACATTTTGGTCACTAGTCAAAATGTCATACTTCCAAAACCCATTTTTCAAAATTGATTTCACAGTTCACTTAATTATATTAAAAGATGATTTTAGAACATTTTTCTATATTTTTAATGCAACCCGAACTAGGCTTTCCTAATTTCACCTCTTAAGATTCGAACAGGACTTTGACCAAACCGGTCAACGCCCAAAACTTCTAAGCCCAAAACCGGGGCGTTACATGATCGATCAATAGGATGAGAGTGCACTATAAACTAAAATTCGTACGTGCTCTTTGGTTAAGCCAAAGTGAGATTTTCCGATGATGGGCATTCAATTGGGTAGGACTTGGTGAAATACCCAAGCTTTGTGGCGATGAGAGATTCCGCCATGTGAGTACGGTGATGAGAGATTCCAACGGAAGTTGTTGCTAGACAAGTGAGTACGGTGATGTGAGATTCCACCGGAAGAGTCTAGTGTAGAAATCTGTCTGCATATCCGAGTATTGATGAGATGCTAAATGCCAATATAAATGATTAAATGGTTTTGCTACACATGTACCTTGATGAAATGATTTATGCTATGAGATATGCATATGTGTTTTGTTTAGAAATGCTTTGACAATACAAGCATGTGGATGGCATTGCCATGAGTTTTGCATTTGTTTTAATGCATGAGATAGAATGGAGGTACATGTGTTTTCAATGAGTTTTGCTTTGAAGGTTTATCAAGCATGAGAATGAGATGAGCATGTGGTTTAAAAGCTTTGATGAAAATGTTTTCTAAAAGTGCATTATTGTGTTGGTTTACTTTAGAGCATGCCTCACTAAGCATTTGTGCTTACGCTATCTTTTACCAATAATGCAGATAATTGAGGGGTTTAAGGGCATCAAGGAAGCTAAGTTCATCCAAGGAAGTCCAAGTTCACGTATGGTGAAGTTTTCATACACTATTAGTTTTGATAATTTGGCAATGGGAACCTAAGTTTTGTTTTGGGAGATGAGTTAAACTCCCTGAGGTTGTGGCATGTGTGCCTTGGTAGATTTGAATTGTAAATGGCCTTAATTGCTTGTTTGGAGGTTTGATTTCCCTATTTGGTTTGAATATTAGGATGCATGCCTCTAGACTTATGAATTTTCTTGTTTGATACTATGAAGGTGTTTAGGGGCTCTAAATGTGTACCTTGTATGTATGTTAACTTGTTGATATGCTTGGGAAGTCTTTTGGATGTGTTTGATCGGGTTTATTCATGAAAAACCAGCATTTTCTACTGTTCCTGGGCAAACCGTATCAAAACACCTCCTAGTGTTTCGAAATGGGGGCCTGAAATAGCCTTCGTGTTTCGAAACGCTGAGGGATGTTTCGAAACGATTTGGCCACTGGAGTGCCTCGTTTTGGAACCAGTCTCGGAACCAACTCGCGTATCGAAACGGTCAACGCCGTTCCGATCCTGCGTTTCGATACAGCAGGTGGGTGTTTCGAAACAGGTGACCGTTGGGCACTGATTTGAATGATGCTGAAGTTTGCAAGCTTTACATTTTAGTCCCAAATGTTAAAGTTGCAATTGCTTGAGTTGAGATGTTCAATTAAGATGAAATTTGACAGTGAAGTATGTAACATGACTAATTTAATAATGGTAACATTAAAATCATTAAAGACCTTCAAATTTTCAGAAATTACATTTTGGTCCCTAAATTTTGTATATTGTGCAATTGAGTCCCTTTTTGAAATCCGATTACTGTGCCTTTCTCTATCGTATCTCGTGAGTACTCACTTAGGACTAATGTGTATCTAGACAAGATTAAAAAGGAAAAAAAGGGTCGTGAATCAAGGTTGACTTTCGGGTTGACTTTGGTTTTCCCCGTGTAATCTTCGTAGTTCGGGTCAACTGTCTAGGCCGGGCTAAGGGGGTTACATTTGGTGGTATCAGAGCTTAGTTCTCGTATAATTGGGAATTGTTATGTGGGTGATGTATGTGTATTTGCATGATATGCCTTTTGGGTGAAAAGAATGTTGTATGAATAGTGATGCATGGTTTCAATTGTGATGTTATGCTATGTTGGAATGTGTTAGGGGATCCCATTTCCATATCAAAACTAATGAAGGGAATTGTTTTCGAAAAAGAGCTTGAGTACTTGGATTACTTACCTTATTGAGCCTAATTGTGTTTATTGCATTTGTGTCAGTGCATTGTTTTCTTTGTAAATATGGCCACATAGATAGATGAGGATGAATACAAGAGCTATAGCTCAGAATGAGAATGATGAGAATGCTGAGAATGTTGTGGATTTACCTCCTCCTCCTGGTGGTGGACAACCTGGTGGTGATGGTGGTGCTAGAGTTAGAAATGTTGGTGTTGGTGCTGGGGTCGCTGGACCTGAAGGTGCGCAGGGGCAAGCTGCTCCTGACATGACGGTGTTGATTCAGGCTATTGCTGGAGCCTTTCAGGCAGCAGTAGCTGGAGCTCATGGAGTTGCGCATCAGGATGGTGCCAATGTGAGGTTGCCTTTGGAACGTCTTCGCAGTCTGGGAGGGACTGAGTTCAGAGGTTTATCTTCGAAAGGATCAGAGTCTTGGTTGGAAAGCACCAAGAGGATTTTGGGTCAAATGAACTGCAATAATGTGCAGAAGCTGGGTTGTGTGGTGTCACTGCAGCATGGTGATGCTTATACGCGGTGGACGACCACTATCTCTGGGATGGAAGATGTTGAGGTGACCTGGACGTTCTTCCTGAGTGCATTTAAGCGGAAGTATCTGGGTGTGCGATACCTAGATGAGAAGAAAAGAGAATTTATGTCTCTTGTGCAAGGTAGCATGACGGTAGCTGAGTATGAGATCCAGTTTGTCCGCCTCAGTCAGTATGCACCTGAGCTGATCCCTAATGAGCGGGAGAGGTGCGAACGATTCCGTTATGGGTTGGTAACGGATGTGAAGACCTTTATGCTTGCGGCAGATTATACAGATTTCGATGTCTTGGTCACTAGAGCCAAGGACATTGAGTCGAATCTTGGTTTGACTAGCCGAGCGGGTGGATCCAGCTCTGGAAAGAGAGAGGCTGAACGCGATTATGGTAGAGATCGCAACAAGAGGCATAAGGATAGGAGGCCGCACTTTGATGCTAGGTGTGGAGGTGGTAACCCGGGTAGAGGTCAACAAGGACCTAATGCTGTTCAGAGGACGCTTGAGTGTAACCGTTGTGGTAGACGGCATGGTGGCGAGTGTTGGGGTAACCTTGGTACATGCTGGAATTGCGGAAACCGTGGGCATTTGAAGAAGGATTGTCCTCAGCCTTTGAAGGAAGGACAGGCTCCGGAGAGAGCAGCCGAGCCACAGAGAGGTCGTGGGCGCGGCCGTGGTAATTTTTAGCGCAGAGATAATGGTGGGAGGAATGTAGCTCATGTTGTGGCTGTTCAACCTGAGGGTGGTGGCCAGGCTCGAGTGTATGCTCAGCGTGAGGGAAGGAATGATACGGATGTGATCGCAGGCACCTTTACTTTGCAATCCTTATCATTACTTTCTTTGATTGATTCTGGATCAACGCACTCATACATATTGCGTGAACATGCTCAAATCCTTGGTTTACCTGTTGAGTCTTTGGATGTTGGTATGCGTGTGACTAGTTCCTTTGGTGAGACAGTTGTGACACGGAAGTTGTATAGAAGATGTCCCTTGAAAGTGCAAAACTATGTTTTTCTTGTTGATCTCATGGAATTGCCATTCTATGGTTTTGATGTAATCCTTGGTATGGATTGGCTTGTTGAACATCGAGCTATAGTGGATTTTGAAAGCAAGCCAGTTTCGCTGAAACTTGCGGATGATTACGAAGTGGTGGTGGTTGGTGAGAATGTGAAGTTTCTTGCCAATGTGGTGTCTACCTTAGAAGCGAGTCGAATGTTGAGGAAAGGGTGCGAGGCTTACCTAGCCTTTGTGATGAATCCTAGTTCAAAGGAGTTGCGCGTTCAGGATATCAGAATTGTACGAGAGTTTCCTGGAGTGTTTCCGGAGGAGTTGCCTGGATTGCCGCCTAGTCGAGAGGTGGAGTTTGGGATTGAGCTGTATGAAAATACAACTCCGGTGTCCATTTCTCCCTATCGCATGGCACCTAAGGAGTTGAAGGAATTGAAGACGCAACAGCTTCAGGAGTTGCTTGATCGTGAGTTCATTCGGCCAAGTGTGTCACCTTGGGGTGCACCGGTCTTGTTTGTGAAGAAGAAGGATGGCACTTATGAGAATGTGCATCGATTATCGTCAGCTGAACAAGTTGACCATAAAAAATCGGTATCCTTTACCGAGAATTGATGTTCTTTTTGATCAGTTTCGTGGAGCGGTTGTGTTCTCTAAGATTGACTTAAGGTCAGGGTACTACCAGCTTAAGGTGAAAGATGTGGATGTGCCAAAAACAGCCTTTAGAACGAGGTATGGGCATTATGAGTTCCTTGTAATGCCGTTTGGCTTGACGAATGCTCCTGCAGCTTTCATGGACATGATGAATAGAGTGTTCCATGAATACTTGGATAAGTTTTTTGTGGTGTTCATTGACGATATCCTTGTGTACTATCGTACCGAGGAAGAGCATGAAGGTTATTTGAGGGTTGTCTTGCAGGCGCTACTGGAAAATCAGCTTTATGCTAAGCTGAGTAAGTGTGAGTTTTGGCTAAAGGAAGTTGTGTTCCTTAGTCATGTGGTTTCGGCTGAGGGGATTCGTGTTGATCCTCAGAAGATTGAGGCGGTTATGAATTGGAAGCCTCCTAAGTCTGTTCATGAAGTCCGTAGTTTCCTTGGGTTGGCAGGATATTACCGGAGGTTTGTGGATGGATTTTCGAAGATTGCTGCACCTTTGACGAAGTTGTTGCAAAAGGATGTCAAGTATGAGTGGACGGAAGCAAGACAACAAGCTTTTGAGAAGCTTAAGGCAGCTTTGACGCAAGCTCCTATCTTGGTTCAACCTGAATCAGGAAAAGAGTTTGTGGTGTACAGTGACGCATCTTACCTTGGTTTGGGATGTGTGCTAATGCAGGAGCGTAAGGTGGTGGCTTATGCATCGCGACAGTTGAAGGTGCATGAGCGCAATTATCCTACGCATGATATTGAGTTAGCTGCGGTGGTTTTTGCTTTGAAGATTTGGAGACATTATGTGTATGGTGAGAAGTGTACTGTGTACACGAATCACAAGAGTTTGAAGTACATGATGTCTCAGGAAGAGTTGAATCTTAGGCAACGACGTTGGGTGGAGTTGCTTAAGGATTACGATCTGATGATCGAGTACCATCCGGGAAAAGCTAATGTTGTAGCGGATGCCTTGAGCAGGAAGGTGGCAGTAGAGTTAAGGGTCATGTTTACCAGATTGAGTATTTCGCAAGATGGAGGTCTTGTGGCTGAATTGCAAGTGAAACCATCTTTGGTTCAGTTGATAAAAGATAAGCAGTTGTTGGATGATTCTTTGGTGCCACATGTTCAGAATATTGTTGAGGATAGACCATCGGATTTTTGTTTTAATGATGATGGAGTTCTATGTTTTGGAAGTCGAATAGTAGTGCTGAATGATGCGGAGTTGAGGCGTACTATTCTGACTGAAGTTCACAGTAGTCCTTTTGCTATGCACCATGGTAGTACAAAGATGTATCGTGATCTGAGGGATGTGTACTACTGGGTGGGTTTGAAGAAAGATGTTGCGGAGTATGTGAGTATGTGCATGGTTTGTCAGCGGGTTAAGGCTGAGCATCAGTTTCCTTCAGGGTTGTTGCAACCGTTGAGGATTCCTGAATGGAAGTGGGAAAGAGTTACCATGGACTTCGTGTCTGGTTTGCCTTTGTCGCCATCGAAGAAGAATTCGGTGTGGGTGATTGTGGATCGCCTTACGAAGTGTGCGCATTTCTTACCTGTGCATACTACGTATACTTTGGACAAGCTTGCAGAGCTGTACATTGCTGAGATTGTGCGTCTGCATGGTGTGCCAAAGTCTATAGTGTCGAATAGATATCTGAGGTTCACATCGCGTTTTTGGGAATGTTTTCATCAAGCTTTGGGTACGCGGCTGAATTTCAGTACTTCTTATCATCCGCAATCGGATGGTCAGTCTGAGCGTGTTATTCAAGTGTTTGAGGATATGTTGAGGTGTTGCGTAATTGGGTTTCAAGGCTCTTGGAAGAAGCATTTGCCTTTGGTGGAGTTTGCTTATAACAATAGCTACCAGGCAAGTATTCAAATGGCACCTTATGAAACCTTGTATGGGAGGAAGTGCAGAACTCCTCTTTGCTGGGCTGAGATGGGTCAGAAGTTGGTCTCGATGCCGGCTTTGTTGAAAGGAACCACCAAGAAGGTGAAGCTCATTTGTGAGCGGTTGAAAGCAGCTTCTGATCGACAGAAGTCTTACGCGGATTTGAAGCATAAGGAGATTGAGTTTGTGGTGGGTGACCGTGTGTTTTTGAAGGTTTCACCTTGGAAGAAGGTGATGAGGTTTGGCCGGAAGGGTAAGTTGAGCCCTAGGTATATTGGACCATACGAGGTGATTGAACGTGTGGGTCCTGTTTCTTATAAGCTGAGGTTACCACAAGAGTTGGAAAGGATACATGATGTGTTTCATGTCTCTATGCTTCGGAGGTATAGATCGGATCTTTCGCATGTTATGCATGTGGAGGAAGTGGAGTTGAATCCAGACTTGACTTATGATGAGGAGCCGGTTGAAATTCTGGATTCGGACAGTAAAGTTCTTCGAGGTAAGACCATTGAGTTGGTTAAGGTGTTGTGGAAGCATCGTGGGGTTGAGGAAGCCACGTGGGAAAGAAAGGATGACAGGAAGAAGCAGTTTCCTTACCTTTTTTTTCCAGGTAAATTTCGAGGACAAAATTTCTTAAGAGAGGGAGAGTTGTAACACCCCAATTTTGGGCTTAGAAGTTTAGGGTTTGATCGGACTGGTCTGAGAAATAGTTCAAATATAAAAGGAGGTTTTAGGGAAAGCCTAGTTCGGGACGCTTTAAAAATATAGAAAAATATCTAAAAATCCTCATTTAATATATTTAAGAGAGTGGTGAAATCAATTTTTCAAAATAAGGTTTGGAAATACTACATTTCGGTATAGTGACCAAAATGCGATTTTTGCAAAGTTTAGTAGTGACTGTTTTGTAAAGGATTGAAACTTTGAATCTTTAAGGAGCTAATTACCCAAAATGTTTTTCTCCAGATTTTTCCTTAATTTGGGTGATTTAATTAATGTTTAATTAAATAAAAGAAAGGAGAAAACTACTTTTTGATTTTCATAACTACCTTTCTCTAATTTTCCCTCATTCTCTTTTCTCTCAAAATCCTATCATCCAAACACATTTTCTCCAGCAAAATTCATTTTGATCTTCACTTCAATTGATGAGATTTCCATCACCTATTGGTTTCTAATCAATCTTGCAACAAATCCTTTTGATTTCCACATTGCATTTTCATGGAATTTTGCCCAAATCAAGGAGAAATCACCATTTAGAGGTAAGATTGTTCTTCTCCTCTAAATACTCAGTTCTTTACTGAAATTCCCAAGTTGTCAATCCTTTATTAAAGTTTTATAAATGGATTTTAATGTTAGAAACAAGATTTTGGCTTAAAACTCAAGATTTTGGAAGAGATCTTGAAGATTTTCATTGTAATTGATTGGGCTCTATTTTGAGATAGTTCTCTAATGTATTTTGGATGTTAAATGATGTTAGCAATGAGGTTTTATCAATCCAATCCCGAATAGGTTGTGTTTCCTAAGTTTTTGCTTATGAAAATGGTGGTTTTTGAGGTGTTTTTGGTGTTCGGATATAGCTGGAGGTATAAGGACGAGTTGAGAGTTGTTTTTGATGTTAATTGATGTTTAGAAATGATTAGAAGTGATGGATCTTGGCTGGGTTAAGTTTTGGAAGAGTTTGGAGGTGATTTCAGTTGTGTTTGGTAGCCGAAATGTTGGTTTTAAGTAGAGCAGCGAGTTTAGGAGTGTTGGCTGAAGATTTCATTGCATGATGATGCATTAATCCTCTGCTTTGATGTGTCTAAAACAGGGGAGACATCTTCGGACACTTTTGGAGTTGATCTGGAGGCTTAATCGGCGTTTCGGCAAGCAAGTGAAACGAAATCGGTGAGTGCGTTTGGTTTTGAAGTCCATGAGGACAAAAACACAAGGTTTGGAGATTTAGGAGAGGTTTGAAACACCTTCCTAAGTCCTGAAGTAAGTATGGCTTGTTTTGATCTCTCTAAAGTGGTGTTTGCCCCTAAAATGCTTTTACATGCTCATGGTTTGTGATTGTTAAATTCCTACTGTTTTTATGCATGTTTGAAGCATGAGATTATGCTTGTAGAGATGTCATGAGATGGCATGATGCATTGAATAGATTTGAGCTTTTGGTTTTAAGCAAAGTATGATTATTGTTTTGAAAAGTGATTAGAAAACATTTGAGTTATTTTGCATGGAAAAAAACAGTAGGTGTGATGATATTTTAACACATTATATTGACATAGAGGTTGAGAAACTTACCGGATATAATTGATCGATCAATACGATGAGAGTGTACTATAAACTAAAATTCGTACGTGCTCTTTTGTTAAGCCAAAGGGAGATTTTCTGATGATGGGCATTCCATTGGGTAGGACTTGGTGAAATACCCAAGCTTTGTGGCGATGAGAGATTCCGCCATGTGAGTACGGTGATGAGAGATTCCACCGGAAGTTGTTACTAGACAAGTGAGTACGGTGATGTGAGATTACACCGGAAGAGTCTAGTGTAGAAATGTGTCCGCATATCCGAGTATTGATGAGATGCTAAATGCCAATATAAATGATTAAATGGTTTTGCTACACATGTACCTTGATGAAATGATTTATGCTATGAGATATGCATATGTGTTTTGTTTAGAAATGCTTTGACAATACAAGCATGTGGATGGCCTTGCCATGAGTTTTGCATTGGTTTTAATGCATGAGATAGAATGGAGGTACATGTGTTTTCAATGAGTTTTGCTTTGAAGGTTTATCAAGAATGAGAATAAGATGAGCATGTGGTTTAAAAGCTTTGATGAAAATGTTTTCTAAAAGTGCATCATTGTGTTGGTTTACTTTAGAGCATGCCTCACTAAGCATTTGTGCTTACGCTCTCTTTTACCAATAATGCAGATAATTGAGGTGTTTAAGGGCATCAAGGAAGCTAAGTTCATCCAAGGAAGTCCAAGCTCACGTATGGTGAAGTTTTCATACACTATTAGTTTTGATAATTTGGCAATGGGAACCTAAGTTTTGTTTTGGGAGATGAGTTAAACTCCCTGAGGTTGTGGCATGTGTGCCTTGGTAGATTTGAATTGTAAATGGCCTTAATTGCTTGTTTGGAGGTTTGATTTCCCTATTTTGTTTGGATATTAGGATGCATGCCTCTAGACTTATGAATTTTCTTGTTTGATGCTATGAAGGTGTTTAGGGGCTCTAAATGTGTACCTTGTATGTATGTTGACTTGTTGATATGCTTGGGAAGTCTTTTGGATGTTTTTGATCGGGTTTATGCATGAAAAACTAGTATTTACTGTTGTTTCTGGGCAAACCGTATCGAAACACCTCCTAGTGTTTCGAAACGGGGGCCTGAAATGGCCTTCGTGTTTTGAAACGCTGAGAGGTGTTTCGAAACGATTTGGCCACTGGAGTGCCTCGTTTCAGAACCAGTCTCGGAACCAACCCGCATATCGGAACGGTCAACGCTGTTCCGATCCTACGTTTCGATACAACAGGTGGGTGTTTCGAAACAGGTGACCGTTGGGCACTGATTTAAATGATGCTGAAGTTTGCAAGCTTTACATTTTAGTCCCAAATGTTAAAGTTGTAATTGCTTGAGTTTGAGATGTTCATTAAGCTGAAATTTGACAGTGAAGTATGTAACATGACTAATTTCATAATGGTAACATTAAAATCAGTAAAGACCTTCAAATTTTTAGAAATTACAATTTGGTCCCTAAATTTGTATATTGTGCAATTGAGTCCCTTTTTGAAATCCGATCGTTGTGCCTTTCTCTATCGTATCTCATGAGTACACACTTAGGACTAATGTGTATCTAGACAAGATTAAAAAGTAAAAAAAAGGGTCGTGAATCAAGGTTGACTTTCGGGTTGACTTTGGTTATCCCCCTGTAATCTTCGTAGTTCGGGTCAACCGTGTAGGTCGGGCTAAGGGGTAACATGAGATGATTGAAGCATGCATGAAAGTAGAAATGGAGATAAAATCTTAGGTGTATTGTGAGTATCACCAAGAATGTGACCATGAAATTCAACATTGCTTAGATTTGAGGGACTTTATTTAGAGTATGATGGATAACAAAGAGATTGAATTCTTTGAGAAAGCAAGAATGAGGAATGAAGTTGAGGTGTGCACCTCTAAGTGTTCCAGAGTTAAATGTGGGGTCCACAAGCCCTTGGTTCTTTCTGTTAAACCAATGTGACTGTACCAGGAAAAGAGAAGCCACAAGAAGAAACAAAGTCAAATGATGGAAAGAATGATGGGTTAGATGAAAATAAGGATAAACAACCTGATATAGGCGGAGTAAATGAAGTAGGACACTTTACCCGAAGTGGTAGATGTTATTCTTCTCCAGAAGCACTTAAAGAGACGGAAAAGGTTAAAGGGAAGGTTGTGATAACACTAGAGAAGATTTTTGGAGAAGATCCTTCTCCAAAGATAAATGAGCCAGTAACAGAAGAACAAGCACAAGAATTTTTAAGGTTTCTGAAACACAGTGAATACAACATAGTTGAGCAGTTAAAGAGACAACATGCAAGGATTTCTGTCTTGGAGTGACTGTTGAGCTCCGAAAGGAACCACAATACTTTGATGAGGGTTCTAAACCAGACATTTGTACCAAATGATATATCCGTGGACACGTTAGATAGAATTGTGAAACATATTACTACTGACAACTACATTACATTCACTGATGATTAAATTTCTCGAAGGTTGGATGAGGTCAGTGAAGGCTTTGAACATTACCACACATTGTAAAGGGTATGTGTTACCAAGAGTCCTAATTGATAATGATTCGGCATTGAATGTCATGCCAATGGCAACTCTACAAAGGTTGGCCATTGATGATTCTCACATGAAGACATACCAAAATACTGTAAGGGCCTTTGATGGAACAACACAAGATGTGTTAGGGAGGATTGAAGTACTATTATTGATCGGGCCGATAATCTATAACATAGAATTTGTTGTAATGGACATCAAGCCTACATATAATTGTTTGTTGGGAAGATCTTGGATTCACTTAACTGGAGCAGTCACGTCGTCCTTACACCCGAAGCTCAAATTTGTTATAGACAGGAAGTTGGTCAGTGTCGATGCACATGAAGACATTATTGCCTCAGTAACCACTGACGTCTCATACATTCAAGTAGATGAAAAGGCCTTGGAGTTCTCTTTTCGGGCTTTAGAATTTGTGAACGCAACCTTTTTCGCCGGAGGCAAACAATTTCCGCGACCAAGATTATCAAATTGTACCAAGATGACTGTGCGAGAGACACTAGGAATGGGCAAATACTGAAAAAGGACTTGGGAAACACTTGCAAGGATGTTTACATCCGAGGCCCATCATCATGAAGAAGGGCCATTTCGGGCTAGGGTTCACTCCTAATATGCAAGACAGGCTGAGAGAACTGAGGAAAACTCGTATACTGGGAACTGAAACTTCTTCTAGGCTGGTAACCTCCTTTGATATGTCAAAGATTTTTTCAAGTCACGTGGTTCACGAATGTTGAGAAGCAATTGGAAGAAATCAATCAAGAAACAGCAAGGTTACAAGAAGAGGAAATTTTCGACAATAATTTGGATGGGTTTTTCATTAGAGAAATTTTTGAAGAAACGCGACCTGGTGAATTTCTGGAAACACCTTATACTTTTGCCTGTGAGTATAAGGGATTATCTGTAACCAATAATAAAATAGAGTAAATGTCAGGAAACACCTTATACTTTTGCCTATGAGTATAAGGGATTATCTGTAAAGGGCCATTATAACTATACATTTTAATAAAGATGCTTTTCATGCTGATTCACAAATGGAAAACATGTTCTTAATTTTTCGCATCCTTTCCAAAATATTATTATTTCCTTTGCAGGTCTTCAACTATCGACTGCATGAGTGATCCTAAACCTAATCCTGAAGTAGGTTCTGAACAACCAGTGTGTTCAGTGGAAGTCAATGAAGTCGGGGATGAAACAGAATGTAAAATCCCTGAAGAATTACTAAGGTTGGTGGAAAAAGAAGATAAGCAGATTTTACCTCATAAGGAAGAGTTGGAAGTTCTCAACTTGGGGACAAATGAAATTAGAAGAGAGGTAAAAATAGGAACAACATTCCTATTAAAATAGAAGCAAAAGCTGATTGATCTGGTACGAGAATTCAAAGATGCCTCCGCTTGGTCTTATCAAGACATGCCAGGATTGAATACTGACATAGTGGTACACAAGTTACCCATAAGGCCAAAATGTAAACCGGTTCAGCAGAAGCTAAGAAGATTGAGACCGGAAATGGTATTGAAAATAAAAGAAAAGTTACAGAAGCAGATCAATGCTGGTTTTCTCGCAGTATTGCAAAATCCATAGTGGGTGGCCAATATAGTCCCTGTGTTGAAGAAAGATGGAGAGCTGCGAATGTGTGTGGACTACAGTGACTTGAATAAAGCTAGTCAGAAAGATAATTTCCCCTGCCACATATAGATATTCTAGTTGACAACACGTCGTGACATTCATGGTTTTCCTTCAAGGATGGTTTCTCAGGGTACAATAATATAAAGATGAATCTGAAGGACATGGTCAAAACAACATTCATAACTCTATGGGGCACATATTGTTACAAAGTGATTCCTTTCGGATTGAAGAATGACCGGGCAACATATTAACGGACAATGGTTACCTTGTTCCATGACATGATGCACAAAGAAGTTGAGGTGTACTTGGAAGATATGATTGCTAAGTCCCATACTAAGGAAGGGCATATTCAAAACCTGAGGAAGTTGTTCTTGAGATTGAGGAAGTATCAGTTAAAACGCAATCTCAACAAGTGCACTTTTGGAGTAACTTCTGAAAAACTCCTGGGGCTCGTGGTCTGTAGAAAAGGAATCGAGATAGATCCATATAAGGTGCAGGCCATTCAGAATTTTCCACCACCCAGCTCACAGAAAGAAGTTCGTGGATTCCTTTATAGGTTCAATTACGTCTCTCGGTTCTATTCACAATTAACCGGTAAATGTCATCCAATCTTTAAGCTGCTAAAAAAGAATAACCCTGGAGAGTGGAATGTAGAATGCCAAGAAACATTTGATAAAATCTAGAAATATTTGACAAATGCTCCAATATTAGTCGCGCCAGTCCCCGAAAGATCGTTGATCCTCTACTTGACGATTTATGAGAATTCAATGGGATGTGCGCTAGGGAAACATGATGATACAGGAAAGAAAGAAAGAGTCATTTATTATCTAAGCAAAAAGTTTACTGAATGTGAAGTACGATACCCGCCAATCCAAAAGTTATGTTGTGCTTTGGTCTGGGTAACCCGTAGGCTCAGACATTATATGTTGTACCACACTACATGGCTAATTTCCCGCCTTGATCCGTTGAAATTTATGATGGAAATACCGACATTGACAGAAAGGTTAGCACAAGTGCAAATGTTACTGTCGGAATTTGATATTGTATATGTGAGCCAAAAAAGGAAGTGCCATAGCATATTTCTTAGCCAGTCGTGTAGCGGAAGATTATGAGCCCCTGAAATTTGATTTTTTAGATGAGGATGTGACGAATGTCTCCACAATGAAAACTGAGATCCCAAATAATGAAACCTAGAAATTATATTTTGATAGAGCGGCTAATGCCCTTGGACGAGGAATTGGAGCAGTATTGATTTCTACAAATAATGTACATTTCTCATTCACAAGCATGTTATAATTTCTTTGTACCAATAACATGGCAAAATATGAAGCATGTGTCATGGGCCTGCGAGCTGCTATTGAAAGGAAGATAGAAGTTTTAAAAATATATGGGGATTCAACGTTGGTGATCTACCAACTTTGTAGAGAATGGGAAACAAAGGATGTAAAGTTGATTGAGTACCGTAAACTGATCCTGGAGTTAATGAAAGAGTTTGAAGAAATTACCTTTACATATATCCCCATGGAAGACAACCAAATGGCGGATGCCTTAGCTACACTGGCTTCGGTATTCCTAGCAAATAAGCCAGAAGACATGATGTCGATTTGCATGCAAAGTTATGAAACCTATGCTCACTATTGCAGCATAGAAGAGGAGGTCGATAAGAATCCCTGGTATTATGACATCCTCCAATATCTAAAATTTCATACTTATCCCATGGGGGCAAATAACAATGACAAAAGAACTATTAGAAGGATGGGTTCATGATATATAGTTGATGGAGAGATTTTTTATAAAATGGGAAAAGATCATATCCTGTTAAGATGTGTCAACGGAAATGAAGCAAAGAATATCAAGGCTGAAGTGCATGATGGAATATGTGGAACACATGCCAATGGATTCTCTATTGCCAGAAAAATCATGAGATACAACTATTATTGGACAACCATAGAAGGAGATTATATTGAATATGCCAAGAAGTGTCATAAGTGTTAGATATATGCTGACAAGATTAATTCTCTATTAGTACCTCTTCATACAATGAATTCGCCACGACCTTTCGATGTCTGGGGCATGGATGTTATCGAATAGATCCACCCTAAAGCTTCTAATGGACACCGTTTTATTCTTGTGGCCATAGACTATTTTACCAAGTGGGTAGAAGCAACTTCTTATGCCAACATCACAAGAACGACAGTCTGCAAGTTACTGAAGAAAGAGATAATTTGTCAATATGGTCTACCAGAAAGAATCGTCATGGATAATGCCACCAATTTCAACAATAAAGTGTAGCAAAAGCATGTGAGCAATTCAAAATCATTCATCACAATTCTGTGACTTACCGCCCTAAGATGAATTGGGCAGTGGAGGCAGACAACAAGAACATCAAGAAGATCATATCAAAGACAACAAAAACTTACAAAGATTGGCATGAGAAACTACCTTTTACATTGTTTGCATATCGAACTTCAATACGAACCTCAACTAGTGCAACACCTTACTCTTTGGTCTATGGGACAGAAGTGGTACTCCTCATTGAGGTCGAAATTCCATCTCTTCGTGTTTTGTCCGAAGTGAAGTTAGATGATGTGGAATAGCTACGAGTTCGGTTTGACCAGTAAAATCTCATTGAGGAAAAGAGGTTGAGATCAATCTGTCACAACCAAATGTACCAGAAAATGATGATGCGAGCATATGATAAAAAGGTGCGCCCGAGAGAATTTCGAGAGGGGGTCTCGTGTTGAAAAAGGTCTTGCAAATATATCGAGATGACCGTGGAAAATGGATGCCTATCTGGGAAGGACCTTATGTTGTCAAAAAAACCTTCTCTGGACGAGCATTGATCTTGGTTGAAATGGACGATAAGGAGTTACGCAAGCCAGTGAACTCTGATTCAGTCAATAAGTATTAAGCTTGACGAATTCAAAAAGAGAATGAAAAGGGAAAAAAGAGAGAAAAAACGGAGTGAAAACATGAAAGGGCGCTTTCGCAAAATGAAAACATCTATGGTGAAAACCTAGAAAGGGTGATTTAGATATCTCCAAAAAATAAAAAAATAAGAGAAAATAAAAAAATAATAAAAGGGGGGTTCAAGATGAAAATCCGTAAAGGGAGTCTTGAAACCAAAGGAAGATTTGAGTTGAAAACCTATTAAGGCAGCTCAGATAAATGAAGTTAGGCATATGATAATCAGGACCTCTCGGGCACCTGGTATTTTGGAAGGTATTTCACATCTGTAAGCATCCTAGCAACGTTTGAAGACCGTTGGACATGAGTCCAAGTTCAGCCCTATATTTGGTCGATGGGGTGGTTGTATCTTTCATGCCTTGGATGCCCGAAGATCTGACTTTGTTTCTTGATTTTTTTGTTTACCATGACTATTTCGAACTCTGTTGTATTTCGATTTATAAGCTTTAATAAAATTCACGAATTCACTTCCGAGCTTTCTTTTTTATTTCAAAACATCATAAATGATTGATATAATGTATAAAAGCAGATAATTTCCAGGTATTACTATATTTTTAAAGTGCAGGTGAACCTTATCACTTTGGGGTATTGAAGAAGAGTGTACATGACAAGATGGTGTAAACTTGAAGACAAACCACAAATATGTCAACAGAGTCAGCTACTCGAAGAATAATGATTTTTATCTCTGCGTTCATGTTGAGATGATCAGAACAATAAGGTTAACACATTAACATGTTCTTTTGAATCAGCATCTCAGTTAGGACAGTTTATGAAGATTGGAAATGAGGAAGGATGTCTGTGTTCCCCATGATTTACTGTTCAGAACCATCATTTTGTAAAGACTCTTGGATTTGGCAAAACTTTAACATTGAAGGATTGGGTATTTGCAATGTCGCCAAAACAAGGTGATATATGATTGGCCAAGACAAGATTCCGTCAGCTACAATACCTCTCATTTATTCTTTATCAAAAAAAGAGAAGAAAAGAAAAAAAAAGAAGAGAAGAAAAGAAAAAAAGGAAAAAAGAAAAAAAAAGAAGAAGAAGAAGAAGAAAAAGAGAAAGTGAAAGTGAAAATCGAGGTGAAAACCTGAAAAGGCGCCTTTGAAAAAAAAGAAAAGAAAAAGAAGCCAAATTGAAAACTCGAAAGGGCGCTTTGAGAAAATCAACCTAGAGTGAAAACCTGAAAGGGCGCTTTAGAGCAAAGGGCCAGAAGAACAGAAAAGGGGTTGTGACAGCCGATTCTGAATGTGAGATGGGAATTAGAAAAGAAGTATCAAAAAAGGTCCTAAAAGGGAAGAAGACGATTGATGAATCTCAGCATGTCATGGTTCATGCATCATGTAGGAAATTAGGGTCATGCTAACCCTCATATTTTATTTGTTTTGACAGAAAGTAGATGGAAAAATGGAACTCCTAATGAGAAGAGTTCACCAGCAAAGAAGAACTCCTAATGAGAAGAGTTCGCCCAACAAAGAAAGATTCATAATAAGAAGAGTCCACCCCAGCAAAGAAGAACTCCTAATGAGAAGAGTTCGCTCAGCAAAGATAGAACTCCTAATGAGAATAGTTCGCCAGCAAAGAAAGATTCCTAATGAGAAGAATACACTTTGACGAAGATAGAATTCCCAATGAGAAGAATTCATCCAACAAAGAAGAAGAGTTCGATCAGCGAAGGAAGAATTCCTAATGAGAAGATTTTGTCCTCGGCTAAAGAATGATATAAAGGAAGATTGAAGAATTTTATAATGAGAAGAACAACTTCAAGATTCCAAGGGTGGATGTTTCGGACGAAATTCATGTCTTTTCAGTCTTTACCCTATTTCTGTTCCACAATAATGAGCAAAAAAGGGTAGTTGTAATACCTGTATTTCGTCCGGGTACCTATATATATATATTATATTTTGATATAAATAAAACCAAAATATAAATACATATTAAATAAACAAACAAATAAATAAAGCAAGTCTCAAAGTCCAAAATACAGTAAAAGAATTATATATAAAAGTCCATTTCATGATACAAAGTCCAAATATAAAGGCCAAAATATATATTCTCGTTGACCCATTTACAATACCCATCTGCCAGCCCAAACAAACACACAAAACCCATATGTGCTTTTATTTCTTGCCCAAAACCGAGACTCAATGGGCAAACGTCGTGCACCCTTTTACCCATTCTATGTTCACGCGGATCACTCCCTAGCTGGAGCCAGCTAGATTCGCCAACGTTGGCGATGATGTCACATGTGCCCCAAATATAAAAGAGGAGAGAGAGTTAGTGGGAAAAAATTTAATGCGCAATAATTATGCAATTAGTGGAAAGAGAGAGAAAGAGGACCCGAAGAGCCATACCTACAACTGGAAGGTCGTTAGAGGAGAGGAAACGACGCCGGAATAGTCTGCTAGAGAATCATTCGAGCTCGTCTTCCATTTCAGAAGGTATATCCCCTGCCAAAAATGTTAAAATAAGTCAGTTTTCACATTTTTTAAAGACAACAGAAATGAAAATCCTAGATCTAGTGACCTAAACTCGAAAAATCAGTGAACAGAGCCTAAATCTAATAATACAATTGTAAACATAAAACTGATTCTAGATCTAAAAAAAGAAAAAAAAAAGAGAGAGATGATTATCTTGTTGTTAAGGTCAACGTCGAATGTAGCCAGAGTGATGCGGAGTGCTTTTAAGCATCGGTGGAGTCGAAGAGGGTAGATTTAGGTCATTTAGGTGGGGAAGCGAGGGGTTTCTAACGAAATAGTCTAGTTAGGGTTGTAGATCGGAAAAAAATGCATTTTTAGGGATTTTTGGGTTCGAAAACACGATGACCAAAAATCGCCTTGCAGAGGTGACTGGTCACCGGCATAGGACCATGGGTGATCAGAGTTTCAGGTTAGGTCGGAAAGGGTGATCAGAGTAAGATTTTGGTCGGAAAAATAGACCGAAGACGACAACCCATGGAAGCCGGTGTCGCCTCCGGCGGCTGGAAAGTTTGGGTTGACAGAATTTGGAAAACAACTTAGTTAAGATGAGTGAGGGAGAGAAGAAAATTAGCGAGTGGGCTCGGGCATGGGTTTATAAAGCCTGGACCATGCGACGTCGTTGAGAGGTCCAATGAGAAAAGATCCACTCATTGTTTCGCGGATCTGAATATGTGGCCGCATGACCTGAGTTTAAGGTCGACCGAGTTGATTGGGACAGTTCTAGCGGGTTGTCGGTTCATTAATAAAGAATGATATGGGCTTGTTATTTTTTAATAAGATTTGGGCTCTTTTTTTATTCCAATTGGGCTATCGGGTTAAAAATAATAATAGGGGGATTTTGGGATTGTTGTTTTATTTGGGTTTGGGATTAATTTTTTCAATAAATTAAAATTAAACATTTAGTTTAATTTCTTTTACATTTAGTTACCATTTTTGTAATTGGGCCACTCATTTTTGAATTTAATTCGATTTAGTCTTGCAAGTTTAGTTTAGTTTCTTTAATTTAATTGTTTTATTTATTATTACTTATTGAATGCATGATTTTAAATAACCATGTAGCATGTATGATTAAAGAAATTAATTCATTTAGAAAAGATAGGATTAGAACCTTTTTTAAGAATAGATTCCCTAATTAAAATAAATAATTTAATAGGATGTGACATTGTAGGAAATAAATGGATATTGATTAAAGGTTTGAATGTCCTAAATTGATTAATATCACATTGTAACGTGATGTTAATCAATGGATATTCAAATAAGAAATTCAATGTTCCATTTGAACTTAGAAAATGGTATTCACATAACAAATTTAAATAAAACTAAGAATATGATTGAACAATTAGTATCACTAATCTTAGGAATATTTTTAATTTTGGGCCTAATAAAGATAGTGTCCAAACTATTTGGGTGTTACCACTAAAGCCCAAAAACTAATAATATTCATAGAATTTTAATTAATTAAATCAATGAAGCCTAAATTAAGGTTTACTTAAAATGAACAACAAAATAATTGAACATGCATTAAACCTTTTGTGTTGAGATACATTTTGAATATAAATTGAAGTGTCCTAATGTATTTGGGCGTTTCAAGACTTATATTCATCCAAAATGTATTTTCTTACAAAAGAATATTCCCATTCGAAATGGAATCCATTTAACAATTAAAAGATTTAATAAAATTGAGATTAAAGTTCGAAAATGCCAAAATGCCATGTGGAATTAATAAGGTACTGATAACGGGCGTTGTTGGGGTGCTAACCCTTCCCTACACGTAACCAACTCCCAAACCTGGATTTTATTAAAAGAATCTCTGGTATGCTTTTTATGGTGCCTGGTCTACCAAAGTGACCGGTGGCGACTCAAAAATTATTTTTAAGAAAATAAAGAAAATTTGATTAAAAATGGAAAACCCCCTAATTTCAAGATCAAATTAAAATAAAAAACCCCGATTTCCAAAACCCTGATAATCAGGTTGTTTTTCCACAAATAAGTCTCAAAAACAGTCACGATATGGAACAAATCGGGGAATTCCATTACACTAATTTATCCCCAATAATCACAACCCTTCATCACATGCACGAGAGAGACGATGAACAAGCATGATTTTTGCACCAAGATCAAGTCGTTGAATCTCATCGCATCGAACGGTAACCATCATGCCTTTTTCATTTTCCCTCTCCCTTTTCTGTTTATTATACAACTTGTTTCTTCAGTTATTTCTCTCATATTTTCCTATTTTCCCTGCATATTCAAAGCTTTAAAGTTCACATTTTTTCTCTGCAAGTTCTTTACTTTTCATCTTATTTCTTATAATCATTCATGGAAATGACAAGAACAGCCCGAAAAAATAGCAAAAGAGACTCCCGTTCAGGACATTCAGAGCTCCGATTCAAAACCCAAATCTAAAAACCCATCGCTCTAGAAGAAATTTCTGTGTACAAGGTTTTCCAAACTGGGATAGCTAGTGATCGCTTCACTAAACACATCCAAACGCGAAGCATTCATCTGGAGCAAGGAATCAAACTCTCCGCTGAAGAAGAACCTGGAAAGTCCATTCACAGCACAACCGCTCTTCACAAATGGGACAAATTATGCGTTCATTCTGGCAGCTACAAGGCTACCATGGTAAGAGAATTTTATGTCAATTTGTATGAGCCCTCTCTGAAACTTTGTTTTGTTAGAGAACACTTTAATACTTGGAGTGCCTCTTTTATTAACAAGTTTTTTAATACTTATGTAAGTGTGGATGAGCATGCTTTGATTTTTGCTGATATAACTGATGAGAAACTTGCTCTTTTAGTTAAAGAGTTATGTATAACAGGTGCAGTATGGTCGCGGACCAATGCTGGGAACTTTACCATGCTTAGGAAGTACTTGACCTTTCCTGCTAAAGTTTGGTTTCAATTCATCCATTCCAGATTGCTACCTTCGACCCACAGCACAAATTTGTCCCTCGATAGAATGTTCTTGACACATTCTATCATCAAATGAAGGAAAATCGATGTGGGGGCATTAATCCACAAGGAGATAAGGGGCTTTTTCGAGAAGAAGATTGGAATATTGACTTTTCCTTCTCTAATAATCCAGTTTTGTGAATCAAAGGGGATAAAACCCCATAAAAATGAGGAGAGAATTGCCAACAAGGGCCCCATCAACAAGGTTGCTGTTGACAGGATGGTTCGTGCTTCTGAAGTCTGAACACCACGCCAGGGTATTGCATCTAAGGAGAAGGAGGGTAAAACTAAGATGGACACTGCATCAGAAAATGTCCCAACGAGTGATGAGCTATGGAGAAAAGTTTTGAAAATAAAAGACACACTCGATGTAGTGATGAGCAAAATGGGAGTTATTGCGGCCATTGTGCAACCATGGATCTGGCACAAAATTTATTCTATGTCTATGTGAAGACGTGGCACAAGTCTGAACTTATTACCATGAACCGATTCAATCCAGTTGATCCACCATAATTCCCTGTTTTCCATCCAATCACATGAGACTATGATTTTTCATCTGATGTTGTCACTAAAGATGTCCCAGCAAAGTTAGTGAATTCCCCTAAAAATGCCAACAAAGCTGGTGACCCACCACAAGAAGATGCATCGAGTAAATTCAACAGAGATTGGTTGTTTGATTTAAGCCTTCCTACAGATGTTGATGCCATACCCACTACAGATAAGGAAGATGAAGTCCTTGTTTAGGACGTTGATGAAAACGAAGATGAAAGTATTGATGCTGAGAAGTGTAACGCCCCGAGTTTAAGGCCAGGAGATATCAGATTAGTTAAACCAAGTCGGGTTAAATTTAAATTGGAGAAAAACTATTTTTAACACACCTAAAGTGTTTTAAAAGGGTAAAGGGCAAAACGAGAATTTTTAATAAAAGAAATAAGGAAAAGATGGATTTTTTAAAGTCATCTCCTTCTCCAAATTTGCTTTTCATGTTAAAACCTCTTTAAACCCCCCATTTCACTATTCCATTGGTTTCAACACTTCAATCCAAGTGATTTCTTCAAGGTAAATGATTCCTTAACTTGGTTTTACCTTCCTTGAGTCCTAAATGTTAAGATTTTTGCAAAACTCGTGGTTTAAACATGTTTTGATTTCTAAAGTTTGGTTGGAAATGGAAGGGAGTTTATGGGTTTTTCGTTTGGGTTGACTATGGCTGAGTTTGTGAGTGTTTTTAACTTTGTTTTATTTCTAAAATAAAATGAAAATGGTGGGTTGTTATAAGAAACCCGAAATGAGTATTGTGGGTGATTTTAGGAGTTGAAAATCTTGAGTTTTTGGATGAGTTTTGGGTCTAAATGACAACTGAAGGTTTGATAGCTTTGGTAGTTTGGATTGGGCTTGAAAGGCCAATCCAAGCTCAAGAGTAAGTTTTAAAAGTTTTATGCAATAAATTCGTGTTTTTTTATTCTTGATGCACGATGAACATGTTATATTGTTATGTGTTTAATTACTTTATTTCACATGTTGAGATGTGGGACTTGTGTTTATAATTACATTGTGAGTACATGCTTTGCATGGAAGTTTGGACATGGTAAGTGGTTCAAGCATCAGTAATGCTTGTGGTTGTGAATGAGTATATTGACAAGTGTTGAGTTATTACCAGATATAAATGATCGATCAATAGGATTAGAGTGCACTCGAGGTGAAAGTCGTGCGTGGCCTTAGTGATGCTAGATTCCACTAAGGAGGAGTACGGTGATGTGAGATTCCATCGGAAGTTATGTTTTTACTAGACGGGTGAGTAAGGTGATGTGAGATTCCACCGGAAGTGTCTAGTGGGTTTCAGAAACTATCCGTGTATCCGAGTAAAAACGATGAATGTCAATATACCCATGATGCTTTAATTCTCATGTTAAGCATGTTGTTGATTCTTCTATTTATGCATAATTATGTGGTTGATTGCTTTACTTGTGTTACGAGAATGAGCATGTGGTAAGCCTATGGCTTGTGGTTGCATTAGGTAAATGCATGTGAAGGTAAACGTATATTGTTATGTGTTCAAGCATGTGGAAATGTTTTAGAAATGGTTTTGGTTTTCAAGCAAACTAATGTTTTAAAACTGCATTGTTGTAGCTACCATTTCGAGCACCACTCACTAAGCTTAAACGCTTACGCTCTCTTTTCCAACAATGCATGCCCTTAGACCTTTAGAGCAGCTCAGGGAACAAGGGAGAATCCAAGGGAGATTGGTTTGCTCATGTATGAGTTTAGACTTCAATAATTAGTATTAAGCAATGAGATATGACCTTTATGTTTGAGGTGTTGATGACATGTCCTTTTTGCTTAGACACATTTGTTTAGTTTCTTTGGGCTTACAATGCCTTTTACCATGATGATTTATGCTATGGTTTAGTTTTTGGCTTGTTCGTGAATGCTAAATATGCATGTTTCCTTCAAAAATCTTATCATGTTGGACGTTGCCTTGTTAAGTGTTTATTTTGTTTTATATGTTTATCCATGGATGCATTGTGTTGTATGTGTGTTGGTATGTTGTTTAGATGCTTGTTAATGCCTCTTGTGTTGAGTTCCTTGTTCTTTTAGCAGCTAAAATTAGTTTTGCAGGGCAGGGCGTATCGATACGCTCTAGGGCGGTATCGATACGGTCCCTTGTTTTGGGCAAGGCGTACTGGTACGCGGGGGCGTATCGATACCCAAAATGCTTTCTGGAAATTTGAGAAATTGACGAGATTTTGGCGTATCGGTACGGGTCCTAAGAGTACCAGTACAGTCTTTGAAAGTTGACCAAGGGAAGTTGATCATTAAGGGCGTATCGATACCAGCCTTGAGGGTATCGATATGGTTTCTCTAGGTTTGACTTGGGGTGCTGACCAAGTATAGACGTACCGATACGATCCTTTAGCGTACCGGTACGGCCTGTTGAAAATATGAAAAGGGTTATCTATATTTCCTGTTTTTCTTGTTTTGTATCCACGTGTGTTTTCTACTACGTGTCCTCTCACATAGGATATAAGCAATGCATCTAGACAAGATAACTTTAAAAGAAATTTTCTAGGTTGCTAATCGGAGTGGATACTTAACGAGTTTCACTTCAGTTTTCCCCGTGTAATCCATTCGATGCGGTCCGGCAGCTAGGCTGGGTCGAGGGGGTTATATTTGTTGGTATCAGAGCCTAGGTTTCGCCTAGGTTCGATGAGTTTCCGCAAGACGAAAGGTAAGTGAGGTAAGTTTTATGGTGTAAGCTTGTTGATTGTGATTGCATGGTGATTGTAAGCATGCTTGTGGCTATCTTTATGTTGGTTGAGAAATAGTTAAAGGCACTCATTGCTAGTATACTATTATTGTAAGTAATTTTAAGTTTAAGGACTTGAGCACCTTGGACCTTGTTCCTTGCTAACCCCAAATCATTTTACTTGTTGTGTTTGTTGTTTAGCTTTGCATCTGTTAGCATGGTGAGACCGAGGGGAAAACCAAGAATAGATAATCCGAGGGTTGAGCGATTGAGAATGTTGATGATGTGCGAGGAGAGAACTTGCATCCTCCTCCACCTTATCCTCTAGGGGTGGAGCGAATGCGGAAGGTGTCGGACCCCAGGCTGGTCAGGGACATGAAGGTATTGATGTGAATATGTTGATTCATGTTATATCAGGGGCTATTCAGACAACTTTAGCGTGTGTTCGGGTTGCAGCACCGCCTCAGGGTGCAGGTTCCGGTTTACCGTTAGAGCGACTCCGTAGCTTGGGGGTTGAGTTTCGTAGGTTGTCACCCGAGGGTTTAGAGGCATGGTTTGAGAGCACAGTTCATATTTTGAGTCAAATGGAGTGCTCTGAAGCACATAAGTTGGGTTGCATTATCTCTTTGCTTCATGGGGATGCCTACACTTGGTTGACTACTATTACTACGGGTATGCCGGAGGCCGAGGTTACTTGGGAGTTCTTTAGGGCTGCTTTCCATAAGAAGTGCCTAGGTCCTCGATACCTAGATGAGATGAAGAGAGAGTTCATGGCTTTAGTTCAGGGTAGCTTGACCGTATCCGAATATGAGGTGCAGTTTGTACGTCAGAGTCAGTATGCTTCTGATTTAGTTCCCACTGAGAAGGAACGTTGTGAGCGTTTCCATTATGGGTTGGTTCAGGATGTGAAGACCTACATGTTGGCTTCCGACTATATAGATTTTGATGTGTTGGTCGCTAGGGCCAAGGGCATCGAACAATCTTTGGGACTTGCGGATCTCAAGGGTGGATCTAGTCTAGGAAAGAGGACTACTGAATAGGACAGAGATCGTGCCAAGAGGCATAAGGATAGGAAACCTCATCATGATCATATACACGGAGGTGGTAATCCGGGGCAAGGCCATCACGGCCAAGGGACTGAGAACCGTACTCCCGAGTGCAACAAGTGTGGTAGACGTCATTACGATGAATGTTGGGGCACTTATGGCTCTTGTTGGAACTGCGGGTCTAGGGCTCAGTTGAAGCGTGATTGTCCACATCCGTCTAGGGATGGACAAGCTCCTACACGAGCTGTCGAGCATCAGAGAGGTCGTGGGCGCGGTCGAGGTAACTTTCAGCCTAAGAATGACGGTCAGAGGAATGTAGCTTATGTTGTAGTAGTTCAGCCCGAGGGAGGTGGGCCAGCTAGGGTGTATACACACCGTGAGGACAGGAATGACACATATGTGATTGTAGGTAATTTCTCGTTACAGTCTTTGACTTTGCTTTCCTTGATTGATTCCGGTTCTACGCATTCGTACATATTGAGTGAGCATGCAAGATTGCTAGACATTCCGGTTGAGATATTAGATGGGGGTATGAATTTCACTGGTTCTTTTGGCGAGACAGTTGTGGTCAGAAAGATGTACAGAAGATGTCATTTGAGGGTTTAGGGTCATGTTTTTCCCGTGGATATGATGGAATTGTCGTTTTATGGTTTCGATGTAATATTAGGCATGGACTGGCTTGTAGAGCATAGGGCTAGGGTATATTTTGAGACAAAGCGGGTGTCGTTGAGACTCTCAGAGGATCATGAGGTAGTAATAGTGGGCGAGAACGTTAAGTTCTTGGCTAATGTAGTTTCAACCTTAGAGGCTCAGAAGTTATTGGATGTGGGCTGTCAAGCGTACCTAGCCTATATTATGAAGTCGAATATGGATGAGACACGACCGCAAGACATTAGGATAGTTTGTGACTTTTCGAGTGTATTCCCAGAAGAATTGCATGGTTTGCCTCTAGATAGAGATGTAGAGTTTGTTATTTAGACTTATTCAGATTCAGCTCCAGTATCGATTGCACCGTACCGAATGGCTCCTAAAGAAATGAAAGAGTTGAAGACACAGCTTCAGGAATTGATAGACTGAGGGTTCATTCACTCGAGTACTTCACCTTAGGTGCACTGGTGTTGTTTATGAAGATGAAAGATGGCAGTTTGAGAATGTGTATCGATTACCGACGGTTGAATAAGTTGACAGTGAAGAACAAATATTCGTTGTTGAGGATTGATGACTTGTTTGATTAGTTTAGAGGTGCTTCAATGTTCTCGAAGATAGATTTGAGATCTGGTTATTATTAGTTGAATGTAAGAGATCAAGATGTACCGAAGATAGCTTTTCGTACTAGTTATGGGCACTACGAATTCTTAGCGATGCTCTTTGGTTTGACTAATACACCAGTAGCTTTTATGGACATGATGAATAGAGTGTTTCATGAGTACTTGGATCAGTTTGTGGTAGTGTTCATTGATGATATTTTAGTGTACTCTCGTATCGAGGAAGATCATGATTGACATTTGTGTTTGGTGTTGCAGAAATTGTTAGACAATTAGTTGTATGCCAAGTTGAGCAAATGTGAATTTTGGATTAGGGAAGTAGTCTTCTGAGGCCATATTGTATCAGCTGAGGGAATCCGAGTGGATCCTAAGAAGGTTGACACAGTTGTGAATTGGAAACCACCGAAGATAGTAACCAAGTTCGTATTTTCTTAGGTTTGGTCGGTTACTATAGACGTTTTGTTGAGAGTTTCTCAAAGGTTGCAGCTCCTTTGACTAAATTACTCCATAAGGATGTTCGGTTTGAGTGTACTGATGCAAGAAAAACAAGCATTTGAGAAATTGAAAGAAGCCTCAACCGAAGCTCCTGTTTTAATTCAGCCCGTGTCAGGGAAAGAGTTTGTAGTCTTCAATGATGTGTCGTATGTTGGCTTAGGTTGTGTGCTTATGCAAGAGGGAAGAGTAGTGGCCTATGCGTCTAGGCAGTTGAAGACTCATGAGCGTAATTACTCTAGGCATGACATAGAATTGGCTGCAGTGGGTTTCGCTTTGAAAGTTTGGAGACATTACTTGTATGGTGAGAAATGCACAGTGTATACGGATCACAAGAGTCTTAAGTATATAATGACACAGAGATAGTTGAATCTTAGACATCATAGGTGGCTAGAGTTACTTAAAGACTACGAGCTCACGATTGAGTACCATCCGGGTAAATCCAATGTAGTGACCGATGCTTTGAGTAGAAAGGTAGCAGTGGAATTGCGAGCTATGGTTGCTAGATTGAGTTTGTCCAAAGATGGTGGTTTAGTAGCCGAGTTGCAAGTAAAACCTTCGTTGCTTCAGTTGATTAGAGAGAAATAGTTGCAAGATAGATCATTAGCATCTCATGTACAAGACATAGCGGAGGGTAAGCTGACAGATTTCTGCTTTAGTAGTGATGGAGTCTTGTGTTTCAAGAGTAGAGTAGTTGTTCCGGAAGATGTAGACTTGAGACGCACCATCCTAACTGAAGCTCATAGTAGTCCGTTTGCTATGCATCCGGGAAGTACGAAAATGCATCACAATTTGAAAAATGAGTATTTCTTGGTTGGTTTGAAGAAAGATGTTGCCGAGTTTGTGATTAAGTGCATGGTCTGTCAGCGAGTTAAAGCCGAGCACTAGTTTCCTTCAGGTTTGTTACAACCGTTAAGAATTCCCGAGTAGAAGTGGGAGAGAATTTCCATGGATTTCGTGTTGGGTTTGCCATTGACACCTTCTAAGAAGAATTCAGTTTGGGTAATTGTTGATCGTCTTACAAAATGTGCGCACTTTTTGGCCGTTCACACTACTTATACTTTAGATAAGTTGGCCGATTTGTATATCAGTGAGATAATGAGATTGCATGGTGTACCGAAATCTATAGTGTCAGACATAGATCCGAAGTTCACGACTAGATTTTGGGAGAGTTTGCATAGTTCTTTGGGTACTCGACTGAATTTCAGCACTTCATATCATTATCAGACTGATGGTCAGTCACAGAGAGTCATACATGTGTTGGAAGACATGTTGAGATGTTGCATTATTAAATTTTAGGGTTCGTGAGAGAAGCATCTACTGTTAGTAGAGTTTGCATATAATAACAGTTATCAAGCGAGCATTCATATGGCACCTTATGAAGCTCTGTATGGTAGAAAATGTAGAACACCTATTTGTTGGCCCGAAGCGGGACAGAAATTGATACCTTTGCCTGATATGCTGAAGGGTACTTCCGAGAAAATACAGTTGATTTGTGACTATTTGAAGGCAACTTCGGATAGACATAAATCTTATGGGGATTTGAAATGAAGAGAAATAGAGTATGCCATGGGCGACAAAGTGTTCTTGAAAGTCTCACCTTGGAAGAAGGTGATGAGATTTGGTAGGAAAGGTAAGTTGAGTCCTAGATTCATTGGTCCGTATGAGATAGTTGAGAGAGTGGGTCTCGTTTCCTATAGATCGAGACTGTCGGCCGAACTAGAGAAGATTCACGATACGTTTCATGTTTCGATGCTTCAGAGGTATAGATCAAATCCGACACATGTTATGCAAGTTGAGAAGATAGAATTGAATCCGGATTTGACCTACGATGAAGAACCATATGAGATTTTGGCATCGGACAACAAAGTGTTGGGAGGAAGGACCATTGAGTTGGTTAAGGTTAAGTGGTGACACCGAGGAGTGGAAGAGGCCACTTGGGAGAGGAAGGATGACATAAGGAAGTAGTTTCCGCATCTCTTTCCGCCAGGAAAATTTCGGGGACGAAATTCCTTAAGTGGGGGAGAGTTGTAACGCCCCGAGTTTAGGGCCGGGAGATATCGAAATATTTAAACCAAGTCGGGTTAAATTTCAATTGGAGAAAAACTATTTTTAACTCACCTAATGTGTTTTAAAAGGGTAAAGGGCAAAACGAGAATTTTTAATAAAAGAAATAAGGAAAAGGGGGATTTTTGAAAGTCATCTCCTTCTCCAAATTTGCTTTTCACGTTAAAACCTCTCTAAACCCCCATTTCACTATTCCATTGGTTTCAACACTTCAATCCAAGTGATTTCTTCAAGGTAAATGATTCCTTAACTTGGTTTTACCTTCCTTGAGTCCTAAATGTTAAGATTTTTGCAACTTCTCCAAAAAAAATTTCACGTTAAAACCTCTCTAAACCCCTATTTCACTATTCCATTGGTTTCAACACTTCAATCAAAGTGATTTCTTCAAGGTAAATGATTCCTTAACTTGGTTTTACCTTCCTTGAGTCCTAAATGTTTTGATTTCTAAAGTTTGGTTAGAAATGGAAGGGAGTTTATGGGTTTTTCGTTTGGGTTGACTATGGTTGAGTTTGTAAGTGTTTTTAACTTTGTTTTATTTCTAAAATAACATGAAAATGGTGGGTAGTTATAGGAAACCCGAAATGAGTATTGTGGGTGATTTTAGGAGTTGAAAATCTTGAGTTTTTGGATGAGTTTTGGGTCTAAATGACAGCTGAAGGTTTGATAGCTTTGGGTTGATATTTTATAATGTTAAAAGGTAGATTTTTTATGGTAAATTCGTTGGGTGTGGCTGCAAGTAGTTTGAGACTGAAATTGTTATATTTCGGGTGAAATTTGGACTTGAATCGATGTGTGTTGTTGCAAGATTGTTGAGTTCCGAGTTTTTGCTATGTTTGTGAGTTTATTAGGGTTCTAATGTTCAGTTTTGGGTTGCTTAAAACAGAGGAATCAGATTTGGGCTTCGTTGACAGAAATTTGGGTAGTACGGAGGCTTGATTCGGCATCTTGGACATCGTTTGTGTGTTGGCTGGCGAGTGGATCGATTTTAAAAGCCTTAACGTGGTTAATGGAATGTTTTGGGAGTTTGGATTGGGCTTGAAAGGCCAATCCAAGCTCAAGAGTAAGTTTTAAAGGTTTTATGAAATAAATCTGTGTTTTATGATTCTTGATGAATGATGAACATGTAACACCCCAATTTTGGGCTTGGAAGTTTAGGTTCTTTTTGGATGTTAATTGATGTGTAGGAATGTTTAGAAGTGATGGATCTTGGCTGGGTAATGTTGTGGAAGAGTTTGGAAGTGATTTCGATTGTGTTTGGTAGCCGAAATGTTAGATTTGGTGAGAGCATCGAGTTTAGGTGTAATGGCTGAAGATTTTAATGCATGATGATGCATTAATCCTCTGCTTTGATGTGTTTAAAACAGGGGAGACATCTTCGGATCCTTGTGGTGTTGATCCAGAGGCTTGAACGGCATTTCAGCAAGCTTGCGAAATGGAATTGGTGAGTGAAGTGGGGATTTCCAGCTTTGTAATGAATGTTTGAAGGTCTGGGAGCTTAGTTTAAGTCTAAGAAACTTAACTAAGCTCAAGAGTAAGTTTTCGGGAAAACTCTTTCTCTTGGATGAACCATGAGATGGTTGGATGCATTGTATTTAATTTGCATGTTTAAATTATGTTTTGAAAGCATGTTTTAGCATGATTAATGCTGGTCTTGAAAGCCATGTGTTGAAAGATGCTCAAGGTAAGAGATCCTTGGTTTGTTATGGATAAATGTGGTTTTGATGCATAGTGATGCATGATGATTTAATGGCTTTGATTAATGCTTTAAAATAGTGGATTGTTGATGATGAATGATGTATATTGGCAAGTGGTGTGTTGGTTTAAAAGTACTTGAATCGGATATAGTTAGCCGGCTATAGGATTGGGTGCACCGTGAATAAAGTCGCCTTGGATGTTGAGGGGTTGTAATTGTATCGTAAACTCCATCCAAGTACACTAACGAGATGGTTAAGATCACAATGGTGGTTAAAAGGCCATGTGTGGATCTTGTGTTGTGTGTCCCGTGTTCTCGTTAGTGATGTTATACAACTACCGATGAGTGATGTGGAGGGGTTGTGATTGTACCGTTAAACTCCATCACGGGTGTTGAGGGGTTGAGATTGTACCGGTAAACTCAATCCAAGTACTCCATCACGCGTATCTGATTGTGTTTTATGTTGTAAATGGTTATGGTTTATCACTTGGAAGCCAATATGACATGATGATGTTAATGAAGCATGGGATGCTTGTTGTGTATGCATTGTTGCATGAGAAATGATGTTTATGAGTTAAAGGCCTTATGAAAGGTGTTTTATAAAATGCATTATTGTGTTGTTTCTTTGGAGCATTCCTCAATAAGCAAATGTGCTTACGCTCTCTTTCTTGAACCAATAATGCAGAGAACTGAAGTGTTTTGAGGGCAGCAAGGAGGCTAAGAATCCAAGGGAAAGCTAAGCTCATGTATGGTGACTTTCTCACACATTATTAGTTTTTGATATTTTGGCAATGGGAACCTAGGTTGTGTTTTGGGAGATGTTTTGGACTCCCTAAGTGTGGCATGATGCCTTTGATGTTTTGGACTTGTAAATTGCCATTTTGGTGTTTGTTTTGATGCTTTGATGATTGTTTGGCTTTGGATAATAGGATGCATGCCTATAGACTTGTGGATCTTCCCAATTGATGCCATGAATGTGTTTTGATGATACAAATATGTACCTTATATGTATGATGACTTGTTGGCATGATTAGGAGGTCATTAGAATGTGTTTGAGTGGATAAATGTGTGTTAAACCAGCAAATTCTGCACTTTCTGGGTAGTCCGTATCGGAATGGGCACTAGCGTTTCGGAACGGGGGCCTGTAATGGCCTTCGTGTATCGAAACGGATAAGGCCGTTCCGAAATGTTTTGGCCACTTCCAGAGCCTGTTTCGATACAGGTCTCGAAACGAACCCGCGTTTCGGAAAGGTCAACCCCTGTTCCAAAACAGATGACCGTTGGGCACTGATTTGAATGGTTTTGTGGTTTGCAAGTTTTACATTTTAGTCCTGGAATTTGTATTTGCAATTGAATGAGTTTGAGATGTCCAATTGAAGTGAAATTTGACAGGGAAGCATGTAATATGACTAATTTGGTGTTGGTAACCTAAAAATCGGTTAAGTCCTCTTAATTTCCAGAATTTACATTTTGGTCCCTAATAGTTGTAATTTGTGCAATTGAGCCCTTATTGTAATCCGATCGCTGTGCTTTTCAAGTATGTGTTTCTCAAGAGTACGCTTAGGATTAATATGCATCTAGAAAAGTTTTAAAAGAAAAAAAAGGTTCGTTAATCAAGGTTGACTTTCAGGTTGACTTTGGTTTTCCCCGTGTAATCTTCATAGTTCGGGTCAACCGTCTAGGCCGGGCTAAGGGGGTTACAGAACATGTTATATTGTTATGTGTTGAATTGCTTTATTTCACATGTTGAGATGTAGGACTTGTGTTTATATTTGCATTGTGAGTACATGCTTTGCGTGGAAGTTTGGACATGGTAAGTGGTTCAAGCATCGGTAATGCTTGTGGTTGTGAATGAGTATATTGACACGTGTTGAGTTATTACTGGATATAATTGATCGATCAATAGGATTAGAGTGCACTCGAGGTGAAAGTCGTGTGTGGCCTTAGTGATGCTAGATTCCACTAAGGAGGAGTACGATGATGTGAGATTCTACTGAAAGTTATGTTTTTACTAGACGAGTGAGTACGGTGATGTGAGATTCCACCGGAAGTGTCTAGTGGGTTTGAGAAACTATCCGCATGTCCGAGTAAAAATGATGAATGTCAATATACCCATTATGCTTTAATTCTCATGTTAAGCATGTTGTTGATTCTTCTATTTATGCTTAAGTATGTGGTTGATTGCTTTACTTGTGTTACGAGAATGGGCATGTGGTAAGCCTATGGTTTGTGCTTGCATTCAGTAAATGTACGTGAAGGTAAACACATGTTGTTATGTGTTCAAGCAAGTGGAAATGATTTGGAAATGGTTTTGATTTTCAAGAAAACTAATGTTTTAAAATTGCATTGTTGTAACTACCGTTTCGACCACCACTCACTAAGCTTAAACGCTTTCGCTCTCTTTTCCAAGAATGCAGGCCCTTAGACCTTCAGAGATGCTCGGGGAACAAGGGAGAATCCAAGGGAGTTTGGTTTGCTCAAGCATTAGTGTAGACTTTAATAATTAGTATTAAGCAATGTGATAGGACCTTTATGTTTGAGGTGTTGATGGCCTGTCCTTTTTGCTTAGACAAGTTTGTTTAGTTGCTTTGGGCTTGTAATGCCTTTTACCATGATGATTTATGATATGTTTTAGTTTTTGGCTTGTTGGAGAATGCTAAATAGGCATGTTTCCTTTAAAAATCTTATCATGTTGGACGCTGCCTTGTTAAGTGTTTATTTTGCTTTATATATTCATCCATGGATTCCTTGTGTTGTATGTGTGTTGGTATGTTGCTTAGATGCTTGTTAATGCCTCTTGTGTTGAATTCCTTGTGCTTTTAGCAGCTAAAATTAGTTTTGCAGGGCATATAGATACGCTCAAGAGTGGTATCGATACGGTCCCTTGTTTTGGGCAAGGCGTACCGGTATGCGGGGGCATATTGATACCCAAAATGCTCTCTGGAAATCTAAGAAATTGACGAGATTTTGGCGTATCGGTACGGGTCCTGAGAGTATCGGTACGGTCTTCGGAAGTTGACCAATGGAAGTTGACCGTTAAGGGTGTATCGATACCAGCCTTGAGGGTATCGATACGGTTTCCCTAGGTTTGACTTGGGGTGTTGACCAAGTACAGGCATATCGATACGGTCCTTTAGCGTACCGATATGGCCTGTTGAAAATATGAAAAGGGTTATCTAATTGTCTGTTTGCTTGTTTCGTATCCACGTGTGTTTTCCGCTGCGAGTCCTCTCACATAGGATATAAGCAATGCATCTTGACAAGATAACTTTAAAAGAAATTTTCTAGGGTTGCTAATCAAAGTGGCCTTAACGGGTTTCGCTTTGGTTTTCCCCGTGTAACCCATTCGATGCAGTCTGGCAGCTAGGCCGGGTCGAGGGGGTTACAAGAAGTCTGTCACAGAGATAGATGCTGAGAAGGATTTGGTTGCGTCCAAAAGTGTGGATGCAAACATAGAAGGACCTAAAATCGAGCCAGCTACGACGAGACTGGCGGAAGCTGCGTCCACAAATAATGAACAAGAGGCCAATCCTCTTGCAATGGTGCTCTACAAGGCATCACCCAGTTCATCTTACCTGAGGATGCAGCCGATGATATTGAAATGAAAGAGGAGCCTGAAAGGGAAGAGGAAATTGAACAAGATAAAGACGAGACTCATCGACCAAAAAAAGAGAAGAAGAGAAAGTGTTCCATGTCCAAGGAAAAGAGCAAGAAGAAGAGAAAAGAAAAAAAAAATAGGAGCAAGAAGAAGAGAAGACACTACACCTCGTCCTCCCATAAGCTGGAAAATTGAGTTAATTTTGTTTTTATTTTTTATAGGCATGCATTTCATATAGTTTACTTTCATTTTGTATTCACGTCGCTGCATTTACATTTTTTTCATTGTAACAACGTATAGTTGTAATCGCATTACATTCATAATAATAATTACATTATGTCATTGCATTCCTTCATTCTATTTTTTTACTTTTGCATTGGGGACAATGTGTCGCAACCCTTTTTTAGGAGGGCTTCAACTTTTTGGAAAGCTTTAAAAAAAAGCACGAAGTCGCGACCAATCTTTTTGAAAGTGTGATTGGATCACTTTAAAATGGGGTTATATTAATAAAACTTTTTTTTAATAAAACAACAGTTTTGGTCTACGAAAACCAGAAAAAAGTTCGGGGGTCGGTTACACGGAGGAAGGGTTAGCACCCCACGACGCCCAAAATTGGTGCCTAATTGATTTTAAAATCGTTTTCAAAATTGGAATTTGCAAGTTCACGAATGTTCGACTTTATGTGTCTATTTTAACGGCCTTATTGTCCGTGAGATGAACTTTTATCACCACCAAAATTTCTGGCGCTAACCTGTCATTCCCGTTTTATAAGACACCACATTAAATTAATTTCACTTTTCAAGCAACATGGAAATTTTCTGTGTTAATCATTTTATTCATTATAGGTTTAATTATTTTATATCCTAAAAAGGTCAAAGTCTTTTATTCCTAATTGAGGGTTTGAATTCGTTTAAGTGTTTTTTTTTTTTTGTGTGAAGAAAATCTTTCTACAAACATATCTCTATCTAAGCTTTTAGAACCTAGTCCTAAGTTTTGACCTAATTTTAAAGAACAAGCAAGAAACTCGAATTATTCTTTTGTGTTTTTATTTTTTATTGTTTTTAAAAACCTTTATTCATTTTCTTTTTATCCTTAAAACTTAGACCCATCTTTTTATCATTTGTTTGCTTTGAGTCTTATTTTATTTTTCCTTTATTTTCAAACTTTCTAAATGTTTTCAAACTTTTATTCTATAAAATTCTAAACCTTTATTAAAACTCCATTTTTTAAAATTTTATCTTTTGTTTTTTTTTCCTTTTAAAACTTAATTTTTCAAACACCTTTATTTATTTCTTTTTTCTAAAAAAAACTTCTTTAAATCACCTAAGAACATTATATTAAAACTTTTATTTTAGAAATCAAAATCTTTTTTCAAAGCCCAAAAACTTCTTAGTTTTATTTTATGCCCTTAATTTATTAAAACTTTATTTCAAAACCCGCTTTATTTTCTAACAAATTAAGACTTATTTATTTTTTATGATTTATCATCTTTTATTAAATTCCTTGATTTTTAGTCTTTTTTTTCTAAAATATTAATTCATTTTTATTCGTAAATCCAAAAGGATCAAAACCATTTTTTTGCAGCAAATATTTCATTTTTAAGATTGAATTTTCAAAAACAACATTAGTTTATTTAAGAATCTAAAGGATTAAAGCAAAATAAAGAACATAAATTATTATCGAATACCAATTTCGATCTTCTAATCCGAATTTCAACCTAAGAACATGAACAAACAAAAATTCAACCAATAAAATAAAATTAAAAACAAAGAAAAGAAAAGAAAAGAAAAGAGAAACTACCGAAAGTGTAGAAACCCAGAACTTTCTCCACCCGAATCGATTCCAATAGCCACCGAAAAAAAGCTTGCTTCCAACCCAAAAATTCGAACCAAAACTACTCCATACTCGAACAATTTCCAGAAATTTCAGATAATTTTTAGAGGTGATTTTTCGGATGAATTTTGGTGTGTGTAACAATGGAGAAAAGAAGCTCAATTTATAGGGTTTTGGGTGCATAGAAATGAAGCTAATTCAGGGACAAAATCACGAATTCCATCCCTAAAAATCATCCATCTGATATCAATAGCATTGGCCCATTGAGAATTGAGCAAAATTTCATCCAAATTGGCTCAAATTTTGGGATTTTCTCCCCCAAGATTAAATTAGGGTTTGAACGTCTTTTTTCTCCATATCAGCGGGTTACCGGCGACATCAAGAGGCGGGGTTGACGACTATGGAATCGGCCGGCCAAAGCGAGTCGACCGACACCCTTCACGGTGACCGTCGTGGCCTAGGGACAGCGGTTGAAGGCTGACAGTTGCTCTATCCACCCTTTCAAATTGGGGATTTGGGACACCAACCCGTGTGCGTGACGTGCATGCGCCAGGCGGGTGGAGGCCCTGGTTGGTACCCATTTCTTCCTTTTTTCTTGATCCAATCTGGTCCCTGGTCCTTAATGCCCTAGATCCAACGACCTTAATTAAACATGAAAAAAACTATATAAATGGGTTAGTTTGGGCCTAAAACAAAAATAGGTTCTCTTATTATATTTTGGGTGGATTTTTATTGTATCATATATTTAATTTAAGTGGGCTTATTATTATTGGACACCTTATTTAATTCAAATGGACTTTTTTGTTGCATTTTATTTTTGGGCTTTAGTTTATATAATAATAATAATAATAATAATAATAATAATAATAATAATAATAATAATAATAATAATAATAATAATAATAATAATAATAATAATAATAATGCAAAGACCAAAAGACATTGATTTTCACCGATTTTCTGGTTGGTTCCATTCTCCTGATGCCCGAGCAGATAGACATGTTCTATTCTCCAAATGCCTGAATAGATGAGCGAATTTAATTCTCCAAACACCCGAACGGATAGGCTGGTTTTATTCCCCTTATGCTCGGATAGCTGAGCTGGGTTCAATTCTCCAAACTCCCGAACGGATAGGCATGTTCTCTTCTCCAGATGCTTGAATAGATGAGCGGATTCCATTCTCCAAACACCCTAACATATAGGCTGGTTCTATTCTCCTTATGCTCGAATAGTTGAGCTGAGTTCTATTCTCCCAAATGCACGTATAGTTGAGTTGGGTTCCATTCTCCAAATGCTCAAAGATAGAGGCAGATTCTTCTGAAAAATTTCATCCTCCTTATGCTTGGATGAATAAGCAAGCATGCTTCAAAAGGTTTCATCCCCCTTATGCTTGGATGAATAAGAAAACTCCAAAAGAATTCATCCTTCTCATGCTTGGATGAATAAACAACATGCTTCAAAAGGTTTCATCCCCCTTATGCATGGATGAATAAGCAACCTCCAAAAAATTTCATTCTTCTCATGCTTGGATGAATAAGTAAACTACATTCTCTTTACGTCTGAACGGTCTTCTAAAAATTTCATCCTCCTTATGCTTGGATGAATAAGTATCCTCCATTCTCCTTACGCCAGAATGGATAGGTGAATCTTCTGAAAAAATTCATCCTTCTTATGCTTGGATGAATAAGCAAACTCCATTCTCCTTACGTCCGAATGGATAGGTGAATCTTCTGAAAATTTCATCCTCCTTATGCTTGGATGAATAAGAAAACTCCATTCTCCTTACGACCGAATGGATAGGTGAATCTTCTGAAAAATTTCATCTTCGAAAGAAGTTGGCGTTTTAATCTCTTCTTCTCGTGCATATTAATACTGAGGGCCTTAAATCATTAGCCAATTAAGACTGCTCCAATCTGATGGCATGGTTTGCTTCTTAAGTGCAATTATATCTCTTTTCATGCTTTTGAGCTTTTACATCTTATTTGTGGACTTTTCTTGACAACACAACCCACTTAAAATTCTTCAACGCATGAGTTTCTTCTTCTTTTCTCTTCTAATCTTCTCCTGGAAGGTGGTGCCCCCGTTCAAACTAAGGTTCAATTGTTTCCTGAAGTGATGAAAACATTCGTTCATGGTCTCCTACGGTTGGGATCAATACCAAGAAATCTTTTGCTTTTTCATGAATCTATGTGAGCCTACTTATATGATGCAAGAAAAGGCTAGAAATATGAATTAAGAGAGGGGAAGAAAGGAAAAAAAGTCATGGAAAACACAGTAATATGGCAAAGTCAGATGCCCCAAAATTCATAGCATGAATGATTCATGAATCCGTCAACCGGATAGTGCCCCACTTTTTGGTGGCTCTCTTTTACTCACACACTCCCCAAATTTAAAATTTCCCACTTTTCTAATCTCAATCAAATATTAGAAGCTCGAGTTCCCTGAAGAAAGGTTAACTCAATTAGGCGGAATGTGTTCTGAAGACAAACTCCTTTTCTTAAATATTAATGTGTGATCCAAATGGTCTTTTAAGGCTTGTAATGTAGGTTAGGCTTGGGTTTCTAAAGAAAGGTATATAGGCTCAAATATATATTTTAAGGGTGATTAAGCCAAGGATCAACTTTTTATGATGAAATCTCTGTTCTTCTTCTTTTATCATGTTGAACGTGGCAATCGATCGAATAAAACCAAGAGGGGGGGTGAATTGGATTTTTGAAAGTTGCGGCGGAAGCTAATTGCAAAGATAAAAATTGCAAAGCGATTTAGAGTGGTTCGACTTTCTAACCAAAGTCTACATCCACTACCTTAGCGTCCACACTAAGGATTTCCCACAAATTCACTAATTTGTCTTTCCTTTAAGGACAAGGAGTAACCTTACACACTTCAATAGACTTATACCCCAAAGTCTATTGAATCCTATCCCAAAGTTGGATACAAATGAGCAAACTAGAAAATCCTCACTAGGAATGTGTTTGCGAAGTTTAAGCTCTCTCACACACCCGAATAAACACTAGAACAAGAATTACAACAAAGAATACTCTAGTGTTTTTCAAGAAAGATTGAAAGAATTAGCTCAAAATAAACTCTTGGAAGCTTGAATGCTTGTATATGCTTTCTTGATGTTTCTTGATCTTTCTTGATGCTTCAATATTGATCCAAGGCTGTATTTATAGTGTTGTTTGAGTCTATAGCCGTTAGAAGCCTTTGGGAGGTCTTTGGAGCCGTTGGGGGTGTTTATTATTGACATTTAAAGCACCCAGACGCCTACCGTTTCGGAACGGGGGTAACCTGTTTCGGAACGGCTTTCAAATAATATAGCCGTTAGGAGCGTCTACGAGAGCCTGTTTCGAAATGCCTAGGGCCGTTTCGGAACGGTTATGCCACTGCCAAAGGGGTGTTTCGAAACGGCCTAAGCCCGTTTCGGAACGCCCTATATATTTTCAAAAATCATTTTAAAGACCGTTGCCCTTGTTCGTTTAGATGAAGAACAGTTTCGAAACGAGGCATATCGTTTCGAAACGCCTTGACCCGTTCCGATACCCGTTTCGGAACAGGTGCACATCGAACTGAAAGTGTTTCGAAACGCCTTGGGCCGTTTCGAAACGGGGCTTAAAAAATCACTGTTTTGACTTTAGAATACTTTAAAAAATATTTTGTAAGTCTTTGGTTTTAGCTATGAAAAGGTCTTTAAAAAGATATAGGGAATTTTAAGGACTTTTAAATTTGTTTTGATATTTTCATTTTAGTCCTTAGGTTTTTAGTTATATCAAAATTAAAGCGTATGTTCAACAATCTCCCCCTTTTTGATATAACAAAACCAAAGTTAGAATTTTTAAGCATTTTGAAAGTTTTGAAGATATTCTAACTCCCCCTTAATTTAAGATAGGTTTTGAAATTTAAAACTTGTGGCTTTTGAAATCAAGGATCAAAACCTTAAGACAAATTTTAAAAATTTTAAAATTTTTGGTTTGAAAATTTTTTTTTGGTGGCATGGCATGGCGGCCATGGTGGCATGGCATGGCGGCATGGCATGGCAATTCTCTTAAGTATCTTCTCCCCCTTTTTGTTAGATCAAAAAGAAACAAGCTCATAAAGAAGATTAGTACCAATAAGCAATCATAATAAATATCATCAAAATATTCAAAGTATAAACAATAAGTTCATAATCAAATCCCAAAATAAAAGATCAAAAGCATAGGTTCCTAAAAACATGAGAAAACATAAAGAAGCAAATTCAACCCTAAATGCATAGATAATATAATATGATATGATATGACTATCCTAGGCCTCGTCATCATTATCCTCATCATCATCATCGTTCTTGGCTTGAGAACGGTGATATTTTGTCCATTCTCCATAAAGAGTAGAAAAGGAAAGATCAAGGTTGTCATTGGAAGTTTCAAGGGATTGAAGACGATCCTCGACGTTCTTCAAACGATTTCCCATAGTTTCAAAGCCCGAAGAAATACGAGTTTCCATAGTGTCAAAACGAGAATTCAAGGCATTGAAACGCTCGGTAAGAAAAACCGTGAGAGCATCTTGATTTTCCATTTGAACTTGAGGTGGAGGAGCAACGGGAGGAGGAATCGCTTCTCGATCAATTCTTTGCCAAAAACCATTCAAATATGTGAATCCGGATTTTCGAAGAGAGGACTCACCAATTTTGGTCTTGCTAGGTTCCGGGGAATCATAGGTACAATCAATACCAAGATGATCGAAGAGAAAACTCAAGACAATGCCGTAGGTGAATGAAGTCAACTCATTGGTGTCAATAAGTTTGACATTATTGACGATCTCGGCAAAGATGATTTTGGGCACATTTGGGCGCTCACCTCTTCGGAAACATTCGAGCCAAAAGTGATCTTTTTCCTGGATGTGGGAGTATTTTCCTCCGGATGGTCGAATGAACCAAGAAACCATCAAATGAAGCACACGATCGTGCACATCTAAATGAAGAGCTTTTCCGGTAAAGGTGCCAAAGTGGCGTTCTTCTTCAATACCCTCATTCTTGAGTTTAAGGGCCGACTCCAAAAGAGCAATATTAATAACAAACTTTTGCCCTAGTAAAGATGACTCAATTCCTACAATCTCTGTTTTGGTTTCATCGTATAGGAAACGAGCATTAGAGTAGAAGAGAAGTACCAAGTTTTTGTAGCAAACATCCTCAATGCTCAAGAAGAAAAGAAGATCCCACTCATCCAAACGATTAAGATAGCGAAAGAGAAATCGCTCGGAATTAAGGAATTCGACATCAATAACTCTTTCTTTACGAACAGCGAGATTTTTGACGTAGGAGAAGCGAGCACGCTGCTGCGGAGTTTTTAGAGTTTTCTGAAAGAGTTGAGTAATATTTGGACGAATGCTTGATTCTCCGGTTTGAACGGCTTTACGCTTTTTGTTCGCTTGATCCGCCATCTAAAATATTAAGCAAGAGTTTCAAAATTGTATGCATTGATAATTAAAATCAATCCAATAGGAAATCCCACTTAGGTTTTTGAAAAACAAAATTAAAAAAAAAAATACGATTAAAAAATTTTATATTCGAATCAAAATTTTGAGATTTTGAAATTTTTTTTACAAGATTCGAATAACCCACAACTAAAAACATATAATGTATATAAGAATAAATTTTTTTTTTTTTTTATCCTATGATTCGAACATAATTTGAAAAAGAAGAAAAATAAGAAAAATTACCTTAGTTTGGGATTTTGGATGATTTGAGTGAAATCTTTGCACAAGATTGATGAAGCTTGCTTAGATATGTGTTTTAGAGCAAAACCCCTCACAATTTTGTGAAAAACAAAGGGTTTGAGAGGGTATTTATAGAAGGGGGTCGGTTAGGGTTTTTAGGGTTTTAAGAGTTTGATAAAAATTAGAATTTTGAACTTTTAGAAGCCCTAAATAGGGCTGTCCGCGAGTCCGTTTCGGAACGGTCACGACCGTTTCGGAACGGGGCGGCTAGGGTTTGACCCTTCTTAAAACCTTCAACAGATCGTTTCGAAACGGGGATGACCGTTTCGAAACACGTTTGACCCATATCGGAACGCGTTCCGATACATCCTTACATCGAACCGAAAACGTTTCGAAACGCCTGGGGCCGTTTCGAAACGCCCTTCTCTCAGGACAAATTTTAAGACACCCGTATCGGAACGGGTTAACCCGTTTCGATACACCTGGGCCTGGAAGTGCAGATGAGGCTCTAAAATGCAGAGAAAATGTTTTTCTAAGAGGCCAAACATGCATATATGATATGAATGAGCAGGAAAAACATATAGGGTCAAAAAAAATAAGCAAACATGCAAAACATAACTCCCCCTCACTAAAAGCATTCATATAACATATGGGGAACCTCAAACATGTTTCAATCAAAATGAGCATATAAATCAACATGAAAGAGACAATTTTGCATAAAAATGTTACCACTTGAACCAAGATATGTCGATTGAGCTTCTTCAAGTGTCCTTCCATTATGTGTGTCTAGAGCTTTCAAGTTTCTTCAAATTTGCATATCATGGCTCCAACACACCTACAAAAAGGAACTATGTATGTTTTGGTACCCAAACTCTTTTGGGTCCATAGGAGTTAGTTCCTAGAATCTTAGTCCCTTTGGGTATCCATTTAGACAATAGATCAACATTTTTATTAGCAATGAGTCCTTTTGGAACCCAAATGCTCCTAATCTTTTTTCGATTTGGTGATCTTTGTCTATACCCATGATAGTTCTTTCTAACATAGTTGGGTCTTGAATTTTCACATTTTTCAACTAATTTTGTCCCAACTTTGTTGAAAGAAGCTTTAAGATCATCAAGTTCCTTTTGATGATCTTCATGGACCTTTGAAAGTAAATTTTGCAAGTCTTTATTTTTCTTTTCAAAATCGTTTATTTGGACTTGCATTTCTCCAAATTTACTTTCAAATTCCTTATTAGTCTTAGAGAGAGAGTCATTTTCATTTTTCAATTTTGAAGTAATTTTTCTATTTTTCAAAATCAACTTCTCATACTCTAAGGCTAATTCATTATAAACCTCTTGTAATTCATCAAAAGTATAATCAAATGAATAAGATGAATTAGAGGTTACCATTGAGTCATCCTCGAAAGCCATAAGACACAAGTTGGCTACTTCATCCTCGTCCTCGTCGGAAGAGTCATCGCTCCAAGTAGCTACGTGAGCCTTGTGCTTCTTCCTCTCATAGCTATTTTTATTTAGTTGAGGACAATCGATCCTGATATGTCCTGGTTTGTTGCACTCATAGCAAGTTAGAGGGTCTCTCCCTTTGTTGCTTTTGAATCCCTCTTCTCTTTGGAATCTTCTTCCTTTGTTGGTCAACATGAAGTTTTTAAATCTTTTGGCAAACATTGCCATCTCTTTTTCTTCATCTTCTTCACTTGAATCATCATCCTTTTTGGATGCTTTAAGAGCAAGACCAACTTTCTTTTTCTCCACTTCGTTCTTCTTTTCTTCCTTGCCCGTTGACATCATTTCGTGAGTAAGCAAGGAACCAATAAGCTCATCTAATTTGAGAACTTTGAGGTCCTTTGCTTCTATTATGGCCGTTTTCTTTGAATCCCATGAATTGGGAAGAGAGTAGATCATCTTCCTCACAAGTTTATCTTCGGGGATTACTTCGCCATAACCTTTTAAACCATTTACGATCACGGAGAATCGATCGGACATGGTTTTGATGTCTTCCTCGGGGTCCATCTTGAAGTTCTCATAACTTAGATTGAGGAGTCCGATTTTGGTCTCCTTCACTTGATTTGTACCTTCATGTGTAACTTCAAGTTTGTCCCAAATTTCTTTTGCATTGGAACAAGATGACACCCTTCCATACTCGTCCGGGCCAAGGGCACAAAAGATGAGATGCATAGCCTTTGCATTTGTTGAGAATCCCTTGTCTTCTTCAACGCTCCATGTTTCAATATTGCCCGTTGGTGCTATGTATCCTCTCATGATGATTTTCCAAGCTTCAAGATCATAAGCTTGGATGAAGAGCTTCATGCGGTTTTTCCAATAGGCATAGTTTACTCCATTGAAGAAGGGAGGCTTGTTGGTGGGTTGAGAATCGCCCCAAGCTACAACATTGGAGGTGGATGCCATGGATGACTTTGTAGATGATTGCACACTTCTTGGATCTTTTTCAAGAGGTTGTAAGACCTTCTAATGAACCAAAGCTCTGATGCCAATTGTTGAACGTGGCAATCGATCGAATAAAACCAAGAGGGGGGGTGAATTGGATTTTTGAAAGTTGCGGCGGAAGCTAATTGCAAAGATAAAAATTGCAAAGCGATTTAGAGTGGTTCGACTTTCTAACCAAAGTCTACATCCACTACCTTAGCGTCCACACTAAGGATTTCCCACAAATTCACTAATTTGTCTTTCCTTTAAGGACAAGGAGTAACCTTACACACTTCAATAGACTTATACCCCAAAGTCTATTGAATCCTATCCCAAAGTTGGATACAAATGAGCAAACTAGAAAATCCTCACTAGGAATGTGTTTGCGAAGTTTAAGCTCTCTCACACACCCGAATAAACACTAGAACAAGAATTACAACAAAGAATACTCTAGTGTTTTTCAAGAAAGATTGAAAGAATTAGCTCAAAATAAACTCTTGGAAGCTTGAATGCTTGTATATGCTTTCTTGATGTTTCTTGATCTTTCTTGATGCTTCAATATTGATCCAAGGCTGTATTTATAGTGTTGTTTGAGTCTATAGCCGTTAGGAGCCTTTGGGAGGTCTTTGGAGCCGTTGGGGGTGTTTATTATTGACATTTAAAGCACCCAGACGCCTACCGTTTCGGAACGGGGGTAACCTGTTTCGGAACGGCTTTCAAATAATATAGCCGTTAGGAGCGTCTACGAGAGCCTGTTTCGAAATGCCTAGGGCCGTTTCGGAACGGTTATGCCACTGCCAAAGGGGTGTTTCGAAACGGCCTAAGCCCGTTTCGGAACGCCCTATATATTTTCAAAAATCATTTTAAAGACCGTTGCCCTTGTTCGTTTAGATGAAGAACAGTTTCGAAACGAGGCATATCGTTTCGAAACGCCTTGACCCGTTCCGATACCCGTTTCGGAACAGGTGCACATCGAACTGAAAGTGTTTCGAAACGCCTTGGGCCGTTTCGAAACGGGGCTTAAAAAATCACTGTTTTGACTTTAGAATACTTTAAAAAATATTTTGTAAGTCTTTGGTTTTAGCTATGAAAAGGTCTTTAAAAAGATATAGGGAATTTTAAGGACTTTTAAATTTGTTTTGATATTTTCATTTTAGTCCTTAGGTTTTTAGTTATATCAAAATTAAAGCGTATGTTCAACATATCATTTGGATCACTCTAGATTGTCCATTTAGAGTTTTCACCCTAGAGTTCATTTCCTTTTTCTGGCACACATCTCGTTTGAAGGATTTATTTCAAATTTTCTTAAACATTTCTTCTTTTTTTATTTTCTCCTCTCCTCTCCTCTTCTCTTTCTTTTCTTTTCCTTTTCTTCTTCTTCTTTTTCTTCTTCATCTTCTTCTTCCATTTTTCCTTCTCCTTTTCATCTTCTTTTTCTTTCTTTTTTTCCTTTTTTTGTCCTTTATAGTTCAAATTTAGGACATTTGCTTAATTTGTCGTGCTTCTTTTGCTTGCAATTTTTCATCAATTTTGCCCCTATTGTAGGGAGTGATCCTTGGTTAGGGTTAAAACACAAGAAAAATAATATCAAGCTCAAAAGGGACAACAAATAGATTTTTTCATTTTCTCTTTCGTGAAGGGAAATGAAGGAATGCCAAATGTCATTTCACACATAAATACCGTAGAAGAGAAGCAATCTTCAGTTGGTAGATGTTTTTAGAGTTATCACTTTATTCAAGGACCCTAACAACAATGTCTGAGAGGAAAATTCACTCAAAATCTCTATATTAATCATTAACACATATTTTGCCCCCTATCTCGGGATTAGATTCAAGATTCCTTCATACAATCAATAATAAGGACTCTGTAAAGAAGATGTATGCTTGAAAAGAAATGTATGAAAAATGAAAAGAAGGAAAATGGATGAAATTTATATTAAAAGTTTTATTCTAGAAATCAAAATCTTTTTTCAAAGCCCAAAAACTTCTTAATTTTATTTTATGCCCTTAATTTATGAAAATTTTATTTCAAAGCTCACTTTATTTTCTAACAAATTAAGACTTATTTATTTTTTTATGATTTATCATATTTTATTAAATTCCTTAATTTTTAATTTTTTTTCTAAAAAATTAATTCATTTTTATTCTTAAATAAAAAGGATCAATATCATTTTTTAGCAACAAATATTTCATTTTTAAGATTGAATTTTCAAAAACAACATTTTTGTTTATTTAATAATCTAAAGGATTGAAGCAAAAACTAAAGCAAAATAAAGAACAAAAATTCTTACCAAATACAAATTTCGATATTCTAATCCGAATTGCAACCTAAGAACATGAACAAACAAAAAATTCAACCAAGAAAATAAAATTAAAAACAAAGAAAAGAAAAGATAAATTACCGAAAGTGTAGAAACCCCGAACTTTCTCCACTCGAACCGATTCCAATCACCACCGAAAAAAAGCTTGCTTCGAACCCAAAAATTCGAACCAAAACTTCTCCAAACTCAAACAATTTCTAGCAATTTTAGATGATTTTTCCAAGGTGATTTTCGGATGAATTTTAGTGTGTGTTATAATGGGGAAAGAATCTCAATTTATAGGGTTTTGGGTGCTTAGAAATCAAGCTGATCCGGGGACAAAATCACGAATTTCATCCCGAAAAGTCATCCATCTGTTATCAATAGCATTGGCCCATTGAGAATTGAGCAAAATTTCATCCAAATTAGCTCAAATTTTGGGATTTTTGCCCCAAAGATTAAATTAGGGTTCGAAACCTTTTTTGCCCAAATCGGTGAGCTACCGGCGACGACAAGAGGCGAGGTCATCGGCAACAAAACCGACTGGCCGAGGCGAGTCGACCGACACCATTCACGGCGGCCGCTGTGGCCTAGGGACGGCGGGTGAAGGCCGACAGTCGACCCAGCCACCCTTTCGAATTGGGGATTTGGGACACCAGCCTCGTGCGCGTGTCGCGCACGCGCCAGGCGCGTGGCAGCGCAGGATGGTACCTATTTCTCCCTTTTTTGCTTGATCCAATCTGGTCCCTTGATCCTTAATGTCCTAGACCCAACAACCTTAATTAAACTTGAAAAAAAATTATATAAATGGGTTAGTTTAGGCCTAAAACAAAAATGGGTTCTCTTATTATATTTTGGGGTGGATTTTTATTGTATCATATATTTAATTTAAGTGGGCTTAGTATTATTAGACACCTTATTTAATTCAAATGAATTTTTTTTGTTGCATTTTATTTTTGGGCTTTAGTTTACTTGATAATAATAATAATAATGATAATAAAAGAAATAAAAAAGTGTGAAAATTCAGTGACAACACACTGTAACCTTTAAGTTTGATGGTATACACCTAGGAGTTGAAATTCACCCATTTAAAAAATTTCAAAAAAAATTCTTTACAAATGCAAGGTTCTTGTGCTTTAAAAATTCTTTTACTTGCATTCGATGTATAAATCTTGAATTGCTCTGATCTTTGATAAGTCTATTGGATATACCGGAAGGGTAATTGCATCTCTTAGCTCTGCATTGATATATTTGTTGATTTGATTAGAGAATATCTTGTATCATTCCTTTTGTTTTTGGATGACCTTGTCCTGTTACAACATGAGTGATATATACATATATTTGTATATCTTATAAATAAAGGCATTTCAATTTGAGTGCTATGAAATAAATAAAGTACCTTTAAGGGGGAACACTCCTCTGCACGCATTAGAAAAAGGAATCTGGCCAAAGGTTGTAGCTGCACGAGTGTGTGCCGTTGCAATGAATTACTTTTTGGAGGTTTGTTGCACAACATCTTACTTATTAGGTTTTAGTGTGCATTCATTGTTCGATATCCTTTGCTACATAAAAAAAATAAGAAAAAGATAATATATATATATATATATATATATATATATATATATATGATATTATGCATGTTGTTAAATAAATGTTGATAGGAAGTATGAATCTAAAATGTTAAGGATGATGTTAGTTATTCTTGAATTGCTAGCTTATCTATTAATGTGGAGATTGGTTATGCACTTATTCTTCTTGTCAATGTATCAAATTTATTGATTGGTTAAAATGATTCAAGTATCAAGAATGTCTTTGATCTTTTGATTCACCTTGCTGTTTTAATTTTTACTTGAAGACAAGTAAAAACTCAAGTTTGGGAGTGTCATAGCTCTTTAAAGAGAATGGGTTTTCCCTCAATTTATAGGTCTTATTGTCCCTACAATGACATTCATTGCATCCATTTCTATATTTTCATGTCTCTTTTTACATATTTTCTAACTTAATTTTTGTGGCTCAATTTTTTGCACATTTTGCCTTGTTGCTGCAACATTACTAAACATGTAGAGGTTGTTTTCACCACTGCAGCCAGTTCGACACTGCATCTGTCCGTTGTCCAGTCTGCTTAGGGTAAAGATGAATATGTCAGCTGTCCATTTTATTACAACAAATTTGTGCGACGCAGAGCACGCAAATAACCTACAGGATAGGTGTCTTTCATCGGGTGGCCTATAGAAGGACTGATTTGGAGGAAAAACAAGGGCAAACTATTTTTCATTTTTTATATCATCTTCAACCTCAGAGCTTTTATCTTCCTCCCATAGCGGCTTAAGCTTATTTCTGGAGATCTGAGGTGAAGTAAGACATATCTATCCATGGAGATAAGGAGTCGAATGTTGAATCGAGAAAATATCTTGTTATCTTCTTAAACTTCTCTTTATTTCGATGTTTTTTTTGGAGATTTATTTGTATTTGTGCTCATTTTGACTATGGTTTAATTTTCTGGAGCTTGTTGAAATTATCTAAACTGTATTCTTAGTTTAATATATTTTAGTTTTAACTTTTTCTTAAGATTTAATTGTTCACTACCCAAAGCACTTCTCTTTATTAAGTCCAACTTACTCGAACACCTCTAACAGGGGAATCATAACCCATCTAAAACAACCTTGTACAGAGCTATTCAATTTTATGAATTACTGTTTTAGGTAATATAAGTCAGTTTCTCCAATAATTCATAATGCTAAAAGGACGTCTTTAATAAGCTATAACCGACCACCATAGTCGAGTTTCGATGAGACCAAGAATTTATTTTGAAACAAAATATTGGACTGGCAAGTTTTATTTTGAAACCAATGACTAAATTGATAAGAAGTAACACCACTAGAGGAGAGTTTTGTTTTGGCTGCATTTCATTTTAGTCCACACAAATCTAAATTAAACTCAATCAAAGAATCCCTAATTTCAAATGATAAATATGAATAAAATAGTAATAATCACTACCAAAAGCTTTTATTTTCAATTCCTTTTCAGTTATCAACCAAATCAATTCACAAACCGCCATTAACATAAAATTAAGAAATAAAAAGCTACATTCTTTCCTATCAAACAAACAATTAATCAAACAAGTTCCAAAACCAATCCATAAAACCCCCCAAAAAAATCATTATTATAATTACTTGTTAGCATGAAACAAAGCTTCAGGACCCAAATAAGATTCAAGATTCCACCAATAACTTGGACAGCTTGTACTGCAACAAGCACACAAAATACAATCATACATTCCATCCTTTTAAAATAATAAACTTGTAAAAAAATAAATTATTAAGAATCGTAAAGATTATAAAATTTAGAAAATATGAAAAATTGAAAAAATAGTATCAAAATTTGTTACTTTTTCTTGGCTCTATTTGACCAAAAAAATACAAGTTTGAGGACAAAAAGAGAAAAAATATTAATTAAAATGATTTTTTAAAACGTTCTAGTGTAAAGAATATCATTAAACCATTCAAGAATAAACAAGAGGCATGGCATAAATGCACTCACACCAAGCGGCTGCAAAACTAGAAAAAAATCCGCAACGAAGCAAGACAAGAATAATAAAATTCTGATTCAAATAATAATACTCGAATTAAATGTGATTAATGAATATATTTGGATTTTTTTGCTAATACAGAAGCATAAACTAAACTAACATTGGAGTTGCATCAAATCTGTCACAACATTGAGGGGACTCATAAATCTTTTCGCCAATGTGTTTGCCGCGGCTCAATCCTGCAAGTTCATCTCTGACTTTGTTCTGGTTCCTCCATATCAAGATCAAGTAAGTTTCGAATAGCATCAACAATGATGTTCTTCTAAAATGCCATTGATTTCCCTACAAGGATCCGAAACTCAAAGCAATTGTTTAAGAACATCATGAATAGCCCAAACTTCAGCCATTAACACTGAGCATTGTCTTAGACTTGGTGAAAATCCCATGAGCCAATGTCCATTTTCATCTCGGATGATGTGTAATATCCCAAACTCTGGCCTAGAATTATGCTACATGTATCACTAGATAACTTGCTTAGGATTATCACATAATAGAATGATTAAATGATCTAGGACCATTTTAAGATAAATAGAAAAAGTGAATGACTATTTAAAAAAGGACTAAACCGAGAGACAAGTGGAATTAAGGGGGTTGCATGCTAAAGGAATCATTCAAGGGGGACTATTACACATGTCAATGAAGGGTAATGGCATGTGTGGACTCGGCTTGTGGGAATGATAATCTAAGCATTATCATCATCCTCCCTCAAAATAAGAATTTAGAGAGAGAGAGTGAAGGTTTTTCCATAAAAGCTAGGATTGAAGTTTGATTGATGCTTTTCTTGGAGTCATTGTTTGGGTAGCTTGAGAAAAGGGGTAAGAATTCCCTTCTCTTGTTTGATCGAAGATCTAAATATTGAATTTGATTATGATGCCTTTAAGTGTTTTGTAGGTGTTAGGATATTAAAAATACTGAACTCATGCTGGAAACTCTCTTGGTGATTTCGAATGAAATGCATGTCCAAATGCCATATTTTTGAGTTCAGGATGTTAAGTTTCTTGATCTTGGGTCTTAGGATATCAAGGTAGTTGGAGTTAGTAAGATAATCATTTCGGAATCGTATAGTTGTTTTAAATCAAATATAGTCACCTTGTTACTCAAATACATAATTAAGTGTTGTTAAGGGTATGAATGCCCTGTTTCGTATATAAATAAACATGTAAGTGGACTGCTTGGGACATGAATAAATGTGTGTATGATAAACAGGGCAGAAAATGTATTTATATGAACTTTAGGGATTGCTTGGGACATGAATAAATGTGTGTATGAAAAACATGGCAGAAAATGTATTTGTATGAACTATAGGGACTGTTTTGGGCATGAAAATGTGTACATATGAAAAAGAGGCTGTTTTGCACTTATGTAAACAATTGTGGACTGCCTTGTTATGTATAAAGGTGTATACATGTGATTTGGGACTGTTCTAAAAATAAATATAAATGCATTAAGGACTGTTTAGTGTAAATATGAAAGTACATTGGCTTGATTCGAATAAGTATAGATGTATATATGAAAAATTGGAACTGTTTTGCGATCTTATGGTCATTTAGTGGACTGTTTTGGTGTTTGAGAACATGTATGTAAGCATAAGAACTGTTTTGCACCTATGTGAACTTTTGCAATTGTTTTTTTAATGTTGAGCATATCATGGACTGTTTTGGTGATTACATGATTATGTATTTGTGTATTAGGGGCTGATATATATATATGAAAATCTGAAATGTTTTGAACATTTATTAATACATTAGAGGCTGTTTTGATTCATGTACATGTGTATGCAAGTGTAAAGTGCTGTTTTGAAGATATATGAGTGCATTAGGGACACCTGTCCTTTAACGGAAAAAATTAAGTTGAACCTTGAATGAGTCACAGAATAAAACTTTAGGTCCCAATTTGGCCCGAAAAATTGTTTGGGCACCTAACTGGAAAAAAAGAGAGCATAGTTTAGGCACCTATTTACCTATTAAGCCATATATATATATATATATATATGATAATTGGATTGTTTTGAATGTCTTAAGTTGTTAAGGAATCTGAGTGATCTTGAACGCTTGATGTAGTGAACTCTAAATATAAGATTAAGTTGAGCAATTGCTAATAATGGTTATTTATTTTGAGGTACACACTTTGTTGAAGGAGATTAGTAAACAAAATAAGTTGTAAAAGAAAGAGGTGATTGTGGTTCAGGTATCACGTAACTTCGGGATAAGAGGTGAGTGTAGTTTATTGTCTCGGATGACACAGTGTCATTCTAATGTTTGCTTTTTATGTATTTAACATATTTGCATATGATTCTTTTTCACATAGCTCACATAGAGCATCCAGGATTGGGTTAGATTCATGGCATTGAAGTTTCATGAATAAGATGTGTATCACATATGCATCATGAATGCATGGAATTTTATATTATGATGTTTGTTATTGTTGAATTGAAGTATATATATATAATCTTTGTTTTATTAAACTTTAATCCTTGAAAGCATAATAATCAAGAAACAAAGTCGAACCTTAAAGTTATAAGAACTCGTACACCCTAAGGGGGCTAAAAGCTCATCTTATGCTATAAGATACTAAGAAAAGAAGCAAGTCAGATTACTTGTATCATAAGATACTACTAAGTAGTTAATGTGGTCACTATTTTAGCCTTAATTATGCCTATAATGGTTAGAATATGGTGTCGATTTGAGATTTACCGTGTGTTTTTCTTACAGGCCTTAAAATCTGGAAAATACATTGAAAAGAAGTTGAATTCTGTAATTTTTGTTTTTTCTGGATTCATGGTTGGATTAGTGGGCATGAATCGGGGCATAAAAAGGCTGATTCGGTGACACGTCAGTAGCTTTTTAGAAAATGATGTCAGCAGCGCCAGATAGCTTATTAGCCTTGATTGAGATAACTTATCAGCCGAGATTTAAATTTAAACATGAGATTTATCTTTTGTATTTAATTTGAATATTTTAGGATTTATCTTTTATCACTTTAAGTTATTTTAGGGTTTTTAGAATACTATAAATATCCCTTTGGGTGAACTAAAAAATTATCTCTTGTTCTTTGCTTGTTTTTACTCTGAGTTCTATAAAAATTACCCTTCTGTTAAATTCTTTATTTTCTTTAGTTTTTCATTTTTATTTCATAAAAAATGGTAAGAATGATTTCTTCCATAATCATGCTTAGCTAAATTTTCTATTAGCCAAGGGCTTAAAAGCGAAGCTTCAATTCACCTTGTGAGAATAAAAGGTACTTAAAAAACTTTTTTTTTACATTCTCGATATATTTGAAAATTTAGATCGGCAATCGACCTTTCTATCAAAATCTTTTCGCTTTCACTTCAAAAAGCTAGCGTTGATTTCATTGTAGCTGAGATTTACATTGGAAGGAAGATTCAACGATAGTTGTGGTTTCAACTTCCTATGAACACACTTAGCGACAGATTCACTAAGGGAAAATTAAGAGCAGATTCGATTCTCATCGAGACACTATAATCCGAGTTGTGTTTTTTCAGAGCTTTGGAACTATTTTATTCTAATAACCATAGTCGTGGTTGGTTAAACTAGAAAACTAGAATCTAAAAATTGATTTTAGTTTATCAGTTTACCAGAGAGAAAAACAAGTTACAAGGGTTAGGCCTTGTAGACTGTAACCGGCATGTATCCGAAGTGGAAAATTTCTTTTTCAATGCTCATTTTGAATTGAAGCGGAGTGAAAGCCTGAGGGTAGTTAAAATCATTGATTTATTTTTACCATTTTTATTTCTGCAGTCATTTTTACTTAATCTACAATTTTCAATCAAAACCCCCTATTCACTAAATTAGCTTGCAACAGTCAGAATCAGAACAATCGTAGCCTAAGTCTGAGTATCTTAAATAGAAACTAAGGGGGAGTCAGCTATAAAACTTAGTGTGTCTCTAAGTGCCTAAGAAAACAATCACAAGAATAATCCAACAACATGCTCAAACTCATACAGACATTCTGATACAAAAGATATAGAACATGATGCATATGATACAATGCAGTTGTAACCCCCTCGCCCCGGTCTGGTCGGCTGACCGGTTCGAGTAGGCTACACGGGGAAAACTAACATGAAACCCGTGAAGGTTCCACCCCGGTTAGCGACCCTAATTTTTTTTGTTTATTTTACATCTTGTCTAGTGGCATTTGATTACCTAAGTGATCATGAAAGCGGAAAACGAGGCCCACCACAAAGCCTTACCCCAAACCGGGCCTAAGCCCAACCCTTGAGACCCATTAGAGAAGTCCAAAAACCTATTTCCAGCTACCCGTTTCGAAACAGTCATCACCCGTTTCGAAACACGGGCTTAGTTAAAAAGGCCAGGTACCCGTTCCGAAACGCATCCACCCCGTTTCGGAATAGGGCCCTAATTCTGCCTAGGCGTTTCGATACATGTTTCGAAACAGGCACCTCCAGTGGTCAAAACGTTTCGAAACTTGTTTCAAAACAGGGGTTTACAGTGGTCAAAGTGTTTCGAAACTTGTTTCGAAACAGCGGTTCACAGTGGCCAAACCGTATCGAAACGAGTTCCGATACGGGGTCCCTGGAGCCATACCCGTTCCGAAATAGCCCAGCCCGTTTCGAAACACTGACTGTTTGCAACTTCCCAAAACCATCTTTAAGTGTCTCTAATCGATCCCAAAGGCCTTAAACGACCCCAAGAAACACACAACACTTACAAGCATGAACTAAAGGCATTGACCCTATGTCAAAACATGCTCAAATACACAAGGCATAAGATGAGGCATCCACTCATGGCATTTACACAAAGGGCCACATTTCATAAAAGGGCATACTTAAGAGTTTAAAGACCATAAGGCACAATGTTACCACATATAAGGTTTGCATATACAACCAAGCAACCTAAACATCCAAAAGGCATGCCATCACACACAAGCATGGAACAAGATATAACATGTTTTACAAACCAAGTCAAAACATAAACATCAACCACAATTATGAGTCATACATCGCTCATATAAAACATAAAGTAGCCCCATTGCTAACTACCACTTTAACACAAAATCATACTTGAGAAACTACACTTGGAAAGCCCCTCCGCCTTGCTCCTTGCTAACACCACGCTAATGATCTGCATTGTTGAAAATGAGAGCGTAAGCTGGAAGCTTAGTGAGGATGCTCTAAAATAAAAAACAACAACAATGCAGGGTCCAAGCATGCAAATCCTCAACCTCACATACAACATACATAGCTATCAACAAGTCGACCTAGCTAGTCTTCCAAGAGTCATAATACGGCATCTCACATCATACTAAGCTCAACAATGTATATCAACATCACCACATCATAATCATAATATCAAGTTCATTGGCCACTATTAGTTTACCCGGATGTGCGGATTAAATCTCAACAACAACATTACCTCGGTGGGATTACACTCATCACCGGACCTTGCATGGGCGGGATTCCACTCATCACCACATGCCCTACGGATGGGATTCCACTCATCATCACGTAGAATATAAATAAATTTCTGGTGGAATATTACATCACTGTACTTCTCCTTGACGACTCAACGCCATCAAGGCCACGTACATTTTGGCTCAATCGTGTGCACACTAATCCTAATGATCGATCATTTACACCCGGTAAGTTAATTAGTGCCAATTTTTTAACCACATCACACATCCACCATTTATCTCACATACTCATCACATATACATATCAAGGTACACACATACAAATCAATCCACATTTCACAAGAACAAGTAGGCAATGGCATATCATTTATCAATAGGAAATCAAGGAGTTAAACTACCAATTTAACTCCCACCTAGGAATGGCCTATCAAGCTCATTCCCACACATCCACTACACACACTTGAACCAACTTTAAAAAAATTTAATGTTTTACTCACCACCCTTCCTTAGCAACCCAAGCAAGCAAGCAAGCCTCCTAAATGCCCGGATTCGATCCCGATGCTCCTCCAATGTCTCCTCTTGTTTCTAGCCAATCAAAACACAACCATTACTCACAAATCAATGCTAAATTTTAGTCACCAACTTCAACCCATAAGTACAAGCCAAACTTCAACAATTTCCAACCCAAACAATCACCAAATTCCCCATTTTCGTGCTCCCTTATTACCCAGCAGAAAACCATGCTTTCAACCACCCAAATGACATCTAAATGGTCCCAAAACACTTCCCTAACATCCCTAATCCATCAGCCCTTCAACCTAACCCTAAAACACACCAAAAATCCAATTTTTGACACTTCAAAAAATGGCCACAAGGACCCACTTCGAGTTTTCAGCCAAAATCACACATTTTAACATATTATGTGTATTTTAAGGAGACTAAACCAAAATCCAACTTAATAAATCAAAATCAATTGGAAAACCCCTTAAAAATTCAAACTTTCTTTAAACTTGAAATTTCAAAAAGATGGTAGTTTTCAATTTCAAGACTAGGTAAATGTAGAGGATGAAGAGGAGAGTGAGAATATGTAATTACCTTTAAAAATACTCTTGAATCAAAGGAGAGATTTGATGGAATAGTAAATTTTGGGGTTTGGGAGGGTTTAAGAGCTTTCAACGTTGGAAGAGAAAGAGGGGAGAAAAAGATGATGGCTTTCTTCACTTTTTGATTTCAAAAAGGTTGTCTACCTTTTTAGTTTGGCTAAATTACCAAATGTTCACTCCTTTTTATTTAAAAACTCAATTAGGTCAAGCCTAGGTCAATTTGATTAAAATTAATTTTACCGACTCGGACCAACTAACCTAACTAACTCCTAACCCCAAAACACGGGTGTTACAACTCTCTCCCACTTAAGGAATTTTGTCCCCGAAATTACCTGACTGAAAGAGATACGGAAACTGCCTTTCCATATCCTCCTTCCTCTCCCAAGTGGCCTCGTCCACACTTCGAAGTTGCCACCGCACTTTTACTAACTCGATCGATCTACCCCGCAACACCTTACTGTCAGAAGCTAGGATCTCAACTGGTTCTTCCTTGTAAGTCAAATCCGGATTCAATTCAATCTCCTCTACAGGCATAACATGTGATGGAACGGACCTATACTTATGGAGCATCGAAACATGAAATACATCGTGTATCTTCTCTAGCTCGGATGTTAAACGCAACTGATAAGCAACCGGACCAACCCTCTTCACAATCTCATACGGTCTTATGTACCTCGGACTCAACTTCCCCTTCCGGCCAAACCTCATTACTTTCTTCCAAGGAGACACTTTCAAGAACACTTTCTCACCCACGGAGAACTCAACTTCCTTCCTCTTTAAGTCGGCATAGGACTTCTGCCTATCCGAAGCAGCCTTCAATCGATCGCAAATCAATTTTACCTTGTCAGTTGTCCCCTTGAGCAAATCCGGCATAGGTAACAACTTCTGTCCCACTTCGGCCCAACAAACTGGAGTTCTACACTTCCAGCCATACAAGGCCTCATACGGAGCCATCTGAATACTCGACTGGAAGCTGTTATTTTAAGCAAACTCAACCAGAGGCAAATGCTTCTCCCAAGTACCCTGAAAGTCAATAATGCAACAACGCAACATATCCTCTAAGATCTGTATAACTCTCTCTGACTGTCCATCTGACTGAGGATGATAAGACGTGCTGAAATTCAAACGGGTACCCAAAGCTGTATGCAGACACTTCCAAAATCGAGCTGTAAACCTCGGATCTCTATCGGACACAATGGACTTCGGCACAATATGCAGTCTAACAATCTCACCAATGTACAGATCGACCAATCTATCTAAAGTGTAAGTGGTATTAACTGCCAAGAAGTGAGCACACTTTGTAAAACGATCTACTATAACCCAAATTGAGTTCTTCTTCGTGGGAGTCAAAGGCAAACCCGAAACAAAATCCATGGTAATGTTCTCCCATTTCCATTCCGGAATTCTCAATGGTTGCAACAAACCTGAGGGAACCTGGTGTTCCGCCTTCACTCTCTGACACACCAAACACTTACTCACGAAGTCGGCTACATCTCTCTTCAAACCAACCCAAAAGTACCCATTCTTCAAATCACGGTACATCTTCGTACTTCCAGGATGCATAGGAAACGGACTACTGTGTGCTTCAGTCAAAATTGTACGTCTCAAGTCACTGTCCTCTGGCACAACTATCCTATTGTTGAAACACAAAACCCCATCGGTACTGAAACTGTAGTCTGTAGGTCTACCCTCAGCCACATCTTGCACGTGAGGTGCCAAAGATCTATCTAAGAGCTGCTTCTCTCTATTCAACTGACCTAGAGTAGGTCTAACCTGAAGCTCGGCTACCAAGCCACCATCTCCGGACAAGCTCAATCTAGCAAACATGGCTCTCAAGTCTACGGCTATCTTCCTACTCAATGCATCAGCCACTACATTGGCCTTATCTGGATGGTACTCAATGGTAAGATCATAGTCTTTTAGCAACTCTAACCACCTACGCTGTCTGAGATTCAAATCTCGCTGAGTCATGATGTACTTCAAACTCTTGTGATCTGTGTACACTGTGCACTTCTCACCGTACAAATAATGCCTCCAAATCTTCAGAGCAAACACAACTGCAGCTAACTCTATGTCATGGGTCGGATAGTTACGCTCGTGGGTCTTCAACTATCTTGAGGCATAAGCCACCACTCTCTTGTCTTGCATGAGAACACAACCTAGGCCTACATAGGAGGCATCACTATAAACTACATAGTCTTTCCCAGACTCTGGCTGAATCAAGATCGGTGCTTGGGTCAAAGCTTCTTTCAATTTCTCAAAGGCTCTCTGCCTTGCATCTGTCCACTCAAACTGAACACTCTTCTGAAGTAACTGTGTCAAAGGAGCGGCTAACTTCGAGAAACCTTCCACAAATCTTCTATAGTATCCATCTAAGCCTAGGAAGCTACGTACCTATGTTACAGACTTCGGTTGCTTCCATTCAACAATGGCCTCAATCTTCTTCGGATCAACCCTAATCCCATCGGCTGACACTACATGCCCTAGGAAGACTACCTCTCAGATCCAAAATTCACACTTGCTCAACTTCGCATACAACTGATTATCTAGCAAAGTCTTTAAAACTAGTCTCAAGTGTCGGTCATGGTCTTCTTCAGTTCGCGAATACACCAAGATGTCATCTATAAAAACAACTACGAACTGATCTAAGTACTGATGAAAAATCCTATTCATCATATCCATGAAAGCAGCCGGTGCGTTAGTCAACCCAAAAGGCATGAATAAAAACTCATAGTGACCATACCTAGTTCTAAAGGCCGTCTTCGGTACATCAACCTCTCTTACCTTTAGCTGGTAGTAACCCGATCTCAAGTCAATCTTCGAAAAGACTGAAGCCCCTCTCAACTGGTCAAACAAATCATCAATTCTATGCAAAGGATACTTATTCTTCACCGTTAGCTGGTTCAACTGTCTGTAATCTATACATATTCTCATGCTTCCATCCTTCTTCTTCACAAACAAAACTGGTGCACCCCAAGGTGAAGAACTAGGTCGGATGAAGCCTCTATCTGTCAACTCTTGCAACTGAGTCTTCAATTCTTTCAGTTCTTTCGGTGCCATACGATACGGAGCAATCGAAACAGGAGCTGAATCAGAATAAGTCTCAATAGTGAACTCTACCTCTCTATCCGGTGGTAACCCTGGAAACTCTTCCGGAAACACACTAGGAAAGTCACACACTATCCGGATGTCTTGAGGTCTAACCTCACTCATGTTAGGGTTCATCACATAGGCCAAGTACGCTTCGCAACCCATCTCAACTAACCTCTTAGCCTTTAGGTTTGAAACTACATTGGATAAGAACTTCACGTTCTCACCCACCACTATTATCTCATAATCATCTGTGAGTCTCAAAGAAATCCTCTTAGTTTCAAAGTCTATCCTAGCCCTATGCTCAGTGAGCCAGTCCATACCCAGAATTACCTCAAAACTATAGAAAGGTAGCTCCATCATATCCACTGGAAATACATGTCCCTGAACCATCAACATACACCTTCTGTACATCTTTCTAACTACTATCGTGTCCCCAAAGGAACTAGTAATACTAACTCCTACCTCTAACATTTCACAAGGAAAATTCAACGACTGTGCATGCTCACTCAGAATATAAGAATGTGTAGACCCGGAGTCAATCAAAGAAAGCAAACCCAAAGACCGTATCGAGAAGTTACCTGCGATCATATCAGTGTCATGCTGATCCCCACGCTGGGCGTAAACTCTGGCCTGACCTCCGCCCTCCGGCTGGACTGCAACTACATGTGCTATATTCCTCTGGCCATCATTCCTTGGCTGGAAGTTACCTCTACCGCGCCCGCGGCCTCTCTGAAAATCATTGGCCCTAGCAGGAGCCTGAACTGGTGCCTGTCCCACCTGATGTGGACAGTCACGCCTAATATGGCCCCTAGCTCCACAACTCCAACACGAGTGGAAATTCCCCCAGCACTCACCGGTGTGGTTCCTCATGCAAGTAGCACATGTGGGCAACTTTCCACCAGCCCTCTGGCCCTGTTGGCCCCTATCGTGGTTACCGCCACCACGCCTATGGTCATAATGATGCATGTTGTCTCGATGCCTCTTGGCATTACCTCTATCAAAGTCACTGGACCTCTTACCCGAACTAGAACCACCAGTCCGTTTGGTCAAGCCCAAACTGTGCTCCAAGTCCTTGGCCCTAGCGACCAAGACATCAAAATTAGTGTAGTCTGAAGCTAGAGTATACCTCTTGATTTCTTCATTCAGCCCATAACGGAAACGGTTACAACGTTCCACCTTAGTAGGAACAAGCTCAGATGCAATCTGACTCAGTCTAACAAATCGAATCTCATAGTCGGTCACAGACATACTCCCCTGAAGCAAAGCCATAAACTCTCTCTTCTTCTCGTAGAGATATCGCGGACCCAAGTACTTCTTACGGAATGCTGACTCAAAGAACTCCCAAGTAATCTCGGCCTCCTCCATACCCGTAGTGATGGTGACCCACCAAGTGTAGGCATCACCCTGTAGCAAGGACTCAACACACCCTAACTTGCGTCCTCCAGTACATCCCATTTGTGACAAGATACAGACGGTCTTCTCTAACCACTTCTCAGACCTCTCGGGTGTCGACCCTCTAAACTCTTCACCTCCTAAACTGCAGAGTCTCTCTAAAGGCAACCCAGTACCCTCTCCTTGAGGCTGTGCCGCTGCCTGACCCCCAGCCACTGCAGCCTGGAAAGCCCCAGCTATCGCCTGACTAAGGGAGCTAAATCAATTCCGGCCGGTCCTTGGCCCACTTGAGGTCCAACACCCTCGGCTCCCGCCTCACCTCCCTCTTGATGAGGAGGAGGTGGAGGAGGTTGAGGATCCTGTGCCCCACTAATCTGCTCAATCCCCAGAGCTTGTGCCCGTGGTTCCGACTGAACCATCCTAGGCCTCCCACGTGTTCTCATGATACAACTAGCAAGGTAATAACTACAACAAACAACAACAAACAAATAAGGATTACGTTAGCAAAAGCAAGGGTCCAACAGTGCTCAAGTATTTCCTTACACAAAAACCTTTTTAAATTAAGCAATAGTAGTAATGGGCACTCAACTCAACACCAAACGCAACAATTCATGCTTCAAACTATCATGCGCATAATCGAACAACGAGATTTCATGGCAAAGCATACATCAAGCAATACAATTACTTAACACATCAAGCATACCTCACTTACCTGCCCGAGGTCTCGGTAACCTCAGGCTCTATACCAACAAATGTAACCCCCTTGCCCCGGTCTGGTCGGCTGACCGGTTCGAGTAGGCTACACGGGGAAAACTGACATGGAACCCGTGAAGGTTCCATCCCGGTTAGCGACCCTAATTTTTTTTGTTTATTTTACATCTTGTCTAATGGCATTTGATTACCTAAGTGATTACGAAAGCGAAAAACAAGGCCCACCACAAAGCCTTACCCCAAACCGGGCCTAAGCCCAACCCTTGAGACCCATTAGAGAAGTTCAAAAACCCATTTCCAGCTACCCGTTTCGAAACAGTCATCAACCGTTTCAAAACACGGGCTTAGTTAAAAAGGCCAGGTACCCATTCCGAAACGCATCCACCCCGTTTCGGAACAGGGCCCTAATTCTGCCTAGGCGTTTCGATACTTGTTTCGAAACAGGCACCTCCAGTGGCCAAAATGTTTCGAACCTTGTTTCGAAATAGGGGTTTACAGTGGTCAAAGTGTTTCGAAACTTTTTTCGAAATAGGGGTTCACAATGGCCAAACCGTATCGAAACGAGTTCCGATACGGGGTCCCTGGAGCCATACCCGTTCCGAAATAGCCCAGCCCGTTTTGAAACACCGGCTATCTGCAACTTCCCAAAACCATCTTTAAGTGTCTCTAATTGATCCCAAAGGCCTTAAACGACCCCAAGAAACACACAACACTTACAAGCATGAACTAAAGGCATTGACCCTATGTCAAAACATGCTCAAACACACAAGGCATAAGATGAGGCATCCAATCATGGCATTTACACAAAGGGCCACATTTCATAAAAGGGCATACTTAAGAGTTTAAAGACCATAAGGCACAAGTTACCAAATATAAGGTTTGCATATACAACCAAGCAACCTAAACATCCAAAAGGCATGCCATCACACACAAGCATGCAACAAGATATAACATGTTTTACAAACCAAGTCAAAACATAAACATCAACCACAATTATGAGTCATACATCGCTCATATAAAACATAAAGTAGCCCCATTGCTAACTACCACTTTAACACAAAATCATACTTGAGCAACTACACTTGGAAAGCCCCTCCGCCTTGCTCCTTGCTAACACCACGCTAATGATATGCATTGTTGAAAATGAGAGCGTAAGCTAGAAGCTTAGTGAGGATGCTTTAAAATTAAAACAACAACAATGCAGGGTCCAAGCATGCAAATCCTCATCCTCACATACAACATACATAGCTATAAACAAGTCGACCTAGCTAGTCTTCCAAGAGTCATAATACGGCATCTCACATCATACTAAGCTCAACAATGTATATCAACATCACCACATCATAATCATAATATCAAGTTCATTGGCCACTATTAGTTTATCCGGATGTGCGGATTAAATCTCAACAACAACATTACCTCGGTGGGATTACACTCATCACCGGACCTTGCATGGGCGGGATTCCACTCATCACCACATGCCCTACAGATGGGATTCCATTCATCATCACGTAGAATATAAATAAATTTCTGGTGGAATATTACATCACCGTACTCCTCCTTGACGACTCAACGCCATCAAGGCCACGTACATTTTGACTCAATCGTGTGCACACTAATCCTAATGATCGATCATTTACACCCGGTAAGTTAATTAGTGCCAATTTTTTAACCACATCACACATCCACCATTAAAGTTTTACTCACCACCCTTCCTTAGCAACCCAAGCAAGCAAGCAAGCCTCCTAAATCCCCGGATTCGATCCCGATGCTTCTCCAATGTCTCCTCTTGTTTCGTGCTCCCTTATTACCCAGCAGAAAACCATGCTTTCAACCACCCAAATGACATCTAAATGGTCCCAAAACACTTCCCTAACATCCCTAAAGCATCAGCCCTTCAACCTAACCCTAAAACACACCAAAAATCCAATTTTTGACACTTCAAAAATGGCCACAAGGACCCACTTCAGGTTTTCACCCAAAATCACCCATTTTAACATATTATGTGTATTTTAAGGAGACTAAACCAAAACCCAACTTAATAAATCAAAATCAATTGGAAAACCCCTTAAAAATTCAAACTTTCTTTAAACTTGAAATTTCAAAAAGATGGTAGTTTTCAATTTAAAGACTAGGTAAATGTAGAGGATGAAGAGGAGAGTGAGAATATGTAATTACCTTTAAAAATACTCTTGAATCAAAGGAGAGATTTGATGGAATAGTAAATTTTGGGGTTTTGGAGGGTTTAAGAGCTTTCAACGTTGGAAGAGAAAGAGGGGAGAAAAAGATGATGGCTTTCTTCACTTTTTGATTTCAAAAAGGTTGTCTACCTTTTTAGTTTGGCTAAATTACCAAATGGTCACTCCTTTTTATTTAAAAACTCAATTAGGTCAAGCCTAGGTCAATTTGATTAAAATTAATTTTATCGACTAGGACCAACTAACCCGACTAACTCCTAACCCCAAAACACTAGTGTTACAGCAGTGCACCCCAACTACATCTGTAACCCCCTTAACCCGGCCTAGACGGTTGACCCGAATTAAGAAGATTACAGGGGGAAAACCAAAGTCAACCCGAAAGTCAACCTTGATTAACGACCCTTTTTTTCCTTTTTAATCTTGTCTAGATGCTCGCTAACCCTAGATGTGATCAAACAAACATCATACTCAAAGATCACAACCATCAGAGATCATTCAAGGACCCAATTGCACAAAACACAACTTTAGGGACCAAATTGTAAATTCTGAAAACTTTAAGGCCTTAACCAGATTTTAAGTTACCAACTTAAAATTAATCATGTTTCATGCATCTCGGCCAAATTTCAGCTCAAACGGACATCCCAAACTCATACAATTGCACAAACAAGATTCAGGACCAAAATGCAAACTTTTCAAAACATTTAACTGCCAATGTCAGCCCCCAATGGTCACCCGTTCCGAAACAGGCTTAGCCCGTTCCGAAACGCGGGGCCGTTTCGCAACGCGTACCGAAACAGGGGTCTGGCAGTAGCCTTTCCGTTTCGGAACGGTCCCTCCCGTTTCGGACGCCTGGGCTTGTTTAAGGCACCCGTTCCGAAACGGTATTGGCTGTTCCGAAACACCCTGCACAGCAAGCCTCAAAATGCATTCTTAAACATGCAATTAAACATCCAATCATGCTCCAAAAGCCACCAAACTTTGCCAACATGCAATTCAACATAAAAGAAGCATACTTGCATCAACAATTCAACAACATGTCAACATACACGAAAAACCCCAATTTCAAGGTTAAGCTTCCAACACAAGCAACCATTTAAACAACATACTTCCAATTCAAACTCATAAGCCAAACCATGTTCCAACAACATCAACAACACAAAACCATACTTGTCCGAACATATACAAACACATACATCAACCCAAGAGATTCTACCCCATTGCCTTTATTAACTATAGCTATTAACCGAGACATACATCTCAAGTGGAGTCCTTCTTGAATCCCTTGCTCCTTGCTGTCAAAACTTCAAGAATCTGCATTGATGGACAAAAAGGAGCGTAAGCACATAATGCTTAGTGAGGAATGCTCAAAACCAAAACACCATCAATGCAGCGAGCCATAAATCACTTTTAAAACAAACTCGATTTGTTTACCAAAGCCATGTTTGAAAACCCCTTTTCAACAACAAGCTCAAAACCATGCATTGCACATACATGAAAACCAACCCTTAGCTTAGCATGCTAAGAAAACCTTTTCAAAGCACAACTTACAAAATCAACCATTTAGCCAAACCATGCATAAACACCATATGCAAGCTAAAACAAAATCTTGGAAAACACTCCCATTTCACAACATACCTTTCTTAAACTTGAAAGCCAATTCAAGCAAGAATCTTTTAAAACCATTTCACAAACCAACCAACACATGCATTAAACCAAAGGCAACATATATGAACCACAACATCATCATCACATGCCTTTAAAAACAAGTCTTAACAAGACTCCAATGCACTAAAGATATTTCATGCTCACATGCATCATTTTCCAAATGATAATCAACACTTGTTCAACTTAACAAGTAAACATGCATTCACAAGCATTATACACTTTCCATGCAACCATGCATCTTTTCAAGCATCTCATGCTTCACATGCAATTATGCATCAATTCAAGCATCCCATGCTTCATCACAATCAAGAACATCATATTGGCCTTCAAGTGATCAACCACATTCACTTTTCAACTCAACACCCAATCGGATACGCGGATTCCGAGCGTTGTCCCTACGCTCCGTACACCCTACCAATCCAAGGTCTCCCAAATAGACTTTTAAACACCATTTGACCTCAACATCCTAAGGTTCCCATGTATGGACTTTTAAACACCATACAACCTTAGCTTTCCCGAGGTTCCCATGTATGGACTTTCAAACACCATACAACCTCAACTTTTCCCCAAGGTTCCCATGTATGGACTTTCAAACACCATACAACCTTGACATGCACAAGGTTCCCATGTATGGACTTTCAAACACCATACAACCTTTGCATTCACCGATTGGTAGTTGTATAACATCACTAACGAGATCCGGGACACCCTACACAAGATCCACACATGGACTTAACCCCGCCATTGTGATCTCAACAAGCACAAGGTTCTCACATATGGACTTTTAAACACCATATAACCTTTGCTCAACCAAGGTCCTCGAATGGGCAACACCTCCATTATGACCTCAACCATCTCGTTAGGATACTTGAAGGGAGTTTACCGGTCCACTCTTGACCACTCCACCTCCAAGGCGACTTAATTCACGGTGCACCCAATCCTATAGCCGGCTAACTATATCCGATCAAAGAACCAAGAACCACTTACATCACTTGCCAATATAACCACCTTACCACATTAGTCCAATGTTTCACATGCATAACCAATATGCAAAACCATTACCACATTAATCAAATGATTCACATGCATAACCAATATGCAAAAACCATCATTTACCAACATTAATTCACTGTTTTAAAGCATTAGACAAAGCCATTGAACAACATGCAACACCATGCATCAAAACCACATTTCTAATGTATAAAACCAAGGATCTCTTACCTTGAGCATCCTTCATATATGGCTTTCAAAACCAGAATTAAACCATGCTAAAATATGCTTTCAAAACAGAATTAAACCATGCAAAACACATGCATTTTAATCACCAACCACAATTGCTTAAAAGCCAATTCCACAATCATAATTCAAGAGCGAAAAACCATTCACTTACTCTTGAGCTTAGCAAAGTTGTTTAGACTTACACTAAGCTCCCAAAAACCTTCAAACCTTGGTTCAAAAGCTGAAAACCCAACTTCACTCACCGATAACCAAAACAAGGCTAGCCACCAAGCCTTCCAAGCATCCGAAACCTTCCGCAACACCTCTAAAGCTCACGGATCAAACTCCCCTGTTTCAAGCACACAAAAACAGCACATTAATGCATCATTATGCATTAAGAACAGCAGCCACACAACCAAACTCGCTGCTCATCACACAACCAACAATTCGGCTACCAAACACAACCGAAATCACCTCCAAACATTACCAAAACTTAACCCAGCCAAGATCCATCACTTCTAACCATTTTTAAACATCAATCAACATCCAAAATGATCACAAACACGTCCTTATACTTCCAGGTACAACAGATCACCAAAAACACTCCAAAAACAACCAAAAACTCAAGCCAAACTTAGGAAATTCAACCTATCCGGGATTGCATTAATTAAACCTCAACTTCTAATCAATTTAGCATTCATTTAACATCATTTTGACACTTCAAAACACTGCCCAAACAGATCACACGAAAATTTCACCAAAATCGCCAAATCTTGCATTTTAAGCCAAAATCAAGATTTCAATTGAAAAGCCTTTAACAAAACACAAATCAAGGATTGAGAACTTGGGAATTTCAATAAAGAACTTGAAGTTCAGAGGAGAAGGACGTTCTTACCTCCAAACTTGAGTTTCTCCTTTTTAGAGCCAAAAAGCTTGATGAAACAACTTGCAAATTGAGAGGTTTTGTTGATGAGATGATTAGGAATCAAATGAGAGTTGAAATGAGTGATTTGAGTGACAAAATCAGAGGAGGAAATCTGGAGAAATGTGTTTGGGTTGAGAGAAAATGAGAGAAAAGGAAAATTGAGAGAAAATGGAAAGTTAGTTATAAAATAGTAAAAATGATTTCCCTCCACTTTCTTTATGTTTTAAAAACATTTAATTAATCATTTAATATATTTAGAAAATCTGGAGAAACTCCCATTGGGTAAATAGCTCCTTAAAGATTCAAAGTTTCAATCCTTTTTAAAACAGTCACGCAGTTTTCAAAAATTACATTTTGGTCACTAACCCAAAATGTCACCCTTCCAAACCTCATTTTCCAAAATTGATTTCACAGTTCACTTTTATATATTAAAAGATGATTTTAGAACATTTTTCCATATTTTTAATGCAACCCGAACTAGGCTTTCCTAAATTCACTCTTATACATTCGATCAGCACTTTGACCGAACCGGTCAACGCCCAAAACTTCTGAGCCCAAAACCGGGGTGTTACAACTCTCCCCCCTTAGGAAATTTCGTCCTCGAAATTTAACCGGCGAAAAGAGAACAACAACTTTCTCAAAACACACACAAGGCAACACAAAAACCTCAACCAACACTGAACACTTTCCACACAAAGCTCCACTGAACCCAACACCACCACATGCTGTTCACAAACCCAGAACACTCAAAGATAGCCACAACTTAACCTTTCACATAACCGGACTGTACACAACCCCAATATCAACCTGAAGAACTTCAGCTCTTACAGCACACATCACTGCAACACACAACTCCCAAGACCTGTTTACACAGAGACAACAACCAATCCAATTCAGCCACTATTCAACCTTCTCTGCTTCTAAAACTCTTGCAAACTCCCAAACCTCTTCCAAGAATTTCCCAACAAGCAAAAATCCTTAAACATCAACTGCTTACCCAAACTCCTCAACGAATGCTGATAAACCCTCACAACTGTTGCTAACATTACCAAAACGACTCTCCAGGTCTACTCACCCACAAACCAAAATTTACATCACAACCCCAACTCGACTCCGCCAGCTGTTCCACACACCACCAACTGACTTCAGACGGAACTTCCTAAACCACAACCAGCCAACCACCTTTCACAAGAATCCTTTCAAACAACACTGACCCTCGACCTTTCATTGCTTAACCACCACAAGCTTGACAGCAACACTTGCCTTGCCAGAACATTGCCCAACCTAAACATACATATCAACTCCTCAACTCCTCAAAGGTTGCTAAGAACCAGCACTTGCAAACACAACCCTTCCACAACAACTTAACACAAAGGAACTACCGCTCCCACTTAGCTATTCAAACCACTTGACCGATCCTACTTCAACCGGTACTCCTCACCACCAAACCACTAAACTCCTTAAACAACAAACACTATCCTTCCACCAACATGCTATGCCACCCTCGCCATTACAAGCAACTAGCTTAATATTACTTCTAACCCTCACTCAGCACCAAAACAACCTCTAAGAACCCATCATCCAACCTAACCCAACCACCACACTAACAGATTCGATTAATTATTAGCGAGTGTGAACATCATATGCATGATCACCAACATGCCCTATCAATGCCTGATGTACATGTATGCAAAACCTCTAATGTCATGCCACATGTATGCATGGACCAACATATATAATATAGCATATAACAATGAGTTTATCTGTGCATGAATGCCAGTTCACACCCTCCAATAACATCCTCAGAATCCGTCTAAGAACAACCTCCTACCTCACTTCTAACTTATCTAACTCCATCATACCAACAAACATTAACCACAAGATTCTCACCTAAGCCTTCTTCACACCAAAGATGTTCCAAACTACAACTATTACCCCAACAACTAACAACAAGGCTAAACTTACCACGCAAGGAAAACCAACAGAAACCAAACTAAGGTAACTAGAGCAAAGATTACTAAACAAGGTTACCTGAAAGCACAACACCACCCTGAAGCTTCATCAGACAAACTCTCTTCCTCGCGGAACCGTCATCCTCCTGCCGCACCACTGCAGCACCAGCTAACACACCAGGGTCACCACCAACTCCTTGTAGTAAGGGACCTTGGCTGTTCCGAGCCAACATCAAACAATCACGTCTCATGTGTCCAGCAGACCCACATTTCCAGCAATTCTCCTTTCCTACACTCTTCACAACTTTCTGCTCTTTCTGCCACTTCTGAACCTTGCCTCGGCCGTGCCCACGACCTTTCTGAGACCCTTTGGCTAACACCAAAACTGACTTCACTCCAAGAGAACAATCACGCTTAACATGCACTTTGGAACCACAGTTCCAGCAAGCACCCGCGCCCCAACAACCTCCAACATGGCGCCTTTCACAACGGTCACACACCAGTGGCTGAACTTCCACTCCTTGCCCAAGCAACACTTGTTCCACAACAGCACCACCGTCACATTGCTCAACCCTTGGAAACTTCCCTCCAAGATACCTTTCATAAAAGGCAGATACAAAGAAATCCCAATCAATATCAGGAATATGTAACGCCACAGCCACTGATGTCCACCAGACACAGGCATCCTCCAACATCAGAGAAACAACACTCCCCAGCTTACAAGCAAGATCACAGCCTTCCTGATCCAAGATCAGAACCACACTGGCCAACCAGGCCTCAAACATCTCCAGTGTAGAACCATGATATTCCACAGCACCCAAATCAAGCAAACGCTGCTTCGGCAAACCCACACATCCCACAGCCAACACATCCACTGACTTTACCTTTACCACAGCCTGAGATGTTCCCAGCACCTCCTGAACATCAGATGATGAACCCTTCATCACAGAACCAACTTCTTCCTCCTGCCTTACCACCTCAACTCCAGGCACAGAAGACTGAGACAAAACACCTCCACGAAAGGGTGAATTCCACGCCTTAACAACCTGCCCCAAGGCAGCAACCATCTCACCCAACTGCCATTCTTTCATCGACTTAGCCATACTACTAACAACAACAAACATACAATCACAACAAACAAACAAACCAGTTAGACCAACATTAAGCAAGGATTCAAACTCCAACTCCAAAATAACACAATAGCTATATTAATAAGGCAATGGGTATCCCGAATCCTCCCCTTTACATGACATAACAGTCAACACAACATGGATATCACAACATCAAGCATATCAATCTACATACTCGATCATGCTTACATCCAACAGCATCCATTTGCATCAGCATATTATCAACATAACATACTCATTACACAATCATCAAGCATAACACCAGCTCACAACATCAGCACATATCCACATTAATTCAACAATGATTCATAAACACAAAACATGCTCGAAAACATCAGCAACTTGATCAGAAAACAACAACAATTTGCTCAGAAACATCAGCATCATGCCCAGAAACACGTGTTTCAACCAACATTCAACCAACTTTCATCCACACAACAAGGTAAACATCAACACACATCACAACAACTTACCGTTTTCCCCAAGCATTTGCAACTCAGCTCTGATACCACCAAATGTAACCCCCTTAACCCGGCCTAGACGGTTGACCCGAATTAAGAAGATTACACGGGGAAAACCAAAGTCAACCCGAAAGTCAACCTTGATTAACGACCCTTTTTTTTTTCTTTTTAATCTTGTCTAGATGCTCGCTAACCCTAGATGTGATCAAACAAACATCATACTCAAAGATCACAACCATCAGAGATCATTCAAGGACCCAATTGCACAAAACACAACTTTAGGGACCAAATTGTAAATTCTGAAAACTTTGAGGCCTTAACCAGATTTTAACTTACTAACTTAAAATTAATCATGTTTCATGCATCTCGGCCAAATTTCAGCTCAAACGGACATCCCAAACTCATACAATTGCACAAACAAGATTCAGGACCAAAATGCAAACTTTTCAAAACATTTAACTGCCAATGTCAGCCCCCAACGGTCACCCGTTCCGAAACAGGCTTAGCCCGTTCCGAAACGCGGGGCCGTTTCGCAATGCGTACCGAAACGGGGGTCTGGCAGTAGCCTTTCCGTTTCGGAACGGTCCCTCCCGTTTCGGACGCCTGGGCTTGTTTAAGGCACCCGTTCCGAAACGGTATTGGCTGTTCCGAAACACCCTGCACAGCAAGCCTCAAAATGCATTCTTAAACATGCAATTAAACATCCAATCATGCTCCAAAAGCCACCAAACTTTGCCAACATGCAATTCAACATAAAAGAAGCATACTTGCATCAACAATTCAACAACATGTCAACATACACGAAAAACCCCAATTTCAAGGTTAAGCTTCCAACACAAGCAACCATTTAAACAACATACTTCCAATTCAAACTCATAAGCCAAACCATGTTCCAACAACATCAACAACACAAAACCATACTTGTCCGAACATATACAAACATATACATCAACCCAAGAGATTCTACCCCATTGCCTTTATTAACTATAGCTATTAACCGAGACATACATCTCAAGTGGAGTCCTTCTTGAATCCCTTGCTCCTTGCTGTCAAAACTTCAAGAATCTGCATTGATGGACAAAAAGGAGCGTAAGCACATAATGCTTAGTGAGGAATGCTCAAAACCAAAACACCATCAATGCAGCGAGCCATAAATCACTTTTAAAACAAACTCGATTTGTTTACCAAAGCCATGTTTGAAAACCCCTTTTCAACAACAAGCTCAAAACCATGCATTGCACATACATGAAAACCAACCCTTAGCTTAGCATGCTAAGAAAACCTTTTCAAAGCACAACTTACAAAATCAACCATTTAGCCAAACCATGCATAAACACCATATGCAAGCTAAAACAAAATCTTGGAAAACACTCCCATTTCACAACATACCTTTCTTAAACTTGAAAGCCAATTCAAGCAAGAATCTTTTAAAACCATTTCACAAACCAACCAACACATGCATTAAACCAAAGGCAACATATATGAACCACAACATCATCATCACATGCCTTTAAAAACAAGTCTTAACAAGACTCCAATGCACTAAAGATATTTCATGCTCACATGCATCATTTTCCAAATGATAATCAACACTTGTTCAACTTAACAAGTAAACATGCATTCACAAGCATTATACACTTTCCATGCAACCATGCATCTTTTCAAGCATCTCATGCTTCACATGCAATTATGCATCAATTCAAGCATCCCATGCTTCATCACAATCAAGAACATCATATTGGCCTTCAAGTGATCAACCACATTCACTTTTCAACTCAACACCCAATCGGATATGCGGATTCCGAGCGTTGTCCCTACGCTCCATACACCCTACCAATCCAAGGTCTCCCAAATAGACTTTTAAACACCATTTGACCTCAACATCCTAAGGTTCCCATGTATGGACTTTTAAACACCATACAACCTTAGCTTTCCCGAGGTTCCCATGTATGGACTTTCAAACACCATACAACCTCAACTTTTCCCCAAGGTTCCAATGTATGGACTTTCAAACACCATACAACCTTGACATGCACAAGGTTCCCATGTATGGACTTTCAAACACCATACAACCTTTGCATTCACCGATTGGTAGTTGTATAACATCACTAACGAGATCCGGGACACCCTACACAAGATCCACACATGGACTTAACCCCGCCATTGTGATCTCAACAAGCACAAGGTTCTCACATATGGACTTTTAAACACCATATAACCTTTGCTCAACCAAGGTCCTCGAATGGGCAACACCTCCATTATGACCTCAACCATCTCGTTAGGATACTTGAAGGGAGTTTACCGGTCCACTCTTGACCACTCCACCTCCAAGGCGACTTAATTCACGGTGCACCCAATCCTATAGTCGGCTAACTATATCCGATCAAAGAACCAAGAACCACTTACATCACTTGCCAATATAACCACCTTACCACATTAGTCCAATGTTTCACATGCATAACCAATATGCAAAACCATTACCACATTAATCAAATGATTCACATGCATAACCAATATGCAAAAACCATCATTTACCAACATTAATTCACTGTTTTAAAGCATTAGACAAAGCCATTGAACAACATGCAACACCATGCATCAAAACCACATTTCCAATGTATAAAACCAAGGATCTCTTACCTTGAGCATCCTTCACATATGGCTTTCAAAATCATCATTAAACCATGCTAAAATATGCTTTCAAAACAAAATTAAACCATGCAAAACACATGCATTTCAATCACCAACCACAATTGCTTAAAAGCCAATTCCACAATCATAATTCAAGAGCGAAAAACCATTCACTTACTCTTGAGCTTAGCAAAGTTGTTTAGACTTACACTAAGCTCCCAAAAACCTTCAAACCTTGGTTCAAAAGCTGAAAACCCAACTTCACTCACCGATAACCAAAACAAGGCTAGCCACCAAGCCTTCTAAGCATCCGAAACCTTCCGCAACACCTCTAAAGCTCACGGATCAAACTCCCCTGTTTCAAGCACACAAAAACAGCACATTAATGCATCATTATGCATTAAGAACAGCAGCCACACAACCAAACTCGCTGCTCATCACACAACCAACAATTCGGCTACCAAACACAACCGAAATCACCTCCAAACATTACCAAAACTTAACCCAGCCAAGATCCATCACTTCTAACCATTTTTAAACATCAATCAACATCCAAAAAGATCACAAACACGTCCTTATACTTCCAGGTACAACAGTTCACCAAAAACACTCCAAAAACAACCAAAAACTCAAGCCAAACTTAGGAAATTCAACCTATCCGGGATTGCATTAATTAAACCTCAACTTCTAATCAATTTAGCATTCATTTAACATCATTTTGACACTTCAAAACACTGCCCAAACAGATCACACGAAAATTTCACCAAAATCGCCAAATCTTGCATTTTAAGCCAAAATCAAGATTTCAATTGAAAAGCCTTTAACAAAACACAAATCAAGGATTGAGAACTTGGGAATTTCAATAAAGAACTTGAAGTTCAGAGGAGAAGGACGTTCTTACCTCCAAACTTGAGTTTCTCCTTTTTAGAGCCAAAAAGTTTGATGAAACAACTTGCAAATTGAGAGGTTTTGTTGATGAGATGATTAGGAATCAAATGAGAGTTGAAATGAGTGATTTGAGTGACAAAATCAGAGGAGGAAATCTGGAGAAATGTGTTTGGGTTGAGAGAAAATGAGAGAAAAGGAAAATTGAGAGAAAATGGAAAGTTAGTTATAAAATAGTAAAAATGATTTCCCTCCACTTTCTTTATGTTTTAAAAACATTTAATTAATCATTTAATATATTTAGAAAATCTGGAGAAACTCCCATTGGGTAAATAGCTCCTTAAAGATTCAAAGTTTCAATCCTTTTTAAAACAGTCACGCAGTTTTCAAAAATTACATTTTGGTCACTAACCCAAAATGTCACCCTTCCAAACCTCATTTTCCAAAATTGATTTCACAGTTCACTTTTATATATTAAAAGATGATTTTAGAACATTTTTCCATATTTTTAATGCAACCCGAACTAGGCTTTCCTAAATTCACTCTTATACATTCGATCAGCACTTTGACCGAACCGGTCAACGCCCAAAACTTCTGAGCCCAAAACCGGGGTGTTACAACATCACCATCCAATGAGTAAGGTTCCCCTGAACCACTCTATACATCGTCACCAAGTCTGAAGTGGAATTCAGCCCGAAGAATGAAACCACTGATCTTCCCCACACATTTCCCAACCCATATGATATGACATGATGATTCGATTTATATATCCGATTACATACTTGTTTATTTTTGAATATGCATGTACAATATTACGATATTAATTCATTATTCTGATTATGATGTATGATGCATTGCATGTCATCGTACAAGCATGTCACAAAACATAAGTCAGATAAATCATGGCATATATCACAAGTCATAGTCATCATATCAAAAATCATAACACATAACGATCACATACAAACATAAGGCACAGAATATGTAGCACCAGAAGAGAACACACCTCAGACAGCTAAAAGCTCAATGTCGGTGATGACATCTCCCACGCTCAGATCTAGTAACGGGTTGAACAGAATCGACACCTATAAGGGTAACACTAAATCAGATTTCACTACTATGGCAAAAATCCAATGTACATAAACTAAACAATTGCACGTACGCGCGGAACTCACAGGCTGCACTGCAGGAGGTCGACCAGGTGGAGGAGGAGGTAAGATCTTAGTGTCCGAATCAACGTCGCCTGAATATAATAAAAATTCGAATCAGATTCCGATATACACAATTCTCAAAATACTGAACACAATTAAATGTAAATAGAAAAACAATCTTTTTGGTTTGAATTTGGGAAAACAGACAGTAGATTTGAAATCAGGACAACAGAAAACATAACGTTGACTTTGACCGAAAAAGTCAACGACCAACCACATGTTAACGGATCAGTTCACGGGTCAGGCTTAGTTTTGTTAACTCAGTTCACAGGTTGGGCTTAGTTCTCTGGACCGGTACGGTTCAGGTTCTCACTGATGGACCGGTTCGGTTTGGCAACCCAACAGATTGGGCTCACATCTCTCTCTCGGCCCGAATTTCACTGGTTTGGGTTCAACCCCCCCCCCACAAACCCGAGAAATCTCACCCTTTTTGCCACCTAGAATGTAACGCCCTGGTTTTGGGCCTAGATGTTTTAGACGTCGGATCGGACCGGTCAGAAACGGTTCGAATCGTATTAAGTGGTTTAGGGAAATCAAGGAATGGGAAAGGATAAAAATATGACAAAAATTATTAAAATCCTCTAAAATCATGTTTAAGATGTTGGTCAAAAGAATTTTACAAAAAGAGTTTTGGAAGTGGTACATTTTGGGTAGTGACCAAAATGTAAAGTTTTAAAACTATGGAAAATTACAAATTTCAAAAGAGGAGTAAAAAATCTTAGAATATTTAGGGAGCACTTGTGCAATTATACCTTCCTTAAATTGACACGTGTTTTAAATGATTAAATAAAAAGGATTTTTTTAATTAAATTGCTAAAATAGAAAAATGAGAAGTTTTTGACGTAACTAACTCTCATTTCACCAAAATCCATTTTCTCAACCATTTCTCCAGATTCCTTTTCTCCCAAACACTCTTTCTTTAGTTTCTCATCTTTTTCAAAGAATTCTTTTCAAGTTTTTCAAGATTTGTGAAGCAAAAACTTGTCAATCTTTAAGGATGACAATGATTGGAGGTAAATACCATTCTCAACCTCTAATCTAGGTTATTTATTGAAATTCCCAAGATTATTGGCTCCTAATTCATGTTTTTAACTGAGTTTTAATTATAGTTTTGTTTTGAGATCAAAATCTTGCAAAATAATGTGTTAAATCTTGATTTTTAGAGTTTTGATGTTGGGCTCTATTTTGGATTGATTCTAATTGAGTTTTGAGTTGATTATTATGTTGAAAAAAGAGTTTTGATAATATAGATCCCGAAATCGTTGAGATCCTTGAGTTACTTGATAGTTTAAGTTGGGTTTTTGAGGTCTTTTGATGGTGTTATGCTTGCTGGAGGTATAAGGAAGGGTTTATGTTGTTTTTAGATGTTTTTTGATGTTTAATAATGGTTAAAAGTGATGTATGTTGGCTGGGTTTGGTTTGGGAGGCAATCGATTGAGTTTTCGGTTGTTTCAGATAGGTAAATTGGTGTAGTTTTGCTGAGCAACGAGTTTGTGTTTAGTTGCTGGTGTTGAAATGCATTTTAATGCATTTGGATCTCTGTTTTGATGCTCTAAACATAAGGGATCTTGATCCGGAGGCAAACGAAGCATTGTTGGAGGCTTTGGATGGGTGAGCTTCGCGTCGACGAGCGAAGTTTCACGTATCGGTGAGTGGAAAAAGATTTTCCAGCTTTAAAATGCTTTGAGCGTGGTTTTGGGAGCTTAGTGTAAGTTTGAAACACTTAGCCAAGCTCAAGAGTAAGTAATTTGAAAGTCTCTCTCGGAATGTGCTATGTTTTGGTTTAAAATGCACTTGAATTAAATATGGTTTTGTAGAACTAATGTTTTGATATAATAATTGAAAAATGTTTTGGACTAATTTGAAAAGAATTTAAAAACTTGGTTTTAAGTCCAAACAACTTGAATTCATGTTTGAGGTATTTTAAAAGGCTTTTGGCAAGATTTTTCATGTTTTTAAACGGCCAAACTTGTGTTTTCAAGCTACCCGTACCGATACGGTCCAACCCGTTTCGATACCTTTTTGCCCCAGTTTGGTCACTGCCAAAACCCGTATCAAAACAGGCTTAGCCGTTTCGATACGGATCGAGATCGTTTCGATACGCCTGGTAAGCGTACTGATCCCCTTTCAACCACCCCAACGGCTACTTTCCCAACGGCCATTTAAAAGTGAACCCGTACCGATACGCCCTCAAGCGTATCGATACGCCCAGACTGGAAGAGCCCAACGACTAGTTTCTAATAAAGGCCGTACCGATACGGTTCCAAGCGTATCGATACGAAAGGCTGCAGAACAGCATTTATGAAGGGAAATAAAGTCCTCAACGGCTCCAAATCATCCCCAACGGCTAGTAACGGCTACAAACTCATTTGGGAGTATAAAAGGGACCTCCAAGCATCAAGAGAAGGCTAATGCTTATATTGTAAAACAACAAATGATCAAATATTGTCTTAGTGCCTAAATTGTCAATTCTTGTATAAACAAACACTAGTGAGCCAAAATTGTCAAATTTGCTCAAGTGTTTTAGGTTTTGGGTGAGTGCTTAATTGTGCAAACAAACACCTATAAGAGGGTTTTAAGTTTGCTTCTTGTTTCTCTTTGTAAGAGAGGGTTTCAATCAAGGCATTGGGTAGAAAGCTTGATTGTGTATAAGGGTTACCTCCTAAGCCTAGAAAAGGGGACGAATCAATAGTGGATTGATTGAGAAATCTTTAGTGGGGAGCTAAGGTAGTGGATGTAGACCTTTGTTAGAAGGTTGAACCACTATAATTCATTGTGTCTATTATCTTTTTAGCTTCCTAAACCCTAACACCCAAATATCCACCTCTCCACCACTTTGTGAGCAACATTGGTTGATCGAATCAAGCCCCTCACAACTCAACGTGTTTGATTACTATTTTAAAGCATATTTTGAGCATTGATGATGCTGGTTTTTAATGCCAATTTGTTAAGGATGCACATGGTAAGTGATCCTTGGGTTTATGTGATTAATGCATTTGGTTAAAGCATGTTTATGCTTGTGAAGATGGCATTGTGATTTATGCTTGTAAAACAATGAAATAAGGATGTCAAATTATTATATTGGCAAGTGATGGAAAAGGTTTTTGATTACTTTAATCGGATATAGTTAGCCAGCTATAGGAGTGAGTGCATCGTAAATAAAGTCGCCTTGGATGTCGAGGGGTTGTGATGGTACCGTAAACTCCATCCAAGTAGCCTAATGATTGAGATTAAGATCACAACAGTAGATGCTTTAATCCCGTGTGTGGATCTTGAGGATTGTGTCCCGTGCTCTCGTTAGTGGAATTATACAACTACCGATGAGTAGTGTTGAGGGGTTGTGATTGTACGTTAAACTCCACCACGAGTGTTACAACGATTGATGGTCTAATCCCGTGTGTGAGCCTTGAGGGTCCGGTAGTGTGTATGAAGCGTGTGGGACAATGCTTATAATCCGTGTTTCCGATTGTGTCAATTGTGTTTGGTATTGAGATGGTTTGTTATTGATCACTTGTGATCCAATATAATGTTGTTAAGAAATGAGTTAAGCATGTGATGCTTGAGGTTTGTGCTAGAATGTATGTGATGCTTAGTTAAGCATGAACAAAGGTTTTTAATGTTGAATTGATGATGCTATGAGCATGTGGTTTTGAAAGTGCATTGGTGTTTTAAAATGCATGTTTTAAAGGAAGACATATGTTGAAAAAGGATGATGTTTTGGTTTTATAAATGCATTGATGAATGTTTGGTTTTTGGCGGTCCTCACTAAGATTTATGCTTACGCTCATTTGTTTCATCAATGCAGAGAATTGAGCATTTGAGGCAGCAAGAGAGTAAGGGAAATCCAAGTGTTATAGCTAAGCCAAGTATGTGTTTTCACCTTAGTGTAATAAGAGGCAATATGAGGGATTTCTACTCATGGATTTAATTGGTGTTGTTAAATGCTTTGAGCATGTTTGGTATTTTTTTGAGACTTGTAAATGACCTCTACTTGGTTTATGGTCTTGCTTATGGTATTGTGGCTATGCTATGGTTTATCTTTTAAGGCATGCTTGAGTGGTTAATGCCTCACCATGAATTACCATGCTAGTTGCTTAATTTGCAAATGTTTGATGATGCTTAAGTGTTGGTATGTTGATTACTATATGTATGGATGTTTTGGGCATGTTTAGATGTGGTTAATTGTGAATTAAAGGCTGTTGGAAGTGCAACTCTTGTATGCGTATCGATAATCGGGGTCGCGTATCGATACGCTAAGGCCATTTTTAGGTATTCCAGCATAGGGGTACCGATACGAATTGCCCGCATATCAATACGCCTAGGCATAGGTTTGAAGGCCGTACCGATACGTAGGGAAGCGTATCGATACCCTCTTCCCAAGGTTGGCTACTACCATTTTGCGTATCGATACGGGATCAAGCGTATCGATACCGAGTCGTTATTTTCAGTTAAAAGAATCTTCTAAGTCCTGAAATGTGGCACTTTGGTCCCTAAATGTTGTATGTTCAATTGGTTGAGTTTGGATGATCCGTTTGAGATGAAATTCGACATGATGGCATGCTACATGACTAATTAAGGATTGGTAACTTTAAAATCTAAAAGGTCCGTGTAATTTATGGGAATTACAATTTAGTCTCTAAAAGTCAAATGTATGCAACTGAACCTCTAATCAAACCTCGATCATTGTGTCGTTTTCTTCTAAGTGTTTTGCTGAATATATAGGATAATAATGTGCATCTGGAAAAGATAAAAAGAGAAAAAAAGGTCGTTAATTGAGGTTGACTTTAACGAGTTGACTTTGGTTTTCCCTGTGTAATCTTCATAGTTCAGGTCGGGCGTCTAGGCCGGTTGTCTCAGATAAAAAGAGACATGTTTCAAAAGATTTAGGGACGGTGGTTAGTGAAATTGGTATGTTTTGTTGTTCGGTTCCATGTTAAATGACATGTTGTCTGAGAAATCATGTTTTGGTTGAATGTTGGTTTCTATGCCATGCTTGGTTGTTATGAATCATATGGAAGTAAAATATGATTGTATGTTAATGATGTGGATCATGATGAATGATGACATGCTAATGTATGCTATGTTATGATTGAGGGAAATTGAGGTGCCCATTGCCTTATTACACTAGAAAAATGTTTTAAATTGGTTTTGTAAACTTGGATCCTTGCTTGAGGCTGGCCTAAATCATGGTTTGATTTGTTTTTGTTGTTATGCCTTGTTAAAAATAGCACTATGGGTCCGATGAGAGAGCTTAGGTCGAATACGATTGTGCATGCACCTAAGCAGGGTAACCAACGTAATCAAGGGCCTGAGGTTTCACCTGGTGGAAACCTACCTCCTCCTCCGCCACCACCTGGAGGTGGAGAGCCGGAGCAACAAGGACAGGCTGGTCTAGTATTGGGTGATCTAGCGACGCTTGTTGAGGCGATCACCGGAGCATTTCAGGCTGTGGTAGCCAGAGCGCATGTTCAGGCACCTGCAGCTAGGCATGTGGGATTTCCTTTGGAAAGGCTGAGGAGTCTGGGAGCTTTTGAGTTCCATGGAATGTCTTCGGAGGCATCAGAAGCCTGGTTAGCTAGCATTATCTGTATTATGGATCAGATGGGATGCAGTGATGTGCGCAAGTTGGGATGCACAGTTTCTTTGCTCCAGGGTGATGCTTATAGTTGGTGGACGACTATCACCACTGGAATGGAACCCAATGAGGTAGTTTGGAAGTTCTTCCGAAGTACCTTTAAGAAGAAGTATCTGGGTGTGAGATACTTGGATGAAAAGAAGCGCGAGTTTATGTCGCTTGTTCAAGGAAATATTTAAGTGGCTGAGTACGAGGTCTAGTTCGTACGTCTAAGCCAGTATGCGCCTGAGTTGATGCCAATGGAGAGGCATCACTATGATCGCTTCCGATATGGGCTGGTGCAGGAAGTAAAGACCTTCATGTTGGCTACAGACTACACGAATTTTGATATGCTCGTGTGTCGAGCTAAGGACATCGAGCAGAACATGGGTCTACTATCTCGTGGAGGTGGTTCTAGCTCTGGTAAGAGGGCTGCTGAGTTTAGTTCAGGAGGTGGATGGAACAAAAGAGGGCGTGATATGAGGCATCAGCCTGATGCGAGACGAGGTGCTCCAGGATGGGGTGGACAGGCTCAGGTTGGACGAGTGAGGTCTGAGTAGAACACGTGCTGGACGTGTGGTTCTAGGGACCATCTGAGGCGAGATTGTCCACATGCGACTGGAGAGGCTCAGGCTCCTGTTGTGGTGACAAGGAGAACTGTAGTTCAACATATCATATGAGGCGTGAGTGTCCTCTATTGGCTAGTGGAGGCCAGGGACGTGCACCTGCTGTGGCTGCACCTCAGAGAGGCCGCGGGCGCGGCCGAGGAAACTTTTAGAGGAGAGATGAGGGTCATCATGGTAACGCTCAAGTGGTACCAGTTTGGCCTAAGGGAGGCGATCTTGCGAGGGTCTATGCTCAACGCGAGGGGCGGAACGACACCGGTGTTATCGCAGGTACCTTTGTTCTATAGTCTTTATCATTATTGGCTTTGATTGATTCTTAATCCACGCATTCTTATATCTTGAGTGAGAATGTGCATTTGCTTGATATACCTGTTGAGGTGCTTGAAGTAGGAATGCAAGTGACTAGTTCATTTGGCGAGACTGTAGTCACTAGGAAGTTTTACCGGAGGTGTCCCTTATCTATTCAGGGTCATGTATTTCTTGTGGATTTGATGGAGTTACCCTTTTATGGATTTGATGTGATCCTTGGTATGGATTGATTGACTGAGCATAGAGCAGTGGTAGACTTTGATGTTAAGCGAGTCACCTTAAAGCTTGCTGATGATTATGAAGTGGTGGTAGTAGGAGACAATGTGAAATTCTTGTCTAATGTTGTTTCGCCTATGGAAGCAAGTTGTATGCTAAGGATGGGTTGTGGTGCTTATCTTGTATTTTTGATGAATCCTGGTACGAAGGATGTACGTGTGCAGGACATTAGAACCGTTTGTGATTTTTCGGGTGTCTTTCTGGAAGAATTGCCTGGGTTGCCGCCAAACAGAGAAGTTGAGTTTGGTATCGAGTTGTATGAGAATACGACTCTGGTGTCCATTGCTCCTTATCGCATGGCACCTAAAGAGCTGAAAGAATTGAAGACGCAACTTCAGGAGTTGCTTGATCGAGTTTTCATTCGGCCAAGTGTATCACCTTGGGAAGCGCCGTTGTTGTTTGTAAAGAAGAAAGATGGGACAATGCGGATATGCATAGATTATCGGTAACTGAACAAGTTGATGATCAAGAACAAGTACCCCTTGCCAAGGATTTATGATCTTTTTGATCAGTTTCGAGGAGCTTCATTGTTTTCTAAGATTGACTTGAGGTCAAGGTATTACTAGTTAAAGGTGAAGGATGTGGACGTACCTAAGACGACTTTTCGAACAAGGTACGAACATTATGAGTTTTTAGGGATGCCTTTTGGTTTAACCAACGCACCTTCTACTTTCATGGCAATAATGAATTGCGTATTCCATGAGTTTTTGGATCAGTTTGTGGTATTGTTGATCGATGATATCCTTGTGTACTCTCGTACCAAGGAGAATCATGATAGACAACTAAGGATAGTGTTGCAAGTGTTGTTTGAGAACTAGCTTTATGCTAAGCTGAGCAAATTTGAGTTTTGGCTTAGGGAAGTAGTTTTCCTTGGACATGTTGCATCGGCCGAGGGTATTCGTGTTGATCCGCTTAAGGTAGAGGCAGTGATGAGTTGGAAGGTGCATGAGTTGGTGACGGAGGTGTGAAGTTTTCTTGGCTTGGCTGGTTATTATCGTAGGTTTGTCGAGGGTTTCTCGAAGATTGCTGCACCTTTTATCAAGTTGTTGCAGAAGAATGTTTGCTTTGAGTGGACAGATGTGAGGTAACAAGCTTTTGAGAAGCTAAAGGAATCTTTGACGCAAGCTCCTATACTGATTCAATCTGAGTATGGTAATGAGTTTGTGGTCTATAGTGATGCGTCTTATGTTGGTTTGGGCTGTGTGTTGATGCAGGAGGGTAAGGTAGTAGCTTATGCATCTAGGAAATTGAAGGTACATGAGCGTAACTACCCTACTCACGATCTTGAGCTTGTGGTTGTTGTGTTTGCTTTGAAGATCTGGAGGTAGTACCTGTATGGCGAGAAGTGTGTGGTATTCAAAGATCATAAGAGTTTGAAGTACCTTATATCTCAAAAGGAGTTGAATCTTAGGCAATGTCGATGGGTGGAGTTGCTTAAGGATTATGATCTATCAATCGAGTATCACCCTGGAAAGGCCATTGTTGTGGCTGATGCTTTGATCGGGAAAGTTGTTGTGGAGTTGAGGGCTATGTTTGCTCGCTTGAGCATATCGCGAGATGGTGGTCTTGTTGCTGAATTGCAAGTGAAACCATCCCTGATCTAGTTGATCAAGGATAAGTAGTTGCTTGATGATTCCCTTGTTCCTCACGTTCAGGATATTGTTGATGGTAAGCCTACGAATTTCAGTTTTAATGATGATGGTGTTCTATGTTTTGAGAGTCAAATAGTGGTGCCGAGTGATGTTGAGTTGAGGCGCACTATTCTGACTGAAGCTCATAGTAGTCCTTTCGCTATGCACCTTGGTAGTACAAAGATGTTGTAATGCCCTGGTTTTGGGCCTAGATGTTTTAGATGTTGAATCGGGCCGGTCGGGAATAGTTCGAACCCTTGAGGTTGGTTTAGGGAACACCTAGTTCAATATGTTTTAAAAATATGGAAAAATATCTAAAAATCCTATATACATGATTATGGTAAAAACAATTTTAAAAAATGAGATTTGGAAATATTACATTTTGGTATAGTGACCAAAATGCATTTTTTGCAAAAGTTGGCTGGTGACTTTTTTGTAAAGGATTGAAACTTTGAATCTTTAAGGAGCTAATTTTACCAATTTGTTTTCATCAGATTTCTCTTTAAATCGGGGGCTTTTAATAATGATTTTATTAAAGAAATAAAAATGAATTAAAAAGGAAATCAAAGTGACTTTTCATAACTAATTTCACGATAGTTTTCTCTTTTCATTTTCTCTCAACTTTCAATCAGCCAAACACTTTTCTCTCCTCTGATTTTCATTTTGTTTGCTGATATTTTATCTTCCAAAGGATTTTCTATCTTTGTTTCATCAAATCCTTTTTGATTTTGCTTTGGATTTCAAGAAAACTTGCCCAAATTGAAGAGAGATCAACCATTAGAGGTAAGATTCGTCCTTCTCCTCTAATGATCAGTTCTTTACTGAAATTTCTAAGTTATCAATTCTTTGTTAATGTTTTTTGAGTTGTTTTAATGTTCTAAACAAGAAATAATTGTTAAATTCAAGATTCTTGATGAGATCTTGGTGATTTTCGTATTTCTATGTTAAGCTCTATTTTGAGGTTGATTTCTAACATATTTTGGATGATATTTGATGTTGAGAATGAGGTTTTAACAAATAAATCTCGAATATATTTGGGTTCCTAAGTTTGAGATGCTAGATTTGTGGTTTTTGAGGTATTTATGGTGATATGCTTTTGCTAGAGGTATAAGGTTGTGTTTATGGTGATTTTTTATGTTGATTGAAGTTTAGAAAAGGTTAGAATTGATAGATCTTGGTTGGGCTTAGTTTAGGAGGCAATCAATTGAGTTTTCGGTTGTTTCAGATGGGTATTTTGGTGTAGTTTTGGTGAGCAACAAGTTTGTGTTTAGTTGCTGGTGTTGAAATGCATTTTAATGCATTTGGATCACAATTTTGATGGCCTAAAAACATGGGATCTTGATCCGAAAGCAAGCGAAGCATTTTTGGAGGCTTCAAACAGGTGATCTTCGCGTATCGGTGAGTGGATGTGTTTTTAAGCTTTGCTAAGCTTGGATACGAGGTGTTGGGAGGTTAGTGTAAGCTTGAAACGCTTAGCTAATCTCGAAAGTAAGTATGAATACTTGTACTCTCGGATTTCAGTTTGAAATGGACTCTATGGTTTATCATGCTCATGTTTTGATAATGGTTGTTACTCACTGTTATGCATGGATTTAAGCATGTTTTTGCTTGTGTTTATCCCTTTGAATGGTTTGATTTGAATACAAGATGGGTTGATCTTGTATGAAATGGTTTTGCTATTTAAAAAGCATGTTTAATTTGGGATATGAGAAGATTTTCAGTGATGCATTGAAAGCAGTGAGTTAACATGGTTTTATGAGTATATTGGCAAGTGCTCGATCTATTTTTAATATTCGGATACGTTTGTCGACCAATAGGATGTGACTGCACTATAATTTATAAATCGTATGTGTGTCTAGCTACGTGATGTAATAGGGGTTAGCCTATTGTGGGTGGTAGAGGTGAGTCTATCACTATAGGTTAGGGGTGAGCCTAATTCCATTCGTAGCCATTTAGATGGGGTGAGCCATCATTGAGTATAGGGGTGAGCCTATACAAGTACGTGTATTCGATATTGTGAGTGAAAGTGATAGGGGCGAGTCTATCATAACGGATAGGGGCGAGCCTATGCCGGAATATTATATGCCAATATATGTGTTTGTTGTTGTTGCCCATGTATCATGATTATTGGTGGTTGCATAATTGATTATTATGCATGTGATGTGATGATGAGATGTTGCATATGATATATCTATGCATGAGAATTAAGTAAGTGAGGCTTAATGGAGTTTTGCATTGTGAACAATGGACGAGGCTAATGATAGACGTGGAGCATGGTTAAAGAATGTTTTGCTTTGGTTTAGAAGCATGTTTAAGATTGAGCATGATATGGTTTCAATTGATGTTTTAAAAACTGCATTGTTGTTGTGTTTTGAGCTTTCCCTCACTAAGCAAGAGTGCTTACGCTCCTTTTTCCCAACAATGCAGATAACTAAGCTTGAGGGCTGAGAAGTAGCAAGTGAGAGCACCTAAGTTGTCACTCAAATTCAAGTATTAACTTTGGTGAATTTAAATAAGTAGATTTTGGCAATAGGGAAAGAACCTCGGTTTGGGAGTTTTGTTTTGTAATCTCCTAGTTGAGATATGTTGGTTTGCCTATTTGGTTTGTAAAAAGGCCATTATATTGGTTTTGAGGATTTACCTTGCCTTTTGAGAAGCTTATGATGTTTTGGTGCTTTTGACTCTTAGGGAGCATGCTTTATTAGTCAATTTTGATGATGATGATGTTAGATGTTTTACCTTAGCTTGTACCTTTGAGTTTTGATGCATATTTGTGTGCAAGCATGTTTAACTATATGTTGGAATGGTTTGGATGGGTCGTTGGGGTTAAAAATCTGCATTTTGGGCATTTGCAGACTGTAGCGTATCGGTACACCTCAGAGAGTATTGATACGGCCTGCTTGTTTTGTGAGGGGCGTATTGGTACACGGGGTTGTATCGATACCCTCTCTAGTCATTGGACGAGGGTGTACCGATACGGTACCTCAGCGTACCGATACGGTCTAGTGACGCAAGCCTGGGCAGTTTGATCATTGAGGGCGTATCGATACCCTCCTTAAGAGTCGATACGCGGGACGTTAAGTTGGTTAAACCTCACTTGCGAATGTCTTGAAACGTTGCATTGTAGTCCCTAAACCTCATGCATGCAATTGGATGTGATTGGTTGGTTAGATTGTGATGAACATTGACAAAGAAGCATGAAATATGACTAATTGAATAAAGGTAACTTTAAAATCAGAGAAGTCCATGTAATTTGCAAAAATTACATTTTGGCCCCTAAATGTCTAGTTGTGCAATTAAACCCCTAAACGAAATCCGATCGATGTGCTGTTTCTTCCTATGCTCATTGGTGATCACATAGGACTTAAGTTGCATTTAGAAAAGATAAAAAGAAAAAAGGGTCATCAATCGGAGTCAGCTTTAACGAGTTGGCTTTGGTTTTCCCCGTGTAATCACCTCGGTTCGGGTCAACTGTCTAGACCGGGCTAAGGGGGTTACATATGTATCGTGGTTTGAAGGATGAGTACTATTGGGTGGGGTTGAATAAGGATGTTGCCGAGTTCGTTAGCAATTGCATGGTTTGTCAGCGAGTGAAGGCTGAACATTAAGTTTCTTCTGGGTTGTTGCAACCTTCGAGAATCCCAGAATTGAAATGGGAAAGGATTACCATGAATTTCGTGTATGGTTTGCCTTTTTCACCATCGAAGAAGAATTCTGTGTGGGTGATTGTTGATTGCCTTACGAAGTGTGCACATTTCTTGCCTGTGTATACTACTTATACCTTGGATAAGCTGGCAGAGCTGTATATCGATGAGATTGTGCGTTTGCACGGGGTGCCGAAGTCTATATTGTCGGATAGAGATCCGAGGTTCACGTCAAGTTTTTGGGAGTGTTTGCATCAAGCCTTGGGTACACGGTTGAATTTCAGTACTTCTTATCATCCTCAGACGGATGGACAGTCGGAACGTGTTATCCAGGTGCTTGAGGACATGTTGAGATGCTATATTATAGATTTTCAGGGTTCTTGGGAGAAGCATCTGTCGTTGGTTGAGTTTTCTTATAACAATAGTTATCAGACAAGCATTCAAATGGCTCCATACGAGGCATTGTATGGGAGAAAGTATAGAACCCCTCTTTGTTGGGCAGAAGCTGGGCAAAAGTTGATTTCGATGCCGGCTATGTTGAAAAGAACCACCGAAAAGGTGAAGCTCATTTCGGAGCGCTTGAAGGCAGCATCGGATCGACAAAAGTCTTATGCAAATCTGAAGTGTAAAGAGATTGAGTCCGCGGTTGGCGAACGTGTGTTCTTGAAGGTATCACCTTGGAAGAAGGTGATGAGATTTGGGTGTAAGGGTAAGCTTAGCCCGAAGTTTATTGGACCTTATGAGGTTATGGAGCGTATTGGTCATGTGGCTTATCGGTTGAGGCTGCCTCCCGAGTTGGAAAAGATTAATGACATGTTTCGTGTATCGATGTTGCGGAGGTATAGGTCGGATCCTTCGCATGTGATGCCTGTTGAGGAGATAGAGATGAATCCCGATTTGTCTTATGACGAGGAACCGATGAGGATCCTAGATTCGAGCAGCAAAGATCTTCGTTGCAAGACGATAGAGCTTGTAAAGGTGTTGTGGTGACACTAAGGAGTTGAGGAGGCCAAGTGGGAAAGCAAGGCGGACATGTTGAAGCAGTTTCCGGACCTTTTTGCTTCAGGTAAAATTTTGAGGATAAAATTTCCTAAGTGGGGGAAAGTTGTAACGGCCTAGTTTTAGGCCTAGATGTTTTAGACATCGAATCGAACCGGTCGGAAACGATTCGAATCGTATTAAGTGGTTTAGGGAAATAAAGGATCGGGAAAGGATAAAAATATGAAAAAAATTACTAAAATCCTCTAAAATCATGTTTAAGTGGTTGGTCAAAACAATTTTACAAAAAGAGTTTTGGAAGTGGTACATTTTGGGTAGTGACCAAAATGTAAAGTTTTAAAACTGTGGAAAATTAAAAATTTCAAAAGAGGAGTCAAAAATCTTAGAATCTTTAGGGAGCTCTTGTGCAATTATACCTTCCTTCAATTGACATATGTTTTAAATAATTTTTAGATGATTAAATAAAAATGATTTTTTATTTAATTAAATTGCTAGAATAGAAAAATGATAAGTTTTTGACGTAACTAACTCTCATTTCAGCAAAATCCATTTTCTCAACCATATCTCCAGATTTCTTTTCTCCCAAACACTCTCTCTTTAGTTTTTCATCTTTTCAAAGAATTCTTTTCAAGTTTTTCAAGATTTGTGAAGCAAAAACTTGTCAATCTTCAAGGAAAGCAAGGATTAGAGGTAAATCTCGTTCTCAACCTCTAATATAGGTTCTTTATTGAAATTCCCAAGATTATTAGCTCCTAATTGATGTTTTTAACTAAGCTTTAATTATAGTTTTGATTTGAGATCAAAATCTTGCAAAATAATGGGTTAAATCTTAATTTTCGGAGTTTTGATGTTGGACTCTGTTTTGGATTGATTCTAATTGAGTTTTGAGCTGATTATTATGTTGAAAAAGAGTTTTGATAATATAGATCCCGAAATCCTTGAGATCCTTGAGTTTCTTTATAGTTTTAGTTGGGTTTTTGAGGTGTTTTGATGGTGTTATGCTTGTTGGAGGTATAAGGAAGGGTTTAGGTTGTTTTTAGATGTGTTTTGATGTTTAATAATGGTTGGAAGTGATGTATGTTGGCTGGGCTTGGTTTGGGAGGCAATCGATTGAGTTTTCGGTTGTTTCAGATGGGTAAATTGGTGTAGTTTTGCTTAGCAACGAGTTTGTGTTTAGTTGCTGGTGTTGAAATGCATTTTAATGCATTTGGATCTCTGTTTTGATGCTCTAAAAATAAGGGATCTTGATCCGGAGGCAAACGAAGCATTGTTGGAGGCTTCAGACGGGTGAGCTTCGCGACGACAAGCGAAGTTTCGCGTATTGGTGAGTGGAAAAGGATTTTCCATCTTTAAACACTTTGAGCGTGGTTTTGGGAGCTTAGTGTAAGTTTGAAACACTTAGCTAAGCTCAAGACTAAGTAATTTGAAAGTCTATCTCGGAATGTGCTATGTTTTGGTTTAAAGTGCACTTGAATTAAATGTGTTTTGATTATTGTTTTAAAACATGTTTTGAGCATTGATGATGTTGGTCTTTAATGCCATTTCGTTAAGGATGCACATGGTAAGTGATCATTGGGTTTATGTGATTATTGCATTTGGTTAAAGCATGTTTATGCTTGTGAAAATGGCATTGTGATTTATGCTTGTAAAACATTGAAATAATGATGTTAAATTATTATATTGGCAAGTGATGGAAATGATTTTTGATTACTTTAATCAGATATAGTTAGCCGGCTATAGGATTGGGTGCACCGTGAATAAAGTCACCTTGGATGTCGAGGGATTGTGATGGTACTGTAAACTCTATCCAAGTACCCTAACAATTGAGATTAAGATCACAACGGTGGATGACCTAATCCCGTGTGTGGATCTTGTGGATTGTATCCCGTGCTCTCGTTAGTGGAATTATACAACTACCGATGAGTGGTGTTGAAGGGTTGTGATTGTACCGTTAAACTCCACAACGGGTGTCACAACGGTTGATGCTCTAATCCTGTGTGTGAGCATTGAGGGTCCGGTAGTGTGTATGAAGCGTCGGGACAACGCTTGTAATCTGTGTATCCGATTGGGTCAATTGTGTTTGGTATCGAGAAGGTTTGTTATTGATCACTTGCGAGCCAATATAATGTTGTTAAGAAATGAGTTAAGAATGTGATGCTTGAGGTTTGTGCTAGAATTCATGTGATGCTTAGTTAAGCATGAGCAAAGGTTTTTGCTGTTGAATTGATGATGCTATGAGCATGTGGTTTTGAAAGTGCATTGTTGTTTTAAAGTGCATGTTTAAAGGAAGGCATATGTTGACAAAGGATGATGTTTTGGTTTTATAAATGCATTGATGAATGTTTGGTTTTTGGCAGTCCTCACTAAGCTTTATGCTTACGCTCATTTGTTTCATCAATGCAGAGAATTGAGCATTTGAGGCAGCAAAAGAGCAAGGGAAATCCAAGTGTTATAGCTAAGCCAAGTATGTGTTTTCACCTTTGTGTAATAAGAGGCAATGGAAGGGATTTCTACTCATGAATTTAATTGGTGTTGTTAAATACATTGAGCATGTTTGGTATTTGTCTTGGGACTTGTAAATGGCCTCTATTTGGTTTATGGTCTTGCTTATGGTATTGTGGCTATGATATGGTTTATCTTTTAAGGCATGCTTGAGTGGTTAATGCCTCACCATGAATTACCATGCTAGTTGCTTAATTTGCAAATGTTTGATGATGCTTAAGTGTTGGTATGTTGATTACAATATGTATGTATGTTTTGGGCATGCTTAGATGTGGTTAATTGTGAATTAAGGGCTGTTGGAAGTGCAACTCTGGTATGCGTATCGATACTCGGGGTCGCATATCGATACGCTAAGGCCATTTTTAGGCATTCCAGCTTAGGGGTACCAATACGAATTGCCCGCGTATCGATACGCCTAGGCATAGGTTTTAAGGTTGTACCGATACGTAGGGAAGCGTATCGATACCCTCTTCCAAGATTGTCTACTGCCATTTTGCGTATCGATACGAGATCAAGCGTATAGATACCGAGTCGTTATTTTCAGTTAAAAGAATCTTCTAAGTCTTTAAATGTTGCACTTTGGTCCCTGAATGTTGTATGTTCAATTAGTTGAGTTTGGAAGATCTGTTTGAGATGAAATTCGACATGATGGCATGCTACATGACTAATTAAAGATTGGTAACTTTAAAATTTGAAAGGTCCCTGTAATTTATGGAAATTACAATTTAGTCCCTAAAAGTCAAATGTATGCAATTGAACCCCTAATCAAACCCCGATCGCTGTGTCGTTTTCTTCTAAGTGCTTTGCTGAATATATAGGATAACAATGTGCATCTATAAAAGACTAAAAGAGAAAAAAAGGTCGTTAGTCGAGGTTGACTTTAACGAGTTGACTTTTGTTTTCCCCATGTAATCTTCATATTTCGGGTCGGGCGTCTAGGCCGGTCTAAGGGGGTTACCTAGAAAATTAGGGTTTATTACCCTAAACGGAACGACGCCGACAACATTTTTTGGTGACCATAATGGTCAAAATTTGACCAATTTACACATACTTGAAACACTATACACAACTCACATGACAAAATTGAACTTTCGAAGCTTACCCACACACCAAAATTCGACAGAAACAGAGGAGAACAACGACGGTGGGGCAGATTTCAAAGGGTCTTGCACCAATTTACGGCAAAAGACGAGGGCGTGAGGGCGATGGAAGGGTGGGTTTTGTTCGGAAGACGACGGGGAGTCGAGTGATGGTCTTGGATTGACAAACGGTCGACAGTAGGGCCTTCAATGGAGCTAAATAGGAAAACGGTGGGGGGTTTCTTTTAGGGTTATTAACTTAACACAGAGAGAGAGGACAAAGCGGTTGAAAATGAGGGGGAAACCGAAAAGTTGATTAGGGCTGAAAATGGGTTTAAATACCCTGAACAAATGGGTAAATTACCCCATAAGGGTCTCTACTTAACTCGCATAACTCAAGGGTCACCATAGTTTCGAAATTCACAATTAAGTCACTGAAATTCAATTCAGATTTTAGATTTAAATTCCCAGAATTAGGTTTAAGAATTAGGGATTTTAACAAATTTAGGGTTTTTAATTTGGGGGAATTTTGGGGTGTTACACAAACCCCCCACTCACTAAATTAGCTTGCAACAGTTAGAATCAGAACAATTGTAACCCCCTCGACCCGGCCTAGCCGGTAGACCGAATCGAACGAGTCACACGGGGAATATTGAAGTAAACCGGGAAGGTTTAATTCAATAAACAACCCTATTTTTTTCCTTTTTATCTTATCTAGATGAAAATTAGGTTCCTATGTGTTAGACATTGCAACGGATCAATCACAACTCAAACTTACATAAATTTCATCCAATTACGGCTTTTAGGGACCATTTTGTAATTTTTCCGTTTCGTAGGGACCATTATATGCATCTCAGTCAAAATTCGACTCAAAATAATCATTCATGCTCATTTAATTGCATCCACAACATTCAGGGACTAAAACACAAAGAATCGAAACTTTAAAATATTCCAATAACTAATATAACTGCCTCCCGTCTCGGTACAGGTTAGCCTTGTTTTGAAACAAGGGCTTGTATCAAAACGCCCTTAAGGTGTTTCAAAACTGAGGTTTGTGTAGCAAATCGTACCGGAACATACCTTATCTATTTCAAAACCCTAAGACCATTTCAGGCATTCCATTTCGATACTGGCTCAAGTGTTTCGAAACACCTGAGCCTGTAATAACATATTTTACTGGTTTTCACCCTAAATTCCAACCTAAACCAATCTGACATGTTTCTAACATGCATACATCATTCATAAACATTAATCCTCAAACATGTGCAGGATTTTTTTTAAATCAAAACATGGCTAATTGCATCAATGGAAAACTAAAGGCATGCAACCTAACATATAAGCCACTCAAGAGTCAAAACTCAAACCAAAACCTCAAACACCAAATATAGGCCTTTTACAAGTATAAAAGCAGAAAGCAAACATGCTCAAAGGGTGTTCATACACATCACCCAAACAAACCATGAAATCCCCCATTGCCCTTATTACTCTAGTCCATAACTGAAACATACTTTCAATGTGGTCTCTTAGGATTCCCTTGCAAGTTGATGCCTCCAACACTCAGTTATCTGCATTGATGAAGAAAAGAGAGTGTAAGCATACAAGCTTAGAGAGGAGTGCTCAAAACCCAAAAACACCATCAATGCTTAAAACCATTTTACACTTTTGAAAACCATCATGCTTTGTTGAAATCCATGAACTTCACTAACAAAAATCAGCATGTTATTCCACATGCATCAAGTATCAAATACTTCAACAACAAAATCAATTTGCGAACACATAACTTAAGCCTTCCTTGCATAGCTACCAATATGCAAAGCTTAAGAGTAAAATATGCATTTTTCATGTTATGCATCCATATACAATCCATAGCAATTAATCAATTATATTGGCTCACAAGTGATCAACAACATTCTAATTTCTCAAAACGTATTGGATACACAGATTCCCAATTGTTGTCCCAACACTTCATACATTCTCACCGGCATCTCAAGGTTCACACACGAGAGCTACCCTCCACCGTTGTGACACTCGTGGTGGAGTATTCGGTACCTTACAACCCTCAACACCACTCATCGATAGATGTATAACCCCACTAACGAGAGAAGAGACACAACTCAATTTCCTTAATCGTTAGGGTACTTGGATGGAGTCTTCGATACATTCACAACCCCTCAACATCCAAGGCGACTTGTATAAAGTGCAGTCAATCCTATAGTCGGCTAACTATATCTGATTTCATTTGTAAACCACTTTACACAACATCACTTGCCAATATAATTCTCATTTAGTATAAACTTCACTGTTTTCAAAGCATTCACAACAAGACATATTTCCAAGCATCAAACCAGGCTTCATAAAACATGTATAAATACATACATACAAGGATCACATATAAATTTAAATGTATCCATAAGCTTACAATAGGTTTACCAAGTGCATCCTTTAACAAATATGGAATCATCAACAACAAATATGGAAGAAAATCACATATAAACCAGGCTTACCAAGTGCATCCTTTAACAAATATGGAATCATCAACAACAAATCATATACTCAAATCATGGTTTAAAACAATAGGTAAACACATATAAATTTAAATGTATCCATAAGCTTACAATAGCACAATCCGAGGAAGAAAATCACTTTACTTAATTCCAAACTTAGTAAAGCATTTCAAGCTCACACTAAGTTCCCAAAACCAGTTTAAGTTGTTTCAAAGCTGGAAATCTCATTTCCACTCACCGACTCGCGAAACCTCAATCGTCGACGCGAAAATCAAGCGTCCGAAGTCCCTAAAAATTCACCAAATTCTTCCAAAGAATCCTCCCCTATTTATATCACACAAGAACAGAGGATTAATGCATCTCAATGCATTAAAGCCACCAGAAAACACTAAAGACCCGTAGCTCTACCCAAAGGCACCAAAATACCCATCCGAAATCACCTTCGATTGATAACTAAACTCATCCCAGCCATCAACAAACACTTCCATCACATTTTAACCATAAATCAACATCCAAAAACATCATATTATCATCCTTATACCTCCAACAACTCAGATTCAACAATTCCAAGCCAAAAACCCATAACTAACAACCTAAACAATTAGAGATCTCAATAATTTCGGGATTATTATAATCGAAACTCATTATCAACATCAATAATCTTCAAAAACATGATTAGAAACCACCTCAATTGATCCAAAACAAAGCAAATATGAAAATCACATTTTACTTTCTCTTTTAGCAAGGTTTCAGTATTTTTACCAAATCAACATTAAAACCTCAATTAAAAACACAAATCAAGAGTCAAATGCTTTGGAATATCATTAAAGAACTTTGATTAGAGGAGTAGCACAAAATTACCTACAATCCTTGCTTTTCTTCCAATTGGCAAGCTTTCAACTCATGATGCTTTAAGAAATCTCTTAAATCTTTGAGAAGAATCTTTGGAAAGGAGTTGTAAATCAAAAGAGCAAAAGAATGAAAAGAAATTCTGGAAATTGAAAGAAAAGAGGGAATGATTGGCTGAAGAGAAAACGAGAATTGTAAAAGTTACGTAAAAAATGGCTTAACAAAATAACCATCTCTTTTTTAATAAAACTTCCCTCTTGAACTTTAATTAAAACATTATAATCATATGCCAATTAAAAGAAAAGGGTTAATTGCCAAAAAGCTCCCTAAAGATTCTAATAATTTTACTCTCCTTTGAAAATTTTACTTTTTCCACAATTTTAAATCTTTACATTTCAGTCACTACCCAAAATGTACACGTCCCAAAATCCATTTTGCAAAATTGATTTTACCAAGCCCATTTATATGATTTTAGATAATTTTAGAAATTTTACCATATTTTTACCTTATCCCGAACCATGATTTCCTTGAACCGTTTCTAAAGGCTCGAATCTCCAATTCTAGGTTCGACTAACCTAAATCGATGCCTAAAACATCTAGGCCCAAAACCGGGGTGTTACAACTCTCCCCTACTTAGGAAATTTCGTCCTCGAAATTTTACATGAAGGAAAAAGATGTGGAAACTGCTTCAACATGTCCGCCTTGCTCTCCCACGTGGCCTCTTCAACTCCTCGATGTCGCCACAACACCTTCACAAGTTCAATCGTTTTACCACGAAGAACTTTGCTACTAGAATCAAGGATCCACACTAGTTCCTCATCATAAGATAAATCCAGATTCAACTCAATCTCCTGAACAAGCATCACATGAGATGGATCCGATCTATACCTTCACAACATTGAAACATGAAACACATCATGGATTTTCTCCAACTCAGGAGGCAACCTCAACCGATATGCAACAGGACCAACTCGCTTCACAACCTCATAAGGTCCAATAAACCTTGGACTAAGCTCACCCTTACGTCCAAATCTCATCACCTTCTTCCATGGCGACACCTTCAAGAACATGCGATCTTCAACCGCAAACTCAATCGCCTTAGCTTTAAATCTGCATAAGACTTTTGTCGACCCGAAGCAGCCTTCAACCGCTCACATATGAGCTTCACTTTCTCAGTTGTTCCCTTAAGAAAATCCGGCAAGGAAACCAACTTTTGCCCTGCCTCCGCCCAACAAAGAGGTGTTCTACACTTCCTTCCATACAAAGCTTCATAGGAAGCCATTTGTATACTTTCCTGGAAACTGTTATTATAGGAAAATTCCACTAAGGGCAATTGCTTTTCCCAAGAACCTTGGAAATCTATCACACAACATCTCAACATATCCTCCAGCACTTGGATAACTCGCTTCGACTGTCCATCCGTCTGAGGATAGTGCTAAAATTCAAGCCTGTGCCCAACACTTGGTGTAGACACTCCCAAAATCTCACTGTAAACATCGGATCTCTATCCGACACTATAGATTTAGGTACACCATGAAAACGCACAATCTCAAAATTAGAGGCTCAATCCAGAAATTATTATGCAATATGATGTGATACAAATGTATGCACAATGAGATGTTAATGCATTGCAAAAACAAAATAAAACAGGTTAGTGCGAATATCATAATCAATAATGTATTACAAAAATCAAAAGATATAGAACCTATGAGTTGACATGCTTTATTCGAATAAAAGCAATCATACCCAATCATGCTTTTCTACCCGTATACTTTGAACAAAAAGTGGTTCCTACCCGCACATGCTTTCTACCCACAAGCTTGTTTTGCATAAATATAGGCATGATATCTAGCATACATTATTACAAAAAGAAAATAAATAAATAAATACTAAAATTAAAGAGCATAATTAAAAGAAATTGAAAACTTCCATTTTTCTCTACCATGCACCTATCGGGAGACTCTTTAAATGGACGGAGGTTCGAAATGGCTCCGAAAAGGTAGGCTCTTATGGCTCACTACATGTGGTTTGATTCTAAAAAAGGTACCCAAATTGCCTTTGTTGTCGTCTGCTAAGGCTAGAAAAGTTCAATTTAGGGGATATCTTTACCTAGGTCAGCACGGAGATGAAGGTTGTAAAACTAATAAATTGATTTTGATATAAAAAGGATTTAAGGACTAAATTGAAAAAGAGAAAATAAATTTTTAAGTCCTCAAAACCTCTCTATGTGTTTAAAGAAAAATGTATAAGTCAAAACCTCAACTTATCAAATATTTTCAAAGTGTTTACCAAGTCAAAACAGTGATTTTTGAGTCACCGTTTTGGAACGGCCCTAGAGCGTTTCAGAACGTTTTGAAACTGTAAACATCTGTTTTAGATCTAGCATTCCCATTTTGATACGGGTGTATCGAAACAGGTCTTAGTGTTTCAAAACGGAATTCAAAATTGGTTTCAAAATATGATCGTTGAGCTTTTAAACTAATATTTTAAGAAATAATTAAAGCGTATCGAAACGCCTCTAAGCCGTTTCGATACAGGTTTTGACAGTGGCAAAATGTTTCGAAACGAGTTTCGGAACAGGCTCTTAGCATATCGAAACGATCGTGCCCGTTTCGATACGTCCTATTTATTACACCCCAACGGCTTTTTCTATTTTGGTCTGTTTCGATACAGGGTCGGGCATTTCGGAACGGGTAGTTGCAGACTGCATTTATGGAGGGAAGATAACATCCCAATGGCTATAATAATGAAGGCAACAACCCCAACGACTAGAATTCAATAAGAAAGTATAAAAGGTACCACTAAAAGCTCCAGCAACAACTATTGATCCAAAAAGAATTATCCAAACATCAAATCCAAGCAATTGTGAAAAAATCCCATATTTTATTGTAAACCCCAAATTGTGTTGTGTGTAATTCCAATCTTATTTTCCAATTTAGGTTGAGTGCTTGTATTTAAAGGGGCAATCTTGTATTGAGAGATATCTTTCTTGCCTTAATTTCTTCTTTGTATCCTTGTGAGGGTTTGGTCAAATTTTGGGTAGAAAATTTGACCGGTATTGTAAAGGTTACCTTCTAAGCCTTGAAAAGGGGAAGAGCAATTAGTGGATTGTTGGAAAATCCTTAGTGGTAGCTAAGGTAGTGGACGTAGAGTTCAATTGGAACTTGAACCACTCTAAATTCTATTGTCTAGCAAATTTTAATTTTCCACTCCACCACCAAAATTCTTAAAAATCCAATTCACCCCCCTCTTGGCTTAAATCGATTATTCAATCCACTCAACAATTGATATCAGAGCCTACCTCTTTGAAGGATTAACAACCACACGAGGAGATTCTAGGAAGAGTGTGATCAACTACAAAGCAAGTCATGGCATCTACCTCCAGGTCAAGCATGTACGATTCTATATCGACCACCAAACCGCCTTTCTTCAACGGTGACAACTATCCTTTTGGAAGAACCAGATGCGTCTCTTCATTAAATCCAAGGATTATCTTGTTTGGGATGCTATTGAAGAAGGTCCCTCTATTCCGATGGAGAGAGACGAAGAAGGAAGACTTGTTCCAAAAAGGAAGAATAAAATGAGTGAAGAAGAGAGAAAGAAGATTTAAATCAACGACAAGGCTCTTCACATGTTATTTTGCTCTTTTGGTCCCAATATCTACTCCTAAGTTTCCTCCATCGAAAGTGCTAAGGAAGTGTGGGATACACTTGAGACTACATATGAAGGAACAAGTGATGTGAAGGAGACAAATATAGGATTTCTCAATCTTAGCTATGAGAATTTCAAAATGGAGCTCGACGAAATCGTTTCAAAGATGTTCGATCATTTCTCAACAATCGTCAATGGGCTAAAGGGTTTTGGAGAGATAATCCCGGAAGACAAACTAGTACGGAAGCAACTTTACTCACTTCCCGAGTCTTGGTATGGGAAAAGAACCGCCATCATTGAGGCCAAGAATTTGAAGACACTAAAGCTTGATGAGCTAGTTGGTTCTCTCCTAACTCATGAGATAATGAAGCAATGAAGAGAAGATGAAAGGAAGAAAGAAGAAAGAAGAGTAGACAAGCTTGAGGTAGACAAGAAGAAAAGGCTAGGAGTGTTTCTCAAAGTTTCTCTACATGAGGAGAGCAATTATAGTGAGGAGGAAGATCTAGAAGAATTGTCTATGATAGCCAAAAGATTCTCACAGTTTATGAGGTCCAACCGAGGTAGATAAATTCAAAGAAAAATGGACTTCAAGACCAAAAACAAAGAAGAAGAAAAGGATCATATCATATGCTATGAGTGCAAAAAACCAGGTCATATTTGTTCCGAGTGCCCTCAACTCAAGAAGAAGGGCTTTAAGAAGAAGAAGAAGCTCAAAGCCAAGCTTGCTACTTGGAGTGATGAGGAATCATCCAAGGACGAGGAACATGAAGTGGCCAACATTTGCCTCATGGCTCTTGAGGAGGATTCCTCCATGATAACCTCTAACTCATCTTCATTTGATTTTACATTTGATGAATTGCATGATTCTTATGATGAGTTACAAGAGGTTTATGATGAGTTAGTTGAGAAGTATCAGGAGTCGATTCTAAAAAATAGAAAGATCATTTCGGAATTAAATGCTAAAAATGACTCACTTTCTCAAGCTAACTTGAAATTTGAGAAAAAAATATTAGGTTTACAAGATGAACTTAAATTCTTTCAAGACGAAAATGTAGACTTGAACAATCTTATTTCTCAATGCAGTAGTGAACACCAAAAGGTGTTAAATGAGCTTAAAATGTCTTTCAAGAGTGTTGGTCATGTGAAAAATGAAATAGGTAAATCATCTAGATTAAACCAACCTAAAAGAAAGAACAATAACTACAAACAAAGTGGCTTCCATAGGCATAATAGAACTAAAAGAATTAGAAGTGTATGGGTTCCTAAGGAACTTGTCAAATCTAATAATGTTGATGCCATGTCACCTTGGATTCCTAAGGGAACCAAGCTTTTGGGAGCTAACACTCGTGGACCCAAAATGATTTGGGTACCAAAAATCAAAGCTTAATCTCTTTGTTTGTAGGGGGAGCATTGCTACAAGGCCAAAGCACAAAGCCAAAACTCATGGTACCTTGATAGTGGATGCTCGAGGCACATGACCGAAGACAATAGTCGATTCATGGACTTAAAGCCAAAAGTGGAGGAGTAGTGACATTTGGTGACAACTCCAAAGGCCACATTAAAGGTATTGGCTCCATAGGTAATCACTCTACTATACTCATTGAAAATGTACTGTATGTTGATGGTCTAAAACACAATTTATTGAGCATTAGTCAATTGTGTGATAAATGATTTAATGTCTTATTTTATAAAAGTGGGTGTAAAATTGTTGACATTAAATCAAATAAAATAATGATCATTGGCCGTCGCATAAGTAACATATACATGGTGCATCTAGATAACATTCATACATCTCATGCATGCTTTGTTGCACAAGATGAAAATGATGCATGGCTATGGCATAGGAAACTAGGACATGCTAGCATTAGTGTTTTAGAAAAATTAGTTTCCCTAAATCCAGTTAGAGGTTTGCCCAAGATTAAGTTCTCCAATGATAAGATTTGTGATGCATGCTCTAAGGGTAAGCAACATAGATCATCCTTTAAATCTATTAATGATGTCTCTACTAGTATATGTTTACGATTGATTCATATGGATCTTTTTGGGCCTATCAGAACTATGAGCTTGGGTGGTAAATCGTATGCATTTGTACTTGTTGATGACTATTCTAGATTTACTTGGGTTCTATTCTTAAGTACTAAAGATGAGGCTTTAGAAAAATTCATCACGTTTTCAAAATTAACTCAAAATGATCTTGAACTTAAGATTTCTCACATTAGAAGTGATCATGGAACCGAGTTCCAAAATCTAGGTTTTGAAGAATTTTTAAATGAAAATGGTATTAGCCACAATTTTTCGGCTCCTCGGACTACTCAACAAAATGAGGTAGTTGAGAGGAAAAATAAGACTTTACAAGAAATGGCTAAAACCATGCTTTGTGAAAACAATTTACCTAAATATTTTTGGGCGGAAGCCACAAACACCACTTGCTACATTGTAAATCGAGTAATGATTAGGCTACTTTTAAAGAAAACACCATATGAGATTTTAAAATCTAAAAAGCCTAACATTGGCTATTTTCATCCATTTGGTTGCAAGTGCTTTGTTTTAAATAATGGAAAAGACAACTTAGGTAAATTTGATGCTAAAAGTGATGAAGCTATTTTCTTCGGATATTCTTTAAACTCTAAAGCCTATCGTCTATTTAATAAGAGAAATTTAGTAGTATAAGAGTCTATACATGTTTTCGATGATAATCTCCTTCCGAGGAAGGAATCTTATGATGATGATGATGTAGGAATCCTTGATGACTTTTATGGAGGACAAACTTCAAAGGAGGATGAGATTCCAACTAAAGATTAGGATGCACAAGATCCACCTCTTGAAGCCTTGAAGGACTTGGCTCTTGAGGAAAAGGAAGTGAGCTACCCAAGGGAGTACAACTATGTCAAAGGTGGTGAAATCTTGGGTGATCCATTCAAGGGGGTAACTACTAGATCTTCTCTTAAACTCATGAATCATGTTGCTTTTATCTCATGCATTGAGCTTAAGAACATTAAAGAAGCATTAAAAGATGATTTTTGGATTATGGCTATGCAAGAAGAGTTAAATCAATTTGAGAGAAGTAATGTATGGACATTAGTTGAAAAACCTAGTAATCAATCTAGTATAGGAACTAGATGGGTGTTTATGAATAAACTAGATGAGAGTAGTAACATTGTGAGAAACAAAGCTAGACTAGTTGCTCAAGGTTACACTCAAGAAGAGGGAATTGATTTTGATGAAACCTATGCACCTGTAGCTAGAATGGAAGCTATTAGGATGTTGCTTGCATATGTATGTTATCGTGATTTCAACCTTTTTCAAATGGATGTAAAAAGCGCATTTTTAAATGGTTTTATAAATGAAGAAGTGTATGTTGAACAACCACCGGGTTTTGAGGATTCAAAATTTCCAAATCATGTTTTTAAGCTAACCAAAGCACTTTATAGTTTAAAACAAGCTCTTAGAGCTTGGTATGAAAGGCTTTCAAATTTTTTGATTGAAAAAGGTAAGGTGGAAACTACACTTTTCATTAAAAGGTATAAAATGACATCTTAGTAGTGCAAATATATGTTGATGATATTATTTTTGGATCTACTAATGAATGTCATTGCAAAGAGTTTGCTAAGTTATTTCAAGGTGAATTCGAGATGAGCATGATGGGGGAGCTCTCATTCTTCTTGGGACTCCAAATCAATCAAAGGAAGGATGACACCTTCATCAATCAAGCAAAGTATGTAAAAGATATGCTCAAGAAGTTTGGCTTGGAGCAAGCAAAGCCTCAAGCTACACCAATGAGCTCATCTACAAAGCTTGACAAAGATGAATGAGGTAAGTGTGTTGACTCTAAGCTTTATCGCTCTATGATTGGATCTTTGCTTTACCTTACCGCAAGTAGACCAGATATTTTGTTTAGTGTTTTCTTGTGCGCTAGGTTTCAAGCTAGTCCTAGAGAGTCTCACCGTATAGCTGTTAAAAGGGTCTTTAGATACCTTAGAGATACTCCTTGTTTAGGTCTTTGGTACCCTAGAGACTCAACCTTTAACCTTCATGCTTATTCGGATGCGGATTATGGTGGATGTAAAATCGATAGGAAACGTACTTTGGGAACTTGCCAATTCTTAGGTAGTATGCTCATATCTTGGTTCTCTAAGAAACAAAATAGTGTAGCTCTTTCTACCACCGAAGCCGAGTACATATCCTTAGGGAGTTGTTGTGTTCAAGTCCTTTGGATGAAGCAAAAACTCTTAGATTATGGAGTTAAAGTTGAAACCATACCCTTTAAGTGTGACAACACTAGTGTTATATGCATAACCAAAAATCTCATCCAACACTCTAGAACCAAACATATAGAAATAAGGCATCATTTCATTAGAGATCATGTCCTTAAGCAAGATGTTGTTATAGAGTTCGTTGACACCTTAAACCAACTAGCGGACATTTGTACCAAGTCTTTAGATAAGAAGCGTTTTTGGTCCCTTATGAGAGAGTTAAGTCTAACTAGCCTATCTTGACCGCTTAGGACCTTTTTGTGCTTAAATTGCTTGATTTCTTGCAAAATGCCATGCTTATGTGTTTTTAATCCTAATTTCATCCATGCTTATAGTTAGAGGGAGTATGTTTATGTTTATACATATTAATCCTGCTCATTCATATCATTAATGCATCTAGGACTTAATAAAATTCAATTTTTCTGCAATAGTAGAGCCTTATCTGCACCTCCAGGCCTAGGCGTATCGAAACAGGTCAATCTGTTTCGATACGGGTGCCTTAAAAGAGTAGTTTATGACCAGGGTGTTTCGAAACGTTTTGCCTCTGCCAAGCATTGTATCGAAACGACCCAAAAGTATTTCGATACGGGTCAACTCATGGGATTCAATACAGTCAAAGCCGTATGGAACGGTCAACAAGATTCGAAACGTCAGTCAACATTTCGATACCCACGTTTCGTAACGATCGTGCATGTTCCGAAACGGGTCTGCGGACAGCTTTTTAAAGGGATTTAAATGATAAACTTTGCTTTTATTTAAAACTCCTAAAAACCCTAACCCAATTTTTCCCTATAAAAACCCTCTAAACCTCATTGTTTTTCATCAAATCTTGAGGGCTTTTACTCACAAACTCAAGTCTAAGCAATCTTCAACAATTTTGTGCAAGTTCATCCATTCATTCATCCAAAATCCCTATTTGAGGTATTTTTCTTCTTTTTTTCTTTTTCCCTTGATTTTATTCAAATCTTAGGTTAGAAAATATTAATTTTGTATAGATTATATGTTTTGCAACTTGGGTTTTTAAAAACTTGTAAAAAAAATTCAAAATCTCAAAATTATTGTTTCGGATATATTTTTTTACTCGGATTTTTTTTACTATTTTTCAAAACTTGTTTCTTCTTTAATTTTTTTGTATATATGTTTTTCGTAAAAGTGTTTTTCTTTACAAACCTATATGGGATTTGTTATTGGATTGAATTAAGGATGTTCATGCATACACTTAGATTTTTAATTGCTTGCTTTCTGTTTTTAGGAATTTCCCATGGAAAACATTAATAAGAAACACAAGACTACTCTAACGGGTGAAGCTTCAAACCAAGCGAATATCCGTCCTAACATCACCCAACTTTTTCACAAGAGTCTTTGGAATCAAGAGACTAAAGACTGTTTCAAATACGTCAAAGATATAGCAGTTCGTTGAGAGCGTGTTGTTGATATCCAATTCCTTGACTCCGAGCGTTTTGAGTTCCGCTATCTAGCTCGTTTGCAAGAATGGAACTTCTTGGCCTTTTTGAGCATTCTAGATATTGTCTACAAGTATATGGTTCTCCTTTTCTACTCCAATGTCGTGCTTATTGATAATGAAGATCATACCGAAGTGATTGGCATTGAGTCGTACCTTTTGGGTATGAAGTTCATCATTAGCATATCCGTTTTAGAGAATGCTCTTGGGCTCAAGAATGAAGGCATTGAGGATTAGAACCACTTTGGTGCTCACACCTGATCCGTTCTCTCTTTGGATGCTCATGACCGGTTCCTCCACTTGATGATTTCTTGGTTCATCCACCCTTCCGGAGGTAAATTCTCCCATGCTCGTCAAGTTGACTATTTTTTGTTAGAGTGCTTTCGCCAAGGACAACGGCCAAATCTTGTCAAGATCATGTTCGCCGAGATGGTCCATAATGTGAAGATTCACGAAAACGATGCTCTTACATCTATGGTGAATTCTCACCGCTCTTGAGGATCAACACACATCGATGAACTTGTCTTTCTCTACATTCTATGGTGAATGGAGGAGCTTTCATTGTGCTCAAGCTAAAAATGATTATGATTCTTCTATTGATGATGGTGACGATGATGAAGAGGCTTAGGATTTCCATTTCATATCATATTAGTCTATCATATTAGGAATAAGTTTGCACCTTTCCATCTTTTTATGCTTTAAGACCTATGCTTTGCTCCTTTTGTGTTTGGGATTTAGATTAAACTCTATTGCTTTAAGTATTTGTGTTTGGTTATTTGAACTTAATTCTATCTATATGATGTTGTTTGGTTTTGCTTATAACCTTGTTTCTTCTCATGATGAGCCTTGATTATTATTCTTTTTGATCTAACAAAACGGGGGAGAAGTGATATAAGAGCAAAATTTTTGTGGTTTTGAGTCTCAAAGACTTGAATTTTAAAATCTTTTCAAAACTTTAAAACCCATCTTACATTGAGGGGGAGTTAGAACGTCTTCAAGATTTCAAAACGCTTAAAAATTCTAACTTGGTTTTGTTATATCAAAAAGGGGGAGATTGTAAAACTAATAAATTGATTTTGATATAACAAAGGATTTAAGGACTAAATTGAAAAGGAGAAGATGAATTTTTAAGTCCTCAAAATCTCTCTGTGTTTAAAGAAAAACGTATAAGTCAAAACCTCAACTTATCAAATATTTTCTAAGTGTTTACCAAGTCAAAACAGTGATTTTCAAGTCACCGTTTCGGAACGGCCCTAGGGCGTTTCGGAACATTTTGAAATTGTAAACCTCTGTTTCGGAACTGGCATTCCCGTTTCGATACGGGTGTATCGAAACAGGTCTTAGTGTTTCGAAACGGAATTCAAACTTGGTTTCAAATATGACCGTTGGCTTTTAAACTATTTTTAAGAAATAATTAAAGCGTATCGAAATGCCTCTAAGCCGTTTTGATACAGGTTTTGACAGTGGCAAAATGTTTTGAAACGAGTTTTGAAACAGGCTCTTAGCATATCGAAACGATCGTGCCCGTTTCAGTACGACCTATTTATTACACCCCAACAGCTCTTTCCATTTTGGTCTGTTTCGATACAGGGTCGGGCGTTTCGGAACGAGTAGTTACAGACTGCATTTATGGAGGGAAGATAACATCCTAACGGCTATAATAATGAAGGCAACAACCCCAATGGCTAGAATTCAGTAAGAAGGTATAAAAGGGACCTCTAAAAGCTCCAACAACAACTATTGATCCAAAAAGAATTATCCAAACATCAAATCCAAGCAATTGTGCAAAAATCCCTTATTAACCCCAAATTGTGTTGTGTGTAATTCCAATCTTATTTTCAAATTTGGGATGAGTGCTTGTATTTAAAGGGGCAATCTTATATTGAGAGATATCTTTCTTGCCTTAATTTCTTCTTTGTATCCTTGTGAGGGTTTGGTCAAATTTTGGGTAGAAAATTTGACCGATATTGTAAAGGTTACCTTCTAAGCCTTGAAAAGGGGAAGAGCAATTAGTGGATTGTTGAAAAATCCTTAGTGGTAGCTAAGGTAGTGGATGTAGAGTTCAATTGGAACTTGAACCACTCTAAATTCTCTTTTCTAGCAATTTTTAATTTTCCACTCCACCACCAAATTTCTTAAAAATCCAATTTACCCCCCCCCCCTCTTGGCTTAAATCGTTTAATTGATCCACTCAACAAAGGTCTCACGAATACAAAGGGACCTATATCCCGGAAGCGTTCCACTATCCTACACGGTAGGGGTACCTTACGAAGGATTAGCTTCTCGCTCCCAATAAAAAGGAACGGAGCTCGGGTGCAGAGCTCATGATATGAAAACTAAGCAGATTTTATAAAAGCTGTTGTAAGAAAACCACAAATAAAAGAGCAGAGTTCACAAAATTAAATTAAATCGAAGTCATAATTTCCATCTATTAAAAAAATAGTCGACTTGTGGCTTGACTTTCTAAAATATGTCTTTAGCGGAGTCGCCAAGTTGTAACAACGGTTCCGCGACGAGTTTTGGTCATTTTCAGGTTTTGATTGGAGTATCCACCAATCTTTTAATTTAGGTGAGATTAGATCACCTAAAAACTCGGTCATTGTAATAAATCTTGTTTTTGTCATTTTATTAAAAGAACGAGTTTTGGTCTTCAAAACTAGAAAAATAGGTTCAGGATTCGTTTACGTGTGGGGAAGGGTGAGCACACCCACAACGCCCAAAATTGGTTCCTAGTTAATTACATATTGTTTTAACGATGGAAATTACGAATTAGAATTTAATTTAGAAAATTTTGATCCCTTAATGCATGAGTTTATTTTAGAATGACCTACAATAATACTCATTTATACGTGACTAACGAGAAACTTACGCACCTTTAAGTTCAAGACATAATTTTCACGAGACCCCCAAGTAAAGGAATACCATTTTAAATATTACGATTTAAGGTTAAAAAGAAAATTTTTGTATTAGAGATTAAGGAGAAATCGGCACCTCTTTAAGTTCGAGGCACGTTTTTCACGAGAATCTCTAGTAAAGAAAGTTGTTACTTGTAACCCCTTAGACCTGGCTATGGGACACACTTAAATCTATGAGGTCAAAATAGGGTCAGCGGAGCAACCCACATTACAAATTTCAAATTGTAACACCCTCTTCCCGGCCTGGTAGTGAACCGGGTCGAGTGGCGTTACCGGAGAACAAAATGGTGTTTGGTGCTACAAAAGTCAATCATTAAGTGACATCTTATTAATATTATGGTCATCAAGCGTTACCAAATTTTGGTCTTAGTCCAATTTAATTCAATACGAATAAAGACTAGCCAGTAAGGATCAAATTGTAAGCGCTATAAGTTTTAAGGACTAAAATGTAATATCAGTGTTTTAGAGACCCTTATCTGAAGTTAACCTTACTATAACGAAATCCGACTTATAAACAATGAGCCTATAATTTTTTCATGCCATTCTAGGGTCAATTACCCATTCAATTAGGCCATACAATAATTAGTGATCAATCTGTAAACAATACAAAATTATAATCTATGTCTTTTTACCAACTTAACTATTCTTGTATTGAAACGCCTTGAGTCGTTTCTCGAATGATGGTTACCCTTTCTTCAGTTTCCCGAAGTAGTTTAGGGCCCAACATTTTACCTTTACCTAGTTTAGACCACACAATGGAGTCAGACATTGCATGTCGTACAATGCTTCATACGGGGCCATTTGGATTGATTCCTGATAGTTATTATTGTATGCAAATTCAACAAGGGGTAGGGATTTCTCCCAAGTTCCACTGAAATCGATGATGATTGCTCGAAGCATGTCTTCCAAAATATGTATAGGAAGGTTCAATAATAATATAGATTTCCAAGGGTTCAATGAAAGAGTCTTTCGGTAACTACCTGAATTACCATTTCCGACTGGCCGTCAGATTGAGGGTGAAAGGTTGTACTAAGATTAACTCTGGTGCCCATAGCTCCTTGTAAGGTTCTCTAAAACCGAGATGCAAATCGGGGATCTCGATCGGTGATAACATACTTGGGTACTTTGTGGAGTCAAATTACTTCCTAGATGTACATGTCAACTAATTTAGGGAGACCTAGTCCATTCTAATTGGTATGAAATGAGCTGACTTGGTGAAACGATCTACAATGACCCATATAACTTCATGTTTTGCCAGAGTTGAAGGTAGACCACTAACAAAATCCATAGTGATCTTCTCCCACTTCCATTTTGGTGGATCAATGGGTTGCAACAGTCCGGTAGGAGCATATTGTTCTGCTTTAACATGTTGGCACGTGAGACACATGGAAATGAAATCGACTATGGCCTGCTTCATGCCCGGCCGCCAATAGAGGTCACGTAGGTCCTTATACATCTTCACGGACCTGGGGTGATCAGAAAAAGAACTCAAATGAGCTTTAGAGAGAATATCAGTGCGGAGAGATTCATCATTAGGTACACAGACCCAATCATGAAAACACAAGAGTCCTTCAGAGTTAATTTCGAAGTCGAGATTATCTGACAACTTGGAAACAATGGATTGGAGTTAAAAATCTTGATCTTGTAAAGCCTTGATTCTTGAAACGATGGTAGTCTGAACTTAAAGTTCAGCTACGAGGCAACGATGCTTCCAAAGTCAGAAGTGAACATTTATTGCTCGAGGAGCAGGCAAGGGTTTGTGGCTGAGTGCATCAGCAACAACGTTGGCCTTGCCCGTATGATAATCAATAACAAGATTGTAATCTTTAAAGATTTCCATCCATCTTCGTTGTCGAAGATTCAACTCCTTTTGGGTCAATAGGTACTTGAGGCTTTTATGATCGGTGAAGAGATAACATTTTTCTCCGTAGAGGTAATGTTTTCAGATTTTCGATGCAAAGACAATTGTGGTCAACTTAAGATCATGAGTAGGGTAATTCATTTCGCGCGGCTTAAGTTGTCTCGAAGCATAAGCTATGACTTTGCCTTCTTGCATTAATACGCATCCTAACCCGAGATGTGATGCATCACTATAAACTGTGTAGTCTTTTCTGGACTCGGGTTGGGTTAGGACTAGTGCGTGAGTCAAGACTTGTTTCGGTTGATCGAAACTCCATTGTTGATCTTCGGCCTAAACAAAAAGAGCTTCTTTTCTCAACAATTTAGTTAAAAGAGCGGCTATCATAAAGAACCCCTTTACGAATCTCCTATAATAGCCAACAAGCCCAAGGAAGCTTCTGACTTCGCCAATGTTCTTTAGTGGATGCCAATCTACGATAGCTTGAATTTCTTCGGGTCCACCAGAATACCCGAAGCCGACACAATGTGTCCAGGAAAAGCAACTTCGGTGAGCCAAAACTCACACTTAGAAAATTTTGCGAATAATTGCTTCTCCCGTAAGGTTTGAAGCACGATACGAAGATGATCTCAGTGTTCCGCAAAATTCTTGGAATAGATCAATATATCATCTACAAACACCATTACGAATTTATCAAGATATGGTCTAAAGACTCGATTCATCAAATCCATAAAAGCTTTCGGTGCATTGGTTAACCCAAAGGGCATCACAAAGAATTCGTAGTGTTCATATCTTGTATGAAAGGCTATTTTTGGTACGTCACATTCCTTTACTCTCATTTGGTAATAGCCCAACCTCAAATCGATCTTGGAAAACATAGAGGCATCCTTTAATTGATCGAATAGAACATCTATTCTAGGCAATGGATACTTGTTCTTGATGGTTACCTTGTTCAATTGTTGGTAATCAATACACAATCGCATAAAACCATATTTCTTCTTTACAAAGAGGACCGGTGCTCCCCAAGGCGAAGATCTCGGTTGAATAAAAACCTTACTTAACCGTTCTTGAATTTTAATCTTTCAACTCCTTTAGTTCAACAGCTGGCATACGATATGGTGCCATGGAAACTGGAGCAGTCCCAGGTTGCACCTCGATGCCAAACTCCATTTCACGGGTTGGGGGCAATCTTGGAAGTTCATCGGGGAAGACATCAGGGAATTCACATACAATGTCAATGTTCCGCAATTGAGATTCGTCTGTGGCTTCCGACGTCAAAGCACACAATGAAGGGTTCTTTGCATTCATCAATACAACGCTTTCCTTGCCAAGACCCCGGAGATACAACTTCCTCTTACAACAATCTACCCAAATTGGGTGTTCACTAAACCAATCTAAGCCTTGTATGACATCAAACTCGATAATCGATATCACCAATAAATTGGCCAAAAGTGAAATCCCTCAAATCATTAAGGTACAATTCGTACACACATGGCTTATGATAACACAATAATTCTGATATCAATGCTCAATATAGTTTTACAAAGATTCATTAATAGTAATACAATGACTTGCTAACCAATACTTAATAAGTTCAGGGTTATCATTCACCCTATTGGTGAGGATGTAAGTCCACTATTGGGCAGACTAAGCAATAAAGATTCAAGCTATTGGATTTACCACCATTGGGGGGGGCGGTACAGCCCTTTTCAGACATCAATGGGGATAATGAGTGTTAATATATTTTAATGATGTGTTCCGCTATTTCTTTAAGCTCAACAATCTACCTTAATAATTCAAGGATTAATAATTCTTATTAAATCTTACATACTTAAGGGATTTCCCCTCTATCCCTCTCGCCGAGAGTCGAGGAGGCAATGACAGACTCATCTAAATGAACTGCAGTAAAGTCAGACATATTTATAATATAAGGGAAGAGATCGCGTTAGTTGGCAAGTCACAATACACAATAAATTACTCCTAGATTGCAAAGTAATACAATAACAATTCAATAATCTTTGGTTTAGTCCTAAAATCGACTAAACTCTAGCTCTGATACCACAAATGTAACACTCCATTCCCGGCCTAGTAGTGAACCGGGTCGGGTTGCGTTACATGAGAACAAAATGGTGTTTGGTGCTACAAAAGTCAATCAATAAGCGACATCTTATTAATATTATGGTCATCAAGCGTTACCAAAATTTAGGTCTTAGTCCAATTTAATTCAATACGAATAAAGACTAGCCAATAAGGATCAAATTGTAAGCGCTAAAAGTTTTAAGGACAAAAATGTAATATCAGTGTTTCAGAGACCCTTATCTGAAGTTAATCTTACTATAACGAAGTCCGACTTATAAACAACGAGCCTATAATTTTTTCATGCCATTCTGGGGTCAATTACCCATTCAATTAGGCCATACAATAATTAATGATCAATCTGTAAACAATACAGAATTATAATCTATGTCTTTTTACCAACTTAACCATTCTTGTATCGAAACGCCTTAAGCCATTTTGAAACGTGTGTACAAAAATTAGTCCTAATATCGATTCTACCCAATACCATATCGAAACAGGTCAGCTATGTTCCGATACGAGTTTACCTTCGTTGACTTTGACTATTGATCTGTTCCGATACGGGTTAGGCCCACATGGAAACGAGTCTTAACAGTAGCAAATTATATCGAAACGACTCTAAGCCGTTTTGTTATGCATGGCTTTACTCTATTTTCAAGTAACCTTATTTAAAAGGGCCGTATCGAAACACTATCACCTATTTCGATACGCCTAACATGTAATGCCAGATTTTAGTTGGTTTTTAGCTAAATTAACTTACCAGTAGGTATCCAGATGTAATGAAATTTTACGCAGAATATTTCAATACCATAATCTACAAGCATGCCAAAGTTTGGGACCATTTGAATACGTTTACTAAGTTTTTACTATCTTAGGCCATTTATGCATATATGGTCATTTTCAAGCAAACTTCAACATGTTATTTAAGGCCCTTTGCACCTACCCAAATTACAGTTAATACACACATAACAAATGGTCCATATGTTACTAGTTTGACTACTTTGCCACCATACTAGGAGTTTATAAGGGTGGAATATCTTACTTTAGCTTAATAGTGATTTGCCAAAATCCCTCGACTACTTCGATCTCCTGCATTGTTCTGTTTAACCTAAAATGCATGGGATGAGATAAATTAGGCATACTTTACCTAATGAGGTAGTCATAGTTAACAATAAATACAATGGTATGCAACTCATAACATGCTAGGGCGGTGACATTACTTTAATAATACTAAAGCCATGTTAATATCAATGCTATAACAAAATCAATACCATGACATTATTTAAGAAAATTCTTGACGTAATTTAATAGTATTCCCTTGGATCGAAATAAGATAGTGGATACGCGAATTCCTACGCCTTGCCAAATCAATAAATGGTCTAGTTCCTCCACCTCACCATTTGACCAATAACACAAACATCCCTCCGCCTCGCTACAATAAAGGTCGTAGCCCAAGGACCGTTGTCCACTCGTACCAATGAGCTCATGAATTCTATGGCATGCCAATTGTATCCAATATGCAATATCAATATGCAATATTTCCAATAAGAATATCAATGATCAATTTTTCAATTCCAATATTTCGATAACAATAACAATACATATTATTATTTTCAAAGACAATATTTATAGCAATGCCTATAGAAATAACAATGTCGATATTTCAGTGGCAGTATTAATGATCAATGTTTCCAATATCCCAATCAATTATTAATGTCTCAATATCTATGTCAGTAATTAATATTCCATTATCAATATCTATGATCAATATTTCAATATCCAAAATTTGATGGCAATGACGATGCCTATATTTAATATCTATAGTAATGCCTATTTCAACGTACAATGTCTATGATAATTATACTAACAATATCTAATGGTCGAGATTTCTACGTTCCAATATCTTAACATTAACAATGACGATATCAATGATGCCATGTTCAATGTTTCAATGTGATAACTTACCAGTTCTTACCAATAAGCCCTCCAAGGAGGTTCGATACAATAACTCTATGACAACTTGTTAGCTATATAATAATCGATATCAACAAACCCAAAAAAACATCTAATCTTTTCCCGAGGCTCCAACTACACTCACCTCGACAACCCGACGTTTTTAAGGATCTCGAATAATAACGGCCTTATCCTTGGTTTTTGGCGGTTGTTCCTTATCGACCTCTTAAACTAGGTGAATTAATAGAAATCAGTTAGAGTCTGTAACACCCCAAATTTGGGCCTAGATGTTTAGAGTCCGAATCGGACTGGACTGGAAATGGTTCGAATCTTAAAGGGAGTTTTAGGGAACAACTAGTTCGGGATACTTTAAAAATATAGAAAAATATCTAAAAATCCTCATTTAATATATGAAAGATAATGGTGGAATCAATTTTACAAAATAAGGTTTGGAAATATTACATTTCGGTGTAGTGACCAAATCGCAGTTTTTGCAAAAGTTAAATAGTGATTGTTTTGTAAAGGATTGAAACTTTGAATCTTTAAGGAGCTAATTTTACCAAAATGTTTTTATCAGATTTTTCCTTAATTTGGGTGATTTAATTAATGTTATAATTAAAGGAAATGAAAGTTAATTAATTTAGAAACTACCTTTGACTATTCATAACTACTTTTCACAAATTTTCCCTCATTTTATTTTCTCTTAAATTCCTTTCAACCAAACACATTCTCTCCATCAAATATACTTTGATTTTCATTTCATTTGATGAGATTTCAATCTTTCTTTGATTCTTAATCAATTCCTCATCAACTCCTCTTGATTTCTACATTGAATTTTCAAGAAAACTTGCCCAAATCAAGAAGAAATCATCCATTAGAGGTAAGCTTCGTCCTTCTCCTCTAATGATCAGTTCTTTACTAAAATTCCCAAGTTATCAATCCTTTGTTAATGATTTTTAAGTGGTCTTAATGTTAGAGACAAGAAATTGTCTTAAAACTCAAGATTTTGGCAGAGATCTTGAAGATTTTCGTGGTGAATGATTGGGCTTTGTTTTGAGATGGTTTTCTAATGTATTTTGGAGGTTAAATGATGTTACAAATGAGGTTTTATCAATCAAATCCCGAATAGGATTGTTTTCCTAAGTTTTGCTTGTTAGAATGATGGTTTTTGGGGTGATTTTGGTGTTCTATCATAGCTGGAGGTATAAGAACGAGTTTATGGTGGTTTTTGATGTTAATTGATGTTTAGAAATGATTAGAAGTGATAGATATTGGCTGGGTTTTGTTTTGGAAGAGTTTGGAGGTTATTTCGGTTGTGTTTGGTAGCCGAAATGTGGTTTTTGAGTAGAGCAGTGAGATTAGGCGTGTGGCTGATGATTTTAATGCATGATGTTGCATTAATCCTCTGCTCTTATGTGTTTAAAATAGGGGAGACATCTTTGGACGCCTTTGGAGTTGATCCAGAAGCTTAGATAGTGTTTCAGCGAGCAATCGAAACGTAATCGGTGAGTGCGTATGGTTTTAGAAGTCCTGGAGAGACAAAGAATCAAGGTTTGGGGATTTAGGAAAGGTTTGAAACACCTTCCTAAGTCTGGAAGTAAGTATTGGCGAGATTTATCTCTTGAATGTGGTGATTGCCCCTAAAATGCTTTTACATGCTCATGGTTTGAGATAGATAAATTCCTACTGTATTTATGCATGTTTTATAGCATGAGATGTTGCTTGAAATGATTTCATGAAGTAACATGTTGCATACTTGAGATTTGAGCTTTTGGGTTAAAGCATAGCAAATGTTATGTTTTGAAATGAGATGAGAATGTTTTGAGAATTGTTGCATGAAAAACAGTAGGTGAGATAATGTTTTGACATAATATATTGGCATAGATGTTGAGATACTTACCGGATATAATTGATCGATCAATAGGATGAGAGTGCACTATAAACTAAAATTTCGTACGTGCTCTTTGGTTAAGCCAAAGGGAGAGAACCGGTGATGGGCATTCCATCGGGTAGGACTTGGTGAAATACCCAAGCTTTGTGGCGATGAGAGATTCCGCCATGTGAGTACGATGATGAGAGATTCCACCGGAAATTGTGTTGCTAGACGAGTGAGTACGGTGATGGTAGATGCCACCGGAAGTGTCTAGTGAGATGTCCGCATATCTGAGTAATAATGAGACGTGAAATGCCAATATAAAATATGAAATGATTTTTGATTCACATGTACCTTTGATGAAATGATTTATGCTATGAGAAATGCATATGTGATTTGTATATGAAATGCTTAGTGTACAAGCATGAGTATGGCTTTGCCATGAGTTTTGCATTGGTTTAAATGCATGAGATAGAATGAAGGTACATGTGTTTTCATTGAGAAGTTGCTTTGAATGGTTTTCAAGCATGAGATAGAATGAGCATGTTGTTTAAAAACTTTTGAGAAAATGTTTTCAAGAAATGCATTATTGTGTTGGTTTCTTTAGAGCATGCCTCACTAAGCTTTTGTGCTTACGCTCTCTCTTTTACCAATAATGTAGATAATTGAGGTTTTTCCGGGCATCAAAGAGGATAAGATCATCCAAGGAAGTGCAAGCTCACGTATGGTGAAGTTTTCATGCACTTTAGTTTTGATATAATGGCAATGGGAAACCAAGATTGTATTTGGGAGAAATGTTTGAACTCCCTAGGTTTGTGGTATGCTTAAGTTGGCATTTTTGGGTTGTAAGTGGCCTTAAATGTTTTGTTTGAGGTTGGATTGCTTATATTGGTTTTGTGATTAGGGAGTATGCCATTAGACTATGTGAATTTATGTTTGATGCTATGCTCGTGTTAGAATGTCCTAAATATGTTCCTTATGTGTTAAATGGTTTGCTGGTATGTTTTGGGAGTCTTTGAGGCATGTTTGATTAGGCTAAAGGGGTGAAAAACCAGCTATAACTGCTGTTTCTGGGCAAGGTGTATCGAAATACCCTCAAGTGTTTCGAATCGGGGTCCTGTAATGGTCTTGGTGTTTCGAAATGACTGAGGCTGTTTCGAAACAGTTTGGCTACTGGAATGCCATGTTTTGATACTGGTCTCAGAACATACCCGCGTACTAAAACAGTCAACACCGTTTCGATACGTGTGTTTCGGTACAGTGGTTAGGTGTTCTGATACGGGTGACCGTTGGACACAGTTTTGAATTGCTTTGAGTCTTCATGCTTTACATTTTAGTCTTAAATGATACGATCACAATTGTTTGAGCTTGGGATGTCTTTTTAAGCTGAATTTCTTCAGAGAAGCATGTAACATGATTAATTTCATATTGGTAACCCTAAAACCTGTGAAGTCCCTCTAATTTACAAAAATTAAATTTTGGTCCCTAATCTTGATTAAATGGCAATTGAGTCCCTAAATGCGTTCCAATTGATGTGCCTCTTTCTACCATGTCTCGTGGGTTCTCACATAGGCTTATGGTGCATCTAGACAAGATTAAAAATGAAAAAAAGGGTCGTGAATCAAGGTTGACTTTCGGGTTGACTTTGGTTTTCCCTATGTAATCTTCATAGTTCAGGTCAAACGTCTAGGCTGGGCTAAGGGGTTACATTTGTTGGTATCAGAGCCAGGTTATCGAATAATTAGGGTTTGGTATGTGGTTGTTGTATGTGTTTATGCATGATTGTGTCTTTTCAATGAAAGTTTGATGTATGAACAGTGATGTGTGATTAAGTCGAGATTATTTTGTGATACTATGGTATGTTTGGGGGGTGGTTGGGGATCCCGTTGCCATATCAAAACTAATGAGAAGAATTGTTTTCGAAAATGAGCTTGAGTACTTGGATTACTTACCTTATTATGCTTAATTGTGTTTATTGCATTTTTGTCAGTGCATTGTTTTTATAATGGGGCCACGTAGAGAGCTGAGAATCAATACTAGATCGATGGCTGATAATGAGAACGCAGAGAATGTTGAGGATTTACCTCCTCCTCCCCCTGGTGGACCACCCGGTGGTGGTGGAGCTGGGGCTGGTAATGCTGGTGACGGTGATGGGGTTGCTGGACCCGAGGGTGTGCATGGGCAAGCTGCTCCTGACAGGACCATGTTGGTTTAGGCTATTGCTGGAGCTTTCCAAGCAGCCGTAGCTGTAGCTCATGGAGCTGCGCATCAGGATGATGATAATGTGAGATTGCCTTTGGAGTGTCTTCGTAGTCTAGGAGGGACTGAGTTCAGAGGTTTATCTTCAGAGGGATCTGAGTCTTGGTTGGAGAGCACCAAGAGGATTCTGGGTCAATTGAGCTGCAACAATGTGCAGAAGCTGGGTTGTATTGTGTCACTACTGCATGGTGATGCTTATACGTGGTGGACGACCACTATCTCCGGGATGGAAGATGATGAGGTGACTTGGGCGTTCTTCTTGAATGCGTTCAAGCGGAAGTATCTGGGAGTGCATTATCTCGATGAAAAGAAGAGAGAGTTTATGTCTATCATGCAAGGGAACATGTCAGTAGCTGAATATGAAATTCAGTTTGTTCGCCTTAGTCAGTATGCGCCTGAGCTAATCCCTAATGAGCGGGAGAGATGCGAGCGATTCCGTTATGGGCTAGTAGCGAATGTCAAGACCTATATGCTTGCAGCTGATTACATTGATTTCGATGTCTTGGTCACTAGAGCCAAGGACATTGAATCGAATCTTGGTTTGGCAAGTCGAGCTGGTGGCTCTAGCTCAGGAAAGCGAGCTGCGGAACGCGATTATGGTAGAGATCACAACAAGAGGCATAAGGATAGGAAGCCGCATTATGATGCTAGGAGTGGGGGTGGTAACCCTGGTAGAGGTCAGCAAGGACCTAATGTTGTTCTGAGGACTCTTGAGTGTAACCGTTGTGGTAGGAGACACGGTGGGGAGTGTTGGGGTAACCTTGGGACATGCTGGAATTGTGGAAACTGAGGGCATTTGAAGAAAGATTGTCATCAGCCGCTGAGAGAGGGATAGGCTCCGGTGAGAGTAGCTGAGCCACAGAGAGGTCGTGGACGCGGCCGTGGTAATTTTCAGTGTAAGGATGATGGTGGAAGGAACGTAGCACATGTTGTAGCTGTTCAACCTGAGGGTGGCGGTCAAGCTCGAGTGTATGCCCATCGTGAGGGAAGGAATGATACGGATGTGATCGCAGGTACCTTTACTTTGCAATCCTTGTCATTACTTTCTTTGATTGATTCTGGATCTACACACTCGTACATATTGCGTGAACATGCTCAAATGCTTGGTTTACCTGTTGAGTCTTTGGATGTGGGAATGCCTGTGACTAGTTCCTTTGGTGAGACGGTTGTAACAAGGAAGTTGTATTGGAGATGTCCCTTGAATGTGCAAAATCATTTTTTTCTTGTTGATCTCATTGAATTGCCATTTTATGGCTTTGATGTAATCCTTGGCATGGATTGGCTAGTTGAGCATAGGGCCGTTGTGTATTTCGAAAGCAAGCGAGTTTCGTTGAAACTTGCGGATGATTATGAGGTGGTGGTAGTGGGTGAGAATGTGAAGTTTCTTGCCAATGTGGTGTCTACATTGGAAGTAAGTCGGATGTTGCGGCAGGGTTGCGAGGCTTACCTAGCCTTTGTTATGAATCCTAGTTCAAAGGAGGTGCGAGTTCAGGACATAAGAACTGTGCGTGAGTTCCCTGGAGTGTTTCCGGAGGAGTTGCCTGGTTTTTCGCCTAGTCGAGAGGTGGAGTTTGGGATTGAGCTGTATGAGAACACAACTCCGGTGTCCATTGCTCCCTATCGAATGGCACCAAAAGAGTTGAAGGAGTTGAAGACGCAACTTCAGGAGTTGCTTGACCGTGGCTTCATTCGGCCTAGTGTGTCACCTTGGGGTGCACTGGTCTTGTTTGTGAAAAAGAAATATGGCACAATGAGAATGTGCATCGATTATTGTTATTTGAATAAGTTGACCGTAAAAAACAAGTATCCTTTGCCGAGGATTAATGATCTTTTTGATCAGTTTCGGGGAGCGGCTGTGTTTTCAAAGATTGACTTGAGGTCAGTGTACTATCAGCTGAAGGTGAAAGATGTGGATGTGCCGAAAACACCCTTTAGAACGAGGTATGGGCATTATAAGTTCCTTGTAATGCCGTTTGGCTTGACGAATGCTCCTGCTGCTTTCATGGACATGATGAATAGAGTGATCCATGAATACTTGGACAAGTTTGTTGTGGTGTTAATCGACGATATTCTTGTGTACTCTCATACTGAGGAGGAGCAGGAGGGTCATTTGAGAATTGTCTTGCAAGCACTGTTGGAAAATCAGCTTTATGCTAAGTTGAGCAAGTGTGAGTTTTGGCTAAAGGAAGTTGTTTTCCTTGGTCATGTGGCTTCGGCTGAAGGGATTCGAGTTAATCCCCAGAAGGTAGAGGCGGTGATGAATTGGAAGCCTCCTAAGTCTGTTCTTGAAGTCCGTAGTTTCCTTGGGTTGGTAGGATACTACCGAAGGTTCGTGGATGGATTTTCTAAGATTGCTGCCCCTTTAACGAAGTTGTTGCAAAAAGATGTTAAGTATGAGTGGACGGAAGCGAGACAACAAGCTTTTGAGAAGCTTAAGGCAGCTCTAACGCAAGCTCCTATCTTGGTTCAATCTGAATCAGGAAAAGAGTTTGTGGTGTACAGTGACGCATCCTACGTTGGTTTGGGGTGTGTGTTAATGCAAGAGGCTAAGGTGGTGGCTTATGCATCACGACAGTTGAAGGTGCATGAGCGCAATTATCCTACGCATGATATTGAGTTAGTTGCGGTGGTTTTTGCTTTGAAGATCTGGAGACATTATCTTTATGGTGAGAAGTGTACTGTGTACACGGATCACAAGAGTTTGAAATATTTGATGTCTCAGAAGGAGTTGAATCTTAGGCAATGACGTTGGGTGGAGTTGCTTAAGGATTACGATCTAACGATCGAGTGTCACCCGGGAAAAGCCAATGTTGTGGCTGATGCCTTGAGCAGGAAAGTGGCGGTAGAGTTAAGGGCGATGTTTGCTAGCCTGAGCATATCGCGAGATGGAGGTCTTGTTGCTGAATTGCAAGTGAAACCATCTCTAGTTCGGTTGATAAAGGATAAGCAGTTGTTGGATAATTCTTTGGTGGCGCATGTTCAGGATACTGCTGAGGATAGACCATCGAATTTTTGTTTTAATGATGATGGTGTGTTATGTTTGGGAAGTCGGATAGTGGTGCCAAATGATGTAGAGTTGAGGCGTACCATTCTGACCGAAGCTCATAGTAGTCCTTTTGCTACGCACCCTGGTAGTACAAAGATGTACCGTGATATGAAGGATGAGTACTATTGGGTGGGTTTGAAGAAAGATGTTGCTGAATATGTGAGCAAGTGCATGGTTGTCAGCGGGTTAAGGCTGAGCATCAGTTTCCTTCGGGGTTGTTGCAACCGTTGAGGATTCCTGAATGGAAATGGGAGAGGATAACCATGGACTTTGTGTCTGGTTTGCCTTTGTCGCTATCGAAGAAGAATTTTGTTTGGGTGATTGTGGACCGCCTTACGAAGTGTGCGCATTTCTTACCTGTACATACTACGTATACCTTGGATAGGCTTGCAGAGCTGTACATTGTTGAGATTGTACGTCTGCATGAGGTACCAAAATCTATAGTGTCAGATAGAGATCTGAGGTTCACGGCAAGGTTTTGGGAGTGTTTACATCAAGCGTTGGGTACGCGGCTGAATTTCAGTACTTCTTATCATCTGCAGACGGATGGACAGTCAGAGCGTGTTATCCAAGTGCTTGAGGGTATGTTGAGGTGCTGCGTAATTGAATTTCAAGGCTCTTGGGAGAAGCACTTGCCTTTGGTTGAGTTTGCTTATAATAATAGCTACCAGGCAAGTATTCAAATGGCACCTTATGAGGCCTTGTATGGGAGGAAGTGCAGAACTCCTCTTTGCTGGGCTGAAGCGGGACAAAAGTTGGTTTTGAGGCCGGCTTTGTTGAAAGGAACCACCGAGAAGGTGAAGCTTATTTGTGAGCGGTTGAAGGCAGCATCGGATCGACAAAAGTCTTACGCGGATTTAAAGCGTAAGGAGATAGAGTTTGCGGTGGGTGACTGTGTGTTCTTAAAGGTTTCACCTTGGAAGAAGGTGATGATATTTGGCCGGAAGGGCAAGTTGAGCCCTAGATACATTGGACCATACGAGGTGATAGAACGTGTGAGTCATGTTTCTTATAAGCTGAGACTACCACAAGAGCTAGAAAAGATACATAATGTGTTTCATGTATCCATGCTTCGGAGGTATAGATCGGATCCTTCGCATGTTATGCATGTGGAGGAAGTTGATTTGAATCCAGATTAGACATATGAAGAGGAACCAATTGAGATTTTGGATTCCGACAGTAAGATTCTCCGTGGTAAGACCATTGAGCTGGTTAAGGTGTTGTGGAGGCATCGTGGTGTTGAGGAAGCCACATGGGAAAGAAAGGAAGATATGAAGAAGCAGTTTCCTTACCTTTTTCCCCAGGTAAATTTCGAGGACGAAATTTCTTAAGAGGGGGAGAGTTGTAACACCCCAAATTTGGGCCTAGATGTTTCGAGTCCGAATCGGACCGGTCTGGAAATGGTTCGAATCTTAAAGGGAGTTTTAGGGAGCACCTAGTTCCGGATACTTTAAAATATAGAAAAATATCTAAAAATCCTCATTTAATATATGAAAGATAATGGTGGATTCAATTTTACAAAATAAGGTTTGGAAATACTACATTTCGGTGTAGTGACCAAATCGCGGTTTTTGCAAAAGTTAAATAGTGACTGTTTTGTAAAGTATTGAAACTTTGAATCTTTAAGGAGCTAATTTTACCAAAAAAAAATTATCGGATATTTCCTTAATTTGGGTGATTTAATTAAAGTTTTAATTAAAGGAAATGAAGGTTAATTAATTTAGAAACTACCTTTGACTATTCATAACTACTTTTCACAAATTTTCCCTCATTTTATTTTCTCTCAAATTCCTTTCAACCAAACACATTCTCTCCAGCAAATATACTTTGATTTTCATTTCATTTGATGAGATTTCAATCTTTCTTTGATTTTTAATCAATTCCTCATCAACTCCTCTTGATTTCTACATTGAATTTTCAAGAAAACTTGCCCAAATCAAGGAGAAATCATCCATTAGAGGTCAGCTTTGTCCTTCTCCTCTAATGATCAGTTCTTTACTAAAATTCCCAAGTTATCAATCCTTTGTTAATGATTTTTAAGTGGTCTTAATGTAAGAGACAAAAATTGTCTTAAAGCTCAAGATTTTGGAAGAGATCTTGAAGATTTTCGTGGTGAATGATTGGGCTCTATTTTGAGATGGTTTTATAACGTATTTTGGAGGTTAAATGATGTTACAAATGAGTTTTTATCAATCAAATCCCGAATAGGATTGATTTCCTAAGTTTTGCTTGCTAGAATGATGGTTTTTGGGGTGATTTTGGTGTTCTATCATAGCTGGAGGTATAAGGACGAGTTTATGGTGGTTTTTGATGTCAATTGATGTTTAGAAATGATTAGAAGTGATAGATCTTGGCTGGGTTTTGTTTTGGAAGAGTTTGGAGGTGATTTCGGTTGTGTTTGGTAGAAGAAATGTGGTTTTTGAGTAGAGCAGCGAGATTAGGTGTGTGGCTGATGATTTCAATGCATGATGATGCATTAATCCTCTGCTCTTATTTGTTTAAAACAGGGGAGACATCTTCGGACGCCTTTGGAGTTGATCCAGAAGCTTAGATAGCGTTTCAGCGAGCAATCGAAACGTAATCGGTGAGTGCGTATGGTTTTAGAAGTCCTTGAGGGACAAAGAATCATGGTTTGGGGATTTAGGAAAGGTTTGAAACACCTTCCTAAGTCCGGAAGTAAGTATTGGCTAGATTGCTCTCTTGAATGTGGTGATTGCCCTTAAAATGCTTTTACATGCTCATGGTTTGAGATAGATAAATTCCTACTGTATTTATGCATGTTTTATAGCATGAGATGATTCTTGAAATGATTTCATGAAGTAACATGTTGCATAGTTGAGATTTGAGCTTTTGGGTTAAAGCATAGCAAATGTTATGGTTTTGAAATGAGATGAGAATGTTTTGAGAATTGTTGCATGAAAAACAGTAGGTGAGATGATGTTTTGACATAATATATTGGCATAGATGTTGAGATACTTACCAGATATAATTGATCGATCAATAGGATGAGAGTGCACTATAAACTAAAAATTCGTACGTGCTCTTCGGTTAAGCCAAAGGGAGAGAACCGATGATGGGCATTCCATCGGGTAGGACTTGGTGAAATACCCAAGCTTTGTGGCGATGAGAGATTCCTCCATGTGAGTACGGTGATAAGAGATTCCACCGGAAATTGTGTTGCTAGACGAGTGAGTACGGTGATGGTAGATGCCACCGGAAGTGTCTAGTGAGATGTCCGCATATCCGAGTAATAATGAGATGTGAAATGCCAATATAAAATATGAAATGGTTTTTGATTCACATGTACCTTTGATGAAATGATTTATGCTATGAGAAATGCATATGTGATTTGTATATGAAATGCTTAGTGTACAAGCATGAGTATAGCTTTGCCATGAGTTTTGCATTGGTTTAAATGCATGAGATAGAATATAGGTACATGTGTTTTAATTAAGAAGTTGCTTTGAATGGTTTTCAAGCATGAGATAGAATGAGCATGTTGTTTAAAAGCTTTTGAGAAAATGTTTTCAAGAAATGCATTATTGTGTTGGTTTCTTTAGAGCATGCCTCACTAAGCATTTGTGCTTACGCTCTCTCTTTTACCAATAATGTAGATAATTGAGGTGTTTCCGGGCATCAAAGAGGATAAGATCATCCAAGGAAGTACAAGCTCACGTATGGTGAAGTTTTCATGCACTTTAGTTTTGATATAATGGCAATGGGAAACCAAGATTGTATTTGGGAGAAATGTTTGAACTCCCTAGGTTTGTGGTTTGCTTAAGTTTGCATTTTGGGATGTAAGTGGCCTTAAATGTTTTGTTTGAGGTTGGATTGCTTATATTGGTTTTGTGATTAGGGACTATGCCTTTAGACTGTGTGAATTTGTGTTTGATGCCATGCTCGTGTTAGAATGTCCTAAATATGTTCCTTATGTGTTAAATGGTTTGCTGGTATGTTTTGGGAGTCTTTGAGGCATGGTTGATTAGGCTAAAGGGTGAAAACCAGCTATAATTGATGTTTTTAGGCAAGGTGTATTGAAACACCCTCAAGTGTTTCGAAACGGGGGCCGTAATGGTCTTGGTGTTTCGAAACGACTGAGGCTGTTTCGAAACAGTTTGGCTACTGGAATGCCATGTTTCGATACTGGTCTCGGAACATAACCGCGTACCGAAACGGTCAACACCGTTTCGATACGTGAGTTTCGGTACGGTGGGTAGGTGTTCCGATACGGGTGACTGTTAGACACAGTTTTGAATTGCTTTGAGTCTTCATGCTTTACATTTTAGTTCTAAATGTTATGATTACATTTGTTTGAGCTTGGGATGTCTTTTTAAGCTGAATTTTGGCAGAGAAGCATGTAACATGATTAATTTCATATTGGTAACCCTAAAACAAATGAAGTCCCTCTAATTTATAAAAATTACATTTTGGTCCCTATTCTTGATTAAAGGGCAATTGAGTCCCTAAATGCGTTCCAATTGTTGTGCCTCTTTCTACCATGTCTCGTGGGTTCTCACATAGGCTTATTGTGCATCTAGACAAGATTAAAAATGAAAAAAAGGTCGTGAATCAAGGTTGACTTTCGGGTTGACTTTGGTTTTCCCCGTGTAATCTTCATAGTTCGTGTCAAATTTCTAGGCCGGGCTAAGGGGGGTACAGAGTCGACAAAACACTGTCGAATTAATATGAAAATATTAATTAAATTCGATACCAAAATTTAGACTAACCAAGGATATGAGCTTACCCCAACGACAGCAAAGATTCGATACCGCTAAACCGCAAAAATTTAGCTACCAATCTAACACTGAACTATTGGTTTATTACTTCCCTTATTATTCTCTCTGCACACTCGAATTCTCCACCTTTTTATAGCAAAAGCCCCCCTCCTTTGAATTTTCCATGCTAATGGTGGCATTTATAAGGACACGTGTCCTTCTTTAAGTCCATTTAGTGGACAATTAAAAATTGCCACAATCCTTGTGGCTTTTCCGTGTGCTTTTGAGGTGGAATTGCCTTGCCACCCTTATTATTATTTAGCCACTTTTCCCTAACATGGGATATCATGAGAAATTCCTTCATCGTGAAGGAGTTAACCCGTGGGTCCCATGTCATTCTTTTTTTATAATAATAATAATAATAATAATAATACCCTTTATTAATTTAACTTCGGTTCAAAATCGAGCTATAAAATATTCTGTCACCAGAACCTAATTCCGACTAGACCGGTTTTCGAAATGTGACACAAATAAAATAAATTGTCAAAGCATTTAAAATATAAATCAAGTTCTGAATTAAAATGCAATTTCAGAAATCATTCAAATAATGAAACAGAAACTATGATACAAGTTACTAATACATGTTTCAGACTAAAATATGAATCAAGTCGTGACATACATGTCCCCTAATTAAACATGTATCGTACTCAGCAAGCAAAGCCGAAGGAACTCTCATATCGACGTTGATAACTATAGCATGTTCGATCTTTTAACCTGCGATGGTAAAAACAATGTGAGCTTTGGAAAGCTCAATAATATTGAACTACCAGGAGATGCTAAAACCACAAGCAGGTATATGGCAAGCTTAACATTGTCATGATGTATTGGGCAACAACATGCTCAAATTATGATTCGAGATTTCAGTAAAGCGATATATTAGAAGGTAACAAAGTTGTTCTTTATTTGATCACACGAGTATTAGGAAATATATCTATAGCCGGAGATTTAGAAGAGATCTAGATTACAGAAGTTGAATCAAGGAGTTTAGTGTGGTTCATTAAACGTAGATTGTAAGCATACTGGGAGTTTCAAATTTAGGTACATTAATTCAGTGGGGTGAATTTCAGATGAGGTCAGAAAATTTTATTTTTGATCACCTAACTACCCTCTAACCGTACGCCAATATAAAGTATCATGAGAACTATATCCGAAAAGACTTACCTTAGGCCCATTGGGCGTAGGAGCTTACAGAAAGACTTACCCTAGGCCCGTTGGGCATAAGAACTTAGGTTTGAAGGACTTATCAACGCTGAGCCTACATAACTTAAACCATATCCCAGAGAGTATGCCCCCAGATAAAACAATCTCGAGCGATAACTGTTATATCAGAAATTACTAACAGTATGTGAGGAATCAAAGTACAGACCAATGTTTAATTAGTAGAATCAGAGTATCAAGACCCATGAATCGGGTATACTCATATCATATATCAAGAACCAAAGGTCATGTTTTTACTTCAAATAACATGATCACTTATGATCAAAATAGTTCGACTTGATTTCTAATCTTGGAGGGTAGTCATGTATACACGGTTCACACTAGGTGGTCCAAAATATAACTTAGAGGTCATTGATAGTCACAGAAATGAGACATTGAACTATAGTCCATTCAAGACTAATTTCAGAATCAGGAACCTTATTCGAAGGGATTCAATAGATATCGACTTCATCCAGGTATTTAGTAATTATGCCTCAAGGTCATTCAAAATTTCCGGTATATCATGATTACACAGGAATTCAAATATATCAGGATAGATTTTGAGAATTCATGTAGATTAGGATCAATCAAGATTCCTGATATATCAGGAGAATTTTAGTTGCTCATCAGGTCTCCGAGTCCCTTTTAACTAATCGAAACCCATCAATATAATGTTTATTATTTAACCGAATAGGTACACCTTAAGTATTCATATCTCAAAATGGACTACAGTGTATAATAAAATGGTTCGCCTTCACCAATCAACCACTAAACGTACTACAAGAAATCGAACATGTATTCAAGCAATATTCCAAGTATTCGAACATGTGCATTGCCCTCGGACTCAATCCATAACATCGAATGTACCTGTGAAGAACATGTTACTCTTACTATTAACTGTGTATTTTCTCTAAATATATCGAGCATACCTTCATATGGTATTCTTCCAATATCACATTAGTATCAGAAACGACCAACAAACACTAGTTGTGTATTACCACTTTCAGAGCCATTACATTTGTTTGGCTTTATTTGTATTTTAAGTCATTTTAGTATTCGAATGTATTTTAGACACTTCGATGACTGAAGGTGTTTCGGTTATCCTGATCTTTTTTGATCCTTCCAACTATTCATTCATTTCAAAACTTGAGGGTATATACATCATTTTGGTTAATTGGCAATTAGTTTCCGAGGATATTTCAATATTTTTGGTCATTACGGTCATTCCAATCAATTCATCCTTATCAGTATTTTGAATCCTTTTAGCCATTTCAATCAATTGAATCTTTTATGCCAATTTGATTAATCCAGACATACGAATAAACTTATCTTCGGAGATTTATTCAGAATTCAAGAAAATACAAGCACTTTACAATTTTGAATGTTTAAACTTTGTTACCATAACTTTCCAAGCTAATCGAGGTTTCCAGATGAATCAATTGTTTTACAAAATCTAGTGTAGATTTCTAGATCGCTTTCATTGTTAGGGTATTTTAGTCGTTCTTATACCTAAGAGGCGTTTTTTTCATTTCTCATCCAAGCATTCTAAGCATTAGATCTTTTATCAAGAAATAATATAAATTGAAAGTTTCGAGGTGAACTATTTTATCGATTATTCATTGAACTTGGATTACTTACGAACCATCAATTCCTTATTGAAGTCATTCATGTCTTATCCAATTTTTTATCTTTCTATCGTAATCAGTATGACTTTAAAATATTTGGGCATTAATCAAATTCATTCATGCATTAACCAATACCAACAAGTTCCGTAAAGCATGCAACAGGTAGTAAAGTATTACCTTGAATCCTTTCTAAATCAATCAACCCTTGAAATGATGTTCGAACACTCTCAAACCAGAATCTGACGTCCTCTACTTCTCAAATACAAAGATATATGAATACCTTCAATTAAACATAAAGTCCATAATCAATCCATAGCTTGATCACAACTCTTAAACTGAAAAACTATACACATACATTCTCGGGTTCAAGGTCAGATTTGGAGGCTTTTGGATCAGAATTCTGTGAAACAGACTTCAAGAACGAACTCAGGACGTTGAAAAACATAAGATAGGGGTTTTTGAAAATTTTGAATTTTCAATAAAAGTCAACGGCCAACATGTCAAAGGTAACGCTCAACGGGTCAAAGTCAACGCTCAGTGGGTCAAAGTCAATTAAGTTGACTCGGTGGGCTGACTCGGTTGAGTTGATTCATCGGGTTGACCCGGTCGGGTCGAGTTGGGTCAGAGAGAAATGGTTCGGTTCGGACTTGATTCGGGTCAGGATTGGGTCGGGTTTGGGCCGAATACAACCCGACCCACTAACCTAAACATGATCTCGCCGACGACACACCGGAAAACCTCATCGGTGACCCAAAAAGGTACATTTGGCAGAAAACAAAATGGAATTTAAACTCTACAACTCAACCACAACAATACACATCGGAAATCGGTCGAAAACTCATTGATTTTAGATGAAAAGAGAAAGGACGGCCAGAATAACGCGTAGCTTTGATGACGGCTCTCTCGGTGGTGGATCGATGATTGACTAGAGGGGTTTGGATCGCACCGACGCTAGGAGTTCCGATTCAGTTGTCGCGTCTCGAACGGGCGTCGAGGGTGGCCAGAAACTGAGAAAAGCAAAAAGACAATGCTTGTGTTTCCTCGTCAGTCCTTCAATCGGCTCTCTACAACAAACGATGTCAGTTCACCGCGAGTGATTGTTAGGAGAGGAATCGCGGGGTGGTGCTGGTCACGCTGATGCTAGCGATGAGAACTACGACGGTGCAGAGGCCGAGATCAGGGTCATAAGGTAAGGGATTATGTGAGAGGAAACGTTTGAAATATGAGATAATTTCCATATTCGAAAGGCTAACCAAGTAGGTGGGGAGTCAAATTATCATTTATTACCAATATATCCGAACCATAACATGTTAAATAAAAATCAACTAGGTTAAAACCAATAGTGGTCTTAGCTCATATGGTTAAGCCTTTCATTTCCCATGCCATGGGGAATGAGTTCGAATCCCCTTGGTTGCAAACTCTCTCTTTTTCCCTTTTTTCTAGCTTCAGGGTGTTACAACTCTCCCCCTAAAAGAAATTCCGGCCTTGAAATTTACCTAAGTCAAACAAATACAGGAATTGCCCTTCCATCCATTCTTATACTGAAACTTATCCATCAGAGTGTGCTTGTTTCTCGATTCTCTCAGATGGTCACGAATCAATCTGGTAGTATTCCTCAGTTTCTCGTCATGATTTTAGACCCAAAATAATCCCATCATACATCTTAGACCAACTTATCAGAATATGGTATATGAATCCATACAGAACGTCATACGGAGCCATACGAACACTCGTCTCAGAGCTGTTATTATAAACGATCTCAGTCAGGGATAAAAAATTTCTCAACTACCACAGAAGTCAACCATACAACCTTGAAGTATCCCATCTAGAATCTGAATTTCTCTATTGGGTTGACCATCAATTTACGGATGAAAAACGATACCTAAAATCCAAACAAGTGCTCAAGGCCTGTAATAGGGCCTTCTAGAATCAGAAGGTAACATCGAGTTTCAGTCAAGGATCATATATAACGATACACTATGCAAAATTTCCAAAAAAAAAATAAAAGTCTTTCTTCAAGATGATCAAACATAACCAGGGTTTTGGACGGATATCACTTACCTTTAGTAGAATTTTCAGACAACTATTTCCTTGGAGTATAACAGAGTTGTTGAGTTGATAACACAATTGCAAATGGCCAAGAGGGGGTGAATTGGCGATAAAAATTTTGGTAGGTGATAATAGGGAAAAATAAAATGTGACACAAGAAATTAGAGTGGTTCAAGTTCTCCAAATGAACTCTACATCCACTACCTTAGTTCCGACTAAGGATTTTCAACCAATTCACTACTTGAATTCTTCCCCTTTTCTTGGATGAGGAGGTAACCTTACAATTTGATTAAGCTTTCTACCCAAAGCTTAATCCACTCACTTTTAAAAAGAGTAGTTTTTGGTAAACTCTACAAATTCCTCTCAAAGGATAATTGTTTACCCAATTACAATTTTACACTCCCCAAACTCACAATAAAAAGATAACAAAAGAGAACACAAGAGTTGGGTACAAGAATTTGACAATAAAAGGCACTAGGGGTTGGATTGGATGCTTGGATGTTGCTTGTAGGTTCAATAGTTGTTGCTTGTTCAATTGAGACTTGTTTTTATACCCTTGAATTGAATTCTAGCCGTTTGGGTAGTTGGGATCATCAATAGAGCCGTTGAGAAGCATTTTCCCGCAATAAATGCAGCTCTGCTACCTACCGTATCGGTACGGGTAGGGGGCGTATCGGTACCTGTATCAAAGAGGAAAGAGCTGTTGTGACTAAAAAAACATCGCGTATCGATATGCTTAGAAGGCGTACCGGTACGGTTTTAAGGGACGTATCGATACGGAAGGGTGTATCGATACGGGATTTGCTCATTGGAATTCCAAGTTTGGTTTTCATAAAAAGCGTATCGATACGCATACTTAGCGTATCGGTACGGTATAACGATTATTTAAATATTGGGATACCAACTAACTGACAAGTCAACGGTCGAAAATTAAAGGCAAAGATTTTGCAAAGATAAGCTTATCGTATCGATACGGTTGCAAAGCGTATCGGTACAGTATCATTGAAAGTGTTGTCCAGATGAATATCGTATCGATACGGGGTAATATTGTATCGGTACGCTATGTCCATGAAAATTGTAGTGGCTAAAAACCTTATTGATACGCCTAAGGGTATCGATACGCCTGGGCGTTTTTGTGTAGTTTGGCTTGAAAACACATAGGAAAAGACTTAGAAATATTTATCATTTTAAGAACAATTTGTCTTGAGATATTATTTTGTTTAAAATACTTGTCAATAGTGAGACTTTAAGGAGTACTTAAAAATTTATTGTTTTGCAAATTGGTCCATAAGTTTAGATGTTATATCAAAATCAATTTTGGTTTCACAATCTCCACCTTTTTGATATAACAAAATCACATATAAATTTTTAACTTTTTGAAACTTTTGAAAAACTTTCTCCCCCTTAATTTAAAATGGATTTTCAAAATAAAAAAAAATGACTCTATAATCCTTCTCCCCCTTTTGTTAGATCAAACATAAACACAAGGATAATAGCAACAATCATATGATAAAATTCAAAGCAAACTTCAAATTAAAACAAACTTAATAGTTCAAAGCAAACTTCAAAGGAAAAGCAACATAATAATCCAAACATAGATCCTAAAACATAGATAAAAGGCATAAAGTACTAATCATAAGTGCAAAAACTAAATGTCATGAGATGGTATGCAAAAACTACTCGTCTGCCTCATCATCATCTTCCTCGTCCTCTTCATCTTCATCGTCACGAGTGGGTTGATTCCTCCTATTTTGGTTGAGCCAAGCACAATGGAAGGAGGTGAGAGAGATATCCATGGAGTTTTGTTGAAGAGTGATGGCTTTCATTTGATTCTCCATACCTTTGACGCGATCTTCCAATGAGGTGAATCGAGTGTCAATGGCGGTAAACCCGGCTTCCATGTTAGTGAATTTCTCATTGAGGAATGTCATTAGGGTGCCCATGGAAGAGGATTCAACCGAAGCTCATTGAGAGCTTGAGGAGCATCAACCGGAACATCTTGTTGAGGAGCATGAGGGACACACACCCATTCATTGTCAACATAAGAAAAGTGAGCACGAGATAGGGAGCGATCATCGATGGGTTGGCCAAGGGGTTCGGGATAATCGTAGGAACAATCAATTTCAAGGGAGTGGAAGAGGTAACTCAACGTCGTAGAATAGTAAAAAGATTTGAGTTGTTCAGTGTGACGGTGTTGGACTAGATAGACAAGGTCGGCAAACATAATTTGACAAAGGTTTGGACGGTGACCCTCCCTAAAGCACCTAAGCCAAAAATCATCTACTTGACATATAGTGGAAAATTTCCCTTCCGCTGGACATAAAAACCAAGTAATGAGAAGATGGAGAATACGATCATGAGCATTTAAGACTTTGAAGGTGCCTAGCGGACCTTGACCTAAGGACTTTTCATCATCAATTCCTACGTTTTCAAAACCAAAAGCCTTGCAAAGAACCTCTTGATCAATTTTAATATTTCTGCCCATAACATATGACTCGATAGCAATGACATATTCTCTATCCTCATCATGAACACATATAGCATTTGAAAAGAATATGATGACTAAGTTCCTATATAGAATGGGAGGAATACTTAAAAAGGTTAGAAATTTCCATTTCCTAATAAAAGGTATGTATTGAAATTTGAAACGGGCAGAGCTTAAAACGGTATAGACACAATGCGTTCTTCCCTAAGGGTGAAACCTTGAAATAGTTTGTAACGAGACATATCGGATGGGCCGGGAAAACTACATTGGATAATATAAGGGAGATTAGGTTTAGGGTTACCCTCTTCATCCTCAATAGGATCAAAAGTGGCAAGATGACGTCTAGCTCTCTTTTTCGGTGCTATAACCCTAAAAACACATCAAAATTATTCGAATATGTATGCAATTAACATCTCATCCAAACCAATAAATTCTAATAGTTCAAGGTAATTAATTTTAAAAAAATTATTGTGTAAAAGATATGTACATATTTTAGAAAGAGTTTTATAAAAAAATTTAAAAATAGGTTAAAAAAATAAGAGTAGAAAATATATTCGAATGAAAAAAATTTGATTTTTGAAAAATTTTGATAAAAAGTTTAAAACCCATGTTATAAAAGTTTGTTTTGTACAAAAACTAAGTTGAAACAATTATAATAATCAAACGAAATTTTAAGAGAAAAGTTTTATACCTTGAATTGTTAGATTGGGTGAATGTGTTGATGTAAGTTCACAAGATTGCTGACAAAGCTTAGCTTTGACGTGGAGATCAAAAACCCTCAAAGAAATTTTAAGTTTGATGGAAAAATCGAAGGATTGAGGGGTTTTTTATAAAGGGTTGCGGCTAGGGTTTTAAGAGAAAAGAGGGGTTTTTTAATTTTGAAGTGTTTTTGTAGATGTAGCCCTAAATAACCTTTCCGTCGAGACCGTATCGGTACGCTTGGAGAGCGTATCGATACGCTTTTACCCTAATTTTTTATTTGGTGTTATTACCGTATCGATACGCGGGACTGTATCGGTATGATTTGACCTGGATTACTTCCATTGACTTAACCGTACCGATATGTGGGGTCGTATCGATACGCATTTAGCTGCAAAGATTTCCCATTGATGAACCCGTATCGATACGCTTCAGCCGTATCGATACGCCTTTACCAGATAAGGCATTTATGACAGATTTAAGTTCAAAAATCCAACTTTAAATGTCCCTAAATGCATGTGAATGACATATGAACAAGTTTTAATGGCTAAACTTAATGCATACTCCCCCTAGCAACATGCATAGAAGCAAAAAGAGGAAAATTAACATAAGCATGAATCACAACTAATTTCAAGCAAATTTTTTACATTTTGGGACCTAAAAGGGGTCAAGAGAAACTAGTTAAACCTAACACTCTCATAAGGGTCCAAAAACGCTCTTTATCCAAAGGTTTTGTGAATATATCTGCTAATTGGTTCAAGGTATCAACATACTCTAAAACATCTTTTTTCAACATATTGTCTTTAATAAAATGATGTCTAATTTCTATGTGTTTGGTTCTAGAGTGTTGGATGGGATTCTTAGTTAGACAAATGGCACTAGTATTGTCACACCTAAGGGGTATAGTTTCTACTTCAACACCATAATGTAATAGTTGTTGTTTCATCCAAAGGACTTGAGCACAACAACTCCCTAAGGATATGTACTCCGCTTCGGTGGTAGATAAGGTTACGCTATTTTGTTTCTTAGAGAACCAAGATACGAGCATAATACTTAAAATTTGGCATGTCCCGTAAGTACTTTCCCTATCTATCTTACAACCCCCATAATCCACATCCAAATAAGCATGAAGGCTAAAGGAGGAATCCTTAGGATACCAAAAGCTTAAATTAGGTGTGTCTCTAAGGTATCTAAAGATTCTCTTAATGGCAACTAAGTGTGATTCTCTAGGACTAGCTTGAAACCTAGTACACAAGCAAACACTAAACATGATATCCGGTCTACTTGCGGTAAGGTAAAGCAAAGAACCTATCATGGATCTATAAAGCTTAGAATCAACACACTTACATCCTTCATCTTTGTCAAGCTTTATGGAAGAGCTCATAGGTGTGGCATGAGGCTTTATATTCTCCAAGCCGAACTTTTTGAGCATATCGTTCACGTACTTAGCTTGATTTATGAAGGTTCCATCTTTCCTTTGTTTGATTTGGAGTCCCAAAAAGAATGAGAGCACCCCCATCATGCTCATCTCGAACTCACCTTGCATTAGCTTAGAAAATTCTTTGCAATAACATTCATTAGTAGAACCAAAAATGATATCATCAACATAAATTTGTACTACTAAGATGTCATTATTATATCTTTTTATGAAGAGTGTAGTGTCCACCTTACCTTTTTCAAAACCCTTTTCAATTAAAAAATTTGAAAGTCTTTCATACCAAGCTCTAGGAGCTTGTTTTAAACCATAAAGAGCTTTAGTTAGTTTAAACACGTGATTTGGAAATTTTGAATCCTCAAAACCCGGTGGTTGTTCAACATACACTTCTTCAGTTATAAAACCGTTTAGAAAAGCACTTTTCACATTTATTTGAAAAATCTTGAAATCATTATAACACGAAAATGACAAAAGCATCCTAATGGCTTCCATCCTAGCTACGAGGCATATGTTTCATCAAAATCAATTCCTCTTCTTGTGTATAGCCTTGAGCAACAAGCCTAGCCTTGTTTCTCGCTATATTACCATTTTCATCTAGTTTATTCCTAAATACCCATTTAGTTCCTATAGTAGATAGATTACTAGGCCTTTCAACTAATGTCCAAACTTTACTTCTCTCAAATTGATTTAATTCCTCTTGCATGACCAAAATCCAAAAATCATATTTTAATGCTTCTTTGATATATTTAGGCTCAATGCATGAAAGAAATGCAACATGGTTCATTAATTTGAGAGAGGATCTAGTAGTTACCCCCTTGGATGGATCACCCAAGATTTCACCACCTTTGACATAGTTGAACTCCCTTGGGTAAGATACCTCCTTTTCCTCAAGAGCCAAGTCCTTCAAGGTTTCAAGAGGTGGATATTGTGCATCTTCATCCTTAGTTGGAATCTCATCCACCTTTGACGTTTGTTCTCCATCAATGGCATCAAGAATTCCTACATCATCATCATCACAAGATTCCTTCCTCGGAAGGAGGTTATCATCGAAAACAACATGAATAAACTCTTCTACTACTAAAGTTCTTTTATTAAATACACGATAGGCTTTAGAGTTTAAATAGTACCATAAGAAAATAGCTTCATCACTTTTAGCATCAAATTTACCTAAGTTTTCTTTACCATTATTCAAGACAAAACACTTGCAACCAAATGGATGAAAATAGCTAATGTTAGGCTTTTTAGATTTTAAAATCTCATAAGGTGTTTTCTTCAAAATTGGCTTAATCATTACTCGATTTATAATGTAGCAAGCGGTATTTGTGGCTTCTGCCCAAAAATATTTAGGTAAATTATTTTCACAAAGCATGGTTCTAGCCTTTTTCTTCTAAAGTTTGATTTTTCCTCTCAACTACCCCATTTTGTTGAGGAGTGCGAGGTGTGGAAAAATTATGGCTAATCCCATTTTCATTTAAAAACTCTTCAAAACCTAGATTTTGAAATTCGGTTCCATGATCACTTCTAATGTGAGAAATTTTAAGTTCAAGATCATTTTGAGTTATTTTAGAAAATGTGATGAATTTTTCTAAAGCCTCATCTTTTGTACTTGAGAATAGAACCCAAGTAAACCTAGAATAGTCATCAACAAGGACAAAGGCATATGATTTACCACCCAAGCTCATAGTTCTAATAGGCCCAAAAAGATCCATATGAATCAATTGTAAACATCTACTAGTAGAGAAATCATTAATGGATTTAAATGAAGTTCTATGTTGTTTACCCTTAGAACATGCATCACAAATTTTATCATTAGAGAACTTAAGTTTGGGTAAACCTCTAACTAGATTAAGGGAAATCAATTTTTCTAAAACACTCATGCTAGCATGTCCTAATTTTCTATGCCAAAGCCATGAGTCATGTTCATCATGTGCAACTAAGCATGTATGAGATGTATGGATGTCATCTAAATGCACCATGTAAATATTGCCTATTCTATATCCTATGAGCATCAATTGATTTGTTTTAATGTTCACAATTTTGCAACCACTTTTATCAAATAAAACATTGAAATCCTTATCACATAATTGACTAATGCTGAATAAGTTGTGTTTAAGACCGTTGACATACAAAACATTTTCAATGAAAATAGAAGAGTGATTACCAATGGAGCCTATTCCTTCGATGTGGCCTTTGGAGTTGTCACCGAAAGTTACCACTCTTTGGCTTTAATTCCACGAATCTACTCTTGTCACCGGTCATATGTCTTGAGCATCCACTATCAAGGTACCATGAGTTTTGGCTTTAAGCTTTTGCCTTGTAGCAATGCTACCGTACAAACAAAGAAATTAGGCCTTGATTTTTGGTACCCAAATCATTTTGGGTCCATGTGTGTTAGCCTTCAATACTTTGGTTCCCTTAGGGATCCAAGAAGCAATAGCATTGATGTTATTAGAAATAATGAGTTCCTTAGGAACCCAAACACTCCTAATCCTTTGACCTCTAGATTGCTTATGAAAATTTCTTTGTTTAGGAATAAAAGGTTTTCTTTTTACATATTGGGATTTAGAAGAATTTCCCTTTTCAAAATGGTTTTTCCCAATAGCAATAGATGTTTTAAGATTATCCACTTCCTTTGTGTGATAATCTTGAAAATCGGAAAGAAGTTTTTCAAGTTCAAGATTTTTCTTTTTAAAATCATTTGAAAGATTTACTAAGTACAAAACCTTTTTTTCCAATTCGGAGTTAGTTTTTGAAATAGATTCATTTTGAGTTTTCAAATCGGAAATGTTTTTCTTGTTTCTCAAAATAGACTCCTTATATTTTCCAACTAACTCATCATAAACCTCTTGCAATTCATCGTAAGCATCTTGAAGTTCATTATAGGTAAAATCAAAATTTGATGAGTTAAGGTTTACGTTTGGTTCATCATCAATGGCCATGAGACAAAGATTGGCCACTTCCTCCTCCTCCTCTGCGGATGACTCCTCATCATTCCAAGTCGCTACTTGAGCTTTGAGCTTGTTCTTCTTCCCAAAGCTCTTCCTCTTCAATTGAGGACATTCGGAACGAATATGGCCGGATTTTTTGCACTCATAGCAAATTATTTGGTCATTCTCCTCTTCTTTACTCTTGCTCTTAAAGTCTCCTTTTCTAATGAACTTTCTCCCACGGTTGGACTTAATAAAGCGAGTGAATCATTTGGCCAACATGGTCATCTCCTCATATTCATCTTCGCTAGAATCGCTTTCATGGTATGAAGCTTTAAGAGCGATTCCAATCTTATTCTTCTCAACCTTTTTGTCCTCCATTTTCTTTTCTTCTTCTCTTCCCTTCCTCATGATCTCATGGGTGAGTAGAGATCCAACAAGAGCATCTAGCTTGAGAGTCTTCAAATCTCGAGCTTCAATAATAGCTGTTCTCTTGCTATCCCATGATTCCGGAAGAGAGTACAACAATTTCCTCAGTAGCTTGTCTTCGGGGATGATATCACCGAAACCCTTCAACCCATTGACAATGACCGAGAATCGATCAAACATCTTGGAAACACTCTCATCAGGATCCATTTTGAAATTTTTGTAGCTTAGATTTAGTAGCCCGATTTTTGTTTCCTTGACGTCACTAGTTCCCTCATATGTTGTCTCGAGGGTGTCCCAAACTTCCTTGGCATTCTCGATTGAATACACCTTAGAGTAGATGTCCAGGCCAAGTGCACAAAAGATGACATGAAGAGCTTTATCATTTACTTGCATTATTCTTCGATCATCTTCGGTCATTTCGGCCTTGACCTTTGGAACAAGTCTTCCTTCACCTTCTCTTTTCATTGGTATGAATGGACCTTCTTCAACCACATCCCACACCATGTAGTCAGTAGACTTGATAAAGAGCCTCATCCTATTCTTCCAATATGGGTAGTTATTCCCATTGAAGAATGGTGGCTTGGTAGTAGATTGAGACTCGTAGAGGTTGGAGTTGGAGGTGGATGTCATTGCTTGACTAGATGTTGATGAAACTCTCCTAGAATCGACTCAAGAGGGTTTAATCCTTCCAATGAGTGTAGCTCTGATACCAATTGTTGAGTTGATCAAAAAATTGCAAATGGCCAAGAGGGGGTGAATTGGTGATAAAAATTTTGGTAGGTGGTAATAGGGAAAATTAAAATGTGACAGAAGAAATTAGAGTGGTTCAAGTTCTCCAAATGAACTCTACATCTATTACCTTAGTTCCCACTAAGGATTTTCAACCAATTCACTACTTGAATTCTTCCCATTTTCTCGGATGAGGAGGTAACCTTACAATTTGATTAAGCTTTCTACCCAAAGCTTAATCCATTCACTTTTACAAAGAGAAGTTTTTGGTAAACTATACAAATTTCTCTCAAAGGATAATTGTTTACCCAATTACAATTGTACACTCCCCAAACTCACAATAAAAAGATAACAAAAGAGAACACAAGAGTTGGGTACAAGAATTCGACAATAAAAGGCTCTAGGGTTTGGATTGGCTGCTTGGATGTTGCTTGTAGGTTCAATAGTTGTTGCTTGTTCAATTGAGACTTGTTTTTATACCCTTGTATTGAATTCTAGTCGTTTAGGTAGTTGGGATCATCAATAGAGCCGTTGAGAAGCATTTTCCCGCAATAAATGCAGCTTTGCTGCCTACCGTATCGGTATGAGTAGGGGGCATATCGGTACCTGTATCAAAGAAGAAAGAGCTATTGTGACTGAAAAAAACATCGCGTATCGATACGCTTAGAAGGCGTACCGGTACGGTTTTAAGGGGCGTATCGATACGGAAGAGCGTATCGATACGGGATTTGCTCACTGGAATCCCAAGTTTGGTTTTCATAAAAGGTGTATCGATACGCATACTTAGCGTATCGGTACGGTATAACGGTCATTTAAATATTGGGATACCAACTAACTAACAAGTTAACGGTCGAAAATTAAATTCAAAGATTTCAATACGGTTGCAAAGCCTATCGGTACGGTATCATTGAAAATGTTGCCCAGATGAATATCGTATCGATACGGGGTAATACCGTATCGGTACGCTATGTCCATGAAAAGAAGGCGTATCGATACGTTTGGGCGTTTTTGTGTAGTTTGGCTTGAAAACACATAGGAAAAGACTTAGAAATATTTATCATTTTAAGAACAACTTGTCTTGAGATATTATTTTGTTTAAAATACTTGTCAATAGTGAGACTTTAAGGAGTACTTAAAAAGTTATTGTTTTGCAAATTGGTCCATAAGTTTAGATGTTATATCAAAATCAATTTTGGTTTCACAAGAGCCACCACTGAATTTACACTTTCGTCACGTTCATGGACACCCTTCTTTTAAATTCATACTACTTTATCACATTTCCATCAGAATATTCTCAAACATAATCATCATCAACGAATTGTTGGGTCACGTCGGCACGCCCCGTGGCGCAGCGGAAAAATTAATCTGACGTAATCTAGCTAGGATCCATGTACAGGAACGAATCCAGGGTGAAAAGATGAAGAGTTACCTTTTAAAACTCTGGAAACTGGAAAACCGACGGTATGTCGGAATAACCACGTCAAGTAAAACCGTAATCGTCACAGGTTCACAACGACCTCTACGGAGTCCACCCGAACAAAACGAACAAAGTTTCTGCCTCCCTAACACTTAGGGATAAATTTCGACAGGTTTGAACACCTTCCAGGGAGAAGTCGAAATCTCTCCAGGGATTCCTGAGGGAGTCTGAAATCGACCAAGGGTTCTACCGGGACTTGGATTCGAACTAGGAAATCGCCAGGAATTTGCCAGGGGGCAAGAGGAACACCAGAAAAATATCGAACAGCTTCTCAGAAGAAATCTGGCACTTGTCAAAAATTCCAGAGGGGAATTCTCAAGGATATGTCGAAATTTGCAAGGAGGATTAGGGATGATTTGGTTGCTAGCCCTTGTCCCTTTAAATAGTATTCAGAGACTTAATTCTAGTTGAATTCCTTAAATCCAAGTTCAACCAAAATTCATAGAATCTAATTCTACTTGAAATTGGTTTATATTAAATATACATTATATTTAATAATATTAAATAAAATATATATATTTAATTATGTAGAATCTTATTCTACATAAAACATGGATTTAAATATACATTATATTTAATCCAAATATATATATTTTATTATATAGAATCTCATTCTATCTTTACTAGGATTTAAATATATTTAAATATATATTTTATAATTATGTGGAATCTAATTCTACATAAACTTGGAATTAAATATACATTATATAAATTCCAAATATATATTTAAATTTCTAGAATCTTATTATATAATATTTAAGTCTCTAAATATTTTCCATACTCTAAATAATATTTGATAAATACAATATTTATCCAATATTATTCCCATTTAAGGGAGTTGCCGATTTCCCCTATCCCATAGGGGATTTTCGGCAACCTCCCTATAATAGGGAGTATGGTTTGCAATTTTTGTTCGTTTCATTCGAAGGGTGTGACCCTTGTAGGTTCATGCAACGTTAGCAGCAAAATTAGAACTGTTCTAATTTTAAAAACAATGAGTGACATCTAGAAATACATCATCACTACCTAAGTTGCATGAAGCCATGGTTTGACTTTCCTAATTCCTGAATAAACTTCCTTTATGTATTTCATCCTTTTGTCCTTTATATCTTATATGAACACAAGTCATGGGTTAGTCACACTTGCGTTGTCCATCTAGTGTTTCTTAATGTCTTGAGTAGATTATGATAAACGAATCTCTATGATATCTCATATCATAATATTCGAGCATGGCCATGCATTTTCTAATCTCACTCAATCAAGTGGCCGAAGATATTTCTCCCATTTTGTAGGAGGGACAAATCCTTTCTTGATCAACCATATTTCACTACATAGGTCATCACGTATCAAATCATCAGTCTTTATAATGTAGTCAGTTACGACACACGTTTTACTATGTCAAAATATGTAAATCTTTATGTTGAAATCATGTTGATCTCGAGTCTGAGGATTATACATATGTTTATCATGAGCAATGTTGTGACTGTCACTTAATTACCCAAGAAACATGCTCATAGCGGGTCATTCCAGTATGTTGTTCTCTAACAAATACTTATGTGTTGATTTTGACATCTCTATGTCAATGACAAAGCTTGTCATCAACCACATATTAGTCTTTATATATTAACATTGTCCATACCCGTAATAATATTCGACTAAGGATCCTATTTAACAATAATCGTATTATTGTATGGACATTATTATCCAATGGTTAGTTTGATGCACAGAAACATACCAAATGATAATAACGGCAATGCCATTACTTGATAAATCTAGTAAAATAGTATGTCTATTCAATCATAATATGATTGGTCTTTGGGCATACTCCAACAATCTCCCACTGGCACTAAGACCAATCATTCTCGTATCTAATACGATATGGCTTAGTGTAACTGACATGTTTATGCTGTGTCAAAAGCTTTGTCAAGGAGTTGACAAAGTTATCAACTTTGTGTGTATGTTGCATACTTTCACATCTCCAAGATGTAAGTACTTTAGAATATGTTTGGATTTATTGATGAGATCTGGGTTTTATTTGCTTATGCAAAGGTTCCATCATAACAGAGTTATGTAGCATCTAATATGCTGGGAACAACCCTTAGTTCAGAAGTGAACCCTTTAGATCCAAACATCCTTCTTTATTGCTATGTCGACTGCAATACATTCAGCCTATGTTGTAGAGTTAGATGTTGTCTCATGTTGCTAACTCGCAGTATCTTTTATTAATGCAAAACAGATTGCGATCTTTAGTTCCTTTTGATGAGTATGTCATCTACATATAATACTTAGGAAAGTAACAATGCTCCCACTGGCTCTTTTGAAAACAAGACTCCCCTTTGTTTCTAGATAAACCAAACCTTTTGATTGTATCTTCTGAAACGAATATCCCAACTTCGAGAAGCTTGCCTTAGTCTACGAATAGACCTTTGTAGCTTGCATACGTTCCAAGTGTTTACTGGAGTGACAAAACCTTCTGGATGTGTCATGTACACATCTGTTTCAAGTTTTCCCTTAGGAAAGTGGTTTTGACATTCCTTTATTTGATTTCATAATCATCGTATGTAACTACTTGCAAGTGAGATTAAGATGGATTATACATAGCTACAAGGAAGATCCTTATCATAGTCTATACTATGATGTTTGTCGAAAACTTTTAGCGACGAATCATCCTTTGTATGTTTATCATCCATGTCGGTTTTTCCCTTTTTTGAAAAACTCATCCATACCTCTTAGGTTTTACCCTTTTAGGTAACCAAAGTCTATATTTGGTTTTAGACATGGATTCCATCTCATATCTCATGGCTCTTAGCCATTTCTCGAATTTTGGGCTCACCATTGCTTTCTGATAAGACCTAGTCTTTATCTTGATCCGAAAAGAAGAGTGTTTCCATGTACGGATAGTGAGAAATCCATATTTCTCAAGTATATGGTATTCTCTTAAGGATCAACACAATGGTTGTGTTTTGTTCCAATGTTTCTTGATCATTATTGGAACATTCTCAATCTTTGGTTCATAAATTTGTTGTCTAAAATTTCTTCACATTCCAAATTCCATTTTTTTTCTTTTGTGAGAGGTAATCTCTTTCGAGAGAAACTCTCGTTTGAGCAACAAACATTTTGTTCTCGTTGAAAAATGAAATCCCTTAGTGATAAGTATTCTCTTTCGAGATAAACTATCGTTTGAGCAACAAATATTTTGTTCTCGTTAAAGTTGAAGAAGTAATATCCCTTTGTGAGAATTAATCTCTTTCAAGATAAACTCTCGTTTGAGAAACAAACGCTTTGTTCTCGTTAGGATAAACAACAAATGGAGTTTTTAAGGTTCGAACTTTGTAAACATTTTAACATGTAAGTAACCTTAAAACTTCAAAGGTATTCTAGAACAATTCTTAGTCCATATCTTATATGACGTTTCGGAAAAAAAAACACGATTAAGTATGAGAGTTGTTTTTCTAGTGTGTAAAGAAGTCGAAAATGACTTGTTCTGAATCAAAACATGTCTAACATATTTGATTCTCTTTCAAAGACTTTTCATTCCACTTGTGGGATTTAATTATGGGACAATCCCATATTCTTTGAAAGTTCATCAAACTTTAAATATTCTTGAATTTGATCTCATCAAATTACCTTAATACTTTTTATGAGTTTGAGATTAGTCATTTGTTTTATAAATATTATTGATTTGATTAGTTTAAAGATCATTGATTCGTTGTGCCATAAGAGATTAAATAATCTCAAAATTAAAAATATCTTGTCCTTACAAGATAACTAAAACTTAGGCACAAAATAATAATATTAAAAACTAAAACAAATCTATTTAAGCAAAAACACATGTCCTAATGGATGATGTAGCAACTCTTGCTTTATTTCCATTTGCAGGTTCATGTCTATTCTTATGCCTTCTCTTTAGAAGCCTCTGAGGTTGATGCCTCACTCGTTTTTGCTTTCTTAACTTCTTGTAGGTGTATGGGGCAGTTTCTCTTCCAATGTCCGTTCTTGCCGCAATGGAAACATTTTCCATCCTTCTTAATTCCCTTCTTAGGTCTCAATGCCTCCTTTCCATCAGTTTTGGTCTTACCATCACCTTTAGACTTTGCTACCGATTTACATTTCTTCTTGCCCTTGCGGACCATCAGAACAGGTTTAGGTCCTACATTCTTCAGGTTGATTTCAGCAGTTCTCAACATGCTGAGCAATTGTGGCGGCGTCTTGTTGATTTCATTCATATTGAAATTAAGGACGAACTGATTGAAACTATCCGGCAACGATTGCAGGATGACATCAGTAGCTAATTCGTCTTTCAGCGGAAAGCCGAGCTTCTCCAACGTTTGGATGTAGCCCATTATTTTGATGACGTGAGCTCCTACGGTAGATCCCTCACTCATCTTGCATTGAAACAGTGCTTTAGAAGTCTCGTACCTCTCTTAACGAGCTTGCCCTTCATAAATCTCCTTGAGATTTTGAATCATATCATAAGCTACCATGTCCTCATGTTGCTTTTGAAGCTCAGGGGTCATGGAGGCAAGCATAAGACAACCGACATCCAGCATGTCGTCCATGTGTTTCTTAAACTTGTCTTTGTCAGCTCTGGAAGCAGTGGTAACCGGTTCATCGGGAACATGTTCTTCAATGACATATTCCTTCTTTTCCTTTTTGAGAACAATTCTCAAATTGCGGAACCAGTCAATGAAGTTTATGCCATTGAGCTTATCCTTCTCAAGGATAGATCGCAGAGATAGAGTATTGTTTGCCATTAATTCTACAACAAAGAAAATATTCTACATAAGTTATACTAAATTTTAAAATTTATAGATAGGTCTTTACTATAAATTTACTCCCACTATTTTCTTCAAAATTAAAAACCCTCTAGTTTTAATTTCGAAAAAACGTTTCGATAGTTTTTCTAGTGAGTGAGGATCCGTATTTCACCATTCCTAAATCAGCTTTGGCCAGTCTTTTAGGAAATGGTTATTTAGGTAAGTAACACCTTACTAATTACATCTCATGTAATTCCTCATCTTTTGGCGAACAACTCTTGTTCTTTAAATCATCTTATTATTAACCAAAACTTTTAACAACTAGGTTTTCTAATCCTATTAGAACAACCCAGCTAAGTCAATACCAATATCTCAACCGGCGAATATCACTAGCTTATTCTTCGCGTTTAACTAAGATAGATAAATGTGACATTGCTTTGGCAAAGCTCGCATTATATCGATCGAAGCTTTAACGAGGGTAAATATTGGATGGTTAAAACAAACTTAGAATTATAGTGAGGGATTTACTTAATTATCTCATCATTTTAACATTGATCCTATCAATAGAAATATGTTTAATCATGCTTATAAAACATCCATTGCATCACATACAAGGTAAATATAAGCGGTAAATAATATGCAATGATTATAGCCCTTCTTAACCTAAGGCGACCCGTCCCAAGCCAATGGGAGGACCATTCTACTGAAGATAGAATCTGCTTCTAAAACGCCCGGTCCACCAGGGAAGGCCCACCATGCTGCTACCTTGGTTCTTGCTTTATCTCCATGAGTATTTACAATTTTCAGAAACTCGCGTTACATGCGAGGGAGTGAGATGAGAAGAGAAGTACAATAGAAGATAGAGAAAGGCACGACACGCAGGCCGTATTTATAAAAACCAAAACTATAAAGGCTATGGGCTATAACCATGCAAAACAAACACCGTGCAATCTAACATGCATTTCAAACATCGTGCGAACAAAGTAACAACGTGTTTACAGAGTTTTAAACTGATTATCCCTATGTTGTGGTTAATGGGCCAAAGAAGGATCACGAGGTTTCATAAACCATTTGCGTTAACGAACAAATGCACCAGGCAGGTCAACATGAAAGAGAGGTGGCGCACTAGGCACACTTAAGTACCAGGTCTTTGATGATGCCAATCCTAGACATGCATTTTTCATAACGTCTAACCATAACTCTTATGGATTCACCGTGAAAGATAGTTTGATAACTTTTATCAAATTAGAAGCCCTTTCAAGGATTTCATAAATCTATGAAACTACGAACAACTACTTGTTTTCTAGACTAACTATTAGTCTCAACATGTTAACATTTAACATTGAAGCAACCTAACATAGTTATGATTAACTTTTAATCATTCAGTGATAATCGAAATAAGTCTTTATTAGGTGTGATACGATAAACGATAAACATCTAAATCGAATCAAACAGCATGCATCTCATACATAAACATCACCCAAGAATTTAAGTCTGAATTCGTATGATACAAGTGGCTCTGATACCACTGTTGGGTCACGTGGGTACGCCCCGTGGCGCAGCGGAAAAATTAATCCGACTAATCCAGCCAGGATCCATGTACAGGAACGAATCCGGGGTGAAAAGATGAAGAGTTACCTTTTAAAACTCTGGAAACTGGAAAACCGACGGTATGTCAGAATAACCACGTCAAGTAAAACCGGAATCGTCACAGGTTCGCAACGACCTCTACGGAGTCCACCCGAACAAAAGGAACAAAGTTTCCGCCTCCCTAACACTTAGGGATACATTTCGACAGGTTTGAACACCTTCCAGGGAGAAGTTGAAATCTCTATAGGGATTCTTGAGGGAGTCTGAAATCGACCAGGGGTTCTCCCGGGACTTGGATTCGAACTAGGAAATCGCCAGGAATTTGCCAGGGGGCAAGAGGAACACCAGAAAAATATCGAACAGCCTCTCAGAAGAAATCTGGGACTTGTCGAAAATTCCAGAGGGGAATTCCCAGGGATATGTCGAAATTTACAAGGAGGAATAGGGATGATTTGGTTCCTAGCCCTTGTCCCTTTAAATAGTATTCAGTGACTTAATTCTAGTTGAATTCCTTAAATCCAAGTTCAACAAAAATTCATAGAATCAAATTCTACTTGAAATTGGTTTATATTAAATATACATTATATTTAATAATATTAAATAAAATATATATATTTAATTATGTAGAATCTTATTCTACATAAAAGATGGATTTAAATATACATTATATTTAATCCAAATATATATATTTTATTATATAGAATCTCATTCTATCTTTACTTGGATTTAAATATATTTAAATATATATTTTATAATTATGTGGAATCTAATTCTACATAAACTTGAAATTAAATATACATTATATAAATTCCAAATATAGATTTAAATTTCTAGAATCTTATTCTATAATATTTAAGTCTCTAAATATTTTCCATACTCTAAATAATATTTGATAAATACAATATTTATCCAATATTATTCCCATTTAAGGGAGTTGCCGATTTCCCCTATCAAATAGGGGATTTTCGGCAACCTCCCTAAAATAGGGAGTATGGTTTCCAATTTTTGTTCTTTTCATTCGAAGGGTGTGACCCTTGTAGGTTCATGCAACGTTAGCAGTAAAATTAGAATTGTTCTACTTTTACAAACAATGAGTGGCATCTAGCAATACATCATTTCTACCTAAGTTGCATGAAGTCATGGTTTTGACTTTTCTAATTCCTGAATAAACTTCCTTGATGTATTTAATCCTTTTGTCCTTTATATCTTAGATGAACACAAGTCATGGGTTAGTCACACTTGCATTGTCCATCTAGTGTTTCTTGATGTCTTGAGTAGATTATGATAAACGAATCTCTATGATATCTCATATCATAATATTCGAGCATGGCCATGCATTTTCTAATCTCACTCAATCAAGTGGCCGAAGATATTTCTCCCATTATGTAGGAGGGACAAATCCTTTCTTGATCAATCATATTTCACTACATAGGTCATCACGTATCCAATCATCAGTCTTTATAATGTAGTCAGTTACGACACACGTTTTACTATGTCAAAATACGTAAATCTTTATGTTGAAATCATGTTGATCTCAAGTCTGAGGATTATACATATGTTTATCATGAGCAATGTTGTGACTGTCACATAATTACCTAAGAAACATGCTCATAGCGTGTCATTCCAGTATGTTGTTCTCTAACAGATACTTATGTGTTGATTTTGACATCTCTATGTCAATGACAACGCTTGTCATCAACCACATATTAGTCTTTATATATTAACATTGTTCATACCTGTAATAATATTCGACTAAGGATCTTATTTAACAATAATCGTATTATTGTATGGACATTATTATCCAATGGTTAGTTTGATGCACAGAAACATACCAAATGATAATAACGACAATGTCATTACTTGATAAATCTAGTAAAATAGTATGTCTATTCAATCATCATATGATTGGTCTTTGGGCATACTCCAACACGAATACGCTTACATGTATTCTTACATTGGTTACCCTACATAATCAAACATTTATTCTCAATCCGAATGAAATCTTTAATTTCACATGCATTAACCATTTTAGGTTCTCTCTTTCCAAATCCAAATCCATCAAGCAAATCTGAATTACAGACGAATGTTACAGGCATTCATTTACAGTACAGATCGAGTTGTTATGGACAGAATGGTTAGATGCACTTATTAAAGGAAACGATTTGACATCAATCCCGGTACAGAGGAGTGCGGTTATGATTTAAGGGCATGCACAGACCAGACACCCTATTACAGACGATCGACTGATCTACCCAGAAAGACGTAACTCTAAACTCTGATACAACTAAATATAACCACCTAGACTCGACTATGCGACACACCTAAATATAAGATGTCACAATAGGGTCACTGGAGCGACCCACATTACAAATTTCAAATAAGACAAATTGTTAAACCGATTAAAATCATAAATCAAGTTCTGAATTAAAATGCAATTTTAGAAATCATTCAGACAACGAAACAGAAACTATGATACAAGTTACTAATACATGTTTTAGACTCAAATATGAAACAAGACATGACATACATATCCCCTAATTACACAGGTATCGTACTCAACAAGCAAAGCCGAAGAAAATCCCATATCGACGTTGATAACTGCAACTTTTTTATCTTTTAACATGCGATGATAAAAACAACGTGAGATTCGGAAAGCTCAGTAATATTGAACTACCAGGAGATGCTAAAAGAACAAGCAGGTATATGGCAAGCTTAACATTGTCATGATGTATTGGGCAACAATATGCTTAAATTACGATTCGATATTTCAGTAAATCGTTATATCAGAACGTAATAGAGTTGTTCTTTATTTGATCACACGAGTATTAGGAGATAAAAGGATATTCAGAAGAGATATAGATTACATAAGTTGAATTAAGGAGTTTAGTGTGGTTCATTAAGTGTAGATTGTAAGCATACTGAGAGTTTCAAATTTTGGTACATTAATTCAGTAAGGTGGATTTCCAAAAGAGGTCGGAAAATTTTATTTTTGATCACATAACTACCCTTTAATCGTAAGACAATATGCAGTATCATCAGAACTATATCTTGAAAGACTTGCCCTAGGCCCATTGGGCGTAGGAGCTTACAAAAAGACATACCATAGGCCCGTTGAGTGTAGGAGCTTAGGTCCAAAAGGACTTACCAGCGCTAAGCCTACATAACTTCGATCATATCCCAGATAGTATACCCCTAGATAAAATAGTCTCGTGCGATAACCGTTATATCGAAAATTAGTAACAGTATGCCAAGAATCAATGTGCAAACCGATGTTTAATTAGTAGAATCGGAGTATCAAGATCCATGAATCGGGTATACTCATATCAGATATCAAGAACCATAGGTCATGTTTTAACTTCAGATAATAGGATCACTTGTGATCAAAATGGACAGACTTGATTTCTAATCAAGTAGGTTAATCGTGTATACACGACAAACACTAGGTGGTCCAAATTATAACTCAGAGGTCTTTGATAGTCACGGAAAAGAGACACTGAACTATAGTTCATTCAAGACTAATTTCAGAATCAAGAACCTTATTCGAAGGGATTTGATAGATATCAACTGCATCTAGGTATTCAGGAATTAAACCTCAAGATCATTTAGAATTTCTGGTATATCATGATTGCACAAGAATTCAGATATATCAGGAGAATTCTAGTTGTTCATCATGTCTCTAAGTCCCTTTTAACTAATCGAAACCCATAAATACATTGTTTATTATTTATTTGGATAGGTACACCTTAAGTATTCATTTCTCAAAACTGACTAAAGTGTATAACAAAGTGGTTCGCCTTCACCAATCAACCACTGAACGTACTACGAGAAATCGAACATGTATTCAAGTGGTATTTTCCAAGTATTCGAACATGTGTGTTGCACCCGAAATCAATCCATGGCATCGAATGTACCTATTAAGAACAAGTATATCCTTTCTATAAATAAATCAAAAATCCCTTCATATGGTATTCTTCCAATATTGCATTAGTATAAAAATGACCAACAATCACGAGTCATGTATTACCACTTTCAGAGCCACTATATTTGTTTGGCTTTATTGGTATTTTCAGTCATTTTAGTATTCGAAGGTATTTCAGGCACTTTGATGCTAGAAGGTGTTTCAATTCCTGAGCCTTTCGATCCTTCCAACTATTCATTCATTTCAAAACCCGAGTGTATATCCATCATTTCAGTTAATTGGCAATTAGTTCCCGAGGATATTTCAGTCCTTTTGGTCATTAAGGTCATTGCAATCAATTCAGCATTATCAGTATTATCAATTCTTTTAGTCATTTCAATCAATTCAATCTTTTACACCAATTTGATTAATCTAGACATATAAACAATTTTCAATAAACTATTCTTTAGAGATTTATTCAGAATTCAAGAAAATCCAAGTAGTTTATAATTTCGAAAGTTTAAGCATTGTTACCATAACTTTCCAAGCTAATCGAGGTGTCCAGATGAATCAGTTGTTTTACAAAATCTAGTGTAGATTTCTAGATCGCTTTCAATGTAATGGGTATTTTAGTCCTTCTTATACCTAAGGGGCATTTTGTCATTTCTCATTCAAGCATTCTAAGCATTAGATCTTTTATCAAGAAATAATATGAATTGAAAGTTTTGAGGTGAACTGTTTTATCGATTATTCACTGAACTTGGATTACTTACCGACCATCAATTCCTTATTCGAGTCATTCAAGTCTTATCCAATTTATTATCTTTCTATCGTAATCAGTATGACTTTAAAATATCCGGGCAACAATCAAATTCATTCATGCATTAACCAATACCAACAAGTTCTGCAAAACATGCAAGAGGTAGTAAAGTATTACCTTGAATCCTTTGGGCAAAGTCATAAAATAGGGGTTTTAGAAAATTTGACTTTTTGGTCAAAGTCAATAGGTATCGGGTCAAAGTCAATAGTCAACGAGTCAAAGTCCACCGAGTTGACACGGTAGGTTGACTCGATCGATTTGATTCGGGGGGCTAACACGGTCGAGTCAGGTCAGAGAGAAACGGTTCGGTTCAGACTCAATTTGGGTCAGGCATGGGTCGGGTTTGGGCCGAATGCAACCCAGCCCACTAACCTAAACCTAATCTTTCCAATGAAAAACTGGAAACCTCACCGACGACCCAAAAAGGTACATTTGGCCAAAAACATAATAAAATTTAAATTCTACAACTCAACCACAACATTACACTTTGAAAATCGGTCGGACACTTGCTGATTTTACCTCAAACGCGAAGGGACGACCGAAATAACGCGTAGCTCCAATGACGACTCTCTAGGTGGCGGATCAACTATCGGCCAAAGGGGTTTTGATCGCACAGACTCTAGGAGTTCGGTTCCGGTAGCCGCGTCGCGAACTGACGTCAAGGGTGGTTAGAAACTGATGAAAGCGAAAAGGCAACACTTGGGTTTCGTCATCAGACCTTCAACCGATTCTCTATGGAAAACGATGACCATTCAGCGTGAGTGATGGTCAGGGGTGGAATCGTGGTGTGGCGCTGGTCACGTCGGTGCTGGCGATGAGGACTACGGCGATGGGGTGGCCAAGATCAGGGCCGAACGATGATGGATTAGGTGAGAGGAAACGTTTGAAATCTGAGATAATTTCCAGATTCGAAAGGCTAACCATGTAGGTGGGGAGTCAAATAATCATTTATTACCAATATACCCGAACCATAACATGTTAAATAAAAACCAAACTAGGCTAAGACCAATAGTGGCCTTAGCTCAGATGGTTGAGCCTTTCATTTCCCATGCTAATGGGAATGGGTTCAAGTCCCTTTGGTTTCAAACTCTCTCCTTTTCCTCTCTTTTTATAGCTTAAGGGTGTTACATTTTTCATTTAAAATTCGATCAAAACAAATAAATTCAAGATATATACGAATGTGTATGTATGTTAATACATGTATAAATATTAAGGAAATTTGAAATAATAATGGCGATAGTATAATAATAGGTAATATATATATATATATATATATATATATTATTGACGCTCCAAAAGTACTATTTTCCATGCCTATTTCACATGTTTTTTCTTGTCTTTTAAGTACATTTAGTTGCATTTAGGTCACAAAATCATGCATTTGCATAAGGTGTTAGAAACTAGTGCTATGCCAGAGTGAATGGATGTTTTTGTTGATATTTCTGCAGATTTGGCATAGTGTTTGGCACAGAAATGAGCAGAGCAGAGCAGACCGGCATAGGTAGGAAACGATGTCAAAGAGGATGTCGAGTAGCTGTTGGCAGAGAAGGATCAAACATTGCCAAGCACCGGTGGCAGAGAAGATAACTTGATCCCATGCCAAAGCAGCTGTTGAACCCAAAAAATAGGACCAAATCAGGCTGCGAGAAAATAGGGATTAGATAAATCTCTGGAAAAAAATAGTTCATAAGCAGTGCCAAGTGCGGTTGGCAGAACCATGCCAAGCTGGGATGCTAGAGCTGTGTCAGCACGATGATGTTAACCCTAGCCTAATCAGCTTATCACCTTATCAGCCTATCACTTCATATCTGGATAAAGGTAATCACAAGCCTTATCCCTTGAGCGTTCAAATATCAAATACAAAGGCCTATCCTAGCCTCCTTTACACGCCTATTTAAGGACCGATTGTGAAGAGCAAAGTGTGGAGATTTTCCGAGAGGATTGATCACAACCGACTGCACCAAGGAGAGGTAGTTCGACCAGCTTCACCGAGAGCCTGGACCGTGAAGGGCTGCATTGAGAGACCTCTTTCTCGCCATTCTCTTTGGTTTAGTTGTTTTATATTGTTTTAATAATTACGTTCTTGCAAAACGGTGAAAGTTTTATGGTTGATACTCTCACAATGAACTAATTTAATAGTTGGTGAGGGGTTTTTATGTTTGAACGCTATTTTTTATGTTTAATTTTTAATAAATCGGAACTGTCTCCGCAGTGTTTTTCTATCTTGCATATTTTACTGTTTTCTAAATGTTCTGCCAAGCGAGAGCTGGCATTACCATTTTCTAAATACTTTTCCAAGCGACAGTTGGCATGGTTGGTCTATTGCTTCTCAATATCTTAACAGACTTGGGTGGTAACGATCAGTTGTTGGATACAAATGAGAGATGCTTCGAAAGAAGATGTTCAAGTAGATGAACTTACTTCGAGAGTGAAATCTACCCCTTAGGAGTAAAGATTGGTACTTAATCAAATTAGTTTATAAAAAAACATTCACTATAGACATATAGGAGTTTTTGCATAATTAATTTAGGGCAATTCCATCGATAGAAGCATTGCCATCTTTAAATCTGCTCGGCAAACAATGCCAAGACGAGATTTATTAAAGGTTGGCATGGCATGAATACCGTGAGAACCAAGCATCCCTAGCCAACGCTCATCATTCATTTAAAAACACTCCTTGCCAACATCTTTACTTTGTTTTATTTCTTTTCTTGTTAGTCAATTTCAAAACCACTTCCAATCAAAACAATTTTTTTCCAAAACAAGTAATGAAATAAAGCAATCAAATTCATATGCAATCTCTGTGGGATCGATACTCAGCTTAATTGTTGTATTACTTGCATACAGTGTATACTTAATTGCAATAGATTTTCTTGGCACTATGTTAACACTTTTCCAACATATTTTACGTCATATTGCCATCAAATAATCATTCACATTGAGAGTCTACAAGTTTTTGGCGTCCTTACCGGGGATTGCAATGGAGTTTTATTGTTTTGATTTTCACTTGTCTTTGTTTTAGTTTATGATTATTTTCCTTTTATTATTTATTTTTCTAATATTATTTTTAGTTTCACTTATTTTAGGCACTTTTAGGAACATGGAGGATCTGAGAATGAGCATTAGAGACCATATTGAAGCCTACGGCCGATGGCATTACTAGAAATATTTTCCATGGTATGACCAAGGAGCTGACATTTTTTACGATAATGGCATTGCGGACGCAACACATATGTCATGGCAAAACAGTCTTCAACATTAGTCGAGCTACTTGTACGTTAATCAAATAGATTTCTATGATGATTACAAATTTGTTGATACAACACACATGTCTTGGCAAGAGAACTTACACTTTAAGGCGGATGTGAAAGCTAGGACGGATGCTCAATATCAAGAGATTGGAGAAAACATAAAAAAAATGAAAATCACATGACACTGATTTTGAATATCCTAAACAGCACGCCACAACAACTAGTTCAAGGGGAATCTGAAATTCCAAACCAAGAAGGCAAAGGCAAACAGCCAATTATTTGCCAGGAAGAGAAATTAGTGTCAACGAGTAAATCCAAGGAAGTAGAGAAAGAATAGGCAGAGATTGATGTTGCCAGCCCACTATTTGATGTCAGACTGCTATTTGACGCTAGACAGCAGTCAGATGCCAGCACCACTGTGTCAAAACTAGTGGAACCACCATTTGCCAACCCCACGTTAGTAAGACAAGAAGGTATTGATGTTGACATTTCTAACGCTCTTAAATGTACAAATGAAATTGAATGACATGCAGTTGAACCAATAGAATCCATTTTGGATGAGAACCCGACATTGAGTTGCCAAGGAATGAAAGCTGATACCATAAAACAAAAGTGTGATGGAAAAACAATTGAGTGACATAGAATATCGATTCTGGTCGGGATTGATGTCATGAAGCAAGGTGTGCTCAAATGGGTTGTTGCTGGAAGGAAAAGTGGATGCAAAATGACTGAGAATGAAGAACTAAAGCAGGAAAATTTTGCCGTAACAATAATGCCAGAGATGCTACGGCTCAAAACTGAAGATTTCATGATGATTCTTGAACAAGATGAGTATGACTATGCTTCGACAACAAAGGGATTCTTCGGTTTTCTAAGGTGGTTGTTCAAAGCCACCATGGTAAAATATTCCCTTTCATGGTGCAATCAAGAATTTGATATGATCAAAGGGAAGCAATTCTTTGGCTTTCTATGTTGGCTATTCAAACAAAGGATTGCAACACCTTACCACCTACCAACCAAGGGCCAACGTTTGAAGCACTACTTGGAAGGTGATCAGAACAAAGCCAAGGAGGTTATCCTCTTGGCAGAGGTACCGTGACATCATCTTCGTGGTTTGATTTGTGTAAATATTAGGATTAGAGGTTTTTCTTTTTTAGCATTTTCTTAATTTATTTATTTATTTTTTTCTTTTAGTTTTTTATTTTCCTCTGCTTGGGTGAAAGGTTTCATTTGAGTGTATGCAGATTTTTGGTGTCAGGCACCATACCAAGGCAGAGAGAATTGGTTAACAACAAGTGGCAGGATTGAGTGATACAATGCCAGCAACGATGCTAGCAGCTGAGCTTGGCATGTGATTGTAGTATTGTAGCAAACATGACCGCTGCCAAACGCAAGAAGTTGTTGGCAAATTTGTGTGAACTGGAAATTGAGTGGATCGTGTCCTCAAAGGGACACCGAACGGTCAAAAGGATTGCCCTTTCACCACAATCAAAGGGTTGGAATCACTTTCTCAAGGCAAATCTGATGCCAATGACGCACAATCAGACTTTAACACCCCCTTCATGGTCTGGTTGAGAATCGGGTCAGAAGGTGATACCGACAATCAATACAGTAATCGGTGCGAAAAAATTTCATTTTAATCTTAACATTTAACTCAACGAAAAAAAATAACACAATATTTCGAAGAATCTTTGTCCAATTTGTCCATACAAAACAATGATCAATCAGTTAGGGCTAAATATTGACTATTACAAGTTTTAGGGACCAATCTTTAATTTAGACAAACTAGGGTCCTTCAATGCAATTCATTTTACCAGATTGAAATTCTTTATATTAATATCATACCTGCAAAATTTCATACAATTTGGAGATTGTTAACTCATTCAATTTAACCTTACAATATTCAGTGACTAATCTGTGAAACTTGCAATCTGTTTAATAAGCCTTTAACTGACTTAACTAACCCAGTATCGAAACACCCTAGGGTTGTTTCAAAATGAGTGAATGATGGTCAACTCCTGTTGACTTTACCCTTTAGACCGTATCGATAACGACATGCCCTATATCGAAACGAGTTGACCTCCTTTGACTTTGACTTTAACTTTGACCCGTTTCGATACGCTATAAACCCGTATCGAAACGAGGGATTCCAGTGACAAAATGTTTAGAAACGGCCATGAACCATTTTTATATGCCCTATTTCTCAGGCTTAATTATGCTTACCCGTATCGAAACGCCATCACCCATTTCGATACGGCCTGACCTGTAATAACACATTTTTGCTGGTATTTATTCAATTTGACCTATCGAACGATTTCTAAATGCAACGAAACATTATGCACAACATTTCAATGGTATAAACTACTAGCATGCCCAATTTCATGATCGTACGAATTCGTTTACTATGTTTTGACCTTTATGAGCCAAGTATGCATTTTAAGTCATTTTAAGCCAACCAAAAAGGATATCTAGGGCCATTAACCATATTACAACGTAAGCATTTCACAAGCACATCAAAATAGGCATAAACGACTAGTTCGACTACTTTGCCACCTTCCTAGGAGTTCTTAGGGTTAAAATACATTACTTTAAGGCTTGTAGTGACTTGTCTTACCTTGACAAACCGATCCTCCGACACTTGATCTTTCAACCTGAAATGCATGAGATGAGACACGTTAGGCATACATTGCCTAGTGAGGTAGTCATAAATAATATAAACATTAATGTAAAAAGTATCAATATTCATGCTCTCATGCTTATCTATATCATTGTTATGCATCAATAAACAATGTTTAGCATATTTAAAAAATCATTAATACTTGGATTGAATCAAGATAGTGGATAGGTGAATTCCTACGCCTCGCCAAATCAATGAATGGTCTAGTACCTCCGCCTCGCCAATATGACCAATATTAATACACATCCCTCCGCCTCGCCAAATCAATATAGACTGTAGCCTTAGGACTGTAGTCCACCCGTACACTGAGCTCATGAATTCTATGGCATGCCAAATGTATCCGATGTTTATTCAAATCCAAGGTTTCAATGTTCATTACAATGTTTAGTGTTCAATGACAATATTAGCGATATAATCAAAATCACCAAATAAAGATTCGGGAAGGCTTTTCACCTAATCATGAGACTCTGACTACACTCACCTTGACAATTCGAAGCGTTCAAGGCTCTCAGATGATAATCCTCTTGTTCCTAACTTTGGATGTAGATGATAGATGCCCTTTATCAATTTCTTGAGCTAGGAGACCAATAGGGAGATTGTTAGGATCGACATTACAATATCAAAATCAATATAACAACATCAAAATCGATATTAAATTTAAATAAAGATGACAACGATGAGATATCTATGGATAGTCAGAACCCTAGATTAAGATTAAGCTCGATATATCCATGAAATCCAACGATTGTTTGAGAATTATTTCTTACCTGAACGATAGCAATGATTCGATAACAATAACTTGAAGAAAAACTAAGCTTAAGTTTCCTCTCCAATGGAGGTGCTTGCTTGTTCAAGGTGAGGAAGAAGATGAAGAGATAAGGAGGTGCTTAAGATTAAGCTCGATATTCAATTTCAATATAGATGACAACGATGAGATATCCATGGATAGTCATAACCCTAGCTTAAGATTAAGCTCGATATATCCATGGAATCCAACGATTGTTTGAGAATTATTTCTTACCCGAACGATAGCAATGATTCGATAACAATAACTTGAAGAAAAACTAAGCTTAAGTTTCTTCTCGAATGAAGGTGCTTGCTTGTTCAAGGTGAGGAAGAAGATGAAGAGATAGGGAGGTGCTTGGTTAATGGGATTTTCGGGTAAGCCTCTTTTATTTTGTTTAATATGTTTTTAATAGGATAGCTTTCCTTTTGGTGAATCATTCTCACCAGAATAACCCACATATGCAAATATTAATTGAGGAGGGGCTAATCGCAAGGTTAGTCCCTCAATTCTCATTACATCATAGTTTTACCCTCCAACTTGCAATTTTTTTCATTTAGTCATTGTAATATTTTTGGTACTATTCAATAGGGTCTGATGGAAATGATTAAATTCAATTAGAGTCCAATATCAATGATTAACTAGTCAATACTATATTTAGTCTTTATCGATGCAAATTTTCCAATCACCAGAACCCAATTCCGACTAGACTGGATTTTGGGTTGTTACAGAGACCATGTCAGAGAAGAGGCTGACACTATTGCACTCTATCATCACAGGCTGGAAGATCAACGTTGGCAGGATCGTAATCGAGGAAACATACAAATAGGCCCTTAAGCCAGTAGGTGGTTTGTTCTTCCCTATTTTAATTTCCAATATTTGTTTGAGACATGACATGCCTATGACCGAGGATGATTAAGTCCTTGAAGTAAAAGGCTATACTATCTCACTGGTCGGCTAGAAGAACCTTACTGCCACTGCAGCTAAGGACAAGGGTAAAGACAAGGCTGCCACGCCAACGCCCAAGTCAAAGGCACCAATGGCTAAGCCAACATCCTCAATGCCAGCATATCCGTCGGTATTTCTCGCCTAGATATAACACTGCCAGGAGATAATTTTCCAGAAATTAGAAAGGGTTGTGGAGCAAAGGAGGACGATCTAGCGATATGAGCATGCTAGAGACGCTGCCATGAAAGAAACCTTGGTGAACATTTCTCTAGGAGTCATGCCAGCCTTCCCTACCTTTCTAGAGGAGATATTTGTTGATGCCAGTGCGTCCAATGCCCAGTCCAGTTCATAGTCCAGTGCCCAGTCCAGTGTCTTCTACTGCCACATAACCGTTTTTCCCTACCAAAGAGGAATCTGCCAAGTCTACTACACCACAAAAATCTGAAGATGAAAGTGAGAAGAAACCCACTGCCCCTGTCGAGTCCCCTGCCACATCAACTTCATCTGAGCCAGTGAAGATTGTGAAAGAAACCCATGCCTCCACTACCGCTTCGAAACAAGGGTTGATTATGAAGAAACAAGCATCCCTTGCCCATGGCACTTGGGTTGAGAGAAAGACCCAAGCCAAGCTCGCAACAGAAGCTTGTGCCAACCGTGGACAAGTCTCTTCTGAGGGGGAGTTTCTTCTTCCTAAACTCTTTACATCTCATTTTTACTGCATTTTCATGATCATGTTTTTTTATTTCTCTATTTTTCTTTGTATATATGTGTTGTTTCATTCATGGAGGGAAATGCATATCTTGGGTTTGGGGGTGCGCATTTCCTCCCATTATGCCATGTCATGCATTTCATGCTTATAATTCTATTTTTCATGTCATGCTATGTAGTTTAGATTTGTCTTGCAAACTAAACCACTAAAATAAAAAGTGAAAAAGAAAATTTTGTCTCGGCCTAATTTTGAAGCATGTTAACATTTATTATGCAAGTTTAATTTGACTTAGATTTTTGTCCTATGAGGAAATTTAAAATCTTTAGATGCATATGCCAGCATAATAGTAATGCCAGGATTGCTTGTCAATTTATCTCTAGTTTTGGGAATTGATTTTCACTTAACACGTAGTATGCATCTAGTTCCTTAACAAACTTAGAATTTTTGAAACTATGCTCAGAAAAAATGATGTCAGTGTAAAAATTGAAAATGAATAAGGCAATAATGTTCTACCATGGCAATAAAAAATGAAACTCTCATCTACCTAGAGATAATAAGTTACTTGGGGCTTCGTGGTATGCTCCCTCTTAGTTCTCAAGTCCAAAACTTTCGGTATGAGTTGAAGAGAAAACCTAGTGATGTCTGGATTAAGGTGGGGATTCGTGGTATGATCCCTCTTATACTCGCGCTAAACTGTATCACAAGGTTAGCTTAAGTTAATGCTAGAAAAAAACCCTATGCAAGAAAAGATAAAAATATTATAATTCTGAGTTTAGGTAGTAGATTTGACTAAGGGAGTTAGTGGACACTTGATGCATATTGCCTACACTTCATGCACTTTCATTCCCTAAGACTAGAGTTATATTGGTGCTCTTGAATTTTCTATCTGCTTGGCATTATTGCACTAAGGTAACTAAGGATAGACCGATGCCAAATTCTGCTTGCCAACATCTGTTGGCATGCCAACAAAAATTTTGTCGAGGTACTATTTTCACCATTTTTATTTTTGTTTTGTTTTGCATTACTTGAGGACAAGCAATGAGCTAGGTGTAGGGGTGCTGACGCTCCAAAAATATTGTTTTTCATGCCTATTTCACATGTTTTTTTCTTGTCTTTTAAGTACATTTAGTTGCATTTAGGTCACAAAATCATGAATTTGCATAAAGAGTTGGGAACTAGTGCTATGCAAGAGTGAAGGGATGTTTTTGTTGATATATTTTGCAAATTTGGTATAGTATTTGGCACAAAAATGAGCAGAGCATAGCAGACCAGCGTAGGTAAGAAACGATGCCAAAGAGGATGTCGAGTAGCTGTTGGCAGAGAATGACCAAACATTGCCAAGCACCAGTTGGCAGAGAAGAGAACTTGAGGCCATGCCAAGTAGTTGTTGAACCCGAAAAAATAAGATCATATCAGGCTGCAAGAAAATAGGGATTATAATGCCCCAATTTTGGGCCTAGGAGTTTTAAGGGTGGTTTAGGGTCTGTAGAACCTAGACTAGAGATATGAGTTAGTTTGGGGATGGTTTAGGGAAAACATGGTTTGGGATGTGATAAAATTATGAGAAAATTTCCAAATCCTCTATATATATATTAAGGAATGGTGAAGTCAATTTTGGAAAATTATTTTTGGAAGGCCGACATTTCGGTTTAGTGACTAAAACGCAAAAATGGAAAATTGTTTTCAAATGACTGTTTTGAAATATGGCCAAAGCTTAGAATCTTTAGGTAGCTATTATGTTATTAATCATATATTCCTTTGATTGGCCATATTTTAAATATATTTAATTAAAGGAAATAAAGAGAGGTTTTTATAGAAAGGGAATTAGCTTTTATAAAATCTATTTTGACGTAACTTCCATTTTCTCTCTTTTCTCACAAGAATTCCAGAGATTTTCATCGTTTCAATTCTTTCTGATTTGCAAATGATTTCTTTAATGTTTTTTCCACTTATCTCAGAGGATTCTTGAAGGTTTTCAACAAATCTTGTCAATTGAAGGAATAGGCAATGATTAGAGGTAATTTTCGTTCAACTCCTCGAATCAATGTTCTTTATTGAAATTCCCAAGTATTTGGCTCTCTAATTATATTTTTTAAAAAGGTTTCTTGATTAATTTGATGAAAATGGTTAAATCGAGCTTAAATGGTGATTTTGAATGATTTTCATGTTGGATCTGATTTGGATAAGTTATAATTGATTTCAATCAAGTTTTGGATGTTGAATAATGTTAAAATAAAGGTGTGATCATATTATCTCGAAACAAGTTGGATCTCTAGTTGTTTAGGTTAGTAGATTTTGGTTTTTGTGGTGTAAAAGTGAAATTTGAGTTGCTGGAGGTACAAGGATGCAAATAAGTTGATTTTGGATGTTAATTGATGATTAAAAATGGATGGAAGAGTTAGGATTTGGATGAGCTGAGTTTGTAGTGTAATCGAAGGTGTTTTTGGTGTTTTGGGGCAGAGCAGCGGGGTAAATTTGTTTGCTGGAGATTTTAATGCATTGTGATGCATTAATCCTCTGTTCTTGTGTGGTATAAATAGGGGAGAACGTATCGGAAGCAATTGGTAAAGTTTCGTGAGCTTCGGACGCTTGGTTTCGCGTATCGGTGAGTGAGAAGGTGAACTTTAGTTTTGAAAGCTTTAAAAGTTGAATCAGGAACTTAGTGGTAAGCTTGAAACGCTTAACTAAGTTTGAAAGTAAGTGAAAGGAATTTTATCTCTCGGTTGTGCTATTATGTGATGTTTTATGCACTATTTTGATTTGATAGATTCACCTATTGTTAAAGCATGATTAAAGAATGCGGTTACTGTTTTTAATGATGTGATGTTGAAGGATGCACATGGTAAGTGATCCTTGTAAGTATATGTCTTATACTTGTGATATTAAGCATGGTTTAATGCTTGGAAAAAATGATTTATTGATGGTGCTTTGAAAACAGTGAGGTATGTGATTAAATGTGAATTGTATTGGCAAGTGGTGTTTAGAAAATTGTTTATAAATGATATTGGATATAGTTAGTCGGCTATAGGATTGAGTTCACTATCAAAACTCACCTTGGATGTCGAGGGGTTGGTGTCCCATGGCTCCATCCAAGTACCCTAACGATCGAGGAGGTTGGTGTCCTGTCTCTCGTTAGTGGATTAAGCGTCTAACTGATGATTGGGGTTAGTGTTCTCGTTGTTTGTTCATGTCGCGATTGTTGTTACATCGCTATTCCGCTTGAGATGGCTTGAAGTGTTGAGTAACACTTGTTGAATTCGTGTATCCGATATGTGGTTTTAGAATATGAACTTGCTTGATGATCACTTGTAATCAAATATAATTGATGATGTATCATGAAATGGTTTATGTTGCACAATGTGGTTTATGCATGTTTTACTCTTTAAGCTTTGCATGCGGTAGCTATGCATGAGAAGGATTAAATTGAGTGTGGTTTTGAACTTGTCGATGATTCATGATACATGTAGTATGATGTTTAACATGCTGATTTTGGTTAAGGAAAGTGCATGGTTTAAAAAGGGCATGATGGTTTTCAAATGATGTTTTAAGAAATTGAAATGAGGTTTCAATGTGAGCATGGAAAATGATTTTCTATGCATTGATGGTGTTTTGTTTTTAAGCCTCCTCACTTAGCCTTGTGTGCTTACGCTCTCATATGTCTGTAACCCCCTTAGCCCGACTTAGACGTTTGACCCGAACTACGAAGATTACACAGGGGAAATCAAAGTCAACCCGAAAGTCAACCTTGATTAACGACCCTTTTTTTCTTTTTATCTTTTCTAGATGCTCAATATTAACCTATATGATTAGCAAAGAGATATGGTGAAAACGGCACACCGATCGGAGTTCAATTAGGGGTTCAATTGCATACATTTGACTTTTAGGGACTAAACTGTAAATTTCATAAATTACAGGGACTTTCATGATTTTAAAATTACCAAACCTCAATTAATCACATAACATGCCATCATGTCAAAAAAATCAACTCAAACGGATCATTCAAACTCATTAATTTAAGCAGCCAACGTTTAAGGACCAAAATGAAAGAAACAGAAACTCAGAACAGCTCAAAATTCAAATCCAACGGCCAAGTGTTTCGACACGGATGGCCCTTGTTGCGTGTAAAAGAGTCCTATCTCAAATAGTGCAAGTGTACACGACGCAAGTAGTAAAGTGATACTTGGAGTATCGGATATCGTCTCCACAGGGACTGGAAATAACTTTATCCTTGATTTGCTCAGTAGTGCAGGTGTTGCACTGTAAGAGGAACTTCTGTTCTTTGTCGTCGTCCCTGTCGCGGCAGCACTTGTCGTGGCAGAAGTCTGTTGCTGTCGCGGCAGCGATCACACAACTCTGTACTTGAAGCTTGGCAAGAATCCCTGCAATGACTTGTCCTATCCCTAGGCCCAAGTTCGGTTGATGGAAACTTCTTGGATAATACCTCCCGGCGTGAATCAAAGGGTGAACACCAATATTGTTGAATTCTTCCTTAGCCACTTAACCTCGTACTTATCCCTAAGCCGAGATGGTTTAACCATAAACTGGAAAACGCATATTTATTTCATTCGTATGCTTGACTCTCCCGATATCAAACAAATGGATAACCTCACAATGCTCTCTCGATACTCTTGCGAGATATGAAAAACCAGAATAAATAAACTTGAAGTTTTTATTGCTTGACAGAAAATTCTTAAAACAATACAATCCGTGCAACTACTTTACAGAATCAACCCTTAGCCCTAGGGGGAGTTTAGAACATGATGAAGAGGGGAAAACGACAAGGGTTTTGGGGAAGACGGCTAGGAATGAGATATCCTTCCCTAGGTCGAATTACATGCCTTTATATAGGCCTTGGGTCCAAGTTTTCTAATATGGAAAGAATACAAGTTTAAACTAAAGTACAACTCTATTAAAGATTAAATCTTTTGAGTAGATGTCTTTAATTCGTCCTCTTCTCTTGCTTTGGGTTTCTTCCTTGGACTTTGGGCTTGGCCTTCATTCTGCCTCAGGACTCATAAAAATATAGGAGTGGTCCACGACAGACCAGCTTGGAATCCTCTATCTGTCGAGCTCCACTTTACTTTTCCACTTCACCCTTATGTCGTCATGGCTGCCACGGAAGTGGCCACGGCAGCGTTTACTCCTCGACTTCATCAAAACATAACACATTTCCAAGAGAGATTTCCGAACTACTTACTCTTGAGCTTAGCTAAGTGTATCAAACTTACACTAAGCTCCCAAGATCATGCTCAAAGTGTTACAATGCAGGAAATTGCATTTCCACTCACCGATACGCGAAGCCTCGTTCGGCGACACGAAAATTACACCTCCGGAGCCTCCAAAAGCACCTCGTTCGCTTCTGGATCAAGATTCCTTGTTTTCACATCATCAAATCAGAGATCTAAATGCATTAAAATGCATTCTAACACCAGCAACAATTCATAAACTCGTTGCCCACTCAAACTACACCAAAATACCCTTCCAAAACAACTGAAAACTCAATCGATTGCCTCTTAAACCAAGCCCAACCATCACATATCACTTCCAAACAATTATCAACATCAAAACACGTCTAATAAACATCCTAACTCATCCTTATACCTCCAGCAATCAAGATTCCACCATTTCACCCCAAAATCTCACTTAAAACTACCAAGAAACTCAAGGATCTCAAGGATTTCGGGATCTATGTTATTAACACATCATTTTAACATATAAACCAACTTATAAATCAATTAAAATCAACACAAAATAGAACCCAACTCATCAAGTCCGAAAATCAAGATTTCATCCACAATTTCACAAGATTTTGATCTCAAATCAAAACTATATTGAAAACTCACTCAAGAATAGCATTTAGAAGCCAAATATCTTGGGAATTTCAATAAAGAACTTAGATTAGAGGTTGAGAACGGGATTTACCTCTAATCCTTGCTTCCTTCAATAGATGACAAGTTTTCCTTGCAAAAATCTTGAAGAATTAAGGAAGATCTCTTGAAAATGATTTAGGAAATGTTGAGAGAGTTTTTGGGAGGAAGAATTCTGTAGAAAGATGAGAGAAAATGGTGTTTGGCTGAAAATGAGAGGGAATTGGTAGTTACGTAAATGAAAATCCCTTTAACTACCTTTTAGTTAATTAATATAAAAATCCAATTAAAAATCATTTAATTAAAAACCCTTTTAAATCACGTGTCATATTGAAGAAAGGTCAAATTGACTTAAATCCCCCTAAAGATTCTAAGATTTTGGCTTCCACCTTAAAAATCACATTTTCCCAGTTTTAAAACTTTACAATTTGGTCACTACTCAAAATGTCCATTTTCCAAAACCCTTTTTGTAAAATTGACTTGACCAACCTCTTAATTATATTTTTAGAGGATTTTATCAATTTTTATCACAATTTTATCCTATCTCGATCCTTGATTTCCTAAAATCACCTTACGCGATTTAAACCGTTCTCGACCGGTCCGATCCGATGTCTAAAACATCTAGGCCCAAAACCAAGGCGTTACAATGTCCATCAATGCAAATAATTGAGGTTTTGGAGGCAGCAAATAGCAAGGGATCTCAAGAGACTTCATTTAAGAAGTATGTTCCGGTTTAGACTAAAGTAATAAGGGCAATGGGGGATCCGATGAGTTGCTGGGAGATTTGTGTAAACTCCCTTTTGAGCAAGTTTGGTTTGCTGTTTTAGACTTGTAAATGGCCTTTGGTTTTTGGTTTAAGCTTTAACTTGCATTTTGGTATCTTTCTTGGTTTGACAATAGGTTGCATGCCTATAGTTTACCTTTGATACAAATACTCATGTTATGATGATGAATATGCCATGAATGATTGAAGATTGATGTTTAGATATGTTGTATGCATGTTGGAAGCATGTTGGATTGTTTTTTATTGGATTAAAGTGTGAAAAACCAGCAAAAAATGTCATTACAGGCCCAAGTGTTTTGGTACACCTATGCATGTACTAAAACGGTGAGCCTAAAATGGCCTAGGGGTTTCAGAAGAGGGTGAAGTGTTTCGATACGGGTTCACTTATTTTGGCTACTAGAAGTTCATGTTCCGAAATAGGTTTTGGGTTGTATCGAAACGGCCTTGTGTACCAAAACACTCAGTCCTGTTCCGAAATGGGTGTTTCGATACAGGGTAACCTGTACCAATACACCCAGCTGTTAAGTTGGTTATTGGAATCTTTTGAAGTTATGTTTTTTTTACATTTTGGTCCCTAAATGTTGTGGATGTAATTAAATGAGCTTGGATGATTGTTTTGAGCTGAGATTTGACAGAGATGCATGTAATGTGACTAATTAAAGGTTGGTAACTTAAAAAGTTAAGAATTTCTTGTAATTTAATGAAATTACAAAATAGTCCCTAAAATATGTTTATATGCAATTGAGTCTCTAAACGTTGTCTAATCGATTTGCAAATTGTTCCGTTGCGAAGTTTATCACATAGGGTATTTAAGAGCATCTAGAAAAGATAAAATGAAAAAATAGGGTCATTTATTGAGGTAAACTTACTGGTTTACTTTAATATTCCATGTGTGATCCGTTCGGTTCGGTCTTTCTCCCAAACCGGGTCAAGGGGGTTACATTTGGTGGTATCAGAGCCAGATTTCAAAAGATTGGGCTGATGGTAAGTCATTGGTAAGTTGATGTGATGTGATTCCAAGTGAATGATGATGTTTGCTTTGCACGATGATTGTTATAATCAAGTTGTTGATGAATAAATGACATTAATGCCAAGCATGATGGTTGTGATGTATGTGTTTCGTTATATACATGACGATGTTATGGGTTGAATCTGATTGATTGCTATGCACGATGCTTGTGATACGTATGTTGTTTGCCTTATGCTATGCTTGAGGGAAATTGCGATACCCATTGCCTTATTACTATAGTTAAAGTGATTTAAATTGAATTGCAAGTCTTGGATCCTTGCTTAAAGCTGGCTTGATTTCTTTGTTTTGTTTTATTAGCATACCTTAATTATAATAGCACAATGGAACTGGGGAGAGAGTTACGATCGCGTACGATTGCTGCTGCTGGGGAGCAGGGAAATCAGGCGAACGAGGTTCCTCCTGGTGGGAATTTACCTCCTCCACCGCCTCTACCCAGGGGTGAGGAGCAAGGACAGTGTGAGCAAACTGGGCCTATGTTGGGTGATTTGATGCCTCTAGTTCAGGTGATGCCTGGAACGTTCCAGGTTGCTATTGTCGGAGTGCAAGTGCAAGCACATGTTGTTGGGCAAACGAGATTACCGTTAGAATGCTTACATAGTTTGGGCAGTGTTGAGTACCATGGATTGTCGCATGAGGCATCTGAGGCTTGGATGGCCAGTACGATCCAGATTTTGGATCAAATGGGGTGCAATGATGCATGTAAGCTGGGATGCGCTGTTTTTTTGTTACAAGGTGATGCTTACAATTGGTGGACAACTGTAACTGCGACTATGGAGCCTAATGATGTGGATTGGGAGTTTTTCTAGGATGCCTTTGGAAAGAAGTATCTGGGAGTCAGATACATGAATGGCAGAAAACGTGAGTTCATGATTTGGTACAAGGCAGCATGATTGTGGTTGAGTATGAGGATTGGTTTGTTTGTTTTAGTAAGTATGCCCTTGAGTTCGTGCCGAATGAGAGGCGTCGATGTGACCGATTCCAAAACGGATTGGTGTATGACGTGAAGACTTATATGATGCTTTTGTCTACACTGAGTTTGACTTGTTGGTTACACGAGCAAAATAAATTGAACAAAGTTTGGGATTACCCCTCGTGAAGCTGGATTTAACTCGGGCAAAAGAGTTGCAGACCTTGATTTTGGTGATGATCGGTATAAAAAGCATTGTGATAGGAAGTATTGTTCTAATGTGAGATATTTTAGATCAACCTTTAATCCGTGTTGGGTATGTGGATCACGTGCACACATGAGGTGAGATTGTCCTCATTTGGCTCGAGAGGCGTAGGCTCCTATAGCTGTAACGACCAATGCTTGTTGGAGTTGTGGATCAGCTGATCATTTGAGATGTGATTTTCCGTTGTTGGCTGTAAATGGTCAGGTTAGAGCACCATTTGTTGAACCACAACGAGGCCGTGGGCGTGGTCGTGGTAACTTATCGCGTAAAGAGGATGGTTAGAGAGCTGTAGCACATGTAGTAGTTGTTCAACCTGAGGATGGTGGTTTTGCGAGGGTGTACTCACATCGTGAGGGACGCAATGACACCAATGTGATTGGAGGTACATTCACTTTGCAATCCTTGTTAGTGTTAGCTTTGATTGACTCTAGTTCTACGTATTCATATTTCTTGAGTGAGCATGCACAATTTCCTTATATCCCTGTTGAGATGTTAGATGTGGGAATGCAAGTAACTAGTTCCTTTGGTGAAACTGTTGTTACGAGAAGGTTGTATAGGAGATGTCCTTTATCTGTTCAAGGTCATGTGTTTGCAGTTGATTTAATGGAGTTGTCTTTCTATGGTTTTGATGTAATCATTAGGATGGATTGGTTAACTGAGCATAGGGATGTGTTTGATTTTGATGCTAAGCAAGTTACCTTGAAACTCGTTGATGATTACGAAGTGGTAATCGTGGGTGAGAATATGAAATTCTTATCCAATGCTATTTCGGCTCTTGAAGTGATTCGTTTGGTGGAGTTGGGTTGTGAAGCTTTCTTAGCTTATGTGATGAATCCAGGATCGAAGGAAGTGCGTGTACAGGACATATGTACGATATGTGAGTTTCCGAGTGTACTTTTGAAAGAGTTACCTGGGTTGTCGCCAAATAGAGAGGTTGAGTTTGGCATAGAGTTGTATGAAATAACAACTCCAGTGTCTATTACCCCTATCGAATGGCTCCAAAAGAGTTGAAGGAGTTGAAGATGCAACTTTAGGAGTTGCTGGATCGAGGGTTCATTAGGTCTAGTGTTTCACCTTGGGGTGCATCGGTCTTGTTTGTGAAGAATAAAGATAGCACGATGCGTACGTGTATAGATTATCGGCAATTGAATAAATTGATGATTAAGAATAAGTATCCTTTGCCAATGATTGATGATTTGTTTGATCAGTTTCGAGGTGCTTCGGTGTTTTTTAAGATCGATTTGAGATCTGGATATTATCAGTTGAAGGTAAAGGATGTGGATGTGCCTAAGACAGCTTTTCGTACAAGGTACGGGCATTATGAGTTCTTGGTGATGCTATTTGGTTTGACGAATGCGCCTGATGCATTCATGGATATGATGAATCGTGTGTTTCATGAGTTTTTGGATCAGTTTGTGGTTGTGTTTATTGATGATATTCTCGTGTACTCTCGTATCGAGGAGGATCACGATAAGCATTTGTGAATTGTGTTGCAAGTGTTGTTAGAAAATCAGCTTTATGCCAAGTTGAGTAAGTGTGAGTTTTGGTTTAGGGAAGTTTTCTTTCTTGGACATGTGGTATCCGGGTTGATCCACATAAGATTGAGATGGGGATGAATTGGAAGACGCCTAAATCAGTGATGAAAGTTCGTAGTTTCCTTGGTTTGGTGGGTTACTACCGAAGGTTTGTGGATGGTTTCTCTAAGATTGCTGCTCCGTTAACCAAGTTGTTACAAACGAATATTCGTTTTGAGTGGACGGATGTTAGATAACAAGCTTTCGAAAGGTTGAAGGAAGCTTTGACGCAAGCTCCTTTCTTGATTCAACCTGAATCGGGTAAGAAGTTAGTAGCTTATAGTGATACTTCATATGTTGGTCTAGGTTGTGTGTTGATGAAAGGTGGGAAGGTTGTGGTGTATGCATCTAGACAATTGAAGGTGCATGAGCGCAACTATCCTACCCATGATCTTGAGCTTGCCGCAGTTGTGTTTGCTTTGAAAATTTGGAGGCATTTCCTTTACGGTGAGAAGTGTGTGGTTTATATGGATCATAAGAGTTTGAAGTATCTAATGTCTCAGAAAGATTTGAACCTTAGGCAACGAAGATGGTTGGAGTTGCTTAAGGATTACGACTTGACGGTAGAGTATCACCCTGGAAAGGCCAATGTTGTGGTTGATGCTTTAGGAAGGTGGTTGTAGAGTTTAGGGCGATGTTTGCTCGGTTGAGTATATCACGAGATGATGGATTGATAGTTGAGTTACAAATGAAACCTTTCTTGGTTTAGTTGATTAAGGTGAAGCAGTTGCTTGATAATTCTTTGGTGCCGCATGTCCAGGACATAACAGATGGTAATGCAATGGACTTTTGTTTTAATGATGATGGTGTTTTGTGTTTTAAGAGTCGAATAGTGGTGCCGGATGATGTTGGGTTGAGGTGCATTATTCTGACTGAGATGCATAGTAGCCCTTTTTCTAAGCATCATGGTAGTACTAAGATGCATCGTGGTTTGAAGGATGAGTACTATTGGGTTGGGTTGAAGAAGGATGTCGTTGAATTTGTGAGTAAGTGTATGGTTTGTCAGCGTGTGAAAGCTGGGCATCAATTTCCTTCCGGGCTATTGCAACCTTTGAAGATACTGGAATGGAAATGGGAGAGGATTACGATAGATTTCGTGTTCGGTTTGCCTTTGACCCCGTCAAAGAATAACTTTATTTGGGTAATTGTTGATTGTCTTACGAAGTGTGTGCATTTTATAGTTGTGCATACTACGTATACGTTGGATAAGTTGGCAGAGTTGTACATTGCGGAAATTGTGAGGTTGCATGGTGTACCTAAATCCATAGTTTCGGATAGAGATCCAATCTTTACAGTAAGATTTTAGGAGAGTTTGCATAGGGCTTTGGGTACACGGCTTAATTTCAGTACCTCATATCATCCTCAGACGGATGGTTAGTCTGAGCGAGTTATCCAAATGTTCGAGGATATGTTGAGGTGTTGTGTTATAAATTTTTAAGGTTATTGGGAGAAACAGTTGCCTTGGGTGGAGTTTGCTTATAATAATAGCTATCAAGCGGGTATACAAATGGCTCCATATGAAGCCTTGTACGGTAGGAAGTGTATGACACCTCTTTGTTGGGCGGAAGCGGGACAAAAGTTAGTTTTCTTGCCGGACTTGCTTAAGGGAATGAGGGAGAAGATAAAGCTTGTTTGTGAACGGTTGAAGGCAGCACCAGATAGTCAAAAGTCTTACGCGGATTTAAAGCGTAAGGAAATTGAGTTTGTTGTTGGTGATCATGTGTTTTTGAAAGTATCACCTTGGAAGAAGGTGATGAGGTTTGGACGTAAGGGTAAGCTTAGTCCAAGGTTTGTTGGACCATACAAAGTGGTGGAGCGTGTTGGTCATGTTACGTATCGGTTGAGGTTACCTCCTGAGTTGGAGAAAATTCATGATGTGTTTCATGTTTCGATCTTGCGGAGGTATAGGTCGGATCCGTCGCATGATATGCCGATGGAGGAGATTGAGTTGCGACCAGATTTTTCTTTTGATGAGAAACCTATTGAGATTCTTGATTCTAGTAGCAAAGTTCTTCGTGGTAAGACGATTGAACTTGTAAAGGTGTTGTGGCGACATCGAGGAGTTAAGGAGGCCACGTGGGAAAGTAAGGCAGGCATGTTGAAGCAGTTTTCGCACCTTTTTCCTTCAGGTAAAATTTCGAGGACGAAATTTCCTAAGTGGGGGAGATTTGTAATGCCCCGGTTTTGGGCATAGGAGTTTTAAGGGGTGGTTTAGGGTCCGTAAAACCTAGACTAGAGATCTGAGTTAGTTTGGGGATGGTTCAGGGAAAACATGGTTTAGGATGTGATAAAATTATGAGAAAAATTCCTAAAATCTTGTTTATATATATATAAATATATATATACATATATATATATGTATATATGTATATATATTAAGGAATGGTGAAGCCAATTTTGGAAAATTATTTTTAGAAGGCCGACATTTCGGTTTAGTGACTAATATGCAAAAATGGAAAACTGTTTTAAAAGGACTGTTTTGAAAGAGGGCCAAAGCTTAGAATCTTTAGGTAGCTATTATGTTATTAATCATCTATTCCTTTGATTGGCCATATTTTAAATGTGTTTAATTAAAGGAAATAAAGAGATGTTTTTATAAAAAGGGAATTAGCTTTTATAAAATCTATTTTGACGTAACATCTATTTTCTATCTTTTCTCATCAGCCTAACATCTCTTTTCTCTCAAAACTTCTAGAGATTTTCAATTTTTTCAATTCTTTTTTATTTACTAATGATTTCTTGATGTTTTCTCCACTTATCTTAAAGGATTCTTGAAGGTTTTCAACAAATCTTGTCAATTGAAGGAATAGGCAAGGATTAGAGGTAATTTTCGTTCAACTCCTCTAATCAAGGTTCTTTATTGAAATTCTCAAGTATTTGGCTCTCTAATTATGTTTCTTAACAAGGTTTCATGATTAATTTGATGAACATGGTTAAATCGAGCTTAAATGGTGATTTTGAATGATTTTCGTGATGGATCTGATTTGGATGAGTTATGATTGATTTCAATCATGTTTTGGATGTTGAATAATGTTAAAATAAAGGTTTGATCATATTATCCTGAAACAAGTTGGATCTCTAATTGTTTAGGTTAGTAAATTTTTGTTTTTGTGGTGTAAAACTGAAATTTGAGTTGCTGGAGGTACAAGGATGCAAATAAGTTGATTTTGGATGTTAATTGATGATTAAAAATGGATGGAAGAGTTAGGTTTTGGTGTGGCTGAGTTTGTAGTGTAATCGAAGGTGTTTTCTATTGTTTCATATAGGCGTTTTGGTGTTTTTGGGCAGAGCAGCGGAGTAGATTTGTTTGCTGGAGATATTAATGCATTGTGATGCATTAATCCTCTATTCTTGTGTGGTATAAACAGGGGAGAATGTATCGGAAGCGATTGGTGAAGTATCGTGAACTTCAGACACTTGTTTTCGCGTCGACTAGTCAAGGTTTCGCGTGTCGGTGAGTGAGAAGGTGAACTTCAGTTTTGAAAGCTTTAAAAGATGATTTGGGAACTTAGTGGTAAGCTTGAAACGCTTAACTAAGTTCGAAAGTAAGTGAAAGGAATTTTCTCTCTCGGTTGTGCTATTATGTGATGTTTTATGCACTATTTTGATTTAATGGATTCACCTACTGTTAAAGTATGAATAAAGAATGTAGTTACTATTTTTTAATGATGTGATGTTGAAGGATGCACACGGTAAGTGATCCTTGTAAGTATATGTCGTATACTTGTGATTTAAGCATGGTTTAATACTTGGAAAATGATTTATTGATGATGCTTTGAAAACAATGAGGTATGTAATTAAATGTGAGTTATATTGGTAAGTGATGTTGAGAAAATGGTTTATGAATGATATTGGATATAGTTAGCCAGCTATAGGATTGAGTGCACTATAAAAAACCGCCTTGGATGTCGAGGGGTTGGTGTCCCATGGCTCCATCCAAATACCCTAACGATCAAGGAGGTTGGTGTCTCGTCTCTCGTTAGTGGATTAAGCGTCTAACCGGTGATTGGGGTTGGTGTCCCCGTTGATTTTTTATGTCGCGGTTGTTGTTACATCGTTATTCCGGTTGAGATGGCTTGAAGTGTTGAGTAACACTTGTTGTATGCGTGTATCCAATATGTGGTTTTGGGATATGAACTTTCTTAATGATCACTTGTAAGCCAATATAATTGATGATGTATCATGAAATGGTTTATGATGCACAATGTGGTTTATGCATGTTTTACTCTTTAAGCTTTGCATATGGTAGCTATTCATGGGAAGGCTTAAATTGAGTGTGGTTTGGAACTTGTCGATGATTCATTATACATGCAGTATGATGTTTAACATGCGAATTTTGGTTAAGGAAAGTGTATGGTTTAAAAAGGGCATGATGGTTTTTAAATGATGTTTTAAGAAATGGAAATGAGGTTTCAATGTGAGCATGGAAAATGATTTTTTATGCATCGATGGTGTTTTGTTTTTGAGCCACCTCACTAAGCTTTGTGTGCTTACGCTCTCATATGTCCATCAATGCAGATAATTGAGATTTTGGTGGTAGCAAATAACAAGAGATATCAAGAGACTTTGTTTAAGAAAGTATGTTCTGGTTTAGACTAAAGTAATAAGGAATGATTAATGGTTTATTTAATGCAATTTATTATCTTGTAAATGTTTTTTTATTTATTTATAATTTCCGTGTGTTTCTGGATAGTGGTGTGTAGTAACCATATGGAATTGCAAGACGATGTGAATCAAGTAGTTATACACGAGCTTATTCATGCATATGATGAATGTCGTGCTGCAAATTTGGACTGGTCAAATTGTGCTCACCATGCCTGTAGTCAGGTTTGTCAAACCCAAAACTGTCCTACTTTGATGTCCTGTATTTGGTAAGTACTAAGTAGATGTCTTAAAATTTTCTTCTATTATTTCAGATTCGCGATGGACATCTAAGTGGTGATTGCCACTACAAACGGGAATTGTTGCGGGGTTTTATGAAGATACGGGAATTAAAGGACTGTGTGAGAAGAAGAGTTATGAAATCGATGACTTCAAACCCTTTCTGCTCCGAAACACCCGCAAAGGATGCCATGGAAGCGGTGTTGGATATCTGTTATAACGATACAAAACCCTTTGACAGTCGACAGAGCTCCCTCAAATCATGCATTACTTCTTCAAAGCCCATTACTAATGTCCAAAGGATTATTATGAGTTTATGGATAGATGTGGAATGATGGATACTTGGTCAAACTTGAGAACGGAGGAGGATAATATTCTTGACAAGATTGATAGAGTTATCTTCTCTCCTGCCTAAAACTCAACCTTCCCAAAAGCCATTGGTTTATTGGAGGTTGCGATTGGTCCCCAGTTATTCTGCTAACGAGAGGAGTTCAGAAAAAATGGAAAAGCGAGTTTAAATTCGAGTCAAAATGATTATTGGAGGATGAGTGCAAGGAAAATGTAAAAAGATCCTGGCTGCAAAGAGGTGGCAGTTCAAATGGGGAGCAAAGAAAAATATGGTAATAAGAAACTGTTGAGATGATCAATCGAGGTCAAATAGCTAAGAGGGGTGAATTTGCAATTAAAAAATTTAAAGAAGCAAGTTGAAAAGATAAAAATGATGACACAAGGACTTTAGAGTAGTTCAAGCTTCTAACAAGATCTACATCCACTATCTAGCTCCCTACTAAGGATTTCAAACAATTCACTAACGAATACGTCCCCTTTTCTAGGCTTACGAAGAAACCGTTACAATTGGATCAAACTTTTTACCCAAAGCTTGATCAAGATCACTCTTTTACAAGAAATTGTGGCAAATGAAATATAGACCTCTCAATAGATAGATGATTTGCCCAAATACAAGTGTACACTCCCCAAACTTGAAATAAATGATTACAATGAAAATTACACAAGTTGGGTACAAAGGTTTGACTCTAAAAGCTCTTGGATGATTGGATTTGTGCTTGAATACTTTTCACTTGTTCAATAGTTGTTGTTGTAGCATTGGAAAGTTATTTTTATACCTCTTCATTAATTTTTAGCCGTTTGGGTGGTTAAAGTCATCAATAGAGCTGTTGGAGGCCATTTTCCCGCAATAAATGTTGTTTTGTGAGCATGTGTACTGGTACATGAACACTCGTATCAGTACCTGTCAAAGAAAAAAATAGTCGTTGTGCAATAGCGTATCGATACACGAAGAGGCGTATCGAAACAATCATAGTGTAAAAACTGGGGTGTAACAATACAGTACATGTCGTATCGATACGGATTTTGCTCACTAAAATCTATCTCAAAAGTCAAGTGAAAATTACATCGGTACGCCTAGGGGCGTATCGGTTCGGGTAAACCAACTTTAGAAGTATGGTGATTTCAATAACTGACAAGGCAACGGTAATATCATTAAATGCAAAGATTTGAAAATCTTAAGACCATGTATCGAAACAAGTAAGACCGTATCGATACACATAACTAAATATCAAACCCAGATGAAGGTCGTATCGATACAGGTACAACCGTATCAGTACACGTTGTCGATTAAATTTCCAGTAGCTAAAACTCGTATCGAAACGCCTAATGGTGTATCGATACGCCTGGGCATTTTTGGTTAGTTTGAGTGTAAAACACTTAGAAATTTTTTTGGGGATTAGGTGTTTTCTTGTAAACACATTTTGGTTCAAAACCCTTTTTCATTTTGTGAGACTTTTGAATACATAAAAATTTATTTACTTTTACAATTTGATCTTTAAATATTTTGTTATATCAAAATCAAACATAGGTTTTACAATCTCCTCTTTTTGATATAACAAAACCAAAGTAAATTTTTAAGTATTTTGAAAATTACTCCCTCTTACTTAAAGATTAAGAGGCACTTAAGTTTAAAAATTTGAAAGAATAACTCTACTAACTTCTCCCATTTTTGTTAGATCAAAATCAATAGGATATAAATAACACAAGATAGAAATATTAAAGGTACTCCAGGCATTAATCAAAGCAACATAGATATTCATTAAAAATCAAAGCATAATTCAAAGCAACATAAATAATCCAACTTAAATCCTAAAAACATAAGGAAAATAACCAAAGCATAGGAGTTCAAAACAAATAACATAGGTGCATAAAATTAATCCTGAAATGACATGATATGATATGCAAGATGTCAAAGGAGCATCTTCATCGTCTCCATCTTCATCTTCATTGTTGACATGGGTTCCATAAAATTGACGCCATTCTCCATGAAAAGCCATAAGAGATATATCCATTGAATTTTGACGATTTTCAAGGGATGTGAATCTTTCCACCAAGGATGTGAATCGAGTATTGATGGTGGAAAAATCGAAAGTCATGGTAGTGTCCAAAGAAGCAATACTAGTGCCCAAGGCTTGAAACTTCCCATCAAGATAGGCCCTAAGAGCATCAAGAGAAGGTAGGGAAACTAGAGCTTCTTGAACCGGAACCGCTTGAGGAGCCTCAACTGGATCGGGTTGAATCCCTTGAGGTAGATCCGTAACCCAGAGCCAATATCTATTATAGTAGGAAAACCTAGCACGGTTGAGAGAACGATTGTCGATCGGATCAGTGAGAGGCTCGACAACATTATAAGAGCAATAAATTCCCCTCTTGTGAAACATATAGCTCAAGGTGGTGCCATAGGTGAAGGAAGAAACAAGAGTAGTACTGCAATGTTGAACAAGATATACAATCTCTGCAAACATGATTTGAGCAAGGTTTGGACGCTTAGCCTCACGAAAGCAACGAATCCAAAAATCATCGACTTGCCGGATCGTTGAAAATTTTCCACCAGATGGGTGAAACCACCAAGTGATGAGCAAGTGAAGGATACGATCCTGAGCATACAACACGATCATAGAACCACCAAGAACATGTCCCAAAGAGATTTCATCATCAATTTCGACATTCTCAAAACCCCAAAAGTTTGCTAAAATCGAAGAATCAATTCAAATATTTGTTCCCATAAGGTAAGATTAAATAGCAACAACTTCAGTTTTTCCTTCATTATAAATACACATGGCGTTTGAGTAAAATATAAGGATAATGTTTCGGTATAAAATCTCGGGTAAGCTCCAAGAAAGCATGAATTTCCGTTGAACTATTAAATCAAGATATCAGAATTGAAATCTTTTAGAAGACAAACAGAGAATTGAAACAACTCGCTCACAGCAGATTTTAAAGTTTTGGTAATATTTTAAAATGATTCATGATATTTGGAAAATCGAGTTCATTAAAACAATGTTGAAAATATAGTTTAGATTAGCTTTTGTACCATTAATTTTTGGGATTGGGATTTGAAGATTGACCCAACTCTTTTCTTTGCCTTTTCTTAAGACCCATTATATGAACCTAAAATCAAAATAAAACTAAAAACACAATGTATGCATAAATCCACACATTTATTCCAATAGCAATCCAATGATCAAGGTATTGTAAAAATCTATATAGTGTAGTTTAAAAACATATAAAAGTATAAAAATAATTTTTGGTAAAATAAAAATTGAAAAAAGTGTTGAAAATATACAATATAATTTTATATTCGAAAAAAATTCAGTTTTGAATTTTTTTTTTTACAAAATCATTGAAAAACATGTTATATACATACTAAAAATAATATTTTGGATCAAAAACAATATATAAATTCAAACGAAATTTAAGAGAAAAGAAAGTTTATACCTTAAGAATGGAATTATGGATGGATGATAAGATGATGATGCACCAAACTTGATGATTTTGCTAGAGTTTGATGAGAAACTCAAAGCCCTCAAAAGATTTGATGATTTGTGTGAAAAACAAAGGGATTTGGAGAGTTTAAACATGCAATTTTCGTATCTAGAGTTTGAGAGAAAAGGTAGAATTTAATTTAAAGTTGAAAACCCTCTTTTAATGCTCTTTAAACTGTCCAGCGACTACATGTACTGATACACCACTTGTGTGTATCGAAACCGCGTACTGGTATGGTTTTTAACCCATACCGATCCTCGACCCGTACCAGTACAGTCTTGTCTGTACCAAAACTTGTTCATGAACCTCGTATCGATACACAATGAGCCATATCGATACTATTGCGCCAGAAATGTCAATTTTGGAAGCAAGGAGCTCAAAATTTTAATTTTACTCGAATCGAAATGCATGAAGATGATATGTAAACATCATTTATGAGCTAAAAACAGATGCATACTCCCCCTAGTATCAAGCATATATGCATACAAGAGCAAAAACACATAAGCAATAAGATCAACCAAATTCAAGCAAGTTTAGACACAGAAAGCACTCTAAGGGTCAAGAAAGGCTAGTTAGACCTAACTCTCTCTTAAGAGACCAAAAACACTCTTTGTCTAAAGGTTTGGTGAAGATATTCACTAGTTGATTTGAGGTGTCAACATATTCTAGAACATCGCTTTTCAAGACATGATCTCTAATGAAATGATGTCTTATCTCTATGTGCTTGGTTCTAGAAAGTTGTATGGGATTCTTAGTTAGACATATGGCACTAGTGTTGTCACACCTAAGAGGGATGGTACCTACATCAATTCCATAGTCTAAAAGTTGTTGCTTCCTCCAAAGGACTTGAGCACAACAACTTTCAGCCGATATGTATTCCGCTTCGGTAGTAGATACTGTTACACTATTTTGATATTTAGAAAACCACGATATGAGCATACTACCTAAGAATTGACAAGTACCGGAGGTACTTTTTCTATCTATCTTAAAACATTCATAATCCGCATCCGAATAAGAATACAAATCAAAGGAAGAATCTCTAAGATACCAAAGGCCTAAAGAAGGTGTGTCTCTAAGGTATCTAAAGATTCTCTTAACAGCTATAAGGTGTGATTCTCTAGGACTAGCTTGAAATATAGCATGCAAACAAACACTAAAAAAATATTTGGTTTACTTGTGGTAAGATAAAGCAAAGATCCAATCATAGAGTGATAAAGCTTTAAATCAATACACTTACCTCCTTCATATTTGTCAAGCTTTGTAGAGAAGCTCATTGGTGTGGCTTGAGGTTTCACATTCTCCGAGCCAGACTTCTTAGCATGTCATTGATGTACTTAGCTTGATTGATGAAGATGTCATCTTTCCTTTGTTTATTTAGAGTCCAAAAAAGAATGAGATCTCCCTCATCATTCTCATCTCAAATTCACCTTGTATTAACTTAGCAAAATCTTGGTAAAAACAATTCATTACTAGAACCAAAAATTATATAATCAACATATATTTGAACTACTAAAATGTCTTTTCCATTTCTTTTAATAAAGTGTAGTATCCACCTTTCTTTTGTTAAAACCTTTTTCAACTAAAAAACTTGATAATCTTTCATACCAAGCTCTAGGAGCTTGTTTCAAACCATATAAAGCTTTAGAAAGTTTGAAAACATGATTGATTACTTCTTCTTGAGTGTAACCTTGAGCAACAAGTCTAGCCTTATTCCTCACTATGTTACCACTCTCATCTAGTTTGTTTCTAAAAACCCATATAGTTCTTATGGTAGACTTATTACTAGGCCTATCAACTAATGTCCATACTTGACTTCTCTCAAATTGATTTAATTCCTCTTGTATAGTTAATATCCAATAGTCATCTTTTAATGATTCTTTGTTATTTTTAGGCTCAATGCATGAGATAAATGAAACATTACAAGTATTTTAAGAGAAAATCTAGTGGTTACCCCTTTGGATGGATCACCCAAAATCTCACCACCTTTGACAAAGTTGAACTCCCCTTGGGTAGCTCACTTCCTTTTGCTCTAAAGTCATGTCCTTCAATGCTTCTAAAGGTGGATCTTGTGCTTTTTCTTCTTTGGAAGGAACTTTATCTACCTCTCATGATTGCCCACCATCATTGGCTTCAAAAATTCCTACATCATCGTCATCACAAGAATCATTCCTCGAAATGAGGTTATCATCGAAAATCAAATGTATAAACTCTTCAACAACCAAAGTTCTTTTATTAAATACACGATATGATTTAGAGTTTAAAGAATAACCTAAGAACATAGCTTCGTCACTTTTAGCATCAAATTTGCCTAAATTGTCTTTTCCATTATTTAAAACAAAACATTTGCAACCAAATGGATGAAAATAGCTAATGTTAGGTCTTTTGGATTTTAAAATCTCATAGGGTGTTTTCTTTAAAATCGACCTAACCATTATTTGATTTACAATATAACAAGCCGTATTAGTGGCTTCCGCCCAAAAATACTTAAGCAAATTATTTTCACAAAGCATGGTTCTAGCCATTTCTTCTAAAGTTTAACTTTTCCTCTCAACAACCCCATTTTGTTGAGGAGTGCGAGGTGCAGAAAATTGTGGCTTATACCATTTGAGTTACAAAAATCCTCAGAACCTAAATTTTGAAATTCTTTACCATGGTCACTTCTAATGTGAGAAATGGATTGACCAAGATCATTTTGAGTGATTTTTGAAAATGTGATGAATTTTTCTAAAGCCTCATCCTTAGTACTTAAGAATAGAACCTCAAGTGTATCTAGAGAAATCATTTACTAAAACAAATACATATGATTTTCCACCCAAGCTCATAGTTCTAATATGACCAAAAAGATCCATGTGGATCAATTGTAAAACTCTACTAGTAGAAACATCATTAATAGGTTTAAAAGAAACTCTTTTATGTTTGCCTTTTGCACAAGCATCACAAATTTAATCTAGAGAACATGTGCAAGGCCTTGTCATTAACTTGCACAAGCCTTCATAGGTGGTCTCGAGCTTGTCCCACACCTCCTTTGTATTTGTACATGAAGACATCTTTGATTACACATCCGGTTCAAGTGCATAAAAGAGCATGTGCAAGGTCTTGTCATTGACTTGAAATTTTCTTCTTTCTTCATTGGTCATCACTTGCTTGGCCTTGGGAACTTGCCTTTCTCCTTCTTGCTTCATTGGAATAGATGGTCCATCTTCGATTACATCTCAAAAGATGTAATCGCTGGATTTGATGAATAGCATCATCCGATTATTCCAATATGGGTAGTTGTCCCAATTGAAGAAGGGTGGTTTGGTGGTAGATTGTGACTCGTACAAGTTGAGGACGGAAGTAGATTCCATGGCTTTAAACATAGATTGATGTATCTCTCATAGAATCGACTCAAGAGGGTGTTAATCCTTCTAATGAGTGTAGCTCTGATGCCAATTGTTGAGATGATCAATTGATGGCAAATAGTCAAGAGGGGTGAATTGGAAAATAAAAACTTCTAAGAGAGCAAGTTGGAAAGATAAAAGTGATGACACAACGATTTCAGAGTGGTTCAAGCTTCTTACAAGCTCTACATCTACTACCTTAGCTCCTCACTAAGGATTTCAAACAATTCACTAAGGAATTCGTCCCTTTTTCTAGGCTTAGGAGGAAACTGTTACAATTGGATCAAGCTTTCTACCCAAAGCTTGATCAATATCACTCTTTTACAAGAAGTTGTGGCAAATGAAATATAGACCTCTCAATAGGTAGATGATTTGCCCAAATACAAGTGTGCACTTCCAAACTTGAAATAAAGGATTATAATGAAAATTACACAAGTTGGGTACAAGAGTTTGACTCTAAAAGCTCTTGGATGGCTGGATTTGTGCTTGAATACTTTTCACTTGTTCAATAGTTGTTGGTAGCATTGGAGACTTGCTTTTATACCCCTTCATTGATTTCTAGCCGTTTGGGTGGTTAAAGTTATCAATAGAGCCGTTGGAGGCCATTTTTCCCGCAATAAATGATGTTTGGTGAGTAGTTGTATCGGTACACGAATACTTGTATCGGTACCTATCAAAGAAGAAAATAATCGTTGTGCAATAGCGTATCGATACGCGAAGAGACGTATCGAAACGGTCATAGTGTAAAAATATAGGCGTATCGATACGGTACAAGCCGTATTTGTACGAATTTTTCTCAATGGAATTTGTCTCAAAAATCAAGTGAACATTGCATCGGTACGCCTAGGGGCGTATCGGTACGGGTAAACCAGCTTTGTAAGTTTGGTGGTTCCAATAACTGACAAGGCAACGATAATATCATTAAATGCAAAGATTTGAAAATCTTAAGACCCTATATCAAAACGGGTAAGAACGTATCGATACACTTAACCAAAATCTCAAACCCAGATGAAGGCTGTATCGATACGAGTACAACCGTATCGGTACACATTATCGATTAAAATTCTAGTAGCTAAAACTCGTATCGAAACACCTTAGGGTGTATCAATACGCCTGGGCGCTTTTGGTTAGTTTGAGTGTAAAACACTTAGAAAATTTTTAGGGCTTAAGTGTTTGACTTGTAAAACTCGTATGTCGTAATTGCCACAAAGCTATTTCTTCTAATGCTAACCTCCATGCTCGTTTTAAATCATCGACAATAGCTTGTGTGAGATGTGGTCATGGAAATGAAAACACAGAAAATATCCTATTTTTTTGTCCATTCACACATGTAGTCTGTAGATTTTCGAGTTTCAGTTACTGTCTAGATATTATTGGTTTCCCAGGTTTTTACTCTTGGTGATGGCCTTTCTTTGATTGCTTTCCTGTGTTGGTCTACCTAAAAATCTCGAAATGCATTTATTTTTTCAGGAACTGTTGACAACCCTGTAGAGGTATGGTATCGAGCTGAGTGTTCTTACGCTGAGTTCAAGCTTCACCAAAATGATGGTCCGGACCCAAGAGAGAAATCCAGCCGCTTCGTTTATCAAAGTTAATTGTGATGATTCGTTTGACGGCTCCACAGGCATGGCAGGTGCTGCTGCCATCTTTCAAAATGATCTTGGAGTTATCGTTGGTGGGGCGACAAAGCTTTTTAGAGCTACCTCAGTGGGAGCGGCTGAAGCTGTCGCCATTAGACTTGGAATGTTCACTGCCGCTAATGACGGACGTGATCATCTTCTAGTTGAATCTGATAATGAGAAGCTTATTTCTCGGTTAAATTTTAAATCCCTCTTAAAATGGGACTCTGTTGCTGTGGAAGGAGACATCCTCTGCATTTCCTCTTTATTTGTTGTTTGTAATTTTTCTTTTATGAGATGATTCTGTAATAAAGCTGTCGATTGAGTAGTAAAAGCGACTCGATCATTTTCTTGCCCATCGAACTAGATTATATCCCCAACCCGATCTTAGGTTTCTTTTGTAGTTGTGTTGGTTTTTATTGTAACCCCCTTAGCCCGGCCTAGACGGTTGACCCGAGCTACGAAGATTACACGGGGAAAACCAAAGTCAACCCGAAAGTCAACCTTGATTAACGACCCTTTTTTTCTTTTTAAACTTGTCTAGATGCACGTTAACCCTAAGCGTATTCTTGAGAAACATTTATGTGAAAAGCTCAGCAATCGGACATCAATAAGGGACTCAATTGCACAAAAGACAAATATTAGGGACCAAATTGTAAATTCTGAAAATTAGAAGGGCTTAACTGATTCTTAAGTTACCAATATTAAATTAGTCATATTACATGCTTCCTTGTCAAATTTCACCTTAATCGGACATCTCAAACTCATGCAATTGCAAAAACAATTTCCAGGACTAAAACGTAAGCTTACAAACCTCAAAACCATTCAAATCAGTGCCCAACAGTCTCCTGTTTTGAAACGGTGTTGACCGTTCCGAAACACGAGTTCGTTTCGAGACTTGTTCCGAAACAGGGCTTGACAGTGGCCAAAACGTTCTGGAACGGCCTCCACCCGTTTCGAAACACCAAGACCATTACATGTCCCCGTTTCGAAACGCTAGTGCCCGTTCCGATACGGTTTGCCCAGAAGCTGCAGATTTTGCTGATTTTTCATACACAAATCCATTCAATTACATCCTATTGACTTCCTAATCATACCAACATGTCATCATACATATAAGGTACATGTTTGCAACCTCAAAACTCATTCATAGCATCAAACATGGAATATCACAAGTCTATAGGCATGCTTCCTATTTTTTCCAAAACCAAGAAATCAACCAATCAACAAAACAATCATTAAATGGCCATTTACAATCCAAAACACCAAAAGCAACATGCCACAACTAGGGAGTCCAAAACATCTCCCAAAACCACACTTTAGGTTCCCATTGCCAAATTACCAAAACTAATAGTGTATGAAAACATCACCATACATGAGCTTAGTTTCCCTTGGACTCTTAGCTTCCTTGCTGCCCTCAAACACTTCAATTGTCTGCATTATTGGTACAAAAGAGAGAGCGTAAGTACAATTGCTTAGTGAGGCATGCTCTAAAGAAACAACACAATAATGCATTTTATAAAACATTTTTAACAAAACCTTCCATCACATAATCATCATTACTCATGCAATCTTGCATACAAACAAGCATCTCATGCTTCATTAAAATCAACATGTCATATTGGGTTCCAAGTGATAATCCATAACCATTTACAACACAAAACACAATCAGATACACGGATTACAAGCGTTGTCTCATACGCTTCATACACACTACCGAACACACAAGGTGGAGTTTACCGGTACAATCACAACCCCTCAACACCCGTGATGGAGTTTAACGGTACAATTACAACCCCTCAACATCACTCATCGGTAGTTGTATAACTTCACTAACGAGTACACGGGACACACAACACAAGATCCACACACAGACTTTTCACCACCGTTGTGATCTTAACTTACTCGTTAGTGTACTTGGATGGAGTTTACAGTACAATCTCAACCCCTCAACATCTAAGGCGGCTTTATTCACGGTGCACCCAATCCTATAACCGGCTAACTATATCCGATTCAAGTACTTTAAAACCATCACATCACTTGCCAATATACATCATATAACATCAACAACTCACTGTTTTAAAGCATTAAACAAAGACATTTAACATCATGCATCACTATGCATCAAAACCACATTTACAATATATCAAACCAAGGATCTCTTACCTTGAGCATCCTTCAACATATGGCTTTCAAAACCAGCATTTACCATGCTAAAACATGCTTTCAAAACAGAACTTAAACATGCAAATATAATCAATGCATCAACCACATCATGGCTCATCCAAGAGAGTTTTCCCGAAAACTTACTCTTGAGCTTAGTTAAGTTGCTTAGACTTAAACTAAGCTCCCCAACCTTCAAACATTTGTTTCAAAGCTGGAAACCCAACTTCACTCACCAATTCCGTTTCGCAAGCTTGCCGAAACGCCGATCAAGCCTCCGGATCAACACCACAAGTGTCCGAAGATATCTCCCATGTTTTAAACATATCAAAGCAGAGGATTAATGCATCATCATGCATTGAAATCTTCAGCCAACACATTTAAACTCGCTGCTCTACCTAGAGCCAACATTTCGGCTACCAAACATAACCGAAATCACCTCCAAACTCCTCCAAAACTTAACCCAGCCAAGATCCATCACATCTAACCATTTCTAAACATCAATCAACATCCAAAAAGAACCTAAACTCATCCTTATACCTCTAGCTATAACAGAACACCAAGATCACCTCAAAAAACCACCATTTTCATAAGCAAAAACTTAGGAAATTCAACCTATTTGGGATTGCATTGATAAAACCTCATTTACACATCATTAGACATCCAAAATACATTTAAGAATCATCTCAAAACAGAGCCCAAACAATCACCACGAAATTCTTCAAGATTTCCTCCAAATCTTGAGTTTTAAGCCAAAATCAAGTTCATAACATCAAAACCATTTATAAAACTTAAATTAAGGATTGAAAACTTGGGAATTTTAGTAAAGAACTTAATATTTAGAGGAGAAGAACAACCTTACCTCTAAATGATGATTTCTCCTTGATTTGAGCCAATTTGCTTGAAAATCCAATGAGCAAAACAAAAGGATTTGATGTAGAATGGATTAGAAATTAATTGATGATTGAAACCTCATCAATTGGAGTGAAAATCAATGAAAAAGTTGCTGGAGAAAAGTGTTTGGATGAGAGAATTTTGAGAGAAAAAGAGATGAGAAAGTTTTAGGAAAAGTTAGTTATGAAAATATAAAAAGTGATTTCCCTTTTTCATTTAATTAATTAAACATTAATTAAATCACTTATATTTAAGAAAAATCTGGAGAAATCATTCTTGGGTAAATTAGCTCCTTAAAGATTCAAAGTTTCAATCCTTAAAAAACAGTCACCGCTGAACTTTTCAAAAATCGCATTTTAGTCACTATTTCAAAATGTTGTATTTCCAAACCTTATTTTGTAAAATTGATTTCACCACTCTCTTAAATATATTAAAAGAGGATTTTTAGATATTTTTCCATATTTTTAAAGCATCCCGAACTAGACTTTCCTTAAAACCTCCTTTTATATTTGAACCAAAAATCAGACCAGCCCGGTTCAGTCCCTAAACTTCCAAGCCCAAAATTAGGGTGTTACATTTATGAATGAGCAATTTTTATTTGTAAAAAAAGAACTTACTAGAACTTAAAATGAATTGAACTTGAAAGAAAAAGTAACACTCCCAACATAATTGATTTATAGAATCATCTTAAAGTAACAACAGCATCTAAGTACCAATAATATTTTTTTTGTTCGAATGGACCGATGATATACGAATTCAATCCTGGTATGCTAAACGTCTCTTCATTATCTTGCCAAATGAAGAAAATCTCTCTAGTTTTTCTCATTCATGCGAAACTACTTGAAATGAAAAGAATGATGATCCAAAATTTGTGGGATATTGATCCAAGTTTAGTATCACAAGTCTTCAAAGGCAAAATTTCCTTTTTGATATTATTCAGGTAAATAATTTAGGAATATTTTGTTTGTAATATTTTTAAAGATTATAATCGAATAGAAAAATTTAATAATAATTTTGTAACTTTAGGTATAATTTTATTCTAAGGGAATTAATGAGAAACAGGTGGTTTTTCTTGAGAGAAACCAAACAGAAAGAGAAAGTAAAAGGAACATAGAGTACATCGCCAGATTCAGATAAGCACACTTGTTTCATAGTTTCTGACGACAACGTGTCTGTGTCATCTCCGCCCTCATGCTCTTTCTTTTCCCTTTCCATCACTATTTCTTCTTCTTCCTCCTCAAATCTTCATTGCCACTCATCTTTTCCTCCTTCAATGGCCCCTGCCTTCGAACCAGTCCCGCTCCCAAAAGACACTGAAACCCAGACTGAAACACCCCATGACACGCCCGACACTGTAAACAATGATGCTCAGGTAGATTACAAATCAAGGGTCACTGTTGTTGGTAGTGGAAACTGGGGCAGTGTTGCTGCTAAGCTCATTGCTTCAAACACCCCCAAGCTCAACTCTTTTCATGGTATGCTATTCACCCAATGTCTTTTTTTTTTCATTTCGTTTTGGCTGTTCATGCGGATAAATGGTTTACGGATTTGGGATTGAATTTGGATTTCTTGTAATGAAAATTCAGAAGAAGTTAGGATGTGGGTATTTGAGGAGACATTGCAATGTGGTGAGAAGCTTACAGATGTCATTAATAGAACTAATGTAAGCATTTAAAAGACATTTTATTTGCAATTTCTTTGTTTGTGTAAATGTCTCGATAATGACTGGTCTGGTTTTTTTTTTTCATCAGGAGAATGTTAAATATCTCCCTGGTATTAAACTTGGTAAAAATGTCATTGCAGATCCAGACCTCGAAAATGCAGGTGCTTATTTTGCTGTTTTCTTTAGATTTCTTGTGAGTTTTTTTGTTGTTGTTGATTTGTAGACTTTTCTTCAGTGCTTGTATTCTATGTTGCTCCGATTCGAATCGAATAAGATAGCTTGTATTAAGGGTTGGATGTTTTTGTTTATTGTGATACTGGGAATTTTGCAGTTAAAGATGCAAACATGTTGGTTTTTGTGACACCCCATCAATTTATGGAGGGTATATGCAAGAGGCTTGTTGGTAAAGTGAGGGGAGATGCTGAGGCGATTTCACTTATTAAAGGGATGGAGGTTAAGATGGAAGGCCCTTGCATGATCTCCACTCTTATTTCCGAGCAGCTCGGCATCAACTGTTCCGTTCTGATGGGGGCGAATATCGCAAACGAGGTTATCAGCTGATTTTATTTTGTGAAGTTTTACATACTTGTCATTTTGCCATTGGTTTTCTCAGAAGTAATTGGTTGAGTCTGTAGATTGCTGTGGAGAAGTTCAGTGAAGCAACGGTCGGGTACCGAGACAAACGAGAAATTGCGGAACAATGGGTTCGGTTATTCAGTACCCCATATTTTGTTGTCACTCCTGTGAGTACCATTAATGTGTTTTTACTTTGGAGTCTCAATTAAACATGGAACTTTTAGATTGGTTTACAGTTACAACTTACAACTACTCTAGGTATAACTGTAAATCGTAATGGTTGGGTCAATTGCTACGACAAATCATTGAATAGGAAGAGAGCCTAAAAGAAGTAAAGAATAAATTATAATTTCCGCATTTATGTTCCATGAAAAAACAGGTCCAGGATGTGGAAGGGGTTGAACTATGTGGCACGTTGAAGAATGTTGTGGCCATAGCAGCTGGTATGATCGCGGTAATGTCTAAGTTCGGTTTTCATTCTTCTAGTCGTGAACTAATAGTTATACTGCGTGAACAGGTTTCGTGGATGGGCTCGACATGGGAAATAACACAAAGGTTAGTACAATACAGTTTTTAGCATTGGTCTAACATATTCCGGCCATCTTTTTTCTCACTGCTATTGCAAATTATCAGGCTGCAATAATGAGAATTGGTCTAAGAGAGATGATAGCTTTCTCCAAGTTGTTATTTTCATCTGTTAGGGATAGTACTTTCTTTGAAAGCTGTGGAGTTGCCGATGTCATCACAACATGCTGTAAGAAACCAATATCTTCTGGTTAAGATCATTTCCATTATGGTAGAAAAATATTGGAAGGAAGCTTGACGCTATATCGCCATACCTTTTGATTTAAAAACTTAACCTACTTTGATACTAAAACAATGCTATTTGTGGGCAGTGGGAGGAAGAAACAGAAAAGTTGCTGACGCGTTTGCTAAGAACGGAGGAAAAAGGTGAGCCTTAATTAATGTTTCTCCGGCTCTTCATTTGGTTTTTTGCAGTACCTTTAAATGACATTCATGCTCGACGCATATTCTAACACGCACATCAGGATATGATCTTTCAAATATATGAAAAGTTTGAGAAAAACAATAATTATACTTGTGTTGGATTGGATGCATGCAATTATATTATGTTGCTCGGACTCGGGTGAGTGTAAGAGATATTACAAGTTTTTATCATACTGGTTCTCATCTGCAGATCTTTTGATGAGCTTGAAGCTGAGATGTTGCAGGGCCAGAAGTTACAGGTACATCTTAAACAAGGGAAGTATGATCCTGAAAATAATGCAAAAAAATCGAGTTAATCTCAAACACGAACATGTTTAGATCCTCTTTACTTTTTGTGGATAATGGATTTGGATATCAAACAGATAATAGCTTTAGATAGTAATACTTGAATATGATGCAAATAATAAACAAATTTATATTTTAAAGCAGCTATTTGAATTCAGGTCTGGATTTAGCCGGAAAATGCAGATATTTCTACCATACCATCCCTAGGTTTCATGCTGATGAATATCCATCCTGGGATTCTAAAAGGATTGAAAATGTTGAGTCATCTACGATGCTTTTGAATACGTAGTATGTTGATACTCTCTTATCTTATGATCAGGGTGTATCCACAGCAAGAGAGGTCTATGAAGTTTTAAGCCACCGCGGATGGCTGGAACTGTTTCCGCTATTTGCAACAGTACACGAGATCTGTGTCGGTCGTCTTCCACCATCCGCCATAGTTGAACACAGCGAGCAGAAACCTAAGTTACCCCTGTTTTACTCCACCAGTTAAACATTGACTTATCCATTTCAGTTCGCCGAAGTATCAAAGAGAAGACTGGAACAAAATCTTTGCACGACACAGATTATTCAAGCAAAATGTCGGTCGAATGAATGTCTCAATGTCAGTTTTTTCCTTTCTTTTTCCAGTATTGTTATCTTATGGTGGTTAGTGCTATGCAGCCTATGTAATAATGAGCAACGTGTTGAAATACTTGAATGGAATACATAGTTTTCTACGGAAAACAAGCAATTCGAATAACCTGAGTTATACGGGATCATTTGAATATTCATTCCAGATTTTGTCTATTCTTACTCCTCTTGGTAGGAATGTAACGTAACTCAGGACCTTCCACCATTAGAACAAATGAAAGGTGCTTGGTCGTTTCTCTCTATGAATGCTATTATCAAACTCTTTCCAGCTTGGCCCAAAACTGCTCTTCAATAGAGATGATGATTAAACTTATTCGGGTTTCGATTTTAATTTGTTTATGATTCGATTAAACAATCGATTCGGTTAACAACGATATTGTATCAAGTTTTTTTTTAAAAAAAAAATAACAAACAGAACCGGGGCTAGGGCCATAGCCAAAGAAATAGTAGTATGAAATGATATAATAGGACAAGCCAATTACATAGCCCTAAAACACCATAACCATGACAATAAATTTTGAAGATGAAGAGTAAGAAAACCAAGATTGATTCCTCACAAAACCACACTTTTGTATGCAGTTTTACTTGTTTTTACACACAAGTATTACTTGGTTCTTATTCTATCCAACCGATCAACGCTTTTTCGAACTGGTGATCGATGTTTTTCTGGGACTTCTCGTAGCAATCCACGCTCCTCCGAGACCTTTCCAATTGGTCAAAAGAGATTCTTAGTTTTTCTAGCTTATCCATGTTATTTGTATGATTCTTCAACCTCTCGGGCCTGTCAGTACTCTTCCTCGGTTTCTCTCTTCGATCAGTACTCTTCCTCGCAACCTCGAACACGTCCGTACTTTCCCGGGGCTGCTCGAGTTGGTCCATGCTTCTCCTTGAACTGTACCTTTGAGAAGGAGATTTCTCAACAGTTGATATGAACTTCTTGAGATGCCTGATATACTCGGGGTAATGCTCTAGATCACAGTGGTTACCTCCTTTGAGCCACAACGGTTTATACTTCTCTTTGCATAGTTCCCAGAGCTGTTTGCCGTGAGAGCAATCGTTCCCTACACAACCATATAAAAAGACTGATCTCAGAAGCTATAATTGTGGTATTTGGAATCATTTTAACCAAACTTTTGAAGGGGTAAATTGCAAACAATCTTCCATACAGGTATCATTTGATGATCAATAAATGAAGACAGTTTTAGGAAACTTGATAATATTCTCAGAACGAAGAACTAGATGGTTTTCAATAACAGGTTCCGGATTTTGAGATTCAAAAACCCAATACAACTGGCTAAGCAAGCAATAGGAACCGAGATATTCAACCAACTAATAAAATTGTATCGATGATGCTATAATTTAAATGGAAAAAACCAAACAAGCCAAGCCACATACAGAAAAATTCAGCAATGTCAACATACAGCAAGATTTTCAAAACCATTAATCAAGCATATGGATTAGCCATATAGGTCACTTTCTTTTCACTTCAAAATACTGCTCAACAATTCTCTCCACACATAAATAATCTGCTCAACAGTTGCCAGCTTGATTTTAGTCCTTATAAAAGGCAAGTAAATTAGCAACTGTTACTTTCTTCTTGGTACGTGCCAATACAATGAACTGTCGGATCTTCATTGTTTGTGTCTGTTGACTATCTGAAGAATAAACTACCTCGTTGATTAAAAATAGTTCAATCATGTTCCTCTTAACACTTTCCCTTATGAAGATGAAAGGGTGTTTTAGTTTTAGATGCGAGAAGCCGATAATTGTACACGCTGAAATCAATTTACTTTGTCTGCTTTGCTGATACTGAGACTAGCAATTATTTACCCCACTGTCATTAAAGCTATCTGTTAGTTTTTACTTGAGACATTTGCATCCTCCAAAGTTCATGTACATAGATCTAAATCTATCCGACATCATTCAAAGAATTGGACATTCAAAAGTTCCCAAACACGAAAGATTTTCAGTAAAATCGATGGTAAGGTATGACAGTTTGTGAATTAACAGTGAAGACCTGGAGAACTCGCAAATACTCCCATACTTTTGTATTTAGACCAAGCTAAAAGCTGCAAATTCGAACATTGGAGTTATATCACACAATGAGGACCACGAGTTTGATGGAAAAAACATAAGATCATATAATATAATGTAATGGCTCAAATATGAAATGTATAACACAGGGAATCATAAAGTAAAAAATGTCATGGTTATAGATACTTACGTGAATGATAAGAGCCGGACAATTGACGAGTGGTATTTTATCGATATTCTGCATACAAACAATCCATAAAATGAAAACATTATATTAGCAATGCTAACATAAACCAAATTCATAAGGCTTCCAGATTACCTTATAAATGTCAAACCAATACGTACGCTTTACAGGATACAAGACTCTCAAGCCAGAAAGAATGGGACAATGAAGAACAACAGCTCTTAACTGAGGCAGTCGGGAGGCTAGTTCTAGAGTAGGACCGCTGCCAACAGATTGGCCATAAAGGATGACATCTTCTTGTTTAGCACCATAGCTTTCTTCAAGACATGTATATGCTACTTCGATATCAGCATACGTATTCTGCTCACTTGGCTGTAACAAATGAATGATATGAGCTTTTGACAACCATGCTAGCTCGGCAATTGCCACCATATCTTTTACAGGAAGAGCTAAAACATTTCATTTTAAAGCAATATCAAGTATTTTATATACCTTTCCGGAAGACTGACCATACCCGGAATAGTCATAGCTGCAAAATATCACAAAAATATATAAGAAAACTGTAAACTTTGATTTCTTGTAATAACTTATTCCGCAAGCTGATAACTTCAATAACAATCAAGTATCCGCTAGAACAAGATTAATTGCTAAATAAGCCATAATCTGTATAATTCTCACTCAAACTCAGTTAAAGCAAATAAATTTGCTCACATTCAACAATCAACGCGATAAACTGATATCCATGTTCACTATCTAAGCAACTTTATCTTCTAAATGAACAAAACTCAATTCCTTTCCAAATGCCAAAAAGCATCAGAATTCCAGAAACCCATGTGAAAAGAAACCAAAATACACCCATCAAATGAGAAAGAAAAGTAGCAAACTTTTTTTATAAAAGAAGAATATACCACATAAGATTGAGCCTCAAGTGGATGCTCAACTCGATGCAAAGCTGGTACATCTGACCCAGATCGGCAGCGTTTCCATGAGAGTAAAGCAAAGTTGAAGTTGCCAAGGGATGGCTGATGTAAATAGCTACAATCTCCGTGCCACGCCGAGTTGGAAGCTTAAGAACCTCAACGTTTTCTCTATGAGGGAAAGGGCTAAGAAGCAAAAGACCAGTCATTTCATCACTTACAACCTTGTATGAAGGTGGGTTTGGTGGGAAAAATGCAAGCTTTGCTGCCATTGAAGATGTTACCCCTCCCATCTCTGCCTTTTCCTGCTCTGTTTTCAATCTCTCTCTCTCTTTTGGACTCGATTAAAAAGAAAATGCCAATGAATTTGTCAGCCTAAACATAGTCACATACCTTTTGGACTCGATTTGTCAGCCTTGTTCTTGCACTTTTCAGTTTACGCATATGGTACAAGTTACGACTGCTAATTTGCACATAATTACAGTTCTTGCATATGTAATTGAACTTATCATACAGTTGGTTATTCATTAAATAGCATTAAGGCAAAACAAAATAAAAACTATAATATGGATGATCATATTTCCATGCTATATACAATTAAATCGCACTGCTTCATAGTATGTTGTAAGACCTTTTTCTTCACATTCTGGTTATTGCAAGGAAAAAAATTAGAACATATAACCATTCATATCTAATTGCATTACTAATTGATGCATCAGCTGTTACCTGTGTAGCCTATTCCCATGGCAATCTAGACTTGCATTGGTACAAGTCATATTAGCAACTACAAAGGAAGATCGCCTTTGACACGAGCTAAATACTGATGACCAATTGTATTTTGAACTGATACAGGAACTTGAAAAATTATAGTTTTTTTACTTTAATTTCATGTATCCCACTTAGTCTCATAATTCCAATTAAAACTGCTTAGGTACTACCATAGAAAATAATTAGTAATCACTATCACTAGTAATACAAGTTTGGCAAAAGGAACAATAGAGCATTTGCTCCCACAGATGATTGGATTGAGAAGAAGAAATAAAATGGAGTTAGGGTATTGGGGAAGAATAAATAAAATGGGGATTTACTATTTTAACCCAAATATTTAAGATGATCATTAAATTGATAGAATTTGGACCAAATTGATAGAAATATATAAGCTTTGGGGACTAAAACTGTGATTATTCCAATTAAAAATAAGACACATCATCATCTCCGTTTGTTTTTAACGGTTGGGTACCAAAACAGAACAAAAACGTAACGTTAGGTACCATTTTGCCAAAAAATAGACATGTACTAAAATAGGAACGCGAGAATAGGTGGGTACTAAATATTTAGTTAGCCCTAAATTTAAATTATTTTTTATGCATCCTACAAATTCTAATTAATTATTTTTTCGCTTACTTGAAATTCTAATTAATAATTAAATTTTATTGTATTATAACTGGTGCTGGATAAACATTCCTACCTTTTCAGGCCTTTTTCTTTTATTATATTTATAGGTAAACTATATAAATGTTTACCGAATTTTTAGGGCAGATTTATTTTGGTCGTTGTATTTTTAAATTATTCGATACAGTCACCCAACTTTTAGTTCGATCTTAATATAGTCACCGAACTTTTAGTTTGCTTTCAATATGGTCCTTTCTGTTACCTTCCGTTAGAAGCTGACGTTAGTTTTCGTTTTTCCTTAATAAAAAATGGGTAAATTACACCAATCATCACTCAACTTTCTTCTCACTCCTATTTTGGTCACTAGAGTTTATCAATTTTTAATTTAATAACTTACTTTCGAATTGTTCATATTTTGGCCACTCTCAAATGACATGTTTATACAAATAGAAAAAATTGATATATCCTTAAAAGTTAGTTTGGTTAATTGGTAAATTCATATTATTCAATTCTCGATCTTATATTGTACCAATTAAATCACACGATCAATTAACCAGTTAATCGAAATATTTGATTCTAGAAATGATTTTTTAAATTTGTTTATTAAAATATGAAATATGGTAATATAGTAAATTTAATAATTGTTCAGTTTGTGATAAAAGTGTAAAAACAACTAGAAAGTCAAAAATTGAAAGTTCACCTATTAATTCTACCTAGCGCCATTTTTTTTTTAAAATCAGAAGAGTATCAAAATCAATAGACTATAAGATATTATAATACTTAAAATTTAAAATATTGCATATAATAGATCATACCGGTTAATCAATTTTACTTGAAACTGTGAACCGTAACCGAATCGAAATAATTTATTTTAAAAATTTGTAATGAAATCGAGTTCAATTAATCCTTAAAAAATTATTTTGGTTAATTGTTAAATTCAGATTATTCAATTCTTGATATTACATTGTACCAATTAAATCAGATAATCAATTGACCAATTAATTGGAATATTTAATTCGAGTAATAATATTTTTACTTTGCTTATTACAATAACAAAATCGAGTTTAATAAGCAAAGTAAAAAACTCATTACCCGATTTTTTTAAGGATTAATCGAATTTTTCTATTTGTATAACCATGTCATTTGAGAGTGGCCAAAATATGAACAATTCGAAAGTTAAGTTATTAAATTGAAAATTGTTAAACTCTAGTGACCAAAATTGGTGTGAGAAGAAAGTTGAGTGATGATTGGTGTAGTTTACTAATTTTCTATTAAGGAAAAACAAAAACTAACGTGAACTTCTAACGGGAGGGACCGTATCGAAATCGAACTAAAAGTTAGATGACTTTATCAAATATTTTAAAAGTACGGTGACCAAAATGTATCTACAATAAAAGTTCGGTGACCATTTATGTAGTTTACCCTTTATTTATTTAAAGAAAAGGATTTTGTTCTTCGAGCGTTGAAGTGAGATTTTTTTTGACAATAAGCGTTGAAGTAAGATTTACTTTGTTGGATCGTAAAAATTGAAATTATTTGTTATATTGACACAAACATTAATTTAGGTTGGATTTTAGTGCAAAAGGTTAGTTGGTAATAAAGGGAGAAGTAATTAAGTAATGGCTGGACTTACGGGCGGAGCCATGAATTTATTTAAGGGTGTCATTTTTTAACGGTATGTAGGAGGAGTTATTATTTATGAAGATATATCATTTTATTTATTAAGGGTGTCATTTTATTTATAAATGAGTGTCAATTATATATTTTTTTTAATTTTAAGATTAGTTGATAATTGTTGTGCCTCCGCCAAACGCCTCTAGAAACACCCCCGTCTTCGCGCCACGCTCCAAGCATCACGGAGCTCCCCCTTCGGACACTTCTACACCTCCAAACTCATCAGCTTCGGGGACCGCTGCGCTAAGACAAGACAACTATCAACTTCAACTGAGCTCGCAGTGTAGTAGCCGAGCTATCGCCTCCCAGCCCATCAGTAGCCATCACTAGGCCTGACATAGTCCTGTTAAGCATCACTCCATCTACAACAACAAGAGAATATAAATACTTCCAAGACCGAAGACAAAGGGGATGGCAATTCTACATTGGCCTCTCTTCCCTCTGCAACATGACTCCGACCACCCATTCTACACTGTTCACAGCTCTCGGCCCCAAGTCAACCAAGGGTGAACTTCCCGACTTGATAGGCGACAACCGCCTACTGTGGCTCTCCGCCCGTCCTACGACGGGTGAACCAAAAATATATGAATTGAGCAGAGGTTGCTCGACGCTCTTAAATACAATATGAGCGGAGGAAACTCGGCATTCTTAGAGAATTAAATATATTATGGGCAGAGCTTATCTCGACGCCCTTGGAGAAGCAAATATATTATGGGCGGAGCCTATCTTGATGCCTTTGGAGAAACAATCACATTATAGACATAGCTTATCTCGTCACCCTTGGAGAATATGTATAATATGGGTGGAGCTTATCTCGACACCCTTGGAGAAAACATAGTCATCTTCATATGAAGGCATCTCATACCCCTTAGAGAGACATTCGTATGTGGGGGTTGAGGCATCTTGCACCCTTGTAGAATCGAGGGGCATGAAGTGGAGCTTTTCTCAACACTCCTATATCATCGATCGTGATGACTACGTAGAGAACCTATATTTTAAACCCTATCACTTGGCATATTGCATATTTTCAAGCCCATATAGTTGCTTTTAAGAGTAGTTTGCATGTAGTTATGGAGTTAATGGTGCTTGAGAGCTTAATTGTTAAATATATTGATGCTTTTAATGGGAAATGTAGTGTTTTTAGTGGTGCGTGTGCAGAAAATAACACAAGCATGGGAAGGCAGGAGCATTGGAGCAGCATCTCTCGAAGCCATAGTATCGCAATAGAGTTGGAGACGAACCTTGACTCTTGATGACCAATTCACACGTGGACCCTCTCTCTTTTATGGACTTCATTGAATAACGCAGAAAACAAGAACCTCTTTAAATGATAACATATGCTTTAGGGTTTGCCACTTATTTAAAGACAACTTGGGCAACAGTCCAAAAAGGGAGCTTGATCGTAGACAACAACCCTTTGTCTTCAACTATCAGAGAACAACCATGGTCGAGGGTTTAGAAGAGTCTCCATATGATGAGAGCTATCGAGAGAGGTTTGAGGAGTGAGGAGCGTTGCAGCATATTCGAGGGCTTGGAGGATAATTCAAGGACGCTTGACTTTCTTTCTCTCTTGCTTGATAAAATGCCATGACTTTTATTGTTTTTTATTATGGATGATATTTGCTCACACATGAGCTAAATACTCTTTTGTTGGGTTTATTGTTTTTAAGATACCATGTTTTAATTATTTGTTCAATGTTATAGCACTTTTTCCTTATCTGTTCTTAGTGCTTAATTATTGTAAAAGCTATTGAGAAAGGCCTTTAATTAATGATTTGTGACTTAATATCGAGAGAGTTAAGTTAGATAGACGTGAAAAATGGAGCTTAAGCTGTTAACTTAGGTTCTATTTCGGGTTAGACATAAGATTAGGATTTCAACGACTAATAAGGGGCACTTGAATAGATAATGAGTTGTTAGGGTTTATGCAAACATGTATTGCCATAACATCTTGTTATCAACTTCTAGGTATCGAGAAAGTCTATGAGTTAATTAGAAAACCCTATCGAGTAGATAAGTATAACTCATCACTATAACATCCGAATGCTAATTAGCATAGTTCTTAGGCAGTAAACCTAACGTCCATAATCATTATATTTTTTGCTACAATACTTGTTTGCCTTTTGATCATTGCTACCATTTATTTTTCTTGCATTTAGTTCATAGTTCTATCATCGGACCAATACTTGAGCGATTAGTATACTTCAATATTCCCCGTATGACCCATTTGGTTCGGTCTATCGCCTAGGCCATGTCGAGGGGGTTACAATCGGAACACTGCACTTGGACGAGTCGCAAAGCATGATGGCTCAACTCTCTACCATAACAAACATGCTCAAGAACTTGCAACCATCATCCAACACACAAGATAACAAGGTGGTTCAACACACTTGTGAGAATTGCGATGGGGAACACCAGTCTAGTGAATGCCCCCAACAACAAGAGTCTAGATGCTATGAAGGACACTACAACCGCAAAAATAGTCCATATTCAAACACCTACAACCCCGAGTTGCAACAACGTCCATATTTTGGATGGGGAAACCAAGGAGGCAACACCTTTAGTGGAGGAGTTAAACATAATGCTACGACATAACCTTCTAGATTTCAACAAAAGTCCTAGAGGTAGAATCATAGAATTTATTCTTCTAATTGCAACTCTTTTGAAACTTCTTCTCAAAGTTTTATGGACATTGACACGGTTATTTTGTAGGATCATTCAGTGAACCTCAAGAACCATGGGGACATGCTGAAAATGCAAGAACCGATGTTGCAAAACCAACAATCCATCCTGTAGAATCACACCGCTTCGATAAGGTCATTAGAAATGCAATTTGGGTAAATTGCCCAAATCTTGATGACAAGACCTAAAGGCAATTTACCTAGTGATACTAAAGTCACTAAAACTTTTGGTGCATAATAGTGAAATGCTATCACATTGCGTAGTGGCACCCAGTTGAATAAAGACGATAAGTTTGAAAGAGGATAAATTGTTGATTCTATGCCAAGAAAGCAACCAACTGATGCCTTAACACTAAAGATGCACCATCTATGCCAGTCATAGAGAAAGACCTTGTAACACTCTTAACCTGGATGTCACATTTAGGCCTCAAACCCAACCTATTACTATAAAATTTTCAACCTAGTTTAGCCCAAACCACATCTATTTCCATAAAATCCAAATAATCTAAGTACATTGACATTCACTAAAACACTCTCGCCTACTTTGTGTGCCATCTCTTTCTGTTGTTCTTTTTGTTTCCGCAAGGATCTAAGCATTTTTGCTTGACCATTTTTAGTCTTACTTAGTTGCACCAGCATTCAAAATTCATCTAAGGTCGCACGTTCTAGGTAGCATGGTTCTATGGACACCTTCGATGCACCTTGTCTACTAAAACATCATACCCCAAAGGACTAGTCACAGGGACACCTATCTCCAGATCCTCGACAGGAATACCCCAATATTGATATATTCCACTATAAATGTAGGAATGGGTAGACCCCGAGTCCACTATAGCAACAATAGAAATAGAAAATAAGGTAAATGTACCTGAAATAATAGCGGTAGCCTCATTGTCCTCCTGAACCTTGATTGTGTATTGCCTTACTCGTGCCCTTGTTGTAGACTTGATCGTACCCCTACTCTGATGTCCAGACATGTGATTCGTTTCTCCTTTAACAAGGCCACGACCCTCTGAACTGGATAAGAGGTCCTTTGAGTCTGAATCGGAGTGGTGTTAGCAGCTGCGGGACAATCCCTCACATAATGATTCGGTGACCCACAACCATAGCAAACTCTAGATGTCCCCCAACACTCACCTTGATGCTTACGCCATACTAGTCACAAACTAGTGCTCACGCACTCCTCTATGAGCCCTCCAAGTTCATCATAGAAGAAGATGATAAAGGCCTCCTACGGCCAACAGATTCTGACCTACGATCTGATCTTGAATTCTGGTTCGAAGTTGTTTATAGCCGTTGGGGATGATATGGAGCCATTGAGATGACATAAAATCGAGCATTTAATGCTCTTCTACATATAAGTTTCGAAGTACTCAAAGAATTTCGAAACTCTATGAGCCGGATTTGAAAATTCGACCATTAGAACTCAAAGTTTCAAAACTTATACAAAAGTTTTGAAACTTGAAAACTTTCTGGATTTAGAAGTTTGGAAAATTTTGCAGAAGTATGGAAACTTCTGTATAGAAGTTTGGAAACTCTTGTAGGACTTTTGAAACTTCTATAAGAGTTTCGTAACTTCTGGTATAGTCTGGAAACTTTGCTCCAGAAATTTCAATAATTAAGTAGGTTTGACTTTATAAAATTATTTGTAAGTTAAGAAATGAATCAAAACACTAAGAAAACATTTTTAAACATATTTTTCAAGTTTTATGAACTTTGAATTATTTTTGCAATATTTGAATAAGTCCAAAAATATTTTTCTCTTAAATTGTTTTATCAAAATATTCATCTGAACAATCTTCCTCTTTTCATATAACAAAACACATTGAAAAGTTGTTTTTTGAAAATGTTCCCCTCTAGAAAAATAATTTTTGGAAAAGAAAATTTTTAAGAGAAAAATATTTAAGATCTCTTTTTTTATTTTTGAAATTGAATTTTTCACTTATCTCTCCTCTTTTGGTTATATCAAAAATAATTCAAATTTTAATACATAGTAACAAATGGTGAGTAAGATTAATATTTTGAAAATAAAAGCTCCCCATAATAAATTTATTCCATTTAGCTTAAAACATTAAAACACTTAAGAAAACTGAATTTCAATGTTGAATCAGATAAATTTAAAAGCACATGAAATTCAATATATCTAAGACTCTTTAAGAACTTTATGAAAACATATAATTGAAATAATTTGACTCATATGCATAAAGAACTACACAATGTCATGCATTAAGAAATTTAACAAGCATATATGCATGACCATTTAAAAAAAATCAAAATATGCAACCAAATATATAATCAAAACCATTAAGATTAGAGGTTACCCATCTTTCTTCACTTGTGTGACTAGAGCATTCAATTGTCTTTACTTTTCTCACCATTGCTTCAACACACCTATAAGAGACATTTACTTGATTTTTGGTATCTAAATTGCCTTGGATCCATTGACATTAGTTGCAAAGTCCGTAGTTCCCTTAGGAACCCATACTTGCCTAATACTACAAGATTTTCTTTTCTTTATAGAGCAAGTATCAAAGGAATGACCATGATAACGATGTGAGCATTTTATCATTATGTGATAAGATGAATTATTAGAAATAATTTCTTTTTCTTTTGTTAAGCTTTCAAGCTTAACCTTTAAATTAATATTTTCTTTTTCGAAAACTTCATTGCTCATTTTTTAAAACTCTAAATCCTTTTTCAAATTTTCATTTTGGTTTTCAAACTCTAATTTTGTTTTCAAAAGAAAATCATTTTCAAATTCAAGTTTTGAAATCATTTCTTTGTATTTGGAATTCATGATCTCAAATTCTAAAACTAATTAATCAAAAGCATCTTGTAACTTATCAAAAGAATATGAATTTAATTCATTTGAGTTAGAAGATACTTCGAGCTCATTGAGAGCCAACAAACATTTCACCTTAGGGATTGAGAAGATGTTTGCACGTGATGAAGAATCATATGTCTTCTCTCTATTCTTGTTTCCATAGAGTTTATGAAGCTTCTTCCATATCTCTTTGGAACTTTTGCATGAGGAGACTCGCTTGGAAACATCTTCATTGAGACCACAAAGAAGAGTGTGCACAACCTTGGCATTTAATTGAGCCTTTCTTAGGAACATCCATGTGACCATCTTCAATTATCTTCCAAACATCAAGATCAAATGCTCGGATGGAATACTTCATCAAATTGCTTCAATGGAAGTATGAAACTCCTTTGAAGAGCGGAGGACATGAGATAGAACACTGTTCTTCAAAATTTGTCATTGTAGACCCACTAACCATTTTCTTAAATGGAAGGCTTCGAGCTTGATGATCTTTTTTCCCGGTGTTGAGACCTTCGATGGAGACGAGGCTATGATACCAATTGTTGGGCTCGAATCGATTAACCAAAAACTACTAAGAGGGGATGGAAATTCTTCTTGGAAGGATTATTGGAAACCAAATTAAAAATGGACAATTTTGCACAATCAATTGCATAGTGGTTCGACTTCTAAACCAAGCCTACATCCACTACCTTAGCTTACAACCACTAAGTATTTTCCAATTCACTAACAATGAATTCTTGCCTTTGTGGATAAGGCGTAACCTTACAACCCCTATATTTTCGATGGCTAAGATAGAACCACTCTAGTTTTTCTAAGGCTAAACTAGAATCTCTCCCTTTTACAAGGTTTGTTTGTGTAAGAAATAAAGACCTCTCAAGGTGGGTGTTTACAAGAATTAAGCTTACTAAATAAAAGTACAAAGAATAAACAATGAAATACTCTATACACTATGTACAAGAGAAATGAAGAAATAAGCACTTAAACGCTATTTCTCTTGATAATTAAGCTTGGATAGGTGTATTGACCTTCTTCAAGTGTCCTTGGCTTGTATTTGTAGTGTGGAATGGGTTTCTAGCCATTTATAGTCATTGGGGATGATATGGTATCGTTGGTAGATATAAAATCGAGCATTTAATGCTCTACTACATATAAGTTTCGAAACTACTCAAAGAGTTTCGAAACTCTATGAGTCAAATTTGAAAATTCGACTGTTGAACTCAAAATTTTGAAACTTATACAAAAGTTTCAAAACTTAAAAATCGGCTGGAATCAAAAGTTTGAAAACTTTTGCAGAAGTATTGAAACTTCCGTACAAAAGTTTGGAAATTATTGTAGGAGTTTCGAAATGTCTATAAGAGTTTCAAAACTTCTGGTAAAGTTTGAAAACTTTTCTCCAGAAATTTCAAGAATGAAGTAGTTTTGACTTTATGAAAATGTTTTAAGTTGAGGAAGTCAAAACACTTAGAAAATATTTTTAAACATATTTTTCAAGTTTTATTGACTTTAATTATTTGTGTAAATTACAATGGAGGTCACTCAATTATGGGTAAGGTTACATTTGGGTCACCTAATTATTAAAAGTTACATTTGGGTCACTCAATTATTGGAAAGGTTACATTTGGGTCACTCAATTATTATAGGTTACATTTGAGTCACTCAATAATGGGTAAGGTTACGTTTGGGTCACCCTTCATATTTAAAAAAAGTACATTAATTTAGTCATTTTCTTCCAAATCACTTGTATACCCTTGTTAACATTAGAATACTTCATTTGAAATCATTAATTAATCTAATACACAAATTGATATACTTTTTTCAAATATGAAGGGTGACCCAAATGTAACCTTGCCCATAATTGAGTGATCAAAATGTAACCTTACCCATAATTGAGTGACCCAAATGTAACTTTTAATAATTAAGTGACCCAAATGTAACCTTACCCATAATTGAGTGACCTTTATTGTATTTTACACTAATTATTTATGTAACACCCTTAATCCGTGTTAGGAGCTAGGAGTGTTAGTGCACCAATCGAACAAGTTTACATAAAAGTACATACAATTTTAAACCATTTAAACAAAGTAATAGACATACATGAGACATGAAAATCCATACAATTTTGAGCCATTTAAACTTTAACTTAAGCATTTAAATTGTAAACTATCATATTACCAATAGGTTCATTTTAGATTCAACTTAACCATCTAAAGTATTCAAACATGATACTTACAAGTCAAGGAAATATTCGAATTTCACATACACATACAATCAAGACCAACCATGTCCATTTACTAATCTTAATTACCTATAATGACCAATCATCATGTAACCATTCAAGACACTTTGACAAGTATACCAAACACTTACCATATGAGCCTTGAAATAATGTAATCATCTTATCATAGACTAACCATTTGAACCACTAACTTCCTAGTCAAGAAAGACATTCAAATTCATTTATATATACAAGCAAGATCCATCATTTTATTATACTAGTCTTGGTTACCTACAATGACCACTCAAGCATATCATTCGAATAGGAAACTAGATCGGGACACTTAACATCCATAATTTATCAAACATGATCTCTTTAATACATTTACATACCAAAATGGTCATAAGCCTTACATGCTTTATAGACTTAACATATCCATGGTTGCCATTAACATTACAAGCATGATCAAGATTACATTCATATTCAAATACAAACCAAAAGGGCATGGTCTATCAAATCTAGACACAACTAAGGCCACCTTCTAGGATTTCTACAAAAGATATGAAGGCATACTTTGAACTTTTTGCTTATGTACTGCTCCGAGCTCGAGGAAGGCTAGCTTTTGATCAGACTAACTTGAGATTTGGGAAGAAGGAAATACAATAGTAGTAAGTACACAAGGTACTTAGTGAGGTAGTTCCTATAACTAACAAGTTTCCAAGGTTATTAGCTTTATAAATCTTATTTTCATTTTAAACAAGTTTCACCGAGCTAGGCTTTAACTAAGGCAAAGTCAAGACCTAACTAGTTTATCATGTACCAATCAAATATGCAAGCTTAAACACTCAAGGATTTATTTCAAAAAAGTACATTGAACAATCAAGCAAATAGCCAATTCACAATTTCGAGTAACCAAGCAAGCAATAGTAGGCATGTATCAAACAATTCAAGCAAAGAGATCACCTTATCTCATTCGAATAGGAACATTTTAATCATGTAACTTATCATTTAAGAAATGTGCAATATAAGATAGTCTTTCCATCATTTAAATCATGTAAGTTCATTTCATTAAGAGCTCAGTAGCATCAGTCATGTTATTCATTCATTGATCATATTAGCATGTCTTATTACAAGCTTGTTAACTTTGTTTTTGCCTTGGTAGATAGTAGGAGTAGGTAATCAAGTCGCAAGCAGGTACACAATGTACCAGAACAAGCAGGTACACTAAGTACTAGAACAAGTGGGTACACAAAGTACAAGAACAAGAAGGTGTCTGCTACACCACAAGAGGGTACACAAAGTACAAGAACAAGAAGGTGTCTGCTACACCACAAGAGGGTACACAAAGTACCTAGCAAGATGATACCCAAGGCATCTAACAAGAAGGTGTCTACAACACCAAACTAGTAGGCACACAAAGTCCCAGAATAAGTTGAGCTCTAGACTCTATGGCATGACGTTCTACCTAAGACTGACTAGAAACCAAGGGCTTATTAAATCTTTTATTTCAATGCAATCAAACAAAAAGTGATTAATTATCAAGCATAGCAAGATCAAACTTTCATATTTCAAGATTTCAAGTGTCATGATTCATGTATATCCAAGACAAGATCAAGTTTTGCCCTTAGGCCATTTCCACATTACAATTGATCAAGAAATCAGTAGCCACATGAAAAAAAATCAAGGTCTCATAACAATCAAGGTCACTCATGTAATTCAATCAAAGCATGGCAACAAGTGCTTGAAACATAATCACTAACAAGACACATTTCACACATCAAGTTTCTATTTAGTCCATTCTTCCCTTAGATTAGTTTACCAAGTATGGGTTAAGTTTATTTCATGCTATCATTCATCAAGCAAGAATTTAAAATAAATTTTTGGTTAGGACACTAGTCCCAACCCTAAATATAACTACACTCACAATACTCCAAGCAATATCAAACTATTGATGCTCATTGATAATAATCCCCTTTGCTTTTCCTTTGACTTGATCAATCTTATCTTCCTCAACCAAGTCCTCTACTCCTTGATCTAACCAGTCAATCATTCACAAAAGCATGGAAATCATATTAGCATTCAATTCATCAACAATTTATACAATTAAGCTAATACTATCAAGTTCATTTTACTCTAAAGTTCAAAACTATTTCTGCCACTGGCGGATTGCACACCCTTCAATATTTTGATTATAACATTTAATCTGTAAGTCATAATTTCGATTACTTTATACCGTTGTAAACCTTATTCAATTATCTATTTAATCATGTATGGATCATATTTTTATCATTTCTAGATCAATACATTTTACTAGTTAAAGTAATGTCAATTTCACAGTTTTGAATCATCAAATCTTACACTTCAGTCCATTTTAATGAGTTAATTACCCTATATTCCATACACATTTGTAGAACTAATGTTTTGATATAATAATTGAAAAATGTTTTGGACTGATTTAAAAAGTATTTAAAACAATTTCCAAAGTCCAAATATTCTGAAACTATGTTTAGGGATGTTTCTAAATGGGTTTTTCATGTTTTCAAAGGCCAAATTATACAAACCTGTCCAGGTGTTTCGAAACACCTAAGGGCGTTTCGAAACAGGGGATTCCAGTAGCGATTTCATTTCGAAACGTGTTTCGAAACGGGCCTTCCCTGGACTTGATTTTTGCCCAGCGTTTCGAAACGGGCTAGGCCGTTTCGATACGCCCACGTGGCAATGACCCCAACGGTCATAAACCCCAACAGCTATTTTCCAACCAACTTTTAAATGCAGGCGTTTCGATACGGTTCTATAGCGTTTCGATACGGGTTTCGAAACGACCAGTAGGCGTTCCGAAACGGACATGAGGCGTTCCGAAACGGCCAGGAGGCGTTTCGAAACGGATGCCCTGACAGACTGCAACGGCTCTTTCTACATTGAGAGTGTTTCGAAACGGCATCGAGCGTTTCGAAACGGGGAGCTGCAGAATGCATTTATGGTGGGAATTAAAGTCCTCAACGGCTCCAATTTGATCCCAACGGCTAGTAACATCTACAAACTCAATTGGGAGTATAAAAGGGACCTCCAAGCATCAAGAGAAGGCTAATGCTCATATTGTCAAACATCAAATGATCAAGAAATTGTCTTAGCACTTAAATTGTCAATTCTTGTATAGACAAACACTAGTGAGCCAAAATTGTCAAATTTGCTCAAGTGTTTTAGGTTTTGGGTGAGTGCTTAATTGTGCAAACAAACACCTATTAGAGGGTTTTAAGTTTGCTTTTATTGTCTCTTTGTAAAAGAGGGTTTTGATCAAGGCTTTGGGTAGAAGCTTGATCGGTTGTAAGGGTTTCCTCCTAATCCTAGAAAAGGGGACGAATCAATTAGTGGATTGATTGTGAAATCTTTAGTGGGGAGCTAAGGTAGTTGATGTAGGTGCTTGTTAGAAGATCGAACCACTCTAAAATCATTGTGTCTATTTCTTTTTTAGCTTCCTAAACCCTAACACCCAAATATCCACCTCTCCACCACTTGGTGAGCTAAATTGGTTGATCGAATCGAGCCCCACACATCTCAACAATTCGTATCAGAGCTTGGCTCAATCGAAGAGGATTCACATCCTATTGAGAAGATCCGACAAGCTCGATCACTTTTTCATCAACCGGCTCAAATGGCGCAATCCATCGACAAACCGCCTTTCTTCAACGGAGATCACTATACCCACTGGAAGACAAAGATGAAATTCTTCTTGAAGTCAAGAGATTACAAGCTATGGGATATAATTGAAGATGGTCCGTTCGTGCCACAAGGGAGCAAAGCGGAATGGAGTGCCGACGATCGCAAGAAGATGGAGCTTAATTGCAAAGCCTTGCACATCTTGTTTTGTGCATTTGGTCCATCCATCTATGAGAAGATGTCTTCTTGTGAGAGTGCCAAGGAGGTATGGGACAAGCTTGAAGTCACATACGAGGGAACCGATGAAGTCAAGGAGACCAAGATTGGGCTCCTAACCTTGGAGTATGAGAACTTCAAGATGGATCCGGAAGAGAACATCGAGAAGATGTTTGATAGGTTCTCCACCATCACCAATGGTCTTAAAGGTTATGGAGAAGCCATCCCAGAAGAAAAGCTTGTCCGAAAGCTCATCTACTCACTTCCCGAGTCATGGGACTCAAAGAGGACCGCCATCATCGAAGCAAAGAATTTGAAGACTTTGAAGCTTGATGAACTTATGGGGTCACTCCTTACTCATCAAATCATGAAGAAGAACAAAGAGGATGAGAAGAAGAGGGAAGAAATTAGAGCTATGGGAGAGAAGAAAATCAAAGGGCTTGGCATCAATGCAAGTGCCATGGCTCTCAAGTCCTCCACATGTCATCATGAAGATTCTAGTGAGGAGGATAGTGAAGATGAAGAGATGGCCTATCTCTTCAACAAATTCACCCGGTTCATGAAGAGCAAAATGGAAAAATCCAAGCATGAATCGATGAAGAAGATGAAGGACTCCCACAAATCCAAAAAGAAGGGATCATCTTCTAAACAAGCATATGTGGCCACATGGAGTGATGAAGACTCTACCGATGATGAAGTAGCCCACATATGCTTGATGGCCCTCAATGAGGGGGAGGTAACTTCTAACTCATCTATTTCAAATTCTTATACATTTGATGAGTTACAAGATGCCTATGATGATTTGCTTTTGGAATTCAAGGCATCATTTTCTAAAAACAAAAAGTTGATTTCAAAAATAAAAATTGAAAATGATTTGCTTTCCAAAACAAATCTTGAACTTGAAGCAAGATTAAAAGATTTTGAACAAAAATGCTTTGATTTACAAAATTTGCTTTTTAAAGTTCAAAAAGAAAAAGATTTGATTTCAAATGAACTTGAAAAGAAAAATAATTTTCAAAAATCAATTTTTTATGTAAGACAATCTAGTGCCCCTAGATTTGTGAATGGAAAATGTTTTAGAAGTGTTTGGGTCCCAAAAGGACTAACCACTTCAACTAAAAAGGATGAAATTGAAAAATGGATTCCTAAGGGGACTAAATTTTGTGCTACTAACGTTTATGGATCCAAAGCAATTTGGATACCAAAAATTACTTGATTGTCTTTTGCTAGGTGTGATGGAGATGTTCAACAAGTCAAACATTAAGGGGGAGCTCCATGCACACAAGGAAGAACACTTGAAGAAGGAAGGCTTCACATCCTCCCTTGGGTTCAAGTGTTGGTAAAATCTAGTTGCTTTAGTGTTTATTTGTTTTTTTTATTTATGTCAACTAGATGATCATATATGATGGACTAACAATTTTGATGATGCCTTGAGTAAGGGGGAGCCATTTTTAAACCAAATTCTTATTTTGTCAAAATTTTTACCTCTATTGTTATTTTTGAACTTAATGTTTTAAATTCTTTTTGATATAACAAAAAGGGGGAGAAATGGTTTGAAAAATTGAATTTTCAAATGAATAAGGGGGAGCGTTATTTGATTTCATACTTTTAGTCTCTTATTCAAATTTTTAAAGTTAAAGGGGGAGAATCCCAAACAATTTTTCAAGAGAGTTTTATTATATCAAAAAGGGGGAGATTGTAGAACTAATGTTTTGATATAATAATTGAAAAATGTTTTGGACTGATTTAAAAAGTATTTAAAACAATTTCCAAAGTCCAAATATTCTGAAACTATGTTTAGGGATGTTTCTAAATAGGTTTTTCATGTTTTCAAAGGCCAAATTATACAAACCTGTCCAGGTGTTTCGAAACACCTAAGAGTGTTTCGAAACATGGGATTCCAGTAGCGATTTCATTTCGAAACGTGTTTCGAAACGGGCCTTCCCTGGACTTGATTTTTGCCCAGCGTTTTGAAACGGGCTAGGCCGTTTCGATACGCCCACGTGGCAATGACCCCAACGGTTATAAACCCCAACGGCTATTTTCCAACCAACTTTTAAATGCAGGCGTTTCGATACGGTTCTATAGCGTTTCGATACGGGTTTCGAAACTACCAGTAGGCGTTCCGAAACGGACATGAGGCGTTCCAAAACGGCCAGGAGGCATTCCGAAACGGATGCCCTGACAGACTGCAACGGCTCTTTCTACATTGAGAGTGTTTCGAAACGGCATCGAGCGTTTCGAAACGGGGAGCTGCAGAATGCATTTATGGTGGGAATTAAAGTCCTCAACGGCTCCAATTTGATCCCAACGGCTAGTAACGGCTACAAACTCAATTGGGAGTATAAAAGGGACCTCCAAGAATCAAGAGAAGGCTAATGCTCATATTGTCAAACATCAAATGATCAAGAAATTGTCTTAGCACTTAAATTGTTAATTCTTGTATAGACAAACACTAGTGAGCCAAAATTGTCAAATTTGCTCAAGTGTTTTAGGTTTTGGGTGAGTGCTTAATTGTGCAAACAAACACCTATTAGAGGGTTTTAAGTTTGCTTTTATTGTCTCTTTGTAAAAGAGGGTTTTGATCAAGGCTTTGGGTAGAAGCTTGATCGGTTGTAAGGGTTTCCTCCTAATCCTAGAAAAGGGGACGAATCAATTAGTGGATTGATTGTGAAATCCTTAGTGGGGAGCTAAGGTAGTGGATGTAGGTGATTGTGAGAAGACCGAACCACTCTAAAATCATTTTGTCTATTTCTTTTTTAGCTTCCTAAACCCTAACACCCAAATATCCACCTCTCCACCACTTGGTGAGCTAAATTGGTTGATCGAATCGAGCCCCACACATCTCAACAACAATCAATTTAGCCCTTTTTACCACAGTTTACACTGTTTTACTCTGTGCATTCATATCAAATATAGCCCTTAATAAGTCCAGTTAAGTCTCTAATTTAACAGTTTATCTAGAATGGTCCAGATTTCATTATCAAGCTAATTCATCATTTTAAGCAGTCCATTTAGCTATATTTCATACATTACCAGTTAGCCAACATTCATTCAAGTCCCTCCCCGACATTTAATTCAATTTTCCAGTATTTAATCTTATCCAATTCAATCACAAATTTGTCAATTTATCCAGAATAGTCCAATTTGTTAGTTAAGCTATCTTGGTGACCAATTTTCATATTAGCTCAATTCTTTCTATTTCACTATCAAATTAACTTAGCCAAAGTCCAATTATCAGTTTTACAAGATTTCTATTAGGGAATTTTCATGTTAACACCATTTCTTATTCAATAAACTCAATTTTTCAACAACACCACTCGACTAGCATGCTATACACACCAATTCAATGTTTATACATTTTAGCACATTACTCTAAGTTCATTCTTTAAATTCACCTAACTACAACATCATTTCCAGAATTTAACAAGCATGTATGATAATCAAATTCATTTACAGCATCAAACAATCCATTTCAATCAAAATTATTATCTATTCGAACAATACATTGTAAGGATGGACTTACTTTGTTATCTAGCTCAATTCCTATAGATAATTCAAGAGCATGGAAGCTTAAATCTAGCATCAATGGTGTCTTCTTCTAATTCTCCCTCTCTCTATTTTCCCCTTTCTTATTCGGCTAATAGCAAGAAAGACCGGAGGAAGGTGACCATGGTGATTAATCTACTTAATGGATTTGAGAAATATCTAAAATGTCCCTAATTTTTCTTTTAATCATGGAATTAACTAAGGGTAAACTTAGGAAATGGAGAATTTAGCATGCATTCTCCTTCTTTTCATTTCTATTCGAGATGGTCATGATAAATTGATCACTCAAGTTATTCATTTTTTCAATTAAGCCATTAATTTATCTTGTTAGTCTAATTATTGATCCAATTGAATTACCTATTTAGGCATTTGGCTCCAATACTTCTAGGCTATGATTTAGGGTGTTACAACTCTCCCCCCTCAAAAGGAGAATTAGCCCTCGAATTCGTACCTGAATCGAATAGGTTGCTTACATCTTAAGAAAGATTTCGAATGATTACTTACAGTCCAAGAAAGATTTTGAATAGCTATCCACTATTTGAGGGAATTTTCGAATGGTTACTTATCAAACAAGAAAGCATTCAAATGGATGCTTAGGAGACAAGAAATGAACATTTCGAATAGATATTTGAAATTTAAGGGAGGTTTTTTGAAACTACAAGACTTAGAATAGCTTACCCAAGGTCGGTTTATTGAAGGTCTTTGATGTTTCATGACCAATCAAGTCCTAGTACTAGATCAATTTTACAATTTGGCAAGATATATAGATCAATAGGAAAAAGGGACATTTTGAATAACTATAGGACATTGCTTGCAAAGCAAGTTAATTGGCATATATCCTCCTAAAGGATTTGAAACTACAAGGCTATATTTAACAAGTTCGGTTTCAAATTTAGCTTGTCAAGCAAGGAAGAGCATATAAACAAGTGGGTTAACCCGAAATCAATTAGAGCATAAGCTGGATTTGAGTTTAGTTCAACGGTACCTACAATCACATTGGGAGACTCTTCATCCTCCCTACCCCAAATGTAGTAGATACGAGTAGGGGCTCAGGATTCCTGATGTGTGGGAGCATTCAAATGTTTCCTCTCCCTTTGTCTTGGTTCCCGGACTGAGCTTGTCTTGGGCCTCTGTTTCGGTTACATGGCGTAGGACTAGGATTTGCAAGAGATTGAGTTGGAGCTTCGTTAGAATTTTGGGGGCAATCCTTGATGTATAGGTGATCTCCACCACACACATAGCACAAGTTTGATTGAGCTCGACATTGGCCACGGTGAAGCTTTTGAAAAAACTTGCAAGTAGGGATTTTTCCAGAATTTCCCGTGCTATTAACAGAGACAATCGGGACTGAGGGCTTATTCACCGACTAAGATCTCGGCGTATAATTATTCTCATGAGCAGAAGTAAAGGTTGAAGGACTTTCGTTTTGATATTTGGGCTTTTTCGATTGCCATCATGATTGGGTCTTTTATCACTTCGGTTACCCTTTCTTCTTTCTGCGACTTTCATTTTCGCCTCATTTGAAATGGTTCGATTGACTAGACTTTGGAAGCCTGTAATCCCTAGAGCTGTGAATATAGGACTTAGCTCATCGCTCAAGCCATCAATAAACATTCGGCACTTGTCGGCCTCAATTTTTATCTACTTCGAGCCGAATTTGCAATACTTGCAAAAATCAGCAATGTATTGTTCGATGAATCTATTGGCTTCTTGAGGTACAAGAAACGCTTCCTGTGTTTGGCTAGGTATTGCTCACTGATATATACTTCTTCTTGAATTCATCCACAAAGAACTTCCATGTCACAGATTCAACAGGAGCAATCATGGTAGTGGTTTCCCACCAGCTCATCACTTCGTCCGCTAATAGGGCTACAAGACATTCAAGTTTGTACTCCTCTGAACATTGTAACTGCTTGGTCCTGACTTTGACAGTGTTCTCTAGCCAGTACTCGACATCCTCATGCTTGTCTTCATTAGCTCCCATGAAAGTATAAGCTCAATGCTAGGCTAGTTTGTCAATAGGGGCTCGGTTTGGTGCAACAACTATAAGAGCAGCAGGGTGGTCTTGTTTCAGATTCAATACAATCTGGCCGAACATCTCTTTCATGCTCTAGAGACATTCTCTTTGAACATCTTGGATGGCAGGGGTATCCTGTTGAGGCTGAGCTTGAGCTCGAGGTTGATCAGTTTCTTGATGTTCAGTTTGTCTCGGAAGGTTCTGATCGAGCCTTACACTATCACCCTCGCTAGAGGATCCTCGGGGACTTTCATTGCCCCGAGCTTCTCTTGTCTCGGACATACTACGATTGGTAAACAAGAAGGAGTTTAGATGAGCAAGAACACAAGCATTTCAAGATATAACTCCTAGGTGGCACGACTCGATTCTATATGATGCTTGCAAACTCGTTTTAATCTTAGGATCTAACCTTAAGCTCTGAATATGTAACCCCCTCGGCCCGGCCTAGCCACCAGACCGACCCGAGGTGGTCACACGAGACTAACCGAAGAAAAACTCGAAGATTTCTCTCCGATTAGAACCCCTAAAAGAGTAACAAGCTTTTACTGATATTTTCTAGATGCTCATTTTAAAAAAAAAACCTTAGTGAGAGACACTCGTGGCGGATGAAAACACGACAAAACGAACTTCGAATCGGCAAACAAGCATACATGAACCAAAATGCGATTCTAGCATAAAGCAGGGACCTAACATGAAATTAATGTTACCATTTTGAAATTAGTCAGTTTTCATACTTGTATTCCAAAATGCAGCTCCAAACAACCATCCAAACTCACTCAATTGATAACACATCAACCGAGGACCAAAACGCAAGAAAAAAGAACTTAGTAGATGCCCTTAACTAACATAACTGCCAGGTGTTTCTAAACACCACTTCCCATTTCGAAACAGGGCTACAAAAACAGATTTTCCAAAAGCAAACCGTTCCGAAAAACCAAGGGGCGTTTCGAAACAACTACACATAATTCACGTCTGTTTCGATACGGACGAGCCCGTTTCGAGACCCTTGAGACCAGATTGGTCCAAAACGAGTTTTAGGCATTCCCAAAGCTTACCGAAACTAACCAAACGATATACAAACATCAAAGGATCAACAAAACATGCATTTTTCAGATAAAGGGACATAACAACATCAAACAAGAGCATTTCAACGCAACGATTAAACAAGAACGATTCATAAAAAGAACCACATTAGCGTAAGAGGTCAAAACACAAGTCAAGCTTTAAAACAGCGAAACCAAACCTCATACAACTTCAAAAGATCATAACAAACATGTCTCAACAAAAAAGGAGTCCAACACACGCTCCCAACAACCATAAAGGTCTTGCCCCATTGCTACTACACTACTATCGGAACAAACCATACTTGAGCTAAGATTGAGACTCTTGGACACTTTCCTTGCTCCCTTGCTTCCCCGAAAGGTCTAACGATTTGCATTGTTGGAAAAGAGAGCGTAAGCTAGAGAGCTTAGTGAGCGGCGTTCAAAACCAAAGCAACAACAATGCAGTTTTAAAACCATATAATTTGTTCATAAAACAAAACCTTCCTTCAAATCAATTCCTTACAACAAAATCGATAAAACAAGCTATAAATACAACACAAGGCATAACCTCAATAGTCAAAATCACAATATCGCAATTCATGCATTATCGATGCATATCAACCATAACTTACCAAACCCGTTCAAACCATGCATTACCGATGCATGTCAAATCTCAACTTACCAACACATGATAAAACACCATACCAAAAAATAATATAAACATAATGCAAATTAACACATGTATATTGGCCACAAGTGATCTGGGATGCCACTACCCGCAGAGCCCAAGGTGATAGCACTACCCCTATCACTCTCAAATCGGATATACGGACACCTTGATGGCACTACCCCCATCAAGTCACATGCATTACCGATGCATAAAATTCACTTCGGCCAGGATGCCACTACCCGCAGAGCCCGTTGGTGATAGCACTACCCCTACCACTTGCATCACAATAACACTACCCCTATTGTGAAACCGAAGGGTATCACACGTGCGAATTTTGTATAATACATCCTATTGATCGATCAACATATCCGATATATACATATATAATCTCATCACTTGCCAATATACAATTTACCATCAAATTCACCCACTGTTTTCAATGCATAAACATGATCACAACATCCCATTTCAAAACATATTCAATGCATGGCATTTCTCAACATAATTACAAAACTTTGAAATCATAACATCAACTCATGGGATTTCATATAACAAAATTTAAAACAACTCATTATGCATGAAAACAATAGGATTTATCATAACCATCTATGCAATCGCATCATCACCGCATTAAACAAAAACAATCGGAATAAGGTGAAAACACCCAAACTTACTCTTGAGCTTAGATTGGTCTTTCAGACACAATCCAAACCCTTAAAAAATGTCCTTAACCACGTTAAGGCTTTAAAAACATTTCCACTTATCATCAAACCACATAAAAGCCCAAACGCCGATTCAAGCCTCTAGATCACCGAAAAACACGTCCAATGATCCTGGATCCAAATCCACTGCTTCTAACCATTTCAAAAAGAGCATTAGACTTCATTTCAACTCACAAACTTGCTGGAAAACAGAGACTTATCATCTAACAACAATCGGCCATCAAAACATATTCAAAATAAACCGAAAACATCGAATAAATCAACCCAAACAATCTTCAGCCAAAACCCAGCAAGATTATCATCATAAATACATCTAACAGCATCCAAAAACATTAACCCATCATCAAATAACCACCCGATACCGTTTTCTCACAAATCCAAGCCAAAAACCCGAAAATATCAATCTGAAACATCATCAACTCAACCAAATCCGGGATTATTTTAATTAACCCATTATCTCAACATATTTCAACATCAAAAACATTGCCCACAACAATCTAAAACCCAGAAAAACCTGATCTAACAATGAAACTCGCTAAACAACCATTTTTAGCTTGATTTCACCTTTTTTCATAAATATCTTTGTAAAAATTTTAATCTAAAATGATAAAAGAATAAATAACATGGGAATATCAATAAATAACCTTACGTCAGAGGAGAAAAATGCAGATCACCTCTAATGGTAGAATTTCCCCTTGTTTTTCAAGAAAAAAACTTAATAAATATAAAGAAAAACAATTGGTTTTAGAAGAAAATCATAAGGAAAATACTTTGATGATTAAAATCCAACTTAAAAAGAAGTTTACCTTTAAAAATTGCTGCTAAGTTTCTGCTTGGTTGAAAAGAGAATGAAGAAAAGCTTTTTGGAAGTTAGACTTGGCTAATTAACTCCTTAAAGATTCAATATTTTGATTCTTTTAGGAATGTGAATTAAAACTTGATATGAGACCCTTTTATAAATGTGAATTAAAACTTTTTTAAATTCATTTTTAGGAATAAAATAAATAAGGGAAATGTCTGAAATTAGACTTGGCTAATTAGCTCCTTAAAGATTCAACGTTTTGATTCTTTTACAAATAGTCATTAAAACAGTTCTAAAAATTCGCATTTTAGTCATTAGACCGAAATGTCATAATTCTGAAACTCATTTTCCAAAATTGATTTTGCACACAACATATATATAATATATAAGGATTTTAGAAATTATTTCCAAATTTTTAAAAATACTCGAGGGCAGTTTTCCCTGAACTCACCCCAAACTTACCCAAACTTCAAAAACAGGTTCGATCAACTCTAAAACCATCACCGGTACTCCTAAGCCCAAAACCAGGACGTTACAACTCTCCCCCACTTGAGAAATTTTATCCTCAAAATTTACCTGATGGAAAGAGATGCGAAAACTGCTTCTTCATGCCATATTTTCTCTCCCCAGTGGCTTCTTCCACGCCACATCGTTTCCATTTCACTTTCACCAACTCAATGTTTCTACCACGCAACACCTTGCTGTCCGTAGCCAAGATTTCGACTGGTTCTTCATCGTAAGACAAATCTGGATTAAACTCAATCTCTTCAACATGCATAACGTGAGACAAATCCGATCTGTACTTTCGAAGCATTGAAACATAGAACAGATCATGGATCTTTTCTAACTCGGATGGCAAACGCAATTTGTAAGCTATGGGACCAATTCGTTCAACTATCTCATAAGGACCAATAAACCTCAGACTCAGTTTACCTTTCCTACAGAATCTCATCACTTTTTTAGAAGGTAAAACTTTTGGAAACACTTTCTCACCCACATCATACTCTATCTCTCGATGTTTCAAATCCGCATAAGACTTTTGATGATCTGTAGCTGCTTTCAAGCGGTCACAAATCAATTTTACCTTCTCCGTAGTACCCTTAAGCATATCCGACAATGATAGTAACTTTTGTCCCGCTTCGGCCCAACAGACATGTGTTCTACACTTTCTACCATACAAAGCTTCGTAGGGAGCCATCTGAATGCTTGCCTAATAACTGTTATTGTACACAAACTCTACTAACGGTAGTTTTTTCTTCCATGAACCCTGAAAATCAATAATGCAACACTGTAATATATTCTCTAACACTTGTATTACTCTTTATGACTGACCATCAGTTTGTGGATAATAAGATGTGCTGAAATTCAACTGAGTACCCAAAGCATCGTGCAGACATTCCCAAAATCGAGTTGTGAACCTCAGATATCTATATGATACAATCGATTTCGATACACCATGCAATCTCACTATCTCCTTGATGTACAACTCAGCCAACTTATCTAATGTGTACGTAGTATGAACATCTATAAAGTGTGCGCATTTCGTGAGACGATCAACAATTACCCAAACTGAATTCTTCCTAGATGGTGTCAAAGGCAAACCTGATACAAAATCCATGGTAATTTCCCACTTCTATTCCGGAATTCTCAACGGTTGCAACAAACCTGAAGGAAACTGATGTTCGGCCTTAACACGGTAACAAACCATACATTTACTCACATATTCGGCAACATCTTTCTTCAACCCAATCCAATAGTATCCGTCTTTTAAACCATAATACATCATTGTACTACTCGGATGCATAGCGAACGAACTACTATGTGCTTCGGTCAAAATGGCGTGTCTCAACTCAATATCATTTGGTACCACTATCCTATTTTTGAAACATATAACACCATCATTACTGAAATTGAAATCTGTCAGTCTACCTTTCGCAATATCCTGTACATGAGATGCCAACGTTCTATCTTGCAACTGTTTCTCTCGGATTATCTGAACCAACGAAGGTTTCACTTGCAGTTCGGCCACCGAACCACCATCATGAGACAGACTCAGTCTAGCAAACATTGCTCGCAACTCGACTGCCACCTTTCTACACAAAGCATCAACCACCACATTGGCTTTCCCTGGATGGTGTTCAATCGTAAGATCGTAGTCTTCTAGCAACTCTAGCCATCTTCGCTATCTGAGATTCAATTCTTTCTGCGTAATCAAGTATTTCAAACTCTTGTGATCCATATATACTGTGCATTCTCACCGTAAAGGTAATGTCTCCAAACCTTCAAAGCGAACACGACCACAGCCAACTCTATATCATGCATAGGATAATTGCACTCATGTGTCTTCAACTGCCTCGATGCATACGCTACTACTCTTCCTTCTTGCATCAACACACAACCTAGACCAACATACGATGCATCACTGTAGATAATGTACTCTTTCCCTGACATCGATTGCACTACAATAGGAGTTTTCGTTAAAGCTTCTTTCAATTTCTCAAAGGCTTGTTGTCTTGCTTCCGTCCATTCGAAACGAACATCCTTTTGCAACAATTTGGTCAAAGGAACAACAACCTTAGAAAAGCCTTCTATGAAACGTCGGTAATAACCAGCCAAACCTAAGAAACTACGGATTTCGGTTACCGATTTTAGTTGCTTCCAACTCACAACTGCTTCAATCTTCTTAGGATCCACTCTGATTCCTTCGGCTGACACAACATGTCCTAGGAAGACTACTTCCTTAATCCATAACACACATTTGCTCAACTTGGCATATAACTGGTTATCTAGTAAAGTTTGCAACATTAACCGCAAATGCTTATCATGATCTTTCTCGGTACGAGAATATATCAGACTATCATCAATGAACACTACAACAAACTGATCTAAATATTCGTGAATTACTATGTTCATCATATCCATAAAAGTAGCTGGCGCGTTAGTTAGACCAAAGGGCATCCCCAAGATTTCATAATGGCCATAACGACTGCGAAAAACTGTCTTCGGTATATCTGCCTCTTTTACCTTCAGCTGATAATAACTGGATCCCAAATCTATCTTAGAAAACACTGAAGCATCTCGCAACTGATCAAACAAATTATCAATCCTCGACAAAGGATACTTATTCTTCACTGTCAACTTGTTTAACTGTCGGCAGTCTATACACATTCTCATACAACAATCTTTATTCTAAACAAACAAAACTGGTGCGCCCCATGGCAAAATACTCGGATGAATGAATCCTCGCTCTAACAATTCCTGAAGCTGTGTTTTCAACTCTTTCAGTTCTTTCGGAGTCATTCGGTACGGAACAATGGATACGGGAGTAGAATCAACATATGTCTCAATAGCAAACTCAACCTCTCGATCGGGTGGCACACCAGGAAATTCTTCAGGAAATACTTCGAGAAAATCATAAACTGTTCTAATGTCTTTCGGTCGGGCCTCACTCATATTCGGATTCATTACATAAGCCAAATATGCCTAACAACCATGGTTCAATAATTTCCGAGCTTCTAACACTGAAACAACATTAGACAAGAACTTAATGTTCTCGCCAACTACCACTACTTCGTAATCGCCTGATAGCTTCAATGATACTCGTTTTATCTCAAAATCTACCCTAGCATTGTACTTCAGGAGCCAATCCATACCTAAAATCACATCAAATCCATAGAATGGAAATTCCACCATATCCACCGGAAACACATGACCCTGAACCATTAGCGGACATCTTCGATATACCTTTCTAACCAAAACGGTTTCGCCGAAGGAACTAGTAACATTCACACCCACATCCAAGATTTCACACGGTATATCTAGCAATTTGGCATGCTCACTTAAAATATACGAATGCGTAGAACCATAATCAATCAAACAGAACAATTTCAACGACTGTTACATAAAATTACCTGCAATCACATCTATGTCGTTCCTACCCTCACGATGCGCATAAACTCTAACTAGTCCACCTCCCTCAGGTTGTACCGCGACAACGTGCGCCATGTTTCTCTGACCATCGTTCCTAGGATGGAAGTTTCCTCGACCGCGCCCACGGCCTCTCTGATGCTCGACAGCTCGTGTTAGAGCCTAACCATCTCTAATAGGGTGTGGACAATCTCACTTTAGATGTGCTCGTGATCCACAATTCCAACATGTACCTTAAGTACCCCAACACTCTCCAAAGTGTCGCCTCCCATATTTAACACACTAGGGGGAAAGATTAGCAGCTCCTTGGCCCTGATGGTCACGTCCCGAGTTACCACTACCTCGCCTATGAACACTATGATGCCTCCTATCCTTGTGCCTCTTGGCACGATCTATGTCCCACTTAGCATGCCTTTTCCCCGAACTGGACCCATCGCCTCGAGATGCCAAACCCAAGCTCTGTTCGATATCTTTGGCCCTAGTGACCAAGACATCAAAGTCTATGTAATCTGAAGCTAACATGTATGTTTTCACATCATTGATCAAGCCATAACGGAAACGATCACACCGTTCCCTCTCAATGGGAACCAACTCTGAAGCATATTGACTCAACCGGATGAACTGCACCTCATACCCCGTTACTGTCATGCTACCCTGAACCAATGCTATAAACTCTCTCTTCTTCTCAGCCTGATATCTAGGACCGAGATATTTCTTCCGGAATGCAGTTCAGAAGAAATCCCAGGTAACATCAGCTGTAGGCATACCAGTAGTAACATTAATCCACCAAGCATAAGCATTACCCTGAAGCAGAGAAACGACACATCCTAACTTCCGTGCATTAGTGCACTCCATCTGACCCAAGATACAGACAATACTCTCGAGCCAAGCCTCAAAACCGTCGGGCGATAAACCTCGAAACTCAACTCTGCCCAAACTACGAAGTCTCTCGAGGGGTTAACCACTCCTCTCACCATGAGGTGGTGTAACTGTAGCCTGAAACCCAGCTATAGCAGTCTGATATGCTCCAGCTATAGCCTGTATCAAAGGAGTCATATCAACACCGGCCTGACCCTGACCACCTTGAGGTCCAACACCTCAGTTATTTCTACCATCGCCCGGTGGAGGAGGAGGCAAGTTCTCCTCTCGCACATCCTCAACATTTTCACTACCAGCACTTCCAACTGTAGGTCCACGCCTCGATCTCATCTTACCAACACCAAAGATAACGATCTAGCAACACAACAATAAAAAACGGAAATGATTTGGGTCAGCAATGGAAAGGGTCCAAGATGTTCAAGTCCTTATTTCAGAAACGACATTTCATAATAGTGTATATCAATGGGTGCCTTTAACCACAACCTACGCAACAACAAGACTCAAACACACTCACGAACAACGTACAATGCAAATAGCGAACAACCACATCAAACTTACCTCACTTACCTTTCAGAACCTGGTCAAACACAACCTAACCTTTTGCAAAACATAGCTCTGCTACCAACAGATGTAACCTCCTCGGCCCGGCCTAGCCACCAGACCGACCCGAGGTGGTCACACGAGACTAACCGAAGACAAACCTGAAGATTTCTCTCAGATTAGCAACCCTAAAAGAGGAACAAGCTTTTACTAATCTTTTCTAGATGTTCATTTAAAGAAAACCTTGGTGAGAAACACTCGCAACGGATGAAAAAACGACGAAACGAACATCAAACCGACAAAAAAGCATATAGGGACCAAAATGCAATTCTAGCATAAAGAAGGGACCTAATATGAAATTAATGTTACCATTTTGCAACTAGTCACTTTTCATACTTGTATGCCAAAATGCAGCTCCAAACAACCATCCAAACTCACCCAATTGATAACACATCAACTAGGGATAAAAACGCAAGAAAACAGAACTTAGGAGATGCCCTTAACTAACATAATTTCCAGGTGTTTCGAAACACCACTGCCCGTTTCGAAACAGGGCTTCAAAAACAGATTTTCAAGAAGCAAACTGTTCCGAAACACTAAGGGGCGTTTCGAAACAACTAGGCATAATTCATGACTGTTTCGATACGGACGGGCCCGTTTCGAGACCCCTGAGACCATATTGGTCCAAAACGAGTTTTAGGCTTTCCCAAAGCTTACCGAAACCAACCAAATGATATACAAATAGCAAAGGATCAACAAAGCATGCATTTCTCAAATATAGAGACTTAACAACATCAAAGAAGAGCATTTCAACGCAGCGATTAAACAAGAACGAATCATACAAAGAACCACATTAGCATAAGAGGTCAAAACACAAGTCAAGCTTTAAAACAACGAAACCAAACCTCACACAACTTCAAAAGATCATAAAAAAGATGTCTCAACAAAAAGGGAGTCCAACACACGCTCCCAACAACGATAAAGGTCTTGCCCCATTGCTACTACACTACTATCGGAACAAACCATACTTGAGCTAAGATTGGGACTCTTGGACACTTTCCTTGCTCCCTTGCTGCTTCGAAAGGTCTAACGATCTGCATTGTGGGAAAAGAGAGCGTATGCTAGAGAGCTTAGTGAGCGGCGCTCAAAACCAAAGCAACATGTAATATCCTCAGTGTACCTTAGAAGGAAAATGAATTAAGTTAATTAATTAATTGAATTAATTGATCACAAATTAAATATAATTAGAATATTTAGTAGCTAGTTGAATGAAATTGAAAATATGAGAGCTAAATTAAGATGGCTTAACTAGAATTATGCTTAAATAAAAAGATTGCATGCAAAAGTTTTAAATATACTAAGCCCACCCCTTGTAAATAGTTAATTCTAGAAGAGTGTTGAGGGGTAAAATTGAGCTTTCCCAGCCCTTAATCATAACTTTTCCGGCCACATGAGAGAGAAAGGGGATTGGACATATCCCACTATCAAACAAAACTTTCTCTTCTCCTTCTTCCTTTCTTCTTCTTGCCGTGAGTTTAGAGTGAAAAGGGAGAGAATTGTTGCTGGTTTTGCTGGCCAATGAGGGGTGTTGAAGCTCAATTTGAGATTATAATGGAGAGGAATTAGAGATTTTTCAAAGTAAGTAGCCTTCTTGTCACCATATTGTTAATCGATTAAGTTGGTGCATTTGCATGAGTCTTATTTTGAATTTATGGATGAAAATGATAGTACCATACATGCATGTGTTTGTCATGATCTTAGTATTGAAATTTGATGAAGGATTGTACTTGAAATCTGATTTTTAGCTTGAATTAGAGGACCGATTAACTTAAGGACATATTTGAAGATAATGTTAAGGCTTTGGACTAATCTGTAAAATTGAAAGAATTAGTGTTTGAATTGCAAAATTTCCATCAGGAATGAATTGAAGATTAAGGTTTTAATTATAAGATTTAGGCTTTGGATTGGCTAAAAGGTAATTAAAATGAAGTTAGATTGAAGGAATTAACAAATTGGTTCAATGAATTATGAAAACTGAATTTTGGGACTGTTTTGTAATAATTAGAAAATGCTAGGATTAAAATTTGTTAAATTATGATTCTGAAGATTTGTTTAAAAATCAGGGGATTATGTTAGAAATTTTTTTAGTAACTTGAATTAAACTTAAAATGGCTCAATTTGATAAATTAAGCAAATTAGTGAAATCTGTCCAAAAACAGCCCTGTTCCGGAACATCAACTTTGAAAATTCAATATAAATCGTATTAAGGAATTTGAAGCTGATATTTTGATGGATTAAACTTTCATATGTATATTTTAGTTGAGAAAAAACTTAGTTCAATTTTAAGCTATGTGCTAAAAACTGGAAGTGAATTAAGTTAGGCACACCAAAACTGTTTTGAATCCGGAATACTTATAAAGAAGTAATAAACTGTATTAATCTATAAGTGATAAAAATATGAGGCCAATTTGGTTAAATAGGATATTGAATTAACTTTCTAATCATGTATGATAATTTATTTTTGTAATTGTATAGACAAAGTTATGACCAATTTAGTGATTGGTGCTCAAGTTTGCTAGATTAGGACAACCTTGAGAAATTGAATTTAGCATTTGCATATTGGTGGTCTAATGCATGATTTAGATACTAATATGTCTTTTATATGTATGTGTATGATCAACAAGACCAAGGGATTGGCAACTTGGAGGAGGAAGCCAAGATTGGATCATCCCAAAGGAGGAGCAAGGGGATTACTATCAAGGAACAAGAGTAGCTTGAGAGTTTTTGAGTGTAGTTACCCTAGGGTTGGGACTAGTGTCCTAACCACCATTTTTAATTTAATTTTAGCTATGTTACATGCATGAAAATGACTTAAACTAAAGCTGTAATTTAGCAAGGGAAGGAGGCTAAATAATTAAATATGAAAGTATGCTCGAATGGATTGTTTGATATTGTGAATTATGTGTATTATTTGGCTGTTTTATGTGATGCTATGTGTAACGCCCCAATTTTGGGCTTGGAAGTTTAGGGTCTGAACCGGACCGGTCTGATTTTCGGTTCGAATATAAAAGGACGCTTTAGGGAAAACCTAGTTCGGGATGCTTTAAAAAAATGGAAAAATATCTAAAAATCCTCTTTTAATATATATAAGAGAGTGGTGAAATCAATTTTGCAAAATAAGGTTTGGAAATACAACATTTCGGAATAGTGACTAAAATGCGATTTTTGAAAAGTTTAGTGGTGACTGTTTTGTAAGGATTGAAACTTTGAATCTTTAAGGAGCTAATTTACCCAAAAATGATTTCTCCAGATTTTTCCTTAATTTAAGAGATTTAATTAATGTTTAATTAATTACATGAAAAAGGAAAACCACTTTTTTTTAGAATTTCATAACTAACTTTTCCTAAAATTTTCTCATTTCTTTTTCTCTCAAAATTCCATCATTCAAACACTTTTCTCCAGAAGCTTTTTCATTGATTTCCACTTCAATTGATGAGATTTCAATCATCAATTAGGTTCTAATCCATCTTACATCAAATCCTTTTGATTTCCTCATTGGATTTTCAAGAAAATTGGCTCAAATCAAGGAGAAATCACCATTTAGAGGTAAGAATGTTCTTCTCCTCTAAATACTCAGTTCTTTACTGAAATTCCCAAGTTGTCAATCCTTAATTGAAGTTTTATAAAAGGTTTTAATGATAGAAGCTTGATTTTAGCTTAAAACTCAAGATTTGGAAGAAATCTTGAAGAATTTCGTTGTGATTGTTTGGGCTCTGTTTTGAGGTGATTCTTAAATGTATTTTGGATGTCTAATGATGTGTAAATGAGGTTTTATCAATGCAATCCCGAATAAGTTGAATGTCCTAAGTTTTTCCTTATGAAAATGGTGGTTTTTGAGGTGATCTTGGTGTTCTGTTATAGCTGGAGGTATAAGGACGAGTTTAGGTTCTTTTTGGTTGTTGATTGATGTTTAGAAATGGTTAGAAGTGATGGATCTTGTCTGGGTTAAGTTTTGGAAGATTTTGGAGGTGATTTCGGTTGTGTTTGGTAGCCGAAATGTTGGCTTTAGGTAGAGCAGCGGGTTTAAGTATGTTGGCTGAAGATTTAAATGCATGATGATGCATTAATCATTTGCTTTGATGTGTTTAAAACAGGGGAGGCATCTTCGGACACCTTTGGAGTTGATCCGGAGGCTTGATCGGCGTTTTGGCAAGCTTGCGAAATGAAATTGGTGAGTGGAGTTTGGTTTACAACTTTGGAACAAATGTTTGAAGGTTTTGGGAGCTTAGTTTAAGTCTAAGAAACTTAACTAAGCTCAAGAGTAATTTTTCGGAGAAACTCTCTTGGATGAGCTATGAAGTGGTTCGATGCATTGAATATAATTTGCATGTTTAAATTCTGTTTTGAAAGCATGTTTATGCATTGTTAATGCTGGTTTTGAAAGCCATATGTCGAAGGATGCTCAAGGTAAGAGATCCTTGGTTTTACATATTGAAAATGTGGATTTGATGCATAGTGATGCATGATGTTAAATGGCTTTGTTTAATGCTTTAAAATAGTGGATTGTTGATGTTGTGTAATGTATATTGGCAAGTGATGAATTGGTTTTAAAGTACTTGAATCGGATATAGTTAGCCGACTATAGGATTGGGTGCACCGTGAATAAAGTCGCCTTGGATGTTGAGGGGTTGTGATTGTACCGAAAACTCTATCCAAGTATCCTAATGAGAGAGTTAAGATCACAACGGTGGTTAAAAGTCAGTGTGTGGATCTTGTTAAGGTCACAACGGTGGTTAAAAGTCCGTGTGTGTAGACCTTGTGTTATGTGTCCCGTACTCTCGTTAGGAAGTTATACAACTACCGATGAGTGGTGTTGAGGGGTTGTGATTGTACCGTAAACTCCACCCTATGTTGTTCGGTAGTGTGTATGAAGCGTGTGGGACAGCGCTTGTAATCCGCATATCCGATTGTGTTTTGTGTTGTAAAAGTTTATGAATTATCACTTGAAAGCCAATATGTTGAATTGATGTAATGAAGCATGAGATGCTTGTAAAGTATGCATGGTTGCATGAAAAGAGTTAAGCTTGTGTTTTGAAGCTTGTTGAAAGTGTTTTCAAAAAGGCATTATTGTGTTGTTTTCTTTAGAGCATGCATCACTAAGCTATTGTGCTTACGCTCTCTCTTTTCTACCAATAATGCAGACAATTGAAGTGTTTGAGGGCAGCAAGGAAGCTAAGAGTCCAAGGGAAACTAAGCTCATGTATGGTGATGTTTTCATACACTATTAGTTTTGGTAATTTGGCAATGGGAACCTAAAGTGTGGTTTTGGGAGATGTTTTGGACTCCCTAGTTTGTGGCATGATGCCTTTGATGTTTTGGATTGTATTTGGCCTTTTTAATGATTTTTTTGGTGATTGGTTGATTGTTTGGTTTTGGTTATTAGGATGCATGCCTATAGACATGTGATGCTTAATGTTTGATGCCATGAATGTGTTTTGAAGTTGCAAACATGTACCTTATATGTATGATGACTTGTTGGTATGGATAGAGGGTCATTAAGATGTGTTTGAATGGATTTGTGTTTGAAAAACCAGTAAAATCTGCAGCTTCTGGGCAAATCGTATCGGATCGGGCACTAGCGTTTCGAAACGGGGGCCTGTAATGGCCTTAGTGTTTCGAAACGGGTGGAGGACGTTCCGGAACGATTTGGCCACTGTCAAGACCTGTTTCGGAACAAGTCTCGAAACGAACCCGTGTTTCGGAACGGTCAACACCGTTTCGAAACAGGTGACCGTTGGGCACTGATTTGAATGGTTTTGAGGTTTGCAAGCTTACGTTTTAGTCCCGAAATTTGTAATTGCAATTGTATGAGTTTGATATGTCCGATTAAGGTGAAATTTGACAGAGATGCATGTAATGTGACTAATTTAATATTGGTAACTTAAAAATCAGTTAAGACCTTCTAATTTCCAGAATTTACATTTTGGTCCCTAGTCTTTGAATATTGTGCAATTGAGTCCCTTTTTGAAATCTGATCGATGTGTCTTACTCGTATATGTTTCTCAAGTGTTCGCTTAGGATTAATGTGCATCTAGACAAGTTTAAAAAGAAAAAAAAGGGTCGTTAATCAAGGTTGACTTTCGGGTTGACTTTGGTTTTCCCCGTGTAATCTTCGTAGTTCGGGTCAACCGTCTAGGCCGGGCTATGGGGGTTACACTATGAATGATAGAATGAGGCATGATGTTTCTTGTATGCCACTGAATTTGGATGCTATTTAATGGTTGATACATGTTGGTTTACCATGGCTGGTTGTTATATGTAAGAATTGAGTATGGTTGCTCTTGATTTAGATGATTGAATGATATGAAAATCCATGTGAAAGCTTGCTGGAAATTTCATGACATGGTTTGATTGAATAACCTCTTGTTGTATCATGATTTATCTTCTATGACATGAAATATGCTAATTTAAAAAGCTACAAGTCCTTGGTTTACTAGATGGCTTAGTTAGAAGGGCATGCCTTAGGTCTAGAGCTCTCTCGATCCGGGTATTGACATACCTTCTTGTATTGGTGATTATACAGCTTCTTGATTAGCACCTTGTGTGCCTTGTGAAATGGTACTATATGTACTTGTTGGGTCACGTCGGCACGCCCCATGGCACAGCGGAAAAATTAATCTAATGTAATCCAGCCAAGATCCATGTACATGAACGAATCCGGGGTGAAAAGATGAAGAGTTACCTTTTAAAACTCTGGAAAATGGAAAACTGACGGTATGTCGGAATAACCACGTCAAGTAAAACCGGAATCGTCACAGGTTCGCAACGACCTCTACGGAGTCCACCCGAACAAAACGAACAAAGTTTCCGCCTCCCTAACACTTAGGGATAAATTTCGACAGGTTTGAACACCTTCTAGGGAGAAGTCGAAATCCCTCCAGGGATTCCCGAGGGAGTCCGAAATCGACCAGGGGTTCTACCGGGACTTGGATTCGAACTAGAAAATCGCCAGGAATTTGCCAGGGGGCAAGAGGAACACCAAAAAAATATCGAACAGCTTCTCAGAAGAAATCTGGGACTTGTCAAAAATTCCAGAGGGGAATTCCCAAGGATATGTCAAAATTTGCAAGGAGGAATAGGGATGATTTGGTTGCCAGCCCTTGTCCCTTTAAATAGTATTCAGAGACTTAATTCTAGTTGAATTCCTTAAATCCAAGTTCAACCAAAATTCATAGAATCTAATTCTACTTGAAATTGGTTTATATTAAATATACATTATATTTAATAATATTAAATGAAATATATATATTTAATTATGTAGAATCTTATTCTACATAAAACATGGATTTAAATATAAATTATATTTAATCCATATATATATATATATTTATTATATAGAATCTCATTCTATCTTTACTTGGATTTAAATATATTTAAATATATATTTTGAATTATGAGAAATCTAATTCTACATAAACTTGGAATTAAATATACATTATATAAATTCTAAATATATATTTAAATTTCTAGAATCTTATTCTATAATATTTAAGTCTCTAAATATTTTCCATACTCTAAATAATATTTGACAAATACAATATTTATCCAATATTATTCCCATTTAAGGGAGTTGTCGATTTCCTTTATCCCATAGGGGATTTTCGGCAACCTCCCTAAAATAGGGAGTATGGTTTCCAATTTTTGTTCGTTTCATTCGAAGGGTGTGACCCTTGTAGGTTCATGCAACGTTAGCAGCAAAATTAGAACTATTCTAATTTTACAAACAATGAGTGGCATCTAGCAATACATCATTGCTACCTAAGTTGCATGAAGTCATGGTTTGACTTTCCTATTTCTTGAATAAACTTCCTTTATGTATTTCATCCTTTTGTCCTTTATATCTTAGATGAACACAAGTTATGGGTTAGTCACACTTGCGTTGTCCATCTAGTGTTTCTTGATGTCTTGAGTAGATTATGATAAACGAATCTCTATGATATCTCATATCATAATATTCTAGCATGTCCATGCATTTTCTAATCTCACTCAATCAAGTGGCCGAAGATATTTCTCCCATTATGTAGGAGGGAAAAATCCTTTCTTGCTCAACCATATTTCACTACATAGGTCATCACGTATCCAATCATCAGTCTTTATAATGTAGTCAGTTACGACACACATTTGACTATGTCAAAATACGTAAATCTTTATGTTGAAATCATGTTGATCTCAAGTCTGAGGATTATACATATGTTTATCATGAGCAATGTTGTGACTGTCACATAATTACCCAAGAAACATGCTCATAGCGGGTCAATCCAGTATGTTGTTCTCTAACAAATACTTATGTGTTGATTTTGACATCTCTATGGCAATGACAACGCTTGTCATCAACCACATATTAGTCTTTATATATTATCACTGTCCATACCCGTAATAATATTCGACTAAGGATCCTATTTAACAATAATCGTATTATTGTATGGACATTATTATCCAATGGTTAGTTTGATGCACAAAAACATACCAAATGATAATAACGGCAATGCCATTACTTGATAAATCTAGTAAAATAGTATGTCTATTCAATCATCATATGATTGGTCTTTGGGCATACTCCAACAATCTCCTACTAGCACTAAGACCAATCATTCTCGTATCTAATACGACATGGCTTAGTGTAACTGACATGCTTATGCTGTGTCAAAAGCTTTGTCAGGGAGTTGACAAAGTTATCAACTTTGTGCGTATGTTGCATACTTTCACATCTCCAAGATGTAAGTACTTTAGAATATGTTTGGATTTATTGATGAGATCTGGGTTTTATTTGCTTACCCAAAGGTTCCATCATAACAGAGTTATGTAGCATCTAATATGCTGGAACAACCCTTAGTTCAGAAGTGAACCCTTTAGATCCAAACATCCTTCTTTATTGCTATGTCGACTGTAATACATTCAGCCTATGTTGTAGAGTTAGATATTGTCTCATGTTGCTAACTCGCATTATCTTTTATTAATGCAAAACGGATTGCGATCTTTATTTCCTTTTGATCAGTATGTCATCTACATACAATACTTAGGAAAGTAACAATGCTCCCACTAACTCTTTTGAAAACAAGACTCCCCTTTGTTTCTAGATAAACCAAACCTTCTAATTGTATATTCTGAAATGAATATCCCAACTTCGAGAAGCTTGCCTTAGTCTACGGATAGACCTTTGTAGCTTACATACCTTCCAAGTGTTTACTGGAGTGACAAAACCTTTTGAATGTGTCATGTACACATTTGTTTCAAGTTTTCCCTTAGGAAAGTGGTTTTGACATTCCTTTATTTGATTCCATAATCATCGTATGTAACTACTTGCAAGTGAGATTAAGATGGATTAAAAATAGCTACAAGGAAGATGCTTTATCATAGTCTATACTATGAAGTTTGTCGAAAACTTTTAGCGACGAATCATCCTTTGTATGTTTTATCATCCATGTCGGATTTTCCTTTTTGAAAAACTCATCCATACCTCTTAGGTTTTACCCTTTTAGGTAACCAAAGTCTATACTTGGTTTTAGACATGGATTCCATCTCATATCTCATGGCTCTTAGCCATTTCTCGAATTGGGCTCACCATTGCTTTCTGATAAGACCTAGTCTTTATCTCGATCCGAAAAGAAGAGTGTTTCCATGTACGGATAGTGAGAAATCCATATTTCTCAAGTATATGGTATTCTCTTAAGGATCAACACAATGGTTGTGTTTTGTTCCAATGTTCCTTGATCATTTGTGGAACATTCTCAATCTTTGGTTCATAAATTTGTTGTCTAAAATTTCTTCACATTCCAAATTCCATTTTTCCTTTTGTGAGAGTTAATCTCTTTCGAGAGAAACTCTCGTTTGAGCAACAAACATTTTTGTTCTCGTTGAAAAATGAAATCCCTTAGTGATAAGTATTCTCTTTCGAGATAAACTATCGTTTGAGCAACAAATATTTTATTCTCGTTAAAGTTGAAGAAATAATATCCCTTTGTGAGAATTAATCTCTTTCAAGATAAACTCTCGTTTGAGAAACAAACGCTTTGTTCTCGTCAGGATAAACAACAAATGGAGTTTTAAGGTTCGAACTTTGTAAACATTTTAACATGTAAGTAACCTTAAAACTTCAAAGGTATTCTAGAACAATTCTTAGTCTATATCTTATATGACGTTTCGAAAAAAACACGATTAAGTATGAGAGTTTTTTTTCTAGTGTGTAAAGAAGTCAAAAATTACTTGTTCTGAATCAAAACATGTCAAACATATTTGATTCTCTTTCAAAGACTTTTCGTTCCACTTGTGCGATTTAATTATGGGACAATCCTATATTCTTTGAAAGTTCATCAAACTTTAAATATTCTTGAATTTGATCTCATCAAATTACCTTAATACTTTTTATGAGTTTGAGATTAGTCATTTGTTTTATTTATCTTATAAATATTATTGATTAGTTTAAAGATCATTGATTCATTGTGCCATAAGAGATTAAAAGAATACCATTTATTTAAATAATCTCAAAATTAAAATATCTTGTCCCTACAAGATAACTAAAACTTAGGCACAAAATAATAATCTTAAAAACTAAAACAAATATATTTAAGCAAAAACACATGTCCTAATGGATGATGTAGCAACTCTTGCTTTATTTCCATTCGTAGGTCCATGTCTATTCTGATGCCTTCTCTTTAGAAGCCTCTGAGGTTGATGCCTCACTCGTTTTTGCTTTCTTGACTTCTTGTAGGTGTGTGGGGTAGTTTCTCCTCCAATGTCTGATCTTGCCGCAATGGAAACATTTTCCATCCTTCTTGATTCCCTTCTTAGGTTTCAATGCCTCCTTTCCATCGGTTTTGGTCTTACCATCACCTTTAGACTTTGCTGTCGATTTACATTTCGTCTTGCCCTTGCGGACCATCAGAACAGGTTTAGGTCCTACCTTCTTCAGGTTGATTTCAACAGTTCTCAATATGCCGAGCAACTGTGGCAGCGTCTTGTTAATTTCACTCATATTGAAATTAAGGACGTTCTGATTGAAACTATCCAGCAACGATTGCAGGATGACATCAGTAGCTAATTCGTCTTTCAGCGGAAAGCCGAGCTTCTCCAACGTTTGGATGTAGCCCATCATTTTGATGACGTGAGCTCTTACGGGAGATCCCTCACTCATCTTGCATTGAAACAGAGCTTTAGAGGTCCCGTACCTCTCTTGACGAGCTTGCCCTTCATAAATCTCCTTGAGATTTTGAATCATGTCATAAGCTACCATGTCCTCATGTTGCTTCTGAAGCTCAGGGGTCATGGAGGCAAGCATAAGACAACCGACATCCAGCATGTCGTCCATGTGTTTTTAAACTTGTCTTTGTCAGCTCTGGAAGCAGTGTTAACCGGTTCATCAGGAACAGGTTCTTCAATGACATATTCCTTCTTTTCCTGTTTGAGAACAATTCTCAAATTGGGAAACCAGTCAAGGAAGTTTATGCCATTGAGCTTATCCTTCTCAAGGATAGATCGCAGAGATAGAGTATTATTTGCCATTAATTCCACAACAAAGAAAATATGCTACATAAGTTTTACTAAATTTTAAAATTTATAGATAGGTCTTTACTATAAATTTACTCCCACTATTTTCTTCAAAATTAAAAACCCTCTAGTTTTAATTTTGGAAAAACGTTTCGATAGTTTTTCTAGTGAGTGAGGATCTGTATTTCACCATTCCTAAATCACCTTTGGCCAATCTTTTAGGAAATGGTTATTTAGGTAAGTAACACCTTACTAATTACATCTCATGTAATTCCTCATCTTTTGGCGAACAACTCTTGTTCTTTAAATCATCTTATGATTATCCAAAACTTTTAACCACTAGGTTTTCTAATCCTATTAGAACAACCCAGCTAAGTCAATACCAATATCTCAACCGGCGAATATCACTAGCTTATTCTTTGCGTTTAACTAAGATAGATAAATGTGACATTGCTTTGGCAAAGCTCGCATTATATCGATCGAAGCTTTAACGAGGGTAAATATTGGATGGTTAAAACAGACTTAGAATTATAGTGAGGGATTTACTTAATTATCTCATCATTTTAACATTGATCCTATCAATAGAACTATGTTTAATCATGCTTATAAAACATCCATTGCATCACATACAAGGTAAATATAAGCGGTAAATAAATATGCAATGATTATAGCCCTTCTTAACCTAAGGTGACCCGTCCCAAGCCAATGAGAGGATCATTCTACTGAAGATAGAATCTGCTTCTGAAACGCCCGGTCCACCACGCTGCTACCTTGGTTCTTGCTTTATCTCTATGAGTATTTACAATTTTCAGAAACTCGCGTTACATGCGAGGGAGTGGGATGAGAAGAGAAGTACAATTGAAGATAGAGAAAGGCACGACACACATTCCGTATTTATAAAAACCAAAACTATAAAGGTTATGGGCTATAACCATGCAAAATAAACACCGTGCAATCTAACATGCATTTCAAACAACGTGCGAACAAAGTAACGACGTGTTTACGGAGTTTTAAACTGATTATCCCTATGTTGCGGTTAATGGTCCAAAGAAGGATCACGAGGTTTCATAAACCATTTGCGTTAACGAACAAATGCACCAGGTAGGTCAACATGAAAGAGAGGTGGCGCACTAGGCACACTTAAGTACCAGGTCTTTGATGATGCCAATCCTAGACATGCATTTTTCATAACGTCTAACCATAACTCTTATGGATTCACCGTGAAAGATAGTTTGATAACTTTTATCAAATTAGAAGCCCTTTTAGAGATTTCATAAATCTATGAAACTACGAACAACTACTTGTTCCCTAGACTAACTATTAGTCTCAACATGTTAACATTTAACATTGAAGCAACCTAACATAATTATGATTAACTCTTAATCATTCAATGATAATCGAAATAAGTCTTTATTAGGTGTGATACGATAAACGATAAATATCTAAATCGAATCAAATAGCATGCATCTCATACATAAACATCACCCAAGAATTAAAGTCTGAATTCGTATGATAAAAGTGGCTCTGATACCACTATTGGGTCACGTCGGCACGCCCCGTGGCGCAGCGGAAAAATTAATCCGATGTAATCCAGCCAGGATCCATGTACATGAACGAATCCGGGGTGAAAAGATGAAGAGTTACCTTTTAAAACTCTAGAAACTGGAAAACTGACGGTATGTCGGAATAACCACGTCAAGTAAAACCGGAATCGTCACAGGTTCGCAACGACCTCTACGGAGTCCACCCGAACAAAACGAACAAAGTTTCCGCCTCCCTAACACTTAGGGATAAATTTCGACAGGTTTGAACACCTTCTAGGGAGAAGTCGAAATCCCTCCAAGGATTCCTAAGGGAGTCTGAAATCGACCAGGGGTTCTACCGGGACTTGGATTCGAACTAGAAAATTGCCAGGGGGCAAGAGGAACACCAGAAAAATATCAAATAACATCACAGAAGAAATATGGGACTTTTCGAAAATTCCAGAGGGGAATTCCCAGGGATATGTCGAAATTTGCAAGGAGGAATAGGTATGATTTGGTTGCTAGCTCTTGTCCCTTTAAATAGTATTCAGAGACTTAATTCTAGTTGAATTCCTTAAATCCAAGTTCAACCAAAATTCATAGAATCTAATTCTACTTGAAATTGGTTTATATTAAATATACATTATATTTAATAATATTAAATGAAATATATATATTTAACTATGTAGAATCTTATTCTACATAAAACATGGATTTAAATATACAATATATTTAATCCATATATATATATATTTTTATTATATTAAATCTCATTCTATCTTTACTTGAATTTAAATATATTTAAATATATATTTTTAATTATGTGGAATCTAATTCTACATAAACTTGGAATTAAATATACATTATATAAATTCCAAATATATATTTAAATTTCTAGAATCTTATTCTATAATATTTAAGTCTCTAAATATTTTCCATACTCTAAATAATATTTGACAAATACAATATTTATCCAATATTATTCCCATTTAAGGGAGTTGTCGATTTCCCTTATCCAATAGGGGATTTTCGGCAACCTCCCTAAAATAGGGAGTATGGTTTCTAATTTTTGTTCGTTTCATTCGAAGGGTGTGACCCTTGTAGGTTCATGCAACGTTAGCAGCAAAATTAGAACTATTCTAATTTTACAAACAATGAGTGGCATCTCGCAATACATCATTGCTACCTAAGTTGCATGAAGTCATGGTTTGACTTTCCTATTTCCTGAATAAACTTCCTTTATGTATTTCATCCTTTTGTCCTTTATATCTTAGATGAACACAAGTCATGGGTTAGTCACACTTGCGTTGTCCATCTAGTGTTTCTTGATGTCTTGAGTAGACTATGATAAACGAATCTTTATGATATCTCATATCATAATATTCGAGCATGGTCATGCATTTTCTAATCTCACTCAATCAAGTGGCCGAAGATATTTCTCCCATTATGTAGGAGGGACAAATCCTTTCTTGATCAACCATATTTCACTACATAGGTCATCACGTATCCAATCATCAGTCTTTATAATGTAGTCAGTTACAACACACGTTTGACTATGTCAAAATACGTAAATCTTTACGTTGAAATCATGTTGATCTCAAGTATGAGGATTATACATATGTTTATCATGAGCAATGTTGTGACTATCACATAATTACCTAAGAAACCTCATAGCGGGTCAATCCATTATGTTGTTCTCTAACAAATACTTATGTGTTGATTTTGACATCTCTATGTCAATGACAACGCTTGTCATCAACCACATATTAGTCTTTATATATTATCACTGTCCATAGCCGTAATAATATTCGACTAAGGATCATATTTAACAATAATCGTATTATTGTATGGACATTATTATCCAATGGTTAGTTTGATGCACAAAACATACCAAATGATAATAACGGTAATGCCATTACTTGATAAATCTAGTAAAAGAGTATGTCTATTCAATCATCATATGATTGGTCTTTGGGCATACTCCAACAATACTAGTGGATTTGGTGTCTTAGCACCTACTTGTGATACTATCTAGTATCTTCTTGATTAGGTACAAATTTACCAACTTGTGACTCAATTACCTAGACCAATCTAATAACCAAGGCAACTTAATTACAAGTTTAAACATAAAATGACTTGTCTTGCATGGATTGTTCTTATGATAATTGTTATTGTGACTTGTTTGGCAAGCATTGATTATTGTTATATGACTAATTCGATGAATGTATGTGATTGAATATGCCATGAAACTAGCTAGGTCTTCTTATTAAATACCATGAATAAGATCTAACTTGTTTTAAAATTGAATAATAATTGCTACCTCACTAAGTACAACCTTGTATGACTTGATCCCTTCTTGTTCGACTTCTGGATGGTGGCATAGAGTTAGTTTTTGTGTTAGCTATGTCATGCATATGGCGTCTAGATGATATGGTTAATGATGTATATGCTAGTTTGATCTTGGTTTGTAAATATGAACATGACATGTAATGTTTTGAGACCTTGGTTGTAAATATAATCTTGGTTATGACCTTTATATATATGTGATGCTAGAATCATGTTTTGAGACTCGACTTTTAAATATGTTAACTTGGTTTTATAAATGATAGTATGATCTTGTTTGAAATATGGAATGGTTTATATTGTGGATTGAAATGTTGGTTTGAAATGCTTGTTTATTTTTTTCGTTACCTTGAAATAAATCGAATGGAAATTTATATTGTATGGGTGGACGTTTTGAATAGGTTAATAAGGGCTATGATACATTGTTTTCTTGTATGATTCAAATACTTAAGTCACATTAGTATATGATTGAAATTTTATATATAGGTTGACTAAGATGTTAACATTAGTAAATTTTAATGGTATTTAAGTTTGTAAAATTGAACTTGAATCTCATCCAACTTGGAATTTAATTAAATGTCATGTATATGAATATGTTGGTTTGCTTAGCATTATGGCTGTTCGTTGCTTACTAGCCAAGCAACTCATTCTTTAGGTATGAGTTGTGAAAAGTTTTAAATTTTTCGCGTTTTTGACAACTCCCGACCGATTTACTGCTAAGGCAGGAGGGAGGTGTCACACAAAAACAATAAAGTTTTAAAACAATATAATTTGTTCATAAAACAAAACTTTCCTTCAAATCATTTCATGACAACAAAATCGATAAAACAAGCTAGAAATACAACACAAGGAATAGTCTCAATAGTCAAAATCACAATACCGCAATTCATGCATTATCAATGCATATCAACCATAACCTACCAAACTCGTTCAAACCATGCATTACCGATGCATGTCAAATCTCAACTTACCAACACATGATCAAACACCATACCAAAACATGATACAAATTAACACTTGTATATTGGCCACAAGTGATCTGGGATGCCACTACCCACGGAGCCCAAGGTGATAGCACTACCCCTATCACTCTCAAATCAAATATACGGACACCTTGATGGCACTACCCCCATAAAGTCACATGCATTACTGATGCATAAAAGTCACTTCGTCCGGGATGCCACTACCCTCAGAGCTCGTTGGTGATAGCACTACCCCTACCACTCGCATCACAATAGCACTACCCTTGTTGTGAAACCGAAGGATACCACACGCGCGAATTTTGTATAATAGTGCTCTCCACATCCTATTCATCGATCAACATATATGATATATACATATATAATCTCATCACTTGCCAATATACAATTTACCATCAAATTCACCCACTGTTTTCAATGCATAAACATGATCACAACATCTCATTTCAAAACATATTCAATGCATGACATTTCTCAACATAATTACAAAACTTTGAAATCATAACATCAACTTCACATAACAACATTTAAAACAACTCATTGTGCATGAAAATAGTAGGATTTATCATAAACATCTATGCAATCTCATCATCATCACATTAAACCAAAATAATCAGAAACAAGGTGAAAACAAGGGCGAAAATGCCCAAACTTATTCTTGAGCTTAGATTGGTCTTTCGGACATAATCCAAACCCTTAATACATGTCCTTAACCACGCTAAGGCTTTAAAAACATTTCCACTCACCAGCAAACCACAAACACAAGACGAAACGTTGATTCAAGACTCCAGATCACCCAAAAACGCGTTCGATGATCCCGAATCCATATCCCCTGCTTCTAACCATTTCAAAACAGAGCATTAGACTTCATTTCAACTCACAAATTTGCTGGAAAATAGAGACTCATCATGTAACAACAATCGGTCATCAAAATATATCCGAAATAAACTGAAAACATCAAATAAATCAACCCAAACAATCTCCAACCAAAACCCAGTAAGATTATCATCATAAATACATCTAATAGCATCCAAAAACATTAATCCATCCTTAAATAACCACCAGCTACTGATTTCTCAAAAATCCAAGCCAAAAACCCAAAATATCAATCCGAAACTTCATCAACTCAACCAAATCCGGGATTCTTTTGATTAACCCATTATCTCAACATATTTCAACATCAAAAACATTTCCCACAACAATCTAAAACCCAACAAAACCTGATCTAACAATGAAACTCACTAAACAATCATTTTTAGCTTGATTTCACACTTTTTCATAATAATCTTTGTAAAACTTTTAATCTAAAAGAATCAATAACATGGGAATATCAATAAAGAACCTTACATTGGAGGAGAAAAACGCAGCTCACCTCTAATGGTAGAATTTCCCCTTGTTTTTCAAGAAAAAGGTTAAGAAATCTAAAGAAAAGCAATTGGGTTTTAGAAGAAAATCATAAGGAAAATACTTTGATGATTAAAAATCAAATTAAAAAGATGTTTACCTTTGAAAACTTGCTACTAAGTTGCTACTTGGTTGAAAAGAGAATGAAGAAAAGCTTTTTGGAAGTTTTAACGTCAATTCTTGAAATGATATAAAACCTTTTTAAAATCGTTTTTAGGAATACAATAAATAAGGGAAATTCTGAAATTAGACTTGGCTAATTAGCTCCTTAAAGATTCAATGTTTTTTATTCTTTTACAAAACAATCACTAAAATAGTTTTGAAAATTCACATTTTAGTCACTAGACCAAAATGTCATAATTTTGAAACTCATTTTCTAAAACTGATTTCGCACATGACATATATATAATATATAAGGATTTTATAAATTATTTCCACATTTTTAAAAACACTCGAGGGCAGTTTTCCCTGAACTCACCCCAAACTTACCCGAACTTCAAAAACAGGTTCGACCAACTCTAAAACCATCACCGGAACTCCAAAGCCCAAAACCAGGGCGTTATAGAATACCACTTTATGTAACATCCCTAACTCGTGTTAGGAGCTAGGAGTGTTAGTGCAACAATCGAAAAAGGTTACATAAAAGTACAAGCAATTTTAAACCATTTAAACAAAGCAATAGGCATACATGAGACATGAAAATCCATACAATTTTGAGCCATTTAAACTTTAACTTAACCATTTAACTTTTAAACTATCATATTACCAATAGGTTCATTTTAGATTCAACTTAACCATCTAAACTATTCAAACATGATACTTACAAGGCAAGGAAATATTCGAATTTAACATACACATACAATCAAGACCAATCATGTCCATTTACTAATCTTAATTACCTATAATGATCAATCAGCATGTAACCATTCAATAAACTTTGACAAGCATACCAAACACTTACCATGTGAGCCTTTAAATAATGTAATCATCTTATCATAGACTAACCATTCGAACCACTAACTTCCTAGTCAAGAAAGACATTCGAATTCATTTATATATATAAGCAATATCCATCATTTTATTATACTAGTCTTGGTTACCTACAATGAACACTTAAACATATCATTCGAATAGGAAACTAGATTGGGACACTTAACATCCATACTTATCAAACATGATTCAAAGGTCTTTAATACATTTACATACCAAAATGGTCATAAGCCTTACATGCTTTACAGACTTAACATATCCATGGTTGCCATTAACATTACAAGCATGATCAAGATCATATTCATATTCAAATACAAATAAAAAAGGCATGGTCTATCAAATCTAGACACAACTAAGGCCACCTTCTAGGAGTTCTACAAAAGATGTCAAGGCTTACTTTGAACTTTTTGCTTGTGTACTGCTCCGAGCTCGAGGAAGGCTAGCTTTCGATCAGACTAACCTGAGATTTGGGAAGAAGGGAATACAAGAGTGGTAAGTACACAAGGTACTTAGTGAGGTAGTTCCTATAACTAACAAGTTTTCAAGGTTATTATTAGCTTTATAAATCTTATTTTCATTTTAAACATGTTTCACCGAGCTAGGCTTTAACTAATGCAAAGTCAAGACCTAGCTAGTTTATCATGTACCAATCTAATATGCAAGCTTAAACACTCAAGGATTTATTTCAAGAAAGTACATTGAACAATCAAGGAAATAGCCAATTCACAATTTCGAGTTATCAAGCAAGCAATAGTAAGCATGTATCAAAAAAATCAAGCAAAGAGATCACCATATCTCATTCGAATAGGATCATTTTAATCATGTAACTTATCATTAAGCAATGTGAAATATAAGATAGTCTTTCCATCATTTAAATCATATAATTTCATTTCATTAAGAGCTCAATAGCATAAGTCATGTTATTCATTCATTGATCATATTAGCATGTCTTACTTTGTTTTTACCTTAGTAGATAGTAGGACTAGGTAATCAAGTCTCAAGCAGGTACACAAAGTACCAGAACAAGAAGACACACAAAGTACCAGAACAAAAAGGTGTCTGCTACACCACAAGAGGGTACACAAAGTACCTAACAATATGATACCCAATGTATCTAACAAGAAGGTGTCTACAACACCAAAAAATAGGTACACAAAGTACCAAAATAAGTCGAGCTCTAAACTCTAAGGCATGTCATTCTACCTAAGACCGACTAGCAACCAAGGGCTTATTAAATCTTTTATTTCAATGCAATCTCACACCAAGTGATAAATTATCAAGCATAGCAAGATCAAACTTTCATATTTTAAGATTTCAAGTGTCTCGATTCATGTATATCCAAGGCAAGATCAAGTTTTTCCATTTCCACATTACCATTTATCAAGAAATCAGTAGCCACAAGAATAAATTAAGGTCTCATAACAATCAAGGTCACTCATGTAATTCAATCAAAGCATGGCAGCAAGCGCTTGAAACATAATCACTAACAAGCCAGATTCCACACATCAAGTTTTCATCTAGTTAATTCCTCCCTTAAATTAGTTTACCAAGTATGGATTAAGTTCATTTCATGCTATCATTCATCAAGCAAGAATTTAACATAAATTGCTGGTTAGGACACTAGTCCCAACCCTAAATATAACTACACTCATAATACTCCAAACAATATCAAACTAGTGATGCTCCTTGATAATAACCCCCTTTTCTTTTCCTTTGACTTGATTAATCCTATCTTCCTCAACCAAGTCCTATACTCCTTGATCTAACCAGCCAATCATACACAAAAGCATGGAAATCACATTAGCATTCAATTCATCAACAATTTATACAATTAAGCTAATACTATCAAGTTCATTTTACTCTAAAGTTCAAAATTGTTTCTGCCACTAGTACATTGCACACCCTTATATATTTTTCTTATAACATTTAATTCGTAAGTCAGAATTTCGATTGCTTTATACCATTGCAAAGCTTATTAAATTATCTATTTAATCATGCATGGCTCATATTTTTATCATTTTTATATTAGTACAGTTTATTAGTTAAAGTAATGTCAGTTTCACAGTTTTAAATCATCCAATCTTGCAATTCAGTCCATTTTAATTAGCTAATTACCCTATATTCCGTACACATTCAATTCATCCCTTTTTACCATAGTTTACTCTGTTTCCCTTGTACGTTCATATCAAATTTAGCCCTTAAGAAGTCCAGTTAAGTCCCTAATTTAACAGTTTATCCAGAATGGTCCGAATTTCATTATCAAGCTAATTCATCATTTTAAGCAGTCCATTTAGCTATATTTCATACATTTCCACTTATCCAACATTCATTCCAGTCCCTCCCCTACATTTAATTCAATTTTCAGTATTTAATCTTATCCAGTTCAATCCCAAAATTTTCAATTTATTCAGAACAATCCAATTCGTTAGATAAGTTATCTTGGTGACCAATTTTCATATTATCTCAATTCTTTCTATTCCACTGTCAAATTAACTTAGCCAAAGTTCCAATTATCAGTTTTACAATATTTCTATTAGGGAATTTTCATGTTAACACCATTTCTTATTCAATAAACTCAATTTGTCAACAACACCACTCAACTAGCATGCTATACACACTAATTCAATGTTTGTACATTTTAGCACATTACTCTAAGTTCATTCTTTAAATTCACCTAACTACAACATCATTTACAGCATTTAACAAGCATGTATGATAATCAAATTCATTTAGAACATCAAAGAATCCATTTCAATCAAAATTATCATCTATTCGAATAATAAATGGTAAGGATGGACTTACTTTGTTATCTAGCTTAATTTCTATGGATAATTCAAGAGCATGCAAGCTTAAATCTAGCATCAATAGTGTGTTCCTCTAATTCTCCCTCTCTCTATTTTCACATTCTTATTTGGCTAATAGCAAGAAAGAGTGGAGGAATATAACCATGGTGATTAATCCACTTAGTGGATTTGAGAAATATCTAAAATGTCCCTAATTTTTTTAATCGTGGAATTAACTAAGGGTAAACTTAGGAAATGGAGAATTTAGCATGCTTTCTCCTTCTTTTCATTCCTATTCGAAATGGTCATGATAAATTGATCACTCAAGTTATTCATTCTTTCAATTAACCCATTAATTTATCTAGTTAGTCTAATTACCAATCTAGTTGAATAAACTACTTAGACATTTGGCTCCAATACTTCTAGGCTATGATTTATAGTGTTACAATTTATGACATGTTTGAATAAGTCCAAAAATATTTTTTTTAAATTGTTATATCAAAAATACTATCTACATAAATGATGACATGGTAAATTGATTTTTCTGAATTGCAAATAGGTTATTAAACTAATTAATAAATCTAATATATTTATGCCCTTTCTTCTTTTTCTTCCATAACAAAAGTTACATTCTTCTCTGTTTCACCCATGTCAGTCAACGTAGCTACCTTCTTGTTGTTGTCAATATTAATCGTTTTACAATCCGATCTTGGTCCCAAAACTTTTCTTTTTTCCTCAACTTCACATTATCTTTCCCTCACTTGTAATGATAAAAAATAAAACGTTGTCGTTTTTTGTTTAGTCTTTAATTAAGTTGTTTTAGTTTAATGAAACAGTGAGTTTAGGTTGTGAATAGTAGGGATGTAAAAACAAGTCAGAACCTGAAAACCCGCCTGAAACCTGCTCGAGTCAGAACTTGATTTGACTCGAGAATTTAATGACCCGAACCCAAACTGTAACTGACTGTTGCTGACCCGAACCCGAGTTGAACATGTTACTGTAGCAACCGAACCCGATTTGCATCCGACTGAAAATGACCCGAACCCGAATCTAACCTGTTAATTTTCACCTGAAACCCGACCTGCATCCGACTGAAACGAACTCGAACCCGAGACCGACCTGATAAATTACATGATATTACCCGACTGAATCGATCCGAGATCCAATTTTACCCGACTTGTTATGAACCCGACCTGTTAATTGACCCGACCTGTTTTGAACCCGAATTGTTGTTGACCTGAACTGATATTGACCCGAAATCCTTGACTTAATGAAATAAAAAAGTTCATAAATATACATATGATATGATATATATATATGCACACATGACACATAATACATGTAAATAAGCACGTATGTATGTTACCTAAACCCTGAAACCTTAATGAATTTTCCCTTAACCTTAAATCCTAAATCCTTAAACCATACACCTTAAATCCTAAAACTAAACCCTAATATATGTAAGCGTGTGTGTATGTTATCGAAACACTTAACTAAATTTTCCTTAACCCTTAAACCCTAAACCCTAATGTATATAAGCATGTACGTATGCATCTATCAATATAGGAACCCTAAACCCTTAATGAATTTTCCCTAATCGATAAACCCTAAACCATAATATATGTAAGCATGTATATGTGTTAACTAAACCCTTAACAAAATTTCCCTTAACGCTAAACCTTAAGCCCTTATACCCTAAACCTTAACTCTTAAACCCTAACCCTAACCCTAAACCCTAATATATATATATAAGCATGTACGTAAGTATCTATCAATGTAGGAACCCTAAACCCTTAATGAATTTTCTATGAACCCTAAATCAAAAGACTTGAAGTCATAAGCACTAAACACTAAAACCAAATATCATAAACCCTAACCCCTAAACCCTAAACTCTAAAACATAAACAATGATGATAACTCATAAACCCTAATACAACACCCTAAACCATAAACACTCTAATATGAACAATAAACCTTTAAATATAAACCCTAACTCTTAAATCATAAACCCTAAACCCTTAAACTATAAACCATAAACAACAATAATAACTCATAAACCCTAATACAACACCCTAAACCCTTGAATATAAACTATAACTCTCAAACCATAAACCCTTAAACCCTCGAATATAAATTATAAACCCTCGGACATAAACCCTAACTCTAAAACCATAAACCTTAAACCCTAAACTTTAAACCATAAACAATAATGATAACTCATAAACCATAATAAAACATCCTAAACCATAAACACTCGAATATGAACCATAAACCCTAAACGCTAAATCCTAAACGCTAAACCATAAACTCTAAATCATAAACAATAATGATAACTCATAAACCCTAATGCAACACTCTAAACCTTAAACACTCTAATATAAACCCTAAATCATAAAGCCTAAACCATAAACCCTAAACCCTAAACTATAATGATAACTCATAAACCATAATGCAACACCATAAACCCTAAACACTCTAATATGAACCACAAACCCTCGTATACAAACCCTAACTCTTAAACCCTAAACCTTAAACCATTAAAATCTAAGCCATAAACAATAATGATAACTCGTAACCCTAATGCAACACCATAAACCCTAAACCCTCAAATATAAACATTAACTTTCAAACCCTAAACCCTAAACCATAAATTATAAATCATAAACGATGATGATAACTCATAAACCCTAATGCAACACCCTAAACTCTAAACATTCTAATATGAACCATAAACCCTCGAATATAAACGCCAACTCTTAAATCATAAACCTTACACCCTAAACCCTTTTATACCTTCTCATTGAATTCTAGCCGTTGTGGTTAATGCATTCATCAATAGAGTCGTTGGGGGTGTTATCTTCCCTCCATAAATGCAGTCTGCAACCAACTGTTTCGAAACGCCCTACCCTGTTTCAAAACAGGCCAAAATAGAAAGAGCCGTTGGGGTGCATTAAAGAGCCCGTATCGAAACGGTTAGAAATGTTTCGATATGCTAAGAGCTGTTTCGAAACATTTTGCCACTGTCAAGGATCGTATAGAAACGGCTTGAGATCGTTTCGATACGCCTTAACGACTTGTTTAAAATCAGTTAAAAACATTCAACGGTCATATTTTTCAAATCAGTTTTAAAGCCGTTTCGAAACATTGGATATTGTTTCGATACGGTGTCTCAATGTTCTTAAGCCGTTTCGAGACTCGTTTCGAAACACGAGTTGACAGTGTTGAAACTGTTTCGATACCCATTCCGAAAAATGAGCTCACAGTTTCAAAAGTGTTTCGAAACGCCTTAGGCCGTTCCGAAACGGTGACTCGAAAATCACTGTTTTGGCTTTGAGAACACTTAGCAAACATTTGATAAATTTAGTTTTTAACTTAGGCATTTTGTTTAAAACATATAGAGAGGTTTGAGGACTTAAAAATTCGTTTTCACATTCTCAATTTAGTCCTTAAGTTCTTTAGTTATATCAAAATCAATTAATCGGTTTCAGAATCTCCCCCTTTTTGATATAACAAAACCAAAGTTAGAATTTTTAAGAGTTTTGAAAGTTTTGAATACATTCTAACTTCCCCTCAATTTAAGATGGGGTTTTAAAGTTTTTAAAGAGATTTAAGGATTTAAATTCAAGGTTTAAAACTTAAAAACACTTAAAACATTTAAAAACGAATTTTGGCTCTTAGATTACTTCTCCCCCTTTTTGTTAGATCAAAAATAATAAATAAGGCTCAAAGAGAAGAGATAGGGTTAAAAGCAATAATCAATAAGCAATAAGCAACATAATATTAAATTCATAAAATTCAAATATCCAAAACATAAATCTTAAACAATAAGTTCAAAACATAATCCCAAATAAAATCAAAGGATAGGTTCATAAAACATAATGGAAATAAAGATGCAAACTTAATCCTAATATGCATAGCGAATATGAGATAACATGAGAAACCTAAGCCTCGTCGTCGTCACCATCATCATCCATGGAATCATCATCATCCTTAGCTTGAGCACGACAAAAATTCATCCATTGGCCATAAAAGGTGGAGAAGGACATGTCCATAGATGTGTGTTGATTCTCAAGGGATGTGAGTCGCTTCTCATTTGCAAGGAGATGATCCTCTAAGGATTGCAAGCGTGTATTGATAGCACCAAAACCTCTAGACATGTTAGTGTCCAAAGTGTTGAACCGCTCGGTAAGAAAAGCTGTGAGAGCTTCATTGTTCGCAACTGGAGCTTGTGGTTGAGGTTCAACTTGAGGTGGAGGTGCTTCCCTATCAACAAGTTCCCATTGCCCATTGATGTATTGAAAACTGGACTTGCGGAGAGAAGATTCACCAAGTTTTTGCTTGCGGGGTTCCGGTGAGTCATAGGTGCAATCAAGATTAAGCTTTCCAAAGATGTAACTTAAAACAGTCCCATAAGTGAAAGATTTGAGTGCATCGGTGTCACGGAGCTTAACATTATTTACTATCTCGGCAAACATGATCTTAACAAGATTAGGGCGCTCACCACGACGAAAACATTCAAGCCAAAAATAATCTACTTGACGAACGTGAGAAAATTTACCTCCGGAGGGTTGAAGAAACCACGAGATCATCAAGTGGAGGAACCTATCGTGAGAATCCAAGGCAAGCACTGAACCGGTGTGGGAACCAAAGTGAGTCTCATTCTCGATTCCTTCGTTCTTAAGACCAAAAGTAGTCTCTAAATAAGGGATGTCAATGACAATCCTCTTTCCCAAGATAGAAGACTCATCTTTTTGAGTAAAAGAGAAGAACCATGTGTTTGTAGCAAATATTCGGGATACTCAAGAAACCAAGGAATCCCCGTTCTCTTAAACGGGGGAGGTAACGAAAGAGAAAACGCTCAGAGTCAAGAAACGAGATGTCAACAACACGCTCACGGCGAACGCCAAACTCCTCGACATAATTGAAACGCTCCCTCATCTCTGGAGTTCGAAGACTTTTGAGAAACAGCTGGCTGAGATTAGGACGAATACTCGAATCACTTGTTTGACCCGTGTTACGCTTTTTGTTAACGTTCTCCATAGACATCCTAAAAACATAAAGCAAGCAATTTAAAACAAATTTGAAGTGTATGCATGAAGATCTTAATTTAATCCAATGGTAAATCCCACTTAGGTTTAAATACAAATTTTAGGAACAAAGATACAAAACAAAAAAATAAGAGAAAAGCAATTAAAAAAAACAGTAAAGAGAAATATGAATAAAAATATATATATTCGAATCAAAAAATTGATGATTTTGAAATTTTTTACAAGATTTGAAAAACCCAAGTATCAAAACTCATAAACTATACAAAAATAAATTTTATAACCTAAGATTCGAATACAAATTTAAGGAAAAAGAAAAAGATGAAAATATACCTTAAATTGGGATTTTGGATGAATAGATGAAAATCCTTGCACAAAGTTGTTGATACTTGCTTAGACTTGTGTTTAAGAGTAAAAGTCCTCAAGATTTGGTGAAAAACAATGAGGTTTAGAGGGGTTTTATAGGGAAAAATTGTTTTAGGGTTTTTAGGGTTTGAATGGAGTTTTAATTAAAGTAGAACTTTAACATTAAAAGCCCTCTATAAAGCTATCCGCTAACCCGTTTCGGAACGGTGTCAACCGTTTCGAAACGCAGGCACCGAGGGTTGACCGTCTTTTCAAATTCAGTTGACCGTTTCGATACGGCTTTAACCGTATCGAATCTCCGTTGACTCGTATCGAAACTTGTTTCGATACACCCCTTGGCAATAGCAAAAACGTTTCGAAACCCTTGGAAGGCATTTCGAAACACCCTTCTCTCAGATAGAAATTTAAAGCATCCGTATCGAAATAGGTGGACCCATTTCGATACACCTGGGCCTGGAAGTGCAGATGAGGCTCTAAAAGTGCAGAAAAATGAAATTTATGAAGGCCTAACTTGCATGAATAGCATGAATGAGCAGGAATAACATGTGCAAACATATACATACTCCCCCTAGCTATAGGCATGGATGAAATTAGGAGTAAAAACACATAAACATGGCATTTCACAAGATCAAGCAATTTTAAGCACAAAAGAGGTCCTAAAAGGTCAAGATAGGCTAGTTAGACCTAACTCTCTCCTAAGGGACCATAAACGCTCTTTGTCTAAAGGTTTTGTAAATATGTCCGCTAATTGATTTAAGGTGTCAACATACTCTATAACAACATCTTCTTTAAGGACATGATCTCTAATGAAATGATGCCTTATTTCTATATGTTTGGTTCTAGAGTGTTGGATGGGATTTTTTGTCAAACATATGGCACTAGTGTTATCACACTTAAGGGGTATGGTTTCAAATTTAATATCATAATCTAAGAGTTGTTGCTTCATCCAAAGGACTTGAGCACAACAACTCCCTAAGAATATGTACTCGGCTTCGGTGGTAGATAAGGCTACACTATTTTGTTTCTTAGAGCACCAAGATATGAGCATACTACCTAGGAATTGACAAGTTCCCGAAGTACTCTTCCTATCGATTTTACACCCTCATAATCCGCATCCGAATAAGCATGAAGGTTGAAGTTGGAGTCTCTAGGGTACCAAAGACCTAAACAAGGAGTATCTCTAAGGTACCTAAAGATCCTCTTAACGGCTATAAGGTGAGACTCTCTAGGACTAGCTTGAAACCTAGCACACAAGCAAACACTAAACAAGATAACTGGTCTACTTGCGGTAAGGTAAAGCAATGATCCAATCATAGAACGATAAAGCTTAGAGTCAACACACTTATCTCCTTCATCTTTGTCAAGCTTTTTAGATGAGCTCATATGTTCTTGAGGCTTTGCATTCTCCAAGCCAAACTTCTTGAGCATATCCTTTATGTACTTTGATTGATTGATGAAGGTGTCATCTTTCTTTTGCTTGATTTGGAGTCCCAAAAAGAATGAGAGCTCCCCCATCATGCTCATCTCGAATTCACCTTGCATTAGCTTAGCAAACTCTTTGCAATGACATTCGTTAGTAGAACCAAAAATAATATCATCAACATAAATTTGTACTACTAAGATGTCATTTTTATACCTTTTTATAAAAAGTGTAGTGTCAACCTTGCCTTTTTCAAAACCTTTTTCAATTAAAAAGTTTGAAAGTCTTTCATACCAAGCTCTAGGAGATTGTTTTAAACCATAAAGAGCTTTAGTGAGTTTGAAAACATGATTTGGAAATTTTGAGTCTTCAAAACCCGGTGGTTGTTCCACATACACTTCCTCATTTATAAAACCATTTAAAAACGCTCTTTTAACATCCAATTGAAAATGCTTGAAATCATGATAACATGCATATGCAAGCAACATCCTAATGGCTTCCATTCTAGCTACGGGTGCATAGGTTTCATCAAAATCTATTCCCTCTTCTTGAGTGTAACCTTGTGCTACTAGTCTAGCTTTATTTCTCACAATGTTACCACTCTCATCTAGTTTGTTCCTAAAGACCCATTTAGTTCCTATGGTAGATTGATTACTAGGCCTATCAACTAATGTCCAAACGTTACTTCTCTCAAATTGATTTAACTCTTCTTGCATATCCATAATCCAAAAATCATCTTTCAATGCTTCTTTTATATTCTTAGGCTCTATGCATGAGATAAATGCAACATAATTCATTAGTCTAAGAGAAGATCGAGTGGTTACCCCCTTGGATGGATCACCTAAGATTTCACCATCTTTGACATAGTTGAACTCCCTTGGGTAGCTCACTTCCTTTTCCTCAAGAGTCAAGTCCTTCAAGGCTTCAAGAGATGGATCTTCTGTGTCCTCTTCTTTTGTTGGAATCTCATCCTCATTTGAAGTTTGTCCTCCATCAAAGGCATTTATGATTCCCACATCATCATCATCACAAGAATCCTTCCTTGGAAGGAGGTTATCATCGAATAGAACATGTATAGATTCTTCTACTACTAAAGTTCTCTTGTTAAATACACGATAGGCTTTAGAGGTCAAAGAATATCCTATGAAAATAGCTTCATCACTTTTTGCATCAAATTTACCTACGTTGTCTTTTCCATTATTTAAAACAAAACACTTGCAACCAAAAGGATGAAAATAGATAATGTTAAGCTTTTTAGATTTTAAAATCTCATAAGGTGTTTTCTTTAAAATTGGCCTAATCATTACTCGGTTAACAATGTAGCAAGCAATTTTTGTGGGTCCCACCCAAAAATATTTAGGTAAATTGTTTTCACAAAGCATGGTTCTAGCCATTTCTTGTAAAGTTCTATTTTTCCTCTCAACTACCCCATTTTGTTGAGGAGTTCGAGGAGCCGAAAAATTGTGGCTAATACCATTTTCATTTAAAAACTCTTCAAACCCTAAGTTTTGAAATTCGGTTCCATGATCACTTCTAATATGTGAAATTCTAAGTTTAAGATCATTTTGGGTTAGTTTTGAAAATGTGATGAATTTTTCTAAAGCCTAATCTTTAGTACTTAAAAATAGAACCCAAGTAAATCTAGAAAAATCATCTGCAAGAACAAATGCATAAGATTTACAACCCAAGCTCATAGTCCTAATTGGCCCAAATAAATCCATATGGATGAGTTGTAAACACCTACTTGTAGAAACATCATTAATGGATTTAAAGGAAGACTTATGTTGTTTATCCTTAGAGCATGCATCACAAATTTTATCGTTTGAGAACTTAAACTTGGGTAAACCTCTAACTAGATCAAGGGAAACTAATTTTTCTAAAACACTAATGCTAGCATGTCCTAGTTTCCTATGCCATAACCATGCATCATTTTCATTTTGAGCTACTAAACATGCATGGGATGAATGTATGTCATCTAGATGCACCATGTAAATGTTACCTATGCGATGACGTATGAGCATAATGTTATTATATTTAATGTCAACGAGTTTGCACCCATTTTTATCAAATAGAACATTAAATCCTTTATCACACAATTGACTTATGCTCAACAAGTTATGTTTAAGACCATCGACATACAAGACATTTTCAATAAGAATGGTAGAGAGATTACCTATGGAGCCAATACCTTTAATGTGGCCTTTGGAGTTGTCACCAAATGTCATCACTCCTCCACTTTTTGGCTTTAAATCCATGAATCTAGTCTTTTCTCCGGTCATATGCCTAGAGCATCCACTATTAAGGTACCATGAGTTTTGACTTTGTGCTTTGGCCTTGTAGCAATGCTCCCCCTACAAACAAAGATATTAAACTTTTGTTTTTGGTACCCAAATCATTTTGGGTCCACGAGTGTTAGCTCTCATTAACTTGGTTCCCTTAGGAATCCAAGGTGACATAGCAACAATATTATTAGATTTTAAAAGTTCCTTAGGAACCCACACACTTCTAATCTTTTTAGTTCTACTATGTCTAGGAAAGCTACCTTGTTTGTAGTTATTAGTCTTTTTCTTAGGTTGGTTTGTTTTAGAAGATTCACCTATTTCATGCTTCACACTACCAACATTTTTAAAAGACTCTTTGAGCTTGTTAAGCTCGTCTAACACCTTTTGGTGTTCACTATTACATTGAGAAAGAAGATTATTAAGGTCAACATTTTCATCTTGGAAGAATTTTAGTTCATCTTTCAACCCTAAAATCTTTTTCTCAAATTTTAAATTAGCTTGAGAAAGTGAGTCATTTTTATCATTTAATTCCAAAATAATTCTCTTATTCCTAATGATCGACTCCTTGTATTTCTCAACTAATTCATCATATACCTCTTGCAACTCATTATATGCATCATTTAATTCATCATATATAAAATCAAAAGATGATGAGTTAGAGGTTACCATGGAGGAATCCTCCTCAAGTGCCATGAGGCAAAGGTTGGCCACTTCTTGTTCGTCATCCTCGGATGACTCCTCATGACTCCAAGTAGCAAGCTTGGCTTTGAGCTTATTCTTCTTCTCAAAGCCATTCTTCTTGAGTTGAGGGCACTCCGAACGAATGTAATCGGGCTTATTGCACTCAAAGCAAATGATTTGATCCCTTGCTTCTTCTTTGTTTTTACCTTTGAAGTCCATCTTTCTTTGAATTTTCCTTCCTCGGTTGGACCTCATGAAGCGTGAGAATCTTTTGGCTATCATAGCCAATTCTTCTAGCTCATCCTCCTCACTAGAAGAGCTCTCCTCAAGTAATGAAGCTTTGAGAGCTATTCCCATCTTCTTCTTCTTTTCCACCTCTAGCTTCTCTACTCTTTTCTCTTCCTTCTTCTTCTCTTCTTCCCTTCCTTGCTTCATAATCTCATGAGTAAGGAGAGAACCCACTAGCTCATCAAGTTTTAGAGTCTTCAAGTTTTTGGCCTCTATGATGGCGGTTCTCTTCCCATCCCAAGATTCGGGAAGTGAGTAGAGTAGCTTCCGGACAAGCTTGTCTTCCGGTATAGTCTCTCCAAATCCTTTAAGCCCATTGACTATGGTTGAGAAGCGATCAATCATCTTGGACACCGTCTCATCGGGCTCCATCTTGAAATTCTCATAACTAAGATTGAGAATTCCAATCTTGGTTTCCTTCACATCGTTGGTTCCTTCATAGGTGGTCTCAAGAGTATCCCACACTTCTTTGGCACTCTCAATGGATGAGACTTTGGAGTAGATGTCCGGACCGAAAGAACAAAAGATCATGTGAAGAGCTTTGTCATTTATTTGGATATTCTTCCTCTCTTCTTCACTCATCTCCATCTTTTTCTTCAAAACCATCTTCCCTTCATTATCTTGCTTCAATGGAATGTAGGGGCCATCTTCAATGACATCCCAAACCAAGTAATCATTGGACTTGAAGAAGAGGCGCATCCGATTCTTCCAAAACGGATAGTTGTCACCATTGAAGAAAGGTGGTTTTGTAGTGGATTGAGACTCATACATGCTCGAACCGGAGGTATATGCCATATCTTGATTTTTGGATGATCACACTATTCCTAGGAACTCCTCTTGTGGTTGTTAATCATTCAAAGAGGTAGGCTCTAATACCAATTGTTGGGTGGATCGAATGATCGAAATAAACCAAAAGGGGGTGAATTGGATTTTTAAAGTTCTTGGTGGTGGAATTTGCAAATAAAAATGGTAGACAGGGAGTTTTAGAGTGGTTCAAGTTCCAATTGAACTCTACATCCACTACCTTAGCTTCACTAAGGATTTGCAACAATTCCACTAATTGCTCTTCCCCTTTTCTAGGCTAAGGAGGTAACCCTTACAATTTTCGGTCAAAATTTCTACCCAAAATTTGACCCAATCCTCACACAATAGAAACAAAGAAGTTGTTGGCTAAAACAAGTATCTCTCAATACACAATATAGCCCAATTACAAGCACTCAACCCAATTGAAATGATAAGAATGAAAAATACAATTGGGGTTACAAGACAATAATGGGATTTAGGCACAAATGCTTGGATTTGATGTTTGGATGTTTGCTTTAGGATCAATAGTTGTTGCTGAAGCTTTTAGAGGTCCCTTTATACATTCTCATTGAATTCTAGTCGTTGTGGTTGATGCATTCATCAATAGAGCCGTTGAGGGTGTTATCTTCCCTCCATAAATGCAGTCTGCAACCAACCGTTTCAAAACGCCCGACCCTGTTTCAAAACAGACCAAAATAGAAAGAGCCGTTGGGGTGCATTAAAGAGCCCGTATCGAAACATTTCTAACCGTTTCGATACGTTAAGAGCCGTTTCGAAACTCGTTTCGAAACATTTTGCCACTGTTAAGGATCGTATCGAAACGACTTGAGATCGTTTTGATACGCCTTAACGACTTGATTAAAATCAGTTAAAAACATTCAACGGTCATTTTTCTCAAATCAGTTTTAAAGCCGTTTCAAAACATTGGATATCGTTTCGGTACGTTGTCTCAATGTTCTTAAGCCGTTTCGAGACTCGTTTCGAAACACGGGTTGACAGTGTTGAAACTGTTTCGATACCCGTTCCGAAACATGAGCTCACAGTTTCAAAAGTGTTTCGAAACGCCTTAGGCCATTCCGAAACGGTAACTCGAAAATCATTGTTTTGGCTTTGAGAACACTTAGAAAACATTTGATAAATTTAGTTTTTAACTTAGGCATTTTGTTTAAAACATATAGAGAGGTTTGAGGACTTAAAAATTCGTTTTCACATTTTCAAATTAGTCCTTAAGTTCTTTAGTTATATCAAAATCAATTAATCGGTTTCACGATACGATTCCATGAAAGACGTTAAATGATTAACTCGAAATAAATATCGACTACTTGTACAATTGTACCGAAGTAAAAAATAATACGAATTCAAAACCCGAATTAACCTGACCTGAAATGAAACCGACCTGAAATTACCCGACCTGAAATGAACCCGGACTGAAATGAACCCGACCTGAAGTCTACCCGAGCCCGAATTAACCTGCCAATTACCTGATTTGGACCCGATCTGTTTGAACCTGACCTGAAATGGACCCGCCTGAAATGGACCCAAACTGAAATGGACCCGACCTACAATGGACCCGACCTGCTACTGACCCGCACCCAACCCGAGTCGAGTCAATTTTTTTTGACATGAATTGACTTGCATCTGATTTGACCCGACCTGAAAGGACCCGACCTAAAACCTATCAGATTATCTGTTTTTACAACCCTAGTGAATAGGACTATGAAAACGATGTTGTTTAGAGAGTTGTAGGGTTAAAAGGTTTGTTGAGGTTTGGATTGAATCTTATCGAATGAATTAATGAAATTGTCAGTCTTCTCCACAAATTTCTTTGTTTTGCCGTCTCCCTCTGCTATTCTAATCTCTCATCTCCTTTTAATAATTCTTTCTTTGATTCATACCATTACATCACCATTCATCATTCATATTTGAGGGAAGGGACTATAAGCTTATGAACCTAAACAGACTTGAAACTTTGGGTTTCTTTTGTTCTTCAAGTATGTCCAAGATCCAATAACCTCTTCAAATTCTCTCTTTTTCAAGACACGAAAATATATGTTTTCCATTTCAATTTTGAATCAATAGTTGCTGGTTGAAAAAAAATCTTTAAATGGCTAATTCTTTTGTTCTTCAAAAGAGTTATAGATAAATTGCATTTTTGTTTCAATTCATTGTTGGGATCAACAAATTTTGAAGTAAAATCTTTAAATTTAAAATGTTAGAGATTAAAAACTTGAAAAATTGACGACCACGTTCAACAATCAAATTTTTTTCATTGTTGGGATCAATAAATTTTGAAGTAAAATCTTTAAATTTAAAATGTTAGAGATTAAAAACTCGAAAAATTGACGACCACGTTCAACAATCAATTTTTTTGCTCAATACGTATGATTTTAACGAATAAAAGCAATCGAGATGTGCGAAGGAGAGAAGATGATTTTTATTTTGGAAGAATAAAAAGAAAGGGAAAAATTATTCATTAATAGTTATAAACATGACCACTACAACTTAAAATTCATGTTAGCATGCATCTAAAACCAACGGACTGACTTAACAGGGATGACGAACCAAGTCAACATCTTTTAATGGGGTCGTTAGTCAACAATGAATTTTATTGGTCAAAGGGTCACATCAAGTAATTTTTTGAGTTTAAGGGCTTAATTGAGTGTAAAAAATACTTAAGGGTTTAATTGTTTTTATTCCAAAAGTTTGAGGGCTTTTGATACCCTTAAGCCCAAGTATTATGTTAGGCTTGTAGCACGCTCGAATCGATCACCGAAATCCGTCAAGAGGATTGATTTTGCTCATAGGAAGAATTGGCTAAAAACTGAAATAAAGATGTATAATTTGCACAAGAATTTTAGAGTGGTTCGACTACACAACCGAGTCTACATCCACTACCTTAGCACACCACTAAGGATTTCTCAATTCACTATGAATTCTTCACCTTTTCTAGGCTTAGGAGGAAACCTTTACAACCCTATCTTCTAACGGCTAAGATAGAACTACTCTAGTTTTTGTCTAAGGCTAAACTAGAACCTCTCCTTTTATAAGGTATTTTTTGGTAAACTCACTAGGTGGGTGTTTACACAAATTAAAGCTCACAAGAGTGTACAAAGATTTACAATTTAAGCACTCTCTAAACTATGTACAAAAGAAATGAATAAATAAGAATTAGACTCAAATTCTCTTGATCATCTTGCTTGGATATGTTGTCTCTCCTTCCTCAAGTGTTCTAGCCTTTATAATATAGTTAGGAACAAGCTTGTGGCCGTTGGAGACCATTGGGGTTCAAATAGAGCCGTTGGGACTTTTATTTCCCGCAATAAATGCAGTTCTGGTGATATCTGTTTCGATACACTCGAAACTGTATCGGAACGCCCTTCTTCAGAACTAGTCATTGGAGTCTGATGCAATATGTCATATTGAAACACGTTGGGCCGTATCGAAACGTCTAGTGCCGTATCGAAATAACCTGCAATTCAAATAGCCGTTGGGATCTTTGCCACATAGGCATATCGAAACGCACGAGGGCGTTTCACAACAACCCCTATCCGTACCGAAACTGGTAAGCCTTGTATTGAAACAAGTTTTTGCAGTTTCAAAAGAGCTGTAGCTGAAACCCTAAGACGTTTCGAAATGGGGTAAGCCGTTTTGGTACAGTCAAGCTGGAAACTTGGGTTTGGCTACTTTAAAACCTTTTAAAAACATTTTAAAACCTTTGAAATATTTTCAATTTAGTCCAAAGCAAACTTTCAATTATTATATCAAAACAAATATCTCAACAATCTCCCCATTTTGATATAATAAAACCAACTTGAAAAATTGTGTTTGGGATTCTCCCCCTTTGTAAAATAAGTTTTGAATAAGATACTAATGATTAGAAAGCAATTAAAGCTCCCCTTATTCAATTGAAAATTCAATTTTTCAAAACATTCTCCCCTTTTTGTTATATCAAAAATGGTTCAAACAATGTTTGAAAACTTTTAAGTTCACAACAATGGAGAGTTTTAAAACTAAAATTTGACAAAAATTAGAATTTTGTTTAAAATGGCTCCCCTTTACTCAAGCATCAATTTGATGCTCAAAAATATCTAAGACTTTAAACCGAAAATTAGATAACCATAGAAAAAAATAAAAGCTTTAAGCTTAGAGGTTGCCCAAATTCTTCACTTGTGCGACTAGAGCATTTCCATGTTTTTGCATTTCTTCATATTGCTCCAACACACCTACAAAAGACATTTACTTGATTTTTGGTATCCAAATTGCTTTAGATCCATTCACATTAGTCACAATGTCTATAGTTCCCTTAAGAACCCATACTTGTCTAATCCTATAAGATTTTATCTTCTTTATAGGACAAGTATGCAAGGAATGACCATGATAATGGCAATGTGAGCATTTTGCCATTATGTGACAAGATGAATTATTAAAAATGATTTCTTTATTGTTAAGCTTTCAAATCAAGATTTTCTTTTTCTAAAACCCCATTGCTTGTTTTTGAAAACTCTAAATCATTTCTCAAACTTTCATTTTGGTTTTCAAAATCCAATTTTGTTTTCAAAAGAAAATCATTTTCAAATTCAAGTTTTGAAATCATTTTTCTTAAATTTAGAATTCATGGTCTCAAATTCCAAAAATAATTCATCTAAAGCATCTTGTAACTCGTCAAATGTATATGAATTTAATTCACTTGAGTTAGAAGATACCTCGGGCTCATCGAGATCCAAAACACCATCCATCTTAGGTGTTGAGAGGAGGTTTGCACAAGATGAAACACCATCTTTCTTTTCTCCCTTCTTTTTACATAGAGCTTCTCAAGCTTCTCCCAAATTTCTTTTGCACTTTTACATGTGGAGACTTTCTTGGAAACATCTTCATTGAGGCCACAAAGAAAAGTGTGCATCACCTTTGCGTTTAGCTTGACCTTCGTGTTATTTGCACTCATTTGCTTATTATTCTTCTTAGGAGCTTCCAAGTAACCATCTTCAATGATATTCCAAATCTCAAAATCAAGAGATTTGATGAAATATATCATGTCATTGCTCCAGTGGAAGTATGCTTCTCCTTCGAAGAGCGGAGGACGTGAGATAGAGCGGCCTTCTTCAGATCTTGCCATTTTCTTGAACGGTGGACTTCGAGCAAAGGATCTTTAATCCCAGATGTTAGTCCTTTGATGGAGGCGAGTCCCTGATACCAATTTTTAGGCTTGTAGCACGCTCGAATCGATCACCAATGTAACCCCCTCGACCAAATTTGGGCGAAAGACCGAACCAAACGGATCACACGGTGAATATTGAAGTAAACCGAGAAGTTTAGCTCAATAAACGACCCTATTTTTTTCATTTTATATTATCTAGGTGTTCATTATCATCCTATGTGATAAACATCGCAGCAGAACACTTTGCAACTTGTTGAGTGTGCAGAAGTTCTATATTTTACCCCCTATTTAACCCATATTTCTGCTGCATTCAAGCATAATTCATTGCATTTAGGTACAATTTTACATATACATCACGATTATATAAAATGGCACAGTTGCTACTGATTTTGGTTACTTTTGCAGGTAGCTGCTGTAGTAGACTCAAGGCAGTGGAGAAGCAGAGCTGGAACACAGAACTAAAGTTGAGAAGGACGACGCTGTCGTGGCCACTGTCGTGGCAGCCAATGACGACAGCAATGGTGAAGGGAAAAGTGAAGTGGAGCTCGACAAAAAGAGGAAATTAAGTCAGTCTGTCGTGGGTCACTCCCATATTTTTCTGAGCCCTAGATCAGAATGAAGGCCAAGCCCAAAGTTCAAGGAAGAAACCCAAAAGCAAGAAAAGAGGACGAACTAAAGACATCTACTCAGAAGATTTAGTCTTTAATAGAGTTGTACTTTAGTTTAAACTTGTATTCTTACCATATTAGAAAACTTGAACCCAAGGCCTATATAAAGGCATGTAATTCAACCTAGGAAAGATCATCTCATTCTCTAGCCATCTTCCCCAAAACCCTAGTCGTTTCCCCCCTTCTAATCATGTTCTAAACTTCCCCTAGGGCTAAGGGTTGATTCTGTAAAGTAGTTGCAAGGATTGTACTGTTTTAGGATTTTTCTGTTTAATAAAATAAACTTCAAGTTTGCTTATTCTGGTTTTCAACATCTTGCAAGAGTATCGGGAGAGCATTGCGAGATTATTCATTTACTTAATATCGGGAGTGTTAGGTATGCGAAAGGAATAAGTACAGGTTCTCCAGTTTATGGTTGAACTATCTCGGACCTAGGGATAGGACGAGGTTAAGTGGCTAAGGAAGAATTCAACAACATCGGTGTTCATCCTTCGATTCACGCCGGGAGGTATCATCTAAGACGTGTTCATCGACAGACTTGGACCTAGGGATAGGACGAGTCGCAGCAGGGATTCTTGCCAAGCTTGAAGTACAGAGTTGTGTGATCGCTGCCGCGACAACAACAGACTGCTGCCGCCGCAGGTGCTGCTGCGACAGGAACGACGACAGAACATAAAGTCCTATACAGTGCAACACCTGCACTACTAAGCAAATCAATACCTGCCTATTTCTTTACCCTGAATCTGTTAATCTTTTAACTTCAGTATTCTTCAATATTTTCCTACAAACAATTAAACTCTCTTCTTTCTCTTTTTTGCAGCAATCCAAGGATAAAGCTATTTCCAGTCCCTGTGGATTCGACATCTGATACTTCGTGTATCACTTTACTACTTGCGTCGTGTACACTTGCACTCTATTACGATAGACTCTTTTACACGCAACACAACTCAATCAAACAACGTTTAGGCACTCAATTGCATACCAACCAATGTTAGGGACCATTCATAATTTTAACAAAATACAGAGACTTCTTCCATTATTAAGTTACCAATCGTCAATTACTCATATTACATGCCTCTCTATCAAATCACAGTTCAAAACAATCATCCAAGCTCAATTAATTGCATCCACAACATTAAGGGACCAAAACGTAAAGAAACAGAACTTCAAAAGATACCATTAACTATTTTAATCGCTGACCGTATCGATACACAAAGGCTTGTATGGATACGCTCTTAACTAAGAAGCTTCTAGTTACGAATTTGCAAATCTCATATCGATACACCCTTAGGCCGTATCGATACACGAATTTCCAGTAGCTCAAAAATGTATCGATATGCCTTCGTGTATCGATACCCCCAATCAATTACACGAGGACTGTATTGATACATTTTCCACCGTTTCGATACACTATGCCTAAAATGGCTTAGCTGTATCGATACGTGTTGTCGAGTATCGATACGCCTGGGCCTGAAATGTCGCATTTTGCTGGTTTTTCACACTTTAATCCAATCAAGAACATTCCAACATGCATACATCATATCTAAACATCAAAACTCAATCATACAAGGCATAATCAACATCATAACATGTCAATATGCATCAAGGGAATCGATAGGCATGCAACCTATGTAAAATAACCACTCAAGAGCCAAAATGCAAGCTAAAGCAAATACCCATAGGTAAAGGCCATTTACAAGTCAATAAGGGCATCTCAAACTTGCCACAAAACATGGAGTTTCAAACTACACTCTCCCAAAACATAAAGGCATCCTCCCATTGCCAACTATTATTACTAATAAGTAAACATAAAATTATACTTGAGCTAAGTCTCACTCCTTGGGATCCTTCTTGCTTCCTTGCTGCTCAAAAATGTTAATTCTCTGCATAGTTGGAAAAAGAGAGCATAAGCAATAATGCCTAGCAAGGGTTGGGTTTTATGTGCTCGATTTCCTTCAATTGTTCTTGCTCGCCAAGTGGTGAAGAAGTTGGATATTTGGGTGATTTTGTGGGAGGTGAAAATTGGACAATTGGCACAAGGATTTATAGTGGTTCGACCTTCTAACAAGCACCTACATCCACTACCTTAACTTCCCACTAAGGATTTCAACAAATTCACTCTTGAATTTATTCTCCCTTTCTAGGCTTAGGAGGCAACCTTTACACACTCAAAGCTTTCTAACCCAAAACTTGAGTAAACCCTCTCTACTAGAGAAATTCTAAGCAAACTTGAAATCCCTCTAATAGGTAATTGTTTGCACTATTTAGCTCTCACCCAAATCCTAAACACTTGAGCAAATATAACAATGTTTAGCTCACTAGTGTTGTCTATACAAGAAAATGAACAATTAAGCTCTAAGACAAATTGTTTATCATTATGTTGTTGACAATTGAAGCATTAGCCTTCTCTTGATGCTTGGAGGTCCCTTTTATACTCTTAATTGAGTTTGTAGCCGTTGAGGACCATTGAGGTTGTTTTGGAGTCGTTGGAGACTTTATTTCCCACCATAAATGTTGTTCTGCAGACGTTCGTTTCGAAACAATCGACCCTGTTTCGGAATGACCTTCTTCAGAACTAGCTGTTGAAGTCTAATGAAGCAAGCCGTTTTGAAACGCCTCTGGCCGTTTCGAAACACCCTTGATCCGTATCGAAACGGTAGCAACCCCGTTGAGCTGTGATTTAAAAAGTAGTTGGGAAAATAGCTGTTGGGGAGGTTTTGACCGTTGGGTGTATCGAAACACCAAATGGGTTTTTTCGAAATGAAACCCTCCGCATCGAAATGGGAAAGCCCTGTTTTGGTATGGGTTTTGGTAGTTTCAAACTGTTTCGATACAAGTCTCCCTGTTTCGAAACAAGTACCTTGAAAACCCTGGTTTGACTTCTTAAAAACGTTTAAAACCTTGCCAAAGACCATTTAAAACATCCACAAACTTATTTTCAAGTTGTTTGGACTTAAAGGCACTTTTGAAATCTTTTCAATTTAGTCCAAAACTATTTTTCAATTATTATATCAAAACATTAGTTCTTCAATCTCCCCCTTTTTGATATAATAAAACCAATCTTGAAAAATTGTTTGAGATTCTCCCCCTTAGTAAAATAAATTTTGAATAAGAGAATTGATGTTCAAAATCAATTAAAGCTCCCCCTTATTCATTTGAAAAATTAATTTTTCAAACCATTTCTCCCTCTTTTTGTTATATCAAAAAGACTTTAAGTTCAAAATAACTTAGGAGGTTAAAAATAAAATGACACAAATAAGAATTTTGGTTTTAAAATTGGCTCCCTCTTACTCAAAGCATCATTAAGGAATGTTAGTCCAACGCATGATAATCTAGTTGAATTAAAAGAAAATAAATCAAAATAAAACAAATAAAAACAACTAGATTTTACCACACTTGAACTCAATGGAGAATGTGAAGCCTTCCTTCTTCAAGTGTTCTTCCTTTTGTGCATGGAGGCCCCCCTCAATATTTGACTTGTTGATCAATCTCCATCACACCTATCATAAGACAATCAAGTAATTTTTGGTATCCAAATTGCTTTGGATCATATACGTTAGTAGCACAAAACTTAGTCCCCTTAGGAATCCATTTTTCAATTTCATCTCTTTTAGTTGAAGTGGTTAGTCTTTTTGGGACCCAAACACTACTGAAACATTTTCCATTTATAAATCTAGGGGCACTAGATTGTCTTACATAAGAATTTGATTTTCCAAAATTATTTTTCTTTTCAAGCTCTTTGGAAATCAAATATTTTTCTTCTTGAACTTTATGAAGCAAAATTTGTAAATCAAAACATTTTTGTTTAAACTCTTTGAGTTTTGCTTCAAGTTCAATTTTGGTTTTAGAAATCAAATCATTTTGAATTTTCAAATTTGAAATCATTTTCTTGTTTTTTCAAAATGTGATTTTTAAATTCTAAAACCAAATCATCGTAGGCATCTTGTAATTCATCAAAAGAATAAGAACATGAAGTAGATGAATTAGAAGTTACCCTTGAATCTTCTTCGATGACCATAAGGCAAAGTTTGGCTTATTCATCATCGGTGGAGTCTTCATCACTCTATGTAACGACATATGCCTTCTTCTTATTGCTTGAAGTGCTTGCCCTCTTCTTTTTCATAGATTCTCGTTCTAATTCTTTCATTGCTTTCTTCATGAAAGGGGCACAGTTCTTGAAGAGATGAACTACCTCTTTTTCTTCATCCTCCTCCTCACTTGTATCAAAATGGTTGCACTTGGAGGATTTGAGAGCAATGGCATTCGCATGGATGCCTAGCTCCATGATCTTTTTCTTCCCCATTCTTCTTATCTCTTCCTTCTTCTTCTCATCTTCTTTATCTTTCTTCATAATTTGGGGAGTGAGAAGTGACCACATGAGTTCATCAAGCTTCAAAGTCTTCAAATTTTTAGCTTCGATGATGGCAATCCTCTTTGAGTCCCAAGACTCGGGAAGAGAATAGAAAAGCTTTCGGACAAGATTTTCTTCCGGAATGGCTTCTCTATAACCCTTGAGTTCGTTGGTGATGGTGGAGAATCGGTGGAACATATTCTCAATGTCCTCTTCCGAATCCATTTTGAAGTTTTCATACTCTAGTTTGAGGAGGCCGATCTTGGTCTCCTTCACTTCGTTTGTCCCCTCGTATCTAACTTCGAGCTTGTCCCAAACTTCTTTGGCACTCTCGCAAGAAGACATCTTCTCATAGATGTTGAGGCTAAGTGCACAAAAGATGAAGTGCAAAGCCTTGCAATTTAGCTCCATCTTCTTACGATCATTGACACTCCACTCCGCCTTGCTTCCTTTTGGTATGAACGGGCCATCTTCAATAATATCCCAAAGCTTGTAGTCTTTGGATTTGGCAAAGAACATCATCCTCGTCTTCCAATAAGCATAATTGGTCCCGTCGAAAAAAGGCGGCTTGTCGATGGATTTCACCATTGAGCCGGTTGTTTGAAGTGTTGATTGCGCTTGCCGGATTGCCTCAATTGAGCCAAGATCTGATACTAATTTTTGGGTTTTATGTGTTCGATTTCCTTCAACCATTCTTGCTCGCCAAGTGGTGGAGAAGTTGGATATTTGGGTGATTTTGTGGGAGGTGAAAATTGGACAATTGGCACAAGGATCTATAGTGGTTCGGCCTTATAACAAGTACCTACATCCACTACCTTAGCTTCCCACTAAGGATTTCAACAAATTCACTCTTGAATTTCTTCCCCTTTTCTAGGCTTAGGAGGCAACCTTTACGCACTCAAAACTTTCTAACTCAAAGCTTGAGTAAACCCTCTTTACAAGAGAAATTCTAAGCAAACTTGAAATCCCTCTAATAGGTAATTGTTTGCACTATTTGGCTCTCACCCAAAACCTAAAAACATGAGCAAGTATAACAATGTTTAGCTCACTGGTGTTGTCTATACAAGAAAATGAACAATTAAGCTCTAAGACAGATTCTTTATCATTATGTTTTTGACAATTGAAGCATTAGCCTTCTCTTGATGCTTGGAGGTCCCTTTTATACTCCTAATTGAGTTTGTAGCCGTTGAGGACCGTTGAGGTTGTTTTAGAGCCGTTGGAGACTTTATTTTAGACCATAAATGTTGTTCTACAGACTTCCGTTTCGAAAAAATTGACCCTGTTTAAGAACGACCTTCTTCAGAACTAGCCGTTGAAGTCTGATGCAGTAAGCCGTTTTGAAACACCCTTGATCCGTATCAAAATGGTAGCAACCCCGTTTCGGAACAGGTGAAAATTGAGCTACAATTTAATAAGTCGTTGGGAAAATAGCCATTGGGGGGGTTTGACCGTTGGGCGTACCGAAACACCAAAGGGGCGTTTTGAAACGAAACCCTCTGTATCGGAACGAGCAAGCCCTGTTTCGGTACAGGTTTTGGCAGTTTCAAACTGTTTCGATACATGTCTCCCTGTTCCGAAACATGTACCTTGAAAACCGTGGTTTGACTTCTTAAAAACGTTTTAAACCTTGCCAAAAACCATTTAAAACTTACACAAACTTCTTTTCAAGTTGTTTAGACTTAAAGGCATTTTTGAAATCTTTTCAATTTAGTTCAAAACTATTTTTTAATTATTATATCAAAACATTAGTTCTTCAGTGAGGGATGCTCAAAACAAACCAACAACAACAATGCATTTTAAACCATTTTTCATTTAGAAAATCTCTATCTCATCATGCTCAATCTATCTCATTCTCGAAATCATTTTCATAGCAAAATCTACATTATCTAAACCACATGTACCATCTATCTCATGCATTAATCAAAATACAAAGTCTCAAAGCAAAGTCATACATGCTTGTTTCTCATAAAGCATTTCTCATATGCAATCCCATTTAAATAAATCATTTATAAACAAGGTACATGTGAATCTCATATGTTGGCATTTAGGAAACATCACTCGGATATGAGGATAGCTAGACGAAATATCATATCGTCAAGTCCTACCTCGGTGGAATCTCACATCACCGAACTCTCATCGCGGTATCTCTCTCATCGCCACAAAGCTTGATTGAATCTCACATCATCAAGGCCTACCTCAGTGGCACTTCTTATCCTATTGGTCGACCAATTATATCTCATGTCAATATAATTATTTTAAGCATCATTACCTACTAGTTTTCAATGCATCAATATAAACAATTCCCATCCCATTTCAAAAGCATAAATACGCATAGCATTATATCAACAATTTCTATCTCTTCAGAATCATAATTTTATCTCATTGGATCTCATAAATCATCAAATCATTTCTCAAAACATGCATAAAACAATAGATTTAATTCTATCTTCAAAACATGAGCATGATCATAAAATCAATGGGTTAAGAACTGAGAAACGAGAGCGAAACATCTCAATGTTACTTTCGGGCTTAGATTACTGTTTCAAACTCAATCTAAACCCCCAAACCTTGCTTTCAAGTCTTTGAAAGGCTTTTAAAACCAATTACACTCACCGACAACACCTCGCTCGCTTTGCCGAAGCGTAATCAAGCTCCCGAAACTTCACTGATTGTTTTTAAAACGTTCTTCCCTGTTTATACCACACAAGAACATAGGTTTAATGCATCTCAATACATTAAAAACACCAGCAACCCAAAGCCACTTCGCTGCTATGCCCAAAAACACCAAACGCCTATCCGAAACAACCGAAAACACCTTAGATTACTCTACAAACTCAATCCAGCCAAAACCTAACACTTCCATCCAATTTTAATCATTAATTAACATCCCAGGTCAACCTAATTGCATCCTTATATCCCCAACAACACCAAAACCACATTATCAGCACAAAAACCCAAATCTAGCAACCTAAACAACTAAAGATCCAACCTATTTCAGGATTCCTATTATAAATCCTTCATTTCAACATCATTTTACATCCAAAACATGAATAAAATCAATCTCAAATTAACCAAAATAGTACCAAAATGAAAATCTTAAGAAATCATCATTCAAAGCTTGATCTAACCATTTTCATCAAATAGATTATAAAACATTGTTATTAAACACAATTAGTGAGCCAAAGACTTGGGGATTTCATTAAAGAACCTTGATTAGAGGAGTTGAACGAAAATTACCTCTAACCCTTGTCTATTCCTTTAATTGACAAGATTAGTTGAGAAATCTTCCAGAATCGTTTGAAATTATTGAAAGAATCATCAAGAAAATCATTTGTAAATCAAGGTCATGTGAGAAGATGAAAATCTCTGGAAGTTTTAGAGAAAAAGAAGTGTTTGGCTGATGACAAAATGAGAGAAAAAGAAGTTACGTCGAAATAGATTTTAGATGATTAAATTCCTTTTAGTAAAATATCCTTTTAATTCTTTTTTAATAAAACACCTTTAAAAATGGTCAATTAAAGGAAAAGGCCCATTAAATATATATTAGCTCCCTAAAGATTCTAAGTTTTGGCCCTCTTTCAAAACAATCCTTAAAAATAGATTTTACATTTTTACAAAACAGTCATTAACCCGAAATGTCAATCCTCCAAAATCCATTTTCCAAAATTGACTTCACCAAACCTTTATATATATTTTTAAAGGATTTCAGAAAATTTTCCCACAATTTTACCATATCTTGAACTATGTTTTCCCCGAACCACTCTCGAACTAACTCGAATCTCTAGTTTAGGTTCTATGGACCCCGAGTCAACCTTAAAGACTCTTAGGCCCAAAACTGGGGCGTTACAACTCTCCCCATCAACGGTTGTAACAATCCAGAAGGAAACTAATGCTCAGCTTTAACTCGTTGACAAACCATGCACTTACAAACAATATCAATAACGTCTTTCTTAAAACCAATCCAATAGTACTCATCCTTCAACCCACGATACATCTTTGTACTACTGGGATGCCTCAGTCAAAATAGCACGTCTCAACTCAACATCCTCCAGCACAACTATTCGACACTTAAAGCACAAAACACCATCATCATGGAAACAAAATTCCGTTGGATTTCCTTCCGCAATATCTTAAACATGCGGTACCAACGAATCATCCAAAAAATGCTTCTCCTTTATCAACTCTACCAACGAGGGTTTCACTTTCAATTCAACCACTAAACCACCATCTCAAGATATACTCAACCGAGCAAACATTGCCCTCAACTCTACAGCCACCTTTCTACTCAAGGCATCAACTACAACATTAGCCTTCCTTGGATGGTACTCGATCGTCAAGTTATAATCCTTAAGCAACTCCAACCTCCGTGTACACCATACACATTTCACCATAAAGGTAATGCCTCCTAATTTTCAAGGCAAACACCACCACATCCAACTTAATGTCATGCGTAGGGTAATTATGCTCATGCACTTTCAACTACCGAGATGCATAAGCTACCACTCTACCCTCCTGCATCAACACACATCCCAAACCAACATAGTACGCATCACTATAAACCACAAACTCTTTACCCAATTCAAGTTGAATCAGGATAGGATATTGCGTCAACGCTTCCTTCAACTTCTAAAAAGCTTGTTGTCTAACCTGCATCCATTCAAACTTAACATCTTTTTTGTTACAACTTTTTCAAAGGAGCGGCAATCCTTGAAAAACCATCCACGAACCTACGGTAGTATCCCACAAAACAAAGGAAACTACGTACCTCATGAACCGACTTAGGTGACTTCCAATTTATCACCGACTCAACCTTTTGGGGATCGACCCGAATCCCTTCGGCCGACACTACATGTCCAAGAAAAAAGACTTCCTTAAGCAAAAATTTGCACTTGCTTAATTTAGCATAAAGCTGATTTTCCAACAAAACTTGCAACACAATCCGCAAATGCTTATCATGATCCTCCTCGGCACGATTGTACACGAGAATGTCACCGATAAACACATCCACAAACCTAGCCAAACACTCATGAAATACACGATTCATCATATCCATAAACGCTGCAGGGGCATTAGTCAAACCAAACGGTATTACCAAGAACTCATAATGCCTGAACCACGTACGAAAAACAGTCTTAGGCACATCTACATCCTTTACCCTCAACTGGTAATATCCAGATCTCATATTAATCTTGGAAAACACCGAAGCACCTCAAAACTGATCAAACAAATCATCAGTCCTTGGCAAAGGATACTTGTTCTTGACTATCAACTTGTTCAATTGGCGATAATCTATACACATTCTCATCGAGCCATCTTTCTTCTTCACAAACAAGACTAGTGCACCGCAAGGTGAAACAATAGGCCTAATGAAACCTCAATCAAGCAACTCCTGAAGTTGTGTCTTCAACTCCTTCAACTCCTTAGGTGACATTCGATAGGGAGCAATAGACAATGGAATCGTATTTCCATACAACTCAATTGAAAACTCAACCTCTCTATTCGGTGGCAAACCAGGCAACTCTTCTGGAAATACACCAGAAAACTCACATACCGTGTGTATGTCCTGCACTCGTACCTTTTTTGTACTCGGATTAATCACATAAGCTAAGAAAGCTTCACATCCCAAACACATCAACCGACTCGCTTCAAGAGCTGAAACCACATTAGACCAGAACTTTACATTCTCGCCTACGATCACCACCTCATAATCACCGGCAAGTTTCAACGAAACTCGCTTGGCGTCAAAATCAACCATAACCCTATGCTCAGATTACCAATCCATACCAAGGATTAGATCGAAACCATAGAAAGGGAACTCCATAAGATCAACCTCAAACACATGACCTTGAACAGACAAGGTACGCCTCCTATACAACTTCCTCGTAACAATTGTCTCATCAAAAAAACTAGTTACACACATACCAACATCAAACAAGTCAATAGGTAAATCAAGCACTTGTGCATGCTCACGCAAAATGTATGAATGAGTAGAACTGGAATCAATCAAAGAAAGTAATGACAAGGATTGCAAAGTAAAGGTATATGCGATCACATCTGTGTCATTCCTTCCCTCTTGGTGTGCATACACCCTAGCATGTCCACCTCCCACAGGCTGAACAACAACAACATGAGCAACATTTCTCTGTCCATCATCTTTACGCTAAAAGTTACCACGACAGGGCCCACGACCTCTCTATAGCTTAGCAGCTCGCATCAGAGCTTGTCCATCTCTAGCAGGTTATTGACAATCACGCTTCATATGTCCTCATGTTCCACAGTTCCAACACGTACCCAGATTACCCCTAACACTCTCCCATGTTCCTTCTACTGCATTGGTTGCATTCTGGAGTACGAACAAAGGCATTCTGGCCTTGATGACCACGACCGGGGTTACCACCACCACGCCTTGGGTCCGGATGATACCTTTGATCCTTATGCTTCTTGTAATGATCCTTACCAGCATCAAACTCATCTGACCTCTTTCCAGCACTAGAACCACTCGAACGAGCAACTAAACCCAAACTCTACTCGATGTCCTTAGCCCGAGTGACTAAGACATCAAAATCGGTGTAATTCGAAGCAAACATTTATGTCTTGACATCCTCTACAAACCCGTAGCAAAAACGATCACATCTTTTGTGCTCGTTAGGAACTAGTTTATGAGCATACTAGCTCAACCGAACAAATTGAACCTCATATTCAGAAACGATCATGTTTCCTTGCACCAAAGACATAAACTCTCACTTCTTCTCATCAAGATAGCGAACACCCAAATACTTCCTCTTGAAAGCAGTTTCGAAGAACTCCTAAGAAACATCGGCAGGTTCCATACCTGTAGTGATGGTCATCCACCACGTATAAGCATCTCTGTGAAGCAAGGATACAACACAACCCAGATTTTATGCATCACTACAACCCATCTGACCAAGAATCCTCTGAGTGCTCTCAAACCAAGCATCAGAACACTCAAGAGAAAGAACTCGAAACTCAATTCCACCCACACTGCATAAACGCTCCAAAGGTAATCCAGCATTAGCACCAGGCTGAGGTGCGGCCACATGTATGCCCGCTATCGCTGCTTGAAAAGCTTTGGCTACAGCCTAAATCAACAGTTTCATATCAGCAGCAGCCAACCCTTGTACTGCCTGAGGTCCAACACCTCCAACGCGAGCTCCCGCACCAGCTCCATCACCATCAGGAGGACGTGGTAGGGCGACCAATTCTCTAAGTTCTTATTTCTAGCATCACGACTGCCAATTCTAAGCTCTCGTCTTGGTCCTATCTCAAATAGAGTGAAAATCTAAAAGATGATAATGCCAAAATGAAACAATTAGGCCAACCAAAAGAAAGAATCCAAGGAGCTCAAGTTTTGCCTTTCAAAACCAAAATTCTCTTTAAACTAGTAATAATATGGAAATGGGTACCCTTATTCTCTCCCCCTACAACACATAACAATCATAAATCATGCTATCAAACACCGCGCATCTCACACAAATCAAACAATGATCATAAAATATCATAATCAGTCACCGTGCATAGCATTCATTAATGAAATCACTCAAACAACAATATTACACCAATCTCATGCTAATATACTCATTTGAAGCATCATTACCTACTATTTTTCAATGCATCAATATAAATCATTCCCATCTCCTTACAAAAGCATAAATATGCATAGAATTATCTCAACAATTTCTATCTCTTCAAAATCATAATTTTATCTCATGGGATCTCATAAATCATCAAATCATTTCTCAAAACATGCATAAAACATTATATTTAATTCTATCTTCAAAACATGAGCATGATCATAAAATCAATGGGTTAAGAACCGAGAAACGAGAGCGAAACATCTCAAATTTACTTTCGGGCTTGGATAAGTGTTTCAAACTCAATCTAAACCTCCAAACTTTGCCTTCAAGTCTTTGAAAGGCTTTTAAAATCAATTCCACTCACCGATTGTTTCTATAATGTTCTTCCATGTTTATACCACACAAGAACATAGGATTAATGCATCTCAGTGAATTAAAAACACCAGGAATCCAAAGCCACTTCGCTTATCTGCCCAAAAACACCAAAATGCCTATCTAAAACAACCGAAAACACCTTCGATTACTCTACAAACTCAATTCAGCCAAAACCTAACACTTCCATCTAATTTTAATCATCAATTAACATCCCAGATCAACCTAATTGCATCCTTATATCCCCAACAACACCAAAACCACATTATCAATATAAAAACCCAAATCTAGCAACCTAAACAACTAAATATCCAACCTAATCGGGATTCCTATGATAAATCCTTCATTTCAACATCATTTAACATCCAAAACATGATTAAAAACAATCTGAAATTAACCGAAATAATATCAATACGAAAATTTTAAGAAATCATCTTTCAAAGCTTGATCTAACCATTTTCATCAAATAGATTATAAAACATTGTTATTAAACACAATTAGAGAGCCAAAGACTTGAGAATTTCATTAAAGAACCTTTATTAGAGGAGTTGAAGAAAAATTACCTCTAACTCTTGCCTATTCCTTCAATTGACAAGTATGTTGAGAAATCCTCCAGAATCATTTGAGATTATTGAAAGAATCATCAAGAAAATAATTTGTAAATCAAGGTCAAGTGAGAAGATGAAAATCTCTGGAAGTTTTAGAGAAAAAGAAGTGTTTGGCTGATGACAAAATGAGAGAAAAAAAAAGTTACGTCGAAATAGATTTTAGATGATTAAATTCCTTTTAGTAAAATATCCTTTTAATTCTTTTTTAATAAAACAACTTTAAAAATGGTCAATTAAAGGAAAAGGCCCATTAAATATATATTAGCTCCGTAAAGATTCTAAGTTTTGGCCCTCTTTCAAAACAATCCTTAAAAATAGATTTTACATTTTTACAAAACAGTCACTAACCCGAAATGTCAATCCTCCAAAATCCATTTTCCAAAATTGACTTCACCAAACCTTTATATATATTTTTAAAGGATTTCAGAAAATTTTCCCACAATTTTACCATATCTTAAACTATGTTTTCCCCGAACCACTCTCGAACTAACTCGAATCTCTAGTTTAGGTTCTATGGACCCCGAGTCAACCTTAAAGACTCTTAGGCCCAAAACTGGGGCGTTACAACTCTCCCCCACTTAGGAAATTTGACCCTCGAAATTTTACCTAATGGAAAAAGATAAGGAAACTGCTTCTTCATGTCATCCTTCCTTTCCTACGTGGCTTTCTTCACACCACGATGTCGCCACAAGACCTTGACCAACTTAATGGTCTTGCCACTAAGAACCTTGCTGTCCAAATCCAAGAACTCAATTGGTTCTTCATCATATGACAAATCCGGATTCAACTCAAACTCCTCAACAAGCATAACATGAGACAAATATGATCTATATCTCTGAAGCATGAATACATGGAAAACATCATGTATCTTCTCCAACTCGGGATGCAACATCAACCTATAAGGAACATGTCCAACACACTCAAGCACCTCATACGCTCCAATAAACCTCATACTCAACTTCCCTTTCCGACCAAATCTCATCACCTTTTTCCAAGGCGAAACCATCAAAAACACCTTACCACCTACAACATACTCAACCTCCTTACGCTTCAAATCTGCATAAGAATTTTGCTGATCCGAAGCCGCTTTCAGCCTTTCACTAATAAGCATCACTTTTCTATAGTGCCCTTACGCACGTTAGGCAAAGAGACCAACTTCTGCACCACTTCCGCCCAACAAAGAGACGTTTTACACTTCCTTCCATACAAGACCTCATAAGGAGCCATTTGAATGCTCGCATGATAACTATTATTTTAAGCAAACTCCACCAAAGGTAATTGTTTCTCCCAAGAACCTTGGAAATCAATAACGCAGCACCTCAACATATTCTCCAACACCTGGATAACCCGTTTAGACTGTCTATCCGTATGTGAATGATACGAAGTACTGAAATTCAAACGCGTACCCAACACTTGATGTAGACACTCCTAAAACCTCGTTGTAAAATGTGTATCTTGATCCGAAACAATAGACTTAGGTACCCCATGCAACCTCACAATCTCAGAGATCTACAAATCTGCCAACTTGTCTAACGTATACGTAGTATACACTGCCAGAAAATGTAGACACTTTGTAAAACGATTAACAATCACCCAAATGGAATTCTTCTTGGACGGTGTCAAAGGCAAACCCGTCACAAAATCCATGGTGATTCTTTCCCATTTCCATTTCGGAATCTTCAACGATTGCAACAATCCATAAGGAACCTGATGCTCGGCTTTAACTTGTTGACAAACCCTGCACTTACTAACAAAATCAGCAATGTCTTTCTTAAAATCAATCCAATAGTATTCATCCTTCAACCCACGATACATCTTTGTACTACCGGGATGCATGGCAAAAGGAATACTATGCGCCTCAACTCAACATCCTCCAGCACAACTATTCGGCTCTTAAAGCACAAAACACCATCATCATTGAAAGAAAAGCCCGTTGGATTTCCTTCCGCAATGTCCTGAACATGCGGTACCAACGAATCATCCAACGATTGTTTCTCCTTAATCAACTCTACCAACGAGAGTTTCACTTGCAATTCAACCACTAAATCACCATCTCATGATATACTCAACCGGGCAAACATCACTCTCAACTCTACAACCACCTTTCTAATCAAGGCATCGGCTACAACATTAGCCTTCCATGGATGGTACTCGATCATCAAGTTATAATACTTAAGCAACTCCAACCACCGTCGTTGCCAAAGATTCAACTATTTTTGCATAATCAAGTACTTCAAACTTTTGTGGACCGTGTACATCGTACACTTTTCACCATAAAGGTAATGCCTCCTAATTTTAGAGGCAAACACCACCGCAACCAACTCAATGTCATGCGTAGGGTAATTACGCTCATGCACTTTCAACTGTCGAGATGCATAAACTACCACTCTACCCTCCTACATCAACACACATCCCAAACCAACATAGGACACATCACTATAAACCACAAACTCTTTACCCGATTCAGGTTGAATCAGGATAGGAGCTTGCGTCAACGCTTCCTTCAACTTCTCAAAAGATTGTTGTCTAACCTCCGTCCATTCAAACTTAACATCTTTTTGTAACAACTTTGTCAAATGAGCAGCAATCCTTGAAAAACCATCCACGAACCTACGGTAGTATCCCGCCAAACAAAAGAAAACTACGTACCTCATGAACCGACTTAGGCGACTTCCAATTCATAACTGCCTCAACCTTTTAGGGATCGACCTGAATCCCTTCGGCCGCCACTACATGTCCAAGAAAAAAGACTTCCTTACGACAAAATACGCACTTGTTTAACTTAGCATAAACCTTATTTTCCAACAAAACTTGCAACATAATCCGCAAATGCTTATCATGATCGTCCTCGGTACGATTGTACACGAGAATGTCATCGATAAACACAACCACAACTCCTTAGGTACCACTCGATAGGGAGCAACAGACACCGGAGTCGTATTTTTATACAACTCAATGCCAAACTCAACCTCTCTATTCAGTGGCAAACCAGGCAAATCTTCCGAAAATACACACGAAAACTCACATATCGTGCGTATTTCCGGCACTCGTACCTCCTTTGTACTCGGATTCATCACCTAAGCCAAGAAAGCTTCACATCCCAAACACATCAACTGACTCGCTTAAAGAGCCAAAACCACATTAGACAAGAACTTTACATTTTCGCCTAGATCACCACCTCATAATCATCGGCTAGTTTCAACGAAACTCGCTTAGTGTCAAAATCAACCACAGCCCTATGCTCAGATAACCAATCCATACCAGGGATTACCTTGAGCATACAAGGGACGCCTCCTATAAAACTTCCTCGTAACAATTGTCACACCAAAAAAACTAGTTACACGTATACCAACATCTAACAAGTCAACAAGTAAATCAAGCACTTGTGCATGCTCACGCAAAATGTATGAATGAGTAGAACCGGAATCAATCAAAGAAAGTAATGACAAGGATTGCAAAGTAAAGGTACATGTGATCACTTCCATATCATTCCTTCCCTCGTCGTATGCGTACACCCTAGCTTGTCCACCTCCCACAGGCTGAACATCAAAAACATGAGCAACATTCCTTTGTCTATCATCTCTACGCTGAAAGTTACCACGACCGTGCCCAGGGCCTCTTTGTGGCTCAGCTGCTCGCATCAGAGCTTGTCCATCTCTAGCAGGTTGTTGACAATCACGCTTCATATGTCCTCGTGTTCCACAATTCCAACACGTACCTAGATTACCCCCAACACTCTCCTGTGTGCCTTCTATTGCACTGGTGGCATTCTAGAGTACAAACAAAGGCATTCTGGCCTTGATGACCACGACCGGGGTTACCACCACCACGCCTTGGGTCCGATTGATACCTCTAATCCTTATGCTTCTTGTAATGATCCTTACCAGCATCAAACTCATATGACCTCTTTCCACCACTAGAACCACTCGAACGAGCAACTAAACCTAAACTATGCTCGATGTCATTAACCCGAGTGACTAAGATATCAAAATCTATGTAATCCGAAGCCAACATGTATGTCTTGACATTCTTTACAAGCTCAACCGAATAAATTGAACCTCATATAAGAAAATGGTCATGTTTCCTTGTGCCAAAGACATAAACTCTCACTTCTTATCATCAAGATAGCGAACACCCAAATACTTCCTCTTGAAAGCAGTTCTGAGGAACTCTCATGAAACATCGGTAGGTTCCATACCTGTAGTGATGGTCATCCACAACGTATAAGCATCTCTGTGAAACAAGGATACAACTCAACCCAGATTTTGTGCATCAATGCACCCTATCTGACCAAGAATCCTCGGAGTGCTCTCAAATCAAGCATCAGAACCCTCAGGAGATAGAACTTGAAACTCAATTCCACCCAAAATGCGTAAACGCTCCAAAGGCAATCCAGCATTAGCACCAGGCTAAGGTGCGGCCACATGCATACCTGCTATCGTTGCCTGAAAAGCCCCAGGTATAGCCTAAATCAACGATGTCATATCAGCAGTACCCAACCCTTGTACTGCCTGAGGTCCAACACCTCCAACGCGAGCTCCCGCACCAGCTCCATCTTCACCAGGAGGAGGTGAAGGGGCAACAAATTCTCAACGTTCTCATTTCAAGAATCACGACTAACAATTCTAAGCTCTCGTCTTGGTCTCATCTCAAATAGAGTGCAAATCTAAAACATTATAATGCCAAAGTGAAACAATTAGTCCAACCAAAAGTAAGAATCCAAGGAGCTCAAGTTTTGCCTTTCAAAACCAAAATTCTCTTTAAACTAGTAATAATATGGCAATGGGTACCCTTATTCTCTCCCCCCAAAACACATAACAATCATAAATCATGCTATCAAACACTGTACATCTCACACAAATTAAACAATGACCATAACATAGCATAGTCAACCACCGTGCATAGCAGTCATTAAAGAAATCACTCAAACAACAATATTGCACCAATCTTACCTCCCAATTCTTTCAAAACTTGGCTCTGATACCACAAAATGTAACCCTCTCGATACGGTCTGGGTGAAAGATCGAACCGAACGTATCTCACAAGGAATATTGAAGTAAACTGGGAAGTTTACCTCAGTAAACGACCCTATTTTTTCATTTTATCTTATCTAGATGTTCATTATCATCCTATGTGATAAACATCGTAGCGAAACAATTTGCAACTCAACTAGACATCGTTTAGAGACTCAATTGCATACCAACGCATGTTAGGGACCATTTTGTAATTTTAACAAAATGCATGAAATTCTTCCATTTTTAAGTTACCAATCTTCAATTAGTAATATTACATGCCTCTCTGTCAAATCTCAGCTCAAAACAATCATCCAAGTTCATTTAATTACATCCACAACATTCAGGGACCAAACCATAAAAAACAAAACTTCAAAAGATACCATTTACTATTTTAACCGCTGGCTGTATCGATATGCTCTTAACTAAGAAGCTTTCAGTTCCGAATTCACAAAGCCCATATTGATACACCCTTAATCCGTATCGATAAACGAATTTCTAGTAGCTCAAAATTGTACTGATACACCTTCGTGTACTGATACCCCCAGTCAATTACACGAGGACTGTATCGATACGCTATGCCTAAACTGGCTTAGTCATATCGATACAGGTTGTCGAGTATCAATACGCATGTGACTGAAATGTCATATTTTACTGGTTTTTCACACTTTAATCATATCAAGAACATTCCAACATGCTTCCAACATGCATACATCATATCTAAACATCAAAACTCAATCATACAAGGCATAATCAATATCATAACATGTCAATATGCATCAAGAGAATCTATAGGCATGTAACCTATGTAAAATAATCACTCAAGAGCCAAAATGCAAGCTAAACCAAATACCAATAGGTAAAGGTCATTTACAAGTCAATAAGGGCATCTCAAACTTGCCACAAAACAGGGAGTTTCAAAATACACTCTCCCAAAGCATAAAGGCATCCTCCCATTACTAACTATTATTACTAATAAGTAAACATAAAACCATACTTGAGCTAAGTCTCACTCCTTGGGATCCTTCTTGCTTCCTTGCTGCCCAAAAATGCTAATTCTCTACATTGTTGGAAAAAGATAGCATAAGCAATAATGCCTAGTGAGGGATGCTCAAAACAAACCAACAACAACAATGCATTTTAAACCATTTCTCATTTAGAAAATCTCTATCTCATCATGCTCAATCTATCTCATGCTCGAAATCATTTTCAAAGCAAAATCCACATTATCTAAACCACATGTACCATCTATCTCATGCATTAATCAAAATGCAAAGTCTCAAAGCAAAGTTATACATGCTTGTTTCTCATAAAGCATTTCTCAAAACATAATCTCATATGCAATCTCATTTAATTAAATCATTTATAAACAGTGTACATGTGAATCTCATATATTGGCATTTAGGCAACATTACTTGGATATGCGGATAGCTTGACGAAATCTCATATCGTCAAGTCCTACCTCGGTGGAATCCCGCATCACCAAACTCTCATGGCGGTATCTCTCAATGCCACAAAGCTTGATAGAATCTCACATCATCACGACCTACTGTGGTGGAATCTCTCATCACCACATTCTCACTTTGGAATGGGATAGCACTACCCCCATTGCCCGAACCAAAGAACATGTACGAATTTTGTATATTATAGTGCACTTCTCATCCTATTGGTCGACCAATTATATCTGGTAATAATAATCTCATCTCATGCCAATATACTCATTTTAAGCATCATTACCCACTATTTTTCAATGCATCAATATAAATAATTCTCATCCCATTTTAAAAGCATAAATATGCATAGCATTATCTAAACAATTTCTATCTCTTCAAAATCATAATTCTATCTCATGGGATCTCATAAATCATCAAATCATTTCTCAAACCATGCATAAAACAATAGGTTTAATTCTATCTTCAAAACATGAACATGATCATAAAATCAATGGGTTAAAAACTGAGAAACGAGAGCGAAACATATCAAACTTACTTCCGGGCTTAGATTAGTGTTTCAAACTCAATCTAAACCCCAAACCTTGCTTTCAAGTCTTTGAAAGGCTTTTAAAACCAATTCCACTCACCGACAACGCCTCGCTCGCTTTGCCGAAGCGTAAGCAGGCTTCCAGAACTTCACCAATTGTTTTCAAAATGTTCTTCCCTGTTTATACCACACAAGAACAGAGGATTAATGCATCTCAATTCATTAAAAACACCAGCAACCCAAAGTCACTTCCTTGCTCTGCCGAAAAATACCAAAACGCCTATCCGAAACAACCGAAAGCACCTTCGATTACTATACAAACTCGACCCAGCTAAACTGTAACACTTCCATCCAATTTTAATCATCAATTAACATGAAAAAAAAAACCAAATTTCTTCCTTATATCCCCAGCAACACCAAAGCCACATTATCACCACAAAAACCTAAATCTAGCAACCTAAACAACTAGAGATCCAACCTATTTCGGGATTCTTATGATAAATCCTCCATTTCAACATCATTTAACATCCAAAACATTATTAAAATCAATCTCAAATGACCAAAACAATACCAATACGAAAATCTTAAGAAATCATCTTTCAAAGCTTGATCTAACCATTTTCATCAAATAGATTATAAAACATTGTTATTAAACACAATTAAAGAGCCAAGACTTGGGAATTTCATTAAAGAATCTTTATTAGAAGAGTTGAACGAAAATTACCTCTAACCCTTGCCTAGGTTTTACGGACCCCGAGTCAACCTTAAAGACTCCTAGGCCTAAAACTGGGGCGTTACAACCAAAATCCGTCAAGAGGGTTGATTTTGCTCCTTGGAAGAATTGGCTAAAAACTGAAATAAAGATGGACAATTTGCAGAAGGATTTTAGAGTGGTTCGACTACACAACTGAGTCTACATCTACAACCTTAGCACACCACTAAGGATTTCCCAATTCACTATGAATTCTTCCCATTTTCTAGTTAGGAGGGAACCTTTACAACCCTATCTTTTAACGGCTAAGATAGAACCACTCTAGTTTTTGTCTAAGGCTAAACTATAACCTCTTCTTTTACAAGAGATTTGTTTGGTAAACTAAGTACCTCACTAGGTGGGTGTTTACACAAATTGAAGCTCACAAAAGTGTACAAAGATTTACAATTTAAGCACTCTCTAAACTATGTACAAGAGAAATGAAGAAATAAGATTTAAACTCAAATTCTCTTGACCATCTTGCTTGGATATGTTCTCTCTCCTTCTTCAAGTGTTCTAGCCTTCATAATATAATTAAGAACAAGCTTGTGGCCGTTGGAGACCATTGGGGTTCTAATAGAGCCGTTGGGACTTTTATTTCCCGCAATAAATGCAGTTCTGTTGATGTCCGTTTCGATACGCTCGAAGTCGTATCGAAATTCCCTTCTTCAGAACTAGCCGTTGGAGTCTGATGAAGTATGCCATATATGTTGGGCCATATCAGAACACCCGTATTGAAACGTCTAGTGCCGTATCAAAACAACCTGTAATTCAAATAGTCGTTGTGAAATAGCCGTTGGGATCTTTGCCACGTAGGCGTATCGAAACGCACGGGATCATTCCGCAACAACCCCTATCCGTATCGAAATAGGTAAGCCATGTACCGAAACGGGTTTTGACAGTTTCAAAAGAACTATAGCTGAAACCCAAGGCTTTCCGAAACATGTAAGCCGTTTTGGTACAGTCAAGCTGGAAACTCGGGTTTGGCTACATTAAAACCTTTGAAACTTCCTCAAACATTATTTTAAGTTATTTGGACTTAAAAACATTTTTGAAATCTTTTCAATTTAGTCCAAAGCTATTTTTCAATTATTATATCAAAACAAATATCTCAACATATTATATAAAATATTTTTTTGGTGATCAAGTATTTTACTTTATAAATACATGTTTCTGCAACTATTGCAACTATGTTATAAATATGAGTTTTCTAGCAATTTTGGGTCTTTTGAAATACATCTGGTTTTGGATTATATATATATATATTCTCTCGTCCATAAAAATAGATGAGATTGAACTACGTTAAATCTCGTTATTTTATGCGTTCGTATCTCTTTGATTACCTTTACACTAACATTATTTATGTATTAATTATTGTGTATAATTTGTGGTAGGGTCGAGAACTCGGGGGAAATAAAGGAAGAAGAAAATTCGATTGCAAACAATGGAAAAGGGTTACTTACCAAACCCATTGAACTCCCCATGTGGATAAAGTTCATTCATTGAACCATTACGACTAATATTATTATCCAAGCCACATGCTCAAAACTATTATAATCCAGATGACGTAGATTCTAGCGTAGAATTTGAATTATAATTTTTTATTTAAATTTGAGTTTATATTAAAATTATACATACCATGATCAAAACTATTAAGTTCAAGGCAGGAACATAAACTTGGCTTAGCTACCAAGAAAAAAAGTGGTGACCACCTCACTGAAACAAAATCATGATGTTGAGGAGGATAAAAATTGACAGGTGAATGTGCTTTTTTCAAACACTTTATTTTTTAAAATATGAAAATTAACTTAATTGATTTATATTTATTATAAAATTGGTATTTAAAAAATTCAAAATCTGTTTGATAAAAAACTGTTTATTTATATTTAAAAAAAAAAACTTAAAGGTTAAATTAGCTCTCATCAAAAAATCAATTTAGTTCTAATGAATTTATTTCACCCAATTTAGCCTTCATAATTCAAATTACGATCAAATCAGCCGTTTTGTAACGTTGACTACGTTGACCGTTAAGGTCCACTAACGGTGAACGCGGTCAACATTACGGTCAACGCTACGAAAAGACTGATTTTTTTTTTAATTTGAATTATTAAGGCTAAATTGGGTGTAAAAAATCATGGGGGCTTAATTTTTTTTTCTTAAGGCGAATTTTGAATTTATAGGTATGTTCTTGTATGGTGAACTATGTTTATTTGGTTGATATAATTGCAGAAACTAATCGAATGAACCAGATTCTTGCTCACCACCACTAAAAAATTCAAGACGAAGTGTTCTCTTATGTATTCTATTAGATGTAATGTAAACAAAGAGGAGTTTGCCTTGACCAAGTTTAAATTGTAATCTTGTTTCACCAGAAGAATCACGAACAAGATTGAATATATTAAAGATAGGGTTTTCTATGGTTGTTTCAAGCTCCAAAGTCTTTATTCTCCAAATGTCATTTCATCGTTTTGAAAGGAATGTGGTGTGGACAGCTAATTCGAAAGGGAGGAAACTAATGTTTCAGAGAAGGATGAACTGATGAAACCTTTATACCTAATGTTCCTATTACGAGTAAAGGGGAAAAAAAAACTAAGTTTTATCTGATAATATATGAAAAGCAACATTTGCTTCGATTGGCTCATACAAACATTCTTAAAAATTGGTTCATTGAGAAAGAATAAAGAGTTTGATAGTATAATTAAACAAAAGTAGGCAACGTTCAAGAGGAAAATACTAAGGAATATGTTACAATCCAACCTTGGCATCTGCTCATCATCATCCTTTCATCTCTATTCATAGGGATGAAAGAAAATGGAGCTTTTAAATTCCTTACACATCTTTTAATTATTTATATTATTTACTTTATACGTGACATACTTAGTCTTATTTTGTTGCATAGCATACCTTATAATGATATTATTATACTTTATGTTATGTATTTCATACTAAGGAATATGTTAGTACACATTGGTCCTTATATTGTTTAAGTCTGCCTAATAACTTAAATACGCATTTTTATATCTATTTCTAAGTTATTTAAGCATGTTTTGATTGCACTGCATCCTTATATTTTACTCATGCATCATATTTTACATCATTTCAGCTCACACATTGTTTATTGATTCTTTACGTATTAAGGATGAAGGCACAAGCTCGGGACAACTCTAAAGACCACATATGAAGCTCGGATTAGCTCAAGGACAATCAAAGTAGCTCGGATTAGCTCAAGGAGTCCAATGAAAGCTTATGCCAGCTCAAGTACAAGGGGAAGCTTTCTAAGGAAGCTCACAAGCTTCAATGACTAGCTCACCTAGCTAGGGGCAGCTCGTAGAAGCTCATAAAAGCTCAAAGATTAAGCTAGCTCAGATCAATCCAGCTCACACCAAGTTCAATCAGCTCACCTCAGCTCAAGCTTCATATGTCAGCTCAACACCCAAGGGTCATGTCCCCCCTAAGAGACATGTCCCTAGACTTTTGAGGGAAACTTAAATGGGCGGAAAACGGCCTTGGAGAGAAGACAAATGGGTGACAAAGTGCATTTGGAGGGAGACACCATTCAGCCGAATCATTAAAAGGCTTGTGGAGTGAGACACCAACATGGCCAAATAGTTAAGGGCCCTTTCGGCTAACACCCTTTCATCACATATAAATACAAGTTGTAATTTCATTTGTAATTATCTCATATAATTTTATAAAATTACCTTTTGTGAGAATTTTCTCTCTTCTAGTTCTTAATTGAACTTTATCGACTTATTAAGTACTTATACGTGTGGCGTCAACCCCTATTTTCCACCTTGATACAATGTCTTTATAGATAGTGGGTCAAAGTCCTTTCTACCACCCTAACTTGAACTTATATGGTTCAGGGTTAAGCTTTCATACAACTTAGTTTCTTCCTTTTCTTGTTAATACTATCCATCATCATTCCTTTTCCTTCATTACCATCACCAAACAAACCCATCCACCTTCCCATCTTTCTTCATATTTCAGACCACTTATTCGCCACATATCATCCAACCTAAACCTTTCTAATTGAGCCTATCTTGCTTGCAGGTTTCTTGCTTCCTTCCTAGATGTAACAATCAAAGTAGTTGTCCCCAACAACATCAAGAACGGCCTACATCACATCTCGTTTCGTGTTTTGATTCTTCTTGTTAATACAGATTTACTTTCCCATTTCTTCTTCAACTTGAAGAAGTTTTTGAAGCTTAAGGGTAATTTTAAACTTAGGGGAAATAAAAAATAATTAAGCCCTCGTGAATTATTTTACACTCAATTTAGCCCTTATAATTCAAATTACGATCAACTGAACCATTTCGTACTGTTGATCATTAGTGGACTCAGGCGATCAATATGGAAGGGATGATTTGATCGTGATTTGAATCATGAGTGCTAAATTGAGTGTAAAAAATTCATAAGAACTTAATTGATTTTTTAATTTTTTGTTGAAGGCTAGATTTACATTTAAACCTAAAAAAAATATTTATCATCTTTTGTGATTAGTATTAGAACCAAAGCATACCAAAAACATAATAGGTATAAAAACTAACCCAAGATCTATCATGTCAAATCATCAAGAACAATAAACTGAATGCGGAAGCGTACCTGAATTCATTGATGCACTGAAAACCTTAAATCCTTTGATGGAGATCGCCTAAAAAGGTGATTGTGATCTTCCAAGAAGATAGGTTAACCCTTGCCGTAAAAACTCTCTGACGGGGTCAAGAGTAATACAAGTTAACCTATTTCTTGGGGACCACTACCTCTTTATATAGTTGATTATTAAATAAACTATTAGCTATTTATAACTCTTCCCCTCATTGAATTATAAATACATCTTATGGTATCTACACTATTATTTCCATGACACTTTAATACTCATGACACACCTAACATAATTGGTCACTTGATTTTGTGTCATACTTTATAATAGCATCGTACATTTTACATATATGCCCACAATTGCGGATTTTAATCCAACAATCTCCCACTTGGGCAACATATGTTTCATGATAAATGTACAACCTTATGAGCTCAAAAATTGCTATTATATAATAGGTATTCTATAACAATCTCGTCCATCAACTATATCAATATAGGATCAAAGCAGCCTTTGCCATATATTTATGACTACTAGACCGATCGATGGTCACATATACAAATATATTCAAATGACATAGATCAATCATGGATGTGTAGCATGGAAAATTACATGAAATGTGAACCGAACATGTCTATTTCCATCTAGTCCTCCTAAAACCTCAGTGAGATCAAACTTTACTGAATTTAGAGTGTGCATAAACAAAAAGAACTTTATTTTCTACAGAAAATAATATTAAAATATCCTTAAACTAAAGTAACCGAAATTATGTCTAAATCGAATGAGCATTTTTCAAAATTGCAAACTCCCACTAAAACTGAATATCCTTAAATAACATTACACCCACATAAGTAGTGTGCTCATGAAAGACCTAGGGTGATATTTTCTTAATAAGCGTGCAATTATGGAGTTTTTACCAGTATGCTCTATAGACACACAACCACTCTGAATTTTCTTTAACAACTAGGAACTTAATATTGTATGCTTCAAATTTGAAGTGTTCCTATTGTTTATAGAATAAATGAATGCGTATTTATTGTCACAAAATAACTTAAGTAGTTTTTCTATTCAATCTATAAGTAGCAGCTCATATGACAGAATTTTTTTTGCATCAATATTCTAATAGAATCAAAGTCTGTAAACTTGATGATCTCTAAATTACTAGAACTTCGATATATGAGCATGTAATTTTTGTTCTCTAAATATATCTCATAACCTTATTGGGTGCTATTCAATAGTTCATACTAGAATTGCTTAAATATCAGTCTAACATTCCAACAATGCACGCGATATCCAAACACATACATACTTGAACATAAATTAGATTCTCAATAGATTATGCATATGGAATAATTTGTAATTTTCTAAATTTCAAGGTTACTTTTAGGGCATTGAGTAAGACTAAATTTGTCTTCTTTAGAAATATGAGTATCACTTGGTTTACTCCCACTGAACTTGTAGCATATATAATTGTCAACCAAATTTATCACAAAACCTGTAACACCCCAACGAAATTAAAAAAAGGTGTTGAACAAGTAAGGCTCGTAGGGTTTGAACCCACGACCTCACCCCCATCTTATGTTCTTTTGCTTAACCGTTGAGCCAATGGCTCATTTCTGTCAAGAGTTACCCAGTTAGGCTATTAGAGTTAAGCCTAAAAGAAGTAAATCAGACTTAATAACCCAACCCTTCACCTACCTTTGGAAAAGGATTCAAACATGAAACTTTAGAGAGAAATTCCAACAAGATCTCCCTAACCCCATCAGCCCATACTTCGATCTGCCACACCGCCCCGCCGTAGTGTGAACCACTGTCATCCTCCGAACCGCCCTACACCTCCGATCTCACCCCTGGGTGTCACACGCAGATCCGAGCCATCGTTCACCACGTTAGATGGTTCGAATCTGGAGCAAGAGCAACCCTTAAACCTTTGATTATATCCGTTTTCTGGCCATATTCGATGTTCACCTGAGATACGGTCATCAGATATGAGATTCTTGCCTCACTGCGAACAAAACCCTTGTGGTTAACCGTAAATACGCCCCCGATGAGGGCCTCGTTGGAGATACGGTTCTTTCCGGCCGTCCCTTGGTATTTCAGGTAAAATTGGTGAGTTTCGGAATCTTTCCGATTTGTAAATGTAATGGTCGTATCGTGTAGATTATTTTGTTTTGTTTTCGGACAATATTTAACCCTTAGGTCGCCTGCGAGATTTTTTTCTGGTGATCGGTCGGTGATCTGAGATCTGTAGGGGAGGTAAGTTGTTGAGTCGGTCTAACCAAAATCGGTCTGGCCCAATAACTCGAGTCATACCTATTAGTTTTAGGAAGTGGGTCGGGCTGTGCAAGGCCCAATAGACTTTAGTCTAAACCCGTATAACCAACTCGACCCGCTTCTGGTTGACCCGACCCGTCCGAGTCAGCTCGAGTCAACTCGTTCGATCAGCCCGAGTCAACTCTTCCGAGTCAGCCCGAGTCAACTTGTCTGAGTCAGCCCGAGTTAACTTATTTGACCTTTTCCGGTTGACCTGCTGACGTCAGTGTTGACTCTGACCTTCTTGACCTTTGACCTGCTGACGTCAACGTTGACTTTGGCCGTTTACCAAAAAGTTAACTTTTTCGAAAACTCGTATTTTATGTTTTTCGACATCCTGAGTCCGGTTTTGAAGCCCGTTTCGCAAAATTCTGAACCGAAAACCTCCAAATCTGACCTTGAACCCAAACTTATTTATATATTTAATTATTCAGTTAAGAACTCTATGAAAAAGGACTGAAATGGGATATTGTGTGATTGAAGGTACTCACAATTCCTTGAATACAAATTGTTGAGGGAAGTCAAATTCGGGTTCAAGAGTGTTTGAACGTCGTTCATGGATCGACCGATGTAGCTTGGAGCCAAGATAATACATTACTAACTCTTGCATGCGTTATAGAACATGTTGGTATCCGCCAAATAACTGAATGATCCTAATAAGTATATGGTTAATTATGTTTTAGTCAAGTTGATTACAGAAAAATAATAGTATCTTGATTAGACTGAGTTGCTCGCTTAGGAAGATAAGGGACTTGTAAGAACTTCTCGTATCCAAGAATAATTCATATGACTGTTATACTCTAGATCTGATTGCCTGTTAATGATCTAACTTTCGAAATGCTCTGTTACAAAATTATGAAAATGACCTTAAGGTGCAAGAAGGACTAAAATACCCCTGACCACAAAATAATTTGGGAGTCTACACTAAATCTGGTAAAGTAGCTTATTTGTCTAAAAACCTCGTTCTACTTGAAAAGTTGTAGATCAAAGCTTAAACCCTCGAATTGTAGGGTACTTGAACTATTTTTGAACACCGAATAAATCTATAAAAATAACTATATATATATATATATATATATATATATATATATATATTCGTATATCTGAACTAACAAAGTGGCATAAAATACCGAACTGGCTAGCTTGACCAAAGAGGTTTGAAAACATCAAAAAGACTGAAGTAATCGGAATGAACGTAATGATCAAAAGATTAAAATATCTTCAGGTACTAATTGTCAATTTTCTGAAATGATGGATATACCATCGAGATCTGAGGTGAAGGAATAGTTGGAAGAACCGAAAGGCTTAGAATAATTGAAACACCTTCGGACATCGAGGTGACTGAAAATACCTCTAAGACATGGAATGGGAAATATCAATAAAGCCAAGCAAAGGCTATAGCTCTGAAAGTGGTAATACACGACACTTGTTGGTTGGTCGTTTCAGGAACTTTTGTGATGTTGGAAGAGTACCATATAAAGGCATGTTCAAGTAATTTGGAGAAAGTACCAAGGTCAATGGTAAGAGCAACATGTTTTCGTGTGTATTCATGTTATGGATCGAGTTCATATGCATTACACATGCTCGATTACTTGGGATATACCATTTGAATACATGTTCGATTTCTCGTTGTATGTTCAGTGGTTGCTTGGCAAAGACGAGTTTTTGTTATACAATGTAGTCAGTTATGAGAAATGAGTACCTGCGGTGTACTGATCCGGTTAAAAAATAAACCTTGTGCGACGGTTTACGATTAGTTCAAAAGTACTAGGAAACCTGATAAGTACCAGAACTTATTAACCTCGAACGTCACTGCTATTACCCGATAGTCTAATTACCAACTACCCCTGATGTTCAAAATGACCAGAATGCCCTCGAAAGCTTAAAAGATTGAATCACTCTCGATACATCTAAAATCTCAATGTTCTCAATATGTTAACTTCCGAATGTTTTGACTTTGATTATGTTTTGAGGAATAAGAATACTCTGACGTCAGCATTGACTTTGACCGTTAACCAAAAAGTCAACTTTTCCAAAAACTCATATTTTATGCTTTTTGACGTCCCGAGTCCGATTTTGAAGCCCGTTTCACAAAATTCTGACTCGAAAACCTCTGAATATGACCTTGAACCCGAACTTGTTTATGTATTTATTTATTCAATTAAGAACTCTATGAATAAGAACTGAAATGGGATATTGTGTGATTGAAGGTACTCGCAATTCCTTGAATACGAATTGTTGAGGGACGTCAAATCCGGGTTCAAGAGTGTTCGAACGTTGTTCACAGATCAACAGATGTAGCTTGGAGCCAAGGTAATACATTACCACCTTTAGCATGCGTTATAGAACATGTTGGCATCCGCCAAATGACTGAATGATCCTAATAAGTATATGGTTAATTTTGTTTTAGTCAAGTTGATTACAGAAAAATGATAGTATCTTGATTAGACTGGATTGCTCGCTTAGGAAGATAAGGGACTCGTAAGAACTTCTCATATCCAAGAATAAATCATAGGACTGTTATACTCTAGATCTGATTGTCTGTTAATGATCTAACTTTCGAAATGCTCTGTTACAAAATTATGAAAATGATTTTAAGGTGCAAGAAGGACTAAAATACCCCTGACCACAAAATAATTTGGGAGTCTACACTAAATCTGGTAAAGTAGCTTATTTGTCTAAAAACCTCGTTCTACTTGAAAAGTTGTAGATCAAAGCTTAAACCCTCGAATTGTAGGGTACTTGAACTATTTTTGAACACCGAATAAATCTCTAAAAATAACTATATATATATATATACATATATATATATATATATATATATATATATATATATTCGTATATCTGAACTAACAAAGTGGCATAAAATACCGAACTGACTGGCTTGACCAAAGAGGTTTGAAAACATCAAAAAGGATGAAGTAATCGGAATGAACGGAATGACCAGAAGATTAAAATATCCTCAGGTACTAACTGTCAATTTTCTGAAATGATGGATATACCATCGAGATCTGAGGTGAAGGAATAGTTGGAAGAACCGAAAGGCTCAGAATAATTGAAACACCTTCGGACATCGAGGTGACTGAAAATACCTCTAAGACATGGAATGGGAAATATCAATAAAGCCAAGCAAAGGCTATAGCTCTGAAAGTGGTAATACACGACACTTGTTGGTTGGTCGTTTCGGGAACTTTTGTGATGTTGGAAGAGTACCATATAAAGGCATGTTCAAGTTATTTAGAGAAAGTACCGAGGTCAGTGGTAAGAGCAACATGTTTTCGTGTGTATTCATGTTATGAATCGAGTTCATATGCATTTCACATGCTCGATTACTTGGGATATACCATTTGAATACATGTTCGATTTCTCGTTGTATGGTCAGTGGTTGCTTGGCAAAGACGAGTTTTTTTTTATACAATGTAGTCAGTTATGAGAAGTGAGTACTTGTGGCGTACTAATCCGGATAAACAATAAACCTTGTGCGACGGTTTACAACTAGTTCAAAGGGACTCGGAAACCTGATAAGTAACCAGAACTTCTGAACCCTGAACGTCACTACTATTACCCAATACTCTAATTACCAAACTACCCTCGAAGGTCGAAATGACTATAATGCCCTCACAGACTTAAATGATTGGATCACTCTCGATACATCTGAAATCTCAATGTGTCAACTTCCGAATGTTTGTTTGAACTGTTAGTACCAAGCTCCCTCGCCTAGGGACCTCGTTCTGAAATCAGTCCAAAATTGTTAGACGTTCTATGCTCCCTTGCCGATAATTATCAAGCGTGTACCCTATGCCCGTGAATACACTCTGCTTTAAACTAAGATTGTCTACTCTAAATCAAAAGTATGACTCTGTTACCAGTAATGAAAGCTCAACTCTTGGCTTTTGTCTTCTGATACAGAAATATATTTGATATCCATCTTTTGATACAAAAATAAATCTTATATATTTCTTCTGATATAAAAATATATTTGTTATTTGTTTCATGATGTTATTGTCTTCAGAATATAAACTAAATTTCATATGGGTATATTATCTGGGATATAATGAAGATCTGTAGGCTCAGCACTGGTAAGCCCTTCTGGACCTAAGCTCCTATGCCCAATGGGCCTAGGGTAAGCCTTTCTGTAAGCTCCTATGCCTGAAGGGCTTAGGGCAAGCCTTTCTGGACCTAAGGCATTCCCTTCGATAAGCTCCTACGCCTGACAGGCCTAGGGTATGTCTTTCTGGACCTAAGGCATTCCCTTAGGTAAGCTCCTATACCTGACTGGCCTAAGGTAAGTCTTTCTGGACCTAAGGCATTCCCTTAGGTAGGCTCCTACGCCTCAGGCCTAGGGTAAGACCTTCTGTATACAGTTCAAGGGGAATTGCATTTTGGAGTTCGGTTAAAGGGTAGTTAAGTAAATTAATAAAACTTTCTGACATCTTCTGAAACATACCCTACTAAATTAATTTATCAATGTTGAACTCTCAGTAAACTTACAATTCGCGCTTAATGGACCACTCTGAACTCCTTGATTCAACTTCTGAAATCTGAATCTCTTTTGAACCTCTGGCTTTAGACTCACCTCTTAAGGTTCGGGTGGTCAAATAAAGAACAACTCTATGACCTCCTAATAATGCTTCACTGAATTATCGAATCGTAATTTGAGCTTATCGTTGCCCAATTCTTCATGACAATGTTAAGTTGCCATATACCTACTTGTACCTTTAGCATCTCCTGATAGTTTGTATTACTGAGTTTTTCCAAGCTCATGTTGTTTTTACCATCGCAGGTTAAAATAATATATCTTGGGATAATGACTGGCGTCAGTGTTCAGAGTTCTCTTGGCGTCGCTTTTGGAGTACGGTACTGTACAGTTAGTGGGCATGTATGTCACGTATTGTCTTATGATAGTATTTGTAAAATACTTTCTGAAATTTTCGTTATGTGTTTAAATGACTTCTTGAAATGGTATTTTTAACATAAGTTAATTTTACAACTTAATAAGTGTTTTGAGGGAAAATTGTTTTATGTGTATTTTTATTGTGGGTCGCTCTTGTGACCCTAATGTGATTTCCTAGGATCCGCTATAACGCATAGGCGGGTCTAGGGGTTACAAAATCGAATGAGTTAATCACTAAAAAAAATTTAATATCATTAATGAAAGTCTACTTAAGCTCATAGATGAATTTCTTTAATTTACATATCATTGATTTTGTTTCATAAGACACAATTCTATGATTGTAGCATATAAATAGTTTCATCAATGTCGTCATTGAATACACAAGCTTAACATTCATCTAATATAGCTTAAGATTAAAATAAGAAACAAGAGTCATAATTATCCTGAAATAGTCTTTCAATGAATCTGGAGAGAAAGTCCCTATAAAATCAGTATCTTCTTTTAGAGTATATCCTTTAGATATAAGACATGCCTTATACTTATCCACAATATCATTTACATCCCTCTTGATTTTAAATATCCATTTACAACCAATTTGGTCTGCACCTTAAGGTAAAGGGATAAGTTCCTAAAATTTATTGTCTTGAATAATATTATACTCTTCTTGAATGACATCAATCCACTTTTGAGAGTTAAAATTTTGGGTAAACTAACCCAATGACCACCATACTATGGTAAATGTATTAAAATGACCACATTAAAAAAATCGACTCAATTGACCACCCAAACTATTGAAATTGGATCAATGTGACCACCAGCCGTTAATGGGCTAACGGAAGGTGGCGTGGCAGTTAAAAAATTAAAGGTATAATCACACATTTGGTCTTTATTATTTACACATTCTTTCAATTTAGTACTAATTTTAAACTAATAAAATAAATTAATTAGGTGGTGACACGATTCAATACCTTATTCGAGGAATTTAATTATTTATATTTGATTAATAAATTATTTTCCTCCTCCAATCAGGTGGTGACACGTGTCACCAGCTATTTAGAGGAGAAAAACAAAATCCCAAAATTTGCTTTAGGTGGGAATCAAACTCGGGTTCAAGAAGGACAAAGGCAATGCCTTAACCATTGCACCAAGCACATGTTTGTGCTAAAAATCACCAATTATATTATATGTCTTATTGTTTGTTATCATTCAAATTCATCTTCTTCCTCATCACTTTAGGTGGGAATTGGAGGTGTCGCCTTGCTTGCGGACAAGAATAATCGGATTCATCCAACCTAGACCGAAACCTGAAGGTTCCAGATGATGGGTTGAATCAGTTTGCTGCAACTGAGACTTTGAAGAATGCCCCAAAATCCAATGTTTATTATCGTTTTTTTACTAAACCCTTTTGTGGGCGCTTTGCCAGACCTTTTGTTGGTTGATCCTGTTTTCCTTGGTTGATGTTGAACCTGTCAAATTAGGCCAATTATTTAGCATTCTGTTCATCACCATATCCAATATTTATACATGAAAATCAATGAATATTGTGTCAGCTTACTTGGATAGTTTCAGCCTCAGCATCTAATAATCTTTGGGATTCAACATGTTCACGTTCCATGGAAATAGTTTGTGGATTTGCACAGCCTGCAATTTGGAAAGAAAAAAGATTAAATCATACAAATCTAGCATTTTTGCTGTCAATTTGCACATACAAACACACCAAAATAGAAATCCTATAAATCTTTGGTAGTAGGAAATTTTCTGTTAATAAGAAATTGATAAAGGGGTGAGATTTTCTTACATCTGCCACGTCTTCCTATGTTGAAAACGATAATAAACATTGGATTTTGGGGCATTCTTCAAAGTCTCAGTTGCAGCAAACTGATTAAACCCATCATCTGGAACCTTCGGGTTTCGGTCTAGGTTGGATGAATCCGATTATTCTTGTCCGCAAGCGAGGCGACACCTCCGATTCCCACCTAAAGTGACGAGGAAGAAGAAGAATTTGAATGGTAACAAACAATAAGACATATAATACAATTGGTGATTTATAGCACAAACATGTACTTGGTGCAGTGGTTAAGGTATTGCTTTGGTCTATGTTGAACCCAAGTTTGATTCCCACCTAAAGCAAGTTTGGGGATTTTGTTTTTTTCCTCTAAATAGGTGGTGACACGTGTCACCACCTGATTGGAGGAGGAAAATAATTTATTAATCAAATATAAATAATTAAATTCCTCCAATAAGGTGTTGACACGTGTCACCACCTAATTAATTTATTTTATTAGTTTAAAATTAGGACTAAATTGAAAGAATGTGTAAATAATAAGGACCAAATGTGTGATTATACCTTTAATTTTTTAACTGCCACGTCACCTTCCGTTAGCCCATTAACGGTTGGTGGTCACATTGATCCAATTTCAATAGTTTGTGTGGTCAATTGAGTCGATTTTTTTAATGTGGTAATTTTAATACATTTACCATAGTATGGTGGTCATTGGGTTAGTTTACCCTAAAATTTTTATGGTATGATAAAAAATGATTGAATATTTTTTTATCATTTCATTGTTATTCTTATTTTCTTGAGGAAATACAATATAAAAATCTTGAATAGTATTTCTTATTTATTTCATGGATCTCTTAAATGACACTTGTTTTTAAGGTTGTTGAGTTTGTTCTTCTGAAACAATTATCTTATCTTGAACGAGTGTTGTTTAGCATTGTTATACTGAGGTACTTGATTCACTTCTTGATTAATGATAGGTGTAATGATAGGTGTGAAAACCTGAACATCGTCGAAAGTGATGGTATGAGTTAAATTATAATTCAACTCCTCCTGAAAAGCAATGTATCTAACCGTATTTTTCCCTCTAAACTCGACATCCTAAAAAGATATAGATCTCTCCTTAAATAATTCTTTACAACCCATGAATCAACACTTTGTAACTTATAGTTGTTTCTTTTGAGTAGAACCCTCAACAACTTTATTCTTATACTTTTTATTGCTCTTATTCTTAAAAATACTAACTAAATGAGCGCTAACCAAATGAGTACTTTTACACTTATAATGCTTCTACTTTTCTTCCTCTTTAACACGATGAGAGATGAGCCCAAATAGACTCTATTTCTCTATTTGATAATTGTAACTTGAATTGGTTAAACTGTATTGGAAGCAATGCCAAAACCATAAAAACAAACAATTGTTAGAAAGTTTGATCTAATGTGCCTTAAATTTTGAAACAATATTAAACATTTTGATAATGCACTTCCTCACATTTCTTTGACCCTTATACTTCATAGACATCAAAGAAGGCATAAGTGATGTCACTTTAACCTTAATGTTTAGGGTAAAAAATTTCTTAATTTCATCGAGGAAACCTTTAGTATAAATAATCTATTTATATTTGTGCTCCTAAAGACATCTAGAATGTTGTGCTTTATGATCATTGGACTCATGTAATTTGAACGACCTCACCTCTCAAAATACCTCTTATGAGTGCTTACCGCAGTGAGAGGTGCAAGTTGTTCTTTCCTTAGTGCAAAGTCTATGTTCATACAACCACCGAATACAATATGTAAGTGTGTTTTCTATTCCTTAAAATTAGTTTCACTAAATTTAAGTGTAGAATGTATATTAACAGATATTGTAACAGAAAATATCAATTACCTAAATATAGAACAAAAATAAATAAATCAAATAAAAACAAGCTCACATTAATATTAATGAGTAAACAAATAAATTCTAAATAATGACTAGTTCCCCTCAAGATACCAAGCACAACATTACTATCAAGCCTTTGGACAATAAAATTAACTGTAAGTGGTACTCTTGTTGTAGCAATCAAACATTGACAATAAACTATGCCAAACAATAGGCTAATCTTTGGACTGACGTATTGCTCACATAAAATACTTTATAATTGTCACACAATTATCGCCACAGTTGTCGTTGTAATTCTGCAAAATATTAACTTTCTTTGGGTCAGTTAATAAATGGGTGAATTACAAAAACCCATAATCATCTTGATATTTTAAATAAACTAATCTTCACAAAAGCGATCACTTTGGTGACATTATGTTTCAATTAATCCATTAAAATATTAGACATCCGAAAACAAAATATGAATTTATTTGTTTCAAAAATTTTCCTTAATTTTATAATTCAATTAAATTAAAAGATAACCATAAAAATAATAAATTTAAATAAAGGTAAGCCTCGTATCAAGATATCAGTCACTCCATTAATATTTTATCTTTGGACAAAACATTAACTTGCAAGTGATATCTTGGTACAGTAATCAAACATTGATAATAGGAACATGTCAAACAGAAATCTTCCTTTGGGCCGATTTATTGCTCACATGTTTATTACCACAGTTGCACATGTAATAATGTTAATTATTAATCTTCCTTTGGTTCGATTAATACTAACATAATTCGACTTACATGCACAAAACTTTTTATATTTTAAAATAAAATAATTTTCACAATAGAGGTCACTTTGATGACCTAATGCTTCAATTAATTTATCTCAAAATATATAATATAAATATACTGATATACAAATTTAGAATTTTTTAACAGTCAGAACTGAAATTTCTGATAACACTTAAATTTTTGAAATAACGTAAAATAAGTTTGTCTAAATGGGGATATCAAAAATCGAAAAACCTAAATCTTTGATTGTTTTATTCTCAAATTTTCTTTATATGCTAATATATCCATTCGTTAATTTCTGAATTTTAAGTGCAAAACAAAAAAGTCAAGCAAGAGATAATTATCTTTATATAGCGTTATAATAATAATAATAATAATAATAATAATAATAATAATAATAATAATAATAATAATAATAATAATAATAATAAAATTATTATTAGCGCGCGATTAATGATTTAATATGAATCTAAAAATATATAGAAATATATGTTTTAGTACCAAACATAATCATTATAATGATTTAATCTCAAACAATTAATACCAAAATACAAAAACCAAAATATAGATTGAACTACTTCCTCAATTCACCACATTTACCAAGTAGATTAATAACATGAATATACCATTAGAATTTAAAAAACCCCAATTCAACAGTAGCAACAAAAGGTTTGCATCACATAATAAACTAAAGGACTGATTTATAGAAGCCAAAATTGTTTGAGATTAAAATTGAATTAAAAAAAAGAAATACGGGCTGAACTGAATGAATCGAAACATGAAGAATGAAGGGCATTATTATCCCTTTCTTTAAAGAGACGCACATTGTGCAGCAAACGAGGGTTTTCAAGGTTTCACAATAAGCCAAATACATGTACATACTTTGTGATAATTCAAGGACAAGGATTATCGCAATATAAATTTAAATAAGGTAAATAACTTAATAACCGTAATCGGGAAATTTAGGGGAGATTAATCGAACCCTAAATATCTATCAAACTATACATAAGTATTCATAACCCCCAGAAAGTAAACCTAATTTCATAATCAAAACATCATATATAAGGATTTTAAATCGTATTGCCGAAGGGTTTAATAATGCCTAAACTTAGGCGTTTTTTAATTCAAAAGACTTAACCACAAATCAATCAATTAATTCCCAATCATTCAACATGATGAGTCTCTGATGCCACTTATTAAAACCAAAGCATACCAAAAATATAATAGGTATGAAAACTAACACAAGATTTATCATGTCAAATTATCAAAAACAATAAATTGAATGCGGAAGCGTACCTGAATTCATTGATAGACTGAAAACCTTGAATCATTTGATGGAGATCGCCTAAAGAGGTAGTTGTGGTCTTCCAAGAAGATAAGTTAACCCTTGCAGTAAAAACTCTCTTACGGGACAAGAGTAATACAAGTTAACCTATTTATTGGGGACCACTACCTGATTATTAAATCAACTATTAGGTATTTATAACTCTTCTCCTCATTGAATTATAAATACATCTTATGGTATCTACACTATTATTTCTATGACACTTTAATACCCATGACACACCTAACATAATTGGTCACTTAATTTTGTGTCATACTTTATAATAGCATCGTACATTTTATATATGAGCCCACAAGTGTAAATTTTAATCAAACAATTAGCACTAGGAAAAGCTATTGAAAAACCCAACATGGCAAAAAGCAAAATAAAGGACGTATGATTTGATTTAATTTGACATCATTGTTATAATTAAACATTGAGATCTCAAGAAAGGCAATGCGGAGGAAGACAACAATCATCACCGTTAGTGCATGAAATAATTATCCTAAATAATAATAGGATTTATATTTAATTATCTATAGTGGGAAAAAAGTTTCCACAATTGTTTTTGTTTTAGGGTTTAGATATTTAGGTTTAGTGCTTATATTCAATATATCGGTGGTGTGAAAAAGTTTTCACAAGCGTCTTAGTTTTAGAGTTTAAATGTTTAGGTTTAGTAGTTTAAAATTTAGGGGTAGTTTTCATAAATCCTAAATTATAACCATATCCCCTAAACCTTATACCATAAATTAAATCTCTAAACCCTAAAACTAAGACATTCTTGAAAACTTTTTTTTACCGTCAATGTATGAAATAATTACCAATAATAATAAGAGTAAAGTTCACAAATGGTCACTAAACTTTAGTAAACTATTCAATTTGGTAACCAAACTTCCAATTGCATCAAAGTGGGCATCAAACTTTTATAATAACGTATTTAATCCTCCAAATTCGCACATTCAAACAATTTAATCATAATTCAAAAAAGTAATAAATTTAACTATCGTTATTTACACATTCATTCAATCTGATCATATTTTTAATTAAAAATAATTTAATTGTGTTATTAAAAATGAAAAATGATTTTGAAACCCTTATCCAACTAATGTTTGACATGTGAAATTTTTGAAAAAAAATAATAATTTAAATTAAAAATAAAAATAATTTACATTCTTCGGCGAACTGAAAAACCTTGCATCATCGTAAACCTTGCATCGTCGTAGTCTTCGTCGAACTCCAACGCCTTTTCGACTAATAGTTGTGGCGACACCAAAACCCATTTATCTCAAAATCCCAAATCAATTTCTTCCTTCCAATCCAACTACCACTCTTCGTCGTTGTTGTTCTTCTTATTGTTGTCTACACCTTATCTTACAACAACGGAGGAGATAGAATGCAACAGAACGCCCAGGAAGTAGCCGTTGGCCCTTTAAATATCCGTTATTAGTAGTTATGTTTTAGCCGTTGTAATATGAATTAATGAAACGCTGCGTTTTAGGCGCGAGTCAGGTAAGGGTAAAACGTTATCGTATGGTCTTTAGGGTTTTAAGGCCTGCCTAGAGCGTGTTTGACTCAGGCTGTTTGTTTTGGTCTTGAACCTTGTGGATCTCGTCTGAGATATTTCCGTCTTCTACCTCTTTTCTGTTTTCCTTTGATTTTGATAATTTATCTTAATCGATCTGGGTTTGTTTGAGCATTTGATTAGTAACATTCCAAGGGTATCAGAGTTATCATCTATCCGAAATGGTTGAGACGCGGCAGCAATCGAGCCAGGCAAATACTTGGCAACTGGAATCGGAGAGACTGCAATCTGAGATTTCCAAGCACGATAAGAAAATGGAGACCCGACTTGCGGAGTTCAAGGTGCAGTTGATGGTGGACTTCAAGAAATTGCTGGATGACTCCATTGGGAAAGTCGTGGGTTCGATGAACAACACTCAGGCGGCTCAGGGAGCTACTGAAGCAGGCCCTAGTGCTGGGAATCAAACCGGGACGGCGGCGACTAACCCAGGACCTGAGGTGCCAGTAATAGACCTGGAAACACCCAAGGAGGTGGAGGACAACCAACCTCACTCTGGGAATCTGGCCTACAAGCTAATATGTCCCAGATTCGATGGCACAGACTTTCGGGGCTGGCTTTGCAAGGTTGAACAGTTCTTCGAAGCTGAACGCACACCTGAAAATGTGAAGGTTCGCACGGTCATGCTTCATCTGGAGAGGAAGGCCCTACAGTGGCATCATTTTGCCACTAAGAACAATACCGAGATGAACCAACTGTCTTGGGACCAGTATCTTACGAGGATGAAGGAGAGATTCGCTCCAGGCGGCTTTGAAGATCCGTTCTCTGAACTGGTGGGATTGCGGCAAACAGACTCCGTTGAGAGATACTACGAGGACTTCATTGATCTGTTGAACCAGGTAAACCTCCCTGACGACTATGTGCTGAGTCTTTTTAAAGCCCATCTGCGAATTGAAATTAGTCAGTATGTCCAATTATTGCACCCAACTTCATTGTCTGAGGTCTTCCAACTAGCGAAGCATTTAGAAAACATGTTCTTCCCTGGGTCTAGAAGACCCTACTCGAATTTTAGTAGATCCACACCGTCTGCTATTTCAATTCCTCCCCGTCCTGCTTTAGTTGGCTTCAAAGGATCTGTTAGTGGGGTTAACTCGTCGGCACCTTCGATAGCCTCTAGGAATACCACACCTAAAGTCTTGAGTCATGTGCATTCCAAAGGACCTGGTAACAGTTCTGCAAGGGCCCCTGGGAAAGCTTTGTCTTCAGCTGAAATAGAGGAGAGGCGCAAGAAAGGACTATGTTTTTGGTGCGCGGCAAAATACACTCCTGGCCATAAATGCCAGAAATCTCAGCTGTATCAGATATTAGTGGAAGGGATTGAAGAAGAAGGAGACCAAGATGAATTCCTGGATTGTGAAGACCCTGGAGATGTGCCTACAATAGAGGGCCCTGTCTCAGATTCACCTGTCCTTTCTTTGCAAGCAATGTGGGGAGCTGATCAGTGGGAGACAATGAAGCTGAGTATTCGAATAGGTGGTCTGGATTGTGTTGCCTTACTAGACACAGGTAGCACACACAACTTCATCAGCTTAGCTTTGGTTAAGAAACTGGGATTGACAGTGAATAAGAGAACACAGTTGAGGGTTGCAGTTGCAGATGGGAACTCAATGGAGACCTTGGGGGAATGTCTGATGGTCGAATGGGAGTCACAGGGATACAGTTTCAAGACTGACTTCTTAGTGCTCACTCTGAGAAACTGTGATGTGGTGCTGGGTGTACAGTGGTTTTCTCAGTTGGGGCCTATCAAATGGGATTTCAGCACTCTGAAGATGGAGTTTGTGCAGAATGAAGGGAGAGTAGAACTGAAGGGATGCAACATGAGATCCTTTCAATGGATGGGAGCTAGGGCTTGTGCTAAGATGCTGAGGGGCAACAACAGTCCTTGTAATGTTTCCTTAATGGCACTTAATACCAGATTAGAGATGAAGGGATCAAATGGGGAAGGGAACCAACAGATACAACACCTGTTGGCACAGTTTAGAGATGTGTTTGAGGAGCCCAAATTCTTACCTCCAGGGAGAGATCAAGATCACAGGATACCATTGGTGGATGAGAATGTTGTGATAAAAATTAAGCCTTATAGATATCCTAGTGCACAGAAGGATGTGATTGAGAAAATGGTCTCATAAATGCTGCAAGCAGGGATAATCAGAGATAGCACCAGTGTCTTCTCCTCCCCAATTGTAATGGTCAGGAAGAATGATGATACTTGGAGGATGTGCATTGATTACAGAAGGCTAAATCAGATTACCATAAAGGATAAGTTTCCCATGCCTGTGATAGAGGAACTTTTGGATGAATTGGGAAAAGCTAGAATTTTTTCTAAATTGGACCTGAGGTCAGGGTACCATCAGATCAGGATGTGGGGCCCTGATATCCATAAAATAGCATTCAGGACTCATGAGGGGCATTATGAGTTCCTTGTAATGCCATTTGGACTCACTAATGCCCCTGCAACTTTCCAAGGCTTGATGAACAAGGTCTTCAAAAGAATGCTAAGGAAGTCAGTGTTAGTATTCTTTGATGACATTCTTGTGTATTCTGAGGATTGGGCAACTCATCTGAAGGATTTGGAAGATGTATTGAGGGTGTTGAGGGAGCACAAGCTGTTTGCCAAGCTGAACAAATGTAGTTTTGGAGCTACTGAGATTGACTATTTGGGGTATGTGATATCCAATGGAGTAATTTCCATGGACCCCAGCAAGATTCAGTGTATAGTTGACTGGCCTTCACCATCTTCCATTAAAGAATTGAGAGGGTTTCTGGGCCTCTCAGGGTATTACAGAAAATTCATCAAGCAATATGGGTGGTTGGCTAGACCCCTTACTAATCTGTTGAAGAAGGGGGGTTGGAAGTGGACTCAAGAGGAGGAAAAGGCATTTATGACACTCAAGGCAGCTGTTTGTTCAGCCCCTACACTTGTCTTACCAAATTGGGAGAAAGAGTTCACTGTAGAGACAAATGCTTCAGACTTGGGCATAGGAGCTGTTTTAACTCAAAGTGGGAAGCCAATAGCATTCTTCAGCAGGGGCCTTGGAGTGAGGCATCAAGCATTGTCTGTATATGAAAAGGAAATGCTGGCTGCATTGGTGGCAGTCAAGAAATGGTCCAACTACCTCATTGGGAGACATTTCAAGATAAGAACAGATCATCAAAGTCTGAGATTCCTCACTGAGAATCTAGCTGTAACCCCAGCACAACAGAAGTGGGTTATAAAAATGATGGGTTATGATTTTGAAGTTTGTTACAAAAAGGGCATTAACAACATTGTAGCAGATGCTCTTTCAAGGAGACCAGGGGGTATTGAGTTGAAGAACATGGCAGTGAGTAGTGTTACAACTGACTTCCTCAGGAGAGTGACTAAATCTTGGGAAGAAGATAAGAAACTCAAAAAGATCATTGAAGAACTTCAGGGGAATACAGGAAGACACTCTAAGTATACTTGGGATGGAAGGCAACTAAAGAGGAGAGGAAAATTGGTAGTTGGGAAGGATACTGAATTAAGGAAGGAGTTGATGGAATTCTTCCATTCAAGCCCTACAGGGGGACACTCTGGAGCTCACTCAACAATCAAAAGGATGTCTGCACTGGTGTACTGGAAGGGAATGAGGAAAGAAGTGAAAGGATTGGTGAGAGAGTGCCCAATTTGCCAAAGAAACAAGTCTGACTTGAAGCATCCCAGGGGGCTCCTACAACCCTTACCAATTCCTGAGTCAGCCTGGTCTTCAATTAGTATGGATTTTATAGAAGGGTTGCCAGTTTCCAGGAAAAAGGATGTGATTTTGGTGGTTGTTGACAGATTGACAAAATATGGGCATTTCATTGCTTTAGCACATCCCTTCACTGCCAGGGAAGTTGCTCAGATCTTTATGGAGAATGTATTTAAACTCCATGGGTTACCAGGAAACATCATTTGTGATAGGGACAAGATTTTCATGAGTTCCTTCTGGCAAGAACTGTTTGGGAAATTGGGAGTCAAGATCAACCCTTCCACAGCTTATCATCCCCAAACTGATGGGCAAACTGAAAAGGTGAATCAATGTTTGGAGGCATACTTGAGGTGCATGACTGGGGAGAAGCCTAAGGAGTGGGGAAATTGGTTGCACCTAGCTGAATGGTGGTACATCACCTCCTTCCACTCTGCCATTCAGACCACACCATATCAAGCTTTGTATGGGCAACCACCAGTGAACCACCTACCATACACTGCAGGAGAGTCACATGTGGCTTTAGTGGATAGGAGCCTACAACAGAGGGAGGCTGCATTGAGAATGCTGAAATTTTACTTGCAAAGAGCTCAGGTGAGGATGAAACAACAGTCGGATAAAAAGAGGACTGAGTGCGAGTATGTGGTGGGAGATATAGTGTATCTGAAGCTGCAACCCTACAGGCAGCAGACTGTGAAACATAGAGTCAATTAGAAGTTGGCTCCCAAGTGGTTTGGACCGTTCCCTATCATTGCAAAGATTGGAGCTGTTGCATACAAGCTGTAGTTACCCCAAGACTTGAAGGTACATCCAATTTTCCATGTGTCCCAGTTGAAGAAGCACATCGGAGCTGCAAACTTTTAATCTGAATTACCAGTTATTAATCCTGATGGAGAGGTTAGTAAGGAGCCGTTGAAGATTATTGACAGAAGAATTGGGAAGAAGGGAGGCCGAGCCATTACTGAAGTTCTGGTCGAGTGGACAAATGCCTTTCTTGAGGATGCCACGTGGGAATCTCTTCATCAACTTCAGCTTCGTTTTCCCAACTTCCATCCTTGAGGACAAGGATGTTTTGAAGAGGAGACATTTGCAACAGAACGCCCAGGAAGTAGCCGTTGGCCCTTTAAATATCTGTTATTAGTAGTTATGTTTTAGCCGTTGTAATATGAATTAATGAAACGCTGCGTTTTAGGCGCGAGTCAGGTAAGGGTAAAATGTTGTCGTATGGTCTTTAGGGTTTTAAGGCCTGCCTAGAGCGTGTTTGAGTCAGGCTGTTTGTTTTGGTCTTGAACCTTGTGGATCTCGTCTGAGATATTTCCGTCTTCTACCTCTTTTCTGTTTTCCTTTGATTTTGATAATTTCTCTTAATCGATCTGGGTTTGTTTGAGCATTTGATTAGTAACATTCCATAGAATTAAAAATTTACCCATCTTTTGATCACCAACTCTTGCTCTGAAAGTTTTCAAAAATGACAGAAAACCAAAAACCTAGCATTTAATTAAAGATTGAAACTTTAAGCATTTATTTAAAGATAAAGATAAAAGGTAATAAGAAATGTCTATGTTGAGACCGTTAGTGGAGATTATTTATTTAAAAACATCATCGAATTGGAAAAAGAAGGATGGCGCTGCAGTAACATTGATGGGAGAAGAGAGACGACGATAGGGTAGGAGAGGGATAAGGACAAGTATGGGAGGGTTTTTTTTTAATTAAAATAATTCGTTAGTTGAAATTTATTTTATTTTTATTATTGTTGTTAGTTTTCATTCGTTTATAATTAACATAGAAATAATATATATTATTGTTATGTTGGTAATTAGGCGGAAATGACTTTAAATTCATTTTCATATAATTATTAAATTATTTTTAGGGTAAGTTCATAAATGATCATTAGACTTTAGTAAATTATTCAATTTTGTACCTAAACCTCTAATTGCGTTCAAAATAGGCATTAAAATTTCAATTTTGCTTTAAATTGGTCACTGAGCCGTTAATGACTGTTAGAAGAGTGACGTGGTAGTTAACAATATTTTTTATAATATCACATTTAGCCCCCCAAGTTTTCACATTCAAACAATCTAGTCATAATTCGTAAAAAATAATAAATGTAACCCTATTTATTTACACATTCATTCAATTTGATATTTTTTAAATTAAAAATAATTTAATAATTCTATTAAAAATAAAAAAAATGATTCTGAAACCCTTAGCCAACTAAGGTTTGTCATGTGGCATTTTTCTAAAAAATTAATAATTTACATTAAAAATAAATTATTTAAATTAAAAAGCCCCTCCCCGCTCTTCTTCAATGCCCATCTCCCACCCTCAGTGCTATTCTCTACTACCATTGTTCGACAAACTGAAAACTCTTGCATCATTGTAGTCTCCGTCGAGCTCTTACGCCATTTTGACTAAAATTATGGCGACACCAGAACTCATTTATCCCAAAATCCCAAATCAATTTCTTCCTTTTCAATCCAACTACCACTCTTCATCGTTGTTGTTCTTCTCATTGTTGTTTGCACCTTATCATCAGTCTATTTTTACACGACTAAAGGGATAGAATTAAGAATGTACCCATCTTTTGTTTAATCAATAACTTTTACTCTAAAAGTTTTGAAGTTTTTTTTGATCCAAAATAACTTTCATTAAGAACCGAAGCAGAAACAAACTAAAAGCACATGTGCTTCCATCCGCCCATGCAAAACACATGCATGAAGGAAGCGAAATACATAAAGAAGCGAGAAAGCGCAAAAACCAAAAAACACCAACAAAGAGGGTAGCCCCATGATACTGGAACGCCTTGGAACAGTCCGACGAAATCTGGGACAAAAACGAACAAAGACAACAAAAAACAAACAACCTATGACGAGTCAGACACAAATCTGACAAACTACCATGACTAGTTGGACAAGGCAGGGAAAACCAAACACCAAACTAAACACACCAAGAGTTTCGAGTCAACGATGGATACGCCTTCCAAAGGCTGGGGGGTCAAATAGCATACTTTGATCGCTTGAGAGCTCCTTTCGGAGACAGGCTCCCTCACCGGAGGTGATGGGTCCTGTCAAGGCAAAAACGGTGTAGTGCAGTGCAGCAAACGAAAGGCCTAAACCCGTAAACTCAGCAGCTTCCATAGAACCTCTAGGAACGGAAGGATAAAGCATAATCACCACTCATCGTTCCTTCCTAACGAGGGTGTCGATGTTGTGAGGCTTCATGGTAAACGCGGATAGCTTACGCCAGAGCTATCCGCTGAGCCTGGGAAAAAATCACTACAGACACCCTGACTCGAGGATTCGACAGAGGCAGGAGGGTTATCATCATCAATAATAATGGTTTCTTCATTTAAGTTCATACATTTATCCACGATAAAGGAGGGGGTCGTCGTGATTTTCTTGCCGAAAGGATCGATCTCAAGTTCGATTAGCCCCACTTCGTCCACCATGATCCGGGTTTGTTCCATAGCTTATTTACGTCGAGCCGCCTGTTTGATGAGAGTCAGCCGTTTAGCTCCTTGAGATCTCTCCATTTTGTCTCGCTCAATCTTAAAAAATGATGTAGAGGTAGAGAGGAAAGGATTACGGAACAGAGCAAGTTTTAACAGGTCTTCATCCGTAGTAAGGCCTTTTTCCCCTACAAACTAATTTCTTGGAGCGACTTGAACAATTTCATTTTGAATCTTATTCCAAATCTCCATTCGTTTAGAGGAGTAAGAGGATTCCTTCTGTTCATCATCTCTTTTGCGTTTGTTTCGTTTGGAGACAGTTGTTGATTTGAGACCCTAAGCTATGAACTCACCCAAAAGCTCCTCGTGGAGCGTAGCAGGTTGGCTTGGACCATTGGGTAACACCGGAAGCCTATCATTGGCAGGAGGGAGGATCGCGCCAAGATTTTATGCGCAACTAACATAGGGAGAAGTTCCCGAAAGAGGAAACATCTCATGTTTCGAGTTGTCTCCCTTTTCCTCAAAAAGTATAGGGTCGTTGACTTTAGAAGATTTTGATATGACGAAACCTAGGATTAAATATTTCGGTGTCACCTTTGAGGTGACAACGCCAGCGTCCAAGGATGACCTTTTCGATTGAAGGGCTTTTTTGTCGTTTCTAGCATCAAGTGAAGCCTTGCCCTTTGGTTTGGTGATTGCCGGAACCTGGATTGAAGCTGGTTGTGTTGTCTTCCAGTAGTAGCCCTCAGCCAAGGACCGTACCGGCCAACCGTCTTAAACATGGATATATCGAACCAACAATCCTTCTCGTTATGGCTAATTCTCCCACATTTGAAGCAAAACAAAGGCATCATCTCGTATTTGAAGTTAACTTCAATTGGAGTAGCCCTCCGTCGATTGAGAATGAATCCATGTTTGAGTGGATCTTCAACCAGCAGTGCCACTATGATACTTACATCGCCAATCCATTGAATTTTACCCTCTTCATTTAAGGTTGATCCAAAGAAAGCTGGGAATAAATTCCCGATTTTTTGATATTTTCTTGAGTGATGAGAGCGATAGGTATATCGTGAACTTGAACCCATAACTCCTCTAGTTCGATGTCTACTTCTTCAAAGGTTTTATCCGGTAGCCATTCCTTGAGGATGGGAAGGCGGTCTTGTATGGACCACGGTTGTTGTCCTAAAATTTTCAGCCGATCTTCAGGGTTTGGAAACACGAAAAGGAACATATTTTTACCAAGGTCGTGGCATTCAATATCGGGACACATCCAAGCTTTCTTGACTATGGCATTGACAGTGAGCACTTTAAACAGAGAGGCAAAAAGAATCTTACCTACTAAGGTGTGATTCTTAATGGTGAAGTTGACTTCACTGTCTTTATTGAGATCAAGTTCCACATGTGACATCCTTTGGTAGGTTTTCCGAGATAGAGTGGTTAGGGGAAGGGGTATTTAAAGCATTAAAGCTTAATATATAGGAGGGTGAGATGGGATCCATGGAACTTGGAAGTAAATGCACAAGGACATATGTTCCTAGGGAAAGTGGAGGGGTAACTCGGAAAGTATTACAATAGGAGTATGAACGAGGGAAACTTTGTAACTTAAAGGGTTGGACATAGAAAGAACGGGTGACATGCTACAAAAGTAGAAGAAAAAGAAACCAAAGCAGTGAAACTGGCAGTGACTTAAGCCAATTCTTTACCTTTGAAACTATCCAACCCTTGGGCCAGATAAACCACCGTCATCTTGGAACAAGAGGATAGGGTTGCCTGAGCTCGAAGAGAGGGTGTAGGACAATGAGAAAACGAAGAAGTTTGCCTATTAACTTTGTTAGGACATGAATGGATGTATAAACACGGTCATATCATATGGACTAAAACTGGGCTCCAGAATCGTAGTTCCCTAAAAGTTTTGAAGTTTTCAAGTTAAAAACTGAAGGTAAAAAATGAAAAAAACCCCCAAATGTTATAATAAAAATTTCATTGCTATCAGATAAATATAAAAAAGGATTGAACCTTTGAATCTCATTGTATCGAAGGTTGAAACTTTAATTGAAAAATGGACAAAACGAAAAACAAAGATGAAAGATGGGGCATATTTATTTAAGAGCAACATCAAACTGGAAAGGAGGATGATGGTGATGCAATAACTTTGATCAGAGAAGAGAGATGACTGTGGGGTGGGAGATGGAGAAGGAGAAATACGATAGGGTTCTTTTTTAATTAAGGGTAAATTATGGTCTCTGAGTCGAAAATGCCACCGAACTTTAAAATTGTTTAAAAGTATCAATGAACTTTAATATGTGACTCGAAAATACTACTCTGACGTTAACTCTTAACGCCCCGTTAAGTCAAAACGACGTCGTTTTCGTGCGACTGTTTTGAAGCTTAATTTAGGCCAAAACGACGTCGTTTTGGCTAGAGGAAAATTAATAAAATCATGTGCTTGGAAGGGTTTGAACCTAGAACATTCAAATGTAAAGGTTAAGCCTTAACCACTAAATCAACTTGATATTATATAATGTTTTACTAGAAATAGTATATATCTCAAACTACATGAGATTAATTCAAACTATTTTATGAAATAAATAATATTAATATATAAATTATATAAAATATATTACTTATATATATATATATATATATATATATATCAATATATAAAAATAAAAGTGTATTGTTTTTATTTTTTATATAATATTTATAATATAAATATATTATTTTAAATAAATTTGAAAATATTCATAAAAATAATATATTTATATTATAAATAATATATGAAAACTCTAAACCCTAAATTCTTAACCTCAAACCATAAACCTTATGCTTTAAGGTTTATATATATTATTTGAATAAATATACTGTTTTAATGAATATTTTTGTAACACCCGGGTTTAGGGGTCTGAAGTTGAGTTTGTGAGTCGGGTTCGAGTTGTTGGACTCGAATTAATTAAAATAAACTTTGGTTTTATTTTAAAGAGGTTTGATTTTTCACTAATGGTAAAACTGTGATTTTTAAATAAGGGCAAAAAGGTACTTTTCAAATTAAAAGAAAAAGATGATGAAAAAGGGGTTTTTAATTCAAAAGTGTCCATCTTCCTCCTTAACCCCTTTCACGTTAAAACCTCCCCAAACCCCATAGTTACTATTCCATCAAAGCTCTTCATCATTTCAAGTGATTTCAACGAGGTAAACACGTTTTTGACTTCTCCTCTCTATTCTGAACATTTCTATAGTTTTAGATTTTCAAAAGCACCATCTTTTTAGTTCTTCAAGTTTTCAAGTTTGAGGAAAATGATGAAACTTTAAGGGCTTCTTGACTTGTTTTTTTATTTGTAGAGTTTAGTTTTGAACTAATCTTGCCCTAAGACACATTATATCTTAAAATTGTGGGGTTTTGTCAAAAATCCCGAAATGGGTTTTTTGGGGTATTTTGAAAGTGTCAAAACTTGTGTTCTTGGAGTGGTTTTGTGATAGGTTATTGGGCTGATGTTATAGTGATGTTAGAGAGGTGTTTTGAAGGTGTTTAATGGTGTTTTGGGTGTTAGGATTAGTAGTTTTCTGTTGGGTTTGATGGGAGTACGAAAACGAGGGTTTAATAGTTTAGGGTTTTAGGTTGAGGGTTAAGGGTTAAATTATTTTTTTTATAAAGAATAAGGTCAAATTGAAATAATATTTAAATAATGAGGGTTCAATAGAAATACGAAAATAAGTGAGTACTAAATATATAGTTTACCCTTATTAGAAAATAAAATTTTAATATGTAAAAAAATAATTTAATTAAAATTTTAAAAATAATTACTAATTGTATGATAGGTCCTTGAAATTTTAAATATTTATTAATTAATTTAATGGTGTTCAACAGTGTTCAATATTAGTGGTGTTCAGCGGTATTCGTCGCACGTCGTAAAATTTTCCTTCTTTAAATCGTATTCATATGGTAATAAACAAATGAAAAATTCTACAACGTGCGACGAACACCGTTGAACACCACTAATGTTGAACACCGTTGAACACCATTAAATTAATTAATAAATATTTAAAATTTCAAAGACTCATCATTCAATTGATAATTATTTTTAAAAATTCAATTAAATTATTTTTATATATATTAAAATTTTATTTTTTTTAATAAGGGTAAACTATATATTTAGTACCTTACGTACTTTCGTATTCTATTGAACCCTCATTATTTAAATATTATTTTAATTTGAGCCCATTCTTTATAAAAAATAATTTAACCCTTAACCCTCAACCTAAAACCCTAAACTATTAAACCTTAAACTCTTAAACTCTTAAACCTATACCCTAAACCATATATCATTAAAAATGATTTCACCATCATCTATTCAATTCAAATCAATGAATTGTTGAATTCTCCTAAAAAATTCAATTAAATTATTTTTATATATATCAAAATTAATTAAACTCGAATCTCCTAAAATTAACACTATCATTTTATTTGAGATGAAGAGACCATCACAATTAATCATAATTATGAATTAATTATGATCCCTAAAATTAATTATGAATTAATACATTTTACATTAATTATGATTAATTGTGATGGCATCTTCATCTCAAATAAAATGATAGTGTTAATTTTAGGAAATTCGAGTTTAATTAGATGACCCTGTAAGTTGTATAAGCCCCGCCAATCTGATAAATGTACGGCGGTGAGCTCAGTCCTTGGGGTTTCCCATATAGCCAAGATCTCTATTTGTAGCCATAATATTCGGTTGCAATCTTGAGTTGAGTTTGATTTTTTATTTTTGTTTGGCGCAGAGGGCTCTGGATTCCTCCTTTCGGAAGTACAAAGTACACACAGTACTACAGTAGTTTCCTGCTTTGGCATTTACATTATATTCATCTTTTTAAAGTTGTACAAATGTATCCATTTCTTTTATAATATCAGCACCGGCAAAGTAAAATAAATGGGGTTTTTAAACTTTAGATATTAGAAAAGATCTAGCATTTTATTATACTGGATCAATTGATTATTAGTACAAATTAGGAGTACACATAAGTTTGGAATGAAATTAGGAATGGGTCCAACTCAGTTTTTTTTTGTTCTGATCAAACTCTAAAAACCACATGTCATGTCTTGCTAAGATCAAAGACAAAATCAATTCCAAAAACAGTGTTTTTAAGTGTCAATTATCACTCACACAATCGCACTGAAAAAAATTATTAGATGGATACGGCTCACAATGTCATCCATGATCTTATCTAATAAAAATATTTTATCTCATTTTTTCTTACATGTAATTAAAGAGTGGGTGAGTTACTTGAAAGTTTAGGGAATTTATCCCATCAAATTAGGCATTTTATCTCATTTTATCCCTAAACTATTAAACCCTCATTATTTAAATATTATTTCAATTTGACTTTATTCTTTATAAAAAAATAATTTAACCCTTAACCCTCAACTTAAAACCCTAAACTATTAAACACTCACTATAATTTAACCCTTTCTTTAAAGAGACGCACATTGAGGAGCAAACGAGGGTTTTCAAGGTTTCACAATAAGCCAAATACATGTACATACTTTGTGATAATTCAAGGACAAGGATTATCGCAATATAAATTTAAATAAGGTAAATAACTTAATAACCGTAATCGAGAAATTTAGGTACCTTAAACATCTATCAAATTATACATAAGTATTCATACCCCCCCCCCCCCCAAAAAAAAAAAAAACCTAATTTCATAATCAAAACATCATATATAAGGATTTTAAATTGTATTGCCGAAGGGTTTAATAATCCCTAAACTTAGGCATTTTTTAATTCAAAAGATTTAACAACAAATCAATCAATTGATTCCCAATAATTCAACATGACGAGTCTTTGATGCCACTTATTAGAATCAAAGCATACCAAAAACATAATAGGTATGAAAACTAACCCAAGATCTATCTTGTCAAATCATCAAGAACGATAAACTAAATGCGGAAGCGTACCTGAATTCATTGATGGACTGAAAACCTTGAATCATTTGATGGACTGAAAACCTTGAATCATTTGATGGAGATCGCCTAGAAAGGTGATTGTGATCTTCCAAGAAGATAGGTTAACCCTTGCCGTAAAAACTCTCTGACAGGGACAAGAGTAATTGTTGGGTTTATAGATGCTCGATTCCTTCAACCGTTCTTGCTTGCCAAGTGTGGAGAAGTTGGATAATTGGGTGTTTTAGTGGGAGGTGAAAATTGGACAATAAGACAATTATAGTGGTTCAACCTTCTAACCAAGGTCTACATCCACTACCTTAGCTCCCCACTAAGGATTTCCACAAATTCACTCTAGAATTTCGTCCCCTTTTCTAGGATTAGGAGGTAACCTTTACAACCCTCAAAGCTTTCTACCCAAAGCTTGAGTAAACCCTCTTTACAAGAGAAATTCTAAGCAAACTTGAAATCTCTCTAATAGGTATTTGTTTGCACTATTTAGCTCTCACCCAAAACCTAAACACTTGAGAAAATTTAACAATGTTTAGCTCACTAGTGTTGTCTAAGCAAGAAATTTACAATTAAAGCTCTAGACACAATTCTTGATCATAATGTTGTGACAATTGAAGCATTAGCCTTCTCTTGATGCTTGGAGATCCCTTTTATACTTTTAATTGAGTTTGTAGTCGTTACTAGCCGTTAGGGTTGAATTGAAGCCGTTTGAGACTTTATTTCCCACCATAAATGCAGTTCTACAGCCTTTCGTATCGGTACATGAGTACCCATCTCGATACGCCCTTCTTCAAAACTAGCCGTTAGGCTCTTCCAGTCTACGCGTATCGATACACTAAGGAGCGTATCGGTACAATCTGCACTTTAAAAGACCGTTGGGAAATAGCCGTTGAGGTAGTTAAAGAAGGGATCAGTACGCTTTAAAGGCGTACCGGTACGACCCCTCTCCGTATCGATACGAGCAAGCCTATATCGGTACGGGTTTTGGCAGAATCAAATGTGGAGTAAAAAGGTATCGATACGGGGTATGTCGTATCGGTACGGTAGTGCTAAAAAGCTAGGTTTGACTACTTTGCCAAAAGCTTTTTTAAACACCTCAAACTTTGCCAAAAGCTTTTTTAAACACCTCAAACTTATTTTCAAGTTGTTTAGACTTAAAGACAAGTTTTAAATTATTTTCAAATTTGTCCAAAACATTTTTCAATTATTATATCAAAACACTTAGTTTTTCAGTAATACAAGTTAACCTATTTCTTGGGGACCACTACCTCTTTATATAGTTGATTATTACATCAACTATTAGTTATTTATAACTCTTCCCCTCATTGAATTATAAATCTATCTAATGGTATCTACACTATTATTTCCATGACACTTTAATACTCATGACACGCCTAACATAATTGGTCACTTGATTTTGTGTCATACTTTATAATAGCATCATACATATTACATATGTGCCCACAATTGCGGATTTTAATCCAACAATCTCCCACTTGGGCAACATATGTTTCATGATAAATGTACAACCTTATGAGCTCAAAAATTGCTATTATATAATAGGTATTTTATAACAATCTCATTCATCAACTATGTCCATATAGGATCAAAACATCATTTGCCATATATTTATGATGACTAGACTCATCGATGGTCATATATACAAATATAGTCAAATGACATATATCAATCGTGGATGTGTAGCATGGAAAATTACATGAAATGTGAACCGAACATGTCTATTTCCAACTGGTCCTCCTAAAACCTTAGTGATATCAAACTTTACTGAATTTAGAGTGTGCATAAACAAAAAGAACTTTATTTCTACAGAAAATAATCTTAAAATATCCTTAAACTAAAGTAACCAAAATTATGTCTAAACCAAATGAGCAATTTTCCAAATTACAAACTCCCACTAAAATTGAATATCCTTAAATAACATTACACCCACATGATTAGTGTGCTTATGAAACACCTAGGGTGATAGTTTCTTAATAAGCATGCAATTATAGAGTTTGTACCAGCATGCTCTATAGACACACAACCACTTTGAAATTTCTTTAACAACTGGGAACTTAATATTTGTATGCTTCAAATTTGAAGTTTTCTTATTGTTTATAGAATAAATGAATGCATATTTATTGTCACAAAATAACTTAAGTGGTCTTTCTATTCAATCTATCAGTAGCAGCTCATATGACAAAATTTTTTTGCATCAATATTCTAATAGAATCAAAGTCTGTAAACTTGATAATCTCTAACTTACCAGAACTCCGATATATGAGCATGTAATTTTTATTCTCTAAGATATCTCATAAACTTATTGGGTGCTATTAAATAGTTCTTACTAGAATTGCTTAAATATCTGTCTAACATTCCAACAATGCACGTTATATCCAAATGCATACATACTTGAACATAAAATAGATTCTCAATAGATTATGCATATGGAATCATTTGTATTTTTCTAAATTTCAAGGTTACTTTTAGGGCATTGAGTAAGACTAAATTTGTCTTCTCAAGCAATATGAGTATCAATTGGTTTACTCCCACTGAACTTGTAGCATATCAAATTGTCAACCAAATTTATCACAAAACCGAATGAGATAATCATTACAAAATTTGTAATATCATTAATGAGAGTCCTACTTAAGCTCATAGATGGATTTCTTTAATTTACATATCATTGATTTTGTATCATAAGACACAATTCTACGATTGTACCATATAAATAGTTTCATCATTGTCGCCATTGAAAACACAAGCTTAACATCCATCTAATATAGCTTAAGATTAAAATAAGAAACAAGAGTCATAATTATCCGAAAAGAGTCTTTCAATGAATCTGGAGAGAAAGTCTCTACAAAATCAATGTCTTCTTTTAGAGTATATCCTTTAGATATAAGACATGCCTTATACTTATCCACATTATCATTTGCATCCCTCTTGATTTTAAATATCCATTTACAACAAATTCGGTTTGCACCTTAAGGTAATGGGATAAGTTCGTAAAATTTATTGTCTTGAATAAAATTGTACTCTTCTTGAATGACATCAATCCACTTTTGAGAGTTAATATTTTTATGGTCTGATAAAAAATGTTTGAGTTATTTTTTATCATTCCATTGTTATCCTTATTTTCTTGAGGAAATACAATATAATAATCTTGAATAGTATTTCTCCTTTATCTCGCGGATCTCTTTAATGACACTTGTTTTTAAGGTTGTTGAGTTTGTTCTTTTGAAACAATTACCTTATCTTGAACGATTGTTGTTTAACATTGTTTTGCTGAGATACTTGATTCACTTCTTGATTAATGATAGGTGTCAAAATCTAAACATCGTAAAAAGTGATGGTATGAATTAAATTATAATTCAACTCATCCTGAAAAGCAATGTATCTAACCTTAAATTTTGAAGCAATATTAAACATTTTCATAATGTACTCCCTCACATTTCCTTGACCCTTATACTTCATAGACATCAAAGAAGGCATAAGTGATGTTACTTTAACCTTAATGTTTAGGGTAAATTTTTTTTTTAATTTCGTCAAGGAAACCTTTAGTATAAATAATCTCTTTAGATTTGTGCTCCTAAAGACATCTAGAGTGTTGTGCTTTATGATCATTAGACTCATGCAATTTGAACGACATCACCTCTCAAAATACCTCTTATGAGTGCTTACCGCAATGAGAGGTGCAAGTTATTCTTTCCTTAGTGCAAAGTTTATGTTCATACAACTACCAAATATAATATATAAGTGTCTTTTCTTTTCCTGAAAATTAGTTTCACTAAACATAAGTGAAGAATGTATATTAACAGATATTGTAACAGTAAAATATCAATTACCTAAATATAGAATAAAAATAAATAAATAAAATAAAAACAAGCTCACATTAATATTCATGAGTAAACAAATAAATTTTAAATAATGGCTAGTTCCCCTCAAGATACCAAGCACAACATTAATATCAAGCCTTTGGACAATAATATTAAACGTTTGTGGTACTCTTGTTGTAGCAATTAAACATTGACAATAAACTATACCAAAAAATAGGCTAATCTTTGGACTAACGTATTCCTCACATAAAATACCTTATAATTGTCACACAATTATCGCCATAGTTGTCGTTGTAATCTTGCCAAATATTAACTTTCTTTGGGTCAATTAATAAACGCGTGAATTACAAAAACTCATAATCATCTTGATATTTTAAATAAACAAATCTACACAAAAGTGGTCACTTTGGTGACATTATGTTTCAATTAATCCATTAAAATATTAGACATCTAAAGCCAAAATATGAATTTATTTGTTTCAAAAAATTCCTTAGTTTTATCTTTCAATTAAATTAAAAGATGACCAAAATAATAATAAATTTGAATAATGTAACGTCCTGGTTTTGGGCCTAGATGTTTTAGACATCGGACCGGACAGGTCGTAAACAATTCGAATCGCGTAAGGTGTTTTAAGGAAATCAAGGATCGGTATAAGATAAAAATATGGTAAAAATTGCTAAAATCCTCTAAAAATATGCTTAAGAGGTTGATCAAATCAATTTTACAAAAAGAGTTTCGGAAGTTGTACATTTTGAGTAGTGACCAAATTGTAAAGTTTCAAAACTATGGAAAAATGTTATTTTTAAAGGAGAAGCCAAAATCTTAGAATCTTTAGGTAGCTTTATGACAATTTAGCCTTTCCATAATATGACATGTGTTTAAAATGGTTTTAATTAAATATTTTTAATTGGCTTTTATTTTATTTAATTAATTAGGTGGTTAATTAGTGAGATTCCATCACGTAACTACCATTCTCTTCTCATTTTCAGCCAAACACAGTTCTAACTCATTTTCTCCAGAATTCTTTTCTCTCAAACACTCACTCAATATTTTCTAAACAAACTTTAAGAGTTCTTTCAAAATATTCAAGATTTTTGCTAAGGACAACTTGTCATCCATTGAGGAAAGCAAGGATCGGAGGTAAATCCCGTTCTCAACCTCTAATCAAGGTTCTTTATTGAAATTCCCAAGATCTTTGGCTTCTAATTAATATTTTTGGTTGAGTTTTCATTATAGTTTTGATTTGAGATTGAAATCTTGCAAAAATAAGATGAAATTCTTAATTTTCGGACTTGTTTTGTTAAGCTATATTTTAGATTGATTTTAATTCAGATTTGTGTTGGTTAATATGTTGAAAAGAGGTTTTGTTGATATAGATCCCGAAATCCTTGAGATCCTTGAGTTTCTTGATAGTTCTAGTTGGGTTTTTGAGGTGAAATGATGAAGTAATGCTTGTTGGAGGTATAAGGATGGGTTTGGATTGATTTTAGATGTGTTTTGATGTTTATAATTGATTGGAAGTGTTGTAAGATAGTTGGGCTTGGTTTAGGAAGCAATCGATTGTGTTTTCGATTATTTCAGATGGGTAAATTGGTGAAGTTTGGGTGAGCAACGAGTTTGTGATGGTTCCTGGTGTAGAAATGCATTTTAATGCATTTGGATCTCTGTTTTGATGATGTGAAAATAGGGGATCTTGATCCGAGAGCAAACGAGGCGTTGTTGGAGGCCCCAGAAGAGTAATTTTCGTGTCGGCGAGCACGGCTTCGCGTATCAGTGAGTGGAAATGGATTTTCTAGCTTTGTAACGCTTTGAGCGTGGTTTTGGGAGCTTAGTGTAAGTTTTAAACACTTAGCTAAGCTCAAGAGTAAGTGATTCGGAAGTCTCTCTCGGAAATGTGCTATGTTTTGATGGAAATGCACTTGAGTTAAATGTGGTTTTGATTACTGTTTTAAATCATGTTTTAAGCATGGTTAATGCTGGATTTTAATGCCATTATGTTAAGGATGCACTAGGCAAGTGATCCTTGGTTCTATGTGATAAATGCATATGATGTTAAGCATGTTTATGCTTGTGGAAATGACATTGTGTTTATGCTTGTAAAATAGTGGAAAATTGATGTTAAACGATTATATTGGCAAGTGATGAAAGTGGTTTTTGGTTACTTTTAATCGTATATAGTTAGCCGGCTATAGAATTGGGTGCACCGTGAATAAAGTCACCTTGGATGTTGAGGGGTTGTGATTGTGCCGAAATCTCCATCCAAGTACCCTAACGATTGAGACTATGATCACAACGGTGAATGGTTTAATCCCGTGTGTGATTCTTGTGGTATGTGTCTTGTACTCTCGTTAGTGGAATTTTGCAACTACCGATGAGTGATGTTGAGGGGTTGAGATTGTGCCATTAATCTTCATCAAGGGTGTTGAGGGGTTGTGATTGTGCCATTGATCTCCACCTTGTGTAGTCCGGTAGTATGTATGAAGCGTGTGGGACAACGCTTGTAATCCGCGTATTCGATTGTGTCATTTTTTTTGGTATGGTTTGAGGATTATCACTTGAGAGCCAATATAATGTTAATGATAAATGATTAAGCATGAGATGCTTGTGAATGATGCAAGAATGCATGTGATGCTTGGTTTAAGCATGAGCAAAGGAATTTGTTGTTGTTATATTGATGCAATATGCATGTGGTTTAAAAAATGCGTTGAATGCTTAAATGACCAAGTTTAAAAGAAAGGCATGAGTTTGCAAATGATGTTTCAATGATTAAATGAAATGCATTGATGAAGGTTGTTTTAGCGATCCTCACTAAGCTATATGCTTACGCTCATTTGTTTCATCAATGCAGATAATTGAGCTTTCAAGGCAGCCCAAAAGCAAGGGGATTCCAACAGTTTTGACTAAGCGATGTATGTCGTTCACCTTTAGTGTAATAAGTGGCAATGAGTGGTATTTCTACTCTTATTAGTAATTGGTGATGTTAAACACCTTAAGCATGTTGGATTGCTTATTTTGGTTTGTAAATGGCCTTTAAGGTTTGATTTGTGCTCGAATGTGGCTTTTAGCTTTTTTATTGTTTTAAAGACGATGAAGCATGCCTATAGATCTAATTCTCGCATGAATGATTCTATGTTTTAGTTTATACTTCGTAATGTTGGTCATTGATGCTTATACATGATGTATGTATGTTGTGGCATGAATTGGAATGATTTCGGAGGTGATTGTGTGAGGAAAACCAGCAAATTGGGAAGTTGCAGGGCAAGGCGTATCGGAACGCCCTCACCTGTTTCGAAACTGTGGCTTGGAAAGGTCATGGGGTTTCGGAACGGGTAGGAACGTTCCAGAACGTTTTGCTACTAGAAAGCATTGTTTCGATACGGGTTTCGGAACGCACCCGCGTATCGAAACGGTCAACCTGGTTTTGAAACGACCGTTCCAATACAAGGTCTTGTGTTTCGAAACACCCGACCGTTGGAATTAAATTTGAATTGTTTCAGGTTTCTGTTTTCTTACGTTTTGGTCCCTGAGTCTTGAATGCTTAATTAAATGAGTTTGGGTGATCTGTTTAAGATGAAATTTGATATGTTGGCATATTATACGATTAATTTTGGATTGGTAACTTTAAAACTTGTTTAATCTTGATAATTCTAGAAATTTACAAATTAGTCCCTAAAAGACGTTGTATGCAATTGAACCCCTAATTGAGTTCCGTTCGCTGTGTCGCTTCCGCTAAATTAAATTGCTAATCATATAGGTTAATAATGTGCATCTAGAAAATTTAAAAAGAAAAAAAGGTTGTTAATCAAGGTTGACTTTAATGAGTTAACTTTGGTTTTCCCCATGTAATCTTCTTAGTTCGGGTCGGGCGTCTAGGCCGGGCTAAGGGGGTTACATTTTTTGGTATTAGAGCCAGGTTTCGAAAGAATTGGGGATGTTTGTATGTGAAATTGATATGTATTGACGTATGTTGACTAATAAACATGAATTTGGTTGAATTTTGGAGCGTATGCCATGCTTGATTGATGTGAATAGCATGTGAAATGAATATGATTGTATGTTTATTATGTGATATCGAAGTGTGCTGGTTGTGAATGATGGAAAGCATGATGAGTCTGATATGCTCTTTTATGTGATGTTATGCTTGAGGGAAATCGGGGTACCCATTGCCTTATTACGCTAGTTAAATGCTTTTGTAAACTTGGATCCTTGCTTGAGGCTGGCCTAAATGGTTTGATTTGTTCTTTTTGTTGTTATACCTTGTTTAAAATAGCACTATGGGTCCGAGGAGAGAGCTAAGGTCGAACACAATAGTGCATGCGGCTGAGCAGGGTGAGCAAGGGGTTGATGTCCCTCATGGTGGAAATTTACTTCCTCCGCCACCACCTGGAGGTGGGGAGCAAGAGCAGAAAGGACCTGTTGGTCTGGGTTTGGGTGATCTAACGTCGTTGGTTCAGGCGATCACCAGGGCGTTTCAGGCTGCTGTAGTCGGAGCGCATGTACAGGCCCCTGCAGCTGGGCAGACGGCTTTACCTTTGGAGAGGTTGAGGAGCTTAGGAGCTCTTGAGTTCTATGGGATGCTTCCTGAGGCGTCTGAAGCCTGGTTAGCGAGCACGATCCGTATTATTGATCAAATGGGATGCAACGATGTGCGCAAGCTGGGATGCACAATTTCTTTGTTGCAAGGTGATGTCTATAGCTGGTGGACGACTACCACTGCTGGTTTGGAACCCAATGAAGTAGATTGGGAGTATTTCAAGGGTGTATTCAAGAGGAAATATCTGGGGGTGAGATACTTGGATGAGAAGAAACATGAGTTTATGTTGCTAGTTTAGGGCAACCTTTTCGTGGCTGAGTACGAGGTCCAGTTCATACGCTTGAGCCAATATGCCCCTGAACTGATACTGAGTGAGAGGCACCGATGTGAACGCTTCTAGTACAGGCTGGTATAGGAAGTCAAGACGTACATGTTGGCTGTGGATTACAACGACTTCGATGTGCTTGTATGTCGAGACAAAGATCAAGCATAACTTGGGTTTGTCGTCTTGAGCTGTTGGTTCTAGCTCTGGGAAGAAAGCATCTGAGTATAGTTCTGGGGGTGGACGGAACAAAAGAGGTCGAGATAGGAGACATCAGCCTAAGGGGAGGTGGGGTGCTTCGGGTCAAGGTGGTCAGGTTCAGGGAGGTCGAGTGAGGTTTAAGCAGCACACGTGTTGGAGATGTGGATTGAGGGACCATCTGAGGCGAGATTGTCCTCGACCAACTAGAGGCGTTCAGGCTCATGTTGTGGTGACAGGGAATTCATGTTGGAATTGTGGTTCAATGGATCACATGAGGCGGGAGTGTCCTTTGTTGGCTGGTGAAGGCTAGGGACGTGCACCTGCTGTGGCTGCACCTCAGAGAGGCCGTGGGCGCGGCCGAGGGAATTTTCAGATGAGAGACGAGTGCCAAAGAGGAATTTCTCATGTAGTGGCAGTTCAGCCTGAGGGAGGCGGTCCTGCGAGGGTTTATGCTCAGCGCGAGGAGCGCAACGATACATATGTTATCGTAGGTACCTTTGCTCTTCAGTCTTTATCGTTGTTGGATTTGCTTGATATACCTGTTGAGTTGCTTGAAGTAGTAATGCAAGTGACTAGTTCTTTTTGTGAGACTGTAGTCACTAGTAAGTTGTATAGGAGATGCCCTTTGTCTGTGCAGGTTCATATTTTTCTTGTGGATTTGATGGAGTTACCCTTCTACGATTTCGATGTAATCCTTGGTATGGATTAGTTGACAGAGCATAGAGCAGTGGTTGATTTTGATGTCACGTGGGTCACCTTAAAGCTTGCCAATGATAATGAAGTAGTGGTAGTAGGCGAGAATGTGAAATTCTTGTCGAATGTGATTTTAGCTTTGGAAGCAAGACGTAAGATGCGGTTGGGTTGTGAGGCTTACCTTGCCTATGTGATGAATCCTGGCACCAAGGATGTGCGTTTGCAGGACATCCGAACCGTTCGCGATTTCCGAGTGTCTTTCTGGAAGAATTGTCTGGGTTTCCACCAAATAGGGAAGTTGAGTTTGGTATCAAGTTGTACAAGAATACGACTCCGGTGTCCATTGCTCCTTATCGCATGACACCTAAAGAGCTAAAAGAGTTGAAAACGTAACTATAGGAGTTGTTGGATCGAGGGTTCATCAGGCCGAGTGTGTCACCTTGGGCTGCACCGGTCTTGTTTGTAAAGAAGAAATATGGGACAATGCGGATGTGGATAGATTATCGGCAACTAAACAAGTTGACGATCAAGAACAATTATCCCTTGCCTAGGATTGATGATCTCTTTGATCAGTTTTGGGGAGCATCGGTGTTTTCTAAGATAGACTTGAGGTCAGGATATTACCAGCTGAAGGTTAAGGATGTGAACGTACCTAAGACAGCTTTTAGGACAAGGTGCGTGAATTACGAGTTCTTAGTGATGTCGTTTGGTTTAACCAACGCATCTACTACTTTCATGGACATGATGAATCATGTATTCCACGAATTCTTGGATCATTTTGTGGTAGTATTCATTGATGACATCCTTGTGTATTCGTGTACAGAGGAGGATCATGATAGACACATGAGAATCATTTTGCAAGCGTTGGTTGAGAACCAATTGTATGCCAAGCTAAGTAAGTGTGAGTTTTAGCTTAAGAAGGTGGTCTTCCTAGGGCATGTTGTATCAGCGGAGGGTATTCGCGTTGATCCACACAAAGTAGAGGCTGTGATGAGTTGGAAGGTACCTAAGTCGGTAACAGAGGTACGAAGTTTCCTTGGTTTAGCTGGGTATTATCGTAGGTTTGTCGAGGGTTTCTCGAAGATAGCTGCACCTTTGACCAAGTTGTTGTAGAAGAATGTTCGCTTTGATTGGACAGATGCAAGGCAACAAGCTTTTGAGAAGCTGAAGGAAGCTTTGACGCAAGCTCCTGTCCTGATTCAACCTGAGTATGGCAAGGAGTTTGTGGTCTATAGTGACGCATCCATTATTGGTTTGGGATGCGTGTTGATGCAGGAGGGTAAGGTGGTGGCCTATGCATCTAGACAGTTGAAGGTGCATGAGCCTAACTACCCTACTCATGATCTTGAGCTTGCGGATGTTGTGTTTGTATTGAAGATCTAGAGGCATTACTTGTACGGCGAGAAGTGTGTTGTGTTCTTGGATAATAAGAGCTTAAAGTATCTTATGTCTTAGAAGGAGTTCAATCTTAGGCAACGTCGCTGGGTGGAGTTGCTTAAGGACTATGATCTAACGATCAAGTATCCCCCGGGCAAGGCTAATGTTGTGGCCGATGCTTTGAGTAAGAAAGTGGTCGTGGAGTTGAGGGAGATGTTTGCTCGCTTGAGCATATCGCGTGATGGTGGTCTTATCACTGAATTGCAAGTGAAACCATCTCTGATTCAGTTGATCAAAGATAAGAAGTTGCTTGATGATTCCCTTATTTTGCATGTTCAGGACATTGCGGAGGGTAGACCTTCTGATTTCAGCTTTAATGATGACGGTATTTTGTACTTTGGAAGTCTAATAGTGGTGCCAAATGATGTTGAGTTGAGGCGCACTATTTTGACTGAAGCTCATAGTAGTTCTTTTGCTATGCATCCTGGTAGTAAGAAGATGTATCGTGATTTGAAGGAGGAGTACTACTGTGTGGGGTTGAAAAAGGATGTAGCTGAATTCGTTGGTAAGTGCATGGTGTGACAGGGAGTGAAGGCTGAACATCAGGTTCCTTCTGGGTTGTTGCAACCTTTGAGAATCCCATAATGGAAGTGGGAAAGAATTACCATGGATTTTGTGTCTGGATTGCCGTTGTCACCGTCAAAGAAGAATTCGGTTTGGGTGATTGTTTATCGACTTACGAACTGCACACATTTCCTACCTGTGCATACTACGTATACCTTGGATAAGTTGACTGAGCTGTATATTGCTGAGATTGTGCAGTTGCACGGTGTGCCAAAGCCCATTGTGTCGGATAGGGATCCGAGGTTTACAACATGATTTTGGGAATGTTTGCATCAAGCCTTGGGTACACGGTTGAATTTCAGTACTTCCTATCATCCTCAGACGGATGGACAGTCAGAACGTGTGATCCAAGTGTTTGAGGACATGTTGACATGTTGCGTGATAGAGTTTCAGGGTTCTTGGGAGAAGCACTTGTCGTTGGTTGAGTTTACTTACAATAATAGTTACCAGGAAAGTATTCAAATGGCTCTATACGAGGCTTTGTATAGGAGAAGATGTAGAACCCCTCTTTGATGGGCAGGAGCTGGGCAAAAGTTGATTTCGATGCCAGCTATGTTAAAGGGAGCCACTGAGAAGGTGAAGCTCATTTGTGAGCGTTTGAAGGCAGCATCGGATAGGCAAAAGTCATACTCGGACCTGAAGCATAAAGAGATTGAGTTCGCGGTTGGCGAACGTGTGTTTTTGAAAGTATTACCTTGGAAGAAGGTGATGAGATTTGGGCGTAAGGGTAAGCTTAGCCCAAGGTTCATTGGACCTTATGAGGTAGTGGAGCGTGTTGGTCCTGTGGCATATCGGTTGAGATTGCCTGCGGAGCTGGAAAAGATACATGGTGTGTTTCATGTCTCGATGTTACGGAGGTAAATATCGGATCCTTCACATGTGATGCTTGTTGAGGAGATAGAGTTGAATCCGGATCTGTCTTATGATAAGGAACCAGTGAGGGTTCTGGATGTGAGCAGCAATGTTCTTCGTGGCATGACGATAGAGCTTGTGAAGGTGTTATGGCGACACCGAGCAGTTGAGAAGGCCACGTGGGAAAGAAAGGCGAACATGCTGAAGTAGTTTCCGCACGTTTTTTCTTCATGTAAAATTTCAAGGACGAAATTTCCTAAGTGGGGGAGAGTTGTAACGCCTTGGTTTTGGGCCTAGATGTTTTAGACATCAAACCGGACCGGTCGGAAACGGTTCGAATCGCGTAAGGTGATTTAAGGAAATCAAGGATCAGAATATGATAAAAAATGGTAAAAATTGCTAAAATCCTCTAAAATATGTTTAAGAGGTTGGTCAAATCAATCGGAAGTGGTACATTATGAGTAGTGACCAAATTGTAAAGTTTCAAAATTGTGGAAAATGTGATTTTTAAAGGAGAAGCCAAAATCTTAGAATCTTTAGGGGGCTTTATGACAATTTAGCCTTTCCTTAATATGACATGTGTTTAAAATGGTTTTAATTAAATAGTTTTAATTGGCTTTTATTTTATTTAATTAATTAGGTGGTTAATTAGTGAGATTCCATCACGTAACTACCATTCTCTTCTCATTTTCAGCCAAATACAATTCTAACTCATTTTCTCCAGAATTCTTTTCTCTCAAACACTCTCTCAATATTTTCTAAACAAACTTTAAGATTTCTTTCAAGATCTTCAAGATTTTAGCTAAGGAAAACTTGTCATCCATTGAGGAAAGCAAGGATTGGAGGTAAATCTCGTTCTCAACCTCTAATCAAGGTTCTTTATTGAAATTCCCAAGATCTTTGTCTTCTAATTAATGTTTTTGGTTGAGTTTTCATTATAGTTTTGATTTGAGATTGAAATCTTGCAAAAATAAGATGAAATTCTTAATTTCGGACTTGTTGTAACACCCCAAAATTACCCTAATTTGAAAACCCTAATTTTTGAAAATCCCTAATTTGAAACCCTAGAATTTAGGAATTTCTAGTTTAAAACCCTAATTTGATTAAGTGGTTTAATTAAACAAATTCAGAATTTCTTGGCTTAATTTAGAATTTCGGGAGTCAATTTGTAATATAAGTAAAGTTTTCGTGCCTTTTCATAAGCCCTAAAATGTTCAGGTGACCATATGTGTAAGTTACCCTTTTTTCTTGATATTTACATTTTGGTTCAACCCTAATCACCGTTTCAACTCCCACATTTGTTTTTAGAGCAGCCGCACTCCCCCTATCTCAGTTTTTTCCTTCTCTTGTTTTTCATCTCACCATCACCCTCACTCTTTTTCATCTCCAACGACTCTCCGTCCGCCGTCCGTGGCTTGCTCGGCCAACACCATCGCAACCATCATTGTCGTGCGAACAAACCCCGACCCTTGGCTCTTTTCCATCGGCCATTGTTTGCTCGGAAATCGTGATAAACCGTTCGGGTTCCCCTGATCAGTCCGTTCCTCCGTCGTTCGTGCCGCCATCCTCCTTCATTCGTGTATGTAAGAAAAGTCATCGGAAACCTTTCGTATAACTTGGCTTTGTGCGCCGTCGTCTCTCTTTCGTCAGTTTTTAGTTTTGGATTGGGTAAGTGGCTGGATAAGCTTCATCGTTCCTCGTTAGATTCATTTTGGGTCTCTTGAGTTTAATTTGTGACCTTGGGATTTGTCGTGGTTGTAACAGCACTGCCGTGCACATTTGGGTTACCGTCGTCGTCATAGGTTCTGTCGCTGCCGCTGTTCGTGGAGCTTGTCGCTGCCGTCAAAGGTTCTGGAAACCCTAGTATAGTTTTGGTAAAAGGGTATTGTTGGGCTTGACGTGTTTGGATATGGGTGTTGGGCTTGCTATATGTTGGTAGTGGGTTGTGTGTCTATGTGTGGGTTTGGGTAAGCCCAACTGTGGGGCCTTGAGTGTGAGGGAGTCCAAATTTAGATTATCATATGAGTGAAAAATGCTTAGACCATTTTTTGTGAAACAATTCGAAAGACACAATCAGCTATAGATGAACTGGACAGGTTTTGAACCGTGAGCAGAAGCAAACTAACTTTGTGAACCGATCTAAACTGTACATCTGAACCGAACCAGCTTTGACCCATTTGACCCATTGACCGAATTGGAAAGTTTGACTATTGAATGAGTTTGACCCGTTGACCAGATCTGATAATTGACCGGTTTAACCTTGGACTGTTTGACCGTTGACTTTGGACATGAACCAGTTTGAATAGAGTTGACTGTTGACCCGGTTGACTAGAGTTGACTTAGACTTTGACCAAGGTTGACTTTGACCAAAGTTGACCAAAAGTTGACTTTTTCGAAAAACGTTCTTCTTGATCTTTCTCGACATTCTAAGTCCGTATCCGCTTCCCGTTATGCTTAATTAGTTTCCGAAAGCTCGGTTTTGCTCATTTTAAGTATTGTTATTGGAATCTGATAAGTTATGGATTTCAGAATTTAATTCGGAATATTCTCGTGTTCAGGTGCCGGCTTTGGGACCGTTGGGTTCCCTCCAGTTGTTCAGAACGATCGTGCACGTTCATCGAGATATTCACGTGAGTATATCTTCAGTTCGGTTTTCAGTGTTTTAGTCGGTGTCTTAGTGTTAGTAATAAATATTAATATAGTATTCATACATCGTAGGTCCTGTTTCAGCTAGATCTGAGCGTGAGACGCGCTTTTCTCGGCATTAGAGCTACTGTTGCTAAGGTGTGTCTCTTCCTGATTTATAAACTTGTGTGTTTCTTTCTGTGCTATAAATTTTATGTGCTTTTCTGGTATTAATATAAGTAAATGTTTTGTACATTTTGTGTGCATACTCTGTTGTGATTGGGTGAATGTTTTCAGACATCATGCATAACATATCATACTGTGATTTAAGTGAAATATCAGATTTTCGGAATAGTAAAACATCAGATTTATAGTGTTTTGCAACTTGAATTTTCATAATTCAAGTTTCGGATGAGACTCAGATTTTAAAATCTGCATCATTTCATTGTGGGTATATGGTTTGAGATTGGTTCGGGGAAGTTCAGTGGTTTCACCCTTCGGGCTGAATTCCGCTTTGGATCAGTGGTTCCACCCTTCGGGATGAGTTCCACTTCGGATGGTGACGATGGAGAAAGTAGGTTCTGAGGAACCTTACTTTTCAGTGTATCGGAGATGGGTACTATTATTCATGTGCATCAGACATCATATCATCATGATTCAGTTTTGTTGTGTTTTCAGAAAAGTTTTTATCAAAAATTAAAATATTGTTTTGTTTTGTTTTGTTTTCGTTTGCACTTTAGAGACACACTAAGCTCTTTATCTTACACACCTTAGTTTTTACTTTTCATATATCTCAGACTTTTTAGGCGATCGGTACTTGGAGCATCTCTTGTTTATTCAGATAAATTATTTTTCACTACGAACCTTTCTATTATATCAGAATTATTGTTTTAATATTGTTTTAGATATTTGTGTATCATGGACATTGGAACTATTTTTAATTTGTGTTTTATTAAATGCATGCATCTATGAAGTTACTTTTGGATTTTTTAATTAATTATCGGAACATCGTTTAAAAGATTGAGTTTTATTTTAATCGGAGTATTTGTTGAGTTTTACTTATGTAATCGATTCTTTTGAATTACAAAATATTTTAACCTAAATTGTTTCTTGAGGGACAAGTTTCCAATCGCTACTTCCTAGATTCGGCTCATTCCTTCCGGCTGGGTTTAGGGGGTTACATTTAGTGGTATCAAAGCCCGGTTCAACCCTCGGACTGTGAGGCTCATAAAAGTTGTTTTCAAAATGTTTTCAACTTTTGCATGCATGTAAAATATTTTGGGAAGGATGGGAATTTCCTTAAAAAATAATAATAAATACTACGATATTCTGTGATTTTGACTTCAACGTTTTCAATGTGTTTTAAATCTGAGACTCCAATACCGATTCTGACTCTAGGTTGTTAGCTTCTGGTATATGGTTCATTATGCCACCGTGTAGGAGTCTTAATCTATCGTTTGTTCGAGTTCGTGATCGAGGCCGTATTGCTACTTCTGGTAGTGATCACCCGCCTTCTATTGGGCAAACAGAAATTCAGAATAAGTTACATGTTGATGAGAACCATTCGTTAGGAGGATATCAGATCGGAAGTGATAACTCACTTGATATTGAGAACACTGATCAAAATGTGGGAGCCGAGCTCTTAGCGAAGTGTTAAGATTACTTTATGAATTTGAAATAGAATAACAAGTCAATAAATGATTATGAGATAGATTTTCGGAGGTTGGTCAAGTATGCTCCTGAGTTAGTTGTGACTGAGAAAGATAAGTGTGATTTTTTTAAGGAACTTCGACTACCAATTCAGAGAGATGTTGCAACACACCATGATAAATGGTTCAGTGTGATGATTGATCGAGCTAAAACTGTAGAGAGGATTCTTGCACTATTGGAAAAAGAGGAACTTCAGAATTCTGACCAAGTCGTGAAGCAACCGGACATATCTGCTCAGCCTAGTTTTGTCAACTCGTCTGGAAAGAGGCCTAGAGATGAGTCTTTCTCTCATAGTTATCGGAATGTAAGACCCGCAATATCGATAGTTCCGTCCGGCAGTCAGGGTAGTACAAAAGTTCGTTGACCTATTTCTGTATGTGGTTTTTACAACAAAAAGCATAATGGAGAGTGTAGATTGATGAACGGAACGTGTTTTAGATGTGGTTCTCAGGATCACTACTTAAAGAATTGTCCACGTTCAGCTACTGGTTCATCAATTCAGATTCAAAGTCATGCATCAGTTCAGACACCTCACCGAGGTAGAGGGCAGTTTAGGTCAGTTGCTTATGGTCCTGCTAGTATAGATAGATATGCTTCGAGTGGTGGTTCAGCTAGATCCGAGATTAGACATCCAGGTTCAGTACATCCAACCGGAGCTCGTGTTGGATACGATGATATACATGATGACATGGAAGGTACATCTTAATATGTTTCGGTTCTTTTTCCAGTTCTATGTTTTAGTATTTTCGGTTATGGTATATCATGAATTCAGAATGGGAAAGTTTATGCGTGTTTTAGTTGGTTTTGAGATTTGTTGTTAAGTCTGAAAATTTTGAGAAAGAAATTTCTTTTAAGGGAGGGAGTGTTGTAACACCCCGAAATTACCCTAATTTGAAAACCCTAATTTTTCAAAATACCTAATTTGAAACCCTAGAATTTGGGAATTTCTAGTTTAAAACCCTAATTTGATTAAGTGGTTTAATTGAACAAATTCAGAATTTCTTGGCTTAATTTAGAATTTAAGGGGTCAATTTGTAATATAAGTAAAGTTTTTGTGCCTTTTCGTAAGCCCTAAAATGTTTAGGTGACCATATGTGTAATTTACCCTTTTTGTCTTGATATTTACCTTTTGGTTCAGCCCTAATCACCATTTCAACTCCCACATTTGTTTTTGGAGCAACCACACTCCCTCTATCTCAGTTTTTCCCTTTCTCGTTTTTCATCTCACCATCACCCTCACTCCTTTTCATCTCCGACGACCCTCCGTCCGCGATCCATGGCTTGCTCGGCCAACACCATCGCAACCACCATTGTCGTGCGAACAAACCTTGACCCTTGGCTCTTTTCCACCGACCATTATTTGCTTAGAAATCGTGATAAATCGTTCGGGTTCCCCTACTCAGTCCGTTCCTCCGTCGTTCGTGCCGCCATACTCCTCCGTTCGTGTATGTAAGAAAAGTCATCGGAAACCTTTCGTATAACTTGGCTTTGTGCGTCGTCGTCTCTCCTTCGTCAGTTTTTAGTTTCGGTTTGGGTAAGTGGCTGGATAAGCTTCATCGTTCCTCGTTAGATTCGTTTTGGGTCTCTTGAGTTTAATTTTGCCCTTGGATATTGTCGTGGTTGTAACAGCACCGCCGTGCGCATTTGGGTTGCCATCGTCGTCGTAGGTTCTATCGTCGCTGCCGTTCGTGGAGCTTGCCGCCGCCGTTAAAGGTTCTGGAAACCCTAGTATAGTTTTGGTAAAAGGGTATTTTGGGCTTAATGTGTTTGGATATGGGTGTTGGGCTTGCTATATGTTGGTAGTGGGTTGTGTGTGTATGTGTGGGTTTGGGTAAACCCAACTGTAGGGCCTTGAGTGTGAGGGAGTCCAAATTCAGATTATCATATGAGTGAAAAATGCTTAGACCATTTTTTGTGAAACAATTCGAAAGGCCCAATCAACTATAGATGAACCGGACAGGTTTTGAACCGTGAGCAGAAGCAAACTAACTTTGTGAACCGATCTAAACTGTACATCTGAACCGAACCAGCTTTGACCCATTGACCGAATTGGACAGTTTGACTATTGAATGAGTTTGACCCGTTGACTAGATTTGATAGTTGACCGGTTTAACCTTGGACTGTTTGACCGTTGACTTTGGACTTGAACCAGTTTGAATAGAGTTGATTGTTGACCCGTTTGACTAGAGTTAATTTAGAGTTTGACCAAGGTTGACTTTGACCAGAGTTGACAAAAAGTTGACTTTTTCAGAAAACGTTCTTCTTGATCTTTCTCGACGTCCTGAGTCTGTATCTGCTGCCCGTTCTGCTTAATTAGTTTCCGAAAGCTCAGTTTTGCTCATTTTAAGTATTTTTATTAGAATCTGATATGTTATGGATTTCAGAATTTAATTCGAAATATTCTCGTGTTCAGGTGCCGACTTTGGGACCGTTGGGTTCCCTCCAGTTGTTCAGACCGATCGTGCACGTTCTTCGAGATCTTCACGTGAGTATATCTTCAGTTCGGTTTTCAGTGTTTTAGTCGGTGGCTTGGTGTTAGTAATAAATACTAATATAGTATTCATACCTCGTAGGTCATGTTTCAGCTAGATCTGAGCGTGAGACACACTTTTCTCGGCATTAGTGCTATTGTTGCTAAGGTGTGTCTCTTCCTGATTTATAAACTTGTGTGTTTCTTTCTATGCTATAAATTTTATGTGCTTTTCTGGTATTAATATAAGTAAATGTTTTGTACATTTTGTGTGCATACTCTATTGTGATTGGGTGAATGTTTTCAGACATCATGCATAACATATCATACTGTGATTTAAGTGAAATATCAGATTTTCGAAATCGTAAAACATCGGATTTATAGTGTTGTGCAACTTGAATTTTCATAATTCAAGTTTCGGATGAGACTCGGATTTTAAAATCTGCATCATATCATTGTGGGTATATGGTTTGAGATTGGTTTGGGGAAGTTCACTGGTTTCACCCTTCGGGCTTAATTCCACTTCGGATCAGTGGTTCCACCCTTCGGGCTGAGTTCCACTTCGGATGGTGACGATGGAGAAAGTAGGTTCTGGGGAACCTTACTTTTCGATGTATCGGAGATGGGTACTATTATTCATGTGCATCCGACATCATATCCTCATGATTCAGTTTTGTTGTGTTTTCAGAAAAGTGTTTATCAGAAATTAAAATATTGTTTTGTTTTGTTTTGTTTTCATTTGCACTTTAGAGACACACTAAGCTCTTTAGCTTACACACCTTAGTTTTTACTTTTCAGATATCTCAGACTTTTTAGGCGATCGGTACTTGGAGCATCTCTTGTTTATTCAGATAAATTATTTTTCAGTACGAACCTTTCTGTTATCTCATAATTTTTGTTTTAATATTGTTTGGGATATTTGTGTATCATGGACATTGGAACTGTTTTTAATTTGTGTTTTATTAAATGCATGCATCTGTGAAGTTACTTTTGGATTTTTAATTAATTATCGGAACATCGTTTAAAAGATTGAGTTTTATTTTAATCGGAGTATTTGTTGAGTTTTACTTATGTAATCGATTCTTTTGAATTACAAAATATTTTAACCTAAATTATTTCTTGAAGGAAAAGTTTTCAATCGCTACTTCCTAGATTCGACCCATTCCTTCTGGGCCGGGTTTAGGGGGTTACATTTGTTTTGTTAAGCTCTGCTTTAGATTGATTTTCATTGAGTTTTGTGTTGGTTAATATGTTGAAAAGAGGTTTTGTTGATATAGATCCCGAAATCCTTGAGATCCTTAAGTTTCTTGATAGTTCTATTTGGGTTTTTGAGGTGAAATGATGAAGTAATGCTAGTTGGATGTATAAGGATGGGTTTGGATTGATTTTAGATGTGTTTTGATGTTTATAATTGATTGGAGGTGTTGTATGATAGCTGGGCTTGGTTTAGGAAGCAATCGATTGGGTTTTCAGTTGTTTCGAATTGGTAAATTGGCGATGTTTGGATGAGCAACGAGTTTGTGATGGTTGCTGGAGTTGAAATGCATTTTAATGCATTTGGATCTATATTTTGATGATGTGTAAACATAGGATCTTGATCTGGGAGCAAACGAGGCGTTGTTGAAGGCTCCGAAAGAGTAATTTTTGTGTCGGCGAGCAAGGCTTCGCGTATCGGTGAGTGGAAATGGATTTTCCAGCTTTGTAACGCTTTGAGCGTGGTCTTGGGAGCTTAGTGTAAGTTTGAAACACTTAGCGAAGCTCAAGAGTAAGTGATTCGAAAGTCTCTATCGGAATTGTGCTATGTTTTGATGGAAATGCACTTGAGTTAAATGTGGTTTTGATTACTGTTTTAATGCTTGTTTTAAGCACGGTTAATGCTGGATTTTAATGACATTATGTTAAGGATGCACTAGGTAAGTGATCCTTGGTTTCATGTGATAAATTCATATGATGTTAAGCATGTTTATGCTTGTGGAAATGGCATTGTGTTTATGCTTGTAAAACAATGTAATATTGATGTTAAACGATTATATTGGCAAGTGATGAAAATGGCTTTTGGTTACTTTTAATCGGATATAGTTAGCCGGCTATAGGATTGGGTGCACCGTGAATAAAGTTGCCTTGGATGTCGAGGAGTTGTGACTGTGCCGAAATCTCCATCTAAGTACCCTAACGATTGAGGCTAAGATCACAACGGTGAATGGTTTAATCTTGTGTGTGAGTCTTGTGGTATGTGTCTTTTACTCTCGTTAGTGGAATTATGCAACTACCGATGAGTGATGTTGAGGGGTTGAGATTGTGCCATTAATCTTCATCACAGGTGTTAGGGGTTGTGATTGTACCATTGATCTCCACCTTGTGTAGTCCGGTAGTATGTACGAAGCGTGTGTGACAACGCTTGTAATCCATATATCCGATTGTGTCATTTGTTTTGGTATGGTTTGAGAATTATCACTTGAGAGCCAATATAATGTTAATGATAAATGATTAAGCATGAGATGCTTGTGAATGTTGCAAGAATGCATGTGATGCTTGGTTTAAGCATGAGCAAAGGAATTTATTGTTGTTATAAAAATGCAATATGCATGTGGTTTAAAAAGTGCATTGAATGCTTAAATGAGCAAGTTTAAAAGAAATGCATGAGTTTGGAAATGATGTTTCAAAGATTAAATGACATGCGTTGATGAAGGTTGTTTTATCGATCCTCACTAAGCTATATGCTTACGATCATTTGTTTTATCAATGCTGAGAATTGAGCTTTCAAGGCAGTCGAAAAGCAAGGGAATCCAAGAGTTTTGACTAAGCGATGTATGTGGTTCACCTTTAGTGTAATAAGTGGCAATGGGTAGTATTTCTACTCTTATTAGTAATTGGTGATGTTAAACACCTTAAGCATGTTTGATTGCTTATTTGGGTTTGTAAATGGCCTTTGAGGTTTGATTTGTGCTCGAATGTGGCTTTTAGCTTTTGTATGGTTTTAAAGACTAGGAAGCTTGCCTATATATCTAATGCTCGCATGAATGATGCTATGTTTTAGTTTATACTTCGTAATGTTGGTCATTGTTGCTTACACATGATGTATGTATGCTGTGGCATGAATTGGAATGATTTCGGAGGTTATTGTGTGAGAAAAACCAGCAAATTTTAAAGTTGCAGGGCAAGGTGTATCGGAACGCCCTTACCTGTTTCGGAACTGTGTCCTGGAATGGTCATGGGGTTTCGGAACGGGTAGGAACGTTCCGGAACGTTTTGCTACCGGAAAGTATTGTTTCGATACGGGTTTCAGAATGCACTCGCGTATTGAAATGGTCAACTTGGTTTCGAGACGACCGTTCCGATACATGGTCTTGTGTTTCGAAACACCCAACCGTAGGAATTGAATTTGAATTGTTTCAGGTTTCTGTTTTCTTACATTTTGGTCCATGAGTCTTGACTGCTTAATTAAATGAGTTTGGATGATCCGTTTAAGATGAAATTTGACATGTTGGCATATTATATGATTAATTTTGGATTGGTAACTTTAAAACTTGTTTAGTCCTGATAATTCTAGAAATTTACAAATAAGTCCCTAAAAGACGTTGTATGTAATTGAACCCCTAATTGAGTTTCGTTCGTTGTGTCGCTTCCGCTAAATTGATTTGCTAACAATATAGGTTAATAATGTGCATCTAGAAAAGTTAAAAAGAAAAAAAGGGTTGTTAATCAAGGTTGACATTAATGAGTTGACTTTGGTTTTCCCCAAGTAATCTTCTTAGCTCCGGTCGGGTGTCTAGGCCGGGGTAAGGGGGTTACATTTGCTGGTACCAGGTTTTGAAAGAATTGAGGATGTTGGTATTTACGTATGTTGATTAAAAAGCATGAATTTGGTTGAATTTTGGAGCGTGTGCCATGCTTGATTGATGTGAATCGCATGTGAAATGAATATGATTGTATGTTGATTATGTGATATCGAAGTGTGCAGGTTATGGATGATGGAAATCATGATGAGTCTATTATGGTCATCTGATGTTATGCTTGAGGGAAATCGGGGTACCCATTGCCTTATTACACTAGTTAATTTTTTTTGTAAACTTGGATCCTAGCTTGAGGTTGGCCTAAATGGTTTGATTTGTTCTTTTTGTTGTTATACCTTGTTTAAGGTAGCACTATGGGTCCGAGGAGAGAGCTAAGGTTGAACACAATAGTGCCTGCGGCTGAGCAGGGCGACCAAGGTTGAAGAAGGGGCTGATGTCCCTCCTGGTGGAAATTTACCTCCTCCGCCACCACCTGGAGGTGGGGAACAGGAGCAGCAAGGACCTGCTGGTCCAGGTTTGGGTTATCTAACGTCGTTGGTTCAAGCGATCACATGGGCGTCTGAAACCTGGTTAGCAAGCACGATCCGTATTATGGATCCTGTAGCTGGGCATACGGGTTTACATTTGGAGAGGTTGAGGAGCTTAGGAGTTGTTGAGTTCTATGAGATGTCTCCCGAGGTGTCTGATGCCTGGTTAGCGAGCACGATCCGTATTATGGATCAAATGGGATGCAACGATGTGCGCAAGCTGGGATGCGTAGTTTCTCTGTTGCAAGGCGATGCCTAAAGCTAGTGGACGACTACCACAACCGGTTTGGAACCCAATGAAGTAGATTGGGAGTATTTCAAGTGTGCCTTTAAGAGGAAATATCTGGGGGTGAGATACTTGGATGAGAAGAAACGTGAGTTTATGTCGCTAGTTCAGGGCAACCTTTTCGTGGCTGAGTACGAGGTCCAGTTCGTACGCTTGAGCTAATATGCCCTTGAACTGATACCGAGTGAGAGGCACCAATGTGATCGCTTCCGGTACGGGTTGGTATAGGAAGTCAAGATGTGCATGTTGGCTGTGGATTACACTGGCTTCGATGTGCTTGTATGTCGAGCCAAAGACATCGAACATAACTTGGGTTTGTCGTCTTGAGGTGTTGGTTCTAGCTCTAGAAAGAGAGCAGCTGAGTATAGTTCCATGGGTGGACAGAACAAAAGAGGTCGAGATAGGAGACATCAGCCTGAGGGGAGGTGGGGTGCTCAGGGTCGAGGCGGTCAGGTTCAGGGAGGCTGAGTGAGGTCTGAGAAGCACACATGTTGGACATGTGGATCGAGGGACCATCTGAGGTGAGATTGTCCTCGAGCATCTAGAGAGGTTCAGGTTCCTGTTGTGGTGACAGGGAATTCAAGTTGGATTGTGGTTCAGTGGATCACATGAGGCGGGAGTGTCCTTTGTTGGCTAGTGGAGGCCAGGGACGTGCACCTGTTGTGGTTGCACCTTAGAGAGGCCGTGGGCGCGGCCGATGGAATATTTCAGAGGAGAGACGAGGGCCAGAGAGGCAATGCTCATGTAGTGGCAGTTAGGCCTAAGGGAGGCGGTCCTGCGAGGGTTTATGCTCGGCGCGAGGAGCGCAACGACACATATGTTATCGTAGGTACCTTTGTTCTTCAATCTTTATCGTTGTTGGCTTTGATTGATTATGGATCTACGCATTCTTATATCTTAAGTGAGCATGCACATTTGCTTGATATACCTATTGAGTTGCTTGAAGTAGGAATGCAAGTGACTAGTTCTTTTGGTGAGACTATAGTCACTAGGAAGTTGTATAGGAGATGCCTTTTGTCTGTGCAGGGTCATGTTTTTCTTGTGGATTTGATGAAGTTACCCTTCTACGGTTTCGATGTAATACTTGGTATGGATTGGTTGACGGAGCATAGAGCAGTGGTTGACTTTGATGTCAAGCGGGTCACCTTAAAGCTTGTCAATGATTATGATGTAGTGGTAGTAGGCGAGAATGTGAAATTCTTGTCGAATGTGATTTCGGCATTAGAAGCAAGTCGTATGATGCGGTTGAGTTGTGAGGCTTACCTTGCCTATGTGATGAATCTTGGCACCAAGGATGTGCATGTGCAGGACATCCAAACCGTTCTCGATTTTCCGGGTGTCTTTTCGGAAGAATTGCCTAGGTTGCCACCAAACAAGGAAGTTGAGTTTGGTATCGAGTTGTACGAGAATACGACTCTGGTGTCCATTGCTCCTTATCGCATGGCACCTAAAGAGCTAAAAGAGTTGAAAAAGCAACTGCAAAAGTTGTTGGATCAAGGGTTCATCTGGCCGAGTGTGTCACCTTGGGGTGCATCAGTCTTGTTTGTAAAGAAGAAAGATGGGACAATGCGGATATGCATAGATTATCGACAACTAAACAAGTTGACGATCAAGAACAAGTATCTCTTTCCTAGGATTGATGATCTCTTTGATCAGTTTCGAGGAGCATCGGTGTTTTCTAAGATAGCCTTGAGGTCAGGATATTACCAGCTGAAGGTGAAGGATGTGAACGTACCTAAGACAGCTTTTCGGACAAGGTACGGGCATTACGAGTTCTTAGTGATGACGTTTTGTTTGACCAATGCACCTGCTACTTTCATGGACATGATTGTAACGCCCTGGTTTTGGGCCTAGATGTTTTAGACATCGGACCAGACCGGTCGAGAACGGTTCGAATTGCGTAAGGTGATTTAAGGAAGTCAGGGATCGGGATAGGATAAAAATGTGGTAAAAATTTCTAAAATCATCTAAAAATATGTTTAAGAGGTTGGTCAAATCAATTTTACAAAAAGAGTTTCGAAAATGGGACATTTTGAGTAGTGACCAAATTGTAAAGTTTCAAAACTGTGGAAAATGTGATTTTTAAAGGATAAGCCAAATTCTTAGAATCTTTTGGGGGCTTTATGGAAATTTAACCTTTTCTTAATATGACATGTGTTTAAAATGGCTTTTGATTAAATAGCTTTAATTGGTTTTTGTTTTAATTAATTAATTTGGTGGTTAATGTGAGATTCCATCGTGTAACTATCATCTTCTCCTCATTTTTAGCCAAACACTATTTTCATTCATTTCTCTCCAGAACTATTTTTCTGCCAAACACTCTCTTAATATCTCTTAAACAATTTTCAAGAAATCCTTTCAAGTTCTTCATGATTTTGCTAAGGAAAACTTGTCATTCATTGAGGGAAGCAAGGATTGGAGGTAAATCCCGTTCTCAACCTCTAATCAAAGTTCTTTATTGAAATTCCAAAGATCTTTCGCTTCTAATTAATGTTTTTGGTTGAGTTTTCATTATAGTTTTGGCTTGAGATCAAAATCTTGTAAAAATATGGTTGAAATCTTGATTTCCAGATTTGTTTTGTTAAGCTCTGTTATGGATTGATTTTAATTGAGTTTTAAGTTGGTTAATATATTGAAATGAAGTTTTGATAACATAGATCCCGAAATCCTTGAGATCCTATAGTTTCTTGTTAACTTTAAGTGAGTTTTTGAGGTGAAATGGTGGAATCTTGCTTGTTGGAGGTATAAGGATGGGCTAGGTTTCTTATTAGATGTGTTTTGGTATTTATAATTGTTTGGAAGTGATGTATATTGGCTGGGCTTGGTTTAGAAAGCAATCGATTGAGTTTTCGGTTGTTTCGGTTGGGTAAATTGGTGTAGTTTGGGTGAGCAACGAGTTTGTGAATTGTTGCTGGTGTTGAAATGCATTTTAATGCATTTAGGTCTCTGTTTTGATGGTTTGAAAATAGGGGATCTTGATCTGGGAGCTATCGAGGCGTTGTTGGAGGCTCCGGTAGAGTAATTCTCGTGTCGGCGAGCAAGGCTTCACGTATCGATGAGTGGAAATGGATTTTCCAGCTTTATAACGCTTTGAGCGTGGTCTTGGGAGCTTAGTGTAAGTTTGAAATACTTAGTTAAGCTCAAGTGTAAGTGATTCGAAAGTCTCTCTCGGAAATGTGCTATGTTTTGATGAAAATGCACTTGAGTTAATTATGGTTTTGATCATTGTTTTAAAGCATGTTAGAAGCATGAGTAATGCTGGATTTTAATGCCATTGTGTTAAGGATGCACTAGGTAAGTGATCCTTGGTTTTATGTGACTAATGCATATGATGTTAAGCATGTTTATGCTTGTGGTAATGGCATTGTATTTATGCTTGTAAAATAGTGGGTTAAAGATGTAAAATGATTATATTGGCAAGTGATGAAAGTGGTTTTTGGTTCTTGTAATCGGATATAGTTAGTCGGCTACAGGATTGGGTGCACTGTGAATAAAGTTGCTTTGGATGTCGAGGGGTTTTGATTGTGCCGTAATCTCTATCCAAGTACCCTAACGATTGAGGCTAAGATCAAAACGGTAGATGGTTTAATCATGTGTGTGAATCTTGTGGTTGTGTCCCTTACTCTCGGTAGTGGAATTATACAACTATCGATGAATGATGTGAGGGGTTGTGATTGTGCCATGTAACTCCACTTTGTGTAGTCCGGTAGTATGTATGAAGTGTGTGGGACAACGCTTGTAATCCACGTATCTGATTGTGTCTTGAGTTGATTATGGTTTGGTTTAAGAAATGATCACTTGTAAGCCAATATAATGATGATGACTAGTGGTTAAGCATGAGATGCTTGTGATTATACTAGAATGCATGTGATGCTTGGTAAAGCATGAGCAAAGGTTTATTTGCTGTTGTAAAATGATGCATAAGAGCATGTGTTTTAGAAAGTGCAATGATGTCTTGAAAGGGCATGTTTTATGTAAAAGCACGTGTTGATAATAGTGTTTTGCCATTTGTGTGAAATGCATTGATGAATGTTGTTTAGCGATCCTCACTAAGCTTTGTGCTTACACTCATTTGTTTCATCAATGCAGAGAATTAGGCATTTGAGGCAGTGAGTAAGCAAGGAGAATCCAAGCACTTTGGTCTAGCAAAGTATGTGGTTTTTCTTTGGTGTAATAAGAGGCAATGGGTGGGATTTCTACTCTTGGTTGATTGAGGATGCTGATTATTACTTTGTTCATATGTGGTTTGGTATATTGAGTTATAATTGGCCTTTGAGGTTTGATTGATGCATGCTTGTGGCTTTTAGCTTTTGAATGGTTTTAAAGACTAGGAAGCATGCCTATAGATCTAATGCTAGCTTGAGTGATACTATGTTTTAGCTCGTACTTTGTAATGTTGATCTTTGATGCTTAAACATGTTGTATGTATGTTGTGGCATGAATTAGAATGTTTTTAGGGGTGTCTATGAGTGAAAAACTAGCAAAATCTGCTGTTGCAGGGCAAGGCGTATCAGAACGCCCTTACCTGTTTCGGAATAGAGGCATGAAATGGCCATGAGGTTTCGGAACGGGTAGGAACGTTCCAGAATGATTTGCTACTGGAAAGGGGTGTTTCGATACGGGTTTCGGAACGCACCCAAGTATCGAAACAGTTAACCTGGTTTCGAAATGACCGTTTCGATACATGGCCTTGTGTTTCGAAACACACGACCGTTGGAGTTGAATTTGGATTGTCACAGGTTTCTGTTTCTCACGTTTTAGTCCTTGAGTCTTGAATGCTTAATTAAAAGAGTTGGATTGATCCGTTTAAGATGAAATTTGACATGTTGGTATATTATATGTTTAATTTTGGATTGGTAACTTTAAAAATGGTTTGGTCCTCAAAATTCTGGAAATTTTCAATTTAGTCTCTAAAAGACATTTGTATGCGATTGAAACCCTTAATGAGTTCCGTACACTGTTTCGTTTCCGCTAAAGTGATTTGTTATTCACATAGGCTAATAATGTGCAACTAGAAAAGTTAAAAAGAAAAAAAAGGGTCGTTAATCAAGGTTGACTCTCATAGGTTGACTTTGATTTTCCGTGTGTAATCTTGTTAGTTCGGGTCGGGCGTCTAGGCCGGGCTAAGGGGGTTACAATAATGAATGATGTATTCCATGAATTCTTAGACCAGCTTGTGGAAGTGATCATCGATGATACCCTTGTGTATTCGTGTACCGAGGAGGATCATGATAGACACTTGAGAATCATTTTGCAAGCGTTGTTGGAGAACCAGTTGTATGCCATGCTAAGTAAGTGTGAGTTTTGGCTTAAGGAGGTGGTCTTCCTATATCATGTTGTATCAGCGGAGGGTATTCGCGTTGATCCGCACAAAGTACAGGATGTGATGAGTTTGAAGGTACCTAAGTTGGTAACGGAGGTACGAAGTTTCCTTGGTTTAGCTGGGTATTACCATAGGTTTGTCAAGGGTTTCTCGAAGATAGTTGCACCTTTGACCAAGTTGTTGCAGAAGAATGTTCGCTTTGAATGGACAGATACGAGGCAACAAGCTTTTGAGAAGTTGAAAGAATCTTTGACGCAAGCTCCTATCCTGATTCAACCTAAGTCTGGCAAGGAGTTTCTGGTGTATAGTGACGCGTCTATTGTTGGTTTGGGCTGCATGTTGATGCAGGAGGGTAAGGTGGTGGCCTATGCATCTAGACAGTTGAATGTGCATGAGCCTAACTACCCCACTCATGATCTTGAGCTTGCGGCTGTTGTGTTTGCATTGAAGATCTGGAGGCATTACCTGTACGACGAGAAGTGTGTCGTGTTCACGGATCATAAGAGCTTAAAGTATCTTATGTCTCAGAAGAAGTTGAATCTTAGGCAATGTCGCTGGGTGGAGTTGCTTAAGGACTATGATCTGTCGATCGAGTATCACCCGAGCAAGGCTAATGTTGTGGTTGATGCTTTGAGTAGGAAAGTGGCCATGAAGTTGAGGGCGATATTTGCTCGCTTGAGCATATCGCGTGATGGTGGTCTTATCGTTGAATTGCAAGTGAAACCATCTCTGATTCAGTTGATCAAAGATAAGCAGTTGCTTGATGATTCCCTTGTTTCGCATGTTCAGAACATTGTGGAGGGTAGACCTTTGGATTTCAGCTTTAATGAGGACGGTGTTTTGTGCTTTGGAAGTCGAATAGTGGTGCTAGATGATGTTGAGTTGAAGCGCACTATTTTGACTAAATCTCATAGTCCTTTTGCTATGCATCCTGGTAGTACAAAGATGTATCGTGATTTGAAGGAGGAGTACTACTGGGTGGGGTTTAAAAAGGATGTGGTTGAATTCGTTAGTAAGTGTATAGTGTGTCAGCGACTGAAGGCTGAACATCAGGTTCCTTCTGGGTTGTTGCAACCTTTGAGAATCCCATAATGGAAGTGGGAAAGAATTACCATAGATTTGTGTCTGGATTGCCGTTGTCACCGTCAAAGAAGAATTCGGTTTGGGTGATTGTTGATCGGCTTACGAAGTGCGCACATTTCCTATCTGTGCATACTATGTATACCTTGGATAAGTTGGTTGAGTTGTATATTGCTGAGATTGTGCGGTTGCACGGTATGCCAAAGTCCATTGGGTCGGATAGGGATCTGAGGTTTACAACAAAATTTTGGGAATGTTTGCATCAAGCCTTGGGTACAGGGTTGAATTTCAGTACTTCCTATCATCCTCGGACAGATGGACAATCAGAACATGTGATCCAAGTGCTTGAGGACATGTTGAGATGCTGCGTGATAGACTTTCAGGGTTCTTTGGAGAAGCACTTGTCGTTGGTTGAGTTTGCTTACAATAATAGTTACCAGGCAAGTATTCAAATGGCTCCATACGAGGCTTTGTATGAGAGAAGATGTAGAACCCCTCTTTGTTGGGTAGAAGATGGGAAAAAGTTGATTTCGATGCCAGCTATGTTAAAGGGAACCACTGAGAAGGTGAAGCTCATTTGCGAGCGTTTGAAGGCAGCATCGGATAGGCAAAAGTCATACGCGGACCTGGAGCGTAAAGAGATTGAGTTCGCGGTTGGCGAACGCGTTTTTTTGAAAGTATCGCCTTGGAAAAGATGATGAGATTTGGGCGTAAGGGTAAGCTTAGCCCAAGGTTCATTGGACCTTATGAGGTCGTGGAGCGTATTGGTCATGTGGAATATCGGTTGAGATTGCCTGCGGAGCTGGAAAAGATACATGATGTGTTTCTTGTCTCGATGTTACGGAGGTACATATCGGATCCTTCACATGTGATGCCTGATGAGGAGATAGAGTTGAATCCGAATTTGTCATATGATGAGGAATCAATAAGGGTTCTGGATGTGAGCAGCAAGGTTCTTTGTGGCAAGACGATAGAGCTTGTGAAGGTGTTGTGGCGACACCGAGCAGTTGAGGAAGCCACGTGGGAAAGCAAGGCAGACATGCTTAAGCGGTTTCCGCACCTTTTTCCTTCAGGTAAAATTTCGAGGAAGAAATTTCCTAAGTGGGGGAGAGTTGTAACACCCTGGTTTTGGGCCTAGATGTTTTAGACATCGGACCGGACCGGTCGGAAACAGTTCGAATCGTGTAAGGTGATTTAAGGAAATCAAGGATCGAGATAGGATAAAAATATGGTAAAAATTGCTAAAATCCTCTAAAAATATGTTAAAGAGGTTGGTCAAATCAATTTAATAAAAAGAGTTTTGGAAGTGGTACATTTTGAGTAGTGGCCAAATTGTAAAGTTTCAAAACTGTGGAAAATATGATTTTTAAAGGAGAAGCCAAAATCTTAGAATCTTTAGGGAGCTTTATGGCAATTTAGCCTTTCCTTAATATGACATGTGTTTAAAATGGTTTTAATTAAATAGTTTTATTTGGCTTTTATTTTATTTAATTAATTAGGTGGTTAATTAGTGAGATTCTATCACGTAACTATCATTCTCTTCTCATTTTCAGCCAAACACAATTCTAACTCATTTTCTCCATAATTGTTTTCTCTCAAACCCTCTTTCAATATTTTCTAAACAAACTTTAAGAGTTCTTTCAAGATCTTCAAGATTTTAGCTAAGGAAAACTTGTCATCCATTGAGAAAAGCAAGGATTGGAGGTAAATCCCGTTCTCAGCCTCTAATCAAGGTTCTTTACTGAAATTCCCATGATCTGTGGCTTCTAATTAATGTTTTTGGTTGAGTTTTCATTATAGTTTTGATTTGAGATTGAAATCTTGCAAAAATAAGATGAAATTCTTAATTTTCGGACTTGTTTTGTTAAGCTCTATTTTAGTTTGATTTTAATTTAGTTTTTTGTTGGTTAATATGTTGAAAAGAGGTTTTGTTGATATAGATCCCGAAATCCTTGAGATCCTTGAGTTTCTTGATAGTTCTAGTTGGGTTTTTGAGGTGAAATGATGAAGTAATGCTTGCTGGAGGTATAAGGATGGGTTTGGATTGATTTTAGATGTGTTTTGATGTTTATAATTGATTAGAAGTGTTGTATGATAGTTGGGCTTGGTTTAGGAAGAATCGATTGGGTTTTCGGTTGTTTTGGATGGGTAAATTGGTGAAGTTTGGGTGAGCAACGAGTTTGTGATGGTTGTTGGAGGCTCTAGAAGAGTAATTTTCGTGTCGGCGAGCAAGGCTTCGCGTATCGGTGAGTGGAAATGCATTTTCCAGCTTTGTAACGCTTTGAGCGTGGTCTTGGGAGCTTAGTGTAAGTTTGAAACACTTAGCTAAGCTCAAGAGTAAGTGATTCGAAAGTCTCTCTCAGAAATGTGCTATGTTTTGATGGAAATGCACTTGAGTTAAATGTGGTTTTGATTACTGTTTTAGAGCATGTTTTAAGCATGGTTAATACTGGATTTTAATGCCATTATGTTAAGGATGCACTAGGTAAGTGATCATTGGTTTTATGTGATAAATTCATATGATGTTAAGCATGTTTATGCTTGTGGAAATGGCAATGTGTTTATACTTGTAAATTAGTGGAATTTTGATGTTAAACGATTATATTGGCAAGTGATGAAAGTGGTTTTTGGTTACTTTAAATCGGATATAGTTAGCCGGCTATAGGATTGGGTCCATCGTGAATAAAGTCGCCTTGGATGTCGAGGGGTTGTGATTGTGCCGAAATCTCCATCCAAGTACCCTAACGATTGAGTCTAAGATCACAACGGTGAATGGTTTAATCCCGTGTGTGAGTCTTGTGGTATGTGTCACGTACTCTCGTTAGTGGAATTATGCAACTATCGATGACTGATGTTGAGGGGTTGAGATTGTGCCATTAATCTCCATCAAGGGTGTTGAGGGGTTGTGATTGTGCCATTGATCTCCACCTTGTGTAGTCCGGTAGTATGTATGAAGCGTGTGGGACAACGCTTGTAATCCGCGTATCCGATTGTGTCATTTGTTTTGGTATGGTTTGAGGATTATCACTTGAGAGCCAATATAATGTTAATGATAAATGATTAAGCATGAGATGCTTGTGAATGATGCAAGAATGCATGTGATGCTTGGTTTAAGCATGAGCAAAGGAATTTGTTGTTGTTATAATGATGCAATATGCATGTGGTTTAAAAAGTGCATTGAATGCTTAAATGAGCAAGTTTAAAAGAAAGGCACGAGTTTGCAAATGATGTTTCAATGATTAAATGAAATGCATTGACGAAGGTTGTTTTAGCGATCCTCACTAAGCTCTATGCTTAAGCTCATTTGTTTCATCAATGCAGAGAATTGAGCTTTCAAGGCAGTCCAAAAGCAAGGGGATTCTAAGAGTTTTGACTAAGCGATGTATGTGGTTCACCTTTAGTGTAATAAGTGGCAATGGGTAGGATTTCTACTCTTATTAGTAATTGGTGATGTTAAACACCTTAAGCATGTTGGATTGCTTATTTTTGTTTGTAAATGGCCTTTGAGGTTTGATTTGTGCTCGAATGTGGCTTTTAGTTTTTATATGGTTTTAAAGACTAGGAAGCATGCCTATAGACCTAATGCTCGCATGAATGATGCTATGTTTTAGTTTATACTTCGTAATGTTGGTCATTGATGCTTATACATGATGTATGTATGTTGTGGAATGAATTGAAATCATTTCGGAGGTGATTGTCTGAGAAAAAACAGCAAATTGGGAAGTTGCAGGGCAAGGCGTATCGGAACGCCCTTACCTGTTTCGGAACTGTGGCCTGGAATGGTCATGGGGTTTCGGAACGGGTAGGAACGTTCCGAAACGTTTTGCTACTAGAAAGCATTTTTTCGATACGGGTTTCGAAACGCACCCGCGTATCGAAACGGTCAATCTGGTTTCGAAACGACCATTCCTATACAGGGTCTTGTGTTTCTAAACATCCGACCTTTGGAATTGAATTTGAATTGTTTCAAGTTTCTATTTTATTACATTTTGGTCCCTGAGTCTTGAATGCTTAATTAAATGAGTTTGGATGATCCGTTTAAGATGAAATTCGATATGTTGGCATATTATATATGATTAATTTTGGATTGGTATATTTAAAACTTGTTTAGTCCTGATAATTCTAGAAATTTACAAATTAGTCCTTAAAATACGTTGTATGCAATTGAACCCCTAATTGAGTTCAGTTCCCTGTGTCGCTTCCGCTAAATTGAATTTCTAATCATATAGGTTAATAATGTGCATCTAGAAAAGTTAAAAAGGAAAAAAATGTTGTTAATCAAGGTTGACTTTAATGAGTTGACTTTGGTTTTCTCCGTGTAATCTTCTTAGTTCCGATCGGGCGTCTAGGCCAGGCTAAGGGGGTTACAAATAAAGGTAAGCCTCGTATCAAGATATTAGTCAGTCCATTAATATTTTATCTTTGGACAAAACATTAACTTGTAAGTGATAGCTTGGTACAGTAATCAAACATTGATAATAGGAACATGTCAAACAGAAATCTTCCTTTGGGCCGATTTATTGCTCATATGTAAAACTGAATAGTTATCACACGTTTATTACCACAGTTCCACATGTAATAATGTTACTTATTAACCTTCCTTTGGTCCGATTAATACTAACATAATCCGACTTACATGCACAAAACTTTCTATATTTTAAAATAAAATAATTTTCAAAATAGAGGTCACTTTGGTGGCTTAATGGTTCAATTAATTTATCTCAAAATATATAATATAAATATATTGATATTCAAATTTGAAATTTTCTAACAGTTAGAACTGAAATTTCTGATAACACTTAAATTTCCGAAATAACGTAAAATAAGGTTATCTAAATAGGGATATCAAAAATTGAAAACCTAAATCTTTGACTGTTTTATTCTCAAAATTTCTTTATTTGCTAATATCCATTCGTTAATTTCCGAATTCTAAGTGCAAAACAAAAAAGCCAAGCAAGAGATAATTATCTTTATATAGCGTTAAAATAATAGTAAAAAATTATTATTAACGCACGATTAATGATTTAATCTGAATCTAAAAACATATAGAAATATATGTTTTAGTACCAAACATAATCATTATAATGATTTAATCTCAAACAATTAATACCAAAATACAAAAACCAAAATATAGATTGAACTACTTCCTCAATTCACCACATTTACCAAGTAGATTAATAACATGAATATACCATTAGAATTTAAAAAACCCCAATTCAACAGTAGCAACAAAAGGTTTGCATCACATAATAAACTAAAGGACTGATTTATAGAAGCCAAAATTGTTTGAGATTAAAATTGAATTAAAAAAAAGAAATACGGGCTGAACTGAATGAATCGAAACATGAAGAATGAAGGGCATTATTATCCCTTTCTTTAAAGAGACGCACATTGTGCAGCAAACGAGGGTTTTCAAGGTTTCACAATAAGCCAAATACATGTACATACTTTGTGATAATTCAAGGACAAGGATTATCGCAATATAAATTTAAATAAGGTAAATAACTTAATAACCGTAATCGGGAAATTTAGGGGAGATTAATCGAACCCTAAATATCTATCAAACTATACATAAGTATTCATAACCCCCAGAAAATAAACCTAATTTCATAATCAAAACATCATATATAAGGATTTTAAATCGTATTGCCGAAGGGTTTAATAATGCCTAAACTTAGGCGTTTTTTAATTCAAAAGACTTAACCACAAATCAATCAATTAATTCCCAATCATTCAACATGATGAGTCTCTGATGCCACTTATTAAAACCAAAGCATATCAAAAATATAATAGGTATGAAAATTAACACAAGATTTATCATGTCAAATTATCAAGAACAATAAATTGAATGCGGAAGCGTACCTGAATTCATTGATAGACTGAAAACCTTGAATCCTTTGATGGCGATCGCCTAAAGAGGTAGTTGTGGTCTTTCAAGAAGATAAGTTAACCCTTGCAGTAAAAACTCTCTGACGGGACAAGAGTAATACAAGTTAACCTATTTCTTGGGACCACTACCTGATTATTAAATCAACTATTAGGTATTTATAACTCTTCCCCTCATTGAATTATAAATACATCTTATGGTATCTACACTATTATTTCTATGACACTTTAATACCCATGACACACCTAACATAATTGGTCACTTAATTTTGTGTCATACTTTATAATAGCATCATACATTTTATATATGTGCCCACAATTGTAAATTTTAATCAAACAATTAGCACTAGGAAAAGCTATTGAAAAACCCAACATGGCAAAAAGCAAAATGAAGGACGTATGATTTGATTTAATTTGACATCATTGTTATAATTAAACATTGAGATCTCAAGAAAGGCAATGCGGAGGAAGACAACAATCATCACCGTTAGTGCATGAAATAATTATCCTAAATAATAATAGGATTTATATTCAATTATCTATAGTTGGAAAAAAGTTTCCACAATTGTTTTTGTTTTAGGGTTTAAATATTTAGGTTTAGTGCTTATATTCAATATATCGGTGGTGAGAAAAAGTTTTCACAAGCGTCTTAGTTTTAGAGTTTAAATGTTTAGGTTTAGTAGTTTAAAATTTAGGGGTAATTTTCATAAATCCTAAATTATAACCATATCCCCTAAACCTTATACCATAAATTAAATCTCTAAACCCTAAAACTAAGACATTCTTGAAAACTTTTTTTTACCGTCAATGTATGAAATAATTACCAATAATAATAAGAGTAAAATTCACAAATGGCCACTAAACTTTAGTAAACTATTCAATTTGGTAACCAAACTTCCAATTGCATCAAAGTGGGCATCAAACTTTTATAATAACGTATTTAGTCCTCCAAATTCGCACATTCAAACAATTTAATCATAATTCAAAAAAGTAATAAATTTAACTATCGTTATTTACACATTCATTCAATCTGATCATATTTTTAATTAAAAATAATTTAATTGTGTTATTAAAAATGAAAAATGATTTTGAAACCCTTATCCAACTAATGTTTGACATGTGAAATTTTTGAAAAAAAAAATAATAATTTAAATTAAAAATAAAAATAATTTACATTCTTCGGCGAACTGAAAAACCTTGCATCATCGTAAACCTTGAATCGTCGTAGTCTTCGTCGAACTCCAACGCCTTTTCGACTAATAGTTGTGGCGACACCAAAACCCATTTATCTCAAAATCCCAAATCAATTTCTTCCTTCCAATCCAACTACCACTCTTCGTCGTTGTTGTTCTTCTTATTGTTGTCTACACCTTATCTTACAACAACGGAGGAGATAAAATTAAAAATTTACCCATCTTTTGATCACCAACTCTTGCTCTGAAAGTTTTCAAAAATGACAGAAAACCAAAAACCTAACATTTAATTAAAGATTGAAACTTTAAGCATTTATTTAAAGATAAAGATAAAAGGTAATAAGAAATGTCTATGTTGAGACCGTTAGTGGAGATTATTTATTTAAAAACATCATCGAATTGGAAAAAGAAGGATGGCGCTGCAGTAACATTGATGGGAGAAGAGAGACGACGATAGGGTAGGAGAGGGATAAGAACAAGTATGGGAGGGTTTTTTTTTAATTAAAATAATTCGTTAGTTGAAATTTATTTTATTTTTATTATTGTTGTTAGTTTTCATTCGTTTATAATTAACATAGAAATAATATATATTATTGTTATGTTGGTAATTAGGCGGAAATGACTTTAAATTCATTTTCATATAATTATTAAATTATTTTTAGGGTAAGTTCATAAATGATCATTAGACTTTAGTAAATTATTCAATTTTGTACCTAAACCTCTAATTGCGTTCAAAATAGGCATTAAAATTTCAATTTTGCTTTAAATTGGTCACTGAGCCGTTAATGACTGTTAGAAGAGTGACGTGGTAGTTAACAATATTTTTTATAATATCACATTTAGCCCCCCAAGTTTTCACATTCAAACAATCTAGTCATAATTCGTAAAAAATAATAAATGTAACCCTATTTATTTACACATTCATTCAATTTGATATTTTTTAAATTAAAAATAATTTAATAATTCTATTAAAAATAAAAAAAATGATTCTGAAACCCTTAGCCAACTAAGGTTTGTCATGTGGCATTTTTCTAAAAAATTAATAATTTACATTAAAAATAAATTATTTAAATTAAAAAGCCCCTCCCCGCTCTTCTTCAATGCCCATCTCCCACCCTCAGTGCTATTCTCTACTACCATTGTTCGACGAACTGAAAACTCTTGCATCATTGTAGTCTCCGTCGAGCTCTTACGCCGTTTTGACTAAAATTATGGCGACACCAGAACTCATTTATCCCAAAATCCCAAATCAATTTCTTCCTTTTCAATCCAACTACCACTCTTCGTCGTTGTTGTTCTTCTCATTGTTGTTTGCACCTTATCATCAGTCTGTTTTTACACGACTAAAGGGATAGAATTAAGAATGTACCCATCTTTTGTTTAATCGATAACTTTTACTCTAAAAGTTTTGAAGTTTTTTTTATCCAAAATAACTTTCATTAAGAACCGAAGCAGAAACAAACTAAAAAGCACATGTGCTTCCATCCGCCCATGCAAAACACATGCATGAAGGAAGCGAAATACATAAAGAAGCGAGAAAGCGCAAAAACCAAAAAACACCAACAAAGAGGGTAGCCCCATGATACTGGAACGCCTTGGAACAGTCCGACGAAATCTGGGACAAAAACGAACAAAGACAACAAAAAACAAACAACCTATGACGAGTCAGACACGAATCCGACAAACTACCATGACTAGTTGGACAAGGCAGGGAAAACCAAACACCAAACTAAACACACCAAGAGTTTCGAGTCAACGATGGATACGCCTTCCAAAGGCTGGGGGGTCAAATAGCATACTTTTATCGCTTGAGAGCTCCTTTCGGAGACAGGCTCCCTCACCGGAGGTGATGGGTCATGTCAAGGCAAAAACGGTGTAGTGAAGTGCAGTAAACGAAAGGCCTAAACCCTTAAACTCAGCAGCTTCCATAGAACCTCTAGGAACAGAAGGATAAAGCATAATCACCACTCATCGTTCCTTCCTAACGAGGGTGTCGATGTTGTGAGGCTTCATGATAAACGCGGATAGCTCACGCCAGAGCTATCCGCTAAGCCTGGGAAAAAATCACTACAGACACCCTGACTCGAGGATTCGACAGAGGCAGGACGGTTATCATCATCAATATTAATGGTTTCTTCATTTAAGTTCATACATTCATCCACGATAAAGGAGGGGGTCGTCGTGATTTTCTTGCTGAAAGGATCGATCTCAAGTTCGATTAGCCCCACTTCGTCCACCATGATCCGGGTTTGTTCCATAGCTTGTTTACGTCGAGACGCCTGTTTGATGAGAGTCAGCCGTTTAGCTCCTTGAGATCTCCCCATTTTGTCTCGCTCAATCTTAAAAAATGTTGTAGAGGTAGAGAGGAAAGGATTAGGGAACAGAGCAAGTTTTAGCAGGTCTTCATCCGTAGTAAGGCCTCTTTCCCCTACAAACTAATTTCTTGGAGCGACTTGAACAATTTCATTTTGAATCTTATTCCAAATCTCCCTTCGTTTAGAGGAGTAAGAGGATTCCTCCGGTTCATCATCTCTTTTGCGTTTGTTTCGTTTGGAGACAGTTGTTGATTTGAGACCCTAAGCTATGAACTCACCCAAAAGCTCGTTGTGGAGCGTAGCAGGTTGGTTGGACCATTGGGTAACACCGGAAGCCTATCCTTGGCAGGAGGGAGGATCGCGCCAAGATTTTATGTGCAACTAACATAGGGAGAAGTTCCCGGAAGAGGAAACATCTCATGTTTCGAGTTGTCTCCATTTTCCTCAAAAAGTATAGGGTCGCTGACTTTAGAAGATTTTGATATTACGAAACCTAGGATTAAATATTTTGGTGTCACCTTTGAGGTGACAACGCCAGCGTCCAAGGATGACCTTTTCGATTGAAGGGCTTTTTTGTCGTTTCTAGCATCAAGTGAAGCCTTGCCCTTTGGTTTGGTGATTGCCGGAACCTGGATTGAAGCTGGTTTGTGTTGTCTTCCAGTAGTAGCCCTCAGCCAAGGATCGTACCGGCCAACCGTTTTAAACATGGATATATCGAACCAACAATCCTTCTCGTTATGGCTAATTCTCCCACATTTGAAGCAAAACAAAGGCATCATCTCGTATTTGAAGTTAACTTCAATTGGAGTAGCCCTCCGTTGATTGAGAATGAATCCATGTTTTAGTGGATCTTCAACCAGCAGTGCCACTATGATACTTACATCGCCAATCCATTGAATTTTACCCTCTTCATTTAAGGTTGATCCAAAGAAAGCTGGGAATAAATTCCCGATTTTTTGATATTTTCTTGAGTGATGAGAGCGATAGGTATATCGTGAACTTGAACCCAGAACTCCTCTAGTTCGATGTCTACTTCTTCAAAGGTTTTATCTGGTAGCCATTCTTTGAGGATGAGAAGGCGGTCATGTATGGACCATGGTTGTTGTCCTAAAATTCTCAGCCGATCTTCAGGGTTTGGAAACACGAAAAGGACCATATTTTTACCAAGGTCGTGGCATTCAATATCGGGACACATCCAAGCTTTCTTGACTATGGCATTGACAGTGAGCACTTTAAACAGAGAGGCAGAAAGAATCTTACCTACTAAGGTGTGATTCTTAATGGTGAAGTTGACTTCAATGTCTTTATTGAGATCAAGTTCCACATGTGACATCCTTTGGTAGGTTTTCCGAGATAGAGTGGTTAGGGGAAGGGGTATTTAAAGCATTAAAGCTTAATATATAGGAGGGTGAGATGGGATCCATGGAACTTGGAAGTAAATGCACAAGGACATATGTTCCTGGGGAAAGTGGAGGGGTAACTCGGAAAGTATTACAATAGGAGTATGAACGAGGGAAACTTTGTAACTTAAAGGGTTGGACATAGAAAGAACGGGTGACATGCTACAAAAGTAGAAGAAAAAGAAACCAAAGCAGTGAAACTGGCAGTGACTTAAGCCAATTCTTTACCTTTGAAACTATCCAACCCTTGGGCCAGATAAACCACCGTCATCTTGGAACAAGAGGATAGGGTTGCCTGAGCTCGAATAGAGGGTGTAGGACAATGAGGAAACGAAGAAGTTTGCCTATTAACTTTGTTAGGACATGAATGGATGTATAAACACGGTCATATCATATGGACTAAAACTGGGCTCCAGAATCGTAGTTCCCTAAAAGTTTTGAAGTTTTCAAGTTAAAAACTGAAGCTAAAAAATTAAAAACCCCCCAAATGTTATAATAAAAATTTCATTGCTATTAGATAGATATAAAAAAGGATTGAACCTTTGAATCTCATTGTATCGAAGGTTGAAACTTTAACTGAAAAATGGACAAAACGAAAAACAAAGATGAAAGATGGGGCATATTTATTTAAGAGCAACATCAAACTGGAAAGGAGGATGATGGTGCTGCAATAACTTTGATCAGAGAAGATAGATGACCGTGGGGTGGGAGATGGAGAAGGAGAAATACGATAGGGTTCTTTTTTAATTAAGGGTAAATTATGGTCTCTGAGTCGAAAATGCCACCGAACTTTAAAATTGTTTAAAAGTATCAATGAACTTTAATATGTGACTCGAAAATACTACTCTGACGTTAACTCTTAACGCCCCGTTAAGTCAAAACGACGTCGTTTTCGTGCGACTGTTTTGAAGCTTAATTTAGGCCAAAACGACGTCGTTTTGGCTAGAGGAAAATTAATAAAATCATGTGCTTGGAAGGGTTTGAACCTAGAACATTCAAATGTAAAGGTTAAGCCTTAACCACTAAATCAACTTGATATTATATAATGTTTTACTAGAAATAGTATATATCTCAAACTACATGAGATTAATTGAAACTATTTTATGAAATAAATAATATTAATATATAAAATATATTACTTATATATATATATATATCAATATATAAAAATAAAAGTGTATTGTTTTTATTTTTTATATAATATTTATAATATAAATATATTATTTTAAATAAATTTGAAAATATTCATAAAAATAATATATTTATATTATAAATAATATATGAAAACTCTAAACCCTAAATTCTTAACCTCAAACCATAAACCTTATGCTTTAAGGTTTATATATATTATTTGAATAAATATACTATTTTAATGAATATTTTTGTAACACCCGGGTTTAGGGGTCTGGAGTTGAGTTTGTGAGTCGGGTTCGAGTTGTTGGACTCGAATTAATTAAAATAAACTTTGGTTTTATTTTAAAGAGGTTTGATTTTTCACTAATGGCAAAACTATGATTTTTAAATAAGGGCAAAAAGGTACTTTTCAAATTAAAAGAAAAAGATGATGAAAAGGGGGTTTTTAATTCAAAAGTGTTCATCTTCCTCCTTAACCCCTTTCACGTTAAAACCTCCCCAAACCCCATAGTTACTATTCCATCAAAGCTCTTCATCATTTCAAGTGATTTCAACGAGGTAAACACGTTTTTGACTTCTCCTCTCTATTCTGAACATTTCTAAGGTTTTATATTTTCAAAAGCACCATCTTTTTAGTTCTTCAAGTTTTCAAGTTTGAGGAAAATGATGAAACTTTAAGGGCTTCTTGACTTGTTTTTTTATTTGTAGAGTTTAGTTTTGAACTAATCTTGCCCTAAGACACATTATATCTTAAAATGGTGGGGTTTTGTCAAAAATCCCGAAATGGGTTTTTGGGGGTATTTTGAAAGTGTCAAAACTTGTGTTCTTGGAGTGGTTTTGTGATAGGTTGTTGGGCTGATGTTATAGTGATGTTAGAGAGGTGTTTTGAAGGTGTTTAATGGTGTTTTGGGTGTTAGGATTAGTAGTTTTCTATTGGGTTTGATGGGAGTACGAAAATGGAATTTTTGGGTGATAGCTTTGGCTTGAAGTTGTTGAGAAATGGGTTATGGTTGAAATCTGAGTAGTGGCAGTGTATTGTGGATGTTTTGTGTAGTAATACATTGTTTTTTATTGGTTAGAATCAAGGGGAAACGTTGGAGAAGCTTCAGGCACAATTCCGGAAGTGGTGGAGACTTGATTCGACTTTTCTTGGTTTGCTTAAGGAAGTGTGGTGAGTGAAATTATTTAAATTGGTTCAAGTGTATGGTTGTGGAGTTGGATTGTGCTTGGTAGGCCAATCCAAGGTAAAGGTGAAGTTGGTAGCTTAATCTCATGTGTGTTTAATGAGCTTTGCTAGTATGCATGATGTAGGCTTAAAAAGCATGTGTTGATTATGTATATTCTATATACATTGATGTATGTGATGATTGATATGTTGAAATGCATGATGGATTATCATGGTGTGACTTGATATTATGATTGGCACTAGTTAAATTATCAGGTATAAATGATCGATAATTAGGATGAGAGTGTGCACACGGTTGAGTCAAATTCGCATGTGGCCTTGGTGGCGTAAAGTCATCAAGGAGGAGTACAATGATGTAATATTCTACCGGAAATTTTATATTATTACGTGATGATGAGTGGAATCCCATCCGTAGGGCATGTGATGATGAGTGTAATCCTATCCACGCAAGGTCCGGTGATGAGTATAATCCCACCGAAGGTAACGTTGTTGTTAAGTACGTTAGAACTAAAAGCCCCAACAGAAGTTATCCGTATATCCGAGTAAACTAATAGTTTCCAATATACTTTTTCATGTGGTTTTGTTGTTGAGATAATTGTTATATCTTGTTGAGCATAACATGAGGTAAGATGCCATGTTAGTGCATTCATGTGATGTTAGCTTGATGCTATGTTGATGCTTATGTATGCTTGTGTGTTGTCTTAAGGATGGTATGCTTGAACCCTGCATTGTCGTTGTTTTTGTTTTAGAGCACCCTCACTAAGCTTCTAGCTTACGCTCTCGTTTGCGACAATGCAAATCATTAGCGTGGAGTTAACAATGAGCGAGGAAAGGAGCATTCCAAGCTTTAGTAGTTGCTCAAGTATGGTTTAATAAATAATGTGGTAGTTTAGCAATGGGACTGCTATGTGATTTGTATTAGCGTTGTTAGACTCATATATGTTGGTTTGTTGTTTATGCCTTGATATGGATTTGTAAACCATGTTATGTTGTTGCATAAATGCTTGTGTTTAAAGGCTTATGACCTTTGTTCCAAGAATACTATATGTTGTTTTGAGAGCATGTAAACCTTGCTAGTGGATGCATGTATCTTTTGGCTAATTAGACCCTTTATGTATGTTTATAATGCAAGTTTCTCTTAAGTATGGTTTCCCTGGTGTTGATGCTCCGTTGTTTGTTTAAATTGTCTCGTATGTTGATTCATGGTTGCTAAATGTTGTATGGAGGTTTGTTTGTGGCTAGGTGAGTCGTAAATTGCATCTAGAGTTGAGTCTTAATGCGTTTTGTAGCTAAATTGAGGCTTGCAGTGCAGGGCGTATCGATACGCCCAAGGGCCGTATCGATACGGTCCTACACTTTGGGCCTCAGTTTAAGCTTAGTGTATCTGTAACCCCCTTAGCCTGACTTAGACGCTTGACCCGAACTACGAAGATTACACGGGGAAAACCAAAGTCAACCCGAAAGTCAACATTGATTAACGACCCTTTTTTCGTTTTAATCTTTCCTAAATGCACATTAAGCCTATGTGAATACATCACGAATCAAGGAAGAGAAAGGCACAACGATCGGAAAACATTTAGGGACTCAATTACACAAATTACGCGTTTAGGGACCAAAATATAATTATTGGAAATTACAAGGACTTAGCTTATTTTAGGTTTACCAATTTGAAATTAATCATGTTACATGCTTCTCTGTCAAGTTCAGCTTAAAAAGACATCCCAAGCTCAAGCAATTGCGTCCACAACATTTAGGACTAAAATGTAAAGCATGGAAACTTAAAACAATTCAAAACATCATCCAACGGTCAACTGTATCGGAACGCCCACCCTTCGTACCGAAACACCCATATCGAAATGGTGTTAACCGTTTCGGTACTCGGGTATGTTCCGAGACCAGTATCGAAACAGGCTTCACTAGTAGCCAAACTGTTCCGGAACACCTTCAACCGTTCTGAAACACTATGACCATTACAGGCCCCCGTTTCGAAACAGTGGAGGGTGTTTTGATACACTTTGCCCTGTGACAGCATAAATTGCTGATTTTTGACATTTCAAGCCATTCAAACATACTTCAATGAGCATCAAAACATACCAACAACTCATTTAGCCACTAAGGAACATATTCAAGGTCTTAAAGCTAGAGCATGGCATCATTCACAAAAACACACAATCTAAAGGCATGCTCCCTAGTCTCAAAACCAAAATACACAACCAAACCTCAAACCAAATATTTAGGACCATTTACATCCCATAAATGCCATCACAAACATGCCACAAACTTAGGGAGTTCAAACACATCTCCCAAAAACAACCTTGGTTTCCCATTGCCACATATCAAGACTAAAGTATTTAAAAACATCACCATACATGAGCTTTGCACTTCCTTGGATGTTCTTAACCTTCTCGCTGCCCAAAAACACCTCAATTATCTCCGTTATTGGTAAAAGAGAGCGTAAGCACAAATGCTTAGTAAGGCATGCTCTAAAGAAAACCAACACAATAATGCATTCTTTAAAACACTTTCTCAAAAGCCTTTTTCTACAACATGCTCATTCTATCTCATGCTTGAAAACGATTCAAAGCAACCTCTCATTGAAAACACATGTACCTCAATTCTATCTCATGCATTTAAACCAATGCAAATCTCATGGCAAAGCCATACTCATGCATGTAAAACCAAAGCATTTCATATACAAATCTCATATGCATTTCTCATAGCATAAATCATCTCAACAAGGGTACATGTGAATCAAAAGCATTTTCATATATTATATTGGCATTTAACATCACATTATTACTCGGATATACGGATAACATTCTCTAACCACTAGACGCTTCCGGTGGAATCTCACATCACCGTACTCACTTTTCTAGTAACATAATTTCCGGTGGAATCTCACTCACATCACCGTACTCACATGGCGGAATCTCTCATCGCCACAAAGCTTGGGTATTTCACCAAGTCCTACCCGATGGAATTCCCATCATCGGTTCTCTCCCTTTGGATTAAACCAAAGAGCACGTACGTATTTTTAGTTTATAGTGCACTCTCATCCTATTGATCGATCAATTATATCCGGTAAGTATCTCAACATCTATGCTAATATATTAATTCAAAACATCATCTCACCTACTGTTTTTCATGCAACATTTCCCAAATCATTCTCATCTTATTTCAAAACCATAACATTTGCCATGCTTTAAAACAAAAGCTCAAATCTCAACCATGCAACATTTTATTTCATGAAATCATTTCAAGCATAATCTCATGCTACAAATCATGCATAAAAAACAGTAGGAATTTATCTATCTCAAATCATGAGCATGTAAAAGCATTTTAGGGGCAACCACCACATTTAAGAGAGCAATCTAGCCAATACTTACTTCCGGACTTAGGAAGGTGTTTCAAACCTTTCCTAAATCCTCAAACCTTGTTTCTTGTCCCTCAAGGACTTCTAAACCATCCGCACTCACCGATTACGTTTCGCTTGCTCGCCGAAACGCTATCTAGGCTCCCGGATCAACACCAAAGGCGTCCGAAGATGTCTCCCCTGTTTATAACACATAAGAGCAGAGGATTAATGCATCATCATGCATTGAAATCATCAGCCACACTCCTAAACTCGCTGCTCTACTCACAAACCACATTTCGACTACCAAACACAACCAAAATCATCTCTAAACTCTTCCAAAACAAATCCCAGCCAAGATCTACCACTTCTAATCATTTCTAAACATCAATCAACATAAAAAATCACCACAAACTCGTCCTTATACCTCTAGCTATGACAGAACACCAAAACCACCCAAAAAACTATCATTCTTGCATGCAAAACTTAGGAACCCAAGCCTATTCGGGATTTGTTTGATAAAACCTCATTTATAACATCAATTAACATCCAAAATACATTAGAAAACAACCTCAAAACAGAGCCTAACCATCAACCACGAAAATCACCAAGATCTCTTCAAAAACCTTGAGTTTTAATACAATTTCTTGTTTCTAACATTAAAGCAACTCAAAAATCATTAACAAAGGATTGATAACTTGGGAATTTCAGTAAAGAACTGATCATTAGAGGAGAAGGACGAAGTTTACCTCTAATGGCTGATTTCTCCTTGAATTGGGCAAGTTTTCTTGAAAATCCAATGTAAAATCAAGAGTTTTTGATGAGGAAAAGATTAGGAATCAAAAGGAGATTGAAATCTCATCAAAATGAATGAAAATCAAAGGTTAATTACTGGAAGAAATGTGTTTGGCTGAAATGAAATTGAGAGAAAATTGATGAAAGGTAGTTATGAAAAGTCAAAGGTAGTTTCCTTTTAATTAATCTTTATTTTCCTTTAATTAAAACATTAATAAAATCACCCAAGTTAAGAAGAAATCTGATTAAAAACAATTTGGTAAAATTAGCTCCTTAAAGATTCAAAGTTTCAATCATTTACAAAACCGTCACTATTCAACTTTTGCAAAAACTACGATTTGGTCACTACACCGAAATGTAGTATTTCCAAACCTTATTTTGTAAAATTGATTTCACCATAATCATTCATATAATAAATGAGGATTTTTAGATATTTTTCCATATTTTTAAAGCATCCCGAACTAGGTGTTCCCTAAACCTCCCTTTAAGATTTGAACCGTTTATGACCGGTCCGATTCGGACTCTAAAACATCTAGGCCCAAAGTTGGGGTGTTACAACTCTCCCCCTCTTAAGAAATATCGTCCTCGAAATTTACCTGGAGGAAAAAGGTAAGGAAACTGCTTGTTCATGTCTTCCTTCCTTTCTCTTGTGGTTTCCTCAACACCACGACGTCTCCACAACACCTTGACCAGCTCAATGGTCTTACCACGGAGAACCTTACTGTCAGAATCCAAAATCTCAACAGGTTCCTCATCATATGTAAAATCTGGATTCAACTCAACTTCCTCCACATGCATAACATGCGAAGGATTCGATCTATACCTCCGAAACATGGATACATGAAACACATTATGTATCTTTTCTAACTCTTGAGGTGGCCTCAGCTTATAAGCAACAAGACCCACACGTTCTATCACCTCGTATGGTCCAATGTATCTCGGGCTCAGCTTGCCCTTCCGGCCAAATCTCATCACCTTTTTCCAAGGTGAAACTTTCAAGAACACACGGTCACCCACAGAAAATTCTATCTCCTTACGCTTCAAATCCGCGTAAGACTTTTGCCGATCTGATGCTTCCTTCAACCGCTCACAAATGAGCTTCACCTTATCGATGGTTCCTTTCAACAAAGCTAGCATCGAGACCAACTTTTGTCCCGTTTCAGCCCAGCAAAGAGGAGTTCTGCACTTCCTCCCGTACAAAGCTTCATAAGGCGCCATTTGAATACTTGCCTGGTAACTAATATTATAAGGAAACTCCACCAAAGGCAAGTGCTTCTCCCAAGAGCCTTGAAACTCAAAAACACGGCACCTCAACATATCCTCAAGCACTTGGATAACACGCTCCGACTGTCCATCCGTCTGCGGATGATAAGAAGTACTGAAATTCAGCTGTGTACCCAATGCTTGATGTAAACACTCCCAAAACTTCACACTGAACCTCAGATCTCTATCCGACACTATAGATTTTGGTACGCCATGCAAACGTACAATCTCAACAATGTACAACTCTGCAAGCTTATCCAAGGTGTACGTAGTATGCATAGGTAAGAAATGCGCACACTTCGTAAGGCGATCCACAATCACCCAAACAGAATTCATCATTGATGGTGTTAGAGGCAAACCAGACACAAAGTCCATGGTGATCCTCTCCCATTTCCATTCAGGGATCCTCAACGGTTGCAACAACCCCGAAGGAAACTGATGCTAAGCCTTAACCCACTAACAAACCATACACTTGCTCACATACTCAACGACATCTTTCTTTAAACCCACCTTGTTGAGTTGTGAGGAGCTCGATTTGTTCAACTGATATGGCTCACCAAGAGGTGGAGAGGTGGATATTTGGGTGGAAGGGTTGTGGAAGCTAAAAGGATATTTGACGCAATGATTTATAGTGGTTCAACCTTCTAACCAAGGTCTACATCCACTACTTTAGCTCCCCACTAAGGATTTCCAATCAATCCACTATTGATTCGTTCCCTTTTCTACGCTTAGGAGGAAACCCTTTACACCGATCAAGATTTCTACCCAAAGCCTTGATCAAACCCTCTCTTACAAAGAGATAATAAAAGCAAACACAAATCCATCTAATAGGTGTTTGTTTGCACAATTAAAGCACTCACCCAAAACCTAAAACACTTGAGCAGATCTGACAATTTTGGCTCACTAGTGTTTGTCTATACAATAAATGACAATTTAAGCTCTAAGACAATTCTTGATCATTTTTTGATTGACAATATGAGCATTAGCCTTTACTTGATGCTTGGAGGTCCCTTTTATACTCCTTCATGAGTTTGTAGCCGTTGGGATTGAATTGGAGCCGTTGAGGACTTTAATTCCCACCATAAATGCAGTTCTGCAGTTCCCCGTTTCGAAACGCCCGAACCCATTTTGAAACACCCTTTAAGTAGAAAGAGCCGTTGCAGTCTGACGTGGACCCGTATCGAAACGCTTTAGTCCGTTTCGAAACACCCGTTTCGAAATGCCTGTCCCCGTATCGAAACAACCTGCATTTAATTGTTAGTTGAGAAATAGCCATTGGGGTTTATGACCGTTGTGGTCGAAGCAACATAGGCGTATCGAAATGGCATAGCCCGTTTCAAAATGCTGGGCAAAATCCTTATCCAGGGAAAGCCCGTTTCGATACTAGTATCGAAACATTTTAGCTACTGGAATGCACCGTATCGAAACGCCCTAAGGTGTTTCGAAACGTCTGGACAGTTTTGTGAAGTTTGGCTTTGAAAAACATGTAAAACCTTTTTTTAAAAACATCCCTAAACATAGTTTCAAGTTATTTGGACTTTGGAAATTGTTTTAAATACTTTTTAAATCAGTTCAAAATATTTTTCAATTATTATATCAAAACATTAGTTCTACAATCTCCCCCTTTTTGATATAATAAAATTATCTTGAAAATTGTTTGGGATTCTCCCCCTTTAAATTTAAAAATGTGAATAAGAGATAAAATATATGAAATCAAATAAAGCTCCCCTTTATTCATTTGAAAATTCAAATTTTCAAACCATTTCCCCCCTTTTCGTTATATCAAAAAGAATTTAAAACATTAAGTTCAAAATAAAAATAGAGGTAAAAATTGACAAAAATAAGAATTTGGTTTTAAAATGGCTCCCCCTTACTCAAAGCATCATCAAAAATGTTAGTCCAACATAAATGATCATCTAGTTGACATAAATAAAAATAAATCAAATAAAATCAAAAGCAACTAGATTTTTACCAACACTTGAACTCAAGGGAGGATGTGAAGCCTTCCTTCTTCAAGTGTTCTTCCTTGTGTGCATGGAGCTCCCCCTCAATGTTTGACTTGTTGAACATCTCCATCACACCTAGCAAAAGACAATCAAGTGATTTTTGGTATCCAAATTGCTTTGGATCCATAGACATTAGTAGCACAAATTTTTGTCCCCATAGGAATCCATTTTTTAATGTCATCCTTTTTAATTGAAGTACTAAGTCCTTTTGGGACCCAAATACTTCTAAAACATTTTTCTTTTACAAATCTAGGGGCACTAGATTGTCTAACATAAAAATTTGATTTTCCAAAATTGTTTTTCTTTTCAAGCTCTTTGGAAATCAAATCTTTTTCTTCTTGAACTTTTTGAAGCAAATTTTGTAAATCAAAGCATTTTAATTCAAACTCCTCGAGTTTTGCTTCAAGTTCAAGTTTGGTTTTAGAAATCAAATCATTTTGAATTTTCAACTTTGAAATCAATTTATTATTTTTCAAAATGTGATTTTTAAAGTCTAAAACCAAATCATCATAGGCATCTTGTAATTCATCAAAAGAATAAGAGCATGAAGTAGATGAATTAGAAGTTACCCTTGAATCTTCTTCGATTGCTATAAGCAAAGGTTGGCTTGTTCATCGTCGGTGTAGTCCTCATCACTCCAAGTAGCCACATGTGCCTTCTTTTTATGGCTTGAAGTGCTTGCCCTCTCCTTTTTCTTCGATTCTCGTTCAAGCTCTCTCAAGGCTTTCTTCATGAACGGGGCACACTTCTTGAAGAGATGAACTATCTCTTCTTATTCATCCTCCTCTTCACTTGAGTAGACATGATGGCAAGTGGAGGATTTGAGAGCCATGGCACTTGCGTTGATGCCTAGCCCTTTGATTTTCCTCTCTTACATAGCTCTAATTTCTTCCCTCTTCTTCTCATCTTCTTTGTTCTTCTTCATGATTTGGTGATTAAGGAGTGACCTCATGAGTTCATCAAGCTTCAAGGTCTTCAAATTCTTGCCTCAATGATGGCGGTCCGCTTTGAGTCCCATGACTCAGGAAGTGAATAGATGAGCTTTCGAACAAGTTTCTCCTCCGGAATGGCTTCTCCATAACCTTTGAGACCATTTATGATAGTGGATAACCTATCAAACATCTTCTCGATGTTCTATTCCGGATCCATCTTGAAGTTCTCACACTCTAAGGTTAGGAGCCCAATCTTGGTCTCCTTGACTTCATCGGTCCCCTCGTATGTGACTTCAAGCTTGTCCCATACCTCATTGGCACTCTCACAAGGAGACATCTTCTCATAGATGGTTGGGCCAAAAGCACAAAACACGATGTGCAAGGCTTTGCAATTAAGCTCCATCTTCTTCCGATCGTCGGCACTCCACTCCGCTTTGATTCGTTGAGGCACGAACGAACCATCTTCAACTATGTCCCATAGCTTGTAGTCTCTTGATTTGATGAAGAACTTTATCTTTGTCTTCCAATGGGCATAGTGGGTTCCGTCAAAGAAAGGCGGTTGGTGAAATAGTGATCGAGCTTGCCGAATCTTCTCAATAGGATGTGAATCCTCCTCAATTGAGCCAAGCTCTGATACCAATTATTGAGTTGTGAGGATCTCGATTCGTTCAACCGATATGGCTCACCAAGAGGTGGAGAGGTGGATTTTTGGGTGGAAGGGTTGTGGAAGCTAAAAGGATAATTGACGTAATGATTTATAGTGGTTCAACCTTCTAACAAAGGTCTACATCCACTACCTTAGCTCCCCACTAAGGATTTCCAATCAATCCACTATTGATTCATCCCTTTTTCTAGGCTTAGGAGGAAACTCTTTACACCGGTCAAGCTTTCTACCCAAAGCCTTGATCAAACCCTCTCTTACAAAGAGATAATAAAAGCAAACACAAATCCCTCTAGTAGGTGTTTGTTTGCACAATTAAAGCACTCACCCAAAACCTAAAACACTTGAGCAAATTTGACAATTTTTGCTCACTAGTGTTTGTCTATACAATAAATGACAATTTAAGCTCTAAGACAATTCTTGATCATTTGTTGATTGACAATATGAGCATTAGCCTTTACTTGATGCTTGGAGGTCCCTTTTATACTCCTTGATGAGTTTGTAGCCGTTACTAGCCGTTGGGATTGAATTGGAGCCGTTGAGGACTTTAATTCCCACCATAAATGCAGTTCTGCAGTTCCCCATTTCAAAACGCTTGAACCCGTTTCGAAACACCCTTTAAGTAGAAAGAGCCGTTGCAGTCTGATGTGGACTGTATCGAAACGCTTTAGTCCATTTCGAAACACCCGTTTCGAAATGCCTGTCCCCATATCAAAACGACCTGCATTTAAATGTTAGTTGGGAAATAGCCGTTGGGATTTATGACCGTTGTGGTCGAAGCCACATAGGCGTATCGAAACGACATAGCCCATTTCGAAACACTGGGAAACACCCTTATCCAGGGAAAGCCTGTTTCGATACTAGTATCGAAACGTTTTAGCTACTGGAATGCACCGTATCGAAATGCCCTAAGGTGTTTCGAAACGCCTGGACAGTTTTGTGAAGTTTGGCTTTGAAAAACATGTAAAAACTTTTTTAAAAACATCCCTAAACATAGTTTCAAGTTATTTGGACTTTGGAAATTGTTTTAAATACTTTTTAAATCAGTCCAAAACATTTTTCAATTATTATATCAAAACATTAGTTCTACACACCCAATAGTACTCATCCTTCAGATCACAGTACATCTTTGTACTACCAGGGTGCATAGCAAACGGACTACTATGAGCTTCAGTCAGAATAGTGCGTCTCAACTCAACATCATTCGGCACCACTATCCGACTCCCAAAACATAGAACACCATCATCATTAAAACAGAAGTCCGATGGTCTGTCCTCAGCAATATCCTGAACATGTGGAACCAAGGAAACATCCAATAGTTGTTTATCCTTTATCAACTGAACTAGAGATGTTTTCACTTGCAATTTAACAACAAGACCACCATCTCGCGATATGCTCAATATAGAAAACATCGCCCTTAACTCCACCGCCACTTTCCTGCTCAAAGAATCGGCCACAACATTGGCCTTCCCCGGATGATACTCGATCGTTAGATCGTATTCCTTAAGCAAATCCACCCATCTTCGTTGCCTAAGATTCAACTCTTTCTGAGACATCAAATACTTCAAACTCTTGTGATCCGTGTACATAGTACACTTCTCACCATAAAGATATGTCTCCAAATATTTAGAGGAAAAACCACCGCAGCCAACTCAATATCATGCGTAGGATAATTGCGCTCATGCACTTTCAACTGTCGCGATGCATAAGCCACCACCTTACCCTCTTGCATTAACACACACCCCAAACCAACGTAGGGTGCATCACTATACACCATAAACTCTTTCCCTGATTCAGGTTGAACCAAGATAGGAGCTTGCGTCAAAGCTGCTTTAAGCTTCTCAAAAGCTTGCTATCTCGCTTCCGTTCACTCATACTTAACATCCTTTTGCAACAACTTCGTCAAAGGGGCAAAAATCTTAGAAAATTCATCCACAAACCTTCGGTAGTATCCTGCTAACCCAAGAAAACTACGGACTTCATGAACAGACTTAGGAGGCTTCCAATTCATCATCGCCTCAACTTTCTGGGGATCAACTCGAATCCCTTCAGCCGAAACCACATGACCAAGGAAAACAACTTCCTTTAGCCAAAACTCACATTTGCTCAGCTTAGCAAAAAGCTGATTTTCAAACAACGCTTGCAAAACAGTCCTCAAATAACCTTCATGCTCCTCCTCGGTACGAGAGTACACAAGGATATCGTCGATAAACACCACAAAAAACTTATCCAAGAATCTATGGAACACCCTATTCATCATGTCCATGAAAGCGGCAGGAGCATTCGTCAACCCAAACGGCATCACAAGGAACTCACAATGCCCATACCTCGTTCTAAAGGTTGTTTTCGACACATCCACATCTTTCACCTTTAACTGATAGTACCCTGACCTCAGATCAATCTTTGAAAACACAGCTACTCCCCGGAACTGATAAAAAAAGATCATCAATCCTCGTCAAAGGATACTTGTTCTTGACGGTCAACTTATTCAGCTGACGATAATCGATGCACATTCTCATCGTGCCATCCTTCTTTTTCACAAACAAGACCGGTGCAACCCAAGGTGACACATTAGGCCGAATGAAGCCACGGTCAAGCAACTTCGGAAGTTGCGTCTTCAACTCCTTAAACTCTTTGGGTGCCATGCGATAGGGATCAATGGACACCGGAGTTGTGTTCTCATACAACTCAATTCCAAACTCAACCTCTCAACTAGGCGGCAAACCAGGTAATTCCTCTGGAAACACTCCAGGGAACTCACACACGGTCCTTATGTCCTGAACGCACACCTCCTTTGAATTCATAACAAAGGCTAGGTAAGCTTCACATCCTTGTCGCAACATCCGGCTCGCTTCCAACGTTGACACCACATTGGCAAGAAACTTCACATTTTCTCCCACTACCACCACCTCATAATCATCCGCAAGTTTCAACGAAACTTGCTTGCTTTCGAAATTCACAAAAGCTCTATGCTCAACAAGCCAATCCATGCGAAGGATTACATCAAAACCATAGAATGGAAATTCCATAAGATCAACAAGAAAAACATGATCTTGCACCTTTAAGGGGCATCTTCTATACAACTTTCTTGTTACAACCGTCTCACCAAAGGAACTAGTGACACGCATATGAACATCTAAAGTCTCAACAAGCAAACCAAGGATTTGAGCATGTTCACGCAATATGTACAAGTGTGTAGATCCAGAATCAATCAAAGAAAGTAATGACAAGGATTGCAAAGTAAAGGTACCTGCGATCACGTCTGTGTCATTCCTTCCCTCACGGTGGGCATACACTCGAGCCTGACCACCACCCTCAGATTGGACAGCCACAACAAGCGCCACATTTCTTCCACCATCATCCCTACGCTGAAAATTACCACAGCCGCGCCCACGACCTCTTTGTGGCTCAGCTGCTCGCACCGGAGCATGTCCCTCTCTCAGCGGCTGAGGACAATATTTCTTCATATGCCCTCGGTTCCCACAATTCCAGCATGTCCCAAGGTTATCCCAACACTAACCACCGTGTCTCCTACCACACCGGGTACACTCAAGAGTCCTTAAGAAAGCATTAGGTCCTTGCTGACCTCTACTAGGGTTACCACCCTCCATCTAGCATCATAGTGCGGCTTTCTATCCTTATGCCTCTTGTTGCGATCTCTACCATAATCGCGTTCTGCAGCTTGCTTTCCCGAGCTAGATCCACATGCTCGGCTCGCCAAGCCCAGATTCAATTCAATGTCCTTGGCTCTAGTGACCAAGACATCGAAATTAGTGTAATCAGCTGCAATCATATAGGTCTTGACATCCGCTACCAGCCCATAACGGAAGCGTTCGCACCATTCCCACTCGCTAGGAATTAGCTCAGGTGCATATTGGCTAAGGCGAACAAACTGAATCTCATATTCAGCCATAGACATGTTCCCTTGCACAAGAGACATAAACTCCCTCTTTTTCTCGTCGAGGTAGCGAACTCCCAGATATTTCCGCTTGAACACATTCAAGAAAAATGTCCAAGTCACCTCATCATCCTCCATTCCGGAGATAGTGGTTGTCCACCACGTATAAGCATCACCATGCAGTAGTGACACAATGCATCCCAGCTTCTTGTTGGGTCACGTCGGCACGCCCCGTGGCGCAGCGAAAAAATTAATCCGACGTAATCCAGCCAGGATCCATGTACAGGAACGAATCCGGGGAGAAAAGATGAAGAGTTACCTTTTAAAACTCTGGAAACTGGAAAACCGACGGTATGTCGGAATAACCACGTCAAGTAAAACCAGAATTGTCACGGGTTCGCAACGACCTCTACGGAGTCCACCCGAACAAAAACGAACAAAGTTTCCGCCTCCCTAACACTTAGGGATAAATTTCGACAGGTTTGAACACCTTCTAGGGAGAAGTCAAAATCCCTCCAGGGATTCATGAGGGAGTCTGAAATCGACCAGCAGTTCAACCGAGACTTGCAATCGAGCAAGGGAACCTTCAGGGATTTCCCAGAGGGCAAGTAGAACACTAGAAAAATATCGAACAACTTCTCAGAGAGCTTTCTGGGATATGTCGAATTCCAGTGGGGAATTCCTAGGGGCGTTGTCGAAATCTTCAAGAGGAAGAAGAGGGATGATTTGGTTGCTAGCCCTTGTCCCTTTAAATAGTATTCAGAGACTTAATTCTAGTTGAATTCCTTAAATCCAAATTCAACCAAAATTCATAGAATCTAATTCTACTTGAAATTGGTTTATATTAAATATACATTATATTTAATAATAATAAATGAAATATATATATTTAATTATGTAGAATCTTATTCTACATAAAACATGGATTTAAATATACATTATATTGAATCCATATATATATATATTTTTATTATATAGAATCTCATTCTATCTTTACTTGGATTTAAATATATTTAAATACATGTTTTTAATTATGTGGAATCTAATTCTACATAAACTTGGAATTAAATATACATTATATAAATTCCAAATATATATTTAAATTTCTAGAATCTTATTCTATAATATATAAGTCTCTAAATATTTTCCATACTCTAAATAATATTTGATAAATACAATATTTATCCAATATTATTCCCATTTAAGGGAGTTGCCGATTTCCCTTATACTATAGGGGATTTTCGGCAACCTCCATGAAATAGGGAGTATGGTTTCCAATTTTTATTCGTTTCATTCGAAGGGTGTGACCCTTATAGGTTCATGCAACGTTAGCAGCAAAATTAGAACTGTTCTAATTTTACGAACAATGAGTGGCATCTAGCAATACATCATTGCTACCTAAGTTGCATGAAGTCATGGTTTGACTTTCCTAATTCCTAAATAAACTTCCTTTATGTATTTCATCGTTTTGTCCTTTATATCTTAGATGAACACAAGTCATGGGTTAGTCACACTTGCTTTGTCCATCTAGTGTTTCTTGATGTCTTTAGTAGATTATGATAAACGAATCTCTATGATATCTCATATCATAATATTCGAGCATGGCCATGCATTTTCTAATCCCACTCAATCAAGTGGCCGAGGATATTTCTCCCATTATGTAGGAGGGACAATTCCTTTCTTGATCAACCATATTTCACTACATAGGTCATCACGTATCCAATCATCAGTCTTTATAATGTAGTCAGTTACGACACACGTTTGACTATGTCAAAATACGTAAATCTTTATGTTGAAATCATGTTGATCTCAAGTCTGAGGATTATACATATGTTTATCATGAGCAATGTTGTGACTATCACATAATTACCCAAGAAACACGCTCATAGCGGGTCAATCCAGTATGTTGTTCTCTAACAAATACTTATGTGTTGATTTTGACATCTCTATGACAATGACAACGCTTGTCATCAACCACATATTAGTCTTTATATATTATCACTGTCCATACTCGTAATAATATTCAACTAAGGATCCTATTTAACAATAATCGTATTATTGTATGGACATTATTATCCAATGGTTAGTTTGATGCACAGAAACATACCAAATGATAATAACGGCAATGCCATTACTTGATAAATCTAGTAAAATAGTATGTCTATTCAATCATCATATGATTGGTCTTTGGGCATACTCCAACAATCTCCCACTAGCACTAAGACCAATCATTCTCGTATCTAATACGACATGGCTTAGTGTAACTGACATGCTTATGCTGTGTCAAAAGCTTTGTCAGGGAGTTGACAAAGTTATCAACTTTGTGCGTATGTTGCATACTTTCACATCTCCAAGATGTAAGTACTTTAGAATATGTTTGGATTTATTAATGAGATATGGGTTTTATTTGGTTACGCAAAGGTTCCATCAAAACAGAGTTATGTAGCAACTAATATGCTGGGAACAACCCTTAGTTCAGAAGTGAACCCTTTAGATCCAAACATCCTTCTTTATTTCTATGTCGACTGTAATACATTCATCCTATGTTGTAGAGTTAGATACTGTCTCATGTTGCTAACTCGCATTATCTTTTATTAATGCAAAACGGATTGCGATCTTTAGTTCCTTTTGATGAGTATGTTATCTACATACAATACTTAGGAAAGTAACAACGCTCCCACTAGCTCTTTTGAAAACAAGAATCCCCTTTGTTTCTAGATAAACCAAACCTTTTGATTGTATCTTCTGAAACGAATATCCCAACTTCGAGAAGCTTGCCTTAGTCTACGGATAGACCTTTGTAGCTTACATACCTTCCAAGTGTTTACTGGAGTGACAAAACCTTCTGGATGTGTCATGTACACATATGTTTCAAGTTTTCCCTTAGGAAAGTGGTTTTAACATTCCTTTATTTGATTCCATAATCATCGTATGTAACTACTTGCAAGTGAGATTAAGATGGATTAAACATAGCTACAAGGAAGATGCTTTATCATAGTCTATACTATGAAGTTTGTCGAAAACTTTTAGCGACGAATCATCCTTTGTATGTTTTATCATCCATGTTGATTTTTCCTTTTTGAAAAACTCATCCATACCTCTTAGGTTTTACCCTTTTAGGTAACCAAAGTCTATACTTGGTTTAGACATTGATTCCATCTCATATCTCATGGCTCTTAGCCATTTCTCGAATTTCGGGCTCACCATTGCTTTCTGATAAGACCTAGTCTTTATCTTGATCCGAAAAGAAGAGTGTTTCCATGTACGGATAGTGAGAAATCCATATTTCTCAAGTATATGGTATTCTCTTAAGGATCAACACAATGGTTGTGTTTTGTTCCAATGTTCCTTGATCATTTGTGGAACATTCTCAATCTTTGGTTCATAAATTTGTTGTCTAAAATTTCTTCACATTCCAAATTCCATTTTTCCTTTTGTGAGAGGTAATCTCTTGCAAGAGAAACTCTTGTTTGAGCAACAAACATTTTGTTCTCGTTGAAAAATGAAATCCCTTAGTGATAAGTATTCTCTTTCGAGATAAACTATTGTTTGAGCAACAAATATTTTGTTCTCGTTAAAGTGGAATAAATAATATCCCTTTGTGAGAATTAATCTCTTTCAAGATAAACTCTCATTTGAGAAACAAACGCTTTGTTCTTGTTAGGATAAACAACAAATGGAGTTTTTAAGGTTCGAACTTTGTAAACATTTTAACATGTAAGTAACCTTAAAACTTCAAAGGTATTCTAGAACAATTCTTAGTCCATATCTTATATGACGTTTTGAAAGAAGAAAAAAACACGATTAAGTATGAGAGTTGTTTTTCTAGTGTGTAAAGAAGTCGAAAATGACTTGTTCTGAATCAAAACATGTCTAACATATTTGATTCTCTTTCAAAGACTTTTTGTTCCACTTGTGGGATTTAATTATGGGACAATCCCATATTCTTTGAAAGTTCATCAAACTTCAAATATTCTTGAATTTGATCTCTTCAAATTACCTGAATACTTTTTATGAGTTTGAAATTAGTCATTTGTTTTATTTATCTTATAAATATTATTGATTTGATTAGTTTAAAGATCATTGATTCGTTGTACCATAAGAGATTAAAAGAATAACATTTATTTAAATAATCTTAAAATTAAAATATCTTGTCCTTACACGATAACTAAAACTTCGACACAAAATAATAATCTTAAAAACTAAAACAAATCTATTTAAGCAAAAACACATGTCCTAATGGATGATGTAGCAACTCTTGCTTTATTTCCATTCGCAGGTCCATGTCTATTCTGATGCCTTCTCTTTAGAAGCCTCTGAGGTTGATGCCTCACTCGTTTTTGCTTTCTTGACTTCTTGTAGGTGTGTGGGGCAGTTTCTCTTCCAATGTCCGGTCTTGCCGCAATGGAAACATTTTCCATCCTTCTTGATTCCCTTCTTAGGTTTCAATGCCTCCTTTCCATCGGTTTTGGTCTTACCATCACCTTTAGACTTTTCTGCCGATTTACCTTTCTTCTTGCCCTTGCGGACCATCAGAACAGGTTTAGGTCCTACCTTCTTCAGGTTGATTTCAGCAGTTCTCAACATGCCGAGCAACTGTGGCAGCGTCTTGTTAATTTTATTCATATTGAAATTAAGGACGGACTGATTGAAACTATCCGGCAACGATTGCAGGATGACATCGGTAGCTAATTCGTCTTTCAGCGGAAAGCCGAGCTTCTCCAACGTTTGGATGTAGCCCATCATTTTGATGACGTGAGCTCCTACGGGAGATCCCTCACCCATCTTGCATTAAAACAGAGCTTTAGAGGTCTCGTACCTCTCTTGACGAGCTTGCCCTTCATAAATCTCCTTGAGATTTTGAATCATATCATAAGCTACCATGTCCTCATGTTGCTTCTGAAGCTCAGGGGTCATGGAGGCAAGTATAAGACAACCGGCATCCAGCATGCCGTCCATGTGTTTCTTAAACTTGTCTTTGTCAGCTCTGGAAGCAGTGGCAACCGGTTCATCAGGAACATGTTCTTCAATGACATATTCCTTCTTTTCCTGTTTGAGAACAATTCTCAAATTGCGGAACCAGTCAAGGAAGTTTATGCCATTGAGCTTATCCTTCTCAAGGATAGATCACAGAGATAGAGTATTATTTGCCATTAATTCTACAACAAAGAAAATATGCTACATAAGTTTTACTAAATTTTAAAATTTATAGATAGGTCTTTACTATAAATTTACTCCCATTATTTTCTTCAAAATTAAAAACCCTCTAGTTAATTTCGGAAAAAAACGTTTTGATAGTTTTTCTAGTGAGTGAGGATCCATATTTCACCATTCCTAAATCAGCTTTTGCCAGTCTTTTAGGAAATGGTTATTTAGGTAAGTAACACCTTACTAATTACATCTCATGTAATTCCTCATCTTTTGGCGAACAACTCTTGTTCTTTAAATAATCTTATGATTATCCAAAACTTTTAACCACTAGGTTTTCTAATCCTATTAGAACAACCCAGCTAAGTCAATACCAATATCTCAACTGGCGAATATCACTAGCTTATTCTTCGCGTTTAACTAAGATAGATAAATGTGACATTGCTTTGGCAAAGCTCACATTATATCGATCGAAGCTTTAACGAGGGTAAATATTGGATGGTTAAAACAGACTTAGAATTATAGTGAGGGATTTACTTAATTATCTCATCATTTTATCATTGATTCTATCAATAGAACTATGTTTTAATCATGCTTATAAAACATCCATTGCATCACATACAAGGTAAATATAAGTGGTAAATAAATATGCAATGGTTATAGCCCTTCTTAACCTAAGGCAACCCGTCCCAAGCCAATGGGAGGACCATTCTACTGAAGATAGAATTTGCTTCTGAAACACCTGGTCCACCAGGGAAGGCCCACCACGCTGCTATGTTGGTCATTGCTTTATCTCCATGAGTATTTACAATTTTCAGAAACTCGCGTTACATGCGAGGGAATGAGATGAGAAGAGAAGTACAATAGAAGATAGAGAAAGGCACGACACGCAGGCCGTATTTATAAAAACCAAAACTATAAAGGCTATGGGCTATAACCATGCAAAACAAACACCGTGCAATCTAACATGCATTTCAAACATCGTGCGAACAAAGTAACGACGTGTTTACAGAGTTTTAAACTGATTATCCCTATGTTGCGGTTAATGGGCAAAAGAAGGATCACGAGGTTTCATAAACCATTTGCGTTAACGAACAAATGCACCAGGTAGGTTAACATGAAAGAGAGGTGGCGCACTAGGCACACTTAAGTACCAGGTCTTTGATGATGACAATCCTAGACATGCATTTTTCATAATGTCTAACCATAACTCTTATGGATTCACCGTGAAAGATAGTTTGATAACTTTTATCAAATTAGAAGCTCTTTCAGAGATTTCATAAATCTATGAAACTACGAACAACTACTTGTTCTCTAGAGTAACTATTAGTCTCAACATGTTAACATTTAACATTGAAGCAACCTTACATAGTTATAATTAACTCTTAATCATTCAATGATAATCGAAATAAGTCTTTATTATGTGTGATACGATAAACGATAAATATCTAAATCGAATCAAACAACATGCATCTCATACATAAACATCACCCAAGAATTTAAGTCCGAATTCGTATGATACAAGTGGCTCTGATACCACTGTTGGGTCACGTCGGCACACCCCGTGGCGCAGCGGAAAAATTAATCCGAGGTAATCTAGCCAGGATCCATGTACATGAACGAATCTGGGGAGAAAAGATGAAGAGTTACCTTTTAAAACTCTAGAAACTGGAAAAACCAACGGTATGTCGGAATAACCACGTCAAGTAAAACCGGAATAGTCACAGGTTCGCAACGACCTCTACGGAGTCCACCCGAACAAAAACGAACAAAGTTTCCGCCTCCCTAACACTTAGGGATAAATTTCGACAGGTTTGAACACCTTCCAGGGAGAAGTCGAAATCCCTCCAGGGATTCATGAGGGAGTCTGAAATCGACCAGGAGTTCAACCGGGACTTGCAATCGAGCAAGGGAACCTCAGGGATTTTCCAGGGGGCAAGTAGAACACCAGAAAAATATCGAACAGTTTCTCAAAGAGCTTTCTGGGATATGTCGAATTCCAGTGGGGAATCCCTAGGGGTGTTGTCGAAATATTCAAGAGGAGGAAGAGGGATGATTTGGTTGCTAGCCCTCGTCCTTTTAAATAGTATTCAGAGACTTAATTCCAGTTGAATTCCTTAAATCCAAGTTCAACCAAAATTCATAGAATCTAATTCTACTTGAAATTGGTTTATATTAAATATACATTATATTTAATAATATTAAATGAAATATATATATTTAATTATGTAGAATCTTATTGTAACGCCCGAGTCTAGGGGTCGGGTGAAAATAATATTTAAATAATATTATTGAGTTTCAGTTTTCTAATTAAAATAATATTTATATATATTGGACCTTGTGCTTTCAAAACAAACATTTTGAATGTTGGACTTAAATTGATTTGGAAATCAAATCCCATAGATTTTAAGATTAATGAGAATGCCATCTCATTAATGGTATTTTGGTAATAAAATGGACTTTCAATTTAAAAAAAGCCCCTTTTTAATTAAAGCAACCTTTTTGTCATCTGCTTCACTCTTCATTTTCCATTTTCAACGACAAGAAGAGAGCTTTCTCTCCATTTCACTATTCCATCACTTTACAACTCCATCTTTGGTGCTTTTCAAGAGGTAATGACATTTTTGACTTGACCTTGGTCTCCTCTTCATTTTGGTACCACTAGTTTTCATTAAAACTATGTATTTTATAATTTGGGTTTTCCAAAGTTTTGGTTAAAGGTTGAATCTTTATGATTCTTTATCAAAGCTTTTGATTTATTATGGTTAGATATGTTGTTTATGAACCGTTAGGTCCAACATATGTAATTTTTAAAGTGTTTTGTTAAGATTCCCAGATTTGGGTTTTGATGGGTTTTTAGAAGGGTTTTAAGGTTGTTTTTGGATGTGTTTAATGTTGGAAATTGAGGGCTGAGGATAGTATGATAGTTGAGGGTTGTTTTGGAATCCTTGAGGTGTTTAAAAAGGGTGGAAATCATAAGTTTTGGATTGGGTTTAAGGGATGCTCGAGTTTGATGTTTTGGGGGTTGTTCATGGCTTGAATTCATGTGTTTTATGCTTGATCAGTGTTCCGGGTTTGCTACATTGTTGTATGAGCTGATTCTAGGTTGTTTGGTTTGTGTTGAGTTGTTTAGAAGCAAGAGTTTGTTTTGGTGAAGCATCGGGAGTGAATCCGAAAGCTTTAACGTCTTGGTTGCTTGGTTGTTGAGCTTGGAAGTGAAAGTGAGTGGTTAAATGTTTTAAATGGTCTTTGAATATTAGGTTCAAGCATGTGGACTAGGTTGGGCTTGGTAGACCCACCTAGAGTTGGGATTAGAGTGGTAGCCTAGTCCCAAGCTATAGTTAGAGACTATGGTTGAACTTTGAATGTGTTTATGTCTCATGTTTAATTGTGTTTATGTTGGCTATGGATATGGTGTTATACATGTATGTTGAGGCATGTATTGATGCATTGTTATATGCGTGTGGAATGTGCATGATGTTAATCATGGTGAGTACGTGCTAAGCACGGAATTGGATATGAAATGATGTTGTGAAAGGTTGTGGTTTGTGTTTAATATTGGCACTAGTATGCTTGGGTACAAATGATCGATCATTAGGATGTTTAGTGTGCACACGTGAGTCAAATGCGCGCGTGGTCTTGATGATGGTAGTCATCAAGATGGAGTACGGGTTCGCCCGTAAAACCTTCTTATATTTATGATAGTCGGTGATGAGTGTAATCCCATCGATGGGGCGCGAGGATGAGTGGAATCCCCTCCGCGTGAACGGTGATGAGTGTAATCCCACTGTGAGGTAAAGTTGTTGTTGGATGTGAGTTCCAACGTGTTATCCGCGTATTCGAGTCATAACTAGGTGCCAATATATGAGCTAATGTGATATGAAATGTGATTCCTATATGGATGGATATATGTGCTTGCATATGATGTGGTTATGGACTCAATGAGCATGACATAATATTGATTATATGTTCATGCATCATGTGTATCTTGGCTTATGTGGATCGAATGTAAGATCATGCATTCTACCTTGGTTGTGCTCGTGCTTGGACCCTGCATTGTCGAGGTTTGTTTTTAATGAGCTTACCCTCACTAAGCTTTACGCTTACACCCTCTTTTGTTCGACAATGCAGATCCATAGTTCGTGGGTTGCTAGTGCAAGAAGGGGCCTCCAAGTGTGCTTTGTGGTGCTATCTTAGCTTTCAAGTATGAACATTTTAGCTATATGATGTAATGGTCAAGCAATGGGACATGTATTTTTGCTTTGATGCTTTTGAAGTATGTTGGTGTTGGGTTGCTTAGGAGCATGTTAGACTCCTCTTTATCATGTTGTGGGTTTGGCTTTTGAATCCCGTATCTTGCTTGTAAACCATGTTTAAGCTTGCCTATCCTAAATGCTTAAGTGTATGTCTTGTGAAGTATGAAGTTTGAATGCCTTGTATGATCTTTTATGTGGATGCCCTATCTTATATCCTTATGTAATTTGAGTATGCTTGCAATAGGGTGCATGCCTCTAGAGTGTGTTTGTATGTTGTGTATGCTTCTTGGGGTCGTTAAGGGCGATTGGGATCATTTGGAGATGTTAAAAACTGATTTTGGGAATTTACTGATTGCAGGTGTTTCGAAATGGGTTGTTCTGTTTCGAAACGGGTGTTGTTCCAGGGCCCCCGTATCGGAATGCGTTTCGGTACGGTTTGGCTACTGTGAGCCCCTGTTTCGAAACAAGTTTCGAAACACTTTGGCTACTGTGATTGCTTGTTCCGAAATGGGTATCGGAACACCTAGGCAAAATGGGACCCTGTTCCGAAACGGGGTGGATGCGTTTCGGTACGGGTGTCTGGCTTTTTAAACTGGAGCTCGTGTTTCGAAACGGGCAATGTCTATTTCGAAACACAGGCCTGTAAATGGGCTTTTTGACATCTTTAAAGGATCTCAAGGTTTGGGCTTAGGCCCTGTTTGTTGTTAGGCTTCTCGTGAGCCTTGTTTCCGCTGTCGCTTCACACATAGGTTAAATTAACGCATCTAGACAAGATAATAAATGAAAAAGTTTTCTTGGGTCGGTAACCGAAGTGAAGCCTTAACGGGTTTCGCCTCGGTTATCCCCATGTAACCCGTTCGGACCGGTTAGTCGCCCGGACCGGGACGAGGGGGTTACACTTGTTGGTATCAGAGCCTAAGGTTTCCGAAACCTTGGGCAGGGAAGTGAGGTAAGTTAAGTTCTTGTGTTGAAATGCACGGTGTTTGCTTGTTTATCAAGTATGCCCTGTTGTATGCTTGTGTAAGCATGTATGTGTGTTGTTTTGTTTGAAGCATGTTGTGTAGAGTCCCATTGCTATTATTACATCAGAAAAGGATTTTTAAAGTGATGGAACATACTTGAGCCACTTGGAACCCTTGCCTTGCTAACCCTATCTTTTATGCTTTGTTGTTGTTGTTGTAGTAGTTGTTGTTCGTGAGCGCGATGTCGAGGCCTAGGGGTAGACCAAGGGTGGTTCGTCAAGAACCACGTGTTGCGGCTCCTGTTGATGAGCTGGTGGTTGGAGTTGAGGCTCATGTAGAAGAGCCTGCTGCTGGAGTTGGAGCTCCTCCTCCACCACCTCCTCCGCCTGGTGAGGGAGGCGAGGCTTGAGTTGAGGGAGAGGAACCTCAGATTGGCCAACGTGGCCAAGGTCCTGCCGGAATAGATATGGCTCTGCTTGTGCAAGCTATAGCGGGAGCATTTCAGGCCGCAGTTGCCGAAGCTCAGGCTGCAGCTCAGCCTAGAGGTGATGATAACAGTCTACCGTTAGAGAGGCTCCGTAGCCTAGGGGCAGAAGAGTTCAGAGGGTCTACACATGAGAGATCTGAGCTGTGGTTAGAGAAGACCGTCCGCATCTTAGCTCAGATGGGTTGCGTTGGTGCCCGTAAGTTGGGCTGTGTGATTTCTTTGCTACAGGGTGATGCCTACAATTGGTGGGTCACCATTACTACCGGAGTTCCAGAGGCTGAGATTGGATGGGATTTCTTTAAGTCTGCTTTCCGTAAGAGGTACTTGGGGCTGAGATATCTTGATGAGAAGAAACGAGAGTTTATGGCCCTAGTTCAGGGAGATGCTTCTATGACTGACTATGAGATTCGTTTTGTTCGTTTGAGTCAGTATGCACCAGAGCTGGTTCCGACTGAGAGGGACCGTTGTAACCGTTTCAGATATGGGCTTCATGAAGAAGTTAAGAGGTATACCTTAGATTCTGATTATAGTGATTTTGATGTCTTGGTCGCTAGGGCCAAGGACATTGAGCATAGCTTGGGGCTGACCAAGCGATCAGGAGGATCTAGTTCTGGAAAGAGGAATAATAACTTTGACCGTGGGGATGCCAAGAGGCATCGAGGTGGCGGACAGCATTTTGACCATAGGTGTGGCGGTGGCCACCATGGTAGAGGCCACCAGGGCCATAGAGGTGGAGGGCGATTGCCCGAGTGTACACGTTATGGGAGACAACATTCCAGAGAGTGTTGGGGTAACTTCCATGCTTGTTGGAACTGTGGTTTGAGGGACCACTTTAGGAGGGAGTGTCCGCATCAGGCGGCACAAGCACCGAACATAGCACAGGCTCTTGCGAGAGTGATAGATTACAAGAGAGGCCGTGGGCGCGGTCGTGGATACTTCCAGCCTAGGGCTGATGCTCAGAGGAACCTTGCTCATGTTGTGGCAGTGCAGCTGGAGGCAGGTGGACCAGCAAGGGTCTATGCTCAGAGAGAGGCCGGGAACGACACTGATGTGATAGCAGGTAATCAGTCTATGTCTTTGCTTTCATCGGTTGATTCAGGTTCTACGCATTCCTACATTTTGAGTGAGCATGCACAGAAGTTAGATATACCTGTTGAGATATTAGATGTAGGCATGCATGTGATTAGTTCTTTCAGTGAAACATTTGTAGTTAGACGTACGTATAGGAGGTGTCTGCTGAAGATTCAGGGTCATGTGTTTCCCGTTGACATGATGGAACTTTCGTTCTATGGTTTTGATATTATTTTGGGTATGGACTGGTTAGTTGAGCACCGAGCTAGTGTCGATTTTGAGACAAACAGGATTTCTTTGAATCTTTCTGATGGCTACGAGGTAGTAGTAGTATGCGAGAACATTAAGTTATTGTCTAATGTTGTGTCAACTTTAGAGGCTCATAGGTTGTTGGATTCTGGTTGTGGGGCTTACTTAGCTTATGTGATGAATCCTAATATGAGTGAGGCTAGACCGAAGGACATTAGAACAGTTTCTGACTTTCCGGATGTGTTTCCAGAAGAGTTACCAAGTTTGCCTCCTGACAGAGATATTGAGTTTGTGATTGAGACTGTTTCAGGGTCTGCTCCAGTTTCCATAGCTCCGTATCGTATGGCTCCGAAAGAATTGAAAGAATTGAAAAGTCAGCTTCAGGAGTTATTAGACTTTGGTTTCATTAGGCCTAGTAGTTCACCTTGGGGTGCTCCTGTGTTGTTTGTAAAGAAGAAAGATGGCAACATGCGAATGTGTATTGACTACAGACAGTTGAATTAGTTGACCGTAAAGAACAAGTATCTGTTACCTCGTATAGATGATTTGTTTGATCAGTTGAGAGGTGCTTCAGTGTTCTCGAAGATAGACTTGAGATCATGGCACTATCAGTTGAAAGTGAAAGAGTGTGATGTTCCGAAGACAGCTTTTAGGACTAAATATGGTCACTATGAGTTCCTTGTGATGCCGTTTGGGCTCACGAATGCACCTACAACATTCATGGATATGATGAACAGAATTTTCAGAGACTACCTAGACCGATTTGTAGTTGTCTTCATAGATGATATCCTTGTGTACTCGAGATCAGAAGGAGAGCATGATGAGCACTTGAGACTCATTTTACAGAGACTGATGAGCAACCAGTTGTATGTGAAGTTGAGCAAATGTGAGTTCTGGATTCGAGAAGTTGTATTTCTTGGCCATGTTGTATCAGCTAAAGGTATTCGTGTTGATCCATCGAAGATTGAGGATATTGTTGAGAGGAAACAACCTATGTCCGTGACTGAGATTAGGAGTTTCCTAGGATTAGCCGGTTACTATAGGAGATTTGTTGATGGTTTCTCTAGAGTAGCTGCTCCTTTGACTAAATTGTTGCAAAAAGGAGTTAAGCTCGAGTGGTCAGATGCAAGACAGAAGGCCTTTGAGAAATTGAAAGAAGCTTTGACGAATGCTCCAATGTTGGTGCAACCAGTCTTAGGTAAGGAGTTTATGATCTATAGTGATGCTTCCTACATAGGTTTAGGGTGTGTCCTAATGAAAGAAAGAAGAGTTTTCGCCTATGCTTCGAGACAATTGAAGGTGCATGAGAAGAACTATCCTACTCAAGATATAGAGTTAGCCGCAGTTGTGTTTGCATTGAAGATTTGGTGTCACTACTTGTATGGTGAGAAATACATAGTTTACACCGATCTTAAGAGCATGAAGTATTTGATGACTCAGAGAGAGTTGAACTTGAGACAAAGAAGATGGCTTGAGCTGTTGAAAGATTATGATTTGACCATTGAGTACCATCCAGGTAAGGAAAATGTAGTAGCCGATGCTTTGAGTAGAAAAGTTGCAGTTGAGTTGCGAGCTATGTTTGCTAGATTGAGTGTATCCGGTGATGGTGTTTTGATCACTGAGTTGCAAGTGAAGCCTTCTTTGATTCAGTTTATTAGAGAGAAGTAGTTGCAAGATGTGTCTTTAGTTCAGCATGTTCAGGACATAGCCGAAGGTAGACCGACCGAGTATAGTTTCAGTGGTGAGAATGTGTTGTGCTTTAGAGACAGAGTTGTGGTACCTGAAGATGTTGAGTTGAGACGTCTGATTTTGAGCAAAGAACATTCGAGTCCTTTTTCCATGCATCCGGGTAGTACCAAGATGTACCGTGACTTGAAGAATGATTATTTCTGGGTTGGTTTGAAGAAGGATGTAGCCGAGTACGTGAGCCGTTGTATGGTTTGTCAGAGAGTGAAGGCAGAACATCAGGTTCCTTCAGATTTGTTATAGCCTTTGAAGATTCCGGAATGGAAATTGGAGAGGATCACTATAGACTTTGTGTCGGGGTTACCGTTGTCTCCTTCGAAGAAGAATTCTGTTTGGGTAATTGTTGATAGATTTACTAAGTGTGCTCACTTCTTAGCAGTGAACACCACATATTCTTTAGACAAGTTGGCAAATTTGTACATTCGCGAGATTGTGAGACTTCATGGAGTTCTGAAGTCTATTGTTTCAGATAGAGATCCGAGATTCACTTCGAGGTTCTAGGGTTGTTTGCATAGTGCTCTAGGTAGCCGTTTCCATTTCAGTACTTCTTATCATTCGCAGTCCGATGGACAGTCCGAGCGAGTGATACAGATTTTAGAGGATATGCTTCGTTGTTGTGTGATTGACTCCCAGGGTTCTTGGGAGAAGCATTTGCCCTTAGTTGAGTTTGCTTACAACAACAGTTACTAGGCTAGTATATAGATGGCTCCTTATGAGGCTTTGTATGGTAGACGATGTAGGACTCCGATCTGTTGGGCTGAAACAGGTCAGAGATTGTTACTTATGCCGGATTTGCTTAAGGGGACTACTGAAAAAGTGAAGTTGATTTGTGACCGTCTGAAAGTAGCTTCCGATCGTCAGAAGTCTTATGCAGATTTGAAGAGAAAAGAGATTGAGTTCTCCGTGGGTGAGAAAGTGTTTCTGAAAGTATCTTCGTGGAAGAAGGTAATGAGATTTGGCCGGAAAGGCAAGTTGAGTTCGAGGTTCATTGGTCCGTATGAGATAGTTGAGCGGATTGGGCCAGTAGCTTACCGTTTGAGATTGCCTTTTGAATTAGAGAAGATCCATGATGTCTTCCATGTGTCGATGCTTAGGAGATATAAATCAGATCTGTCTCATGTGATGCATGTTGAGGAGATAGAGTTGAATCCAGATTTGTCTTACAACGAAGAGCCTGTTGAGATATTTGCTTCTGATAACAAGGTGTTGCGTGGCAAGACCATAGAGTTGGTCAAGGTGTTGTGGTGACATAGAGGTGTGGAAGAGGCCATGTGGGAGAGGAAATGTTATATGCTTGAGCAGTTTTCGTATCTGTTTCCGTCAGGTAATTTCGGGGACGAAATTCCTTAAGTGGGGGAGAGTTGTAACGCCCGAGTCTAGGGGTCGGGTGAAAATAATATTTAAATAATATTATTGAGTTTCATTTTTCTAATTAAAATAATAATATATATATTTTGGACCTTGTGATTTCAAAACAAACATTTTGAATGTTGGACTTAAATTGATTTGGAAATCAAATCCCATGGATTTTAAGATTAATGAGAATGCCATCTCATTAATGGCATTTTTGTAATAAAATGGACTTTCAATTTAAAAAAAGTCCCTTTTTAATTAAAGCAACCTTTTTGTAATCTTCTTCACTCTTCATTTTCCATTTTCAACGACAAGAAGAGGACTTTCTCTCCATTTCACTATTCCATCACTTTACAACTCCATCTTTGGTGCTTTTCAAGAGGTAATGACATTTTTGACTTGACCTTGGTCTCCTCTTCATTTTAGTACCACTAGTTTTCATTAAAACTATGTATTTTATAATTTGGGTTTTTCAAAGTTTTGGTTAAAGGTTGAAGCTTTATGATTCTTTATCAAAGCTTTTAATTTATTATGGTTAGATATATTGTTTATAAACCATAATGTCCAACATATGTAATTTTTAAAGTGTTTTGTTAAGATTCCCGGATTTTGGTTTTGATGGGTTTTTAGAAGGGTTTTAAGTTTGTTTTTGGGTGTGTTTAATGTTGGAAACTGAGGGCTGAGGTTAGTATGATAGTTGGGGGTTGTTTTGGAATCCTTGATGTGTGTAAAAAGGGTGGAAATCATAAGTTTTGGATTGGGTTTAAGGGCTGCTCGAGTTTGATGTTTTGGGGGATGTTCAAGGCTTGAATTCATGTGTTTTATGCTTGATTAGTGTTTCGGGTGTGCTACATTGTTGTATGAGCTGATTCGAGGTTGTTTTGTTTGTGCTGAGTTGTTTAGAAGCAAGAGTTTGTGTTGGTGAAGCATCAGGAGTGAATCCGGAAGCTTGAACGTCTTGGTTGCTTGGTTGTTGAGCTTCGAAGTGAAGGTGAGTGGTTAAATGTTTTAAATGGTCTTTGAATATTTGGTTCAAGCATGTGGACTTGGTTGGGCTTGGTAGACCCACCTAGAGTTGAGATTAGAGTGGTAGCCTAATCCCAAGTTATAGTTAGAGACGGTGGTTGATCTTTAAATGTGTTTATGCCTCATGTTTAATTGTGTTTATGTTGGCTATGGATATGGTGTTATACATGTATGTTGAGGCATGGATTGATGCATTGTTATGTGCGTGTGGAATGTGCATGATGTTAATCATGGTGAGTACGTGCTAAGCACGGAATTGGATATGAAATGATGTTGTGAAAGGTTGTGGTTTGTGTTTAATATTGGCACTAGTATGCTTGGGTACAATTGATCGATCATTAGGATGTTTAGTGTGCACATGTGAGTCAAATGCGCCCGTGGTCTTGATGATGGTAGTCATCAAGATGGAGTACAGGTTCGCCCAGAAAACCTTCTTATATTTATGATAGTCGATGATGAGTGTAATCCCATCGACGGGGCGTGAGGATGAGTGGAATCCCCAACGCGTGAACGGTGATGAGTGTAATCCCACCGTGAGGTAAAGTTGTTGATGGATGTGAGTTCCAACGTCGTATCCGCGTATTCGAGTCATAACTAGGTGCCAATATGTGATTATATGTGAGCCAATGTGATATGAAATGTGATTCCTATATGGATGGATATATGTGCTTGCATATGATGTGGTTATGGACTCAATGAGCATGGCATAATATTTATTATATGTTCATGCATCATGTGTATCTTGGCTTATGTGGATCGAAGGTAAGATCATGCATTCTACCTTGGTTGTGCTCGTTCTTGGAACCTGTATTGTCGAGGTTTGTTTTTAATGAGCTTACCCTCACTAACCTTTACGCTTACGCTCTCTTTTGTTCGAAAATGCAGATCCGTAGTTCGTGGGTTGCTAGTGCAAGAATGGGCCTCCAAGTGTGCTTTGTGGTGCTATCTTAGCTTTCAAGTATGAACATTTTAGCTATATGATGTAATGGTCAAGCAATGGGACATGTATTATTGCTTTGATGCTTTTGAAGTATGTTGGTGTTGGGTTGCTTAGGAGCATGTTAGACTCCTCTTTATCACGTTGTGGGTTTGGCTTTTGAATGCCTTGTCTTGCTTGTAAACCATGTTTAAGCTTGCCTATCCTAAATGCTTAAGTGTATGTCTTGTGAAGTATGAAGTTTGAATGCCTTGCATGATCTTTTATGTGGATGCCCTATCTTATATCCCTATGTAATTTGAGTATGCTTGCAATAGGGTGCATGCCTCTAGAGTGTGTTTGTATGTTGTGTATGCTTCTTGGGGTCGTTAAGGGCGATTGGGATCATTTGGAGATGTTAAAAACTGATTTTGGGAATTTACAGATTGCATGTGTTTCGAAACGGGTTGTGTTGTTTCGAAACGGGAGTTGTTCCAAGGCCCTCGTATCGGAACGCGTTTCGGTACAGTTTTGCTACTGTGAGCCCCTGTTTCGAAACAAGTTTCGAAACACTTTGGCTACTGTGATTGTCTGTTCCGAAACGGGTATGGAAACGCCTAGGCAAAATGGGACCCTGTTCTGAAACGGGGTGGATGCGTTTCGGTACGGGTGTCTGGCTTTTTAAATTGGAGCCCGTGTTTCGAAATGGGCAATGTCTGTTTTGAAACACAGGCCTGTAAATGGGCTTTTTGACATCTTTAAAGGATCTCAAGGTTTGGGCTTAGGCCTTGTATGTTGTTAGGCTTCCCGTGAGCCTTATTTCCGCTGTCGCTTCACACATAGGTTAAATTAACGTATCTAGACAAGATAATAAATGAAAAAGTTTTCTTGGTTCGGTAACCGAAGTGAAGCCTTAACAGGTTTCGCCTCGGTTATCCCCGTGTAACCCGTTTGGATCGGTCAGTCACCCGGACCGGGAGAAGGGGATTACACTTATTCTACATAAAACATGGATTTAAATATACATTATATTTAATCCAAATATATATTTTTTATTATATAGAATCTCATTCTATCTTTACTTGGATTTAAATTTATTTAAATATATGTTTTTAATTATGTGGAATCTAAGTCTACATAAACTTGGAATTAAATATACATTATATAAATTCTAAATATATATTTAAATTTCTAGAATCTTATTCTATAATATTTAAGTCTCTAAATATTTTCCATACTCTAAATAATATTTGATAAATACAATATTTATCCAATATTATTCCCATTTAAGGGAGTTGCCGATTTCCTTTATCCCATAGGGGATTTTCGGCAACCTCCCTAAAATAGGGAGTATGGTTTCCAATTTTTGTTTGTTTCATTCGAAGGGTGTGACCCTTGTAGGTTCATGCAACGTTAGCAGCAAAATTAGAACTGTTCTAATTTACGAACAATGAGTGGCATCTAGCAATACATCATTGCTACCTAAGTTGCATGAAGTCATGGTTTGACTTTCCTAATTCCTGAATAAACTTCCTTTATGTATTTCATCCTTTTGTCCTTTATATCTTAGATGAACACAAGTCATGGGTTAGTCACACTTGCGTTGTCCATCTAGTGTTTCTTGATGTCTTGAGTAGATTATGATAAACGAATTTCTATGATATCTCATATCATAATATTCGAGCATGGCCATGCATTTTCTAATCTCACTCAATCAAGTGGCCGAAGATATTTCTCCCATTATGTAGGAGGGACAAATCCTTTCTTGATCAAGCATATTTCACTACATAGGTCATCACGTATCCAATCATCAGTCTTTATAATGTAGTCAGTTACGACACACATTTGGCTATGTCAAAATACGTAAATCTTTATGTTTAAATCATGTTGATCTCAAGTATGAGGATTATACATATGTTTATCATTAGCAATGTTGTGACTGTCACATAATTACCCAAGAAACATGCTCATAGCGGGTCAATCCAGTATGTTGTTCTCTAACAAATACTTATGTGTTGATTTTGACATCTCTATGTCAATGACAACGCTTGTCATCAACCACATATTAGTCTTTATATATTATCATTGCCCATACCTGTAATAATATTCGACTAAGGATCCTATTTAACAATAATCGTATTATTGTATGGACATTATTACCCAATGGTTAGTTTGATGCACAGAAACATACCAAATGATAATAACGGCAATGCCATTACTTGATAAATCTAGTAAAATAGTATGTCTATTCAATCATCATATGATTGGTCTTTGGGCATACTCCAACACTTCTGCACATTATTGCAGTTCAACTGACCAAGAATCCTCTTGGTGCTCTCCAACCAAGACTCAGATCCTTCCGGTGACAAACCTCTGAACTCAGTCCCTCCTAGACTGCGAAGACGCTCCAATGGAAATCTAACATTAGCACCATCCTGAGGTGCAGCTCCATGTGCTCCAGCTACCGCTGCCTCGAAAGCTCCAGCAATAGCCTGTATCAGCACGATCATATCAGGAGCAGCTTGCCCCTGAACACCCTCGGGTCCAGCAACCCCAGCACTTGTATCAGAACGGGTGACAGGCTACAAAAGTAGAAGAAAAAGAAACCAAAGCAGTGAAACTGGCAGTGACTTAAGCCAATTCTTTACCTTTGAAACTATCCAACCCTTGGGCCATATAAACCATGGTCATCTTGGAACAAGAGGATAGGGTCGGCTGAGCTCGAAGAGAGGGAGTACGACAGTGAGGAAAGGAAGAAGTTTGCCTATTAACTTTGTTAGGACACGAATTGATGTATAATCACGGTCATATCATATGGACTAAAAATGGGCTCCAGAATCGCAGTTCCCTAAAAGTTTTGAAGTTTTCAAGTTAAAAACTGAAGCTAAAAAATGAAAAAAAAACCCCAAATGTTATAATAAAAATTTCATTGCTATCAGATAGATATAAAAAAGGATTGAACATTTGAATCTCATTGTATCGAAGGTTGAAACTTTAGCTGAAAAATGGAGAAAACGAAAAACAAAGATGAAAGATGGGGCATATTTATTTAAGAGCAACATCGAACTGGAAAGGAGGATGATGGCGATGCAATAACTTTGATCAGAGAAGAGAGATGACTGTGGGGTGGGTGATGGAGAAGGATAAATACGATAGGGTTCTTTTTTAATTAAAGGTAAATTATGGTCTCTGAGTCGAAAATGCCACCGAACTTTCAAATTGTTTAAAAGTATCAATGAACTTTAATATGTGACTCGAAAATACTCCTCTACCGTTAACTCTTAACGCCCCGTAAAGTCAAAATGATGTCGTTTTCGTGCTACTGTTTTGAAGCTTAATTTAGGCCAAAACGACGTCGTTTTGGCTAGAGGAAAATTAATAAAATCATGTGCTTGGAAGGGTTTGAACCTAGAACATTCAAATGTAAAGGTTAAGCCATAACCACTAAATCAACTTGATATTATATAATGTTTTACTAGAAATAGTATATATCTCAAACTACATGAGATTAATTCAAACTATTTTATGAAATAAATAATATTAATGTATAAATTATATAAAATATATTACTTATATATATCAATATATAAAAATAAAAGTGTATTGTTTTTATTTTTTATATAATATTTATAATATAAATATATTTTTTAAATAAATTTGAAAATATTCATAAAAATAATATATTTATATTATAAATAATATATGAAAACTCTAAACCCTAAATTCTTAACCTCAAACCATAAACCTTATGCTTTAAGGTTTTTATATATTATTTATAATATAAATATATTGTTTGAATAAATATATTATTTTAATGAATATTTTTGTAACACCCGGGGGTTTAGGGGTCGGGAGTTGAGTGTGTGAGTCGGGTTCGAGTCGTTGGACTCGAATTAATTAAAATAAACTTTGGTTTTATTTTAAAAAGGTTTGATTTTTCACTAATGGCAAAACTGTGATTTTTAAATAAGGGCAAAAAGGTACTTTTCAAATTAAAAGAAAAAGCTGATGAAAAGGGGGTTTTTAATTCAAAAGTGTTCATCTTCCTCCTTAACCCCCCTTTCACGTTAAAACCTCCCCAAACCCCATAGTTACTATTCCATCAAAGTTCTTTATCATTTCAAGTGATTTCAATGAAGTAAACACGTTTTTAACTTCTCCTCTCTATTCCGAACATTTCTATGGTTTTAGATTTTCAAAAGCACCATATTTTTAGTTCTTCAAGTTTTCAAGTTTGAGGAAAAGGATGAAACTTTGAGGGCTTCTTGACTTGTTTTTGATTTGTAGAGTTTAGTTTTGAACTAATCTTGCCCTAAGACACATTATATCTTAAAATAATGGGGTTTTGTCAAAAATCCCGAAATGGGTTTTTGGAGTAGTTTTTTGATAGGTTGTTGGGCTGATGTTATAGTGATGTTAGAGAGGTGTTTTGGGTGTTAGGATTAGTAGTTTTCTGCTGGGTTTGATGGGAGTATGAAAATGGAATTTTTGGTTGTTAGTGTAACGCCCCGGTTTTGGGCTTAGAAGTTTTGGGCGTTGACCGGTTTGGTCAAAGTGCTGTTCGAATCTAAGAGAGTGAAATTAGGAAAGCCTAGTTCGGGTTGCATTAAAAATATGGAAAAATGTTCTAAAATCATCTTTTAATATAATTAAGTGAACTGTGAAATCAATTTTGGAAAATGAGTTTCGGAAGGGTGACATTTTGGCTAGTGACCAAAATGTAATTTTTGAAAGTTTTGTGACTGTTTTAAAAAGGATTGAAACTTTGAATCTTTAGGGAGCTATTTACCCAAAGGGGAGTTTCTCCATATTTTCTAGAATATTAAATGATTTAATAATGGTTTAAAATAAAAGTAAAAAGGAGGGAAAGATATTTTTAGTCATTTAACTAACTTTCTAAATTTTCCATTCTCATTTTCTCTCATCTTTTCTCTCAAACCAAACACATTCTCTCCAGACCTTTTTCCTCTGATTTTTATCACCTAAATACTTCTTTTCAATCCTCATTTGATTCCTAATCATCTTCTCATCAAAACCTTTGTATTTGCTACTTGATTCATCAAGCTTTTTGGCTCTAAAAGAGGAGAAACTCAAGTTTGGAGGTAAGAACGTCCTTCTCCTCTGAACTTCAAGTTCTTTAATGAAATTCCTAAGTTCTCAATCCCTAATTTATGTTTTATAAATGGCTTTTAGGATTGTTTTGTGGATCTTGGCTTAAAATGCAAGATTTGGTGTGTTTTTGATGAAATTTCGTTGGATCTGTTTAAGCAGTGTTTTAAGGTGTTAAAATGATGATTAATGAATGTTAATTTGATAAGGAAATGAGTTTTGATTAATGCAATCCCGGATAGGTTGTGTTTCCTAAGTTTAGCTTGTGATTCTTGGATGTTTTTGTGGTGGTCTTGTGGATCTGATGTTGCTGGAGGTATAAGGATGTTTATAGGTTGTTTTTAGATGTTAAATGGTGTTAATGGATGTTAGGTTTTGCTGGTTTATGGCTGGGCTTTGTTGAGAAGTGGTTTTGATGCAATTTCGGTTGTGTTTGGTGGCCGAAATTGGAGTATGAATGAGAGCAGCGAGTTTGAGTGCTTTCATCGAAGCTTTTGATGCATGATGATGCATTAAATCTCTGCTTTAATGTGTTTAATCAGGGGAGGCATCTTTGGATCCAAGAGTTGTTGATCCGGAAGCTTGAATTGGTGCTTCGGCAAGAGGCGAAGTGGAATCGGTGAGTGAAATTGGGTTTTCGGCTTTGAAACCAATGTCTTGGGAGCTTAGTTTAAGTCTAAACAACTTTGCTAAGCTCGAGTGTAAGTTTTCAGAAATTCTCTCTAGTGGTGGCCATGATTTTGTTGTGATGCAATGTGGTTATTTGCATGTTTTGATTACTGTTTTGAAAGCATGATTTAGCATGGTATTTGCTGTTTTGATAAGCCATATGTTAAAGGAAGCTCAAGGTAAGAGTTCCTTGTTTTTGAACATTGATTAAATGTGGTTTGATGCTTTTAGATGCATGATGAATATGGCTTGGTTTAATGCTTTAAAACAGTGGATAAATTGATGATAATGATGTATAGTGGCAAGTGATGTTTTGAAAAGGTTAAGGGCACTAAGGTGGTTAAAAGTCCTTAAGTGAGCCTTGTTACTTAAGAATATCAAGGTGGTTAAAAGTCCTTGGATGGTTCTTGTTACGGACACAAAGGTGTTTAAAAGTCCTTGTGTGGTCCATTCTATGGTGTTTAAAAGTCCATAGGCCAAGGTGTTTAAAAGTCCTTGGGATCAAGGTGTTTAAAAGTCCTTGATGAGATACATTTCTATGGTGTTTAAAAGTCCATAGGCCAAGGTGTTTAAAAGTCCTTGGGATCAAGGTGTTTAAAAGTCCTTGATGAGATACATTTCATGGTGTTTAAAAGTCCATGGCCAAGGTGTTTAAAAGTCCTTGGGGCCAAGGTGTTTAAAAGTCCTTGGGGTGAAAGTTGAGGAACTTGTTTTTAAAGAAATGGAACTTATCACTTGAGGCCAATATGACATGTTGTGATGTGATGCATGAGATGCATGTTTAAGTATGCTTTAAAGCATGTATAATTGTTGTTTTGAAGCATGATTTATAAATGTTTTATAAATGCATTATTGGATGGTTTTATTGAGCAATCCTCACTAAGCTTTTGCTTACGCTCTCTTCCGTTTTCTTAATTCAATAATGCAGAGCGTTAGAGTACTTGAGGGCAGCAAGGAGGGCAAGCATCCAAGTGGAAATTAAGCTCCAAGTATGGAAGGTTTTCTAAGTACATTTTAGCTTTTGGTAATTTGGCAATGGGGGACCAATGTATATGTTTTGGGAGATGTTTAGTACTCCCTAAGTATGTTGTTTGATGTTGAGAAGATTGGTTTTGGTGTTGGACCTTTATATGCTTGATTTGGAAGTTTATGCTTGAATGGCTTACTTGTGTAGGAAGCATGCCTATAGATTTGGGGCTTTTTGCTTATGATGTTATTTGGTTGAATTGATGATGCTTATATGTCTCATATATGTTGAATTGCATGTTGGCAAAGTTTGGTGGCTTTTGGAGCATGATTGGTTGGTCAATTGCATGTTTAAGTATGCATTTTTAGGCAATCTGTGCAGGGTGTTTCGGAACAGCACCTACCGTTTCGGAACGGGTGCCTTAATTGTGCCCAGGCGTCCGAAACGGGAGGGGCCGTTCCGAAACGGTAAGGCCACTGCCAGACCCCCGTTTCGGTACGCGTTGCGGAACGGCCCCGAGTTTCGAAACGGGCTATGCCTGTTTCGGAACGGGTGACCGTTGGGGGCTGACATTGGCAGTTATATGTTTTAGAATGTTTGCGTTTTGGTCCCAAAAGTTGTAAATTGTTCGATTGAGTCCCTGTTCGATCTCTGATGTTTGTGATCTTTTGGTATGATGTTTGTGTGATCACAATTAGGCTTAATATGCATCTAGACAAGTTTTAAAAAGAAAAAAAAGGGTCGTTAATCAAGGTTGACTTTCGGGTTGACTTTGGTTTTCCCCGTGTGACTTTCTTAATTCGGGTCAACCGTCTAGGCCGGGTTAAGGGGGTTACATTTGGTGGTATCAGAGCTGAGTTCTCGAGTAATTGGGAATGTATGTATGCATGATTGAAGTGTGTATGCCTTGTATGCTTGTTGAGTGAAAGCATGTTTAATGGCCTGTGATTTTGATGCAATTGAAGTATGTGCTGTGATGTAGCATGTTGTGGGTACCCATTGCCAAATCAAAGCTAAAGGAAAGATGTTGTTTTGAAATGAAATTGAGCTTGAATACTTGGATTGCTTACCTTGCTGGGCCTGACTTTGTTTTATTTGTGTTGTGATTGCATGGTAAAAGTATGGCACCACGTAGAGAGTTACGAGGCAATGTGCGAGCTACGGCTCCTAATGAGAACGAGAATGAGGAAAACACGGGTAGTGCGGTGTTACCTCCTCCTCCACCTGGTGGTGGTGGTGCTGGGGCTGAGGAAGCTGGAGCTGCAGCTGGCGCTGGAGCTGCTGGACCTGGGGCTGGTCAGGGGCAAGCTATGCCTGATATGACGATGTTAGTGCAAGCTATTGCTGGTGCTTTTCAAGCAGTAGTAGCTGGGGCTCGAGGAGCGGGGCATCAGGAAGATGCTGGTGTTAGACTACCTTTGGAGCGTTTGCGCAGTCTTGGTGGGACTGAGTTCAGGGGTATGTCTGCTGAGAGTTCTGAAGCTTGGCTAGAGAGTACCAAGCGAATCTTGGGCCAGATGAGTTGCACTGATGTGCAGAAGCTGGGTTGTGTTGTGTCCTTGCTGCAGAAGGATGCGTATACCTGGTGGACAACCACTATTGCTGGGATGGCAGAAGCTGATGTGACTTGGACATTCTTTCAGAGTGTGTTCAAGCGGAGATATCTTGGTGTGAGATATCTAGATGAGAAGAAGCGTGAATTCATGTCTCTTACCCAAGGGAGCATGAGTGTGGCTGAGTATGAGGTGCAGTTTGTGCGACTCAGTCAGTATGCACCGGAGTTGGTACCTGATGAGCGGGCAAGGTGCGAGAGGTTCCGTTATGGTTTAGAGACGGATGTGAAAATGTATTTGCTGGCCGCCGAGTATGATGATTTCGACGTGTTGGTGGGCCGAGCCAAGGATGTTGAGATGAACTTGGGTTTATCTGTGAGAGGTGCTGGAGCAAGTGCTGGGAAGCGATCAGCTGAGTTTAGTTCCGGAGGTGGACGGAACAAGAGGGGACGTGATCAGAAGTATCAGTCCTCAGCCAAGAGAGGTGGTGGTGCACCAGCTAGGGGTGGCGGTGCTAGAGCTGATCCGAGTGCTTGTTGGATCTGTGGTTCACGTGGTCACATGAAACGTGACTGTCCTCGTGCCGAGAGAGTGGTGCAAGCTCCTGTTGCGGCTGCTGGTAACGGGTGCTGGAGTTGTGGTTCTGCAGACCACTTGAGGCGAGATTGTCCGAGGTTGGCTGGTGAGCAGGTGCGTGCTCCTGTTGTTGCTGCACCGCAGAGAGGTCGTGGGCGCGGCCGTGGTAATTTCCAGAGGAGAGAGGAAGGTGGTCGTGGAGTGGCCCATGTTGTGGCTATTCAGCCTGAGGGTGGAGGCCAAGCGAGGGTGTATGCTCAGCGAGAGGGCAGGAATGATGCGGATGTGATTGCAGGTACCTTTACTTTGCAATCCTTGTCATTGCTTTCTTTGATTGATTCTGGATCTACGCATTCATACATTTTGCGTGAGCATGCTGAATTGCTTGGTTTGCATGTTGAGTCTTTGGATGTTGGTGTACGAGTCACTAGTTCTTTTGGTGAGACTGTTGTGACTAGGAAGCTTTATAGAAGGTGTCCCTTGGTCATTCAAGAGCATGTTTTCCATGTTGATCTTATGGAGTTGCCCTTCTATGGTTTCGATGTGATCCTTGGTATGGATTGGCTTGCTGAGCATCGTGCTGTTGTGGATTGTGAGAACAAGCGGGTTTTGCTTAAGCTTGCGGATGATTATGAAGTTGTTGTGGTTGGTGAGAATGTGAAGTTTCTTGCCAATGTGGTGTCTACCCTGGAGGCGAGTAGGATGCTGAGGCAAGGTTGCGAAGCTTATCTAGCTTTTGTGATGAATCCTAGCTCTAAAGAGTTGAGGGTGCAAGATATCAGAGTTGTGAAGGAGTTTCCTGGTGTTTTTCCTGAGGAGTTGCCTGGTTTACCTCCTAACCGCGAGGTGGAGTTTGGAATTGAGCTGTATGAGAATACAACTCCTGTGTCCATTACTCCCTATAGAATGGCACCTAAGGAGCTGAAGGAGCTGAAGACGCAGTTGCAAGAGTTGCTTGATCGTGGTTTCATCCGGCCGAGTGTGTCACCTTGGGGAGCACCGGTCTTGTTTGTGAAGAAGAAGGATGGCACTATGAGTATGTGCATTGATTACCGTCAGCTGAACAAGTTGACTATCAAGAATCGGTATCCTTTGCCGAGGATCGATGATCTCTTTGATCAATTTCGGGGAGCTGTTGTGTTCTCTAAGATTGACTTGAGGTCAGGGTATTATCAGTTGAAGGTGAAGGATGTGGATGTGCCTAAGACAGCTTTCAGGACAAGGTATGGGCATTATGAGTTTCTTGTGATGCCGTTTGGGTTGACAAATGCTCCTGCTGCTTTCATGGACATGATGAATCGTGTGTTTCATGAATACCTGGACAAGTTTGTTGTGGTGTTCATTGATGATATCCTCGTGTACTCGCGTACTGAGGAGGAGCATGAAGAGCATTTGAGGATTGTTTTGCAAGCTTTGTTGGAGAATCAGCTTTATGCTAAGCTGAGCAAGTGTGAGTTCTGGTTAAGGGAGGTGGTTTTTCTTGGACATGTGGTCTCAGCTGGGGGGATTCGTGTTGATCCTCAGAAGATTGAGGCGGTGATGAGTTGGAAAGTTCCTAAGTCTGTTCATGAGGTCCGTAGTTTCCTTGGTTTGGCGGGATACTACCGAAGGTTTGTGGATGGTTTTTCCAAGATTGCTGCTCCTTTGACGAAGCTGTTGCAAAAGGATGTTAAGTATGAGTGGACGGAAGCGAGACAGCAGGCTTTTGAGAAGCTTAAGGCGGCTTTAACGCAAGCTCCTATCTTGATTCAGCCTGAATCAGGGAAAGAGTTTGTGGTTTACAGTGATGCATCCTATGTGGGTTTGGGGTGTGTGCTGATGCAGGAGGGTAAGGTGGTGGCTTATGCATCGCGGCAGTTGAAGGTGCATGAGCGCAATTACCCTACGCATGATATTGAGCTGGCTGCAGTGGTTTTTGCTCTGAAGATCTGGAGGCATTATCTGTATGGTGAGAAGTGTACTGTGTACACGGATCACAAGAGTTTGAGGTATCTGATGTCTCAGAAGGAGTTGAATCTTAGGCAGCGGCGTTGGTTGGAGTTGCTCAAGGATTATGATCTGACGATTGAGTATCATCCTGGAAAAGCTAATGTTGTTGCGGATGCCTTGAGTAGGAAGGTAGCTGTTGAGTTGAGGGCTATGTTTGCTAGCTTGAGCATATCGCAAGATGGTGGTCTCGTTGCTGAGTTGCAAGTGAAACCCTCTTTGGTTCAGTTGATCAAGGATAAGCAGTTGTTGGATGATTCCTTGGTGTCTCATGTTCAGGATATCGCGGAGGGTAGACCTTCGGATTTCTGTTTCAATGATGATGGTGTGCTGTGTTTTGTTTTGGGAGTCGAATAGTAGTGCCTGCTGATGCTGAGTTGAGGCGCGCTATTCTGACTGAAGGTCATAGTAGTCCTTTTGCTATGCACCCTGGTAGTACTAAGATGTACCGAGATCTTCGTGATGAGTACTATTGGGTGGGTTTGAAGAAGGATGTTGCAGAGTTTGTTAGCAAGTGTTTGGTGTGTCAGTGAGTTAAGGCTGAGCATCAGTTTCCTTCAGGGTTGTTGCAACCGTTGAAAATCCCTGAATGGAAGTGGGAGAGGGTTACCATGGATTTTGTATCTGGTTTACCTTTGTCTCCATCGAAGAAGAATTCGGTCTGGGTGATTGTGGATCGCCTGACGAAGTGTGCGCATTTCTTGCCTGTGCATACTACGTTTTCTTTGGATAAGCTGGCAGAGCTGTACATTGCTGAGATTGTGCGGCTGCATGGTGTGCCTAAGTCGATTGTGTCGGATAGGGATCCGAGGTTCACATCGCGGTTCTGGCAGTGTTTGCATCAAGCTCTGGGTACAAGGTTGCATTTCAGTACATCCTATCATCCTTAGTCGGATGGTCAGTCTGAGCGAGTTATCCAGATTTTGGAGGATATGCTGAGGTGCTGCGTGATTGAGTTCCAAGGTTCTTGGGAGAAGCATCTGCCTTTGGTTGAGTTTGCTTATAACAACAGTTATCAGGCAAGTATACAGATGGCACCTTATGAGGCTTTGTACGGGAGGAAGTGTAGGACTCCTCTTTGTTGGGCTGAAGCTGGTCAAAAGTTGGTTTTGATGCCGGCTTTGTTGAAAGGGACCACAGAGAAGGTAAAGCTCATTTGTGAGCGGTTGAAGGCTGCTTCTGATCGGCAGAAGTCTTACGCGGATTTGAAGCGTAGGGAGATAGAGTATGCGGTGGGTGACCGTGTGTTCTTGAAGGTTTCGCCTTGGAAGAAGGTGATGCGGTTTGGCCGAAAGGGTAAGTTGAGCCCTAGGTACATTGGACCATATGAAGTGGTTGAGCGTGTGGGTCCTGTTGCGTATCGGTTGAGGTTACCACAGGAGTTGGAGAAGATTCATGATGTGTTCCATGTCTCTTTGCTCCGGAGGTATAGATCTGATCCTTCACATGTGATGCCTGTGGAGGAGGTGGTTCTGAATCCGGATTTGACCTATGATGAGGAACCGGTGAAGGTTCTGGATTCGGATAGCAAGGTTCTTCGTGGCAAGACCATTGAGTTGGTGAAGGTGTTGTGGAAGCATCGCGGTGTTGAGGAAGCCACGTGGGAGCGGAAGGAAGACATGCTGAGGCAGTTTCCTTATCTCTTTCCTTCAGGTAAATTTCGAGGACGAAATTTCTTAAGGGGGGGGAGAGTTGTAACGCCCCGGTTTTGGGCTTAGAAGTTTTGGGCGTTGACCGGTTTGGTCAAAGTGCTGTTCGAATCTAAGAGAGTGAAATTAGGAAAGCCTAGTTCGGGTTGCATTAAAAATATGGAAAAATGTTCTAAACTCATCTTTTAATATAATTAAGTGAACTGTGAAATCAATTTTGGAAAATGAGTTTCGGAAGGGTGACATTTTGGCTAGTGACCAAAATGTAATTTTTGAAAGTTTTGTGACTGTTTTAAAAAGGATTGAAACTTTGAATCTTTAGGGAGCTATTTACCCAAAGGGGAGTTTCTCCATATTTTCTAGAATATTAAATGATTTAATAATGGTTTAAAATAAAAGTAAAAAGGAGGGAAAGATATTTTTAGTCATTTAACTAACTTTCTAAATTTTCCATTCTCATTTTCTCTCAAACCAAACACATTCTCTCCAGACCTTTTTCCTCTGATTTTTATCACCTAAATACTTCTTTTCAATCCTCATTTGATTCCTAATCATCTTCTCATCAAAACCTTTGTATTTGCTACTTGATTCATCAAGCTTTTTGGCTCTAAAAGAGGAGAAACTCAAGTTTGGAGGTAAGAACGTCCTTCTCCTCTGAACTTCAAGTTCTTTAATGAAATTCCTAAGTTCTCAATCCCTAATTGATGTTTTATAAATGGCTTTTAGGATTGTTTTGTGGATCTTGGCTTAAAATGCAAGATTTGGTGTGTTTTTGATGAAATTTCGTTGGATCTGTTTAAGCAGTGTTTTAAGGTGTTAAAATGATGATTAATGAATGTTAATTTGATAAGGAAATGAGTTTTGATTAATGCAATCCCGGATAGGTTGTGTTTCCTAAGTTTAGCTTGTGATTCTTGGATGTTTTTGTGGTGGTCTTGTGGATCTGATGTTGCTGGAGGTATAAGGATGTTTATAGGTTGTTTTTAGATGTTAAATGGTGTTAATGGATGTTAGGTTTTGCTGGTTTATGGCTGGGCTTTGTTGAGAAGTGGTTTTGATGCAATTTCGGTTGTGTTTGGTGGCCGAAATTGGAGTATGAATGAGAGCAGCGAGTTTGAGTGCTTTCATCGAAGCTTTTGATGCATGATGATGCATTAAATCTCTGCTTTAATGTGTTTAATCAGGGGAGGCATCTTTGGATCCAAGAGTTGTTGATCCGGAAGCTTGAATTGGTGCTTCGGCAAGAGGCGAAGTGGAATCGGTGAGTGAAATTGGGTTTTCGGCTTTGAAACCAATGTCTTGGGAACTTAGTTTAAGTCTAAACAACTTTGCTAAGCTCGAGTGTAAGTTTTCGGAAATTCTCTCTAGTGGTGGCCATGATTTTGTTGTGATGCAATGTGGTTATTTGCATGTTTTGATTACTGTTTTGAAAGCATGATTTAGCATGGTATTTGCTGTTTTGATAAGCCATATGTTAAAGGAAGCTCAAGGTAAGAGTTCCTTGTTTTTGAACATTGATTAAATGTGGTTTGATGCTTTTAGATGCATGATGAATATGGCTTGGTTTAATGCTTTAAAACAGTGGATAAATTGATGATAATGATGTATAGTGGCAAGTGATGTTTTGAAAAGGTTAAGGGCACTAAGGTGGTTAAAAGTCCTTAAGTGAGCCTTGTTACTTAAGAATATCAAGGTGGTTAAAAGTCCTTGGATGGTTCTTGTTACGGACACAAAGGTGTTTAAAAGTCCTTGTGTGGTCCATTCTATGGTGTTTAAAAGTCCATAGGCCAAGGTGTTTAAAAGTCCTTGGGATCAAGGTGTTTAAAAGTCCTTGATGAGATACATTTCTATGGTGTTTAAAAGTCCATAGGCCAAGGTGTTTAAAAGTCCTTGGGATCAAGGTGTTTAAAAGTCCTTGATGAGATACATTTCATGGTGTTTAAAAGTCCATGGCCAAGGTGTTTAAAAGTCCTTGGGGCCAAGGTGTTTAAAAGTCCTTGGGGTGAAAGTTGAGGAACTTGTTTTTAAAGAAATGGAACTTATCACTTGAGGCCAATATGACATGTTGTGATGTGATGCATGAGATGCATGTTTAAGTATGCTTTAAAGCATGTACAATTGTTGTTTTGAAGCATGATTTATAAATGTTTTATAAATGCATTATTGGATGGTTTTATTGAGCAATCCTCACTAAGCTTTTGCTTACGCTCTCTTCCGTTTTCTTAATTCAATAATGCAGAGCGTTAGAGTACTTGAGGGCAGCAAGGAGGGCAAGCATCCAAGTGGAAATTAAGCTCCAAGTATGGAAGGTTTTCTAAGTACATTTTAGCTTTTGGTAATTTGGCAATGGGGGACCAATGTATATGTTTTGGGAGATGTTTAGTACTCCCTAAGTATGTTGTTTGATGTTGAGAAGATTGGTTTTGGTGTTGGACCTTTATATGCTTGATTTGGAAGTTTATGCTTGAATGGCTTACTTGTGTAGGAAACATGCCTATAGATTTGGGGCTTTTTGCTTATGATGTTATTTGGTTGAATTGATGATGCTTATATGTCTCATATATGTTGAATTGCATGTTGGCAAAGTTTGGTGGCTTTTGGAGCATGATTGGTTGGTCAATTGCATGTTTAAGTATGCATTTTTAGGCAATCTGTGCAGGGTGTTTCGGAACAGCACCTACCGTTTCGGAACGGGTGCCTTAATTGTGCCCAGGCGTCCGAAACGGGAGGGGCCGTTCCGAAACGGTAAGGCCACTGCCAGACCCCCGTTTCGGTACGCGTTGCGGAACGGCCCCGAGTTTCGAAACGGGCTATGCCTGTTTCGGAACGGGTGACCGTTGGGGGCTGACATTGGCAGTTATATGTTTTAGAATGTTTGCGTTTTGGTCCCAAAAGTTGTAAATTGTTCGATTGAGTCCCTGTTCGATCTCTGATGTTTGTGATCTTTTGGTATGATGTTTGTGTGATCACAATTAGGCTTAATATGCATCTAGACAAGTTTTAAAAAGAAAAAAAAGGGTCGTTAATCAAGGTTGACTTTCGGGTTGACTTTGGTTTTCCCTGTGTGACTTTCTTAATTCGGGTCAACCGTCTAGGCCGGGTTAAGGGGGTTACAGTTAGCTTTGGCTTGAAGTTGTTGAGAAATGGGTTATAGTTGAAATCTGAGTAGTGGCAGTGTATTGTGGATGTTTTGTGTAGTAATACATTGTTTTTGATTGGTTAGAATCAAGGGGAAATGTTGGAGAAGCTTCGGGCACAATTTCGAAAGTGGTGGAGACTTGATTCGACTTTTCTTGGTTTGCTTAAGGAAGTGTGGTGAGTGGAATCATTTAAATTGGTTTTAAATTGGTTCAAGTGTATGGTTGTGGAGTTGGATTGTGCTTGGTAGGCCAATCCAAGGTAAAGGTGAAGTTGGTAGCTTAATCTCATGTGTGTTTAATGAGCTTTGCTAGTATGCATGATGTAGGCTTGAAAAGCATGTGTTGATTATGTATGTGCTATATACATTGATGTATGTGATGATTGATATGTTGAAATACATGATGGATTATCATGGTGTGACTTGATAGTATGATTGGCACTAGTTAAATTATTGGGTATAAATGATCGATCATTAGGATGAGAGTGTGCATACGGTTGAGTCAAATTCGCACGTGGCCTTGGTGGCGTAAAGTAATCAAGGAGGAGTACAATGATGTAATATTCCACCAAAAATTTTATATTATTACGTGATGGTGAGTGGAATCCCATCCGTAGGGCATGTGATGATGAGTGTAATCCTATCCATGCAAGGTCCGGTGATGAGTATAATCCCACCGAAGGTAATGTTGTTGTTGAGTACGTTGGAGGTAAAAGCCCCAACAGAAGTTATCCGTATATCCGAGTAAACTGATAGTTGCCAATATACTTGTTCATGTGGTTTTGTTGTTGAGATAATTGTTATATCTTGTTGAGCATAACATGAGGTAAGATGCCATGTTAGTGCATTCATGTGATGTTTGCTTGATGCTATGTTCATGCTTATGTATACTTGTGTGTTGTCTTAAGGATGGTATGCTTGAACCTTGCATTGTCGTTGTTTTTGTTTTAGAGCACCCTCACTAAGCTTCTAGCTTACGCTCTCGTTTGCGACAATGTAGATCATTAGCGTGGAGTTAGCAAGGAGCGAGGAAAGGGGCATTCCAAGCTTTAGTAGTTGCTCAAGTATGGTTTAATAAATAATGTGGTAGTTTAGCAATGGGACTGCTATGTGATTTGTATGAGCGTTGTTAGACTCATATATGTTGGTTTGTTGTTTATGCCTTGATATGGATTTGTAAACCATGTTATGTTGTTGTCTAAATGCTTGTGTTTAAAGGCCGATGACCTTTGTTCCAAGAATACTATATGTTGTTTTGAGAGCATGTAAACCTTGCTAGTGGATGCATGTATCTTTTGGCTGCAACAATGACGACAATGACTCCTCAGACACAGAAACATCCGACACTGAAGGTCCTGAGGAGGTAAATTGGATAGGCACACCTCCAGGTAAGTTCTTCGAGCCTTTAAATTATACCTCGAATGAACATGTAATCCAGAAACCTTCCATTGAAAAACCACATGTTCTAGACCTTAAACCCCTACCGGGGCATCTTAAATATGTCTTTCTTGGTTTAAATAATACGTTTCCCGTAATCATATCTTCCAAGTTAATGCAGGAACAGGAGCAGCGGCTAATCAAAATGCTACAGCAGCATAAGAAGGCCATTGGATGGACTATAGCTGATATCCAAGGCATCAGTCCGGCGTTATGCATGCACAAGATCCTCTTAGAAGATGATCATAAGCCGATCATTAACGCCTAGAGACGACTAAACAAGGCTATGAGAGAGGTGGTGAGGAAAGAAATTATCAAGTGGCTCGACGCTGGAATCATATACGCCATCTCGGATAGCAAGTGGGTGAGCATGGTGCAATGTGTGCCCAAAAGGGAGGCATAATCGTGGTAACCAACGAAGAAAACGAACTAATCCCAACCAGGATTGTGACCGGTTGAAGGGTTTGTATGGACTACCGGAAGCTTAATAAAGCTACCCGGAAGGACCACTTCCCCTTACCTTTTATTGATCAAATGCTTGATAGATTAGCGGGAAAACCTTACTACTGTTTTCTTGATGGTTACTCAGGTTATAACCAAATAGCAATCGCACCGGAGGACCAAGAGAAAACCACCTTTACATGCACATATGACACCTATGCCTTTCGGAGAATGCCATTCGGGCTTTGCAATGCACCAACAACCTTCCAACTGTGCATGATGCCAATATTCTCCGACATGGTGGAGGATTTCCTAGAGATTTACATGGACGACTTTTCTGTGTTTGGAGACAGCTTTGAAGGTTGTTTAGGCAACTTAAAGAAGGTTCTTGAGAGATGCGAAGAGGCGAACTTGGTTTTGAACTGGGAAAAATGCCACTTCATGGTGGATGAAGGAATAGTACTGGGCCACAAGGTGAGCTGCCGCGACATAGAGGTGGATAGAGCCAAAATAGAGGTCATCAAAAAGCTGCCGCCACCCACTAAAGTCAAAGGGATTCAAAGCTTTTTAGGGCATGCAGGGTTTTATCGACGATTTATAGCTAATTTTTCGAAGATTACGAAGCCCCTTTGACACCTGTTGGAACAGAATCGCCCCTTTGATTTTATTCCTGAATGTACTGAGGCATTCAGAATACTGAAGGAGAAGCTGGTAACAGCCCCAATTGTACTGCCACCAGACTAGAGTTTGCCATTTGAAATAATGTGTGATGCCAGTGATTACACTGTCGAGGCAGCATTAGGGCAAAGGAAGGATAAGGTATTCCATGTGATTTACTATGCCAGCAAAATATCGAATGATGCCCAAATTAACTACAACACGACAGAGAATGAGATATTAGCAGTGGTGTTTTCAATCGACAAGTTCCGTCCGTATATACTTGGAACAAAGGTGGTGGTCCATACAGACAATTCAACACTGAAGTATCTGTTCACGAAAAAGGATGCAAAACCTAGATTGATACGTTGGATTCTGTTGCTGCAAGAATTTGACATTGACATCAAGGATAAAAAGGGAACAGAGAACCAAGTAGCAGACCACTTGTCAAGGCTGGAGACTGGAAGAAGTCAATCAACAGACAAGACCAACATATTAGAGACCTTCCCAGATGAGCAGTTGTTTGCTGCAACCAGCACTGCCGCGACAGCCATGGCGGCAGCTAAGCTTTCTGAAACCCCCTGGTACGCTGACATTGTTAATTACATTGTAAGTGGGTTATTACCTCCTGAGCTTAACTACCAAGCAAGGAAGATGTTCCAAAATGATGCAAAACATTATTATTGGGACGAACCTCTTCTTTTCAAACATTGTGCAGATTAGATTATCAGGAGATGCACACCATAGGACGAACAGAAAGCTGTGCTTCACCACTGTCATGATTCCCCTTTTGGAGGACACCTAGGGGAAACAAAATCGCTGCCAAGGTTCTGCAATCCGGTCTCTATTGGCCCACAATGTTCAAGGATGCACAAGCCTTTTGCAAGAGCTGTGACACATGCCAAAGGATTGGGAATATATCGAGAAGGCATGAGATGCCACTGCAGAACATATTGGAGGTCGAAATCTTCGATGTATGGGGAATCGACTTCATGGGGCCATTCCCAGCATCTTGTGGGAATTTATACATCCTACTGGCAGTGGATTATGTGTCAAAGTGGGTAGAAGCGATCGCCACGCAAAAGAACGATGCCAAGACTGTGCAAAGATTTCTTCACAAGAACATCTTCTCCAGATTTGGCATCCCAAGGGAGATAATTAGCGATGAGGGGAGACATTTCGAAAATAGGGTAATAGCTGCTGCATCAAGGAAATACGGAGTGAAGCACCGAATTGCAACATCGTACCACCCTCAAACCAATGGGCAGGCCGAGATATCCAACAAAGAGGTAAAGAACATACTAGAGAAGATGGTTAAACCCACTCGAAAGGATTGGTCTCTACATCTCAATGATGCACTCTAGGCCTACATGATAGCGTTCAAGACACCATTGGGGATGTCACCCTATCGACTCATCTATGGGAAAACCTGTCATTTACCCGTTGAGATAGAACACAGAGCTTATTGGGCTATCAAGGCAGTAAATATGGACTTGGATAAGGCAAGACAGAAAAGGCTACTAGACTTGAATGAGATTGAAGAAATTCGAGCAATGGCCTACGACAATGCCAAGATCTATAAGGACAAAACCAAGAAGTGGCACGAGAGGAAGCTGCTGCCATGACAGTTTTGCCCAGGGCAGCAGGTGTTGTTGTTCAACTCTAGGTTGAAGCTTTTCCTAGGAAAGCTTAAATCTAGGTGGTCTGGTCCTTTCCAGGTTGTCCAAGTTTTCCCTCATGGTGCCATTACAATCAAATCAATGAAGGATGGGCACCAATTCAAGGTCAATGGACAGAGGCTCAAGCATTATCAGGGGACTGAATCCCCAAGGATGCAGGAAGTAGTTACTTTGGGAGATGCCGCTCAAGGCATCCCTAATTTAACTTCGTTTTATTTTATTTAAATTATTTATTAATTAGGAATTAAGATTTTTTTTATTTTAGGAACTAAGATTTTAATTCAATTTATTTATTTAATTATTTTTAGGAATTAAAGGAAGCAAAGTAAAAAGGTGGAATGAACCAGCCCAAAGCATTCATAACAGCCCAACAGACACGCCTGTCGTCACAGCCTATCACCAGCTGTCGCGACAGACGCAGAGAAGACAGCCTGTCACGGAGCTATCGTGATAGACACACAAACGCATAACAGACGCACATAAGACACAGAAACACGTGACAGATGCGTTAGAAACCGCGTAACAACTGGCCTCGTTATTCGCGCCTGTCGTTATAGTCCCAACGGGCAGAAAACCCCCGTTTTATATAAACCCCCACTCCCTTTTCATTTTTTCATTTCATTCTCTCAACTTGCTTCATTTATTTTAGATCTCAGAAAATTTCTTTCATTTTGCTACAGTTCCTTGCAATGGCTAACAGAAACACTTGACGCAGCGCTGCCTCCACCTCTGCCATGGCAGTGTCAACACTAAGCCACAGCGGCATACCCAACCGGTTCGCATCCACAGACTCAACAAAAAGGTACTATGGTTCTTTCCAGAAGAGGGAAATGTGGGAAGAAAGAGGGTTCATCTATACCCAACAAACGGGAGAGCTAGGGTTAGAAGGCTTCATCGCTAAGAAGATACAAGCCCTCAAGTGGCAGAAATTTGCTGCCCAGCCCGAGGAAATGAACGTAACCCTCGTTCGTGAATTCTACACTGCCGTCACCGATAATGATCCCACGACATTGACAGTCAGAGGCAAGGAAATCTCTCTTGAGCCGGCGTACATCAACACTCTATATGGGTTGTACGTGAGCAGGAAGGAGGACGCGCACCGGAGGTTTGTGAATAGTCTATCGCCGGCAGACTATGACGTTGTCATGGCAGAAGTGACAGAGGAGGGCACAGAGTGGAACGAAGACCTTAAGCATCGGTGGACCGTGAGGAGGACCCAACTTACCCCACAAGCCAAGTTGTGGAATCATATTGTCTAAAAGCGCCTCATGCCTACCTCCCACAACACCACTGTCGACCGGCAGAGGTTAGCCCTCGTCCACTCTATTCTAAACGAGAGGCAAATCAACATCGACTGCTACATCCGAGACAGAATTCTCGAGTGTGCTTTCCGACCTTCAGCCCTCTAGTCTTCCCCTATCTCATCACCACAATCTGCCAGGGCAACAACGTGCCAGAAATCAATGAGGATGTCAAAGTCCGGGGGAAAGGGTGGACGCAGCAGAATATCTACAATCTTATGGAATTGAAAGCTGCCACCCCTCTGTCGTACATAAACCCCTCTACCGCGACAGAACCAACTACAGACCCTAGCTCCCCTGAACCTGTCGCAGCAGACCCAGAGCAGACGGCAACAACACCACTGGCAGACACCTCCAACCAGATTCTGACGATACTGAAAAAGATGGAGGAACGACAGCTCGGCCTGATTGGTTTTATGAGGGACTTCACTGCCGCAACGGTAAATTTTATTAAGAATGATTTAAATTTTATCAATGTGCAATTCCCCTCCTTCCCAGAAAATCTCTTTGCTGCACCCACACCTGTTGTGAGCTCCAGAACTCCCTCTGCTGCCTCCACACCCACACCTACCACGACCAGAGATGGCGGCAGAAGATCTGTCACTCCCAAAGGAGAAAAGAGGAAGGACCCCTACCGGAGATCGACCCAAAATATTTTGAAGGGTTCTCCTCTTCCTCCGTCTGGAAAGACTCCGATTTAGAGCCATCCGTAGCCCGAGACATCTCCACAGACTTCCCTCCGATGAAAAGGAAGAAGTTGAACGAGACTGGCGAAGGACCATGTGACGACAGATTTGCCAGTAGCAGCAGCGATGATGATCTCGAGGTCCTGGACCAGCCCCCATACATCTCACCGACCCGCGTCCAGCCACCTCGAGAGGCTAAGAAGAAAATGTCCTCTGCGTCCCCTAGCAACCTGCCAGCCCCGGCCGCCAAGGTCACTGCCCATCGGCAGCTCTATGTCAGCAGCAACAGCGACGACAGCTCCTCAACTTAATTTTTTTTCTTATATATTTTGTTGTCTTTGCTGTTTTATCTATTTTGTGATGTATTTTCTGTTTTTTTTCATTTTATTCTGTCATGCATTGAGGGCAATGCAACCCTCGAGTTTGGGGGTGGGCATCCCTCCATTAATGAACTTATCAGTTGTGTCTTTAATTTATGTCTCATTTTAAGTTTATTTTTTTGTCAAAAAATGAAAATAAAAATAAAAACATGGCTTAAGTCTTTGAACTGAACTTACCTGCCGCGACATACGCTGTCGTGACAGTGCCTTTAGGATGTTTTTAGGAACTATTTAGAGTCTTGCTATAGTTTTGATCTTTATAACACCCTTTGTGACTCTTATGCTATCTAGATTTCAGTAGTGAACTAGAATAGGGAGGTTTACCCACTTGAGTTGGCCTAGAGGTGCCTAACACTGGCTCTAGGAAAGGAACAAAAGAAAAGAAAAATTTTAGACTCACTTGCCCACAAAACTGCCTTACAATGATTTTAGGAAGATTTTTCTTTGAGCTTAAGTTAGAAAAAACTAAAGGAGCCTAAGAATTGCCTCCAGAAAAAATGAAGCTGAGTCAAGAGTCAGAAAAAACTAAAGGAGCCTAAGAATTGCCTCCAGAAAAAATGAATTGGCATAAAACTCAAGTTTGTAAGCATAACTATTACGGTAAGCTAAGGGAGTCTAGGAACATATTTGTTCACAAAAACCTGCACACACTGCACAAGAACTATAGCATTGTTCCGGATAAATCCAGAAACACCCAACAAGGTACTACTCTTGATAGTGAATGTGTGGTAGGTAATGAAAAGTTCACTAAATTAAGCCAAGCCAAAAAGTTTTGATTTTTTAGTTAGGTCGTATTTGCTTGAGGACAAGCAAGAACTTGAATTTGGGGTGTGTTGAGTGTATAAAAGTTCTATATTTTACCCTTCATTTACCCATATTTTGTTGCATTCAAGCATAATGCATTGCATTTAGGATAAAGTTTTGCATATACATTACAATAAGATAAAATGACACAGTTGCTACTGATTTTGGTTTCTTTTGCAGGAATCTGTTGTAGCAGACCCAGGGGAGCAAAGGAGCATAGGGGAATTGTAGAGCTAGAGTCGAGAAACACAGGTTGTCGTGGCATCTGTTGTTGCAGCCATGACGACAGAATGATGAGGTGGAAAAGTGAAGTGGAGCTCGACAGATAGAGAATTTCAAGCCGGTCTGTCGTGGACCACTCCCATATTTTTCTGAGCCCTAAGGTAGAATGAAAGCCAAGCCCAAAGTTCAAGGAAGAAACTCAAGGCAAGAAAAGAGGATGAATTCAAGGCATCTACTCAGAAGATTTAGTGTTAATTAGAGTTGCACTTTAATTCGAAATTGTATTCTTGCCACATTAGAAAACTTGGACCCAAGGCCTATATAAAGGCATGTAATTCGACCTAGGGAAGGATATCTCATTCCTAGCCGTTTTCCCCTAAACCCTTGTCGTTTCCCCCTCTTCACCATGTTCTAAACTCCCCCTAGGGCTAAGGGTTGATTCTGTAAAGTAGTTGCAAGGATTGTATTGTTTAAGGAATTTTCTGTCAAATAATAAAAGCTTTAAGTTTATTTATTCTGGTTTTTCATATCTTACAAGAGTATCGGTAGAGCATTGTGAGGTTATCCATTTGTTTGATATCGGGAGAGTCAAGCATACGAACGAAATAAATACGCGTTTTCCAGTTTATGGTTAAACCATCTCGGCTTAGGGATAAGTACGAGGTTAAGTGGCTAAGGAAGAATTCAACAACATTGGTGTTCACCCTTCGATTCACGCCGGGAGGTATCATCCAAGAAGTGTCCATCAACACAACTTGGGCCTAGGGATAGGACAAGTCATAACAGGGATTCTTGCCAAGCTTGAAGTACAGAGTTGTTGATCGCTGCCGCGACAGGTGCTACCGCGACAAGAACGACGACAGAAGGCAGAAGTTTCTCTAACAATGCAACACATGCACTACTGAGCAAATCAATACCAGCCTATTTCTTCAATATGATTTCTCCATCTTTTACTTTAGTTATTTTTAGAATTATTACACCCAATCAATTAAACTATTTCTCTCTCTTGTGAAGAAATTCAAGGATAGAGTTATTTCCAGTCCCTGTGGAAACGATATCTACTCCCGTCTCACTTTACTACTTGCGTCGTGTACACTTGCACTATTTGCGATAGGACTCTTTTACACGCAACACAGGTACCTTGTAATTATTAGCTTCTCCATTTGGAACATGAGCAGAGGATTTACCAACATAGATTGGGGTTTCAACTTTAGCATCGGTTTCCTTCCTAAAGGTCATTCCTAGAAATAACAACATTGTACCGGTGTTTCCTCCTTCTTCAACTGCATTCAGATCCTTGAATCCTAGCATGGTAGCTATTGAATTGGTTGTCCTTCGATGAACAGACTCAATTTGCTGTTTAAGGCCAGTTTCCATCTTCTCCAACTTGTCTTGAGTGCTCTTTTGGTTTGCCTCCAAAGCTTTCAACCTTTCTTCAGTGTTCATGGTTCGGGTTTGGGCATGCGTACCGTACTTATGAGTTGTCTTAGCTATAGTGAATATTATGTCGTTTTTATATTAAGTTAGTTTTTGTCATGAATGAATTTATGCACAAATGAATTCACATAAACAGACGACAAAGCAAACAAAAACAGTGCAAATGCATGAATGCAGTCGAAGGGCCATTAGTTCTATTGAGAATTTGCTCAAAAAAGAAAACTCTTTATTGAATACAAAAGCTCTTTAGTACATCAAATTCTTTTCAAATTACAAATATTTTTCGGCTCGTACACCTGAATCCTTAATTTCTTCTATAAGCCACATAAACCTCGGTCCAACTTGTCCAACTAGCTTGATGTGCTAACGAAGAGCCGCAGCTTCAATAGCTAACATTGTCACATGCTTGGCCACATCCCAGATTAGAGTCATCACAGTCTTATCAATCTCATCTCTCTCTCTCTCGGAACCTTCCAGCAATGTCTTTGAGACGAGTGAGCCAACAATCATTTCCTTATTCAGAAATATCTTCAAGGACCAAGATCTCCATTCTATATTCTTGGATGATGTTGTCCATTTCTTCGACCTGTTCTTTTAAAAGAACATTTTCATCCAAGCTGGCTTGGAGTACTTCATGGGTCAGACCACTCTACAAGATATCGAGCATTTGGTTTTGATACTCTATCTTTGCCTCTAGCTCTGCAGCGTAAACCTGGCTTTGTTCCAATTTCTCACAAACTTAATTATAAGCATTCTGCAACTACTGCAAACACACATTGTTGTCGTGGGCTTTCCTCTTCCATGCAGCCGTGTTTTCCTTCTCTTTCTCGCAGAGACGTTTGCCATTCTCGTTCTCCACCGCTTGTTTCCCTTTCTTTCCCTCTTCATCCCTTAAGAGCCTTCTGTCCATGGTTAGAGTTCTCATGTTTTGAGAAATTTTCTAGAATTAACCCCTTCTAGATATGGAATGATGCACATGCAAAACAAACAAAATAGGGAACAAAGATTAAAAACATAAAAGAATAAAGAAACAATCCAAATTAATTTAACTGCACAATAATTCTAGGCAGCCATTCCAACATTTCAAGACATGTCTCCATGGATTAATTTTGCGACTCAACACCCTAAGCTTTCCGCATGGCTCTATTGGGGTAAGCTCTAGATTCTCAAACTTGGTTTGGTTCTAAAAGGGTACCGGATAAGTCCTTGTTGTCCCCTACTAAGGGTAGCAAGGCCGTTGATTCTCACCCATTACAGGCTTCGAATGAATTGAGTTCAACTGATGAGGACTCACCACCGATGCCTTCTCGAAGAATCAATATCCTTACGAAGACAAAAAGAATGAGTCCCGAAGGTACTTTCTAGGCTCATACGAAGAATAACTATTCTTACATGAGCAAAGCGTGTTCCCCCACTTAAACGAACGGGACAAAGCTCGGGTGTAGAGCTTGGAATTAAGTTTGAAATGCGTAAAATAGAATTATATTCATTAAACGAACAAATAAATTAAATCTATTATGAACTTGCACATTCCATTAGTTTTTTTTATATAAAAATCCTTTTTCAAAATCGTTTAAAATCAATTTGTGGCCTGACCCTCTTCTGTTTTTATTTAAAAAAACAAAAACACTTCCCTAGCGGAGTCGCCAAGCTGTCACAACCATTTTTAGGAGCTTTGACTTTTTTGGAAAACTTTAAAAAAACACGGAGTCACCACCTATCTTTTTTGAAAAGTGTGACTGGATCACTTTAAAACGAGGTTATTTTAATAAAAACGTTTTGTTTTAATAAAACAACTGTATTGGTCTACGAAAACCAGAAAATAGGTTTAGTGGTCTGTTACACGTGGGGAAGGGTTAGAACCCAAACAACGCCCAAAATTGGTACCTAATTTATTTCAAAATCGTTTTCAAAATTGTAATTTGCAAGTTCACGAAGGTTCGACTTTATTTATCTGTTTAATGAATATCAATATGTTTTAACGACCTTATCGTCCGGGAGATGAACTTTAATCACCGCAAACATTTCTAGCACTAACCCGTCATTCTTGTTTGATAAGACCCCGAATTAAATTAATTTCACTTTTCAAACAACATGGAAATTCCATGTGTTGAGCATTTTATTCATTCTAGGTTTGATTATTTATCCTAAAATGGTCTAAGTCTTTTATTCCTAATTGAGGGTTTGAGTTTGTTTAAGTGCGTTTAATTTTTTTTTCTGATGAAAATTTTTCCACAAACACGTCTCTGTCTGAGCTTTTAGAACCTAGTCCTAAGTTTTGACCTATTTCTAAAGAACAAACAAGAAACTTGAATTATTCCTTTGTGTTATTTTTATTATTGTTTCTTTTTTTAAAAAAGAAATCCCTTTAATCTTTACTTTTTTAACTTTAAAACTTAAACCCTTCTTTTTGACATTTACGCTTTTTAGTCCTACTAATTTTCTACATTTTTAATTTTACTTTTTTTCTTCATTTTCCAAACCTTTTTACTTAAACCCTTTTTTAGGAAAAAGATTTTTAAATGTTTTAAAACTTTTATCCTCTAAAATTTTAAACTTATAACCTATGACTTTATATTTTTTATTAAAGCCCCTTTATTTCCCTTAAAAACCTATTTATTTTTCTATTTTTTCTAAAACCCCTTTTTGAAATTTTATCTTTTATTTTTTGTTCTTTTAAAACTTCTTTTTTTTCAAACATCTTTATTTATTTCTTTTTTCTAAAAAAATCTTCTTTAAATTACCTAAGAACTTTTATTATTAAAACTTTTATTTTAGAAGTCAAAATTTTCTTCAAAGCCCATTTTATTTTCTTTTTTTAAAAAAAAAACTTCTTTAATGTTTTAGTTTTATTTTATGCCCTTAATTTATTCTTTTACTTTAAAATTAAAACTTTATTTCAAAACTCATTTTAGTTTCTAACAAATTGAGACTTATTTAAATTTTTTCCATCCATTATTTATCATCTTTTATTAAATTCCTTGATTTTAGTTTTTTTTCTAAAACATTAATTCATTTTATTCCTAAATTCAAAAGGATCAAAACCTCTTTTAATGTCAATTATCTCATTTTCAAGATCAAAATTTTCAACAACAACATTTGTAACGCCCTGGTTTTGGACCTAGATGTTTTAGAGGTTGAATCGGGCCGGTCGAGAACGGTTCGAATCTTTAAGGGTGATCTAGGGAACACCTAGTTCGGGATGCTTTAAAAATATGGAAAATAACTAAAAATCCTCATTCATTATATAAATGGTTATGGTGAAAGCAATTTTACAAAATGGGATTTGGAAATACTACATTTCGGTGTAGTGACCAAATTGCAGTTTTTGCAAAAGTTGACTAGTGACTGTTTTATAAAGGATTGAAACTTTGAATATTTAAGGAGCTAATTTTAACAAAATGTTTTTATCAGATTTCTCTTTAATTTGGGTGTTTTAATAATGATTTAATAAAAAGAATTAAGAGAGAAATCATATTTTAACTTTTCATAACTACTTTACTATCTTTTTCCCTATGTTCATTTTCTCTCAACTTCCACTCAGCCAAACACAATTCCCTCACCAATTAATCTCTGATTTTCATCTCTTTTGCTGAGATTTCATTCTCCTAAGGATTCCTAATCTTTAACTCATCAAATTCTTTTGTTTTTACTTTGGATTTTCAAGAAATCTTGCCCAAATTGAAGAGAAATCAGCCATTAGAGGTAAGCTTCGTCCTTCTCCTCTAATGATCAGTTCTTTACTGAAATTCCCAAGTTCCCAATCCTTTGTTAATGATTTTTGAGTTTTTTTAATGTTACAAGCATGAAATTGTTGTAAAACTCAAGATTCTTGGTGAGATCTTGATGATTTTCGTAACTTTTTGTTAGGCTATGTTTTTAGGTTGATTTCTAATGTATTTTGGATGGTAATTGATGTTATGAATGAGGTTTTAACCAATGATTCCCGAATAGGCTTGGTTTCCTATGTTTTAGATGCTAGATTTATGGTTTTTGGAGTGTTCTTGGTGTTCTGTTGTTGCTGGAGATATAAGGACGTGTTTGTGGTGATTTTTGGTGTTGATTGAGATTTAGAAATGATTAGAATTGATAGATCTTGCATGGGCTTTGTTTTGGAAAAGTTTGGAGATGATTTTCGGTTATTTTGGATAGCCGAAATGGTGTTTTTGAGTAATGCAGCGAGTTTGAGTGAGTGGCTGGTGATTTCAATGCATGATGATGCATTAATCCTCTGCTCTTATGTGTAATAAATAGGGGAGACATCTTCGGACGCTTTTGGTGTTGATCCGGAAGAGCCGGAAGCCTATATATCGTTTCGGCAAGCAAGTGAAACGTAATCGGTAAGTGCGAATGGATTTAGAGGTCCTTGAGGGACAAAGAAACATGGTTTGGGGATTTAGTATTGGTTTGAAACACCAACCTAAGTCCGGAAGAAAGTATGGCTAGATTTGCTCTCAAATATGTGGTTGATGCCCCTAAATGCTTTTACATGTTCTTGTTTTGAGATAGACAAATTCCTACTGTTTTATGCATGATTTGTAGCATGAGATGATGCTATGTAGTGATTTCATGAGATAACATGTTGTATTAAAGAGTTTTGAGATTTTGATTTAATGCAAAGCATGAGATATGGTTTTGAAATGAGATGAGAAAGATTTGAGAAATGTTGCATCAAAACAGTAGGTGAGATGATGATTTTAATATAATATATTGGCATAATTGATGAGATAATTACCTGATATAATTGGTCGACCAATAGGATGAGAGTGCACTATAATCTAAAAATTCGTACGTGCTCTTTGGAGTTGGGGAATGGGGGTAGTTCCATCCCGATCCAAAGTGAGAATCCGATGATGAGAGATACCATCGGGGTAGGACTTGGTGAAATACCCAAGCTTTGTAGCGAAGAGAGATACCGCCATGAGAGTCTGGTGATGTGAGCTTCCACCGGGGTAGGACTTGACTTTGAGTCAAGCTAATCCGCATATTCGAGTAAAGATGTAATTTGAAATGCCAATATATGAAATTGTATTTGATTCACATGTACCAAATGTGGAGATGATTTATGCTATGAGATTTGTGGTATGAAATGCTTTTGTTTTCATTAAGCATGTGTATGGCTTTGCCATAAGATTTTCATTAGTTTAATGCATGAGTTAGAATAAAGGTACATGTGTTTTCAAATGGAGAATTGCTTTGAAGTGGTTTTCAAGCATGAGATAGAAAGAACATGTTGTAGAAAATGGTTTTTGAGATAGAGTTTTAAAGATGCATTGTTGTGTTTGATTTCATAGAGCTTGCCTCACTAAGCAAATGTGCTTATGCTCTCTTTTATAAACAATGCAGATAATTGAGAAGTTTTTGGGCAGCAAGGAGGCTAAGGACACCCAAGGAAGTGAGAAGCTCATGTATGTTGATGTTTTCGTATGCTTTAGTATATATATTTGGCAATGGGGACCTATGGTTGGTTTTGGGAGATGTGTTTTAAACACCCTATGTTTGTTGCAAGTTTAATGTGGTATTTGAAATTTGTAATTGTTCTATATGGTTTAGTTTGTAGCTTGTGGCTTGCATATGGTTTTCATGACTAGGGAGCATGCCTATAGGCTCAATGATCATATGTTTGATGCCATGCTTTAGCTTAAACCTCACAATAGTGATCTCTGATGTTTAATCATGTTGTTGGTGTGTCATGCTATCGTTTGGGATGTGTTTGAATGTGTAAAGATGTTAAAAACCAGAAAAATATATAGTTGCAGGGCAGGGTGTATCGAAACACTCTTATCAGTTTCAGAACAGGGGCCTGAAACGGCCATAGTGTTTTGGAACGGGTAAGAGTGTTTCGGAACACTTTAGCTACTAGAGATACATGTTCCGATACGGGTCTCGGAACGCACCCGAGTACCGAAACGGTCAACACCGTTTTGGTACGGCCATTTTGGTACAAGGGTCTGCGTTTCAAAACACCAGACCGTTGGACTGCATTTTGAATTGTTTTAAGTTCTTGTTTCTTTCATTTTAGTCCTTGATGATTATGGATGCAATTGGTTGAGTTTGGAATGTCCAATTAAGTTGCTTTTTGACAGAGATGCATGAAATATGACTAATTGCACATTGTTAAACATAAAATCTGCAAAGTTCTCGTAATTTGCAAAAATTACATTTTGGTCCCTAAAAGTCTAATTCTTACAATTAAACCCTAAATGAATTCTGATTGATGTGCCTTTCCTTCTTATGATCTTGAGTGATCACATAGGTTTAATAAAGCATCTAGAAAAGAAAAAAAGAAAAAAAGGGTCGTTAATCAATGTTGACTTTTGGGTTGACTTTGGTTTTCCCCGTGTAATGTTCGTAGTTCGGGTCAAGCGTTTAGGCCGGGCTAAGGGGGTTATATTTGTTGGTATCAGAGCAGGGTTTCCGAATATTTGGGGCTTGGTAAGTGGTTAATGGGGGTGAATATGAATGATTATGACTTTTTGGTGGAAGCATGATGTGTGATTGTTGGCGTTCTAGTTCTAATGAGATGTATGCAAAGTGATAGATTAAGATGAATTTGTGATGTTATGATATGTTTGGGGTATAGTTGGGGATCCCATTGCCATACCATTACTATTGGAAAGAATTGTTTTCAAAAAATAAGCCTGGGTACTTGGGTTACTTGCATTATATTGCCTAATTGAATTTATTCTATTTTGTGAGTTGCATTGTTTTCATATGGGGCCACGTGGAGAGCTTAGAATTAATACTGGTGATATGGCTGAGAATGAGAATGTTGAGGATTTACCGCCTCCTCCTCTTGGTGGACCACCCGGTGGTGGTGGAGCAGGGGTTGGTGTTGCGGGAGCTGGTACAGGGGTTGCTGGACCCGAGGGAGTTTAGAGGCAAGCTGCTCCTGATATGTCGGTGGTAATACAAGCTATTGATGGAGCTTTTCAGGCAGCAGTAACTGGAGCTCATGGGGCTGCACCTCAGGATGGTGCTAATGTGAGGTTTCCGTTGGAGCGACTCCGCAGTCTGGGAGGGACTGAGTTCAGGGGGGCTGACCCTGAAGGTTCTGAGTCTTGGTTAGAAAGTACCAAGAGGATACTTGGGCAGCTGAACTGTAACAATACTAAAAAATTGGGATGTATTGTGTCCCTGTTGCACGGTGATGCATATACGTCGTGGACAACCACAATAGCGGGCTTGGATGATGATGAGGTGTCTTGGACATTCTTCTTGAATTCATTCAAGCGAAAGTATTTGGGAGTCCGCTACTTAGATGAGAAAAAGAGGGAGTTCATGTCCCTAGTGCAACTGAGTATGACATTGGCGGAGTATGAGGTGCAATTTGTACGCCTTAGCCAGTAAGCACCCGAGCTAATTCCTAGTGAACGGGAGAGATGTGAACGATTTCGATATGGGTTGGTGGCTGATGTGAAAACCTATATGCTCGTAGCAGATTATACTAATTTTGATGTCTTGGTCACTCGAGCCAAGGACATTGAGCTGAATCTTGGTTTGGCAAGTCGAGCGGGAGGATTTAGCTTAGGGTAGTGACCTGCGGAACGTGATCTTGGTAGAGATTGGTTCAAGAGACATAAGGATATAAGGTCACATGCAGATGCTAGGCATGGGGGTGGCAACCCTGGAAGAGTTCATCAAGGACCGAATGTTTTCTTAAGGACTCTTGAGTGCAATCGGTGTGGTAGAAGGCACACTGGTGAGTGTTGGGGAAATCGTGGTACATGTTGGAATTGCGGTAATCGTGGGCACATGAAGAGGGATTGTACGCAGCCGATGAGAGAGAGTCAGGCTCCGATGAGAGCAGCTGAGCCACAGAGAGGCCGTGGGCACGGCCGTGGCAATTTCCAGCGCAGAGATGAAGGTGTAAGGAATGTAGCACATGTGGTGGCTGTTCAGCCAGAAAGTGGTGGCCAGGCTAGAGTATATGCCCATCGAGAAGGGATGAATGACACGGACGTGATCGCAGGTACCTTAACTTTGCAATCACTGTCATTACTTTCTTTGATTGATTCTAGATCTACACACTCGTACATATTGCGTGAACATGCTCAAACGCTTGGTTTGCCTGTTGAGTCTTTGGATGTGGGTATGCGTGTTACTAGTTCCTTTGGTGAGACAGTTGTAACAAGGAGATTGTATAGGAGATGCCCCTTAAAGGTGCAAGAGCATTTGTTTCTAGTTGATCTTATGGAATTGCCATTCTATAGATTCGATGTAATCCTTGGTATGGATTGGCTTGTTGAGCATAGAGCCATTGTGTATTTTGAAAATAAGCGAGTTTTGTTGAAATTTGCGGACGACTATGAGGTTGTGGTGGTGGGAGAAAATGTGAAATTCCTGTCTAATATGGTGTCGACGCTTGAAGCAAGCCGGATGTTGCGTCAGGGATGCGAGGCTTGCCTAGCCTTTGTCATCAATCCTAGTGCAAAGGAGGCTCGTGTACAGGATATTAGAACCGTGTGTGAATTACCTGGAGTGTTTCCGGAGGAATTACCGATTTTTCCGCCTAGTCGAGAGGTTGAATTCGGAATTGAGTTGTATGAAAACACAACTCTGGTGTCTATTGCTCCCTATCGCATGGCACCCAAGGAGATGAAGAAGTTGAAGACGCAACTTCAAGAGTTGCTTGACGAGGCTTTATTCGCCTAGTGTGTCACCTTGGGGTGCACCGGTCTTGTTTGTTTAAAAGAAAGATGGCACAATGAGAATGTGCATTGATTATCGTCAGTTGATAAGTTGACTATCAAGAACAAGTATCTGTTGCCAAGGATTGACGATCTTTTTGATCAGTTTCGAGGAGCGGCTGTGTTTTCAAAGATAGATTTGCGGTCAGGATATTATCAGTTAAAGGTGAAGGATGTGGATGTGCCGAAAACAGGCTTTCGAATGAGATATGGACATTATGAATTTCTAGTGATGCCGTTCGGATTGACGAATGCTCCTGCTGCTTTCATGGATATGATGAACAAGGTGTTTCATGAATTCTTAGATAAGTTCGTTGTGTTGTTCATCGATGATATCCTTGTGTACTCTCGTACCGAGGAGGAGTATGAAGAACATTTGAGAATTGTTTTACAAGTGCTGTTAGAGAATCAGCTTTATGTTAAGCTGAGTAAATGTGAGTTTTGGCTAAAGGAGGTTGTTTTTCATGGCCATGTGGTTTCAGCTGAAGGGATTCGTGTTGATCCTCAAAAGATTGAGGCGGTGCTGAATTGGAAGCCTCCTAGGTCTGTTCATGAAGTTCGTAGTTTCCTTGGGTTGGCAGGTTACTACCGGAGGTTCATGGATGGATTTTCTAAGATTGCTGCCCCTTTGACGAAATTGTTACAAAAAGATGTTATGTTTGAGTGGACGGAAGTAAGACAACAAGCTTTTGGGAAACTAAAAGCAGCTTTGACGCAGGCTCCTATCTTGGTTCAACCGGAGTCAGGGAAAAAGTTTGTGGTGTATAGTGACGCATCCTATGTTGGGTTGGGGTGTGTGTTGATGCAAGAGGGTAGAGTAGTAGCTTATGCATCGCGACAGTTGAAGGTGCATGAGCGCAATTACCCTACACATGACACTGAGATGGCAGCAATGGTTTTTGAATTAAAGATTTGGAGACATTATCTCTATGGTGAGAAGTGTACCATGTACACGGATCATAAAAGTTTGAAGTACCTTATGTCTCAGAAGGAGTTAAATCTTAGGCAACGACATTATCTCTATCGAGTATCATCTAGGGAAGGCCAATGTTGTGGTCAATGCTTTGAGCAGGAAAGTGGCGGTGGAAATAAGGGCGATGTTTGCTGTTGCGTGTAAAAGAGTCTATCGCAATTGTAGTGCAAGTGTACACGACGCAAGTAGTAAAGTGATACGAAGTATCGGATATCATCTCCACAGGGATTGGGCTAATAGCTTCACCTAATTTCACTGCACGAAGTAAAGGAAATAATTGAGAGTTGTCACAAGAATAATAAAGGAAACATAAATAAAAGAGTATAGTAATCAAGATAGAGAGAATGGGCTGGTATTGAATTGCTCAGTAGTGCAGGTATTGTATTGCTTAGGAACTCCAGTTCTGTCGTCGCGCCTGTCGCTGGCAGCACCTGTCGCGGCAGCTGTCCGTTGGTTGTCGCGGCAGCAAACACACCAACTCAGTACGTTCAAGTTTGGCAAGAATCCCAGATCTGCCTTGGCCTATCCCTAGGTCCAAGTCTGTCGATGATCACGTCTTTGATGATACCTCCCGGCGTGAATCGAAGGATGAACACCGATGTGTATGAATTCTTCCTTAGCCACTTAACCTTGCCCTATCCCTAGGCACAAGATAGTTCAACTATAAACTAGAGAACTTGCTCTTATTTCTTTCGTATACTTAACTCTCCCAATGCTAAGTAAATAGATAACCTCACAATGCTCTCCCGATGCTCTTGCAAGATATTAAAACCAAAATAAGAGAACTTGAAGTTTATTTTATTGAACTTGGAAAATCCTAAAACAAAGCAACCCTTGCAACTACTTTACAAAACAACCTGTGGCCCTAGGGGGAATTTAGAACATGTCGACGACGGGTAAACGGCGGAGGGGTTTAGGTTATCGGTTATGGGGTATGATCTCTCCTAGGTTAAAATCTATGCCCTTATATAAGCTTTGGGCTCAAGAATTCTAAGATAACAAGGATTACAACTTTAATTAAAAGTAAGATTCTAATAAAGACTTTAATCTTCAAATATCCTACTTTTCAGCCGCCTCCTTGTTTCATGGGATTTCCTCTCCTTGAGCTTTGGCTTGACATATCTTTTGATCCGGGGCTTGGGAAAATATATGGTTTTCACACGACAGACGAGCATAATTTTCTCTATCTATCGAGGTCCACTTTGCTTTTCCTCTCCGCAAAACTGATGTCGTCATTCTGTCACGACAGATCCATGGCAGCATCGTCTTCTTTGTCTGCTTGTCCATTTCAGCTTTCCTGCTTCTCTGCCCTGCGCCCGCCTTCACCGTCTACGATGGCAGCAACCTGCAAAATAAACCATCTTTTAGTAGAATCCGTGCCTTTAATCCATTTGTGATGTTTTACTGTAAACTAACCTAAATGCAATGCAATGATGTTTGAATGCAGCAGAAATATGGGTTAAAAAGGGTGTAAATAATAAAACTTTTACACACTCAACACACCCCCAAACTCAAGTTTTTGCTTGCCCTCAAGCAACTAAGACCTAAAAGATAAAAGAATATTTTTGTGTTGGCCTTCAAACAGTGAACTGTCCCTTACCCGTCGCTCATTCTCTGTAACGGCAGCAACTTGTCGGAAAGATTAAGATCTGTTCGGAATCTCCCTATAGCCCTCGTGCAGTGTGTGCATGCTTGTGAACAGTTATATGCCAAGACTCTCTTAGTTTCACTAGAATATTCAACTCTTAACTCGAATTTTTATGCCAAAGTTTATTTTTTTGAAGGCACATTTTCATGCTTCTTTGATTTTCTGTTTTGACTTGCTTTTTATTTTTCAAGCTAAAGTTTCACTAGAGCCGGTTTCGGGCACCTCTAGCTAACTTCCTAGAGCCGGTTTCGGGCACCTCTAGGGCTATTTTGCTAAAATTCTTTCCTAGAGCCAGTGTTAGGCACCTCTAGGGGCTATTCAAGTGCTAAGCTTCCTATTCTAGTTTGGCTAAAAGACATCTAAGCAATATAACAATCACAATGGTGTTTAAGTTTTCAGAACTATAGAAAGGCTCTAAACTTCTCCTTAATCTGTCCTAAAGATGCTGCCACGACATAGCTGTCATGACAGGTAAGTTTACTTCACAGTTTTAAGCCAACAGTTTAATTTTTTCTGATTTTTTTAAAGAGAACTTAATTAAATAAAAGACACAACAAATTAATAAAAAGATGTACTAAGACTCCATTACTATGGAGGGTGCTACCCCCAAACTCGAGGGTTGCATTGCCCTCAATGCAAAATGACAGATAAAGATGAAGACAGGTACATCACAAAATAAGGATAAAGCAAACAGCAAGAAAAGAGAAATAAAAGACTTAAATTTTAATCGCTGTCCTCGCTGCTGCTGCTGACACGGATCTGACGGCAGCGTCTGGGCTGTGGAGGAGGCTGGGCAGGTTGCTCTACGAGCTAGACGTCTGAACTGCTGCCGCTGTCCCAGGTGCTGCTCGTGGTGGTGCTAGCCTTGGGCATCAGCTTCCTATCTGCCACGTGCTTCTGCCTCTTGACAGGCGTAAACTCCCTTTCCAAATTCCTCCGAATCAGAGGTTCTTCCTCGTTGTCGGCTGTGGCTGGCCGCTTCGTTCCACGTGCGGGGCTGTCGGCCGGAAGACTCGCAGCTTCCGTCCGGGCAGGTGAAGGGGTGGAAGTAGCGGAGTGTGCATGGGGGGAGGCAGGAGGTGTAGGTGTGTGGACAGGGGTGGGGATGTGGAAAAAATGGGCAGGAAAAGTAGGGAAATTGACATCGGGATAATTTAAAGTGTTGGTAATGAAGTTTACCGTTGAATTGGTGAAATCCCGGATGAAGGTCATCAATCCCATTTGTCTCTCTTCCACCCGTTGTAGTGCAGCAAGGATGTGGGCAGACTGGTCTGTCGGGGCGGTGGCGGCGGCAGGTTCAGGGGCAGGCTCCTCGGATGATTCTGCTGGGGAGCCGGCTGGGTTGAAGGAGGAGATAGGGGTTGCGACTATCAGCTCCATGAGGCTGGTGATGTTGTTGTCGGTCCAGCCACGACCATGGACTAGTTTGTCAGTGGATGTCTCGGGGACAGCAGCACAGCGGCATAGGGAAGTTATTGTGAACGGCAGGCAAAGGCGAGAATATGTTCGATAGGTGCAATCCAAAATGCTTTCCCTCATATATCGGCCTACGTTGATAGGCCGGTCGTGCATGATTGAGTGAATGAGGGCGAGCCGCTGTTGGTTCACCGTCGTGTGGTGGAAAGAAGGCATGATACGCTTTTTGATGAAAGCGTTCCAGAGTTTGGCTTCCGGGAGTAGCTGCCCCCTTTTTACAGAGTTATGGTTCTTTTTACTCGTGGTCCATGTTGTTCCTTCCTCTGTCACCTCCGCCATGACAGCACCATAGGCGGCAGAATCGAGGGTGTCTAGAAATTTCTGGTGGGCATCATCATCTGGGCCAAAGTATAGGCCAAACATGTGGTTGATGCTGTCAGCTGTGAATGGCACCTTTACTCCTCGGACGGTGACAGATGTTTCCGTTCTGCTGTCAATGGCAGCATAGAACTCTCTCACCAATGTGTCGTTTAGTTCTGCCAGTTGTTCGGCGAACTGCTCCCATAGTTAAGCTCTTATAGCCTTCGCGATGAATGGTCGGAGCCCCATGTTCGGTGCCTTGCGGATGTAGATGAAGCCCCTTTCTTCCCATAATTCCTTGTTGGCGAACGGCGATGCTGCTGCTGATGAGGAGGCTGAGGCAGCACTGCGGCGGGTCTGTCTAGTAGACATATTAGTTGCAAGGGTTTGAAAGTAAAGAAAATAAGAAAAAACTAGAGGAGAAAGCAAGTAAGAGTAAGCAGAAGTGAGGAAAATGAAAATGAGAACGGGGTTTTATAGCGGTCGAGGTGCTGCCCGTTTAATGCTGTAACGGCAGGCGTGAATAACGGAGCGACTGTTGGGATTTAGCGTGTCTGACGCGTCTGACACGCATTTATGCGTCTGCTACGCGTCTGTCACACGCTTCTGCGTCTGCCGTGTCAGTCTGTTGACAGCCTGTTTTATCTGTGTCTGTGACGGCAGCTGGAACGACCGGCTTCAATAAATGGGCTTTGTTGGGCTGATGGATGGATGGTGGGCTTGGGTCACTTCTTCTTTTCTTCTTGACTCCTTTATTTGCTGAAAAATAGAAAATATAAAGAAACATTATTTAAATAAAATAAACCTAATTTCCTAATAAATAATACTAAATAATAAAATAAATGAAAATAAAATTTAGGTTAAATTAGGGATGCCTTGTGGGGCATCTCCCAAAGTAACCACTTCCTGTATTCCTGGGGCTTCAGTCCCCTGATAATGCTTGAGGCGTTGTCCGTTGACTTTGAATTGATGCCCGTCTTTTAATGATTGGATTGTGATGGCACCATGGGGAAAAACTTGTACCACTTGGAACGGGCCAGACCATCTAGACTTTAGCTTGCCTGGGAAGAGTTTCAGTCTAGAATTGAACAACAACACAAGCTGCCCTGGGCAGAACTGTCGTGGCAGCAACTTCCTATCATGCCACTTCTTAGTTTTTTCTTTGTAGATTCTTGCATTGTCGTAGGCCATTGTCCGTATTTCCTCAAGCTCGTTCAGATCTAACAGCCTTTTCTGGCCTGCCTTGTCTAAGTCCATATTCACGGCCTTGATTGCCCAATATGCTTTGTGCTCTATCTCGACAGGCAGATGACAGGTTTTCCCATAAATTAATCGGTATGGAGACATGCCTAATGGAGTCTTGAAAGCTGTCATATATGCCCATAATGCATCATTTAGAAGTAAAGACCAATCTTTCCTAGTTGGCTTAACCATCTTCTCAAGAATGTTCTTCACTTCCCTATTGGATATCTCAGCCTGTCCATTGGTCTGTGGGTGGTATGCTATCGCGGTCCTGTGCTTGACACCATATTTCTTCAGGGCGGCAGCAATAACCCTATTGTCAAAATGTCTCCCTTCATCCCTAATAATCGCCTTGGGGATGCCAAACCTCGAAAAAATGTTTTTGTGTAAAAAATTTTGGACCGTCTTGGCATCATTCTTTTGTGTGGCGATATCTTCAACCCACTTGGAGACATAATCCACTGCTAGGAGGATGTATAAATTTCCACATGAAGATGGAAAAGGTCCCATGAAATCAATCCCCCAAACGTCGAAGATCTCGACTTCTAGAATGTTCTGCAGTGGCATCTCGTTTCTCCTCGAGATGTTACCTGTCCGCTGGCACCTGTCACAGTTCTTGTAGAAGTTCTGTGCATCTTTATACAGTGTCGGCCAGTAGAACCCTGACTGCAGCACCTTGGCAGCAGTTTTGTTGCCTCCTAAGTGACCTCCATATTGTGAAGCATGGCAGTGATGGAGAATGTCTTCTTGTTCTTCTTGTGGTACACACCTCCTTATAACCTGATCTGCGCATAGTTTGAAAAGAAGAGGTTCGTCCCAATAATAATGCTTAACATCATTTTGGAACCTCTTTCTGGCTTGATAATTAAGATCAGAAGGTAGTATTCCGCTAACTATAAAATTAACGAAGTCAGCATACCAGGGAAGTTCAGAAGACTTACCTGCCGCCATGGCTGTCGCGGTAGCGATTGCGGCAGCAAAGAGCTGCTCATCTGGGAAGGTCTCTAGTATGTTTGTCTCATCGATTGGTAGACTCTGTCCCTTCTCCAACCTTGACAAGTGGTCTGCCACCTGATTTTCTGTCCCTTTTTTGTCCTTGATTTCTAGATCGAATTCTTGTAATAGCAAGATCCACCGTATCAATCTAGGCTTCGCATCCTTCTTTGCGAACAAATACTTCAGGGCAGAATGGTCGGTGTGCACTATTACTTTCGTCCCAAGTATGTAAGAACGAAACTTGTCAATGGAGAACACCACCGCTAATAGCTTCTTTTCTGTGGTGGTGTAGTTCACTTGGGCGTCATTTAGTGTCTTGCTGGCATAGTATATGACATGAAACAGCTTGTCTTTGCGTTGCCCAAGTGCCGCCCCGACAGCATAGTCACTAGCGTCACACATGATCTCAAATGGCTGTGTCCAGTCTGGTGGCTGTACTATGGGGGTTGTTACCAGTTTTTCCTTCAGAACCTTGAATGCTTCAGTACATTCATCATTAAAGTCAAAGGGTCGGTTCTGCTCTAAGAGATGGCATAGAGGCTTGGTAATTTTTGAGAAATTTGCAATGAATCTCCGATAAAAACCAGCATGCCCTAAAAAACTTCTAATGCCCTTGACTGTGGTTGGCGGCGGCAGCTTCTCTATGACTTCTATTTTGGCCCTGTCGACTTCTATCCCACGGCAGCTAATCTTATGGCCGAGAACTACCCCTTCATCCACCATAAAGTGGCATTTTTCCCAATTCAAAACAAGATTAGCTTTTTCACATCTTTCAAGTACCTTTTGAAGATTGCTGAGGCAGCTCTCAAAATCGTCTCCAAAGACGGAAAAATCATCCATAAAGATCTCAAGGAAGTCCTCTACCATATCGGAGAATATGGCCATCATGCACCTTTGGAAGGTGGAAGGTGCATTACAGAGTCCAAATGGCATCCTCCTAAACGCGTATGTTCCGTAGGGGCATGTGGAAGTCGTCTTTTCTTGATCCTCCGGTGCGATAGCGATTTGGTTGTAACCTGAGTAACCATCAAGAAAACAATAGTAAGATTTACCCGCTAATCTGTCAAGCATTTGATCAATAAAGGGTAAAGGAAAGTGGTCCTTTCGGGTAGCTTTGTTGAGCTTCCGATAGTCCATACAAACCCTCCAACCGGTCACAGTCCTGGTTGGGATTAACTCATTGTTCTCATTGGTTATCACGGTCATTCCTCCTTTCTTTGGAACACATTGCACCGGGCTCACCCATTTGCTGTCGGAGATGGCATAAATAATACCAGCATCTAGCCACTTTATTATCTCTTTACGCACTACCTCCTTCATCGCATGGTTTAGCCGCCTTTGGGCATCAATAGTCGGCTTATGATCTTCCTCAAGGAGGATTTTGTGCATGCATAACGCCGGACTAATGCCTTGAATATCTGCTATCGTCCATCCAATCGCCTTCTTGTGCTGCCTTAGCATGCCGATTAGCTGTCGTTCCTGTTCCTGCGGCAGCTTAGAAGAGATGATTACGGGCAATGTGTCATTTGAACCAAGATAAGCATATTTTAACTGCCCGGGCAGGGGCTTAAGTTCTAAGGCAGGTGGTTCAATAGTAGATGGCTTTTGGATTAAATGGTTATCCGAAGTGTAATTTAAAGGTTCGAATAACTTACCTGGACGATAGCCTAACCAGTTTACCTCCTCCTGATCTTCAGTATCAGATGTATCGGAGTCAGAGGAGTTGCTGTCGTCGGTGCTGTCGTCGTTGCTGTCGTGACAGGCCTGTAGGTGGCTGTCGCAGCAGTGACCAAATTTTATATCATGACAGCCCGACCTAATGCAGGGATGATCAAGGGTCACTTCAATGATGGCCTTGCATTCCTCGTCCAAATCAGCATGTTTCATTGATTGGAGAACATTCAACTTAATCTCTTGATCGTTCACTCGCATGGTGAGTTCTCCTTTCTCCACATCAATCAGTGATCTTCCCGTGGCTAAGAAGGGTCGCCCAAGGATGACTGGTGCGTTTTCATCTGCCTCACAATCTAACACAAGAAAGTCAGCAGGAAAAATAAACTTATCCACTCTTACCAGAATATCTTCAATCTTTCCCTCTGGATGAACGTAAAAGCGGTCTGCCAGCTGCAGAGTTACTGTCGTGGGCCGCGCCTTTCCAATACCTAATTTCTGAAAAACAGACTTTGGCATTAGATTAAAACTAGTACCAAGATCACAAAGTGCCTTACCAACGAATTTGTCTCCGATTACACAAGGTATGATGAAGCTCCCCGGATCCTTCTTTTTCTGGGGTGGCTGCCGATGAAGAATACTCATGCAACCATCTGCCATCCTTACCGTTTCAAATTCCCCAAGTTTATATTTTTTTGACATGACATTCTTGAGAAACTTGGCGTAACCAGGCATCTCCCTAACGGCATCTAACAACGGAATATTAATTTGAACCTGCTTAAAAATATCATAAATCTTTTTAAGTTGAGATTCCTGCTTAGTTTGCTGTATCCGTTGAGGAAAAGGTGGTGGGGGACGGTAATCAGCAATACGTCCTTCCCACTGCATACGAATCTGAGGACGATGTTCTTCATTTTTCTCCTCTGTCGCTTCTGCTTTCGTGACAGGCTCATCGGTAGCAGTCTGTGTATCACCTGTCGGGGCAGCTTCCTCGGCAGGTTTATCCAAGGCTAGTTCCTTTACTGTTTCAGCTTCTTTTTCCGGCCCTGGTAATTTCTTCCCACTCCTAGTAGTAATTGCCTTACACTGCTCATGTGTGGGTGGCCTAGCATTTTCAGTATTACTAGGGAATCCTCCATTCTTCCTCGGCTTAATATGTTGAGAAACCTGACCCATTTGTGTCTCCAGAGATTTCAAAGTAGCTTCATGATTCGTCATCTTCATCTCTGTCTTATCCATGAAATTCTCTGTCTTTTTGACAAACTGGTTCATATTCTCAATATAAGTACCGGTCTGAGACATAAAGGTGGCCAGAGTCTGTTCCAATATACTGCTCGTGGCAGGTGGTGGCTGCTGTTGCTGCTACGGCGGCAGGTTCGGTGACAGGTTCTGTCGCGTCAGCAATCTAGGTCCTCCCTGATTCTGATTATGTGCTTGCGGATTCAGGGCATTGTTAGGATTACTCCAGGAAAATTTGGGATCCTTCCTCCAATTGGGATTATAATTGTTGGAGTTGTAATTCGGTTTGTTGTAATTTCCAACATATTTTCCCTCTTCTACTTGTATTGGGCACTCATCCCGACTATGATTTCCCTCACAGATATCACATACTTCCTCTACAGCAAATCCTTGTTGACCATCATCATTTAATAACCTTTTCATTGCTTTAGTAAGGAAGGCTACCTGTGATTTCAAAGTGCTGTCGGCTTCATAGTCTTTGACAGCAAGTACCCGTTTACCCCCTCTTCTTGCGGTCGGAAACTGTTCCTCATTCTTGGCCAGATTTTTCAAAACTTGCAATGCCTCGTCTGGATCTTTATCCAATAATAGCCCATTTGCTGCAGAATCAATTCGAATGCGAGTTTGTAAGTTAGCAGCATTATAGAACTTAGTTACCTGATTCCAGACGGGGAATCCATGCATTGGGCAGTTCCGAAGAAGAGTAGTAAATCTGTCCCAGGCCTCGTGCATTGGCTCGTCATCTTCCTGCTGAAAAGTAGCAATTTCATTACGTAATCGCTCAGATAAATGTGAAGGATTAAAACGAGATAAGAATTCACGAGATAAATCTGCCCAAGTTACGATTGAACCCGGCGTAAGTTTATTCCACCAAGTTTTAGCTCTGTCCCTCAATGAGTGGGGAAATAACCGAAGCCTCAGTATCTCCGGATTAACTCCTGGCAGTCTAAACGAACCACAGATCTCCTGGAACGTTTTGAGATGCTCCCTAGCATCTTCTGTCACAGCACCACTAAACTGTCCGGCATTGTTGATCATACTAAACATGACAGGTTTAAGCTCAAAGTTATCAACTTCAATATCCGCTAGCGTGGTCTCCAGCTCTACATGATCGTTCAGCATGTAGTCACGACATGACCGTCGTCCGGCTGCTGCGGGCGGGTCGCCGGCAGGCGGTATAATAGCTTCATCTCTAGCAGCAGGATTATCTCCCCGGTATGCCATTGTCTCTAACTGTTCTTCAAGGTACTCGTTCCTAGCTAGCACGTAACGAAGTCGGTTCCTAAGATTGAATGAACGTTCAACTTCCGGATCTAATGGATACTCAGGATCTTCGCCTCTTTTAGATCTGCGCATAAACAAGTAAACCTCGTGAAAAGCAAGAGTCTAAAATACTAACGAAAAATAGAAAAAGAAAAATTAAAAGAAAAACAAAAACAAAAAACAAAAAGTGCAATAAAAGAAAGGTGTAGTTATGTTGCCAATCCCCGGCAACGGCGCCAAAAACTTGTTGCGTGTAAAAGAGTCTATCGCAATTGTAGTGCAAGTGTACACGACGCAAGTAGTAAAGTGATACGAAGTATCGGATATCGTCTCCACAGGGATTGGGCTAATAGCTTCACCTAATTTCACTTCACGAAGTAAAGGAAATAATTGAGAGTTGTCACAAGAATAATAAAGGAAACGTAAATAAAAGAGTATAGTAATCAAGATAGAGAGAATGGGCTGGTATTGAATTGCTCAGTAGTGCAGGTATTGTATTGCTTAGGAACTCCAGTTCTGTCGTCGCGCCTGTCGCTGGCAGCACCTGTCGCGACAGCTGTCCGTTGGTTGTCGCGGCAGCAAACACACCAACTCAGTACGTTCAAGTTTGGCAAGAATCCCAGATCTACCTTGGCCTATCCCTAGGTCCAAGTCTGTCGATGATCACGTCTTTGATGATACCTCCCGGCGTGAATCGAAGGATGAACACCGATGTGTATGAATTCTTCCTTAGCCACTTAACCTTGCCCTATCCCTAGGCACAAGATAGTTCAACTATAAACTAGAGAACTTGCTCTTATTTCTTTCGTATACTTAACTCTCCCGATGCTAAGTAAATAGATAACCTCACAATGCTCTCCCGATGCTCTTGCAAGATATTAAAACCAAAATAAGAGAACTTGAAGTTTATTTTATTGAACTTGGAAAATCCTAAAACAAAGAAACCCTTGCAACTACTTTACAAAACAACCCGTGGCCCTAGGGGGAATTTAGAACATGTCGACGACGGGTAAACGGCGGAGGGGTTTAGGTTATCGGTTATGGGGTATGATCTCTCCTAGGTTAAAATCTATGCCTTATATAAGCTTTGGGCTCAAGAATTCTAAGATAACAAGGATTACAACTTTAATTAAAAGTAAGATTCTAATAAAGACTTTAATCTTCAAATATCCTACTTTTCAGCCGCCTCCTTGTTTCATGGGATTTCCTCTCCTTGAGCTTTGGCTTGACATATCTTTTGATCCAGGGCTTGGGAAAATATATGGTTTTCACACGACAGACGAGCATAATTTTCTCTATCTATCGAGGTCCACTTTGCTTTTCCTCTCCGAAAAACTGCTGTCGTCATTCTGTCACGACAGATCCATGGCAGCATCGTCTTCTTCGTCTGCTTGTCCAGTTCAGCTTTCCTGCTGCTCTGCCTTGCGCCCGCCTTCACCGTCTACGATGGCAGCAACCTGCAAAATAAACCATCTTTTAGTAGAATCCGTGCCTTTAATCCATTTGTGATGTTTTACTGTAAACTAACCTAAATGCAATGCAATGATGTTTGAATGCAGCAGAAATATGGGTTAAAAAGGGTGTAAATAATAGAACTTTTACACACTCAACATTTGCTAGCTTGAGCATATCGCGAGATGGTGGTCTTGTTGCTGAATTGCAAGTGAAACCATCTCTAGTTCAGTTGATAAAAGATAAACAACTGTTGGAAGATTCTTTGGTACTGCATGTTCAGGATATCGCAGAAGGTAAGCCTTCGAATTTCTGTTTCAATGATGATAGTGTTTTATGTTTTGGGAGTCGGATAGTGGTGCCGAATGATGTTGAGTTGAGGCGCACTATCCTGACTGAAGCTCATAGTAGCCCTTTTGCTATGCACCCTGGTAGTACAAAGATGTACTGTGATTTGAAGGATGAGTACTATTGGGTGGGATTGAAGAAAGATGTTGCTGAGTTTGTTAGCAAATGCATGGTTTGTCAGCGGGTTAAGGTTGAACATCAATTTCCTTCAGGGTTGTTGCAGCCGTTAAGGATCCCAGAATGGAAGTGTGAGAGGATCACTATGGACTTTGTTTCTTGTTTACCGTTATCACCATCAAAGAAGAATTATGTTTGGGTGATTGTGGATCGTCTTACGAAGTGTTCACATTTCTTGCCTGTGCATACTACATATACCTTGGATAAGCTTGTAGAGTTGTACATTGCTGAGATTGTACGTTTGCATGGAGTACCAAAATCTATAGTGTCGGATAGAGATCCGAGGTTCACCGCAAGGTTTTGGGAATGTTTACATCAAGCTTTGGGTATGCGGTTAAATTTCAGTACATCTTATCATCCGCAAACACAATTCCTAATCTTTAACTCATCAAATCCTTTTGTTTTTACTTTGGATTTTCAAGAAATCTTGCCCAAATTGAGGAGAAATCAGTCATTAGAGGTAAGCTTCGTCCTTCTCCTCTAATGATCAGTTCTTTACTGAAATTCCCAAGTTCTCAATCCTTTGTTAATGATTTTTGAGTTGTTTTAATGTTAGAAGCATGAAATTGTTGTAAATCTCAAGATTCTTGGTGAGATCTTGATGATTTTCGTAACTCTTTGTTAGGCTCTATTTTGAGGTTGATTTCTAATGTATTTTGGATGGTAATTGATGTTATGAATGAGGTTTTAACCAATGATTCCCGAATACTCTTGGTTTCCTATGTTTTAGATGCTAGATTTGTGGTTTTTGGAGTGTTCTTGGCGTTCTGTTGTTGCTAGAGATATAAGGACGTGTTTATGGTGATTTTTGGTGTTGATTGAGGTTTAGAAATGATTAGAATTGATAGATCTTGGTTGGGCATTGTTTTGGGAAAGTTTAGAGATGATTTCGGTTATTTTGGGTAGCTGAAATGGTGTTTTTGAGTAGTGCAGCGAGTTTGATTGAGTGGCTGGTGATTTCAACGCATGATGATGCATTAATCCTCTGGTCTTATGTGTAATAACAGGGGAGACATCTTTGGACGCTTTTGGTCTTGATCCGAAAGTGTCGGAAGCCTAGATATCGTTTTGGCAAGCAAACGAAACGTAATCGGTGAGTGTGAATGGTTTTAGAGGTCTTTGAGGGACAAAGAAACAAGGTTTGGGGATTTAGGATTGGTTTGAAACACCAACATAAGTCCGGAAGTAAGTATGGCTAGATTTTCTCTCAAATATGTGGTTGATGCCCCTAAATGCTTTTACATGTTATTGTTTTGAGATAGACAAATTCCTACTGTTTTATGCATGATATGTAGCTTGAGATGATGCTAAGTAGTGATTTCATGAGATAGCATGTTGTATTAAAGAGTTTTGAGATTTTGATTTAATGCAAAGCATGAGATATGATTTTGAAATTAGATGAGAAAGATTTGAGAAATGTTGCATCAAAACAGTAGGTGAGATGATGATTTTAATATAATATATTGGCATAAATGATGAGATAATTACCAGATATAATTGGTCAACCAATAGGATGAGGGTGCACTATAATCTAAAAATTCGTACGTACTCTTTGGAGTCGGGGAAAGGGGGGTAGTGCCATCCCGATCCAAAGTGAGAATCCGATGATGAGAGGTACCATCGGGGTAGGACTTGGTGAAATCCCCAAGCTTTGTGGGGAAGAGAGATACCGCCATGAGAGTCCGATGATGTGAGATTCCACGGGGGTAGGACTTGAATTTGAGTCAAGCTAATCCGCATATCCGATTAAAGATGTAATATGAAATGCCAATATATGAAATTGTATTTGATTCACATGTACCAAATGTTGAGATGATTTATGTTATGAGAAATGCATATGAGATTTGTGGTATGAAATGCTTTTGTTTTCATTAAGCATGTGTATGGCTTTTCCATGAGATTTGCATTGGTTTAATGCATGAGTTAGAATAAATGTACATGTGTTTTCAAATGGATAATTGCTTTGAATTGGTTTTCAAGCATGAGATAGAAAGAGCATGTTGTAGAAAATGGTTTTTGAGATAGAGTTTTAAAGATGCATTGTTGTGTTTGTTTTCTTAGAGCTTGCCTCACTAAGAAAATGTGCTTACGCTCTATTTTACCAACAATGCAGATAATTGAGACGTTTTTCGGCAGCAATGAGGCTAAAGACACCCAAGGAAGTGAGAAGCTCATGTTTGGTGATGTTTTCGTATGCTTTAGTATTGATATTTGGCAATGGGGACCTATGGTTGGTTTTGGGAGTTGTGTTTTAAACTCTCTATGTTTGTTGCAAGTTTAATGTATCTTGCGGATTGTATATGGTTTTCATGACTAGGGAGCACGCCTATAGGATGGTTCGACCGACGATCGCCGTTTGAAGCCTCGTCGAAGATCGCCCTTGTTTGTCCAATTTAGGGTAAGATCGGTAAGTTTGGTTGAAATTTCGGTTTATTCTTTAGATTTGATGACGTGTGGGTTGTGAAATCGGGGGAAATGGTGCATTTTGGACCATTTCCGGCCATTTTTGCCCGTGCGTGGCAACCACGCGCCGCCTTGGGGTGAGTTCCGACCACCTTGAATGGTGGCCTGCGAACAGAGTTAGCCGGACCGGCCTTGGACCGGTCTGACCCTTGAACCGATCCACCCAAACCCGGCCCAACACTTAAACCGGTTCGAACCGGAAGTAAATAAACCAAACCCGTTGATCGACCCGACCCGTTGACTGATCCGACCCGTTGACTGACCCGACCCGTTGACCCGAGTCAACTCGTCCGAGTCAACTCAGTGAGTCAACTCGCCCGAGTCAACCCAGTGAGTCAACTCGCCGAGTCAACCTTGGACCAGTGACGTCAGCGTTGACTTTGACTGCTGACGTCAGTGTTGACTTTGACCGTTGACCAAAAAGTCAACTTTTTCCGAAAAGCCATATTTTATGTTTTTCGACGTCCTGAGTCCGATTTTGATGCCCGTTTCATGAAATTCTAACCCGAAAGCCTCCGAATTGGACCTTGAACTCGAGTTTGCTTATGTATTTTAATAATCAATTATGAGTAAGGTGATTAAAGACTGAAATTGGAATATTTTTATTGAAGGTATTCGAAGTTCCTTGTATTCGGGATGTTGAGGACGTCACATTCGGGTTCGAGAGTGATCGAATGGAGTACCATGGTTGACCAATATAGCAAAGATTAAAGGTAATACACTACTACCTCTTGTATGCTTTATGAGCATGTTGGTATTTGTTAATGCGCGCATAAAAATGATGATAAGTACTGTTAGTTCTGCTCAAGTCAAACCGAATATGGAAACGAGTACGATATTCTAGATAAGAATGCAATGCTCGAATAAGAAGATCAATAAATCAGAAGGATTTGGAGTTCAATAAGTAATTAATAAGACAAATAAATCTCCAAATCCGACTATTAGTGTCAAATGATAAAATGTGAAAAATATTTGGATATGAGATTACGAAAATGCCCTTAATGTGTGAGAATGACTAAAATACCTTTGGAATTGGGAGCGATCTGGAAACCTACACTGGATATGATAAAACAACTCGATTCATCTAAAATTCTCGAGCTACTTGAAAAGTTATGGTAACAAGATTTAAATCATTGAGATTGTAAGGTAGTAGATTTCCTTGAATTTAGAATGAATCCCTGAACCGATATATATTTACGAGAAACTAACTGTACCTCTAAATTGATCAAGCAACTCAAAAATACCGAATTGTCGGGAAAGACTAAAAGTACTGGAAATACTATTATGGTTAAATTAGTTGGAATGATCGTATTGACAAAAAAGGATAAAGTATTCTAGGACATCGAGGTTTGCAATTAATTGGAATGATGGATAAATCTTTGAGTTTTGAAATGAATGAGGTGGTTGGAGGTACCGAAATTTCTTGAATGGCTGAAACACCCACGAGAACTTAAATGATTGAAAATACTATAAATGGTTCAATTGATAGGAATGATGGCTATCCCGAGCTTCAGAATGACTGAAATACCCCCTTGACTGGAATAAGTAGATTGACTTTTATAAAATTGTAGAAATGCCAATAAAGTTGAAAATGACCGAAATGCCCCTAAGGGTTGAAGCAGGACTATGGTATGTCAATCACTCCTAATATTAATATGAGGATGGATGTTCTTCCGCTCAGAACATAGGTTCGACTACTCTGTGGCAAGTTCTATGGTGAAATATGGAGGCAACCGTTCAGATATACGATACAATCAATATTTGGAAATGATACTTGTGAAGTGCGTATATCAGAAGGTTTAGTTAGTACTGTAAGGTTGGGACATGTTAGTTCGATTGACTTTAGAGGCTTGATAAACTTCTGGAAATCTTAAATATTGTAAATCATAATTTCCTCATGATTGGGCTAAGTTACAAAGTCCCCTATAATTGTTAAATGACCAAAATGCCCTCGTTGACCCAAGTAATCAAACTAGCCCCGAATGTATCTGATATCGTGAAGGATCTTGACGTAGAAATCTCTAAATGCCTGGTTGGAAACTTGATGAGCAAATAGAATTTCTGAGCCATTGTTTACGCCCTGTTGGTATAAATTACCAAAATGCCCCTGTATGATAAAATGGCCATAATGCCCCTAGTAGGCTTAAATGGCTAAATCACTCATGATATGCCTAAACTCTCAAGATCTTGATGTATCATCTCCTGACTATCTGGTTGAACCGTTAGTACAAACCCCTCTTTTAATAGGGGCCTTGTTTCAAAGATACGTTCAATTGTTAAAAGTTTAATATGTTCTCTTCCGTAAATGTCAAGTATCTCCAAGGGATAAATTGTTCCACCTAGTGTGTTCCATGTGTGTCACACGACTGTTTTGCATGTTATAATACCGATCACGTGCACTTGATTGACATATTTGAACTCACATGACATGTTTTATAATTAAGCATGACCGTACTATATTTCTAATGTGTTACTAAAAATACAGTTATTGAATTGTAAAACCCGCCTATGCGTTACAACGGATCCTAGGAAATCACATTAGGGTCACAAGAGCGACCCACAGTAAAAATACACATAAAAACATTTTTTAAACACTTATTAAATTGTAAAACCAACTTCTATTTAAAATATCATTTCGGGATGTCATTTAAACATATAATAAAAACTTCAGAAAATATTTTACAGACACTGCCGTAAAATAATACATGACATACATGCCCACTAACTATACAGTACCGTACTCCAAGGCAACGCCGAAACAACTCCGAACACTGCTGTCAACCATTATACCATGATATATTCTTTTAACCTGCGATGGTAAAAACAGCGTGAGCTTGGAAAAGCTCAGTAATACAGCTCTACCAACATATGCTATAAGATCATGCAGATATAAGGTAGGCATACCATTTTCATAATGTTCCATATAGTAACAGCCCCCATTTCCGATCAACTATTTCGAGATTGCATTATACTCAGGAATTACGATATTTGTTCCTTATTCAAACATCCTGAATTAGACGAGAATTATATAGGCTGGTAACATACGGAGGTGGAAACAGAGAGTTTAGTGCCTAGTGTGTTCCAACGGTGCAACATTAATGCATGAAATATAATAATGCAGTAAACCTTTTTATTTAAAATATATTTGTTTACTAGTACCATAAAGTTCATTTTAATTCTATATTTACCCTCCAACCATACTCCAGTATATAGTTTCCCCAGTGCGGTATCATGTACAGGCATTAACCCAAGCCCATTGGGCGTGGGTACCATCCTAAGGATATACCTTAGAATACGGGCGGCCCTTGCCGAAGCATAGGAACCGAAAACGGGCGGACCTGGCCGAAGCCTAGAATCCGAAAACGGGCGGACCTGGCCGAAGCCTAGGATCTGAAAACGGGCGGACCTGGCCGAAGCCTAGAATCCGAAAACGGGCGGACCAGGTCGAAGCCTAGGATCCGAAAACGGTAACTTCATATCATGTCCCAATTACCCCAGTGAATCAGATCATCATTAGTTCATTAATCAATAACTGTATTTTTAGTAACACATTGTCCATATAGCATGTTTGTCATATCGGGTGCATATGCATACATTAGAAATATAGTACGGCCATGCTTAATTATAAAACATGTCATGTGAGTTCAAATATGTCAATCAAGTGCACGTGATCGGTATTATAACATGCAAAACAGTCATGTGGCACACATGGAACACACTAGGTGGAACAATTTATCCCTTGGAGATACATGACATTTACGGAAGAGAACACATTAAACTTTTAACAATTGAACGGATCTTTGAAACAAGGCCCCTATTAAAAGAGGGGTTTGTACTAACGGTTCAACCAGATAGTCAGGAGATGATACATCAAGATCTTGAGAGTTTAGGCATATCATGAGTGATTTAGCCATTTAAGCCTACTAGGGGCAGTATGGCCATTTTATCATACACGGGCATTTTGGTAATTTATACCAACAGGGCGTAAACAATGGCTCAGAAATTCTATTTGCTCATCAAGTTTCCAACCAGGCATTTAGAGATTTCTACGTCAAGATCCTTCACGATATCAGATACATTCGGGGCTATTTTGATTACTTGGGCCAACGAGGGCATTTTGGTCATTTAACAATTATAGGGGACTTTGTAACTTAGCCCAATCATGAGGAAATTATGATTTACAATATTTAGGATTTCCAGAAGTTTATCAAGCCTCTAAAGTCAATCGAACTAACATGTCCCAACCTTACAGTACTAACTAAACCTTCTGATATACGCACTTCACAAGTATCATTTCTAAATATTGATTGTATCGTATATCTGAACGATTGCCTCCATATTTCACCATAGAACTTTCCACAGAGTAGTCGAACCTATGTTCTGAGCGGAAGAACATTCATCCTCATATTAATATTAGGAGTGATTGACATACCATAGTCCTGCTTCAACCCTTAAGGGCATTTCGGTCATTTTCAACTTTATTGGCATTTCTAGAATTTTATCAAAGTCAATCTACTTATTCCAGTCAAGGGGGTATTTCAGTCATTCTGAAGCTCGGGATAGCCATCATTCCTATCAATTGAACCATTTATAGTATTTTCAATCATTTAAGTTCTCGTGGGTGTTTCAGCCATTCAAGAAATTTCGGTACCTCCAACCACCTCATTCATTTCAAAACTCAAAGATTTATCCATCATTCCAATTAATTGCAAACCTCGATGTCCGAGAATACTTTATCCTTTTTTGTCAATACGATCATTCCAACTAATTTAACCATAATAGTATTTCCAGTACTTTTAGTCTTTCCCGACAATTCAGTATTTTTGAGTTGCTTGATCAATTTAGAGGTACAGTTAGTTTCTCGTAAATATATATATCGGTTCAGGGATTCATTCTAAATTCAAGGAAATCTACTACCTTACAATCTCAATGATTTAAATCTTGTTACCATAACTTTTCAAGTAGCTCGAGAATTTTAGATGAACCGAGTTGTTTTATCATATCCAGTGTAGGTTTCCAGATCGCTCCCAATTACAAAGGTATTTTAGTCATTCTCACACATTAAGGGCATTTTCGTAATCTCATATCCAAATATTTTTCACATTTTATCATTTGACACTAATAGTCGGATTTGGAGATTTATTTGTCTTATTAATTACTTATTGAACTCCAGATCCTTCTGATTTATTGATCTTCTTATTCGAGCATTGCATTCTTATCTAGAATATCGTACTCGTTTCCATATTCGGTTTGACTTGAGCAGAACTAACAGTACTTATCATCATTTTTATGCATGCATTAACAAATACCAACATGCTCATAAAGCATACAAGAGGTAGTAGTGTATTACCTTTAATCTTTGCTATATCGGTCAACCATGGTACTCCATTCGATCACTCTCGAACCCGAATGTGACGTCCTCAACATCCCGAATACAAGGAACTTCGAATACCTTCAATAAAAATATTCCAATTTCAGTCTTTAATCACCTTACTCATAATTGATTATTAAAATACATAAGCAAACTCGAGTTCAAGGTCCAATTCGGAGGCTTTCGGGTTATAATTTCATGAAACGGGCATCAAAATCGGACTCAGGACGTCGAAAAACATAAAATATGGCTTTTCGGAAAAAGTTGACTTTTTGGTCAACGGTCAAAGTCAACACTGACGTCAGCAGTCAAAGTCAACGCTGACGTCATGCTGACGTCACTGGTCCAAGGTTGACTCGGCGAGTTGACTCACTGGGTTGACTCGGGCGAGTTGACTCACTGAGTTGACTCGGACGAGTTGACTCACTGAGTTGACTCGGGTCAACGGGTCGGGTCAGTTAACGGGTCGGATCAGTCAACGGGTCGGGTCGATCAACGGGTTTGGTTTATTTACTTCCGGTTCGAACCGGTTTAAGTGTTGGGCCGGGTTTGGGTGGATCGGTTCAAGGGTCAGACCGGTCCAAGGCCGGTCCGGCTAACTCTGTTCGCAGGCCACCATTCAAGGTGGTCGGAACTCACCCCAAGGCGGCGCGTGGTTGCCACGCACGGCCAAAAATGATCGGAAATGGTCCAAAATGCACCATTTCCCCCGATTTCACAACCCACACGTCATCAAATCTAAAGAATAAACCGAAATTTCAACCAAACTTACCGATCTTACCCTAAATTGGACAAACAAGGGCGATCTCCGACGAGGTTTCGAACGGCGACCGTCGGTCGAACCATGGTGGGGTTTTTGTTCGCCTCGCGACGGGGAACTCGCTTGCGGTGGCCACGCGCCGAACGGACGCCGGTGACGGCCGAAAATCATGAAAACTCGAGGGGGTCTTGACCATAGGTTCGACGAACCTTTCTCTTCGATTGCCGACGATTTAAGCGGCAACAGTGCGAGTGGCGACCATGGTTTTGGTCGGGGCTCGACGGGGAAGCTAGTGGTGGTGGCGGTGAACGCCACGGAGTGGCGGTGACGGAGCCAGGGCGGTGGTCAGGGCTTGGGTTGTTGAAACGTCTAAGGAGGAGAAAAAAAATCAAATCTCTCTGGATATTTCCAGATCCAATATGATGCATTAATTGGGGTAGTTGGATTAGTTGGCTATTATAGATACATAACATAAAATATAATTTAAAAATAAAAGAGTGCATAACAACACCAATGAATGATTTAGCCTGAATGGTTAAGGCTTAGGCTTGCCAAGCATAGGTCATGGGTTCAACACCCCATGTTAGCACCCTCTCCCATTATTCTCCTTTTCTTTTTTTCATTTCCATATTGTTTTCATTCATCATTTTTTTATTATGCATATATTTTAGGGGTGTTACATGGAGATATTCTTGTCTTTAAGGATAGGAATAAATGGAGTAATTAAGAAAGAATACAAATGCAATTTAACTCCAAGGCCTTGCATGTTCTTTTATGTGCTCTTAGTCCAAAAGAGTATTCCCAAAGAGGGTTGGAGACATTCTTGTCCTCAAGGATAGCAATAAATGAAGTAATCAAGAAAGAAGACAAATGCAACTTAACTCCAAGGTCTTACATATTCTTTTATGTGCTCTTGGTCCAGAAGAGTATTTTAAAGTTTCCTCTTGTGAATATGCCAAGGAAGTATAAGACAAACTTGAAGTCACATATGAAGGAACCACCGAAGTGAAGAAGACCACGATTGGACTTCTCAACCTCAACTATGAGAACTTTAAGATGGATCCAGAAGAAGACATCAAAGCTATGTCGATCGATTCTTCATCATAGTGAATGAGCTTAAAGGATTCGGAAAGATTATACCAGATGACAAGCTTGTGAGGAAGTTGATGTATTCACTTCTCGATTCACGAGACTCTAAGATGACCACCGTCATAGAAGCAAAGAACTTAAAGATGCTCAAGCTCAACGAGCTAATTGAATCTTTGATAACCCATGAAATGATGATGTCCAATGGGAAGAAGAAAGAAGAGGACAACGAAGAGATGCATATTGCTCCCAAATCCTTCACAAGCCGACAAGAAGAATCAAGTGGAGAGGATAGTGAAGATGAAGAGATGGTCAAGCTCTTCAAGAAGCTCAAAAGATTCATGAAGTGCATGAAAGAAGAAGCTATACATGAATCAAGAATGAAGATGAGTGATCCCCATTTTCTTTGAATGCAAGAAGCCGGAACACGTTAAGTACGATTGTCCAAAGATGAAAAAGAAGGGATCAAGCCATAAGAAGAAGACATTTGTGGCTACATGAAGTGATAAGAGGACTCCACCGATGATGAGGTAGCCAACCTTTGTCTCATGGCCATCGAAGAAGATTCAAGGGTAACTTATAATTCATCACCTTCAATTTCATCACCTTCAATTTGAAAATAAGAAAATGGTTTCAAAATTGAAAATAAGAAAATGGTTTCAAAATTGAAAGTTGAAAATGATCTGCTTTTTAAAACCAATTTTGAACTTGAAGAAAAGTTCAAGGACTTTGGGCAAAAGAATTTGGATTTACAAAATTTGCTTCAAAAATTTCATGAAGATCATCAAAAAGAATTGGATGATCTTAAAAGAGAAAAGATTTGATTTATAAAAATTTTGAAAAGAAAAATGGAGAATGCTCCAAAACTAATTTTGTAAAATCAAATTTCTATATAAGACAATTTAGTTCCCCTAGATTTTTCAAAGGAAAATGATTAAGAATATCTGGGGTCCCTAAGGGACTTATTTCTTCAAAGAAAAATTAAGACATTGAAAAATGGATTCCAAAGGGAAATAAATTCTTTGAGGCTAATGCCAATGGATCCAAAACAATTTTGATACCAAAATAAAAATGAGTGTCTTTTGTAGGTGTGCTTGAGAATTGATGATCAAATTCGAAATCCTGGGAGCTCTTGACACACAAAGGAGAATGACACTTGAATAAGGAGAGGCTTAACATCCTACCTTGGTTTAAATGGTAAAATTTTGAGTTTCATGCAATTGCTTGATCATGTGTTAATTGTTTTATTTTTATGATGATCAAAACATGTTTTGTATGACTCCATGTTGTGCCTATTTATATATAGTTAGGGGAGTCTCAATTGCATGAGTTACATGTTTTTGGCTTTTTATGCTCATGTATATGTATGTGGCCCTAAACTTGTAATGTTTGGTTGAATCTTGGTGTAACTATGCTTTCTATGTTTTAAATATTGCATCTTGAGAAGCATGTTGTTAATTTGTAGCAAAAATGATCAATATGTATGTCTAGGACCTCTTAGAGCCTTTGTATGAACTTAAGACTAAGTTTTAAGGCCTTTTAAGTTGATTTTGCTGCATTTTTATAAAAAAAAAAGGTTTAGACTAACAATTTTATTGATGCTTGATTAAGGAGGAGCCATTTAAAAAAAATTCTTTCATGTAATTTTTTTACTCTCCATTGTTATCTTGAACTTAAATGTGAATTTAAACTTTGTTTTGAAATATTTTTATATAACAAAAAGGGGGAGAGATGTGTTTGAAAAATTCAATTTTAAAAAGAAAAATGGGAGCTTTATATTTTCTAAAAATATTCACTTTTTCTAAAATTATTTTTTAAGGAAGAGAAATTTTCAAAAAAAAAAATTCAAGTGGTTTCGTTACATCAAAAAGGGGGAGATTGTTGAGATAATTGATTTTGATATAACTTTAATGAAAAATGTTTTTGGATTTAAACTAATTTTCAAAAATATTTCAAATGTCCATTAACTTGAAAAATATGTTTGAGAGGTTTTAAAAGGGTTTTTGACATGTTTAAATACTTTCAAAATAGACAAAGTGTCAAAAATAGGCTTTGAGTACTGATAGGGTATTCCTTGAACCGATACCCAACAGCTCGTACCGGTACGGTCGCCCGTGTACCGATACGCCCTTTGTTCCGCGGGTTTTTAGTTTTTCTAGTAGCTAAACATTGTACCGATACGGCCTAGTCCGTATCGATACGAATGGTCCCGTACCGAAACAGAAGTATCGGGTACCGATACCTAGTGCAAAAATTCTGCAACAGCTCTGTCTATTTTAAGGTAGGTACTGATACCCAAGGGTTTTTCGACATTCTAAGTCCGTTGGCGCAGTTCATTTCTCTAAATTGGAAACCAGTAAGCTATTTTATGCATTTGACCTTGTGAATTAGTTACTGAATGCAGGAAATTAATGCATATTGTGTTCATATTTATTTAAGGAATATTCGAGATTGAATATCAAGACAAGTGGAGTAATCGGGAAGCTCGGATGAGGATTTATCGCTAGTGCTTGAGGTTAGTACACCTCAAACTCCGAAATGCTTCATGAACATCATAAGTGTAATTGCCTTGCTTGTTAGTGTTTTCAAAATAGGTAGATGAAAATAAGCATGTGTTGAGATCAGTATTATGAGACTTGGTAATTATGATATGCTTGATGAGTTTGAGAATATTTCGAGACTCGTGCGAACTTTAGAGACCGTGTAGGGTCGTTTGAATACTCATATAATTATCTGATTGGTTGATTTACATGTTGTGTTGCTTGAGTACTTGAGATATGCAATTGGCATGTTCAATGGAATTTATACTTAATGGACTAATAATTGGTAATATTCGAATAGATGATCATAAATTCGGGGACTGATATTAAATAATTAACTGCCCTAACAAACAAACCCTAATAACTTCCATAAGCTTTAGGTAATCGAATAAAGTCATGTAATATCGTAGTTCGTTTCAAAGATACGAACTTACGAGTAGGGTATTGGTACAGACTTAGATCGTACTGGTACATTGTTCGATGTTGTATTGATACGGGTCGACCCGTATCGGTACTCGAAGGAATTTAAGAATTCTAGTAAGTAATTTTAGTATCGGTACACGTGTGAGTACCGATTACAAGGGTACCGTATCGATACTCGTGTTCGAGTACCGGTACCCGATACGGTAAATAATCCATAAATACAAATTAAAGATGAAAATTGATGTGTATATTAACGATTGATTTATGCCTTAATAAATGAGACAATATGGATTAATGGAGACAATAATGAGATTAATTATATACTTCTCCATAATGTATTAACAACTAGGTAATGTAAAATAAATGATGCGTTGATGATTAGTAACAATAGGGGATCCTTGGGATCGCGTTGCTTGTATGGTAGATAGGCATTTGATTAGTTGAGTCAATGATTGATAGGATCCGAATACCAGAGAAAAAGTGTTGGAACACCATGGTTAGAGATACCGAATGAAGGTTACCGATGCTTTGTGACCCAGGCCTCATTCGAAGATACTCGAGAAGGGATTCTGAGTATGGGTGTATGTTCCGATGCTATGAGACCCGACCTCACCCAGGGTGTATGTTTCGATTCTACGTGACTCGACCTCACACGAGGAGTGTACGCTCTCGATGTTGTGTGACTCGGGCCTCACTCTAGAGTTGTTGTTGTTGTTATTGATATTTGTGCTTTTGCCTAGATGATCTGGTGAGATCTCGGGTATGGTTGGGCCTTGTGTTCTATGCATGATGATTGCTATAATGTTAGCATGTGTTTAGGTGACTAGTGGTAGTGCCACAAGTTTATTTACCTCTCCTTATTGTTGTACTAGCTTGCATGTTTATGTTTATGATTAGCATGAAGTATAGTAGAGTATATGTATACCACTGAGCTTCGTAATCTCGGCCTCAAAATCATTGTTTTCATGCGTAGGTTGATCGTCAGATTTTGAGATCGATGAGCACTATCAATACATGATTCCAGCATGTGGTGATTTCTAGAGTACGATACTTGTGTTTAATGGGCTATATATTCATAGAACCTTACGCGATTGAGTTTGTAACACTTATTTTGAAATTCTATTGATTAAATAAAATGTTCAAATATTTTAAATTAAATTGGAGCTCCTTTGTAACGATTTAATTACTTGTCTATATTTTCAACTGCTAGAGCTAAATGTTTTTGGAAAATATTTTATTTGGGCTAAACCAAGTTAAAAAATTTTATGTTAACGGTTTGGGTTTAAGGCCCAAATGTGACATTCGAGTTTAGGGTGTTACAGAGCAGATACATAAGGCTTTTGTGATCGATATAGATGTAACAAATTTCCCCGTACAAGTAGTGCCTCCATTTTTAAAGAAAAAATAATCACGGCTAACTCCAAATCGTGCATGGGATAATTAGCTCATGAGGTCTGAATTGCCTCAAGGTGTAAGCAACAACCATACTCTCTTGCATGAGAAAAAACCAAGCATGTTCAAGGAAACATCACTAAATATGACGTAGTTCTTGCTCGACTCCAAATGAGTTAAAACTGGTGCCTCCATCAGAAAAGCTTTAAGTTGCTCAAAACTTTATTGTCGCATCTCGTTCCACCCAAATGGAACTCCATTTTATAATATTTTAGTTATAAGAGCTACTATTATAGAGAACACATTGACCAATTGACGATAGTACCTGACAAGTCCAAGGAAAGTACAGACATCTGAAATATTTTTGGGTGGTTTCCACTTCACCACTGCCTGAATCTTTTGTGGATTAACACCAATTAGCAAAGCGTTGTCTCTCTTGCAAAGATTGAAGCACGATACAAAGATGATAATTGTGCTTATCCTCTAAACTCGAGTAGAATAAATTGTCAACAATAAAGACAGCCAAAAATTGATCTAAGAAGGGATAGAAAATACGATTCATCACGTACATAAAGTTTGTTGGAGCGTTCATGAGTTCAAAAAACATAGCCAAAAATTCGTAATGTTGATCATATCTTGTTTTAAACGCAGTCTTCTGAAGTTTTCATCCTTTATCTTCAATCGGTAGTACTTCGACCTCAAGTCGATCTTAGAAAACATATAGTTACCTCTCAATTGGTCAAACAAAGCGCATAACGATTCTTCACCATCACCTTATTAAGTTGGTGATAGTTTATGCACAATCTCAATGAATCATCTTTCTTCTTAAAAATATAAGACCGATGTACCTCATAGCTTTAAGCTCTTGGCTCGACATCTAAGACTAACATTGTGCTGAAACAATTAATCCATGCCCCAAATAACATCATACTCTTGGAAAGGCAACTCCTTCAAATTTGATAGAAACAAGTAAGCTTGAATCTCAAATGGGCATGTACGATAGACCTTGTCTACAAACACATTCATCCCAAAAACACTAGTCATAAGTCACTCAATCCCCAATTTCTAAATCTTCAGCTAGAATACTCCACTATTGAGAAATCTCACTGCAATGTATGAATGGGTGAATCCCGAAGATGAAGTGAAGTTCACAAACTTTGAACATGTTCAATTTGAAGAACATTCTAAGTAAACAAAGATGTTGTCATGGTATATAAGGTTGCTGTCGAGGCAGCATAAGTAAGCACATTTAAAAAACTAATTTTGGAGTATCAATGGGGGAGAGCTTATGGGACCGCCTTGCTCGGAAACAGGCAGATGTTGGTGAGATTCGTTCGGGGCAGCGTCTTATCGTCGGCGATTAGCGGGGGATCACACAGGATTCGCAACGGGTGTGGACTCTATATGTGGGCGGAATCTCTAATTCTCTTCATTGGAAGGGTTTATGGCAGGTATTCGATCGACATGGGATTGTTCGTGATGTGTTTATCCCAAATAAGCGGGCTCGGGATGGTTCAAGATTTGGTTTCGTTCGGATGGCATCACTGTCGGATACTGATCGGGCGGTTGAACGATTACATGGGAAGTGGATTTATGGTGCACGTATGCGGGTTTCTATGGCCCGGAAGGGACTTACGGAATTCAAGAAGAAGATAGGGGGTGTCAAAGCAAAGATGGAGCAGGGGGCGGGGTTCGAGTCTAGTCCGGAGAAAATTTCACAAACATCATCCGAAAAGGGGGGAGCCGATGCTGGAGTCAATCGGAGAGTGATTGATGGCGTGCTGGATGAAGATAAGTGGGCGGTTCTTCAATGGTGTCGGTTGGGTGGTGCGTTAAACCTTGTAGTCTAAAGTTCTTGCGGGAAGATTGGAGGTGGATAAATATGACGGTTTTTTGATCATGCGTCTATCGGGGTCCATGATTTTATTGATGTGTACGTAGGCTAAAGTTCGGGAACGGGTGATGAACATGGAGCGCGTGAAGGAGTGCTTTGCTCGAGTGAAGGTTTGGTCGCCGTCGATTACCGTGGAGTCGCACCGTGTTTGGATTTCGGTTGTGGGGTTACCGATCCATCTTTGGCATAGGCAAACTTTCATGAATATTGCTAATATTTGGGGGTCGTTGATTTGTGTAGATGATGATACTGAAACTCCTGCGTCGTTTGATTGTGGGCGAATTCTGGTGGAAACAACATCTTTTGCTCGTATTGATGAGTGCATCTTAGTCAAGTTGGATGTCGAGGAGTACTCGGTTCGAGTGTTTGAGATAGATGGGCAGGGACCGGCTATCGAATGCGACTGTTATGAGAGTATTGCTTCACAAGTCTCTGGCTCTCACGAGGGTGATAGTGCTGGGCAGGGGGCTAACGTCTGCTCTAGTCCGAAGCTGGTCAAGTCGAATGGTCGTGGGCTTTCCGGGATACCCCGGTTCAAGAGAAGGTGGATGCGGCGGGTGATGCTTCTCGAAAGGATTCAGATCGTACGGTTGAGCAGCTGAACTTGGCGGTTGTGGCGCGGGAGGAGGGATCGAGTCCTGCGGCAGCCGAGGGGTCTGAATTGAGGGAGATGGTTGTTTTACCGGCGCATCAGTCATCCGTTCCGATCAGGCTTTCAATTCCGGGCGTGGAGAAGGAGTGTCGGAGTAGGACTCTAGATGAGAATCCTCCGAGGTGGGAGAGTTCTGATATTGCAGGGATTGTTAATTCAAATTCAAACTCTTTGGATAATGTGGGGTCATCAGCAATGTTACTTGATGTCGTTAATTCAAAGGAAACAGTCTTGGATAAACCGAATTTACACGCAGTTTCTTCACAACATGGGCTTGGACAAACTGAGTTGATTTGTGTTGGACGATCGTTTTGTAAGGTCCGGAAATTGGTTGGTGGTGAGCCTACTGCTGCTGTTGGTCGAGCGCCAAGATCGAAGAAAGGGAACAGTTTTGGGGGTTGTCGGGCAGTGGCGAAGAATGGGACAATTTCGGCAAATTTAAACGGGGTAGTGAGTCCGGTGGTGGACAACTCTTGAAGCAAGACATTGTCAGTGAGGCTGAGGCGACGATTAAGTTGGGGGTACTTATCAGAGTGAAGTTGAGTGGGCGTGAAGAGGATATTATTAAGGATATTGCTCGGGTTATTACCGGGAGTGTCGCAGTTTCTGACTGATGAAGCTATTATCATGGAACGTTCGGGGTTTGGGAAGTAGCGCAAAATAGCGTAGTGTTCGCGAGGTGATTCGGAAAAATCAGTGTGATATGGTTTTGTTGCAGGAGACGAAGTTAGAAAAGATTCCGGCGATATTAGTTGCGAATTTGTGGTGTTCTGATAGTTTCGAGATGGCGTTTGCACCATCGCTTGGGGCTTCTGGCGGTATTTTGGTCATTTGGGAAGGTAATCGTTTTATTTTAGAGTCGATTGAGATTGATCGTTATTTTATTATTCTTCAGGGGAAATGGAAACTTGAGGATTTTGTTTGTGGTATTGTGGCATTATATGCTCCTTGTGAGGTTGCTGGTCAGTGTGTGTTATAGGATGCGTTATTGGCTCGTATGAGTACGTTTTAGAGGCCATGGTGTGTTGCAGGGGATTTCAATGGTATTTTACAAGATTCAGATCGGATAGGGGTTTCGGATAGGAGAGCTGAGATGGAGGCATTTGCGAATTTTGTCGATGGTGCGGGTTTAGTGGAGTTGCCTTTGTTGGGTAAACGGTTCACTTGGTTTGGCCCCGGGAATCGGTGTAGCCGCATAGATCGTTTTCTGATTTCTGCTGCTTGGTTGGATTGTTTCAGCAGTATGCAACAGGAAGATTTGTTGAGGGGGGTGTCTGACCATACTCCTCTGGTTCTTACGTGTGATGATTGCGATTGGGGGCCGCGACCGTTTCGTTTCTTTAATTGCTGGATGGAGGGGGTGGTCTAATGTGTTGCAAATTGCAAATGAATGGTGTAGGCTGACAGGTTTGGGGGTTGGGAATGAGAATCTTGTGGTGAAGTTGCGACATTTGAAACTCTTTCTGAAACAATGAAACATGAATTGCTTTGGCGATGTTAATAAGACCATCGAAGAAATGCAACAGAAAATTGATAATGCGGATGAATCTATGGTTGAGAATGGTGGGGTTGAGGAGGTGGAGATCAAACGTCGTAGGTGGGTGCAAGCGTTATGGCGTGCCATGCGCAATAAAGAGGCGATGTGGCGTCAGAAAGCACGGGTAACATGGTTGCGCCTAGGAGATCGCAACACGGATTTTTTCCATAGAGCTGCTAAGCTACGCACGGCTAGAAATTTCATTCCAGGTTTATTGATTGATGGAAAGTGGAATACATCGCCGGCGACATTACGTAAGTTTGTGGTATCCACGTTTAATGCTCACTTTGCTTGTGATGTTCGGGCGGGTAATTGGCATTTTGAGGGAGTGTTTCGGCAATTGCAAGAGGCTGATAGATCACGCTTGGTTTCGCCTTTCACGGTAGGGGAAATTAAGCGAGTGTTATGGGATTGTGACGGATCGAAGGCACCAGGCCCGGGCGGTTTCACACTAGAGTTTTACAAAAAGTGTTGGGATGTGGTGATGGATGATGTGTTACGGTTCTTTACTCAGTTCCACGATAGCGGGGTGTTTCCGAAAGAAGCTAATTGTGCTTTTATTGTGTTGTTACCAAAGGTGGCGGCACCTCAGTTGCTAGGTGAGTATCGCCCTATTTGTTTGGTGAACTCGATGTATAAGTTGTTGGCTAAGTGTTTGGCGACTCGATTACAATCCGTGCTGAGTGGTTTAATTAGCGACACACAATCGGCTTTTGTTAAAGGGCGACAACTTGTAGATGGTGTTTTATTGGCTACTGAGGTAATTCATTCTCTTCGGCAACGTGGAGCTCGTGGTTTTATCTTAAAATTGGATTTTGCTAAGGCTTACGATTGTGTAAGTTGGTCTTTCCTAGATTCAGTGTTATTTCGGATGAGGTTTTGTGAAGTTTGGCGAAATTGGATAAGAGAATGTATTGGCTCTGCTCGTTTGTCGGTTTTGTTGAATGGGAGCGCGACAAAAGAGTTCAGGATGGGATATGGGTTGCGGCAAGGATGTCCGTTGTCACCATTATTGTTTGTGGTAGTGTCGGAGGCGTTACATATGATGTTAGTCAATGCTGAAACATCCGGTTTGATTCGCGGGGTGGAGGTGGTGTCGGATGTACGGTTGACACACTTACAGTTCGCTGACGATACGATCCTATTTTTTGATGCAACTATAGACATTGCTCGGAACATTAAGAGGATTTTGCATTGTTTTCAAGTTTGTTCCGGTTTGCAGATCAATTTTGCCAAGAGCTCTCTATATGCAATCGGTGTGGAGGGAGAGTTGGGTGCATCAGTGGCTGACTTGTTGGGATGTCGTCTGGGGGAATTCCTATTTGTTTATCTTGGTTTTCCATTGGGGGCCAATCCGAGACTTTTATCTGTTTGGGATCCGGTCATTGCTAACTTTAGGCGCAAATTAGCGGGGTGGAAGCGATCTTCTTTGTCATTTGCTGCTAGAGTGACTTTGGTAAATTCTGTTCTCTCATCTCTACCTATTTTCTACTTGGGATTGTTTGTAGCTCCGAAAGGGGTGATAGCGCAGCTGGATCGTATTCGTCGAGCATTTCTGTGGGGTGGTGTTGGACTTGAACGACGGATGTGTAGAGTGGGTTGGGAAATTGTGTGTAGACTGCGACATTTGGGAGGTTTGGGGGTGGCGGATCTTTGGGTGAAAAACATGGCATTGTTATCCAAGTGGGTGTGGCGATATGCCTGTGATCGGGATTCGCTTTGGCGCCGTTTGATTACGGCTAAATATGACGAACATACTCAATGGTGGAGGTTTAATACGGAGAATTTTTCGTCCATGTCTATTGTATGGCGTCAGATTGTGGCCAATTCATGCTGTTCGAGCGTAGATTTTCATGTGGGGGGGTCGAGTTTCCAATGGAAGATTGGTGATGGGCAGTTAGTGTTGTTTTGGTTTGATCCATGGATTATGCAACAGCCGTTGAAGGATGTGTTTCCGCGTCTGTTTTCTTTGGCACTGAATAAATTAGCATGGGTCCGTGACTACTCAGTGAATGGGCGTTTCAATCATGGGCAGTGGGCGGGTTATTTTCGGCGACAATTATGGCTGTTCGAGCAGGACCAAGTGCGGGTTTTGTGTGGTTTGGTTCGAGAAGTCTGTCTTTGGGAGTCTCGCATTGATACTCTCATTTGGCTCCCGTATGAGCATGGTGAGTTTTCGGTTCGTGCTATGTCAAAATCGTTGTTGATGGATAAGGTTGGGGACAATGATTTTGGGGATTGCTTTGCGTGGCGCGTGCTAGTCCCGCCTAAAGTTCAGGCGTTTCTATGGTTCATTTGGTTGAAACGGTTGCCGACGACGGATTTTTTGAGAGCTCGGGGGGTCCCGTTGTCTGACGGGCAAGGCTTGTGTCTGTGGTGTGTAACAGTGGAGGAATCGATTGCACATTTGTTCTATGAATGTCCTTGTTTGAAGCAGGTTTGGGATTGGTTACGCGGATGGTGGGGAGTATCATTACCTTTACCGATGAGTTTTGCTGACTTTTTTATTGTGGGTTTTCATTGTTCATTTTATGGTTGTAAGTTGAAATGGTGGGTGGCTGGTGTTAGTGCATTGCTATGGTCCTTATGGTTAGCTCGTAATGAGTTTATTTTTCGGGGCAAACGGTTGCCGATGGCGGAATTGTGTTTCCTTGTCAAGCTGTGATCTTTTTTACTGGATTAAGGTTGATGCTGCGAGTGAGATGATGACCGAACCTGTTTGGTGGTCTTGTCCGTCTGCATTTGTTGTTAGTCCCTCGCCGTGGAAGGTACGTGTTGGGATTTGTTGGCAGCCTCCGGTTCAGGGGGTACTCAAATTTAATGTTGACGGTTCAGCACGCGGTAAGCCAGGTCCTGCGGGTATTGGGGGTGTTCTGCGAGATGAGGAGAGTCGCATTTTGGGGGTGTTTTCCGGGCCGTTGGGACGGATGGATTCCAATGAGGCTGAAGTGCGAGCTATAGAGCTGGCGGTAAGGTTGATCGCTGAAGGAGATTGGCGCGAGCGTTGTGTGGTTATTGAGTCGGACTCTCAGGTTGCGTTGAGTTGGGTTATGAGATAGGCGAAACGACCCTGGCGTTTGTGGGAGATATTTACTGCGATTGATCAGGCTTGTCAAGGCATTTCTGAGATTCATTTTCGTTATGTGCCTCGTGAGGCGAATGGTTTCGCTGATGTGTTAGCCAAGGAAGGTGTCGATAGATGTTCGCTTTTCCTGGCTTGTATGTAGGTGTTGGTGGGCCATTTCGTACTCTTTTCCTCCACTAGGGAGATTTTTAACGAGGCGTATGGTTTCATCGCGCTGTATGTATGTTTTTTCTTTTCGAATAAAATTCATACAGTTGCCGATCAAAAAAAAAGTGAAGTTCACGTCAGTGCCCTCACAGTCTTTTGTCTGTCCTTCACGACATACTGTCTCACTGCAACTCTAATGTGGATCCACTTGTACCCCAACTTTGGTGCCTTAACATGGAGCTAGAAATCCTTTAACCCTATGAATCGAAGGAGAATGGCCAACATATCCTAGGTCGCTTAAAGTAGTTTCTTGAACCACATGTACGGTTTCTTATGGAAACCTAAACTGGATTTCTAAGATTGAGACAGAGCAGGCTCTCATTGAACTAGTAGTTATAGAAACCTAAACTGGATTTCTAGGCTAACTATGTTTGTGAAAATTAAGTAGAGAAAAAAAGATTGAAAGGATTCATTGGCAGCAGAGAAGAAGCTGTTTGCGATGGTCCTTCCTTCCCAAGTTTTGGATGGGAACTGGACTGAGACTCCATGCGGAACAAACTTCTTTCCAATCCATAATGAAAGATGTTAAACAACTCAACAGACTGTTGTCATCCACTGCACAAGGATAGTTCAGCTTACTACTACTGCTCCCATAGCCTCTCTTACTCGTGATTGGAACAATACCCAAAGGAGATCTTTTGTATGCAGCAAATAAGAACATCTTAATTATAAATGAACGTGGTTTCAAAAACCATCCACTTCAAAATTTACAAAATAATCTTGAATTTCTAAACCAATGACATACATAGCAATAACGACAATACTAATTATGACTCAATCAACTTATAAACACATTATATTCTCACTCCTATCATAAATATGACAAAATCTTGAATATATTAAAGACTTAATAGGTAAAAAAAATTTAAACTATACTTTTTTTTCTTCAAATAAGTGCGTAAAGTATTTTTTCGTCCAAGTAAATGCCTAACGTTATCATCCTTATCATTTTAGGTGTATGGCCGTTGACACCCATTTTCACCGTTCATCACGCTATCGACGACAAAATGAAGCATCCTCATCTCAACGTAGGACATGCACGTCGTTCGTCGTCTGATCGACTGTCGTTACCCCCATCGTTTCTTTTTTCCTTTCTTCGCCATTTGGTTTTATTTCGATGTTAGGCACGCCGACCGTCGACTTTCAGCGAAGAAAGGATAGGGAAAATGATCGTGGTGGTTCGACGACGGTGAAGGTGGACACGTCGTCGACGATTGGTGGTAGCAACGACTGGAATCGGGATTTAGAGACTATTTTAGATATAAAAAAATTGCAATTTTTGTGCATTTTTGAAAATTTTGATTTTTTCAAAAATAAAAGAAAATAAAACAAAGCATGCAACATATCATGTTTTTATTGGCTAACAGAATGTTTTAAACGGTCGTTAATGGGAAGACACTTAAAATGGTAATAGTAAAAAATGTTAGACACCTATTTAGGCCGAAAAATACTTTAAGTATCTATCTAAAAATAATGTATAGTTTGAGCACTACTTAAAAAATATAGTTTAAGCATTTTTTACCTATTAAGCCTATATTAAAATTAATGTTTAATTAGTGCGTAGCTATACGTTTTGTGGGAAAGAAAAAAAAAAGATATTTCAACTATATACACTAGATGAGTTGATAATTTTGACAAACGTGTTGTGAAAACACAATATAATTCAATTATTTGGTTCGAGAACCTATGAAAAAGATGGGTGAAATTTAGATTTTTGAAGTGGAGACTTGAAGGAGAGTGGAAAATAGCCAAACATAACCATTCCTTTACAACTCTCTCTCTCTCTCGTAAAAGAAATTAATAATAATAAATTAATAATAATAATCAAATTATGATTTTGGTCCTTTATTATACTCAAATTGCAGTGATTAATCCCTAAGGTAAATGGTTGACCAATGCACGTGCCCCATTCTTACTTGTAGATTAAATGCCCCACTACATGATTAAGGGATAAAATGAACAACCATTACATTGGACCTCATAGTTTAATCCTGATAATGCCATTAACTAATATCATTAATTATTTCAGTTAAATTGATGAAGTGTTTCTCCTTAAAAATATTTTTTAATTAAAAAATGTCAGCATGATAAATTAGAAGATTTGTTTAAAGGAAAATCTACCACAATAATTTATCGTAAACAAATTGAATTATCTAATGGTCTGGACAAAATTATATAAAATTAAAATGGAAGGAAAAACCTTAAATTTGAGCATAATAGAGACCTAATAAATAAATAATCTAGCACCACACACTCATATATAGAAATAAAAACAAAAGTTTCTTAATCAGAACTCCTCTTCCCTCACTTTTAAACCTTTTATTTTTCATTGTAGTTTTACCCTCTTGCTTCTTCTGCTCTTCATCTTCTTCAAATTTTTTTGTTAATTTTTTTCATTATTGTTTATATGTCGTCAAATGAAAAGAACAATTCGCAACATGACTATGATCCTTTCCGAGGATTCAACCGACCAACCTTTTCATTCTTTGACGACAACAACCCTTGCATTTACAATCAATCGGCCGCTCCAACACCAGCAGCAACACAGGCCTTCGATCCTTCATACATGAGCTTCACCGACTGCTTAAATGGCGGCTCCGTCGTGGACTACAACTCCTTTTCGAGAGCCTTCGACATGTCTTGTTCTTCATCAAATGTTGTCAGTCCCATGGATGACAGTACTACTAAAACCAAGAAAATTGGCATGTCTTCAGTGGGGGATAATCATAATACCTCCGAAAACCCATCAACACCCAATTCCTCAGTGTCTTGTTCCTCAAACGAAGACGAAGATTCCAGCAAGTCTAAGAAAGACAAGCAGCCAAAAGGGTCTGAAGATCAAGGAGATGGCAAGTCAAAGAAAGTGTAGGTTCTTTTTTTCTTCTTTTCTCGGTAAAGGTCTGGGAAACTTTGGTTTCTCGTTTTCTGGTTCATGGATTAGTCGCGTTCATACATAGCAATTTCAAGATCGATATTTAATACTTTATGACTTGGAATGTTCTCCGTCTTGAAAAAAGAAAACATTAACTATTTATAAAAATCACCATGACAGAAAACGCGTTCCCGACTTTCTATTTTCCAACGTCTTTGAATGATATATTTTCTTTTTGTGGAAGAGATTTGAAGTTACCCTTTTTTTTATGTTCCGGATTTCAACATAAAGGAGCTTTTTTCCTTGACCAAACAGTAGTTTGTCTGTTTTGATGATAGACATCAATTTGGTTGACCAAAACCCTAATACATATGCAGGAACAAGGCAACGAAGAAGGAGGCAAGGTTTGCGTTCCTCACAAAGAGTGAAATTGATAATCTTGAAGATGGTTACAGATGGAGGAAGTACGGACAGAAGGCTGTCAAGAACAGCCCTTATCCAAGGTACTTCATGTTTCTTACATCTCCACATTTTTTATGAAAAGAGAAAGATACTAAATTAGAGGCATAATGAACCCCCAACTGTTACAATTATCGTGTAAGACGTCTAAAATCACATCCAATTCGAAACTCAAAGCTACCGATATCAATCCATCAGCAAGCCCGAACTATATGATCAAAAGTGATTCTGAACCAAAGAACCAATATGTTGTACAATTGTAGCCAACGTCTGTTAGTTTAATTTATCCAAATAATTCTCAATCAGTATTCATTAATTAGCGTATACATCACTGTGCCAACAATTTCTTGACCTAGTGATTAAATGATATGAAAGAATTCGAGTTCCATATCCCTAGCAACACTGTCCATTCTGTGATTATCAAAATAATTACTCATTTTATCACTTAAACTCCCTATCATTACTTATCATTTCTAAACCCTACTTCATCATTCGTATCTTTTTCTTCGTCCATTCACCATTGTTGTGCAATAATTTGCAGCTTTGCGATGATTCTTGTAAATTGATATGTTCACATTATATTATGAAACTTGCAGAAGTTACTACAGATGCACAAGCCCAAAATGCGGTGTTAAGAAGCGAGTCGAGAGATCATTTCAAGACCCATCAGTGGTGATCACAACATATGAAGGAAAGCACGACCACCACATTCCGACAACTCTTCGAGGCCACGATGCTGGGATATTTTCGTCTTCGATTATGGAGGCGTCGGCCTCCAAGGGTCCTGCTTTTCCTCATGAATTCCTAAGCCATTTCCTCCCTTCATCCAGCAGTGATCTAGCGGGAAACACCAACTCCATGCAGTACAACCAACAGCAGCAGCTTCAAATTCCTGATTATGGCTTATTACAAGATTTAGTTTCTTCTTTCACCCGCAGTCAGGCGCCCTGAATGAACTCTTCAGTGATCTACTAACCAGAGTTGCTGATTAATGGAGGCTATATATGGGGTTAGTCCAAGTATCAAGTTTGGGGCACTCCACTTCTTTTTGTTGTGCAGTATGTTCATTATCACTCTAGACATGAAATTATTGTAATATTTGAAACCCTTGAGAGAATAATATTGATTGGTCATTAATTTGTTCTCTTTATTTCTTGTTTGAATGATTGTGTGGATGACAATGATAATTGAACAAAAATCCTATATATTCTACTTTTTGGTGTTTTTGTTCATGCCATGACATTAAAAGATTAAACTTTAAGCTTTAATTTTAATTTTTAAATTTTAAACCCTAAAAACTAAACTCTATGCACTATACCATACCCCTAACTTAAAACCATAAATCTTAAACCTAATTGTTTAGTGCGAGGGCATGAATAAGAACACTAAAAATGGACATTGATTCTATTCATGATCATAATATTATTATATTGTACACGAAACATTTAATTTTATGTTTCAAAAACTGAGAATTTAAATCCTTGAGTGTTATTCGAGTGACATCATACACAAATTATTTGTGGGCTCTATCAAAGAAATTGTGATGGAAATTACCAGATATTCTAAACCTCAGACGGGAGGAGAAGTTGAAAAATTGTGACATTCAAAGAAATTTTGGAGAAGACTTTAAGAGATTCAACACAAAATAGACATTTTTTTAAAAAAAAATTTGTATATGCACAAATTAACAAAATATTATGGAAGAAGATTATTTGATTAGGCTTAATTAATTTACTAGTATTGATACTTTGCATTATATAAAATAAGCCACGCAGTAGTTAACTAGTTCCTCCTTTTTAAAGATAACTAAAGTCCGATATGATTAATTTGGCTTAAGTAATTAAACAAATCTATTTATGTTAGTGTAACATGCCTAATTGTTTAGGTTGATTGTCTTTATAGGTGACCATTCAAATTCAATCAATTTGTATTTGTCTATATATGTATGTATATATTCCAGCTCATGAGTCATGATGGTGAAATTCATATTTTCCCACAAAAAAGTTTGAATTTCCCAACAACAGACCAATGTTTTGATTATTATTTTCAGAAACCTTTTTCATAAATAAAGAATCGTTAAGAAACAGATGAACTTTAGATGTTGGTATGACAAACAGAGGGCGGAGCTCCTTGGGACTGAAGCGTTATAAAATTTATTATTTGATAATTTTGGTTTAATAACAATTTGGTCCCTATAAAAATAATTATTTAAATTAAAAGGCATAAGAGTTTATTAAATATATAATTAAGTAGGGGTTGAACTAGGAGTGTAAATAATTTAAGTTTGGACGAATAAGGTTGTGTTCGTATTTGTTTATTTATATTTGAACGTGTTCATGTTCGGTTCATTTAAATTTTAATATAATGTTTGTGTTTGTTTGTTTATTTTTTATGATGTTCATGTTCGTTTGTTTAATGTTCGTTTAACGTTCGTGAACATATCAGTGTAATGTTCGCTAACATGTTTATTTATATGTTCTTCAAAATGGCGAAATTACACCTCTAATCTTTAAGCTCATTAGACTTCACAGTTTAAACTCAAAAGTTCACCATTGTTCTATGTAGTCCATAATAGTAAAAAAAATATATTAAAAATACTAAAACATTAAAAAATTCAAAATTGAGTAAAGAAATAAAAAATAAAAATATTAAAAGCTATAAGATGATAAATTGTTAAAAAAATCAGAATTTAGAAATATTTATAAAGTATTGAAAAATTGAACATTTTCATCTGAAGAGTCTATGATTGTCTTTTGTAAGTACGAGCCTATTACTATTCCTTGAGCATATTTTCAGTGGAATCAACTCTACCTTAGAGTAACAATGGCATTTGAAGCAACTTAAAATTTGTTGGGATAAAAGTTTTCACCATAGTAGTATTCATGAATTTTATTTGAGTCTCGAATTTAAATTTTTCAAATGTAATCGATACAACAAGATGGCACTAATTTAAGTTTTTTCACGATAAAATTCAAATTCTTATTAATACAGTCACATAAAACAATAAAAAAAAATCATAATTGACTAAAACGACAAGCAAAAAAAACCTCGAGTCGGTGTCATCTTGAAAAACCAAATTTAGGGTCAAAGTAATATTAATGTACACAATTTTGGTGTAGACAAAGTTCATCGGTTTTAAATAGTCGAGGGAATTCCACAGGTAATTTGTTTCTCTAATATAAGGCTAAATCTATTGAATATATGTTCGAAAAAAGATGACAGACTCAAGTTGTCGAGAAATTGTCAAAGATTTGTTCAATGAAAATATTAAGATTTTTAAGATTTTAGTTTTTTAAATATTTTTCTTAATTTATATATTTTTTATAATGTCAAATACTTTTCAATATAATTTTTAATAAACGTTTATGTTTTTAATATTTTATAAATATATATTTTTAATAATTTATAATTTGTCGTTTTTATAGTTTTTTATATTTTTAATTGATTTTTTTTAAAAAAAATTCTTAATAGTGTTTCTAGTTTTAGTGATTTTTTTATATTTATTTCTTAAGGTTTTAATATCTTAATTTCTTAAAATCTTAATTTTTGTTTAAATATTATAAATAGCAATTAAGTCCTCAAATTTTATAAACAAATCAATTGAGCTCTTAAACTTCTTAAAAAATCAATATGGCCTCTTAAGCCACATCATTATTTACATGTGGACTGTCATGTTAGCACTATGGGCTGTCACATCAGTACAATAGACCGCCACGTCAACACAATAACAATTAATGTTGCTCAAAGGACACCATTGATGCAATTCACGATTTCAATGGCCCAATTGAGTTTATTTTTCACGAATAGATTAAATTGATTATTTAATGTGAGTTTGATAATAAAATTAACCCTAATTATTCAACAAGATTGAAGAAGAATAATTGATGGGTGGTGGATTTTTTTGCACTACTATATGTTATTCTCTTTATTTATTATATTTATATTGAAAAATTATTTGGTACATAGGTGGGGCAAAAAATAGATTATAAAATCTTGTCTATTTCAATGTTATATGTCTTATTTAAGGTTTAATCTTTAGATTGTGTTTTAATATTTAGGATTAGGGTTTAAAGTCAGAGATTTAAAATTTAAGATTTATATGTATATAAAATAGTAGTTATTTATTCGATATAAGATACAACATTCTTGACCATATACAAAATATTGAGAGTGTAACTTTAATTAATATTTAGATTACTATAAATTAATCTCTCCTACATATAGTTATATGGAGAAGTTTGTTCAAGTCAAAGGGGGCACCTAACTCAAGTTTATATAGTAATAGCAATTTGTATACAGCGTTCAGATAGGTATAATTAATATTAAATGAAAAAGAAATTTTCATACGTACCTATTTTATTTTCATGTATAAAGAGAACAAAAATTAAGGTTTGGTTTAAATTAATTGCATGAGAATCCAATCCAATCCAATCCAAACCAAACCAACTTTTAGTTAATGAACAGAATAAATTCTGAAACTGTTCACACTTAAGTTTGGTCTTGTTTTTGACTACTTCAATCTTATTTTAGTATTTTAAAAACTTTGATGAAATAGCTGACAATTTTTTTATGTGCGACCTGTTGTGAACTTATGCGGCGTGGCAAATTCCAAGCCCAGAAACTGCCAAATTTCCCTAACTTGATTAAACATCATAATATGGTTGACATTGATTATTAATTATGTGGAAGTATGAACTTGAGTGGCAGGTTTTCAGACTTGATAGACCAACATATATACCTTTTATTTACATTTAATCAATTTGTTTTTGTTGAATATTTTTTATTTATTATTGATTGATTTAGATTTTACGCTCTATTTGATATGCATGGAATTCCATGTTTGTCATTTTTACTCTACCACAATTCGTGATTATCATAAAATAAGCATGTAAGATAAATATAATTTAGAGAGCATAGATAAGGTTTCACTATCTATGAGTTATTATCTAGGCTACACTAGCTAGAGTACTTAAATCACCTATCTCAAGGCATCAATAAGTGTACAAGAACTCTTATATGATCCACAAAGATTCACAATACTCAAGGTCACTTAAACTATCGAGTAACTCGAACTCACTCAGTATATCGAGTTAATACATTTATAAGCTATCATCTATAGCATCCACAAAACAAACATAAATACATCCATACATCATCTATATAATGGCCAACGAAGCCCTACTTTACCAGTGTTCACACAACCGCCAAGTTACCCGTGCTCACACAGACGTCTGGTTAAATGGACCATATTCGGATCACCATAGCCACGGATACGTCCTAGACATACTTTGATCACATTAGCCACAAGTAGTCCTTAGCTGAGGCCACTCAGCCTATCAGGTTACTTTAGCTCACATAGCAGTCGAGTTAACTACCTTATCTGGATCACCATAACAACGAATATGTTTCTAACCGCACCCAGATCACTCAGCTCGTGGGTACGTCAGATGTAATTGTTCATTTAGCCCTAAGTACGCATCCCTTATATAAGTATCTTAGTACTAACTCTAGAACATTCAGATTCCTTTACAACAATCATAAGATAAGACATGCTCCCCGAGCATTCATACACCTCACCAAGAGGTACGTGGCACCAGACCAAGCTATCAAGAAAATGCCCTAAGGCATGACACCAACCAACATGGTTATCTCTCGATTTATCATCAACAACCCTTCAAGTGCCCACCCGACACACATGTACAACCTCAATCACATTACCAACCTATATGGTTACTATCCTAAAAGAGTCCCTCAAATAAGTTACCGAACTATTACTCATTTTGCTCATATATAGGGATAAAATCTCAATTCTATAGCTCATTTTATCTTATTAGGAACCCATTTAACAACATTCCACAATTTTCCAGCCATTCAGGCACTATTTTGATATTTTTTGACAGAATGCCCAATAGGTACCAGTACTGGCCCTCGCGTATAGGTATGATACTTTGGGCATCGGTACTCACAACATACCGATAAGAAATTAGCTCACTGAAATTTCATCCAGCCTTCTCGTACGGGTCGACCCGTACCAATACTGCTCTACATGGCGTACCGGTACAGGTTAAACACCGTACTGGTAACCCTCACTCGGTTCAACTCAAACGAATAGTGTTCTTCAACCCATAACACTTAGGGTACCAGTACGAGCTCTCCGTGTAGCGGTACCTTTTTTGCAAAATCACGAAATACATTCTTACCCTAAGCTCCTTCAAGCTTCCTCCTTGACTCAAGCTTGGAAAAACCTTTTAACCTCTTTCACATGCCAAACAAACATGAAAATCGAATCAAAGCTTGAACTATCCATCGTGGTGAGCTTAGCTACGAAAATACTACTTCAAAATTATAAGAAAACTCCATAGAAACCCTAAAGCTTAAACATTTGAAAACCCATGAATAAAACCCTTACCTTTCCACCACAATATTATGCTTTTTTAAAGCTCTTGAAGAGGGGATTAATATATCTCAATCTTGAACCCTGTAGAGCATTTGGGTGTTCTCTATTTATGAGCGCAAGTGCACACTCCTATCAAGTTATAGTATATAAGATATCGTCTCCCACAGAGATTGGACAACTTGATTCGAATTGTTGTTCCTGCACATGAAAAGTAAACGCACAAGTAAGGTGGTTGTTTGAGAAGAAAAGTAAAATAAAAACACAAGTAATTAAAAAAGAATGGATCAGATTGATAGAGATGGCATGGTTATACTGCTGCTTAGTGTGAAACTGCGTTGAATAGGTCAAGTTGTTTTGCGCTGCCACGATCTGCTGCCTTGGCGGGTAATGGCAGATTGAGACAGTGACAACTTTCGCTACCACGACGGCACTCTGCTCTTGCAACTTTCGTTGTCCCGATAGGTGAGATGGAGAGAAGTCCTGGTGGTAAGTCTGGCAGATACTCCAAGTTCAACGAAGCAATTCTGAAGTGATCCTACCTATGTCTAGGTTAGGATTCTATTGTTGCGTGATGTAGGCAATACCTAGCAATCTCAGCATAAACCTAACACAGACAGTCAACGTTTGGTTGCTCCTTTTAGCTGCTGAAATTCTAACTTATGTCTAAGATGAATTAGTCAACACCTCGTCATGATGAGACCGTGCTGAATTCTTTCGTGAGTTTGACACTGTCGTGTCTGACAAATGGATTCTTCAACTGGACTTTTGGATCTAATAGAAAGAAGTGAAGCAGATGAATTAAGCAAACTAAGAGTATTTTATTGCAAAAACAAACATGAAAACCTAAACAACCGTTCTCACAACTAATTAAAACATAAACCAAACCCAATGAGAGAATTAGAACATGTCGGCAGCAAGAAAACCTAAGCTATGCCTAAAGAAAACCTAAGTTATCTTGAATTAGAATTACAATGAGTGTATATAGGCATTAGCTAGGTCTAGTCCTTCTTGAAGTAGAAGTCTTCAAAGTAGCTTTCCACATTAAATGTGACTTTAAACTCTGACTTCTTCAAGTTGAATGTGGACTTTATCACGTTGTCTTGTTCCGCAAGAAATCTCGAGATTTAGCTTCGGCGGCTCTGCCCGCTGCTACAGACGTTGGAAAATTGAGTGGACAACATCGATAGAATTAGGATTTTCTGCTCTACAAAACGCACTCCGATTCTCCAACTCCATAGTCTGCTGTCTTGAGCAACAAGGTAGGCGGTGGCAGCTACTCTGTAGCTGTTGTCTCTGTTTGGAACTGCATCAGTATAGCTCCCTGGTTCACTGCCTCAACATCTCATCCTCAGCTCTTCTTTCCCTCTGTCAGCCTCTAATACCTAAAACCAAAAGTACACTAAAACAATACATTTTCTTTACCAAACAAATGATAATCTAGAAAATCATGGCAAAGTAAAGAAATACTGTAAAATGCAATGCATGGTCCTAATTATGCCAAAGATGTACTTAAAAACAACAATAATATGAGATGGAATGTGCATAAAATATAGAACTTGTGGACACTTTACACACCCCAAACTCGAACTATTGTTTTTCCTCAAACAATGCAACCTAACATACTTGCCCTTATATTAACTAGAAAGAAAAACCTATTTTTAACTTGATTTCATACCTCAAGGCCGTGGCACCTATATTACATTAGTGAAGGGAACTTTAGCAAGAAAATAACTCAGAATTAATTTCTAATGCAGTGCAGTGTGTGCAGGACTGTATACAGGCTGAATATGCAGAATAACTAAATAAACAAAGATGTTGTTACGATATATAAGGTTGCTGTCGAGGCAGCACAGTTAAACACAATATTTTAATCATGGCAATGAGGGTTTCAGCTTATCACAACTATTCTTCTAGGTCTAAAATTAAGATAGGAGCAAACTACAAAACCCCGAACCCATGAAGCAGAGTCATCTCGTGAAGACTTTCATTCACTCATGCTAATTTGTCCGTCACTTCAAAACTTTCAGATTCATGGACTTTGATAGCAGCGGAGTGTCCTCACATATGATTCTTCCTAGAGCCTGTTGCGGGCACCTCTAGAGTAACATCAATGTTCTTTGCTTTTACTTCTGCTGCCGTGGCAATGTTGTATTTTTCTGTTTCTATTTTCTGCCTCGGCGGCTACCTGCAACCATTGTTAGAACTTTGCAAAGAATTCTAAAAACAAGCAGGCATTGCTCATTAGATATTCTAACAAGTCTAACAAGTAACAATAGTGTTTAATAGTTTTGGCAATTAAATAAATTCTAAGTTATTTTTCATACTTTTCCCATATTAGGTTCAATTTTTTATTGGTGTGAAAATAAGTAATCGACTGACTATCATAGGCACAAGTTATATAAAAAAATTTATGTTCTGATTATTACTACGACAAGTACAATGCAACATATATGCTACTAAGTATGCCTAGACAAAAGATGCAAGAGCTATACCCTAAAAACTTGAGATAGGCATGCCCTCAAAGCACAAAATAAAACAGAAAAATAAATACAAGTGATAAAGGAAACAAAAAAATGAAATGAAGAAAAGAGAAAGAAAAAGAACTAAAAATTGGCTGAGGGTTGAGAGGAGGCTTGAGTCTTTGTTGCTGAGGAGGAGGAAGAGGTTTGGATGATGAAGCGGCGGCCGACAGATGTCTTGGCGACATGCCTAGCAGATGAGATTTATGCTGACCGCGACGGCTGGACTCTTTTGGGCGTGGGACGAGGTTCTTCTTGAGGTTCGACAGGGGGAGTAGCATGGTGTTCTTTGCTCTCCTCTGACTCTGTCTCGTTATCCACAGGCTCGGCGACTATGATGTGCCGCTTCCTCTTCCTAGTGCCTTCCTCCGTGGGTGCTTCCAGAGGGTCAATCGCCATTGGGATGGCTACTACTGCTGCTACCACTACTGTTGCTGGTTCCAGCGACTGCTGCTCAATCTCCTCTGATGAGGAGGTGTTCACCACTGTCGTTGCTGTGCAGGCAGGTGAATGGTGCTGCTGATGCCTCTCGTAGGAGTTTGCCATTGTGTTGGATGTGGTGGTGGCTGAGTAAGATGGGTAGTGCGTCGAAGAGGGCACCTGGCGGTTGGGAGCGACGGTGGATGGCGTTCCTTGTGCTGAGGCTGCTACTGCAAGGTTTGTAGGATATGGAGGCAGGATGGGTCCGTCATCAGGGAATTTCTGCAGAAGATAAGCCATAAAGGCTTCTTGGACTTCCCCCAAATATTTCATGAAGGTCAGCTGCTGCTGCTCGATGCGCTTGTTGCTGTTGATAAAGGGTGTGCAACAGCATGAGGACTTCGTTGTCTGGGGCAGCTTCAATATTGTCGGGTGCGGCTGGAGTGTTAGGCTGGGCGGCAGATGGCTGGCTAGGCATTATGGGCTTTGTCTTCGGGGCCTACATCATCTACAGGCGGACTTTTCTTGTCCACCCTTCTTTGGCTATTGTCATCTCATCTTTTGGGTCGGTCGGAACACAAAAGTTGGCACAAAAGCCTGTGATGAGGGACGAGAAGTACAACTTTCCCTTCGTTTTCCGGAAGCAGGTGTAGATCTTCTTGCAGATAACTTCCCCAACATTGATAGGTCGGTTCATCATGATGCTGTGGATTAGGGCAAGGCACGGTCGATCGACGATAGAGTTGTGGGAGGTGGGCAGCAGGTGCCTCTTGACGAATGTGTTCCATAGCATTACCTCTGGCAGTAGGTGGTGGCGTTGGACAGATCCTCCATGTTTGCCTGCCAACCACGGCATGTTAGGCTTGCACAATTTGGCCTTGATTTTCTCATAATCGACAGCCGTCAGCGACTGCCTCCACTCCTCGTGAGGGTTTTCGTGTATATCTAGGTCATAGAAGTTGTTAATGACGGCAGCGTTGAGCTTGACAGGTTCCCCTCGGACTTACACGAACGTCATCTCCTGGCGGGGATGGTGGGTATAGAACTCCCTGACCATGGTGATGTTGGCTATCTTTGGATGCCGTGCGAAGATTTCCCATCCCTTGCTGTGGATGGGTTCGAACAGATTTGGTTCTAGTCCGAGATCTCCTGTGTGCCGAGTATAGTGAAAGCCTTGCTCCTCCCATATGTTCTACTTTGCGAACTGAGTTCGGTATCTCTTTTCACCCGCGTGGGACAAGAAGCGTTGGAAGGTGGGTTTGGGTGCAGATGAGAAAGCCATGTGAGACGGTAGATGTTTATTGAAATTCTGAAAGAAAATATGTGAGAACAGTGGATGCAAGAAATAGATAGCAAGAAGGTGAAAGTAAACTAAATGAATGAAGTGAGAAGGGTTTAAATAGAAGTTGCTGAGAGGTACCGTGACGACATTAAATTTCTAACGGTCTAGTTGTCTCGCGCACGTTACAGGATTTCTGCATGTTATTTTCGTAGCCGTTGGAAGCTAGCCATTAGCGATCAACTAGCCATTACGCGTTTCTACGCTGGACTGTCTCAGCGAGATGGTGGGCGGGCTCCTTGCTGGGCCTCCTTCTTGATCCGACTCTTTTATTCCTAACCTTGAAATAAAAATAAAAATAAAAGTAATTAAATAACTTCTGAAAAATAAAAATCATGAAACTAATCTAATCCTAAAAAATAATTGCAATAAATTAAATTCTAGTCCTAATGCATAAAAATAAAATAAAGAAAAATAATTAAAAATTAAGTTATGTTGGGAGTGCATTTAGGTGCATCTCCCAGACATAACCACTTCCTGAGGTAATTTGGCTTGTCCTTCCCTCCTAGGGGGTCCTCTTGTTTCTTCAGGTGATATGCTGCTGGGTCCTTCAGCCCGCCCTTCGGTCTGTCGCGACAACTGTTGCCTTGGCCTGTCTCTATGCTAATTTTGCCAGCTTTTGCTTCTGGGCATCCTTCCTTTTCTTTTCCTGAGGGTTGTAGCACATTTAGCTTTATGCTCTGGTTGTCTACCCTCATCATGGTCAGATCCCCATGTTCCACATCTATTAACGTTCTACCCGTGGCCAAGAATGGTCGTCCAAGGATGATAGGGGCTTTTTCATCGGCCTCACAGTCTAGGATGAGGAAATTAGCTGGAAGAATCAGGTTGCCCACCTTCACTAGGATGTCTTCGATTTTACCCTCCGGTTGTACAAACAAATGATCGGCAAGTTTTAGCATGACGGAGGTAGGTTTGGCTGGCCCAATTCCTAATTTATCGAAAACTGCTTTGGGCATTAGATTGATGTTGGTTCCCAAGTCGTACATGGCTTTTGTTTCGTGTTTGCTCCCAACTCAGCAGCTGCTGTCTCTGTCTAGAACTGCATCAGTACAACTCCCTGGTTTGCTACCTCAGAATCACATCCTCAGCTCTTCTTTCCCTCTGTCAACCTCTAATACCTAAAACCAAAAGTACACTAAAACAATACATTTTCTTTACCAAACAAAGGATAATCTAGAAAAACATGGCAAAGTAAAGAAATACTATAAAATTCAATGCATGGTCCTAATTATGTCTAAGATGTACTTAAAAACAACAATAATATGAGATGGAATGTGCATAAAATATAGAACTTGTGGCAGTTTACAAACCCCGAAATGAAGAAATGATTGGTAAAGTTTGGATCTTTAATGGTAGAATCAAGCTTGAAGGAAAAGAGAAATGGGGGTGTGTGGGAGAAGGTAAAAGATGAAGAAGATGATATCATCCTGTCCCCCACTGCTTTTTATTCACGTGATATACCAAAGAAATTTTTGGTATTCAGCCCTTTTATTGAAAAAAGGTATAATCAAAACATGAAACCCCCAAGTTTCATCTTTTCTATAAAAAGGTCACTTTCCAAATCCACAAAGCTCAATACTCTTCCAATAAGACCCAAACTTGTCCTAAGGGGTCCAAATACTTATTCTAACATGAAGGTCCATAACCCAGGTCAACACCTGATCTTTGACTTAAAAATTTGGGTCATTACAAGGCTTACCTCTCACAGATCCATCAACATTAAATTTCAAAGTGCCAACCATTGGTGAAGCCCAAACTATACCACTACGCAACGTCTTACCCATAACATTAGGCACACACAACCTTGGACATTCCCACCAACTCGATTCAAGAATGAATAGTGTCAATTCAGAGTCTTTCACCCAATACAAGGTTCTTAGTTTATCCAAAAAGAAGACTCCCCAACTCCTAATCGCTTCTTATTGAAAATCATTTCGTTCCTTGCCACCCAAGCTGACCATGGTATTTTCGCACATCCCATCAGCCACCACCCTCTCGCCGTACCAGACAAACTCCCATGAAAGCTCTGCCAAAGCATTTTCGCAAGAGAACGTCACCGAACAAACGCGAAATCCCACCATCAGAACAATACCGACCACAACTCTTCCATCACTCGGTAAGAGAATAATATATGATCCATGTCGTAACCCCCTTTTTAGGAGCTTTGACTTTTTGGAAAACTTTTTAAAATCAACGGAGTCGCCACCAATCTTTTTTGAAAAGTGTGATTGGATCACTTTAAAACGAGGTTTTTTTTAATAAAACGTTTTGTTTTAATAAAAAAACAGTTTTGGTCTATGAAAACTAGAAAATACGTTTGGGGGTCGGTTAGGCGTGGGGAAGGGTTAGCACCCCCACAACGCCTAAAATTGGTACCTAATTGATTTCAAAATTGTTTTTAAAACTTGAATTTGCAAGTTCACGAAGGTTCAATTTTATTTGTCCGTTTAATGAATATCAATATATTTTAACACCCTTATCGCCCAGGAGATGATCTTTAATCACCACAAACATTTCTGGCGCTAAAAGTCCAAGATTGAGTCTTTTATGAAAATGGCGCTGTAAAAAGGTAAGGAGTCTCTCAGGGCACCGACCAGAAGTGAAGGTTTTTACGGGCAAAAAGATCAGTATATAGAATGGACGATTTTCATTGATAATCTTAGTAGAAGGGTAACCAGGATAGCGTTGAAGGAGCTGTTCAACTACCATGGAAGAGTTAGGAGAGTTTTTATTCCGTCGATTAATAATATGCCTAAATATAAGATGGCCACCTTCGCATTTGTTTTTATGGCGTGCTGTGAGGATATGGATCGAGTTATCAAGAAAATAGATAATTCTCGTATCGATGGTACTGTGGTTCGTGGATCTCGGGCGAGATTCCCTAGATCTGGGTACGTAGCTAAGCATCAGGTTTTTAAGAGGAAAGGATCAATGGCAACCAACAAACGAAGGAGGAAGCTCTCACGGAGCAAGAGTCAGAGAGTTCCCTATCGTCAATGAGAGAAATCAAACAAATGGGAAGCTGAGTCGGTCTTATAAAGAAGTTCTCCTTAGCAATCCGCGTGGGGTGGTGAAGGAGAAGAGAGCCAATCGGGGTTAAAACCAGGAGTTTCCTGAGGAGAGAAGCAAGGAAAATTTGATGGATTTTAACTTTCCGATCAAAGATACCGAGTGGCTGAAAGGATTGCATGGTTGGCATGATTAAAACATCTTTTGAACAAGATTTCATACAAAGAGCGTTATTAAATGATGGCATAGACGTTAAGGTAGTGAAATGGAGTTTTGAAGGAGATTCCCATGTGATAATTTTCAACTCGGTTAAGGAAATGGAAGAAACATGGAACTCCAAGAGGGAAGCTCTGTGTTACTGGTTTGACCACATAGGTCCTCTACTAGTTAACGATATTCCCCACTATTTTTGTACTGTACAACTTTTAGGGGTTCCACTCTACTGTTGGCATGAAAGTTTTTTCAGCTCTCTCGGAAGTTGTTGGGGTTCTTTTATCGGCATTGAGGAAGGTACTGTGAAGAAGAATCGTCTTGATGTTGCTAGGATCATTTTAAGGGTCGTCATCTTTACGACCATTCCGGATTCGATTATTATATCGTCGATGGGTATTCATTATCACATTCAAATTAAAATCGGTCTATTAAAAGATGATTTGGGTAATCTAAACCTTGAAGAACCGGCGGTCAGGTATGTAGACGAATGGTCAGATTCTGATGAAGAAGAGAATTTTTTTCCTAGGTAGCGGAGTGCGATCAATCTCTGGTTCCGTCCCTATCTCCGGTTCGGGGATGAGGAATGGGAGCTCAATCGTTTCCCCCTCGAACTCAGGAGCATGAGGATCTTCCCGAGGTTGACGTTAATAAGGAAACTATTTCCAACACTTTAGGTCCCACAAATATTCCTCATGACTTTAATGTGGCAGAGGATATTATTAATACTGTTGGATCATCGGCGCACCCCATGGCGCAGCGGAAAAACAAACACGACGATCTCACCAACGATCCATGTACGATTAATCCGAATTCAGGAGGAAGAGATAGGTTTACTTACATTGAGTTCCTTGATAAACAGCACGAACAGAAACGTCTAACGATCTCACAAACGATACGAATCTTAGCCTCCACGAATAGATCGTCTCAGCCTCTACTCAGTTCACCCGGTTGAAAACTTGAGAGCAATTTTCTTTTTCACAAAACGTTTTTGAGAAAAATACGTTTCAAAGGGTTAGACGACTGCTAGACATTTAACCCCTTTTTATAGTATGTTACCCTAACTACATAGGATTTTTAATTAATTCTGAACTACAATTACTTTTATTATTTTAAATCCAGAATTCTATGTATAATAAAATACTTTGGCATATACATCAAATATATATGTCTTAATATTAATTATACATGTTATATACGTACAACTAAATTGTACATATGTAACTTATTCATAAAGTACTCTTTTCAACCTTGGGGTGTGACCCTGTAGGTTCCAGTAACATTAGTAGCAATTATCAGAACTATTCCAATATCACAAATAATGAGTGATATCTAGCAATGTGTCATTATCAATGCAAAGTGCCCACAAGTTCTATATTTTGTACACATTCCTGCCCTTATTATTGCTATTCTTAAGCTCATTTAGATATATTTAGGTGCATTGCATGCATTATAACAATATCTTCTCTTTTAGCATGCTTTTATTGAATATTTTATGTTTGGTTGAGAAAAGTTATTATTTTAGTTTAGTTTATATTTTTTAGGTGTTGTAGCAAGGAGAGGAGAGGACAGGAAATCTAGAACAAAAGGAGTTGTACTGAAGCAGTTCCAGATGTCGCCAAGGACGCTGCCGAAGCAGCATTGCCGCCAAGTGCCGCCCAGGCAGGAGATACACCGACTTAGCAAAGATGGGTTGTGATTGAAAGAAGGCAATTTCCTAAGCCCAATGAGCCCAGTCTTGCAATTATCTGAAGCATGTAGCGGTCGGTAGAGCTGATCCATGATCGATAAGTAGGAGCACTTATCCTTACTTGTAGAAGAAGGCAACGTCCAAGGAGTCCATATTTAAGTCAAAAAAGAGTATGTATTTAATGTTAATATACTTTAAGAACTTCTACTTCAAGGAGGACTCAAACTGAGGCTATGAGCCTTATATATACTCAATGCTTGTAAAGGTATAGGGGCATGAAGAGGGTGAGGGGATGCGTGCTTGAATAGACGCATAGCGAAGATGTAGCTAGATAGGTTGGAGTTTTTGGAGGTCGTGACCCAACTCTTCTAGGGTTTAGGCGCATGTATGTAAAGTAGTTTGTGAGAAGCGGTTGTATTAGTTTTGAGTTGTTTTCAATAAAATTCCAAAGTTTGCTTGATCTATGCACTTCATTCTTTCGATAAGTCTACACCAGTTAGTTGAGAGAATCCATTTGTCGGGCACGAAAGTGCAAGGCTCACGAAAGGGTTAAGCACAGTGACAACATGTTGGGGCGTGACTAACTTGGTTCTACACCAGTCCACAAGTTTCATCGGCTAAGAGGGATCACCAATCGAATGGACTTGCATGTGTTAGGTTTACGCTGAGATTGCTAGGTATTGCCTACATCACGTGAGTGTTCGAGCATCCTTGCCTAGAAATAGGAAGGATCACTGTCGACTATCTCGCCGAACTTGGAATGTCTGCCAGACTTGCCGTCAGGACCTATTTCCGTTCCACCTACCGAGACAACGAAAGTTGCAGTGGTAGTGACCCGCTGCGGCCGCGTGACAGGGTCGTAGCCTGCCGCCCGCCATACCCCCTGAGGCGACAATTCATGGCAGCACAAAACATACTCAGACTTTACAATGCAAACCACATGCTTCTAAGCTGCATTTGTCTTACCCAATCTATCGACCAAATCTCTCCCTATCATCCCCCTCATCACTATCTTTATTTTACTTGTGTTTTTATATTTCTACATCATGAGATTTAATTGCACATTTACTAAATCTTTTTGCAGGAAACCATTCATAGGAGTTGTTCCAATCTTCGTGGGAGACGATATCTTTTATACTATAACTTGACAAGAGTGTGCACTTGCGCTCATAAATAGAGAACACCTAGACGTTGTACAAGTTTTTGGCGTCGTTGTCGGGGATTGGCAACAACAACTACGTTTAAATTTCCGCACTTCTATTTTAGTTTTTGCACATTAAATCTCCGTTTATTTTATTGCCAAAAAAATGCCTCTTTGTTTTCTTTGGTGCATGTCCCGCCAGGGCGGCAAAGATGGCAGCAACACCCACCTAAGGAGGAGAAGGACATGCCCAAACACAAAACCAAACATAAAGCCCTTAAGAAGTGGTTATGCTTGGGAACGCGCAACCCGACATAACCTAATTGTTAATTTTTATTTTTAATGCAATATGATTAGATTTAATTTTTATTTAACTTTTGTATTTAATTTATTTCAGGTTAGGAATGAAGGAAAGATCAAAGAAAGATGAGAGAATAAAGGAGAAGCCCAACTAGTGGCCAAGGCAGCCCAAGGCAGACGAGCATAACGCCTAGTAGCTTCATAACGGCTAGCCGCAACAACTATATTTGCCACAGAGAGCGGAACAGATATCTATGTAACGGCTAGAATCTCGTTATTCGCGCCGCAATAATTGTTGCCCGTTGACAGCGTGCCCGCCAAGGCAGTGGAGAGAAGCGGCTATATAAGGGGAACTATTCCACCCCCGTTCTTCACTTTGCTTTCTCATTTACTCTCAATTCTTTCTGCTATCTTTGGTTCCAAGATTTCCCTTGCTTTATTTTCTTTCACGTTCTTGTTTATTTCTTTAGGAAAAACAACCGCCTCACGACTATGGCCAGATCACAACAAACCGCCGCCACCACCAAACCCCTTTTCAAGAGGTTCTTGAACCCAGTTGTCGAGGCATCCTACAAGGAATACTACAAAGAGCGGAAACTATGGGAGGAAATGGGTTTCCAGTATACCCAATTAAATGGGGATTTTGGCTTGGAGCCCTCCCTATTAGAAAAGATCCACAAAATGGGCTGGGACCAATTCGCACGGTAGCCAGAAGGAATAACAAGCAACCATGTGCGAGAGATCTACACCCATAGACCGGCACCGGCAAGCCCTTTCGTTTATGTCCGCGGAGAAGGTGTCAAGTTCACAGCGGATATGACCAACAACTTTTACAACATAGAAGTCAGCGGCAATCCACATGAGGAATGGGAGTCCTACCTAACGGTAACTGACTACAACAAGATCAAGAAGGAGATCTGTAAGCCAAACACCAAATGGCTAACTGGAAAAACAACGGGTCAGTCAACCACCACGACTTGCAGCCGGAGGCATACCTTTGGAGTTACTTCATCCAATGCCGCATAATGCCCACCACGCACGGATCGACAGTCAACAGGTTGTAGCTTGCCCTCATCTACAGTATTTTGATGGGGTGGCAGATCAATCTTGGCGAGGTAATCATAAAGGAGATCTATGCCCACGCAGAGAAGCCAAATGCCAAGGGACCCCTCTTCTTCCCTACACTCATCACAAGCCTTTGCACCAATTTCTGCGTGCCGCCGGACCCCAAAGACAAAATTCTTCCTACCAAGGAAGGATGGACAAGAAGGGTACGCCAGCAGATGATGCAGAACTTGAAGCTAGACACACCTTCCACCGCCCAGCCGCCATCCCAAGCTGCTGCCGCCCCAGCCGCAGCAGGTAGTACTGAAGCTGCCCTCCCATCCGTCGTGATCCCCTTGCTACGCAGCCACGTTGAAAGCTACCAAAGGATCGAGCATAAACATGTGATCTTCACCAAATATGTGGCGGACGTGCAAGAGGCCTTTGTGGCCTGCTTGCTTGACAAGTTCCAAGACGGTGACCCAAAGTTTCCCGCCTTCCAAACAGAGTTAACAGCGTCGAATCCAGTTCATATTACACCCAGACCAGTTGCTACTTCTGCCGGCACCAACAGCGAGAGGCTACACATCTGCCCTAAACGAAGGACCTCTCCAATTCCCATCCAACTATACGACCTCTCCTCTTCATCTGAATCAGAAAAGAAGGAGGAGACCACCGCTGCCTCCTCAGTAGCAAAAGAGGCCGCTGTCAAAGATACCAGCTACTCAGACATGGAGATCTCAGACTCCCTTGATGACGAACCGACAGAGGCATCAAGAAAGAGAAAGCGGCTAGCAGTAGAGCCTAAGGGCGGAGGACCTAAAGGACCATCCAAGAAAACCACCCCAGCCGCATCCAGCCGCCGTGTAGCAAGAAGAACAGCCCAACCGACAAAACATCTGCTATGCGCCGCCTAGTCCTTCCTGCCTCCTCAGCATCCTCCTCTGATTCTGCAACAACTGAGGGGAACTCCGCTAGTCTATAGCACCATTTTCTTTTCTTTTCTTTTTAATTTTTATGTTTTATATTATTTTTCTATTTTCCTTTTCTGTTTTTTATTTTTCTTTATATTTTTTTAATTTTTGTTTTGTGTAGAGGCATTGAGGATAATGCCAACCTTGAGTTGGGGGGGATAGTCCCCTTTGTTTTAGATTCATTTAGTAGCATTTAGGAACATATATAAATTTTACCCCCTAGCACTTAATGAAGTAGAAAACTTTAGTTTAAAAACTTGTGCGTATGATAGAAAACCCGACTACTTATATTCGCACCATACAAAATTTTTTTAACCTAACTATGGGAAGAAGCATGAAAATTACTTAGAAAATTTTTCTTTCTGCCAATTATCTTTACACTTTTCTGATAAATGCTGAATTTTTGCTCGAGTTTTAAGTCTAACATTGCCTTCCTTAATGAAAATTCCTTGATTAAATACATGTATGCCGCCACGGTAGCACAGGGCAATACAACAAAGATGATGAAAACCCTAGAGGTGCCCGAAACAGGCTCTGGGCAGGAAGTTTAAATACCCTAGAGGTGCCCGAAACAGGCTCTAGGAAAGATCATGAGCAAGGACACTCCGCTGCTATTAAAGTCCACATATCTAAACCAAATGACTGACAAATTAGCAAGAGTGAATGAAAGCCTTCACGGAATGACTCTATTCAAAGGGGTTCAGAGTTTCGTAGAGTGCACCTATCTTAGCTTCAGACCTGGAGAATAGTTGTGATGAGCTGAAGCCCTTAAAGCCATGATCAGAAAAAGAGAACAAAAGTGCCCAACTGTGCTGCCAGGGCAGCAACTTGTATCCTCTTTAGTAATTTAATTACTTTAGGCTTTCTTTGTTAACTTAGTAATTTCAGCATATTTAGCATGAACACATACATGCACACACTGCACTGGCATTAAGAAAATGTAAACCTAAGTTATTTCATGCCATTCCCGATCACTAACATAAAAACATGTGCCACGGCCTTGAGGTAAGAATCAAGTTAAAGGCTAATTTTTTCTATTAATATTGTGCAAAAGGGCGAATTTACTATTTAGGTTGCATTGCTTGAGGACAAGCAATAGTTCGAGTTTGGGGGTGTGTAGAGTGTCCACAAGTTCTATATTTTGTACACATTCATGCCCCTATTATTGTTGTTCTTAAGCTCATTTAGATATATTTAGGTGCATTGCATGCATTATAACAATATCTTATCTTTTACCATGCTTTTATTGAATATTTTATGTTTGGTTGAGAAAAGTTACTATTTTAGTTTAGTTTATAATTTTTAGGTGTTGTAGCAAGGAGAGGATAGGAAAGATGAAACAAAAGGAGCTGTACAGAAGTAGTTCCAGATGCCGCCAAGGACGCTGCCGAAGCAGCATTGCCGCCAAGTGCCGCCCAGGCAGGAGATACACCGACTTAGCCAAGATGGGTTGCGATTGAAAGAGGGCAATTTCCTAAGCCCAATGAGCCCAATCTTGCAATTTTCTGAAGCCTGTAGCGGCCGGTAGAGCTGATCCAAGATCGATAAGTAGGAGCACTTATCCTTACTTGTAGAAGAAGGCAACGTCCAAGGAGTCCATATTTAAGTAAAAAGGGAGTCTATATTTAATGTAAATATACTTTAAGAACTTTTACTTCAAGGAGGACTCAAACTGAGGCCATGAGCCCTATAAATACTCAATTCTTGTAAGGGTATAGGGGCATGAAATGGGCGAGGGGATGCGTGCTTGAACAACCGCATAGCGGAGATGTAGCTAGATAGGTTGGAGTTGTTGGGGGTCGCGACCCAACTCTCCTAGGGTTTAGGCGCATGTATGTAAAGTAGTTTGTGAGAAACGGTTGTATTAGTTTTAAGTTGTTTTCAATAAAATTCCAAAGTTTGGTTGATCTATGCACTTCATTCTTTCGATAAGTCTACACTAGTCAGTTGAGAGAATCCATTTGTCGGGCACGAAAGTGCAAGGCTCACGAAAGGGTTAAGCACAGTGACAACATGTTGGGGCGTGACTAACCTGGTTCTACACCAGTCCATAAGTTTCAGCGGCTAAGAGGGATCACCAATCGAATGGACTTGTCTGTGTTAGGGTTACACTGAGATTGCTAGGAATTGCCTACATCACGTGAGTGTTCCAGCATCCTTTCCTAGAAATAGGAAGGATCATTGTCGACTATCCCACCAAACTTGGAATGTCTTCCAGACTTGCCGCAAAGACCTATTTCTGTTCCACCTGCCGAGATAGAGAAAGTTGCAGTGGTAGTGACCCACTGCGGCCGCGTGACAGGGTCATAGCATGCTGCCCGCCGAGGCAGCAATTCATGGCAGCGCAAAACATACTCAGACTTTACAATGCAAACACACGCTTCTAAGCTGCATTTGTCTTACCTAATCTATCGACCAAATCTCTCCCTATCATCCCTCTCATCACTATCTTTATTTTACATGTGTTTTTATATTTCCATATCATGAGATTTAATTGCGCATTTACTAAATCTTTGTGCAAGAAACCATTCATAGGAGCCGCTCCAATCCTTGTGGGAGACGATATCTTTTATACTATAACTTGACAAGAGTGTGCACTTGCGCTCATAAATAGATAACACCTAGACGCTCTACAGTCACCTAAATTACTGGAAGTAAAGATTCAACGTAACATCTTCGTGATCACCTATTCTAATGTATTATATCCATTTGTCCTTTATATCTAGAATAGGCACAAGTTTTGGAATAGTCACACTTGTTTTGCCTATCTATTATTTCTTGATATCTAGAGTAGACAATAGACGAATAATATGTGATATCTTATATCAACTTATTCGAGCATGGCCATGCATTTTTAGTCTTACTCAATCAAGTGGCTTGTGATATGTTTCCTATTGTGTAGGAAGGACAAATCCTATCTTGACCATTCATACCCACTACATATATCATGAAATGCTCAATGTCAATCTTTATAGTGTAACCATTTACGGTGCAGGTTTAACTGCATCAAAGCACACAACAATATATGTTAAGATAGTAATGATCTCAAGTCAAAGGATCATACATATAGTTATCATTATGAGCAATATCGTGGCAATTACATAATAATCCAAGACATATGCTCATACCGGGTCAATCCAATATGTTGTTATCCAACATCATATCCATTCTTTGATTTTGACATCACTATGTCAATGACAATACATTGTCATCAATCAACAACATGTTAGCTTTAAACGTATTATTATTATTATTATCCATGCCCATAATAATACTCAAATAAGGATCTTTTAATAATAATCATATTATTATATGGACATTATTGTCTTTTGTTAATTTGATGCACATAAATATAACAGAAGAAAATAACAACAATGCCTTTATTTGATAAAATCGGTAAAGATAGTATGTCAAATCATATGATTGGTCTTTGAGCATACTCTAACAATCTCCCACTAGCACTAAGACCAATCACTCACATATCTAATACCAAGTGACTCAGTGTGACGATCGTGCTTTTGTTGTACCAAAGGCTTCGTCAGGGGATCAACAATGTTATCATTTGTGTGTACTTTGCATATTTCCACATCTCCTCGATTTATGATCTCTCGAATGAGATGAAAACGCCTCAGAATGTGTTTGGATCATTGATGAGATATGGGTTCCTTTGCTTGTGCAATGGCTCCATTGTTGTCACAATGGAGTTTGATATGCTGGGAACAACCCCTAGTTCAGTTACGAACTTCTTGATCCAAACAGCCTCTTTTGCCGCTTCGCTGGCTACATTGTACTCAGCCTTCGTTATAGAGTCAGCTATTGTGTCTTGTTTTGAACTTTTCCAGCTCATAGCGATCGCGAGTCATCCTTGTCTGTTTGGAAGCTGGTGTCAGTGTAACCTTTTACACTAAGCTCTTCTTCACCCCCATAGACAAGAAATGTATCCTTAGTTATTCTTAAGTACTTGAGGATGTTTTTAACTATAACCCAGTGACATTCACCTGGGTTTACCTGATATCGACTAATCATGCTTAAGGCATACGATACGTCTGGTCGAGTACATATCATGACATACATGATAGAACCAATAGCCGAAGCATATGGAATTTTATTCATCCTTTCTCTTTCTTGTGAAGTTGAAGGGCACATATCCTTCGAAAGAGAAATACCATATCTCATGGGCAAAAACTTTTTCTTAGATTCTTCTATACTGAACCTTTTCAGCACTTTGTCTATGTATGTACTTTGACTCAGACCTAGGAGTCGTCTTGGTCTATCTCTATAGATCTTAACTCCTAAGATATACGCTGCCTCACCCAAATCTTTCATAGACAAACAACTACCTAACCAAGTCTTAATGGACTGCAGAGTAGGTATATCATTTCCTATGATGAGTATGTCAGCTACATACAAGATTAGGAAAGAAACAATGCTCCCACTAGCCCTTTTGTAAACACAAGGCTCATCTTCATTTCTTATAAATCCAAACTCTTGGATTGCATCGTTGAAACGAAGATTCCAGCTTCGAGAAGCCTACTTCAGTCCATAAATGGACCTTTGTAGCTTACAAACCTTTCTAGCATTTTTAGGAGCAACAAAACCTTCTGGTTGTGTCATATACACATCCTCTTCAAGTTTTCCATTAAGGAAAGCAGTTTTGACATCCATTTGCCAGATTTCATAATCATGGAATGCAGCTATTGCAAGCAAGATCCAGATGGATTTAAACATAGCTACATGGGAGAAGGTTTCGTCATAGTCTATACCATGAACTTGTCAAAAACCTTTAGCGACTAATCACCCCTTATATGTTTGTATATTACCATCCATGTCGGTTTTCTTCTTGAAAACCCATTTACACCCTATTGGTTTGACCCCTTCAGGTGGTTCAACCAAAGTTCATACTTGGTTTTCAGACATGGAATCCATTTCAAATCTCATGGATTCAAGCCATTTCTTAGAGTCTGGGCTCACCACCGCCTCTTGATAAGTCTTGGGCTCATCTTGATCCAACAAAAGAACGTCTCCATGTGTAGTAACGATAAATCTATATCTCCCAGGTACATAGCGTTCTCTTGTGGATCTACACAGTGGTTGTGTTTCTAAATCTGTTGATTGTTCCTCAACAACTTGTGGAACATGCTAAACCTCTGGCTCATTAATCGGTTGATCTTGAACTTCTCCAAGTTCAATATTTCCACTCATCCCTTTCTTTGAGAGGAATTATCTTTCGAGAAAAACTCTCGTTCGAGTAACAAATACTTTGTTCTCGTTGGGGTTAAAGAAATAATATCCCTTGGTTTCCTTAGGATATCCAACAAATATACATTTATGAGATTTAGGTTCAAGCTTTGTAGACATCTGATGTTTAACATAAGCCTCACAACCCCAAATCTTCATAAAAGACATACTAGGACGCTTCCCAGTCCATATCTCATATCTTGTGTTTTGAACCGATTTGGTTGGTACACGATTTAGTGTGAAAGCAACTGTTTCAAGTGCATGTTCCCAAAAAGAAGTCGGAAGATCACTATGACTCATCATGGATCAAACCATGTCTAAAAATGTTCGATTCCTTCTCTCAAAAACTCCATTCCACTGTGGTGTACCAGGTAGGGTAAGTTGTGAGACGATCCCACACTCGTTTAGGAGTTCATCAAACTCTATGCTTAAGTATTCTCCACCTCGATCTAATCGAAGTGATTAAATACTCTTGCCTGTTTGATTCTGTACTTCATTTTTGAACTCCTTGAACTTTTCAAGTGCTTCAGATTTATGGCGCATAAGGTAGATATACCCATACCGACTAAAATCATCAGTGAATGTAATGAAGTACTGCATTCCTCCTCTAGCTTGTGTATTTATTGGCCCACATACATCAGTATGTATTAATCCCAATAAATCACTTACTCTTTCACCTTTACCATTAAAGGGAGCCTTATTCATTTTTTCCATTAAGCAAGATTCACATACATCATATTGTTCGAAAACAAATGAATCTAAAAGTCCATCTTTATGGAGTTTTTATATATGTTTCTCACTTATATGGCCTAAATGACAGTGCCAAAGGTAGGTTTGATTTGAGTCATTTTTCTTTGATCTTTTCGTATTTATGTTATAAATAGTATTATCTTGATCCAAAATGTAAAGACCGTTAATTAATTGTGCCGAACCATAAAAACATTATCGAGATAAAAGGAACAACAATTATTCTTAATAATAATCTCAAAACCTATCTTGTCCAAACAAGAAATAGAAATAATGTTCTTAGTTAAACTAGGCACAAAATGACAATCTTCTAAATTTAAATCAAGTCCACTGGGCAAAGACAAAACATATGTTCCTATAGCTAATGCAGCAACTCTTGCTCCATTTCCTACTCATAGGTCCACGTCTCCTTTAGCCATATTCCTTCTCTTTTGTAGTCCATGTACATAAGTACAAATATGAGAACCACATCCGATATATAATATTCAAGAAGTAGATTTTGACAAATTAACATCTATGACATAAATACCTGAAGTAGACGCTCTGTTTGCTTTTGCCTTTTTGACTTCTTCAAGATAAGCAGGGCAATTTCTCTTCCAATGTTTGGTCTTGCTGCAAAGGAAACATTTTCCCTCCTTGCTATCTCCCCTTTGGGTTTCAATGCATCCTTTCCATTGGGCTTAGCCTTGCCATTACCCTTAGGCTTTGCTACAGTCTTTCCCTTCCTTTTGTCCTTGCGGACCATCAGAATGAGCTTAGGTCCAATCTTTTTCAGGTTGTTTTCAGCAGTTCGTAACATGCCAAGTAACTGTGGTAAAGTCTTATTAATTTCATTCATGTTGAAATTAAGGAAAAATTGGTTGAAACTTTCGGGCAACGATTGAAGGATGACATCAGTGGCCAATTCATCTTTGAGTGGAAATCCCAGCTTCTCCAACGTTTGGATATAGCCCATCATTTTAATGACATGATCTCCTACAGGAGATCCCTCACTTATTTTGCATAGAAATAGAGCTGTAGAGGTTGTATACCTCTCTTGACGCGCTTACCCCTCATATATTTCCTTGAGGTGTTGAATCATCTCATAGGCTACCATGTCCTCATGTCGCTTCTGAAGCTCAGGGGTCATGGTGGCAAGCATAAGACATCCGACATCTAACATGTCATCCATGTGTTTCTTAAACTTGTCTTTGTCAGCTCTAGGAGCATTAGCAGCTGGTTCATCAGGAACATGTTCTTCAATAACATATTCCTTCTTTTCATGCTTGAGAACAATTTTCAAATTTTGGAACCAACCAAGGAAATTCAAGTCATTGAGTTTTTCCTTCTCATGGATCGATTGCAGTGAAAGTGTGTTGTTTGCCATTGAGTCTAAAACAATTGAAATATGTAATATAAGTTTATTTACCGAGTTTGAAATTTATAAATAGGTCTTTATTAATAAATTACTCCCACCATTTTATTCAAAATTAAAAACCCTCAAGTTTTAATTTCGGAAAAACATATCGACAGTTTTTCTAGTGAGTGAGGATCCGTATTTCAACTTCTTCCTAAATCAGCTTTGGCTTTTATTTTAAGAAAAAACGTTATTTAGGTAAGTAACACCTTACTAATTGCATCCAATGTAACTCCTCCATTCGGTGAACAACTCTTGTTCAAATCATCTCATGATTTATCCAAAATTTAACCTCTAGGTTTCTAATTATATTAGAATAACCTAGCCAAGTTATCACCAATATTTCAACCTGCTAATATTACTTACTTATTCTTCGCGTTTAACCAAGATAGACTCATGTGATATTGCTTTAGCAAAACTCACATGATATCGATCGAAGCCTTAACGAGGGTAAATATTGGACGGTTAAATTAACTTAGATTTTATTGAGGGATTTTCATAATTATCTCATCATTGTTCATTTTAATATTAGGCCCTTATTGATCTCATCAAAGTGTATAATAATAAAATTTGCAGAGACAACATTCATGGCATCACATACATGATAGATATAAGCAGTAAATAGGATGCAATGGTTATAGCCCAAAGGAAAAATTAAGGTGGCCCATTCCAAGCCAATGTGAGAACCAAGAATCCTAGAAGAAAAAGAACTATCAAGCATTTTCTCATCTTTAACTAGTCCATTCGTCTGCTCCTTCTAATCTTCATATGATTACAATTTTTAGAAACTCGTTTTACATACGAGGGAGTAAGATGAGAAGAGAAATACAATAGAAGATAGAGAGGCACGACGCGCAGGCCGTATATTAAATTACAACTATTGTAAAACAAAAGGGCTATAACCATGCATGTCAAACACCATACAAAACAAACATATCATACATATACATTGTTAAGCATTTGTTAAAGATTTTAATGTGGGCTTACGATCTATGTTGCCTACGAAGGGGTCAAGGGGCAGAGCCCCTCGCGGGGGTTCGGCGGCCCCGCAGTCGCCAGTTTTGCGACCATTCCAGATTTGATTATTATATCGTCGATGGGTATTCGTTATCACATTCAAATTAGAATTGGCCCGTTAAAAGATGATTTGGGTAATCTGAACCTTGAAGAACCGACGGTTAGGTATGCAGACGTATGGTCAGATTCTGATGAAGAAGAGAAATTTTTTTCCCAGGTAGCGGAGTGCGATCAATCTCATGTTCCGTCCCTATCTCCGGTTCGAGGATGTGGAATAGGAGCTCAATCGTTTCCCCCTCGAACTTAGGAGTATGGGGATCTTCCTGAGGTCGACGTTAATAAGGAAATTGTTCCCAACACTTCAGGTCCCACAAATATTCCTCATGACTTTAATGTAGCAGAGGATATTGTTGATACTGTTGGATCAACGGTGCACCCCATGGCACAGTGGAAAAACAAACACGACGATCTCACCAGCGATCCATGTACGTTTAATCCGAATTCATGAGGAAGATATATGTTTACTTACATTGAGTTCCTTGATAAACAGTACGAACAGAAACGTCTAACGATCTCACAAACGATACGAATCTTAGCCTCCACGAATAGATCGTCTCAGCCTCTACTCAGTTCACCCGGTTGAAAGTTGAGAGCAATTTTCTTTTTCACAAAACGTTTTTGAGAAAAATACGTTTCAAAGGGTTAGACGGTTGCTAGACCATTAACCCCTTTTTATAGTATGTTACCCTAACTGCATAGGATTTTTAATTAATTCCGAACTATAATTACTTTAATTATTTTAAATCCAGAATTCTATGTATAATAAAATACTTTAGCATATATATATCAAATATATATGTCTTAATATTAATTATACATGTTATATACGTACAACTAAATTGTACATATGTAACTTATTCATTAATTGCTTTTTTCAACCCTGGGATGTGACCTAGTAGGTTGCAGTAACATTAGTAGCAATTATCAGAACTATTCCAATATCACAAACAATGAGTGACATCTAGCAATGTATCATTGTCACCTAAATTACTGGAAGTAAAGATTCAAAGTAACATCTTGATGATCAACTATTGTAATGTATTATATCCCTTTGTCCTTTATATCTAGAATAGGCACAAGTCTGGGAATAGTCACATTTGTTTTGCCTATCTATTATTTCTTGATATCTAGAGTAGACAATAGACGAATAATATGTGATATCTCATATCAACTCATTCGAGCATGGCCATGAATTTCTAGTCTTACTCAATCAAGTGGCCTTTGATATGTTTCCTATTATGTAGGAAGGACAAATCCTATCTCGGCCATTCATACCCCACTACACATATCATGATATGCTCAATGTCAGTCTTTATAATGTATCCATTTATAGTGCAGGTTTAACTACATCAAAGCACACAACAATATATGTTAAGATAGTAATGATCTCAAGTCAAAGGATCATACATATAGTTATCATTATGAGCAATATCGTGACAATTACATGATAATCCAAGATATATGCTCATAGCGGGTCAATCCAATATGTTGTTATCCAACATCATATTCATGCTTTGATTTTGACATCACTATGTCAATGATAACACATTGTCATCAATCAAAAACATGTTAGTTTTAAAGGTATTATTATTATCCATGCCAATAATAATACTCAACTAAGGATCTTTTAATAATAATCATATTATTATATGGACATTATTGTCTTTTGTTAATTTGATGCACATAAATATAACAAAAGAAAATAACGACAATGCCTTTATTTGATAAAATCGGTAAAGATAGTATGTCAATACAATCATCATATGATTGGTCTTTGGGCATACTCTAACAGATACATCGATTGTAAGGGTCAACTTGGTGGCTAGTGATTTTGGATCTTTTTGGTTAATAGAAGCGGGCCAGATAGACTGTAATATTGTAAATGGGCCTCCCGTTCTTTGGTTTTCTGGCCTATTTTAGATAGCAACAATGGTCAGATTTTGGAAGATGATGTGGAGGGTCGGGTTGTTTCTTGCTCTCGACCAAATTTGAACCGAAACAAGATTTCTCGCAATTCCAGTAGCCTTATTTTGTCTCAATTGGCTGTTATGAAAAATTCTTCGTCGAGATCGATTGAGGTGGTGCCCGATAGTTTCGAGGGAATTCAACAAGACCCGCTGGGCATATCCTCTTCAACCTCTTTTGTCTTTCACCAAAATTCGATAGTTTTGCCCAATCTAATTCCCTCGAACGATTTAATGCAAGCAAGCTCAAGAAGAAGGCTTAGAGGCTTTGTTTGTGATACGTTAGACGAGTCTTCTAGAGATTCAACGTTTTCCAGGTAGAAGGTGAGACCTGAGGGGTCGGACTCTATCATTGGGCTGGAAGCTGAGTCGATCTAGGAGATTAGTAATATGTTGGAGATATCTTTCAAAGGGGGTAGAGATGAAGTAATCAAGAAGGTTTGTGAATTAGAAAGGGAAATTAGGAGGGGCTGCTGAAGCTCTTGTCTTGGGTCATAGTTATTTTTTCTATGGATTTTGGAATTGTATCTTGGAATATAAGAGGAATTAGAAGAAGGGAGAAATTGCGGGCTATTAGAGGAGTTATTTAGAATTCAAAGCCTAATATGGTTTTTATCCAGGAGACAAAGCTGGAAGTTCTGAACGGGGTACTTATAAGGAAAATATGGAATGCAAATTATATCGATTTCTCCTTTTCTCCATCCGTAGGTTCGGCTGGCGGTCTCTTGTGCTTATGGGATTCAGATTTCTTTCATGTTGCAGAAGTCTTTCTTTTCCCTAGATTCATTGCCCTTATTGGAGTAATAAAGGATCACAATTTGAGGTATGGTTTCCTCAACGTTTATGGTCTGACTATAGACGCAGAAAAATCAACTTTATTGACTGATCTCCTGGCTTTCGTACATCAGTGGCAAATCCCTTGGTGTTTAGGGGGGATTTCAACTTGATCCTAGACCCCGATGAGAAATTGGGCTTCTCTTTAAATCATTCTTGGATTTCGTTATTTAAATCTTTCGTGTTTGATGCAGGCCTCATCGGCATCCCTTTCATTGGCGGGAAGTACACTTGGGGTAACAATAGAGAACCACCAACTTTCGTGAGACTCGATCGATTTTTACTGCCGGCAGACTTTATTATGGCTCTCCCAAGCTTATACCAGAAGCTATTGGACAGGTCCCTCTCGGATCATAATCCCATCTTTCTACATTCTCATAGTACAAATTGGGGTCTGAAACCCTTTAAATGTTTCAACTTCTGGTTTGAAGAGGAGGGTTTCGATAATACCACTCTTAAGGCAATACAAAACATGAAGAAGAAACACCCGAGGGTGAGAATTGGTGGTCTTTTAATTGGGTGCAAGAATGCCTTGAAGGAGTTGTCGAAGAAATCGGCTAGGGTAGTGGGCTGTAATATAAAAACACTGGAAAAGGAGATTTTATCTTTGGAAATTCAGCTGCAAAATGGGTCGGGTAGCATTGTCTTGATGAGTACTATAAGTAAGAAGAGAGGTGATTTATGGTCGCTATACAAGAAGGAAGAAAGTGAATGGCATCAGAAATTCAGGGTCTGATGGTTTGCAGAGAGGGACAAAAACATTAGGTTCTTCCACCTTACAGCTTCGGGAAGACGTAGCGCAAACTTCATTAAATGTTTGCGTATTGATGGTGAGAATGTTACTGATCCCAATCGAATCAAAAAGGTAGTTTTTGACCACTTTAGGCATGCCTATAATCATAATAATGCACTGGATGTGGCGGATTTGAAGCTGGGTTTCACTAAGTTAAGCTCTGAACAATCAGAATATTTGCAAAGCTGTTTCTCTGAAGAGGAAATCTGGTTAGCTTTGTCTTCAGCGGATGTTAATCGGACTCCGGGCCCGGATGGTTTTAACCTGAGTTTTTTCAAGAAATATTGGCATATTTTGAAGGATGACATTATCAGTTTTTTCGAGGATTTCTACGCTGGAAAAGAATGGGAGCCTGATATAAATCACTCCTTTCTTACCTTGACTCCTAAGGTAAAAAACATGTCTTCCCTCGATGATTTCAGGCCAATCAGCTTAGTTTGAGGCATGTACAAGATTCTTTCAAATGTACTAGCTAGGAGACTGCGCAGAGTGATTGATCATGTCGTGGGTGAAGCACAATTTGCCTTTATCCTAGGAAGACATATCATGGACTGCTCGTTAACTGCTAACGAGGCTTTAGATTTTTTGAAGAAGAGTGGTGTTAGTGGCGTTGCTTTCAAAATTGATTTCCAGAAAACTTATTATACAATGAGTTGGGATTTTCTCTTACGAGTACTTGTGGAGCTTGGGTTTGGGGAGAGATGGTGCAAGTGGATCCGCAAATGCATAGCTACTACTTCAATATCAGTTCTCGTAAATGGTTCTCCCACAGTTGCTTTCTTTACATCGAGAGGTTTACGCCAAGGGTGCTCCCTCTCACCTCTCCTTTTCAATATGGTGGGAGAGGCACTTAACCAAATGTTGAGAAAGGCTGCCTAGTTGGGACTGTTCACTGGTTTTAAGGTGGGGCGTAGGGGCGCATCTTTCGATATCACTCACCTTCAGTTCGCCAATGATCTCTTTATTTTTTGTGGAGGGGATGAATGCCAAGTTAGAAATGTTAAAAGAATATTACGAGTTTTCAAGTTAGCTTAGGGCTTGAAGCTTATTCTGAAGAAGAGTATGATGTACGGCATCAATGTTCCTGAGCGTTCCATGAATATATGGGCTGAATCGGTGGGCTGCTCGATGGGTAAGTTCCCGACAATGTACTTAGGTTTACCGCTTGGTGCGTGTAGAAACTCCCTAGCACATTGGGAACATGTGCTAAAAAAGTTCTCTTAAAGACTTGAAGGTTGGAAGCCGAAGTTCCTCTCTATCGGTGGCCGCATTACGTTGATAAAATCGATCCTTTTCCACTATTCCAGTCTATTTCCTCTCCTTATTTAAGATTTCGGTTGCCGTGGCTACCCGTTTAAATAGTTTGTTGTCGTCGTTCCTTTGGGGGAGAAATGAGAAGAAATCAGGTATCCACTGGATTAATTGGGCGAGTGTAAGTTCCCCTAAACAAAATGGTGGGTAATGTTATCGACAGAGGCATTGCTACCTTTGAGGACAAAATGATGTAATACAAGTGTGACTAATCCATGACTTGTGTCTGATCTAGATCTGAGGACAAAATGATGTAATACATAAAATAAGTTAATCACAGAAAAAGGTAAAGTCGAACCACAACTTCATGTAACTTGGGTAGAAATGATGTATTGCTAGATGCCACTTGTTGCTCATAATATTAGAATTGTTCTAGATATTACTACTAACGTTACATGAACCTATAAGGGTCACACCCTATGATTGAACCGGAAAAATATCGACTAAATATCATGTGTACAAACTTGTTGTACACGTAATAGTTATACGAAATTATTATTATAATTATTTTAGTTATAGATAATCTCGTTTATATATATTTTAATACTAGATAATTATTGTAATTATAAAATACTATTAAAATATATATCTAAAGAAACCTAATTAAAGTAGAATCAAATTCTACATATTTAATTATATTCTGTTAAATATATTATATATTTAATGAATCTGAATTAAAGTAGAATCAGATTATGCATATTTAATTATATTCGGTTAAATATAATGTATATTTAATGAATCTGAATTTAATTAGAATTAGGTTTTTGAATGATATATAAAGGCATAAGATCGAGCAGCCAAAATATGCTTTTCGGAAAACCTCTCTAACAGTTAGAGAAGAGAAAATATTGTTCATTTCATTCGGGTGGACAGCGTAGAGGTTGGGACGTGATTGTGATGACTCGGATTCGATTTGAATTCTCCTATACTCCTTGCAGATTTCTAGAATTATTAAGGTAACGTTTCATCCTTTTCACCCCGAATTCGTTCCTCGTACATGGATCTCTAGAGTTAATCGCCGAATAATTTTTTCACTGCGGCATGGGGTGAACCGGCGTTTCCCAAAAAAACCACTTTGAAATCTCATTTTAAACCCCCTTCAAAACATCATGCCTTATAAACCATGCACTTAAAATTTCCAAAAATAAGCATACTAAACCATATGCAACATGTATCGTGAATCCACAACAAAAATCTCATTTGCAAACCCTCAACTTAAGCTTTCTCATGCATAACAAACCATATGTAAGGCTTAAGGAGTAAACATGTATAATCCAAGTTTATACAACACAATCCATCAACATGATACATTATCAATTATATTGGCTTTCAAGTGATCAATAACCAAGTTTAAACCAGCGTTTCAAGCTTAATTTAAACTCCCCAAAACAACATTTAAACCATTTCAAAGCTGAATTCCACATTCTCACTCACCGACTACGCAAAACCTTGTTCGTCGATGCGAACTACTCCTCGAAAGCTTCCGAAATGGTGCCACACGCTTGAGGATCAACCTCCCCTCTAATGAGGGAGTTTCCTCTCAATTGGATATTTTACTTTGAAATTTTAAATAAAAAAGATAGTGTTTGGCTGTAGGAATTTTGAGAGAAAAGTTTTTAGGAGAAAAGTTATGTCAAAAGTATTTTTAAAAAATAACTACTCTCTTATTAAATCCCATTTAATTCACTAATTAAACTCATTTAAAACAATCCAAATTGAGATAAAAATTTGATTAAAACATTTGGTAAATTATCTCCTGAAAGAGTCTAAATTTTGATCCTTTTACAAAACAACCACTAAAAATAGTTTTACATTCTTTACATTTTGGTCACTAGACCAAAATTTCCAATTTCGAAAATCCATTTTCCATAATTGACTTTACCAAAAACATTCATATATTAAATAGTGATTTTTGGATATTTTTCATATTTTTATCTCACTCAAAAATATTTATTCTGATTTTTATCTCAAATCCGACTAAAATCTCTAATCTCAGTCCACCGGACCGTCTAATCAACCTAGAAACACCTAGGCCCAAAACCGGGGCGTTACAGATTTACCTGACTCGAGACTCGAAATCCACCCAAACATGTTGACCTGAATTTCATTTGAAACTCGAAATAAACCGAGCCGACCCAAAATCGAACCAAATTTTAGTTAAACCGAAAATGGACCCGAACTGAAGGCAACCTGAAATAAAAAAATATTAAAATAAAGAAACAAAGATGAGAAGTGAATTGTCTCACTACTCACCAAAAAGCCAAATATACAGACTATATAAAGCCATATATGGGGTGTAAAAACCTAACTCGACCTGAAAACTCGTCTGAAACCAATCGATCTGCCATTAACCCAAAATCACCCAAACTGAAAATAACCGACCCAATATAAACTAAACCGAAATTCAACTAACCCGAAACTCAATCGAACCGACCCGATACCAAACCGGAAGTCACCATAGACCCGAACTTAAACTGAACCGATATAAACCGACCAAACTGAATGTAACCCAAACCAAATCCGAACCGAATGACCCGTTTGCCACCTCTAAATAAATAGATTTTTTAATTATGAAACATTTTGAATTATTTGTGAATTTGATTTAATTTTAGGTAGATGTTAAAAGATTTAGTTAATTTTTTTTTTCAATTTTTAATATTGATTATAATAATTTCAACATCCACTTAAGTAACATTACGTGAATTTTAAAAGGGTGAATTTATAAAACAAAATGGTACTAATTTTTTAAATTAATTTAATTCTTTAACTATATGAAAAACTTCAATGATTTATTTATTCATACGTGTACTTATTGTTTTTTGTGTCATATTTAGCAATATTGTAACACCCTAGATCTGATACGAAGGACCTGAACCGATCTAAAGAGTCACAACGTCGGTCAGCATGATTTGTAGGATTTGTAGAGTCTTGCAATTGTTTTTAAATCCGTTGTGTGATTCGATTACGGTTCATTTTGATGACTATTGTGGAGTTCGATATTCATGTTGGACTGCCCCAACCGAATAACGAACGTCACAAAATTTTGCTATGCTTGTGCTTTCTAAATGAAAACCATGATTTAATAATTAATCGAAGCATTGAGATCCATTGAAATTGGTTAGCGAGTACTTTGATATGATCAAACATATGTAGTACCCCACTTGACCCATAATTGCATAAATGGTAAAATCTGCATAACATGCCAAATTCTCACTAGATGGTCGAATTGGTGTATCAAATAGGTTTATATGTCATATTTTATATTTTTAAACATGTTATATAGGTGGTATAACGATTTAGAAATGTTTAGGGCATGCTTCGATTAGACGTGTTTTAATCCTGTTTTTTTACATTTTTTTTATTATATAGAAATATTTACATTCTCAAGACAAATATTGAGATTCGAACTCGTACAAAATGAGATAATATAAACATTATTGATCACTCGACCAATTAATAAATTTTCATGTTTTCTACATTTCTGTTGTAGGATATATCCATACATGTTGAATTGATCAATCAATGGAGATGGCCAAGATGGGAGTAATTTGGGGATAAAGATCTTCTGCCCCTTTTCGGTGCCCTTATTTATGCCCAACACTAAAAAATACAACAAAATTAAATTCCAAGCCCCAACCCTAAATTTTAAATCCTAAGCCCTACACCTTATACCCTAAAAAATACACCCTACCCTAAATTCCCTAAACCATAACCCCTAACCTAAAACCTTAAACCTAATTTTAAGTGTGGGGGCATAAGTAGGGGCTCCGAAAAGGGGTAGAGGATTTCCATCCGTAATTTGGAAATTAAAAAATTAGTGGAAACAAATTGCAAAAAAAAGAAAATTCACACAAGTGATTTATAGTGGTTCAACCTTCTAAACAATGTTTACATCCACTACCTTAGCTATCCACACTAAATATTTCCACAAATTCACTAATTTGTCTTTTCTTTTCGGCTAAAATAGATAACCTTACAAAATCTAGACTTATACCCCAAAGGATGAATACAAAGAAGCAAACTATGAAAAAATTCTCAAGCTAGTTTTTTTGCACAAATGAAGTTCACTAAACCCCAACACTTAAATGAAAATAAGATACAATGAAAAACACTCAAGTGGGTTACTAGAATTTGACAATTTGAGCTCAAAGGTGTTGGATATATGCTTGAATGTTTTAGAATAGTTCTCTTGTTGTTGAAGAAGCTTTGAAGACTTGTTTTTATATCCCCTCATTGATTTCTAGCCGTTTGGGTTGTTGGAAAATTGAATAGTGGCGTTGGGATGCAATTTTCCTACATTAAATGTTTTCTGGAAACAGAGAGTATCGGTACATGTGCTTCTGTATCGGTACCTGCTCAAATAGAAATAGTTGTTGCAAGAAAAGGTATCGATACAAGGGCAGGCGTATCGGTACAAAGTGAAAATTTTTACAAAGGGTACCGGTACGTGTCGTATTATACCGGTACTAAATTTGCTCACTAAAATCCTTGCAAAAACTTGGAGAACATAGTGTGTCGGTACGCGTATAGTTGTACCGGTACACATATAAAAATGTATAAAGTTTGGCTCCAATTTTTGACAAATCTTAACAGTAAAAAAATGTAAGGTTTTAATCCTCGTACCGATACGTCATAGGCCGTATCGGTACTCAATGCACATTTTGGTTTACAGTTTCAAAAATTCGTTCCGGTACGCATATAGTCGTACCAGTACTCATAAGCCATAAAGAATTAAAACATAATTTAGTAGCAAAAATTCGTACCAGTAAGCCATAGGCCGTATCGGTACTCTGTTACCAAAATGGCTAGTTTGAGTACCAAAACACTTAAAAAAATTTGGGGGTTGAAACTGTTGAATTTGAAAATTATTTAAGTTCGAATGCTTGACAATTTGTGAGTAAATTCAAGTACCTTAAAATTTATTTATTTGCAGTCAAGTCCTTGTTATATCAAAATTAAATATAAGTTTAACAATCTCCCCTTTTTCATATAACAAAAGAAAATAAATTTTTAATTCACTCCCTCTATCTTTAAGACAAAAAGGCTATTTGTTTTTGAAAAAAAAATTAAAATTTTATATACCCCACTTCTCCCCTTTTTGTTTGATCAAAATCAATGGGGTAAAATAAAACAAACATAACAATATAATCCAAAATAGCTCCAAAGACATAATATAAAAACCATAATATTATAAATTCAAAGCATAATATCCAAAGTATAAAATTCAAAAATATCCAAAATATCAAAAACATAAACCAAACATAAAGTCATAGGAAATATCAAAGGAACATAGGTGCATAAAACTCAAATAAGTGTAATAGATATGATATGATATGATATGATATGATATGGTATGATATGCAAAAGACTAAGTCTAAGGGGCATCGTCGTCGTCGTCAACCTCCTCATCACTGTTATCTCCATGAACATGACCACCCCACTCATGATGAAAGGCGATAAGAGAGATGTCCAAAGAAGACACGCGATGCTCAACGGTAGTCAATCTCGCATCCATGGAAGTTCATCTTGTGTCTGTGGTGTTGAACCTCGTATCCATTGTGGCAAATTTCCCATCAAGATAGGTCAGGAGAGCATTAAGGGGAGGTGGAGCAACTGTAACCGCAGGAACATCCTCGACCGGAGTAAAATTCTCGGGGACTTCATTACGAGCATTTGGATCCCAAACCCGTTGATGACTTGTCAAAATGCTTATATTTTACACCTTTTTGCTTAAGTATTTGTTTGTTCTTGAGGTCATTTCATAGCATGTTGGTGCATTTAGAGCATATAGTTGCATGTATCTTTACATGTTGGTGGTATGGCTTTATCTCATGAGACTAGATGCTGCTTGAAAGGTGTTTGCTGGTATGGTGTTGTGCAGGCTGATGTTGAAGCAAGTCAAGGAAGGAAAATGCTATAGCAAATTGGACAGCAATTCTGGGCAAAGAAAAAGACAAAGTAAAGCACACACGCTGATCGCCCACATGTGTGAACCTCTTTTGTCTGAATGTGCCCCACATGTATAAAGAATATTCCCAGGACTTCAAAGAATCATCAGGGCACAAAACCCTATGAGCCTCTACTATATAAAGGACACAAGACCCTCATTAAAGGAAGAGGGTGAAAAAGTGACAAAAAGGCTAGGGAGAGAAAGGTAAAGGCGGCTCTTTTCTTCTTCTTCCTCCACCACTTGGTGTCCTTTATCGTAGAAGCTCCAAGGGTCTGACCTTGCTGACCTTGAGAGAGGCGGCAAGCCTAGGGCGGTTCGTGGCGCTGCAAATCCATCGCGGATTGGGAGTTCTTCTCTTCCCTTTCTATTGCTTTAGCATTTATTGTTATATCTGGAAAAATGTGTTGTATGAACGAAGATACTTCGAATATTTGCCCAGCCATGAACTAATTTAGGTGGCTAGGGCTGTTGGATGAACTATGTTTTATTTTTTTATGAATGTTTATTTATCTCTTGCTCGTATCTATGCTTTGTCTATGTTGTTATATGATTAGGGTTGTAAGAGCCCTCGAGAGTTAGCCTTTCCTTAGATGTTAGTTAAGGTTAGTGGTCGAGAGAGCTTTCCTTAACCTGCATAGACAATGGAGTTGGATGCTAAGAGACACAGCTCTAATCCACCTTAGAGATAAGTGTTGGGTTTCAACGGCTAATAGGGATAGACCTTTAAGGGTAGGGGGAGTGTTAGAGTTTACGCTAAGAGGTATGGCTGTAGCATTTCTTGCTCCTAGTTTCTTGGCTAGAGATAGTTAAGGACCACCTTGAGTAAATCCTGCCGAGCATAGACTAAGTTAGAGAGGGAAACCCTAGTAGAGAGGTAAAACATAGGTAAACCTGACAGTCCAGCCAGTCATTCCCAAGAGAGTTTCGTACGCGTAAGAGGACCTGTTTGTCTATCTGATTCCAGCTCGCTATCATTTATCTCTATTTGCTATCACATTTATTTCTCCGCTCTAATTTGCTACAACATTCATCTCCTTAACTTAAATTGCCACAACATTCTCCGTTTACATTCCATGACACTTGAGTTCTTAAGCTTGCCTAAAAACAAATCCAATCCCTATGGAGACAATACTCACTTACCACTTTATTACTTGTTCAACGTGTATACTTGAACTATTTGCGTATCATTTATAGTACATCATGTGCAGCAATAAGTTTTTGGCGTCGTTGCTGGGGATTGGCAATTGGTTGTTTTAGGTTTAGTCTTTGCACTAGTTTATTTTGTTTTTGTTTTTGTATATATTTTCTTAGCTTGTTTTTGTTTCTCTTTTTTAGGTATTGTGCTATTGTATGCGCTGAAGGAGACATCGTGAGCCTATCTTACCTTATATTCCTGAAATTGAACATCTATTTCGTCAGCGGAGACGTATACAAGAAGCTATTAGAATCATGAACGGAGCTCAGCATCAAGGGGAACCTGCTGCAGTAATTGGAGACCAAGGTCAAAATGCTCCAGCAAGACCCAGAGCTATTAGAGATCACCTAAATCCTGTCTTGGATGATCTTAATCCAGGGATTGTTGCTCCCAAAATTCAGGCAGCCCACTTTGATTTTAAACCTATCATGTTCAACATGTTGAACTCAATTGGTCAGTTTGAAGGCTCGCCTCATGAAGATGCTAGACAACACGTCCGTGCTTTCTTAGAAGTGTGTGACTCTTTCCGTCAACAAGGGGTGCACGAGGATGTGTTGAAACTCAAACTCTTTCCATATTCTTTGCGTGATCGAGAACGAGAATGGTTGAGTGGTGTGCCAGCCGGATCATTGGAAACATGGATAAATTTGTGCAAGAGCTTTTTGCTGCGGTATAATCCACCAAATAGGAACACTCAGTTGAGGAATGATATTGCATCCTTTCGCCAGTCTGATGATGAATCAATGTATGAGTGTTGGGACAGATTCAAGGGATTATTGCACAAGTGCACTAATCATGGTTTTCATGATTGGATACAAGTGGTTATGTTCTACAATGGTGTTAATGCTCCCACCAGAATGATGCTAGATGCCTCAGCAAATGGGACATTGCTAGACAAGTCACCCGAGGAAGCCTTTGACATCATTGATAGAATAGCCAACAACGATTATCAATTTCCCTCATCAAGACTTGGAATGGGGAGGAAAACTCAAGTATCATGTGATACGGATATGGATGCCTCAGTAGCAGCCCAATTGACCACTATCACAACCATGCTAAAGAATCTCCAAAAGCTTAGTGAGGTGAAAGAAGTAAGAGTGGCATCAACTTGCCTTCATTGCAATGGAAACCACCACTTGAGCGAGTGGCCGGACAACCAAGAATCTGCTAATTATGTAGGGAATTCCAATCGGAATAACAACGCCTACTCGAACACCTATAATGCTAGATGGCGTCAGCATCCTAATCTCTCTTGGGGAAATCAAGGGAATAGCAGTTATGGGAACGCAAATCATCAGAATTTCGGAGAATCACACGGACCACAGCAGAATATGGCGTGGCAAAACAATAAGGGTTCTGCACTTCATCAAACAGCAATTCATTGGAAGCTACACTTAAGGATTTTATGACATCCACGAAGGAATTTATGGCATCTACTAATACGTTGCTTCAAGATCACTCCATGACCATTAAAAATCAAGGAGCCTTGTTGCAAAGTCACAGTTCATCCTTGTGATTGTTGGAAACACAAGTTGGTCAAATTGCTCAAGCATTACATGTGCGACCTCAAGGAAATCTGCCTAGTGATACTGAAGTCACTAAGAAGCATGGCAAAGAGCAATGCAGTGCTCTCATATTGAGGAGTGGTACCCAGCTTAACACTGAAGATAAGTTTGGGGGAACAAAAAAGAAGACTCTGCTCCTAAAGAAGTGCAAGAGGGACCATATTTGCAAGCTAAAACATCTTGTGAGAAGGAGAAGGACATGGATTTGATGAATGAAGCTATTGATGAAAGGGAAATGCTACAGAAAAAGAGAAACCTGCATCAATAGAGGAAGAAATTAGACCCCCACCTCCCTTTCCTCAACGATTGAAGAAATAAAACGAGAATCTCCAGTTTAGGAAATTCCTTGATGTTCTAGATCAGCTGCATATTAAGGTCCCATTCTTAGAAGTCATTGATCATATGCCCACTTATGCTAAGTTTCTCAAGGACATCGTCACCAAGAAAAGAAAGGTTGAGCAGTATGCGACAGTTGCTACAGCAAATGAATGTTATTTTGTGTGTAGCAAATTGCCTCCTAAGAGACGGGATCCTTGAAGCTTTATTATATAGTGTTCAATAGGTGATAACTATGTGGGAAAAGCCTTGTGTGACCTTGGATCTAGTGTAAATCTCATGCCAAAGTCAGTCTTCATGAAGCTCGACATAAGAGATGTAAAGCCAACTACGGTTATCTTGCAATTAGCCGACCGATCTCATGTACGCCCGAAAGGAAGAGTAGAAGATGTAGTGGTGAAGGTGGACATGTTCATCTTCCCAGTTGACTTCCTTATTCTTGATTGTGAGGCGGATGATAACGCACCCATTATTTTGGGGCGGCCATTTCTAGCAACCGGTAGAATTTTGATAGACTGTGAAAAGGGTGAATTTACCATGAGGGTGGCTGATCAAGAGGTGACAATCAATGTCTTTGACACTCTCAAATATGTGGATGAATATGAAGAGTGTCGGTACATGGATGCTACAGTAAAAAGGGAGACTGCATACTTTTGCTTCAGTAATCTTTTAGAAATGGATGAATATGAGTAGATTCAAGAGGAAGACAATATGGAGGATTGCGAGATCGAGTATGAGGAATTCGAGGAATTATCTGAAGAGGTGGAGCAATCGAGCTTGCTCGAAGCCAAACCAGGTACGCACTTTGAACCTCTTGATTTTTCAGAATTTATTCCTCCTAAACCTTCACTTGAGCATGCTCCGACATTAGAGTTAAAGCCCTTGTCATCTCATCTTAAATATGCTTATTTGGGTAATAATGAAACTTTTCTTGTGATAATTTCATCTAGTCTTACACCTAAGCAAGAAGCTAGTTTGATAAATATGTTATCGCAACATAAAAGAGCTTTAGGTTGGACTATGGCTGACTTAAAGGGGATTAGCCCTATTATTTGCATGCACAAAATTCTGTTTGATGATTGTCACAACAATTCCATTAAACCCCAAAGAAGGCTCAACCCTATCATGAAGAAGGTGGTGATGAAAGAGATAATCAAGTGGCTTAACGCTGGTGTAGTCTACCCTACATCGAACAGCTCATGGGTTAGTCCAGTCCAATGTGTACCTAAGAAGGGAGGCATAACCGTGGTGAGTAATGATGAGAATGAATTGTTACCAACAAGGACGATAACGGGATGAAGGATTTGCATGGACTATAGGAAGCTCAACAAAGCTACCAAGAAGGACCATTTCCCTCTCCCATTCATCGATCAAATGCTAGATAGATTGGCAGCTAAAGCATTCTATTGTTTCCTTGACGGATACTCATGGGAATAATCAGATTGCTATAGCACCTGAGGATCAAGAAAAGACGACATTCACATGTCCGTATGGTACCTATGCTTTCAGAAGAATGCCTTTTGGGCTCTGCAATGCCCCAGCAACTTTTCAGATGTGTATGCTGGCTATTTTCTCAGATATGGTTGAGGAATTTTTGGAAGTCTTCATGGACGATTTTTCAGTCTCTGGGGAAGATTTCAATTCCTACCTGAGAAATCTGGCCAAAGTGCTAAAGCGATGTGAAGAAGCTGATTTGGTGCTTAATTGGTAAAAATGTCATTTTATGGTGACCGAAGGAATGGTTTTGGGTCACAAGATATCGAAGAATGGCATCAAGGTGGATAGAGCAAAGATTGAGGTGATTGAGAAGCTACCTCATCCCACCAATGTGAAGAGCATTAGGAGTTTCTTGGGCCATGCTGACTTCTATAGGAGGTTTATCAAGGATTTCTCCAAGATCTCCAAGCCACTTTGTAATTTGCTACAGCAAAATCATTCCTTCATATTTGATGAAAAATGCCTCAACGCTTTCGAAGAACTGAAGGAGAACCTTACTTCAGCACCTGTTGTTGTCCCACTTAATTGGAGCTCACCTTTTGAGTTGATGTGTGACGCAAGTGACTATGCAATAGGAGCAGCTCTTGGACAACGCCGAGGTAAACTCTTTCATGTCATTTATTATGCTAGTCGCATATTGAATGATGCACAAATTAATTATACCATGACTGAAAAAGAATTGTTGGATGTCGTATTTGTCTTTGATAAGTTTAGGTCATATCTAATAGGCACTAAAGTCATTGTTCACACCGATCACTCAGCTATTAAATACTTAGTGACCAAAAAGGATGTTAAACCTAGACTTATTAGGTGGACATTACTTTTGCAAGAATTTGACTTGGAAGTTATGGATAGAAAAGGGTGTGAAAACCAAGTATCCGATCATCTCTCTAGGCTATAAAACAATAGTGAAAAGCATGACGAAATGGAAATTAAGGAGGAATTCCCTAATGAGAAAATATTATATGTTGCAGCAATTCCATGATATGGTGATATTGTTAGCTTTCTCGTTAGTGGTATTTTGCCTCCTGTTTGAATAGACAGAGACAAAGAAAGTTCAGGCATGACGCAAGATCCTATTTTTGGGATGAACCATATTTGTTCAAGCAAGGCGCGGACCAGATCATTAGAAGGTGTGTCCCCGAAGAAGAGCACAAGGAGATACTTTTCCATTGTCATCAATCTCCTTGTGGCGGACATTTTGGAGGAGCTAGGACTGCTGCAAAGGTCCTACAGTCGGGATTCTATTGGCCCACTCTCTTCAAGGATGCGCATGCATTTTGTCAATCATGTGATCGTTGCCAATGGACGGGTAACATTTCTAGGAGGCATGAAATGCCTTTGCGAGGAATCTTGGAAGTTGAACTCTTTGATGTATGGGGAATAGACTTCATGGGACCATTTCCCTCATCTTATGGAGATTTATACATCCTCTTGGTTGTGGATACATCTCTAAATGGGTTGAAGTAGTTGCCACTCTAAGGAATGACTCCAAGATCGTCATGAAGTTCCTTCACAGGAATATCTTCACGAGATTTGGAGCACAACGAGCAATTATCAGTGATGAAGGAACCCACTTTGACAACAAGCTTATTTCTAAAGCATTGCAGAGGTATGGTGTGAGGCATAGGATTGCTACAGCATATCATCCTCAAACTAATGGTCAAGTTGAAGTCTCAAATAGAGAAATCAAGCAAATTCTTGAGAAAGTGGTTAACCTAAAAAGGAAGGATGGGTCTCCTAAGCTTGATGAAGCTTTTTGGGCCTACCGTACTGCCTACAAAACACCGTTGGGAATGTCACCATTTAAGCTTGTTTATGGGAAAGCTTGTCATTTACCTGTGGAACTTGAGCACAAGGCTTATTGGGCCATTAGGAAACTTAACATGGATGCACAACTGGCTGGAGAAAGAAGGCTGTTAAAGCTGAATGAAATGGAAGAGTTCAGGTCGCAGGCCTATGAGAATGCACGCCTATACAAGGAGAAAACAGAGAAATGGCACGACAAACATCTTTTGCCACGGCATTTCTCAGAAGGGGAACAAGTGATCCTTTATAACTCCAGACTTAAGCTTTTCCCAGGCAAACTGAAGTCACGATGGTCAAGACCTTTCCTAGTTCACATGGTTTATGTTCATGGTGCGGTGGACATTAAAAAGCTCGATGATGATACGATATTCAAGGTCAATGTACAGCGTCTGAAGCTGTACAACGGAGCCCCAGTCCTACGCGATAAATCATCCTTCATCCTTCATGATGGTTAAGCGTTTGCACCACCTTCTTCTCTTTTCTATTTTGCTACAGCATTTTATGTTTTCATGTTCATAAATAATGTAGTTTAATCTTTATTTTTATTTCGTACTCTAGGTTTTTAATCCCATTTTTTCGTTTGTTCCATTATGCCTTAATGTCAGGTTTGTTTGTTTGCATCTGAGCACCCCAAGGACACAGATGGCAGGTCAGGGTGCAACGGCGCATCATGCCTTTGTTTTATAAGGGTATAAGGAATAAGCAATTAAGCTTTTCCGACATCAGATGAGGCTGGTTCAAAAAAGGCGAAAAGAGGGGAATTAATTAACCTCTTCACCTTTTAATTTAAAGAAAACACTAGCAATTATTGCCTAGGTGTTTTCTTTTTCCTACTTTTCACCTTTCATTTAAAACCCCTTTTGTCCTTACCTCACACACGCCGCCCAAAAACCCCCCAAGACTCACTCCCTTTCAATTCATGTCAGTTACCTCCCCTCAACTCCCACTACTTTCCTCTCTCATCACATCAAAACAAAGAAAACCAAAAGACTCTCCCACTTCATCTGCTCCAACTCGCTCAAAACTCAAAAACCCTAAACAAACCTTTTCTCCCATATCTCACAAACCTTCACCCTCTTTTGCCTAACAATGGTGTGTTGCAAGCGAGGAGAAGTTGCGTCTGGAAGTAGCCAACCCAAGCCCGTGGTTATAAAGAAATTCTTAGACGACGAGGCCAAGGAACGATTCCAAGGTCTGCAAGATCGGAAATTGCTACCAGAGCAAGGGTTCAAGTTCCTAATTGAAGGAGAACAAGAGTTCGACAAGGACATCTTGGATGTCTTCGCAAACCAAAAATGGGCTACCTTCATTCCTCACCCCGACAACTTTTGCATACCCATTGTTCAAGAGTTCTATGCCCATCTTACCAGTCCTACACAGTCCGGTGTCTACGTGTGTGGAGATCAAATCAAGTTCACTACAGCCAAGATCAACAAGTTCTTTGGCTTGAAAAATTCAGAAGATCACCACGCACATTTTGCCGAGAATGAAGACCCACAAACTGTGAAGGAAGTGCTCGAAGACTTGTGCTTTGAATGCACCAACTTAGACGCATCAAGCAAAGCAGTGGAGTGTGCGCGACTCAAGCCAGAGGCAAAACTTTGGATCCAATTTGTCAAGAATAGGCTTATGCCCACTTCTCACACGACAATGGTGAATATTCCAAGGCTCCTACTCCTTCATTCTATTCTCAATGGCCGGTCCATTGACATGGGAAAATTATTGTGGATGAGGTTTATACATGTTTGAAAAGGAAGTCTAGCCCACTCATCTTTCCCAACCTCATCACGGCCCTCTGTCAAGAGAAAGAAGTGTTCGAAGATCCTATTGCTGATGCGAAAAACTCAGGGAAAGGTCCTATCACACCTGAAATGGTCCCCTCTATCAAGGGATACGATGAGGATGCTCCAGCAGAAACACTAGCTAAAGGTGCGAAAATATTTGCTGCAGCAAGAATTGCTACCCTAGTTACCTCAACAAATCGTCTCGGAGAGGATATAGCCTCAGCAAGACGAGGCTGAACCGCCGATCGCCTTCTTTAAGTCTTCTGGAGTCAAGCACAAAGCTACAAAGACCACCACAACCAAGAAGTGAGGTACTTCTTAACCTTGCATTGCATTTAGTTAGTTGCATATCATTTTATCTTGTTGCATTGATGACACTGCACTCTTTAACTTTTGAGGGTGTTAGTGCCCTTTAGTTAGGCATTTGCATTTCATTAATAGGTAGAAACAAATATTTTGCTATGGCATTTTGTTTAGCTCCATGACAATTATATGAATAAGTTAATGATACCTAATGATGAACATATTTTCATGGCTATGGATTGATGTATGACTATTTAGATTGCTAGAATAAATTCTAGGGTTTGATGCTTAATCCTTGTTCTGATACACGGTTGTATGCTTTTTAGGTTTGAAAGTGTTAGAGAAAATCTTTTTAGAACTTATTCTTATCTTTGTGAAATTGAACTGAAATGATCTTATAATAAAAGAGCTTAGCTAATCTCCCTTGAGCCTAATAGAATATAGCAAACTGTGAATAAATGCTACGGCATATTTTAGAGGGACACTCCGCTTTGAGTTGCACTGTCTGGAAATCAAACTTAAATAAATGGCAGCAACATCAAATGAGTGAATGAAAGTTGTCACGTGATGACTCTACCTACTATCTCGGGGATGAGAGGTTTGCTCCCTACTCATCTAGAGTGAGGGATGGTAGTTGTGATGAGCTGAGACCCCTCTTAAAAAGACAGTTCACTTATGGGAGTAAAAAGCTAAAGTAGTTCAAACAATAGGATTAACTTGGGTTCTATTAAGAAAATTTTCTAGCATTGTTAAGCCTAAGTTGTATGCAATCACGCACACACTAACAAAGGATCTCACCCTAGGAAATCATTCTTAAAATCTCAATTGTGTCTTAAATGTTAAATCCTTACTTTTCTGAGGGTTGAAATTATGCCATAGCATCTGTCTCGAGCTAAATTTTTGCCACATCATTTTCTTTGTTTCTTTCTATTCATTGCTTGAGGACAAGCAATAGCTTAAGCTTGGGGGTGTGATGACTTGTCAAAATTCTTATATTTTACACCTTTTTGCTTAAGTATTTGTTTGTTCTCGAGGTCATTTCATAGCATGTATGTGCATTTAGAGCATATAGTTGCATGTATCTTTACTTGTTGGTGGTATGGCTTATCTCATTAGACTAGATGTTGATTGAAAGGTGTTTGCTGGTATGGTGTTGTGCAGGCTGATGTTGAAGCAAGTCAATGAAGGAAAATGCTATAGAAAATTGGACAGTAATTCTGGGCGCAGAAAAAGACAAAGTATAGCACACACATTGATCTCCTACATGTGTGAATCCCCTTTTGTTTGGTTGTGTCCCACATGCATAGGGAATATTTCCAGGACTTCAAAGAATCATTAGGGCACAAAACCCTATGAGCCTTTACTATATAAAGGACACAAGACCCTCATTGAAGGGAGAGGGTGAAAACGTGACAAAAACGCTAGTGAGAGAAAGGTAAAGGTGGCTCTTTTCTTCTTCTTCCTCCACCACTTGGTGTCCTCCATCGTAGAAGCTCCAAGGGTCTAACCTTGCTGGCCTTGAGAGAGACAGCAAGCCTAGGGCAGTTCGTGGCGCTGCAAGTCCATCGCGGATTGGGAGTTCTTCTCTTCCCTTTCTGTTGCTTTAGCATTTAATTTTATATCTGGAAAAATGGGTTGTATGAATGAACATACTTCGAATATTTGCCCAGTCATGAACTAATTTAGGTGGCTAGGGCTGTTGGATGAACTATGTTTTATTTTCTTTTATGAATGTTTATTTATCTCTTGCTCGTATCTATGCTTTGTCTATGTTGTTATATGCTTAGGGTTATAAGAGCCCTCGAGAGTTGGCATTTCCTTAGGTGTTAGTTGAGGTTAGTGGTCGAGAGAGCTTTCCTTAACCTGCATAGACAATGGAGTTGGATGCTGAGTGGCATAGCTCTAATCCACCTTAGAGATAAGTGTTAGGTTTCAACGGCTAATAGGGGTAGACCTTTAAAGGCAGGGGGAGTGTTAGAGTTTACGCTGAGAGGTATGGTTGTAGCATTTCCTGCTCCCAGTTTCTTGGCTAGAGATAGTTAAGGACCACCTTGAGTAAATCCTGCCGAGTATAGACTAAGTTAGAGAGGTAAACCCTAGTAGAGAGGTAAAACATAGGTAAACCTGACAGTCCAGCCAGTCATTCCCAAGAGAGTTTCGCACGCGTAAGAGGACCTGTTTGTCGATCTGATTTCAGCTCGCTGTCCTTTATCTCTATTTGCTATCGCATTTATATCTCCGCTCTAATTTGCTACAACATTCATCTCCTTGACTTAAATTGCCACAACATTTTCTATTTACATTTCGTGACACTTGAGTGTTTAAGCTTGCCCCAAAACACCTTCAATCCCTATGGAGACGATACTCACTTACCACTTTATTACTTGTTCGACGTGTATACTTGCACTATTTGCGTATCATTTATAGTACATCACACGCAACAACACCGGTTCACCATTGACAAAGTGAAACTTGACTTTTCTAAGGGATCTAGCATCTATAGGCTCAGTGAGGGGAACCCCTAGATCATAAGAACAATCTATGTTGAGCATGTATAAGATGTGTCTTAGGATAGTTCCATAGGTGAAAGACTTCACAGGGGTGGTGTGACGGTTGTTGAGATGTGAACTATCTCAATGAAGATAATTTGGGCTAGGTTAGGGCATTTATCTTCACAAAAACAATGGAGCTAAAAATCATCTACCATACGGATTGTGGACCACTTACCACTGGATGGTCGAAACCACCAAGTAATAAGAAAGTGAAGGAAATGTTCATGAGCTTCGAGAACAGTAATTGAGCCACTATAGGTTTGGGGAAAAGAATTTTCATCATCTATACCTATGTTCTCTATACGTAAGAGGTTGGCTATCCTTTAGGCATCATTAGAAAAGGTTTTTACCCATGAAATAAGATTCAATAGCAATAGTTTCAGTTTTCTCTTGGTTCAAAACACACCTAACATTTGAGTAAGATACAGACAAGGTTTTTGTAAACAATACCAGGAACGTTTAAAAAATTCATGAATTTTCACTCACTCATGAAATCAAGATATTTAAAACAAAATTTATTGGAACACATATAAGCATAGTCAACGATTCGCTCATGACAGACAGTAAAATTTTGAAATTGTTTGTAAAATTCCATTTGGTGAGAATTTTCTGGTTCATTAAAACAATGGGTATAAACATGGGCAAGATTGGGTTTGGTACCATTATCGGGAGTAGAAGGGTTGTCATTGGAACCATTTCTAGAATGTTTTCTAGGAGGCATGATAAAAAGGTTAGAGATAAATCCTACAAAAATTAAAACCACAAAATATATGTATGCAAATAAATCAAATTCAATCCAATAGATCAACCAATAATCAAGGTAGTGTAAAAAATCTATAATTTATAGTTTAAAATCATATACAAGTATAAAGAAAAAAATTGATAATTTTAGAAGTTGAAAACTGTAAAATAACTTATACGACAATTTTGAAAAATAATTGTAAAAACCTTTAAACTATGAATTTATACATCCTAAATATACTAAATTTAAACCTAAAAACTATACAAGTATAGAGAAATCTGAAATAGTATAAAAATAGGGTTTTTACCTTGAGATATGGATGAATGGATAAATGAGGAGATGATTCGCACAAATCTTGATGAGTATAACTTGGGTTTGATGTTTAAAACAAAAGCCCCAAAAGATTTGATGAAAATTAAGAGATTTATAGGGTTTTTATAATGTTTTTCGTCTAGGGTTTGAGAGAAAAAGAGAAACACTTTAATTTAAAAAAAGGAAAGCCTATTTAATGGCTCGAACCTACGCGTGCCGGTACAACATATACGCGTACCAGAACAACGCGTACCAGTATAGAAATATCTTGTACTGATTCTCGATACGTACCGGTACTAATATATCAGTACCGAAACACTGCCCTGGATAACCCATACTGGTACAATAACCCTCGTACCGGTACCCTTTACCCAAACGTACAATTTTGGCAGCAAAGGACCCAAGAATATGATTTTACTCGAATTGAAATGCATGAATGTGATGAATGAGCGACATGTATAGGCAATCAAAGATACATACTCGCCCTAAAAATATGAATAGATGCATCCAAGGAGAAGATCACATAAACATGAAATTTATACAAATTCAAGCAATTTAAGAACAACGGAAGGCTCTAAGGTTCAAGAAAGGCTTGTAAGCCCTAACTCTCTCTTAAGAGTCCAAAAACGCTCATTATCTAAAGGTTTAGTAAAGATATCTCTACTTGATGCAATGTATCTACATACTCTAGAACTACATCATCTTTTAAGACATGATCTATAATGAAATAATGTCTTATCTCTATATGCTTGGTTCTAGAATGTTGGATGGAATTTTTAGTGAGACAAATAGCACTAGTATTATCACATTTTATGGGAATGGTACCTACATCAATTCCATAATCTAAGAGTTGTTGTTTCATCCATAGGACTTGAGCACAACAACTATCGGCCGAAATATATTTCAACTAGGTGGTAGATAGCGCAATGTTATTTTGTTTCTTAGAAAACCATGATATGAGCATGTTACCTAGGAATTGACAAGTACTTGAGGTACTCTTTCTATCTATCTTACAACATCCATAATCCGCATCCGAATAAGCATGCAAACTAAAGGATGAGTCTATAGGATACCAAAGACCTAAATTAGGTGTATATCTAAGGTATTTAAATATTCTCTTAATGGCTTGTAAATGTGATTCTCTAGGACTAGCTTGAAATCTAGCACATAAGCAAACACTAAACATGATACACGGTCTACTTGTGGTAAGATAAAGCAAATATCCTATCATAGATCTATAAAGCTTAAGATCGACACATTTACCTCCTTCATCTTTGTCAAGCTTTGTAGAAGAGATCATTGGTGTGGCTTGAGGCTTCACATTCTTTAAGCCAAACTTCTTGAGCATATCCTTGATGTAGATTGCTTGATTGATGAAGATGTCATCCTTTCTTTTTGTTTGATTTGGAGTCCCGAGAAGAATAAGAGCTCCCCCATCATGCTCATTTTGAACTCACCTTACATTAACTTAGTAAATTCTTGTCAAAGAGATTCATTAGTAGAATCAAAAATAATATCATCAACATATATTTGAACTACTAAAATATACTTACCTTTTCTTTTGATAAAAAGTGTAGTATCAACCTTCCCTTTGTCAAAACCTTTTCAACTAGAAAATTTGACAATCAGCCATACCAAGCTCTGGAGCATGTTTCAAACCATATAAAGCGTTTGAAAGTTTAAAACATGGTTTGGATACTTTGGATCTTCAAAACTAGGAAGTTGTTCCACATACACTTCTTCAATTATAAAATCTTTTAGAAAAACACTTTTAACATCCATTTTAAAAAGCTTGAATTCATTATAACGTGCAAATACAAGCAACATCCTAATAGCTTTCATTCTAGCTACGGGTGCATAGGTTTCATCAAAATTAATTCTTTCTTCTTGAGTGTAACCTTGAGCAATAAGTCTAGCCTTGTTTCTCACTATGTTACCACTCTCATCTGGTTTGTTTCTAAAACAACTCATTTAGTACCTATTGTAGATTTATTACTAGGCCTATCAACTAATGTCCAAACTTGACTCCTCTCAAATTGATTTAACTCTTCTTGCATAGCCAATATCCAATAATCATCATTTAATGCTTTTTTGATATTTTTAGGCTCTATGCATGAGATAAATGTAACATAATTACATGTATTTCTAAGAGAGGATCTGGTGGTTACATCTTTGGATGGATCACCCAAAATCTCACCACCTTTCACATAATTGAACTCCCTTGGGTAGGTGACATCCCTTTCCTCTAGAGACATGTCCTTCAAAGATTCTAGAGGTAGATCTTGTGGTTCTTCTTTTGATGGAACTTCATCTACCTTTGATGATTGTCCTTCACCATCATTGGTATTCAAAATTCCTACATTATCATCACAAGTATCCTTCCTCGGAAGGAGGTTATAATAAAAAACAACATGTATAGACTCTTCAACAACTAAATTTCTTTTATTAAATACATGATAAGCTTTAGAGTTTAAAGAATAACCATGAAAATGCCTTCATCACTTTTTGAATCAAACTTACCTAAATTGTCTTTTTTATTATTTAAAAAAAACATATGCACCCAAAAGGATAAAAATGGTTAATGTTAGACTTTTATTTTTGAAAATCTCATAAGGTTTTTTCTTCAAAAGTGGCCTAATCATTACACAATTAACAATATAGCAAGCGATATTTGTGACTTCCGCCCAAAAATACTTTGGCAAATTATTTTCACAAAACATGGTTCTAGCCATTTCTTCTAAAGTTCTATTTTCCTCTATATAACCTCATTTTGTTGAGGAGTACAAGGAACCAAAAAACTTATGGATAATTCCATTTGAATTACAAAACTCTTCAAAACCGAGATTTTGAAATTTGGTTCAATGGTCACTCCTAACATGAGAAATTGAGTAACCAACATCATTTTGGCTTGATTTTGAAAATATGATGAGTTTTTCTAAAGCTTCATCTTTTGTACTTAATAACATAAATTCAAGTAAATCTAGAGTAATCATCAACAAACACAAAAGCATATTGTTTTCCACCCTAAGCTCATAGTTCTAATAGGATCAAAAAGATCTATATGGATCAATTGTAATATCCTACTTGTTGATACATCGTTAATGGATTTAATAGAAAATCTTTTATGTTAGCCTTTAGCAGATGCATCACAAATTTTATCAAGCAAAAACTTGATTTTAGGCAAACCTCTTACTATATCATTAGAAATTAATTTTTCCAAAACACTCATGCTAGAATGTCCTAGTTTTCTATGCCACAAGCAAGAATCATGCTCATCTTTAGCAACAAAACATGCATTAATATGAATGTCATCTAGATGCACCTTGAAAATATTTCCTATTCTATGACCAATAAGGACAATTTTATTAGATGCAATGTCAATTATTTTGCAACCATTAGAATTAAACAAGACATCGAATCATCTATCACATAATTGGCTTATGCTTAACAAATTATGTTTTAGACCGTTAACATACAAAACATTATCAATGAGAATAGAAAACTGATTACCAATGGAACCAATTCCTTCAATGTGGCATTTGGAGTTGTCACAAAATGTCACTACTCCTCTACTTTTTGGTTTTAGCTCCAAGAATCGACTTTTGTCACTGGTCATGTGCCTCAGGCATCCACTATCAAGGTACCACGAGTTTGAACTTGAAGTTTGGGCCTTGTAGCAATGCCCCCTACAAACATAGAATCAAGTCTTGATTTTTGGTACCTAAATTCTTTTGGGTCCATGAGTATTAACTCCCAAAATCTCGGTTCCCTTGGGAATCCAAGAAGAAATAGCATTAACATTATTAGAAGCTAAGATTTCCTTAGGAACCCAATTACTCCTAAAATTCTTACCTTTAGAGGGGCTTTGGAAGCCTCTATGTTTGTACCCATTAAAGTTTCTCTTCACATAGTTGGGTTTTGAATGATTTCCTTTTTTAAAACGAGTTGTCTCAACTTTGTTCAAGAAAGTCTTGAGATCACCTACTTCCTTTTGGTGATCGTCATGGACTCTTGAAAGTAACTTATGCAATTCTTGATTTTTATTTTCAAAATCTTTTTGTTTTGATTGCATATCCTCAACTTTCCTTTCAAGTTCCACATTAGTTTTGGATAAAGAATCACTTTGGTTTTTTAAATTCGAAATGATTTTCTTATTTTTCAAAATTAATTCTTTGAACTCCGAAACTAGTTCATCGTAAACCTCTTGTAATTAATCATAAGCTTCTTGAAGCTCATCAAATGTGAAATCAAATGTAGATGAATTAGAGGTTACCTTAGGATCCTCTTCAAGTTCCATGAGACATAAGTTGGCTACCTCTTGCTCCTCCTCATTGGATGAGTCTTCATCACATGAGCCTTGAGCTTCTTCTTCTTCTTCCCGAACCTCTTCTTCTATAGTAAGGGATAATCGAACTTAATGTGTCCTGGCTTCTTGCACTCATATCAAATGATTTGTTCATTCTCTTCTTCTTTCGGTTTGTTGTTGAAACCCTACCTTCGATGGAACTTTCTTCCTCGATTGGATTTCATGAACCTTGAGAATCTCTTAGCTAGCATAGCCATTTCTTCATCTTCTTCCTCACTAGAATTATTCTCTTCTTGTGAAGCTTTGAGAGCAATCCCAACTTTCTTTCTCTCCACCTCATTTTTTAGTTTCTTCTTCTTCTCCTCATCCTTCTTTCCTATCTTCATTAGCTAATAGTGAAAAGAGACCCCATGAGAGCATCAAACTTCAAGGTTATGAGATCTTTGACTTCAATAATGGCGATCTTTGAATACCATGATTCGTGAAGAGAATAGATCAGCTTTCGAACAAGTTTGTCCTTCGGAATGATTTCTCCATAGCCCTTGAGCCCATTAACAATGACAGAGAATCGATCAAACATCTTCTTGATGTCTTCATCTAGTTCCATCTTGAAGTTCTCTTAGCTTAGATTGAGGAGCTCAATCTTGGTCTCATTCACTTCGTTTGTACCTTCATGAGTCACTTCTAGCTTGTCCCAAATCTCCTTGACACTCGTACAAGAAGACATCTTTGCATACTCGTCCGTTCCAATAGCACAAAACAAGATGTGCATAGCTTTGGCATTGTGTTGTTGCTTCCTCCGATCTTCATCGGTCCATTCATGTCTTTCCTTCTCGACGAGTCGGTCTCCTTCTCTCTTCATAGGGATAGATGGTTAATCCATCACTAAGTCCCAAATGAAGTAGTCATTAGATTGGATGAACAATCTCATCATATTCTTCCAATATGGGTAGTTTACCCTATTGAAGTACGGTGGCTTGGAAATGGATTGAGCTTCTTCTATGAAGTAGTTGTAGGAAGTAGAGATCATGGATTGACTTGAAAATTGATTGAAAAATGGTTGGATCTACTCAAGAGAATGTGAAGCCTTCCAATAAGTGTAGCTCTGATACTAAATGTTGAGTTAATCAATAAATGAAGATGGCTTAGAGGGGGTGAATTGGAAATTAAAAATTGGTGGAAGCAAATTGCAAAAACAAAGAAAATTGACACATGTGATTTATAGTGGTTCAACCTTCTAAACAAGGTCTAAATCAACTACCTTAGCTATCCACACTAAGATTTCCACAAATTCACTAATTTGTCTTTCCTTTTCGGCTAAAGGGGATAACCTTGCAAAACCTAGACTTATACCCTAAACTCTAGTGATCTATTTCCTTAAAGGATGAATACAAAGAAGTAAACTATGAAAAAACTCACAAGGTGGTTTGTTTGCACAAATGAAGTTCACTAAAGTAGGTTACAAGAATTTGACAGTTTAAGCTCAAAGATGTTGGATATGTGCTTGAATGCTTTAGGATAGTTGTCTTGTTGTTGAAGAAGCTTTGGAGACTTGTTTTTATATCCCCTCATTGATTTCTAGCCGTTTGAGTTGTTGGGAAATTGAATAGAGCTGTTGGGGTGCAATTTTCTCGCATTAAATGTTATCTAGCAAAAGAGGGTATCGGTGCACGTGCTTCTGTATCAGTACCTTCTCAAAATAGAAATAACCATTGCAACAAATGGGTACCGGTACGCGGGCAGGCGTATCGGTACGAAGTGACGAAATTACAAAGAGTATCGGTACATGTCGTACCGTACCAGTACTAAATTTGCTCACTAGAATCCTTGAAAAACTTAGAGAACATAGTGCATCGGTACGCCTATCCGTACTGGTGCACATATAAAAATATATAAAGTTTGGCTCCAATTTTTGACAAGTCTTAACGATCAAAAAATATTTGAAAGATTTTAACCCCGTACCGGTACGCCCTAGGCCGTACCGGTACTCAATGCACATTTTGGATTACAGTTTCAAAAATCCGTACAAATACGTGTATAGTCGTTCCAATACTTATAAGTCATAAAGAATTAAAATGTATTATAATAGCGAAAATTCGTACCGGTACTCAGTTACCTAATTGGTTGGTTTGAGTACCAAAACACTTTAAAAATTTTAGGGATTGAAATGTTGACTTTGAAAATTATTTAAGTTCGAATGCTTGTCAATTTGTGAGTAAATTTCATCACCTTAAAATTTTATTTACTTGCAATCAAGTCCTTGCTATATCAAAATCAAATATAGGTTTAACAATACCCAAATCATGGATATAGATCTCATGTATAAATTAGTCGCTTAAAAGTTCTAGTAGGCTATTTTGGCATCATACTTGGCTAGTAGTAGTGGCGGATCTAAAATTTTAAGAATGAAGGTTCAAAATATTTTTTTTCAATCGGGTTTGCAAAAAAATCCCTTTACAATCTAAACAAAATTATTTAAAAAAACAACAACACTAAATTAAACTTTTTTTTTTCAAAAATGAAGCTGTGTGAATGCTCTACACCAAGACTGGAAGCATTCGCCCTTAATTAAGAGTATCGTTATTCCTACCAAAGTATTGACATGGAGAAAGGAGAATCGATACTTGTATTATCTGGTTAATTTTCCAAACTTCAAAGCCCAAACTTATATTGATACTTGGGTAGGTATCATACCCATTCCTGAGTGTCGACACCCCACGTATGAATATTGATACTCTTGTACAAAACTTGTTAGTGATTGATATTATGTCTTCACGGTTGTGATGGTCACTTGTAAGTCCCTAAATATTTGAATTGTATGCATTTATGACCGAATGTCATGAATGAAATATTATATTTATTGTGTATTTTTTGGTTTAATCATCGGTATTTAATTTATTGACCGGCTAATTCAGATCGGGTACCACAAATGTTCATTGTGTGGGCGATCCTCCTAACTCAATTTGCTCCATTCACGCCCCCTGACTTTGCTTAAGGAATTTAGTGTTTCATCCCATTAGACCAATTAATTGTTGGTATATTTGTAGTGTATTTTTATCGTCTTGTAAATTGTCGACTGATTATATTAATTGGTTTAATTACTCGATTGTTGTGTTGTATGCATAATCGTCGCACTTTAAGTCCTTGCTTGTTTTTCATTTGTGCTATGCTTAAAAGTTCAAAATTAGTCTAATTTTAATTCCAATTTTGGATGAAACAGTTTATGGTCGTGTGGAATTATTAGGCCGGACAAGGAATATTTGTTACATGCTACGAACGATGAGATGAAATCCATGTCGGAGAATCAAGTTTAGAAGCTTGTTTAATAGCCTTAAATAAAGAAATCTATTCGTTGTAGATGGATTTAAAGATCAATAGGCATTCGTTAGACAACATTAAGTAATACACGAATGAACTAGTTACAAAAGGGTCCACTTAGAAAGAATGAATTAATTATAAGGAAACATTTAATCTTGTTTCGGTAAACTATTTTATTTCTATATAGGGACGGAGCCAGAGTTTGGGGTTAGGGATAAAGCGTAAATGTTTGAAAGGTGATGAGCAAATTCATAAATAAGCCAATCTTTAAAAAAAAAAAATTACATATGAGAACAAAAATATAAAAAAAAATCTTAGGGGTAGAGGGCAATTGCCCCTCCCCACCCCTATATAACTTCGTCCATGTTTGTATCATCATGATATTGGTTGCCTATTTTAGCTTAAATTTATATTTTAGCATGATATCATTGGTGAGGCATATAAAAGGATATAGAAAAGAAACAAACAAATTTTATTCCAATTTTCATTATAGGAATAAGAGGAAAAGATTTATATAAAATAGTTTGTTGGATTTATCTTAAGTATTGGTTAGCACTTAATTTGCAAGTTCAAGAGGTTTGTCTATATACTTAAGCATCCCTTTAATGGTAGTTATTGTTATGTTATGGAAAATAATTTGATACACAAGTTTGGTAAACTATTTAGGGTTTAAAGTTTATGTTTAGGGTTTAAGATTTAAGATTTTATGTTAGAGTTTATGGTTTAGGGTTAGGTTTAAGTTTTAGAGTTTTTGTTTAGGAATTTAGAATTTATATTTTAAAGAATAGTTGTGTAATATTTTTTTTACATAACTTGTGTATCAAAATAGAATTCTTATATTATTTGTTCATTTAATTTTGTAAGGTCAACATATTGTCACGGACCGTTCGTCGTGACACGCGGGACCGCGCGAGATGCTTGCTGGTTGTGCTTAATGTAGGATGCGGGATAGCATTAAGGGTGTAGTACGTGCCGTACAGCCGTCTTGTCTTCGGATGGGGCGCGTTGGTAGGCACCACACTGGTCGGGAGCTGTCCCCGCTTCCCTGATGAGCCCATGGGAGGGCGAAACCAGTGAGCATCGGAGATGGAAAAGGCTTAGCCTCGGGCTGGTAATAGCCCTGGGTTGCCGCACGGGTAGATGTCCCTGCGCCAAGACTCTGACCCCGTGACAAGTGGTATCAGAGCCAGTCTGTGTGCTAGCTGTGAGTTTGCCAAGCGCCTCAATGCTGCGTAAGCGATTCAACCGGACGAGCGTGTGTAGCTCGCACTCCGAGTGTAGGGGTGTTCGCAAGCGGGTCAAGTGGACGAGCGTGTGTAGCTCGCACTCCAAGTGAAGGGGTGTCCGCGAGTGGGTCCTCTATAAAGAGATTGAGATGAGGACGGGTAGGCAGGAAGCCATAGCGAAAGTTCGTCAAGCACTCGTAGCCAATGTGTCGTAGCCTCAAGTGAAGAGGGCGAGCAGGCAGGGAATTGCACACTAGATCCGGGCCAATCAAAAGAGGGAAAGAGTTTCTCCCCATGCACGAGGGCGTGCATGAATCGGGTGGGGGAGAATGTCACGGACCGTTCGTCGTGACACGCGGGACCGCGCGAGATACTTGCTGGTTGTGCTTAATGTAGGATGCGGGATAGCATTAAGGATGTAGTACGTGCCGTACAGCCGTCTTGTCTTCGGATGGGGCGCGTTGGTAGGCACCACACTGGTCGGGAGCTGTCCCCGCTTCCCTGATGAGCCCATGGGAGGGCGAAACCAGTGAGCATCGGAGATGGAAAAGGCTTAGTCTCGGGCTGGTAATAGCCCTGGGTTGCCGCACGGGTAGATGTCCCTGCGCCAAGACTCTGACCCCGTGACAATATGTTGAAGCAAGTGGTTAAGCCTCTTGATAAATTTAATTACAGAATTTGGAGTTGTCTAGTCTATCTCTATACCCATTATGATATGTGGTGGTGACAATATTATTTGTGTTCTTACTAAGAATAATAAAAGTCGACATCGAATACTTAGTAATTATGGAGCACATTAAGTTTATAGTAGTGCTCGTAGACTACAAATAAGAAGTTGATAATAAGACATGATCATATGGGTGAGATGAGATGAGATGAGATTATTCTTATATATGTGATTCATTGATTGGTAAAAATTGAAGATAATTATTTCATGCACAAGCGTATGTAGAAATTTTGTTTACACAAGCGCTTTAGTTTTAGGGTTAAGGGACTCTGTTTAGGGTTTAAGGGTTAGAGATTTAAGTGTAGTAGTTTAAAATTTATGGGTTGTTGATAGAATTTTAAGTTTAGGGTTAAATTTTAGGGTTTATAGGTTAAAACCTAAATTCTAACAATAAACTCTAAATTCCCACACTAAAATGTCTAAATTCTAAACCTTAAATTAAAACCTAAACCCTAAAATTAAGGCACTTGTGAAAACAAAAAATTTTACTGCCGTGTGGGATAATAATCTGAATCTAAAACTTTTTAAGTTATTCTGATCCTTGTTGTATAAATCTTGGAGAGAAAATCAATATGTTGTAGGACCTAGAATAAAAATTGGAGGTTTGTTTATCAATTAGTATCCCATATATATGAGTTTATTTAGAAAAAGAAAATTCATATTGTAATACATAGAGGAAAATATTCAGTTAAATGGAGTATTATCGTCAGTGTAAATTTATTTTTCTAATGCATAAAACTAATTGAGACCATTGCTATAAAATTCTGACCAAGTGAAAAAAATGTTAAAATATTATATTTTATTATTATTTTTTTGATAAATTTTACATGCACAAGTAATATTTTATCTTAATAATCAACTATCAAGTCTGCAGTTTTGCACGTTGTTTGTCTGCAGTTTTGCACGTTAGTCTCTCCCTTTCTTCTGGTTCTCTGGTTCATTAATAGCTGTCTGGTTCTTTGGTTTGTGATGGATTCTGAGTTAGCAAATCTAACTATAGATGATGGGAGAAGGAGGCCATTAAACTCCCGCCTGAAATCGAAGAAATTGCTTACGAGTATGAGCTTTGTTTGGTTGGAAGATTTCTCACATCTAGTGTCATCCATTTTTTAGCGATGAGGAATACTCTAGCGAATGTATGGCACCAATTGGGAGGAATATCGATTACAGATTTAGGAGACAAAATAATTTGCTTTCGGTTCTATCATGAAGTTGATCTGCTTAGGGTGCTTGAGGGGTGTCCTTGGTTCTTCAATTGCCACTTATTGTTGCTTCAAGAATTGGTTAAAGGGGATGATCCATTGATTGTTCCGATTGATACAACCATGTTTTGGGTCCAAATACATGATCTTATCCTAGGGCTTATGTTCGAGTCGATGGCCCGTCAATTAGGTAATTTCATTGGTGAGTTCATTGAATACGATGCAAAACTGTTAGTGATAGGGAGAAAGCAATTTATGCGAGTGAAGGTCTAGCTTAATGTGAATCAACCACTTAAGCGAAAAAAGAAAATTGCTCTAGGTAAGGATCGAAGCATCTATGTCCATTTTCAATATGAAAAACTCTCGCTTTATTGTTTCATTTGTCGGAAAGCTTGGACACGACGAAAGCTTTTGCCCATTGCGACTGTCACCGGGCCCTAAAGAAGTGGTTTTCGATTAGGACTTATCACTTAGAGCACCGTCGCGTAAGGGACCACCGGCACCAAGTAGGTGGTTGAGAGAGGAATGCACATGATCTTCATTAGTAGAAATCAAGGCATCCATGGACAGTTACGAGTGCATGGGCAATTACCTCACCCTTTGACTGGAATACAATACACTCGTGGGGCCTACCTATGCTGATAATGGGCCTATCACAAATGGACATATGAAAATGGGTTCAGATGCTGAGGATAATCCCTTGGCAATTCTAGAAGGCAAGAAACGTCAAAGGATTGTGGGACAGGTGTAGACAGTTTCATGGATTCAAGATTTTGTTGCACCTGGTGATGACATTGAAATATCGACCGACTCTGCAAGGCAGGGCAGTAGACTTCCATGAAGCTGGTATGCTAGAAAGTCCGTGGATTGGGGAAGCCACGAGCGGTGAACCGTCTCAGAAATTCACTGAGAGGTGCTCATCCCCACATTTTGTTCCTAATGGAAACAAAATTAACTGCAAGGAGAATGGAAAGAGTTGGTAGAAGTTGTGGTTTTATTTTTGGTATAGATGTCAACGTTGTAAGTTCGAGGGGAGGCTTGTCTATTGGATGGAAACCAGAAACTGATGTAACCTTGAGAAGCTACTCTCGCTTTCATATAGATGTAGTGATAAAGGAAGACGATATTGGTACATGGAGATTTACAGGACTTTATGGAAACCCTGTTGAGCAGTATAAATCAGCTTCATGGGATTTGTTACGAAGCAAGGAGGCAGGCTACATTCTGAACGAAACATGCATGGGTTTCGAGAAGCTTTGAATGATTGTGATCTGGGTGACTTGGGGTTCAATGGCAAATGGTATACATGGGCCTACCGAAATACAATGTATGAGAGCGTTTGGACAGAGCTGTTGCATATTCTAGCTGGTGGAGTTATTTGTAGAGATAGTGTTGAACTGGTTATTTGTAGCCTTTTAAGGTGTGTCTAAAGAGTTACATTCTGGAGTTATTTGTAGAGATAGTGTTGAACTGGTTATGGCAACTTCTGTAACACTTCATTGCCATGTAGCAGACGCTTTTATTTCTGAAGATCTAGCTTGCTTACAAGTTGTGAATTTTTCAAGAGTGGTGGTGGAAAGTGACTCCCTCACGGTGATAAAGAAATTGAACTTTACAGTACCTGACACATCGATAATTAGTCCAATTATTTATGATATAAAGAAGCTTCAAAAAAATTGTTAGTATTTCGTTTGCCTTTGTCAAACGTGAAGCAAACAATGTGACTCATATTCTGGCTCGTGAAGGTCGTTCACTTCATTGTGCAAGATGTTAGATTAAAGAAGATTCACCAAAAGTGTTACTAGCTGCTGAAAGAGAAAGGTAAAATTTCACCTCTGTCTAAAGCATGTTACTGCCAGTCCACAAAGCTTTGAGACAAGAATATTTGTGGATTTCCATTATAAGGCCTTTCGAATATAACGTTATTTGCATTATTAGATGCACTCTAAATCCTTCTAATTTTTGTTATAGTCGGTTTTGTTAATATAGGGTTGTGTTAGGCCCTTTAGGAATGAGATTTTTTGTGTTTTACCACTCAAACTTCTTGGTTGTATGATGTTTGTCATTCCTTTTATAAAATATAAACCAGGTACTTCAAAAAATATTATATTTAATAAATAAATATTTTACATATATTGATAGTCGTTAATTTTATATTTTTATGGTAACTACTATATTTTTTTGAATAGTCTAAAAATAATTATAATGTAGTATATGTTCATATATATTTTTAACTCTCTTGACAATGCGCATACATTTTATAGACAAAAAGAGACATATAAATAAAGTTTGATCTCTTCCTTATTCTTTTCTTTGTCTCTAAAAAAATATACCTAAAATCTTAGAGAGGTTTTAAGATGTCTCAATAACGAGTAGAAATCGTTTGCCCCTTTTTACTGTTTCTAGTTATGCACCAACATTAAAAAAATTAGGTTTATAGTTTAAGATTAAAGTATAAGATTAGGACTTATAATTAGGGTTTAGAATATTAATGATGTATTTTTAAAGTTTATAGTTTATAATATAGGTTTAGGCTTAAAATTTAATTTTTTTAGTGTTAGGGTAAAATAGCACATAAGATTTTTTTTTGTTCTCAATAGACACAATGGTTCAACCAATTCAATCACTACAATGGTTGTGATTTATTAGAAGTTCTGTGGTCATATAGATTATACATCAGTCAAACGCTACGACTGAAAGTTAGATCAAATTATTTTATCGATCCCATTGATATTTATGATCTTGAGATTTTATTAAAAATATTTATGTTTGATTTTTAACTATTTTATATTTTTGATGTTTATCCGTCAAACGTGAAATCTTATGTTATGGAGACAAATTTATAAAAATTTAAGGGTGCGAGTTTATAAAATTTTAGGAGGTGAGAATAGATTTTTAATAGAAAATACAAATCATGTAGAAATTTTAAATTTTTAGGGGTCCATTCCTAATGATGAATTGGATGAAGATGGTGAGACATAGACATTAGACGAGGTTTGGTTTGGCTTGAAGTGGTTGAGGCCTGAGGGATCGTAATCTTGTTCAACAGATTGCTTCAAGGGGCGCCGTTGTCTGCAAACCCAGACATTCAACATTTGTGTTGGAGTCTTTCTGGATACTTTGTTTACTTGATGGCCAAGACTGAAGCAAAGGATGTCCCCATACTACTACAAGAAATAGGAAATAGGAAATAGGTTTAGGATTTAAAGAATTAGAGTAGGATGTATTTTCAAGAGTTCAGCATTTATAACTTAAAATTTAATTGGAAGGGACAACAAATTCTTTTGACAAGTATGAACACAACTCCAGTCTCCAACCTTATTATTACACATTATAATAACAAGAATAATAAATGGGAAATTGAAACAACTCCATCTCATCTAAATCTACATTCATTACATAAACGTGGAATATACACTACAATGACGTTTTACCAGAAACCAAAACCAAACACTCCTGCTTTTCAAAGCTTTGTTTTTTCTATTCTTAACCCATACTTGCCACTTAATAAACACTATTTGTGCATGTATGTATTGGGATTTGGTAAGGCAAAAACATGATGAAACTGATTATTGTGAGGTCTGAGGAAACAATACATCATGAAAATGTTGAACCAAAGACTGGAAAAACAAGATTGAAATTTCAGATAAAAACAGAAACAAACAATGGGGAATTCATGCAATCATTGCAAGATCAAACAAGACTGCAGATGAAAATGATCATTAACATCCAAAGAAGAGGGGAAAACAAAAGAAAATTATAAATAAAATAAATAATATATTAATACATATAGTAGTATAATGATAAAAGACAGCACCAATCCCAGAGACACACCTGTACAATAAGGACCATTTAATATCTCTCTCACACACACACACACACACATGTTAGCCTTTCATCTGCCCAAGCAACAGCTGCTGCTTATGATGCCCTCTAATTCAAAACCCTAATGTGCTTTCTTTCTACCCTCAAGCTGATTCCTCTCTTTGAACGCACCAAAAACAAACTTTTGATATGTGTATGTATCAATGGGTTACTGAAAGCTTTAAATGCTACACATATTATTTCACCATGTCATTGCCTTTTGTCAGTCCCTATTACTCATGATTCATCTCGGTTACGGTGCCCTTTGATTCCCCGGCCTTGCTCTCCCCCTCAGTTGGTTCCTTCAAAGATTCGATTTCCATGCTGGCTGTTCGGCTCTTTCTGTTCCTCCGGTCCTGAATAAGATCACGCGAGTCGATTTTGTCAATGGAGCTTGTAATAGAAAAATAAGACACGTGACCATATATGAATGAAATTGTGTTGACCAATTTGAGAAAGGTACAAGCAACTACAAGAAGCAGTGCGAGCAAGAATAAGCATTTCATGAGATTCAGAAGCTCATATAATAACATCAAAAACTTCATGGTTTGTGCTAAGCCATTATATCATCATAATTAAAATAAAATAATCAACACGGAGACATTCACTCGAACACGTACTCAGGATAGACATGTTTTCTGCCTAGTAGGCTTCTCTGCTGTTCTTTTCTTTTTCTCATAGGTGAGGGAGCACGGGAGATGCAAAGAGAAAATACTGTGCCAAATATACCGAGCATATGGCTTACTACATGAAATGCTAACTTTTGCGAACTTAATATGAAAGAAATGCACTACACCTAGGAACATAAATACTTCGTGAAAAAGAAACCGTACAGCATATACAAAAAAATAACATTAGCAATCAGGCAAACAGAGACCTTTACCTCACGAAATGGGTATTCATCGGCTTCAAGCATTCGTACAACCTGACTCATTTTGGGTCGCTTGTTTGCATCAGGATCAACACACCTAAGTGCCACCAAAAGGGCACGTTTAAGAGCTCGTGTGGCTGGTCTAGTTTCAAGACTTGGATCCACAACATCCTCTGCTCTTCTTGTTCCAACCATCATCTTAAGCCACTCAACAAGGTTAACCTGCAGTAGGCATACGGTTTGCTTATGAGAAATTTGCGGAGAAATTAACTTAAGTTATATGATCAGAGAGAAAAGGCCAACACAGTGAGCAGCCAAGAGAGGAGAATTCAATGGACAAGTTACTAGTCATCTTTATTAATCAATACCTCATTAGCCGGCCTGCCGTAGTCGACAGGGTCTCTTCCAGTGACAGCTTCAAGCAGGAGGACACCAAAGCTGTAAATGTCACTCTTCTCATTTAACAGGCCAGTGTTAGCATATTCTGGAGCCACATAACTGCAATTTACATACGAAATTTTCAATCTGGAGATACTTAGAATTGAGATACAATACTAGATGAATGGTGGAGCGAACAAAAACTTAAGAGTTACCCGAATGTCCCCATAACTCTAGTTGTGATATGACTCTCTCCTGAATCCAGGAGCTTGGCCAGTCCAAAATCAGAAACCTTGGCATTGAAATCATCATCAATCAATATGTTACTTGATTTTATATCCCGGTGAACTACTTTTGGTTCTATTGCTTCATGCAAATAAGCAAGCCTGCAACCAAAAATACCAGATTTTTATCACACTTCAATTTTTAACCAACAAAAGAAGAAACAAGAGGCTTCAAGTTTGAATGGTAACTTACGCCTTGGCAGTACCGAGAATAACCTTCATACGAGCCTCCCAAGTAAGGGTACCATGCTGGTGCATTGCCCCATGTAGCCATTGTTCCAAGTTACCATTATTCACATATTCGTATACCAGCATCCTATGACAATCAACCAATAACTACAGTTATAATGTCATTTGCAGCCAGTCATACTCAAATAACTATAAAGACATATAGGATCACAAAAGTGTAATTTGTACTAACACATTCATTCACAATTAAAGTTAAAAGTGAAGCTGCACGAAATTGAAAAATAAACCGATCGCACATATTTGAGATTCACCTGTGAACTCCTTCTATGCAATAACCCAAAAGTCGCACAAGATTCTTGTGACGAACATGACCAATGGCCTCCACTTCAACCCTAAATTCTTTTTCAGCCTGCCCCCTGGACATCCAAATGCCTGATATCTTTAAAAAAACAAAGTATTAAAAGAAACAAGAAAAAGTCTCAAAGATATCCTTACAGATTATTAAGAATCTTCTTAACTGCTACTTCAGTTCCATTGATGAGTCTACCCTTGTAAACCACCCCATATCCACCCTCTCCAATCACATTCTCCGCTGCGAAATGATTTGTGGCAAGATCAAGATCCCTAAGGGTAAACCAGTGACCCCAACCGAGATGTGAAACCTCAGGCAGACCAACTAAGGGAGAAGCCGTCACTAGTCCTCCATATGAAAATGCAGTCTGCTTTCGAACTGTTCCGGAGCTCCCTTCATCTCCTGAATGAGAACTGAAGCCTCTCTCATGATGGTAAAGTGAGCTGCATTGACTTGTATTATCAGGATCACTTGATTTGCTCATCCCCAAATGAGCTAGCATTTTCTCTGAATTCTTATCATTCGAGTTATCATTAACTGAAAGGAATAAACTCTCCGGATGATCATTGAAGCTCTGAACTCCAACCTTATCAACCTTGATTTCCTTTGAGACGTTTGGTATCTGAGAAAGCGAGAACTTGTCTACAGATCGTCTGGATCTTCTCCGAAATGTAACCCATACAGACAAGATACCAAGAATCAACACTATAAATGCTCCAACAGATATACCAATCAAAACCCAAAGTTTTAGACCCAAAAATGATGTCTTCTTCGATAATTCAGCATTTAAGGCACCCTGAGACGACATCTCTGATCCTCTGGACTTTAACAGTCAAAAAATTTATGTAGCCTCTTGTATACAAGATCAAAATCTCAAGGCATTACTACCTACATACCAGAAACATGTCATATAACACCAGAAACACCTAAATGATAATATGCTTAATCATTTCCAAGGTCCATAGGCGCATTTTTTTGGAAAATTAATGGAGAAGAGGCTAGATGTGATAGACGTTTCCTCCATTCAAATAAAACCCATTCTTATATTCAAATCTGAAGACCCAAAAGTCAGTAAATGCCACAAGATACTTGGCTTAATCTTCACCCACAGGGAAAAAACAGAAAAGGTGAAAAATAAAAGGAGAAAGAAAATAACAGGAGAATCTGATACCACATTTAATTAAGTTCATGAGTTAAAAAAAACAACAACTTTTTATGCATTTAGCAATCAAGAAAAATCATTCTGTAAACAAGTCAGGCCACTAAATTTTTTTTACAATAAGCTAATATTCCATAAGATAATACACCAAAAAATAACATTTCTATTGAAATGAATAAATTTGTAAAAAAAAATAGAATCACTTATGATCCAAGTAAGATACAGATAAAGAAATACAAAAAAAAAAGGAAAAGAGAAAGCATTTACCTTGATCTCCTTCCTTGTGCATTCAAAGAATCAAAGAGAAACCAAAACCCATATACTTTAGCATTCAAATGAGCAAACGATAAGTGCAAGGAATGTAGAAACAAAACCCCCCAAATTCCTGAAAAAAGTGTAAAGCTGCAGTTGCAAAGGGAAAGATTAGTTCACAAGTAGAGGGTCTCTCTCTCTTTTGTTGCTGCTGTTGCCTTCCAAGTGGGCAAAAAAGAAAAAGGAAAAAGAATTCAGCTAATGATAAAAGAAAATGGGTAAGAAAAGGCCAGACAAAAATATAATCTTTCAACCCAAAATGCATATATATTACACATATTGATATAGAGGGAAGAACGGCCTAAATATATAATGAAAAGAAAATGGTTGGTGGGTGTTTGAGGAGAAGAGAGGGACCTCAAAGAAAGCTGGAAAGGAAGCTTAGTTTGTAATGGAGGAAACCAGAGAGAAAAAGAGAAAGAAAAATAGTGAAGGAAAAGCAAAATTGAGGTGAACTCATGGAAGTGGGCAGTCCCTACTTATATATTTAGGGATGGTTTCATTTTTTTTTAGCTTTTATTGTTTTGTTTTTATTTATTTTTTTCATCTTTTCAAAAACCCTATATATATATATATGTTTAATAAAAAATATTAAAATTTAATATAATCGTATTAACAACCAGTTTATCTTGCGGGAGGAAGAGCCATTAGGTCGCTTAAGAGTTTAAACTCTAACGTTGTAAATAGAGACAATTAGTTCGAAAGGGTTATCCTAGAATATGTCTCTATAATTTTATTTGAATTAATGGATCAATAAATTAAATATCAATTATTATAAAAAAAATAATATAATCATTGCCCCCGATTTATAAGAATTTAATAATTCAAACAAACAAATAAAATTGAAGAAAAAAAGTATGGAATTGTGTTGATAAAGAAATTAAAAAAAGGTCAAACCCAAATCTAATGGTGCTAAAATCTAAGTTTGCTTTGATGTTTACTTACTAAATTGCCCTTTTTGTTTTCAATGAATTAATTCTTAAATCATTTTCAGGAAGTTACAATATCTTAATCTCTTATGAAAATGGGTTTGGAGGTATGATTCAACCCTTTCATCCATAGACTATTCCACTGCACTTTAAACTATATTTTATCATATAAAAGGTTAAATTAATCATGGATAGTAACATATTTCTTACCTTTTTATATAAATAGGAATATCATAAATTGGGGTAATTTTAAATTCATATATTAAATTCACTATTTTCTAATAAATATGATTATAAACTTTTGAATATCTAAAATCTAAATTTAATTTAACCTCCGTTTGAATAACTTCTCTGAATTTTAGTTTTATAATAAATTCGGATATTTGAATCCGATATTTAATTCTTATTAGTTTTATGTTTTAAGTATAAAAATCAATTAATTTAATAAACTCAATGCATTGTACATAAAAAGTGACAAAGCATTGTTTAGATTAAAGGAGAAGTCACTATCTTCAAGCATTCAACTAAGACTTCTTACTAAGATTTGGTAAGAACACCAATTAACTTATTAAAAAAAGATAACATTTGTTACTAAGTACTTAGTGAACCTTAAATTCAACTGTGTATCAGTATTAAACATACAGTATTTTTTATTAATAAACATACAGTATTTTGAATGAAAATAAAAGTAAATAAACAATAAAACATTAAAATGTGAAAAATATTTTGAAACACAAGTTTATGTAAACTTTAGTTTACACAAGTCTTTCAATTTTAAGGTTTAGAGGTTTAGGTTAGGGTTGAGGATTTAGGGGTTTAGTGTGTAGGGTGCAGAATTTAAGGGTTATGATTAGAATTTAGAGTTTAGGGTTTAAGACTTAGGTTTTAGAGTATTAGGGCTAGGGATTTAGGTTTTAAATTTTATAGCTTGAATATGAATAGTTGTGTAAAAAAATTTACACACCTTCAGAGGCGAATTATCATTGAAGCCAGAGGAAGCCACGACCCCCCAAAGTTTGAAATTTTCATATTTAGTCCTTTGGCAATTTTAAAAATTTTAATTTTGTCCCTTCAAAAATTTTATAAATTCTTATATATTAAAAAAAATAAAAAATTTAATTAGACCCCTCCTAAAATTTTTAGAAGTCTTGATAAGTCTAAATATTTTTTAAAATTTTTAATTAAACCCCTACATTTTTATGAAGATTTTAAACTAAACCCTTCAAAATCTTCTAAATGATTATTTTAAGCTTTCAAAACTTTAAAAAAAAGTTAAATAAGCCCCCTCAAAGTGAGTTGTCAAGATCTACCCCTACACAACTTTTGTATAAAATATAACCCTTAAAATATTTACAACTGAAACTTGAAAGAGGGCAAGACCTTGACTATTGGTATAAAACACATGATACGACATCTCATATCCCATTAAACCCCCCCTTCAAACCTAATCAGGGAAAAAAAGTACTTGTGGTAGTAATTACAATAAACTAATGGTAGCATCCTCAGATAAAAGAGGTACAACAACTAACGGAGGCAAAGAGAACTGAATAATATCCAAGTTATCCGACGATATAGCTTTATTGAGCCCATTCGCTACCTTATTTTCTGATCGCGATAAAAGATGAATTCGAATTACCCATTCCCGCCGGCGTAACTCATGTAAACGCTCGACCAAAGAGGAGTCCCCTGTCAAGCACGTCAGACCGAATTATTCGTATAACATTCATACTATCAAGTTTCAGAATAACATTACGATACCCATTATCCCACGCACATGAGAGACCAAGATATACCCCTCACAATTCTGCTTCCAACACCGAACAAACAGCAATGAGCTTAGAAAATTCACAAATCCAATTACCTATGCAATCATGCAATACCCCACCATAAGATGCCAGACCATTCGACCCTCGTTTCGCACCATCCGTATTAAGTGTCACCCAACCAGTATCCGGAGGTAACTAATGATCAGGACCCCGAGGCAAAGAAAAAAATATACTTGTGCGACATGGAATAACATTCAACGCGCTCACAGTCACCTGCACCAAATATCGACTTTGCTCCAATACCAAACCTCAATTGTCCATAGGATTATCGAACACTATAGAATTATGATACCGCCACAAATTCCACACAATTGCACCAAACAATAGGTCTCAATTCGTAGGATCCCGCGCAAAATGCTCTAGCCGAGATAAGTTCATCTTGACCCACTCAAGGACTCCCATGTCGAGAAATTCATCCAATCGATGATGTAGCATAGGAACAACCGGGGAGAACATAGTGTACAACCTCAGCAACTACCCCCACAGAGTGCGCACCGATCATCCGTAGTTAGATGACGTCAAGCTCACTTAACATCAGTCATGAGCCGATCCTTGCACGCAAGCCATAAAAAGATACGAGTCCGCTGCGGAACCCTAAACTTGTGTAAACACTTCCAAATAAGATCTGGATTACTCACAAACCTCCCCATACAGACAGTATACGCGAACTTAACCAAGAAACGATCGAACAACCCATTAGTCCAGCCAATAGAATCATCTCGAGTGGACGGTGAGGGGTTCACAAGAGCTGTGATATGTATCAGAACCGACTGCGACAAGAAGCGATCAAAGAGAGACCAGTTCCATAAACCAGATTTTAAAGCCATCGAAGCAACTGGTACATACAGGAGGGATACAAGCGCGTTCGAATGGAAGTACTACACAAGCGAACCGAGATCAGCCACCCACAAATCGAACCAAAAATCCACAGACCGGCCATTGCCAATATTCCACTTAATATTTTGTTGTACGTCACTCCAAATCACATTAAGGCCTTTCTAAAGGCAGGAGAAATTAAGAGAGCTAAGGGTAGTCGACACTATATCCACACACTTATACTTGGCTCGAAGGAAACGAACACATAGAGCGGACGTGTTAGTTAGTAGTTGGAAAGCCAATTTCATAAGAAAAGCCTCATTCGTAGCCACTAAGATTCGGAACCCCAAGCCACCACTATTCATCGAACGACAGACATCCTCCCACTTAACCAGGTGAACATCACATCTGAATGATGTAATGCCCCACACAAACTAGTGAATCAATCTTTCCAATTCTGTACAAACTCGTTTAGGAAGAATCGACGTCTATATAGTACATGTCAGAATGGCTGCAAAAACCGATTTGGCCAAGGTAATACGGCCAACAAAGGACAAGGTCTTCATCTTTCAACCACTCAACTCTCTTTGAACTATCTGAATCAGATAATTATAAGAGGCTGGCATGACTCTACTATGAAGAAGCGACACCTCAAATATTTGCCAAGATCAGTCACATTCGTGAAACCAAAGGCTAAGCTAATATCTCTTCGTAATTCCTAAGAAACATTCTTTGAGAAGAATATATTAGTCTTCGGATGACTCACCCAATGTCCCGAAGCAGCATAAAACATCTCAAGAACCCACTTAATGACTTCCACCTGTCTTATACTAGCTTTAGCAAACAAAAGCATGTCATCTGCGAAAAATAAGTGAGATATGACATGACTAAATTTAGAAATGTGAAACGTTTTCCACATACCTTGCCCAATCTCTAGCTGAATAGATTGAGCCAACCACTCCATACACAACACAAACAAATATAGCGACAAAGGATCCCATTGTCGAATGCCCCTCGAAGGAAGAAATGCCTCCGACATTGAACCATTTCATAAAACCTGGGTAGAGACCAAAGATACACAATATATAATAAATTTACGCAGCCGATCCAGAATGCCAATATCCATAAGGGTATCATCGATAAAATCCTAGTCAAGCCTAACATAAGCTTTCTCTAGATCAATCTTGATCGCCATTCAACCTTGCACCCTCGTCTTCCTCTGCATTGAATGAACCACATCCTGAGTGATTATAATATTGTTAGTTATGGAGCATCCGAATACAAAGCTCGTTTGATTCTCAGACACCAATGAAGAGAGATAGGGCTTCATGCAGTTAAAAATAAATCTTAGTGATAATTTTGTACGTCACAGTACAGAGACTAATAGGTCGGAATTGACTGATGTGCTCCGGTGAAGCAATCTTAGGCAGCAGAACAAAAAGGGTGCGATTAATATCTTGCGGCAACTCCCCATTCTTAAGCACTAAGCGAACAAAAGCACACATCGAGTCTCCAATAATACTCCAATTATGTTAGTAAAAACATGCGTTTAGACAATCCACTCCTACCGCTTTGTAAGGTCTCATACCGAACAAAACCCAGTGAATATCATCATTTGTAACTGGTGCCTCTAGTCTACTCAACTCGGCGTTCAACGTGGTTGGAAACATGCCTTTAGTGGCATACCCATATCCGTTAGCTATGGAACCACTAAAAAGATTTCGATAAAAGTTCACGGCATTACGCTCGAGCGTTGACTGATCCGAACATCACACTCCATCATCCAACTTCAGAGAAGTGATAATATTATCATATGTCATGCTTGAACCGAAGTATGAAAAATCGTATTATGATCGCCATCAATCACCCAACTAGCGCAAGCCTTTTACCGACAGAAGCTCTCTTTTTGCCTAAACTAATAGCAAGCTCCGACCATAGTTTAGAAGCAAGCACGACCAAAGAATCAGAATGATAGAATGCCAAAACCCTATCAGTACCACGCAATCTAGCTAGGAGCCTTTTCTTCCTTCTATCGATATGGCCAAACACCTCTGAATTCCACTTACCCATCTCAATTCGAAAAGCATGTACATTAAGATCAAGTGGGACATTTCCCTTCCATACTGATTGTAAAAACTCTTAGAATTGGGAGTGTTCCTGCCATGCCACCATAACCCGAAAAGGGCTATGTTGAAAAACCATATGCTCATCTTCAAACCGTACGAGAAGGGGTCGGTGGTCAGACCCAAGATTGTCAAGATGTAACACATGACTACAGGGAAACCAAGATAACCAACAAGAGATAACAAGGCATTGATCAAGTCTTTGATATAAATCCCCTCGACTCTATGTAAACAGAAGACCACAGAATCTCAAGTCAACAAGGTCAGTATCAAAAAAGAAATTAGCAAATAAGCGACTACCACCCATATGTTGCGCTAAACCTCTCGTCCTCTCATCAGTGAACAATATAACGTTAAAATCACCCCAAGAAGCCAAGGAACTCCATCACCCGGGTTGAGAGCCGCAACCTGGCGCCAAAGATGCTTTTGAATCGAGCAATTAGGACTCACATATATAAAGGTAAACTGAACCCAAGGCGAACTAGAAGATAATTTTCCTCGTACATTAGCAAACTAATTCGCAATGTGTAAGAATTAGAAAAACCACACGCCCCACTAAAACCTTGAGATTCCACTCTAAAGAATTAGAAAAACCCAGCTTTGACATAACTTTATCCACCACTCTTCCACTAACACAAGGCTCAAATAATGCAACCATACTCGGCATGTTCTCACGGATAAAAGATCGGAAAAATCTCTGAAACTCCGAAGTACTTGTACCTTAACAATTCCAACACATGACTTTAATCATTATAAAGAAATAAAATAAAATTGATACCTTATTGATTAACAGTATCCATGACACCATGCTTTTCAACTCCGACCATAGCCTCTAAGTGGTCATCGCCAAACGAATCACCATTCTTGTCCGAATAATGAGACAAAACCTTTGCCGCCAAGGACAAAACGAGACCACCCGGATCAGGAATCTTCTTCCCCTCAACCATCAGAACCTAGTTCTGTAATACCCTAAACTCAGCCTAGAAGAAAAAACCGAATTTAGGAAGTCACCGTTGAAAACTTTTCCCTCAAGTAATAAATTTTAGGTTTAAATAATTTATAAAAACAAATTAATTATTAATTAACAATAAGTATCGTAAAATACCACAATTGTTTTCAAAACCCAAATATTATAAAAATATCCTGATCATTTAATAAAATATCTGAAATAAAATATGTAAATATATGCTGAAACATAATCCCAAAATATAAAGTTTCACGATCTGAAATACGTAAATATCCCAAAACATAGAATAATAATAATATGATAGTTTAAATTTAGTTCATACTGAATAATAAAATAATAGGATAAAATTGAGATCCTCCAAGTACCACGTCGCCTAAAGTCCAAAGATATCTGTAAGAGGAAACTATGGGGGAGTAAGCTATTGAGCTCAGTGTGTCTCTAAAGTGCAAGCAATCACAAACTCAGTTTCACAACAATAATTTTTCACAAAAAATATTTAAAAGACACAAAGCACGTTTAAACACGGTTTTATGAAATCACAATGCAATGCACCCGTACAATATAGTCACCAAAAAGAGTAGGTTCCCTAAAACCTTTCGCTATATAGTCACCAAGGCAAGTGGTATAAACCACTGAACTTCCTCCGTACAATCCCAACCCATGATAACACAGTAAAAAGATATCACAATTTTCATAGTCTCAACACAGTTCGATAATAAATCTGGGATTCACAACTCATTTATTTTGAATCAAAATTTTATTTACAGACTGGAAATAATATGCACAGAAAACATAATGTAAAATCTCAACACATTTGAAAATCATTCAAGCGTAAAATCACAATCACAAAAACAAAGTATGTAGCACGAAAAGAGAACACACAAAAATAGTTTATTTATAGCACCGGAAGAAACACACCTCGCAACAATAAAGTTCTAACGATGAACAAAGGGCGGTTTCGACTTCGAGAGGAATTCATAAAGCATTGGAACAACTAAGAGCGACAACACTTTAAAACTTAAGGCATATGTTTATATTTATACATAATAACTATGACTATATATAAATATATATAGTTGAGAGGTAGTAATCTAAACAAATTAGGTTTAGAATATAATAATAATAATAATAATAATAATAAACAAGAATTTAAGTTAAAAAAGGAGAGTCAATTCACTCGTGGGAAAATGGGAATTTGAATTCAATTTGAATTTAAAAGGTTGAAAAAAAATAAATTAAACAAATTAAAAAAACGGTGGAGTAGAAACTTAAGAGAATTAAAATTCAATTTGATAAAAATGTTATTTATGGAGTCAACCCTTAAACTTTCAAGAAATTTCATATTAACTTTTAAGTTTGATAAAAATTGTTATTTAGTCCCTTATAAAAAAGTTAGGGTTCTGAATTAAAAATTCTCAGTTGTTAGGGTTTTCAATTAGAGATTTCAAAATTAGGTTTCCAAATTATAGATTTTTCGAATCTATGGTTTACAATTTGGGCGTAATTTTTGGGGTGTTACAAGTTTTGCACATTTTGACCCTTTTTCACGAGTACTGGTCATGCCAAAAGTTTAAAATCCCCCGGTTTTACTAACCTTTAAGCCTTTCTGCGCATTTTCTTTCAACACCTTACCTTCATATGACCGAGCTATACCACTCCTTCCACTAGCCAAACTACCACCTTTTAGGCATTTTTCAACGATCGTAACCGCAATATGCTGGTACGACCTGATCACTAGAGGATGCGACACAACCGTGGCATTACGGCCATCAATAGTGGAAATCACAAAAGTCTTCTACATAGCCTTGTTACCTGCCTATAAATGTTTGTCCAGATTCGAAGCCATATACGTCGTATTTTTCTCAAAGCCATGAGGGGCCACATCAGTCTACCTCTCCGAATGAGCTACCATGGAACCCACAACATTATCATGATGTTGCATCCCATTATTTTTCGTCTACACTCCGTCATCTACGTTCTATTCATCAATATTATCAAGAATCGCATAGCAGGAATTACTAGGGCCAACATGTGTAGAATTCATTGCCTTCACGACACTAGGGGAGGGACGACGCCTATATATATCCATAACCATCAATTGACCATAAAGGTCTGTATTCTTAGCATCAGCTACATTCTCAGGGCACACATCTGACCCACCTTGGATGTTTTTTCTTCATATACAACTTGAACCGGCGAAGATTCACAAATTTCCTTAGAATGCCCATAAATTCCACATGTAAAAACATATTTGGTTTAAGCCTCCATACTCAAGTCTTTGGACCATCCCATCAATACAAATACTTGATAACAAAGGTTTATTCAGGTCCACAAGCACTGTTGGCCTTGCAAACTTACCCCTACCTCTAGCCTGAGTGTTATAATCTATTTTAACCACCCCCAATAACCGAAGCAATATGCCGATAGACAGCTTTGGTATAGTATCTCTACGGAAGGCCAGAAAGCCTAACCCAAATAGTCGCATGTGACAAATAGTTTTCAAAAGTAGAAAACGATCTACTCCACGGCTGCACTGTAAGATAGCTACCATAAATTTTTCACGGCCCCGCCATAAGCCTGCAGATCAATCAATCAATTAATCAATTAAATTTCTCCAATTGGTTTCCACATAGCCTGTAGCCCTGACTATAACGTCTTGTATCCAATTGATCATTCCAATAGATGAACAATAATAGCGTTACACATATTGCGATCGATCTGATCGTGAACCCTATCAAAAAAATCAAATCGAAGAAATCGCCTCTAACCTATCAATTCGCACATCCTCCTCAAGCACCACGACTTCCTCCTCTACATACATGATTTCTAACTCCTTGCCTTCTACGTTATCCGTCGTACTTGCAACCTTACTTGCATTAGTTGCCTTGCTCAATCCATGAGCAACATCACCCCTACTCTGATCAATACCAGCACCAACTTGATCACCCACCATACTCTAAATCCCATCGACCCCGGCATTCGCAGGAGCAACACCATCATTTGTCTCCATATCCGTTTTATTGGACTGCACACCAAAAAACTTCACTATTCCACACCTTCTTCACAATCCACTAGTCATCGATCGGCGTAGGGGACGCAAGCCTCTCCAACACAGGCGAATCCACAAGCAACATGCCATCATCTGGCAGCCGGTCGTTTAGATTACCAAAAGGCTATAACGAGGACGATACACCAGGGTTTTCGGGCGGCAACATACTAGGGTTTTTTTTTAATAATTTGATATTTATTATTTGAATGAATTCCTTTGACCAATATTGACTGTGAAATCTAACCATTTTTTGGATCAGTTGGTGCAATATTTTGTGTTGCAATGTTGTCATTTTACATTTTCATATTTTTTATTTTATTTAAAAAAGTCTTTAAAAGTTCTAAATATTGTAAAATACTTATAAAAATATAAAAATAGTTTTCTAAAAAATCTATAAATATCACATGACATACTGTAGTGTGTCACGTAGTAGTAATATCTCAAGAAAAAATCGTCACCAATTGATGGTTAAAATTGGTCAAAGGCTTAATTGATTCAATTTATTGCTTCAGGGACTTAATCAGGTGCAAAATAGTTCAGGAGCTTAATTGTTTGTTTTTCAAAAGTTTAAAGACTTTAGGTACCCTTAAGCCTATAATGTTTAATTTTGATTATAATTATTAAAATTATTTCTACTTAGGATTACCTTTTTCCAAAAACCATTGATTCCATTCTCTTCACAAAATTTAAGTTTTCTCCAGGTCTAAAGCGTCGTATCTTTTTTTGGTTGTTGATGCTAGTTGATGACTGTCGGTAATTCTTTTTTTATTATATTATATCCTATCTTTATTTTTCTTTTTTCTAGTTTCTAATGAGAATAACTCTGTCTTTGTGGCACGTCTTCCTCTGTCTTGTGCTACACATTCTTCTGTCTTTTGACACGTTTTTGTTCTTTTCATTCTTATTTTTCTCATTGTTGAATTTGATGTCGCCTCGACTGATCAAGATGACGCTTATTTGATTATCTTGCTGATCTTCCCTGCTTTTGACCCTCAGATTGGATTTGGATACATAATTTGCATTCATTGATAGTTTTCCCACGACGTTCGTCTTTAATTTGCAGTTTTCGGTGGTCTTTTAGTAGTTTGATCTCCTTTTGTGGTTCATTTGTCGATACGGTCATATATGTCCTTTTATATGTTTTGTTCGAGTCTTTTGGTTGGGTTTTTAACCTTTTCATGTATGGTCCTTGTATGACCTCAAATGGCTAGTTTATTGTGTAATTAGTTATTGAAAAATGTCCAAATTATGTGTTTAGTTTACGATTATTATTATAAAATCCCATCGTAATTCTAAATATTTTATTATTTTTTAATAAAACTAAGGACTTTCCATAAAAAAATTACCTTGATCCAAAAAAAATACTTCTTTACAACTATTTCATATAGTATAAAGTTGTTTCTATTGATAAATAAGATATTTTATAGTTAGGGTTGCTGTGTTATTGTTTGACTATTCTAGTTTATTAAGATAATTTCAGTTTAGTTTCAATTTTTAGCATCAATTAGAATCATTCTATTTAGTTTAATTTGATGTTTGGTTCATTAATTTTATAATTATTTAACTGAATCAAACTATATATACATTTTATTTTTACGTTTCACAATTAAAAATAAAAAAAAATCAGTCTTAACTAAAAAAAACTTCAAATATACATAAAACACAAAATTTTAACTCCTTTGTAAGTAGGGATGTCTATTTGATCCATACCCGATGGGTTCCGACCTGACCCGAACCTATAGGGTCGGGTTTTTTAAAGAAAAATTCGGGTTCAAGTTTGATGTTTTGAGGATAAGGTCGGGTCGAATTTTAGTTTATGGTGAAAAATACCCTACTTGACCCAACCCAACCCAAAATAAGAGTTTAATTTTATTCTAAATATTTATATATAATTATCTCCATATTTTCTCTAATGAGCGTTTCTATGAGTTGATTCGTGAGGTGACCTTAGAAGAGGTGTGGGATGTTGTGTTTAGTATGGATCCGTTCAAGGCTCCTGGCGCAGATGGGTTTCTGACGGTTTTTTTCCAGTGGAATTGGAGTACTGTTGGCAAATCGGTCCATCGGTTTGTACACGACTTCTTTACCACGGGGGTTTTGCCGGATGATGCTAATAGAACCCTCTTAGTGCTTATTCCTAAAGTGCCTAACCCGGAAAAGATAAGTCAATTTCGCCCTATTGGTTTATGCACTGTGCTTTATAAAGTTGTCACAAAGATTTTAGTTAATCGCTTTAAACCCTTCTTGTCAGATTGGATTGCGCAGACCCATGTTAGCTTTGTGCCCGGCCGTCAAATAATAGATAATGTGATCATTGCACAAGAGGTTATACATTTCACGAGTCGAAAGGCGAGGAATAAAGCTTGGATGGCGATCAAAGTTGATTTGGAGAAGGCATATGATCGCCTTGAGTGGAACTTCATTAAGGAAACTTTATACTATATTGGTTTACCGGATCAATTTATTGGATGGGTTATGCATTGCGTTCACTCTGTGAGAACACAAATTATTTGGAATTGAGACTTAATTGACAGTTTCACGCTTTCGCGAGGTATCCGTTAAGGCGATCCTCTCTCATCGTACTTATTTGTCCTTTGTATGGAGCGATTGTCTCATGCCATCAGTCGCCAGGTTCAGGGTGGTTCTTGGAGAAGTATTCGTCTCTCTAAGCATGGCCCGGATATATCTCATCTCTTTTTTGCCGATGATCTGGTTCTTTTTGCAGAGGCATCCTTAGAACAGCTTGAGGTGATTAAAGATATTATGCTCAACTTCTGTGCGTGTTCTGGGCATAAAGTCAACATGTCTAAAACTCAGATATTCTTTTCCAAAAATTGTGCGATGGATATTCGGAGTATGATAGCGGACAACTTTGGTTTTTCAAATGGTTGATGATTTGGGCACTTACTTGAGAGTTCCTTTGCTTCATAAAAGAGTATCCAAGGCGACGTATTGGTTTCTGATTGAGAAGATTGAGCAGCGATTGTCGGGTTGGGCGTCGCGCACTCTTTCGTTAGCCGGGCGAATCACCTTTGCCAAGGCGGTTATGCAGGCCATTCCCACGTATGTGATGCAGACGGCTTGGATTCCTAAAGGGGTTTGTGATGAGATGGAGAAAATTATTCGGCGATTCATTTGGGGGAATACCAATGGTGGTAGGGGTATTTCGCTTGTCTATTGGGATGTTCTTACGTCTTCTATGGATAAAGGCGGCTTGGGTCTTCGGTCGTTGACTCGCCACAACGAAGCATTGCTCATGAAAATAGGATTTCAACTTGTAACAGATGAAAATAAGCTATGGGTACAAGCTCTCAAACATAAGTACAAGTGGGATGGAGTTTGTCCTAGAAGTATTGTTCGACCCGGGTGTTCGAGACTTTGGAAGGGTTTGAGCCGTATTTGGGATGTGGTTTGCGATAGTGTGTGTTAGCAAGTTCGGGATGGTTGGCACACAAATTTTTGGTGGGATCGTTGGCTTGATATTGATTAACCTCTTGCATCGTTTTGCTTGGTTAGTGCTCAACCGGCCTCCCTTCCCGTGGCTGCCATGGTGCACCGCTCGAGTACATGGGATTGGGACAAACTTGCTGAGGTGCTTCCGCCTAGCAAGGTTATGGCCATTGGTGCCGTGAACCCGCCTCGTGCGTCGTTTGGCCGTGATAAGCCAGGATGGAGGTGGGACGACTCGAGATTATTCTCAACGGCCATTGTGTATGCTGCTTTAAATGGTGAGATGGGTAGTCAGGCTAATTCACTTTAGAATGTGATTTGGAAGCTTAATGTCCCCCAATGTGTTCGCACCTTTATTTAGCTAGTCGCCCATGACCGTATTCTTACTAATGTTGAACGTTGCCGATGACATATGGCCTCCTCTAGCAGCTGTTCTTCTTGCGGGAGTAACTTGGAGGATACGAATCATATTCTTCGTTCTTGCCCCATGGCGCGTCGGGTATGGTCTTACTTTGTTTTCCCTTCCCAAATTCATGGATTCATGCAGCTACCCTTACATGAATGGCTCTCATCCAATATAATGGGCACGAACGTTAGAGTATCGCTGCAACCTCATTGGTCGATGTTGTTTGCGATCGTATGCTGGGGTTTGTGGAAAGATCGATGCGCTCGTACTTTTGACAATGACCAACTGCGCATCGGGGATGTTGTGCGTTTTTCTATATAATTGAACGGACGTTAGTTGGACCAAACCTCTTCTAAGGTCACCTCACGAATCAACTAAGGTCACCAATTGGGTGCAGATCGGTCAAAAACCCGACCCATGATCATCCCTATTTGTAAGGCTTTATATAGAGCATCAAACTTTTTTTTAAAAAAATATCAATTAAATTTCTATTTTTTCTATATAATTGAGTCATCAAATTGAGAAATTAAATAAATTAACTTCTCTAATTGAAAATTTGCTCCAATTAATTTTTTTGTTATTTTTTTTGGAGTTATCACCGTCAAGTGACACAATGTAGTTCAACCTGTATTCGCAATTTTTAAGAAAAAATCATAGAAAGTTATAAAAAATTGTTTTAAAATTATAAAAATATTAATGTTATTAAAAATTACTTAAACCTAAAATTTTGAGAGAAAAAAAATTTAAAATGTGAAAAAGAAAAAAAAAATTAAGTGCGAAAAATTAAACATTATCAAAAATTCTAAAAAGTATGAAAACATTTTTAAAATATAAATTATATAAAAATATTAAATGTTACTAAAAATTAATTAAACCTACAATTTTGAGAAAAAAATTATAAAAATGTGAAAAAGCCCAAAAACTATTTAAAATTACGACAAAATTAAACATTATCAAAAATTCTAAAAAGTATGGAAAATATATTTAAAATATAAATTAAATTAAAATATTAAAATATAAATTTTATTAATTTTTTGTTAAAAATATTAAAAAAATATAATTCAAAACCCCAATCACATAAATTCATTGGCAAACATCTGTAACCTAGCCAATCCAATCATAGACAAATTACACTTAAACTATATTGCTTCGTCACAAATTTTATTTTTTAAATAATTTTTTAGAAAATTTATAATTTTTTCTAATGCTTTATTTTTAATATAATTTTAGTGATTTTTCGAAAATTCTGAATAGTTGTTTGTTTTTATAATTGTTAAAATAATTTATATTTTGTAATAACGATTTAATATTTTTACATTTTAAATATATTTTAGTTTTTATGATTTTATAATATTTTATAATTTTAAACAATAATTTAAAAAATTAAAAAAAATAAATTTAACATTTTTATAATTCTTTAATAATTATTAAATTTTTAAAACAAAAAATTTTAAAAACCTGGAAATTACATATGGAAGCACCATGAAACGATATATGACACAATTGATTCCAAAAAAAAAAAAACATTAAAATTAACTATCAATGTTATTTTAAAAAATAAACTGGTCACATTTTGAGATATAATAACTTAATTGAGTACAAAATAAAAATTTACTTATTATTTTTTTCAAAAGTTCGAGAGTTTTTAACATATTAAAACCTATTTTATTTAATATTTTAACGAAATAAAATATTATTGTTCAACTTCAATTTTATCTGAACTAAAACCCAATTAAACTATTAAGTACAACTTTTGACCAAATAATATAAAAAAATATGATGATAATTTTATGTTTGCAATGATTCATAAGGGTAATAATGCCAATTAATTTTGGACCAAACATGTAATCTTGTCTTGATATTTGATTAATTTCCTAAGTAAACAAAAGTGCCTTTTATTGGGGGTATAATCATGGGTTTAGGGAGAAAATAAAGCCCCTAATGGGGGAAGTTAATAGAGCCTTTGATTTGAAGCATAACTTTTTCAATAAAGTTTTTCTCAATTAATCTATTTTTTTTCAAATATCATCTTTTTAGTTTATTTTTTACACTATTAAATTAAAAAAAGGGAATGTAATAATAATAATAATAATAATAATATTAATAATAATAATAATAATAATAATAATAATAATAAATTGCATTTTTCTTCTAAGTTAAGACTATTAATTATTTAAGGAAAGCAATCATTTTTTAGTTTCTTATAATTCTCTCTTTTGTTCTAGAATTTGAAAACGGAACTATCACGATTTCATGACAGTCTCAAGTGTTTTTTTTTTTTTTGAAATAATAATCAATAATATTTTAGTCGGAAGTTTTAATCGTGAAATTTATATTTTTGGTTAAGGTGATATAAATTACATTAATAAAAGATAATGTGTTAAATGTAAATTTTAAATAGTAATTAGATAATTTTTAGGATAAATTACCTATTTTGTACTCACATATTCTCGTATTACTGTTTTGGCCATCCAACTATTTTTTTGACAAATGGTACATAACGTTACGCGTTGTTTTTATTTTAGTACCCTTCCGATAAAAATTAACGATAAAGCTGATGTGATATTATTTTACCTTTTTATTTTTTCTTTCCTAATAAAAAATGTCACATTAGCTTTTTCGTTAGTTTTTATCGGAGTGGGTATCAAAATAGAAATAAAACGTAATAGTATATACCATTTTGCAAAAAAAAAAAGAGTTGGATGTCCAAAATAGAAACACGAGAATAGATGGGGTACCAAATAGGTAGTTTGCCAAATTTTTATTCATGTATGATATGTATAAAATATATTTTTTATACAATTGTCGATATTTGATCTATTGGACGAATAATTTGAATTGGATACTTCAAAGATTCATTGTTGGGTGATCCTTTCAATCCAATTTGATTTATTCACAACAATAAGATCAAGCTCATAATCTTACTTAAAACACAACGTGACATTTCGCTAAACCAATTATAATTGGTTGAATATGATACATTTAATATATGTGAAAACCGTATAATAAACATAGATTCATTAATTGATTGAATTGTCAAGGATGCTCATATTGCCCTTATCTTGTTTGAGTTCAAATTCTGGCATCTGTCTTGAAAATGTAATACATCTCTACTTAATCAAAGCCGTATAATAAACTAGGGGGTGTTTAATCGGTCGGTTCGGTTAATCGACAAAACCGAACTACCAAAAATCCATTAACCAATTTTTTTCTATTAATCGTTAATCGAACCGAAATTTTTCGAAAATATTTAACCGAACCGAAAAAAGTTCGATTAATTCCGTCGATTTTCAAATTAACCGATTTTTTTTAATAAAATTTTGGGTAAATTACCCAAATGGTCACTAAACTATGCTAAAATGATATTTTTTTGTCACTAAACTTCCAGAAGTTGTAAACACAAGCATTAAACTTATCGAACTATTACAAAATGATAATTGATTCATTGCACGTTATAAATTATTGATAAATACTGAAAAGTTTAATGATCATTTTTTAATAATTCAATAAATTTAATGGTCATTTTGTGTTAATTTGATAAAATTTAATGACCATTTTATAATTTTTAAAAGTTCAATGACTAAAAGTAAATATATCTAATATATAATATATAAAAATTTTGGTTAATTTGGTTAATTAACCGATTTTAAACTGAATTAATCGATAATCAAAGTTTGAAAAATCATTAACCGTTAACCGATCAAATATAAAATTAACCGACCGATTAACCGAAAAAATTCGGTTCAGTTGGTTAATTCGGTTAAAACCGAAGTTTGAACACACATATAATAAACACAACCTTTTTTTTGAACAATTTCTACCTAGAGGAGGGAAATGGGAAATTTGCTCCTAATGTGTCTAGAACCTACAACCTTTAGCCTTTAAACTCAAACCTACATTTTATGGTAGTTATTAGGGTGGTTTACTACCATTTTTACAGTTTATTAACAAGAAATTCGAGTTTTCCATTAATGACCACACTTAAACATTCAAACACCCAAATCATCAAAACAAGCATACAAGCATTATCCTTAGGATGTGCACGAAACAAAGGGAGTTGGAAGTGTACTAAACTTCTTCCAACAGCTGAAAAGGAAATCTCCTAGCTCCAAGCCCTCAAGTCTTCCTTTTCCCTTGATCCTTGGAATGTTCTCTTACCTCCTCAACTACAACCAAATGTTGCAAAACGAGTTACAACATTACTAAAAGGAAATAAAGATGACTAAGGAAGATTCTAACAACAAAAACATGGTTGAATCTTCTATTCTCGTTCATCCTCTCCAAACCCCCACTAAAATCCATGTTCTTCATCTACCACCAAACTTAACCATCCTTACCTCAAAAGATAGATCATTTGATATTGATTTCAAATTCCTCAACTTAAAATTTGAGAATTCCACACCCAATATTCAATCTTTCATTTATGAAAGTTGGGGATGGTGAATGGTTAAGGGAAGAAGACAATGGGGCAATGGTGATATCATTCACCTTATTTTTTCCGTAGAAATTAAAGAGGAGCCAACCCCCTTCATCCAAAATTGAGGGAAAATTACCTCTTTTTCCTTCTAACCTCTTCCCCAACAAAACCCAATCGGACAACTAAGGTCGACAATCATAAAAGGAGTCCACTAAAGCTCCCATGATCCCCCACCAAGGCCCAACTTTCGGCCCAAAACACCAAGCTCACAGCTCGGGTTAAACGACTCATAGATCTTGAAACCGAGGTCGTTACAACTCTCTAATCCTTAAAGAAAATTTCGTCCCAAACTTTACCTAATGGAAACAAATGTGGATACAACAACCTCATATCTTCCTTGACTTCCCACGTGGCTTCCTCAACCCCATGGTTCCTCCATAGCATCTTTACCAAGGGTATGCACTTGTTGCAAAGCTCATTAACTCCCTTGTCAAGGACTCTTATAGGCTCTTCCTCATAGGTCAAGTTGGTGTTGATCTCAATCTCCTCGAGTGGAATAGCATGTGAAGGATTAGAATATGGTGTACATCTCAAAGAATACGGTCCCGCAAATCCTCCAAATCTGGTACATACAACCAACCTTTGAAGTACAAGATCCCACCTTCTCATACCTCAAAATCGGATGTCTCTCCTCTCTGAACCATCTCTATCTTTGCCACTAGATTTTTGTCTAGCACTTGTGTTCTCTTGATCTCTTGCACTAAGGTAGGTTCCACACGAAGCTCAACTAACAACCCACCATCCTCAGTCATTCTCAAATGGGAAAACATCGTCTTCAAGTTTGACATAGTCTTCCAAATTAAAGAATCAGCCACTACATTAGCTTTACCGGGATGATACTCTATGAAACAATCATAGTCCTTTAACAACTCAATCCAATGCCTTTGTCTCAAATTAAAATCCTTTTGGGTGAGGAGGTACTTCAAACTCTTGTGATCAGTGTAGATATAGCACTTTTCTCCATGCAGATAGTGCCTCCAAATCTTCAACGCCAAGATAACTACAACAAGCTTCAAATAATACGTAGGGTAATTCCTTTCATGAGGCTTGAGTTGTCTTGAGGCATAAGCTATTACCTTACCCTTTTGCATGAGAATACAACCAAGCCCATTCAAAGAAGTATCACTGAAAACCACATAATCCTTACCCACCTCAGGTTGCATCAAAAATGGGGCTTCTGTCATTATAAGCCTTCAACTGTTCAAAGCTTTGATGTTTCCTCTCGTTCCACTCAAACAAAACTTCTTTATGTAACAAATTGGTCATAGGTGCTGCTATGATAGAAAATGTAACCTCTCGTCCCGACCTAGCCAATAGACCGAATCGAACGGGTTATACGGGGAAAACTGAAGTGAAACCCGTTAAGATCTCACTCCGATTAGCAACCCTATTTTTTAATTAAACTTCTCTAGATGCCATTTATATCCTATGTGAGGCCTCTAACAGCGGAAGAAACAAACACGAACGAGAACCAAACAATTCAGACAAACAGGGCAAAACTTGCAATTTTCTGTAGGTCGTATCGAAACCCTCAAGCGTGGTATCGATACATCTCCCAACGGTCAACACTCCAAAGTCAACTTCAGAGGATTGTATCAATACACTCAGGCCCGTACCGACACCCCCAATTTCTCGTCAAATTCTCAGATTTCCAGTAGAAAAAATGGTATTGGTATGCCTTCCTATGTATCGATATGCTTGGCTTAAAGCATGAAGGTCGTATCGATACGACCCCAACCGTATCGATACCCCTAACTCGACAGTGCATAAAATTTGCTGGTTTAAGCCAAAAAGCAACACCATAACATCAACTTAAGACCTCTAAACATGCATACATACACAAGCCAACATAGGGAAACCATCTAGAGGCAAATAGATCCTAATAAACGATAAGAGAGCATTCAACCAAAAAGAGATAAGAAACAAAGATAATCATAAACCAACCATTTTCCAAAAAGGCCAAAAATCCAATCCAAGCATACTTCAACACTTTAAACATGTTAACAACATTAACAACAACAAAACATATGAGTTTGAACACCAACTCCCTAACAAGGTCTAGCATTCCCATTGCCTGAGTATTATTACAACCATATAAAAAACCATACTTTGAGCTTAGTAAAGAACTCCAAGACTCCTCCCTTGCCCGCTTGCCTTCCGACGCCACTAACGATCTGCATTGTTAGAAAAAGAGAGCGTAAGCTTAAAAGCTTAGTGAGCGGGGCTCTAAAACACAACAACAATGCAGTTCAAAATATATATCTTAGTTAAAAGCAAACCATTTAAGAAGGAAATACGATAAAATGGAAACATAGACAACACATGGTATGCACATGCATAACCAAATCCAGTGGGACTACACATCATCGTACACAACAACTAGCATATTTCCGATGGGACTACACATCACCGTACTCATCTACTAGTTCTCTCCGGTGGGACTACACATCACCGTATTCAACAACAACTAACCATCATGTGAGGCTTGACAACAACTACGACAACACAACAACATTAAAAAGGGAGGCAAAAGCATTGCATAATTCACATCACAACACAAATAAAATCGTAAGCCAACAATTCACGAAACGAGACGAACATAGACAACTTATGCTTGGGTTTAGGTTGGCCCCTAAGGCTCCACCCAAACCCCAAGAAACCTCGTTGAGCAATTAAAGCTTCAAAACAAATTCCACTCACCAACTAACGTACGAAAGATGATCGAAATGCCGTTTCAAGCTTCCTCAATACCCGGTGTTGCGCCCAAAACCATTTCCCCTGCTTCTAACCATTTCAAGCCAAAGTATCAATACATATTCTAACACCAAAACTCACTGAAAAGTAATAGTCCATCAATCGACACATTTACTCAATCAAAACAAAGCCGAAATCAACCAAAACGTTGCCAAAACATCATCCAAACACAATATGACTTTACCCATCATTTTTAAACTTCAAAATTCACCAATTAACATCTTAAAACACCCATCTTAGGTCTGTATACCTCCAGCCCTCGTTTTACCACAAAACTAAGTCAAAAACACCACTTTTCACCTTCAAAACTTACCCACTGCACCTAGTTTCGGGTTTTATGGGTTTAAGCTACTTATTAACATTATTTAGCATCCAAAAATAGTTCAAAACATCCCACGAAGCACCCATTAAAAACCTATACGAAAATTTCATAAACTCATCTCTTTTCCATCAAAACTTTGGAACCCAAAATGAAAAATCAATGTTTTGTTAAGATTTCAAAAAGATAAGATTTAATAAATAAAAGCCAAGGTAAAAGTGATGATTACCTTTGAAAATATTCTATGGAAAAGCCTTTGAGTCAAGGAAGAGATGGTGGGAAGCTTTTGGGAGAAAGTTTTGAGTTTTTAGGTTTTTGGAATAAAGATGACTCTTCAAATCTCAAAACCCTTTTCAAAATTTCATTAATGGCGTTATCGTAAATAATGACACTTATATAAAAATCAGCATTTTAATTTAAATTTAACCCAAAACTAGTCCTAGATCAAAACCGATAACTCTCGTGCCCAAAACCAAGGCGTTACAACTCTCCCCCACTTAAGGAATTTTTTCCTCGAAATTTGTCTGATAGAAAAAGATGCGGAAACTGTTTCTCCATGTCTTCCTTCCTCTCCCAAGTGGCCTCTTCCACACCTCAATGTCTTCATAAAACCTTGACCAGCTCGATAGATCTCCCACGCAACACTTTCCTATCCGTAGCAAGAATTTCAACCGGCTCTTCATCATACAAAAAATCTGGGTTCAACTCAATCTCTTCCACTAGCATTACATGAGACGGATCCGATGTATACTTTCGGAGCATCGAAATATGGAACACGTCATGAATCTTCCCCAACTCGGTCGGCAACCTCAATCTATAGGCAACAAGACCAATCCTCTCAGCTACTTCGTAAGGACCAATGAACCTCGGGCTTAACTTACCTTTCTTACCAAAACTCATCACCTTCTTCCAAGGTGAGACTTTTAGAAACACTTTTTCGCCCATGGCATACTCTATCTCCTTTCTCTCCAAATCGGCATACAATTTCTGTCTGTCCGAAGTCGCCTTCAAGCGATCACAAATCAGTTTTACCTTCTCGGTAGTACCCTTAAGCAAGTCGGGCATAGGAACAAGCTTCTGCCCGGCCTCGGCCCAACAAACAAGTGTTCTACACATCCTACCATACAAAGCCTCATACTGTGTCATCTGAATACTAGCCTGATAACTGTTATTGTACGCAAACTCTACTAACGGTAGGTGTTTTTCCCATGAACCCTAAAAGTTGATGATGCAACACCTCAACATGTCCTCTAATACCTGAATCACTCTCTCTGACTGACCATCTGACTGTGGGTGATACGAAGTGCTGAAGTTCAACCAAGTACCCAAGGCACGATGCAAACACTCCCAAAATCTAGCTGTAAACCTCAGATCTCGGTCTGATACAATCGATTTCGGCACCCCATGCAACCTCACTATCTCACTGATGTACAGATCGACCAGCTTATCTAAGGTGTAGGTAGTATGAACGGGTATGAAATAGGCACACGTAGTGAATCTGTCGACTATTACCCATACTGAATTCTTCTTCGAATGAGTCAACGGTAAACCCGACACAAAATTAATGGTAATTCGTTCTCACTTCCATTCCAGAATCTTCAACGGTTGTAACAAACCTGAAGGAAACTGATGCTCGACCTTAACTCGCTGGCAAACCATACACTTACTCACAAACTCAGCCACATCCCTCTTTAACCCGACCCAGTAGTACTCGTCTTTTAACCTACGGTACATCTTCGTACTACCTGGATGCATAGCAAAAGCACTGTTATATGCTTCATTCAAGATAGTACGCCTTAACTCGGCATCCTCTGGAACTACTATCCTATCCTTGAAACATAGGATCCCATTCTCGCCAAAGCAGAAATTTGTAGGCCTACCCTCGATTATATCTTGCACGTGAGGTGCCAAAGACTCGTTTTGCAACTGTTTCTCTCAAATCAACTAAATCAACGAAGGTTTAACCTGTAGCTCGACTATCAAACCGCCATCCCGTGACACACTCAATCTCACAAACATAGCTCGCAACTCAACTGCCACCTTTCTACTCAAAGCATCGGCCACTACGTTTGCCTTACTCGGATGGTACTCTATCGTAAGGTCATAGTCCTTAAGGAGCTCTATCCACCTACGTTGTCTAAGGTTCAACTCTCTCTGAGTCATCAAGTATTTCAAACTCTTGTGGTCGGTATAAACTGTGCACTTCTCACCATAAAGGTGGTGTCTCCAAATCTTCAGAGCAAACACTACATCAGCTAACTCTATGTCACGAGTGGGGTAGTTCTTCTCGTGAACCTTCAACTGTCTCGAAGCGTAAGCTACAACCTTACCCTCTTGCATGAGCACACAACCTAAACCTACATACGATGCATCACTATAAATCATAAACTCTTTCCCTGGTTCAGGCTGAATCAAAATAGGAGCTTTGGTCAGTGCTTTCTTCAACTTTTTGAATGCTTGTTGCCTTGCATCTGTCCACTCATACAGAACATTCTTCTAAAGCAATTTAGTCAAGGGTGCCACAATCTTCAAAAATCCTTCGACAAACCTTCGGTAGTACCCCGCCAAGCCTAGGAAACTACGGATTTTTGTCACTAACTTCGGTTGCTTCCAATTCTCTATGGCTTCTATCTTCTTGGGATCCACACTAATTCAATTGGCCGAGATCACATGACCTAAGAAGACTACCTCCCTAATCCAAAACTCGCACTTACTCAACTTGTCATACAACTGATTTTCAAGCAAAGTCTGAAGCACTAGTCGCAAATGCTCATCATGCTCTTCCTCGGTCTTAGAGTACACTTAGATGTCATCTATGAACACTACTACGAACCTATCCAAAAACTCGTGGAACACTTGATTCATCATGTCTATAAATGTAGCTGGAGCATTAGTCAAACCGAAAGGCATTACCAAGAACTCATAGTGCCCATAACATGTACGAAAGGCTGTCTTCGGTATATCCATATCTTTCACCTTCAACTGATAGTAACCTGGTCTCAAATCAATCTTCGAAAACACTAAAGCACCTCTAAACTGATCAAGCAAATCATCTATCTGCGGAAAAGGATACTTGTTCTTCATTGTTACCTTGTTCAACTGCACATAGTCTATACACATCCTCATACTGCCATCCTTTTTCTTCACAAACAAGACTGGAGCACCCCACGGAGAAATACTAGGCCTAATGAAACCTCTATCTGACAGCTCTCGGAGCTGTGTCTTCAACTCTTTTAACTCTTTCGGTGCCATTCTATATGGAGCAATAGACACAGGTGCAGAATCTGAATACGTCTCAATAGCAAACTCAACTTCCCTATCCGAAGGCAAACCAGACAACTCTTCAGGAAAGACACTCGGAAAATCACAAACTGTTCTGATGTCTTGCGGTCTCACCTCACTCATATTCGGATTCATCACATAGGCAAAATACGCTTGACAACCAAAACCCATCAATCTCTGAGCTTCTAAAGCAGAAACAACATTGGACAAGAACTTAATGTTCTCGCCAACTACTATAACTTCAAAATCATTCGTAAGTCTCAAGGAGACTCTCTTGGTCTCAAAGTCTACCCTAGCTATATGCTCTACGAGCCAATCCATGCCAAAAATCACATCGAACCCATAGAACGACAATTCCATCATATTAACCGGAAACACATGGCCCTGAATCATCAAAGGACACCTCCTATACATCTTCCTAACTACCACGGTCTTACCAAAAGAACTAGTAACATTTACACCCACATTTAACCACTCATATGGTAAACCTAGAGATCTTGCATGTTCACCCAAAATGTATGAATATGTCGAACCCGAATCTATCAAAGAAAGCAAAGTCAAAGACTGGAACGAGAAATTACCTACGATGACATACGTGTCATTCCTAGCCTCTCGCTGTGTATACACCCTAGCTGGTCCACCACCCTCGGGCTGAACTGCCACGACATGAACTAAGTTCCTCTGACCATCATTCCTTTGCTGAAAATTACCTCGACCGCACCCAGGCCTCTATGATGCTTAAACCCTTTAGCTGGGGCCTGTCCGCCCCTAGCCGGGTGTAGACAGTTACGCCTCAAATGATCCCGAGAACCATAGTTCCAACATACCCCAAAAGTACCCATACACTCGCCCGGATGGCATCTCCCGCATCTAGTGCACTCAGGAGTGTGAAAAACAGCTCATTGGCCCTGATGGCCCCGTCCATGGTTACCGCCCCTATGTCTCGAATCGAGCTGATGCCTCCTATCTCTATGCCTCTTGGCATGCTTTATGTCCCAATCCGTATGTCTCTTCCCGAAATTAGACCCACTAGCACGAGTGTTCGAGCCTAAACTCTGCTCGATATCCTTGGCCCTAGAGACCAAAACATCAAACTCGGTGTAATCAGAAGCGAGCATATACGTCTTCACATCCCTATTCAAACCATAACGGAAGCGTTCACACCGTTCCCTCTCATTGGGAACCAACTCGGGAGCATACTGGCTCAACCTCACAAACTGTACCTCGTAGTCTGACACTATCTTACCACCCTAAACCAAAGCCATGAATTCTCTCTTCTTTACATCTTGATATCGGGCTCCAAGGTACTTTTTTCTAAAAGCTGTTCAGAAGAATTCCCAAGTGACATCCGTTTATGCCATTTCCGAAGTAACGGTAGTCCACCAAGCATACACATCTCCATGAAGCAAGGAGACAACACAACCCAACTTACGAGCATCTGAGCACTCCATTTGACCTAAGATGCATGTAGTACTCTCGAGCCAAGCCTCTGAACCCTCGGGAGTTAAACCACAGAACTCAACTCCGCCCAAGCTACAAAGTCTCTCAAGGGGTAAACTAGTCCCCGCACCCTGAGGTGGTGCTGCAACATGTATACTGGCTAAAGTTGTCTGAAAAGCCCTGGCTATAGTCTGAATCAAATGAGTCATGTTCGCACCTGCCGGACCCTGACCAGCCTAAGCTCCATTACCCCAACATTCGCCCCATCCCGAGGTCCATTACAATCACCTCCAACATTCGCACCGGCGTGAGGTACATTATCTCCGACATCCGCTCCATTACCATCGAGATCAGGAGGAACATGAGGCACATCCCCGGGTGCCTAGTCACCCGCTCTAGGCCGTCCTCTCGGTCTTACCATAACGAAAATAAAATCTAAACAATAAACACATCACACACAAGAAAACATTGGGTCAGTAAGAGCAAGGATCCAAGTGCTCAAGCTCTTTTTTAATCAAAACCATTTTCCAATAACAATACCTAGAAATGGGGACGCTCGACTACACTTCAACCAACAACAAGAACGATAAAACATGCTTTCACACACCGTGCAATGGAAAACAAACCAAACAAACCAACTTACCTGAATTATTGTCCCGGGAGACCTCGTAACCGAGGCTCTGATACCACCAAATGTAACTACATCGTCCTGGCCTAGCGAACAAACCGAACCGAACGTGTTACACGGGGAAAACCGAAGCAAAATCTGTTAAGATCTCACTCCGATTAGCAACCCTATTTTTTTAATTAAACTTCTCTAGATGTCATTTATATCCTATGTGATGCCTCTAACAGCGGAAGAAACAAACACGAACGAGAACCAAACAATTCAGACAAACAGAGCCAAACTTGCAATTTTCTGCAGGCCGTATAGATACCCTCAAGGGTGGTATCGATACACCTCCCAACGGTAAACACTCCAAAATCAACTTCAGAGGACCGTATCAATACACTCAGGCCCGTACTAATACCCCCAATTTCTCGTTAAATTCTCAAATTTTCAGTAGCAAAAATGGTATCAGTACGCCTTCCCGTGTATCGATATGCTTGGCTTAAAGCATGAAGGTCGTATCGATACTGCCCCAACCGTATCGATACCCCTGACTCGACAATGCAAAAAATTTGCTGGTTTAAGCCAAAAAGCAACACCATAACACCAACTTAAGACCTCTAAACATGCATAGATACACGAGCCAACATAGGGCAACCATCTAGAGGCAAATGAATCCTAATAAAAGATAAGCGAGCAATCAACCAACAAAAGATAAGAAGCAAAGATAATAATAAACCAACCATTTGCCAAAAAGGCCAAAAATCCAATCCAAGCATACTTCAACACTTTAAACATGTTAACAACATTAACAACAACAAAACATAAGAGTTTGAACACCAAATTCCTAACAAGGTCTAGCATTCCCATTGCCTAAGTATTATTACAACCATAAAAAAACATACTTTGAGCTTAGCAAAGAACTCCAAGACTCATCCATTGCCCGCTTGCCTTCCGATGCCACTAACGATCTGCATTGTTGGAAAAAAGAGAGCGTAAGCTTAAAAGCTTAGTGAGCGGAGCTCTAAAACACAACAACAATGTAGTTCAAAATATATATCTTAGTTAAAAGCAAACCATTTAAGAAGGAAATACGATAAAATGGAAACATAGACAACACATGTTATGCACATGCATAACCAAATCTGGTGGGACTACACATCACCGTACACAATAACTAGCATATTTCCGGTGGGACTACACATCATCATACTCATCTACTAGTCCTCTCTAGTGGGACTACACATCACCGTATTCAACAACAACTAACCATCACATGAGGATTGACAACAACTACGACAACACAACAACATTAAAAAGGGAGGCAAAAGCATTGCATAATTCAAATCACAACACAAATAAACTCGTAAGCCAACAATTCACGAAACGACACGAACATAGACAACTTAAGATCGGGTTAAGGTTGGCTCTTAAGGCTCCACCCAAACCCTAAGAAACCTCGTTCAGCAATTAAAGCTTCAAAACAAATTCCACTCACCAGCCAACGTACGAAAGATGATCGAAATGCCATTTCAAGCTTCCTCAATACCCGATGTTGCGCCCAAAACCATTTCCCCTGCTTCTAACCATTTCAAACCAAAGTATCAATACATATTCTAACACCAAAACTCACTGAAAAGTAACAGTCCATCAATCGACACATTTACTCAATCAAAACAAAGCCGAAATCAACCGAAACTTTGCCAAAACATCATCCAAACACAATCTGACTGTACCCAACATTTTTAACCTTCAAAATTCACCAATTAACATCTAAAAACACCTATATTAGGTCTGTATACCTCCAGCCCTCGTTTTATCATAAAACTAAGTCAAAAACACCACATTTTCGCCTTTAAAACTTACCCACTACACCTAGTTTTGGGTTTTATGGATTTAAGCTACTTATTAACATTATTTAGCATCCAAAAATAGTTCAAAACATCCTACCAAGCACCCATGAAAAACCCATACGAAAATTTCATAAACCCATCTCTTTTTTTTTGATAATATAAACCCATCTCTTTTCTATCAAAACTTTGAATCCAAAATGAAAAATCAATGTTTTGTTAAGATTTCAAAAAAGATAAGATTTAATAAATAAAAGCCAAGGTAAAAGTGATGATTACCTTTGAAAATCTTCTATGAAAAAGCCTTTGAGTCAAGAAAGAGATGGTGGGAAGCTTTTGGTAGAAAGTTTTGAGCTTTTAGGTTTTTGGAATAAAGATGACTCTTCAAATCCCAAAACCCCTTTTCAAAATTTCATTAATGGCGTTATTGTAAATAATGGAACTTATATAAAAATTATCATTTTAATTTTAATTTAAATTTAACCCAAAACTAGTCCTAGATCAAAACCGATAACTCACGGGCCCAAAACTGGGGCGTTACAAAAAAGCCTTTGACAAAACAATGGTAATATCTAGCGAGCCCAAGGAAACTATGGACTTCCGCGATATTTCTAGGTGGTTTCCACTCTACCACTGCCTTAATCTTCTGATGATTGACACAGATCCCATATGTCGCTACAATGTAGCCTAAAAATGCCACCTCGTAAAGCCAAAATTTGCACTTACTGAACTTGGCATAAATTTGACTTTCACTCAAGGTTTGAAGAACAACACGAAGATGATAGTCGTGCTCCTCCTCCGAGTGCGAATAGACCAAGATATCATCAATGAAGACCGCCACAAACTGATCTAGGTAGGGTTAAAAAATTTGATTCATCAAGTCCATAAAAGATGTAGGTGCATTGGTAAGCCCAAAAGGCATTACCAAAAACTCTTAATGTTCGTATTGCATTCTAAAAGAGGTTTTCTGAACATCCTCTTCTACCAACTTTAATCAGTAGTATCCCGACCTCAATTCGATCTTTGAAAACACACGGGCACCTCTAAACTGGTCAAACAGGTCATCTATCCTTGGTAGGGGATAACGATTCTTCATTGTTATCTTGTTGAGCTGGCGATAGTCAATGCATATTCTTATTGATCCATCATTCTTCTGGACGAACAAGACTGATGCACCCCAAAGTGAGATGCTTGGTTGTCGACTTTGCTAACACTCGGCAAAAGATTGAGAATGTAGTGTAAATATGTAAGAAACAATATCAATAGTGAGTCTATTGTGTGCAAGTATACACGGTCAGCAAGTAATACTGCGGTAAGCTGAGTATCGTATCCACATGGATTGACCAAGAATTTAAGTGTTTAATGGTTTACTTGTTAAAGGGATCGAGAATGTTGAAATTGATTTGGATTTCTGATTTGGACAATAGCTAAAAAAAATGCAATGAAAGTAAAAATAGTTTGACAATAAGAAGTATTCAGAAGGATGATGAGTGTTGGCATGTGATGCCTGGATTTTACGCTAGCTATGCCAGTTATTATTAATGTCCTGCCTTGGATTTATTGCCGACTAGATTTCAAGATTAGTATTACCTCTGTCGATGGCAATACCCTAAGTTAACCACGTTAAAACCCCTTATATGTCTATAGTGCAACTTTTCATAGATTAACTTGATTAAATTCCAATCTATACTCCTAAGGGGTAGATTTACTTTTGAAGTAAGCTCATCTACTTGAACATCTTCTATCGAAGTTTCTCTCCTTAGTACCTGGCAATTTATCGTTACCCCTTAAGCCTGTTAAGATATTAAGGCATAGTAAGCATACAATGCCAACTGTTGCATGGCAAAGAATATAAGAAAAATTAAGTGCTAGTAGGATAGAAAATAATGCCAAGGCATTCAAATTATTAAAAACCATAAATAAATTGAGCGTTAATCGCAAACATCCCCAACCAACTGTAAAAGCTTAGTTCATGGGTGGGGGATCCATCCATAAAATATCGTATCTCAACATCACCATTAAAAATAAAATTAAACTAAGAGAATGGACAAAGAAGGAGATCCGTCGATGAAACCCTTCAATGGCTCCGGAGCTCTCGGTCTAAGCTGGTCGAATCACATTTGCCCTCTAGCTTCCCTTTTCACCACGATGCTCTCCTTTGATCCATGATTGGACTTCTTTATATAGGAACTCATGAAAACCCTAGGATGGGTTTGAAATTTGAAATATGATTACACACCAAGATAGGTGTGTTATCCTCTTATCTCCTTTTAAATTTTAGGGCTGACGTGTACAAGGTTCAATGGCTACTTTGACCCGACATCAGACCTTAATTCTTTGCCAACCGAGCTTGGCAATCTCTGGTCCAACTTTGCCAACTACATATCGTCAATTCTCTTTTGCTTTTCCTGTGCAGCTCTGCCAAGCATGCCTTGCATTATCCTACATCAACAACAACAAAACAACCCCTTCACACTAGCAAAAGAATAACTTCCTAACTATTTATGCAAATGCATGATTTTAACAACTAAATGCAAACATAGATACATAAAGACGAGCAAAAGTATTGTGAAATATGTATAAAAAGTAGTACTTTCTAGGAGTTAACACTCCCCAAACCTAGCTCAATGCTAGTCCTAAAGTAATGCCACTAAAATTAAGAAGGCGGAAAAATAAAACGAGTACCTCAGCAAAATCTTCCTGATCGACAACACATGCTAGCAAATAGAATTTGGCCCTAGTTCTGACCTCAAATATCCAAGTGCAGTAATGCCAACAGATAAGGAAATTCAAGTGCAACAATATAACTATAGTCTAAAGTCATGAAGTGTGCATGATGTGCAGACAATATGCATCAAGTATCTTTTTACCCCCTTAGTCAAATTTACTACCCAAACTCAAAATTATTATTTTTCTTTTATTCACCAAGGGTTTTTGCTGGCAATATTTTTAGGCTTGCTTTGTAATACTGTTTGACATGAGAAATATGAGGGAGCATACCACGAACCCCCACGTTAATGCAAACATTACCAGGCTTTACTGTTCAACTCATACCCTAAAGCTTTTAACTTGAGAACTAAGAGGAAGCAAACCAAGAAGCGCCAAGTTACTTATTATCTCTAAGGCAGAGGAGAGTTCTATATTTTTCTTTCCTTTGGCAAAACATTGTTGCCTTATTCTTTCTTTTTACACTGACATCGTTTTTTATTATTATGAGCTTAGTTTCAAGAATTTTAAGTTTGTTTTTGGGAACTAGATGCATACTATGTGTTAAGTGAGACTTCAGTTTTCTAAACTAGAGATCATTTGTCAAGCAGCCATGGCATTACTAACCTATTGACGCATGCAAACTAAGGACTTCCAAATTGCATCATCAGACATAGTATACTAAAGCAAATTCTAACTATGCTAGCAAAGTGTTGGAAAAAGTCCAAATTTAACTGAGGCAAATTATTTTAGTGGTTTGGTATGTATGGTTATACCTAATCTATATGACAACATAATGCAAATAGAAATATAAACATGAATGCATGGCATGACAAAAGATGTGGGGTAATACACACTCCCAAACCCATGGTGTGTAGTATCCTCAATGCATGAAGACATATATATATATAGATGCAATAAAATGAAATGTATACACAAATGAAAAAAATGAATGTAAGGAGTTTAAGGGGAAGAGGAATCCCCTTCGGAGTTTTCTGGGTGTGATACACGGGTCTTTCTCTCGACAAAGCTCCCTCGATCATGAGCCATACGTTTCTTTATCTTCAGGCTAGCTTTGATGCGGCTGTGGAGGCTCTAAGGTCATGGAGAACTTCTTTGACAATCCTCACTAGCTCAGAAATGGCGGGGATGTCAGTGGCAGCCGATGAGGTAGGTGCAACAAGTGTTGCAGCATGTTTGGCTTGGATTCCTTCTTCTTTTTTTTATTCAGGCGACGTGTTTGTTCTTGGGACTCGACTTGGACAAGGGATACTAGTACGGTGACATTTAATTGTGTCGGAGCATGGATAGAATGAGGACTAGCTGGTATATCATCTTTGGCAAGGAGGTCGGAAAGGAACTCAAGAAATCCTGGCAAAGTATGCGTTGACATGCCTTCAAGGGTTTTCTTGAGGGAACGGTCCAAATCATGAGTATAATGCCAGAGCATTGTATTCTGCTCCTATGTTTTCTCAAGCTTTTGAAGGGTGAGCTCTTGTGTTAGTAGATTTGAGAAAGTATTGCCATTGTAGCATCTGGCATAGGAGTCTTGGGTTCTGCCTTAGGCGCCCTGGCCTTGGACACTGGCTCTGCAGCCTTTCCTTTACCCTTCTCCTTGGACTCTGTAGCAGTGAGTTGCCTCCGTAGGGCAGAAGTGATAGTTGTTCCTTTGCTTCCTTGGACATTGTCTGAATCAAGCTATGGCACATAGTGCTGCATGCAAATAGTATAGATTAATGACGGAAAAAATAAACTACCATTGCCCTTACCATTGCATTTATAAGTCTCATCTACAATGATATGACCGAAGTTGATCTTACGTCCTATGATGATCGAATGCAATAAGGCCATCCTCTCCTCTAAAACAATCTCATTATGGGTGGTCGGCATAAGATTTTCTTTCAATAAGTGGTTTCACCCCTTTGGTTGTGGCTTCATTGCTAGCTACTTCATCGTCCGGTGGCCTTTTGATGACACGTTCTATTTGGTGCCAGGCTCGCATAAATCTTTCAACAGTAATTGCCTCATGGCATCGTCCAACGAATCATCAAAATCAAAGTGCTCTTCCCATGCACCATCTAATGCAAAAATAGCATTAATATACCCCTCATCAAATCTAACACACGTACCTCACACAAACAAGAAAGAAGAATCTTTGGTTGTGAGGTGGGCATAAAACTCGCGTACAATGTTGGAATGGGCGTCCCCTAATTGTTGGCAAAACGTCTCCTACTTGTGCTTTGTGACCACCGCGAAGAACTCCGGTGAATAACCCAAGCTAGGTTCATTTTTGAACTAAAAATTCTTCTCATAACAAAACGTTCGTGCGACAATGTTCTCCTCGTATTTCTTTTGACTTTATTCATTAAAGAAGATCTTGAAAGGGTTCTTCATAGAAGGGCCCTTGCTCGTCGCCATAGGGTTCGACTTCCCTAACTGGTTCTTCGTTAGAAATATCCCCCTCGAACCGGTATAATTCTGCGTCGTCAACTGCTACCCTTTCAGGCGAGCAGACTGGTCATCGATTGCGAGACCGCTTACGAACCGTCGACACTGACAAAGCCGCAATTGAAGGATGTCTTTTGCTGTTGCAGTATTGGGCTTGGTTTCGGATGTCGTTTTTAAGCCTGCAACCTAGACACCCGACACCGTACCTATTTCCACTTATTCGGAGGTACTATTAAAATTATTTAATTTAATTTAAAAATATTTTTAGAACTATTACAATTTTTTAGATTCTTTTCATTAATGACATATGGTGCCTTCCATTCAGTTACTAGGGACTGCCAGAGACACATCGAGACTATAGACTGTTGATCGACAAGATACAAGACGTGGTCAGGATTCCAGACCATTTTTTCTTAAATCCTCAAATTCTTTCTCCAATCAAACTTTTTATAACCCAATTTGGACGAATTACATCAGTTGACGCGACAAGAGAAGAAGGAAGTTCATTGGGCCCATCATCATGCTAATTGGGTCGGGCAAGGTATGGCAGACGGCCGCCTTCTGTGAACGCATTATGAACCAGGACGTCCCATTTGACTATATGCAGTGGTACCACCAAAATGGGAAGTTACATGCACAGACTCGGGAGGAGCGCGAGCGAGACATTGAGGTGCCTCCCCAAAACCACCCGCCCGCACAACGCCAAGCCACCCAGCGCCAGCCGACGCAACGCGGTACCAGAATGGGGCCTAAAAGCCATAGACGACGAACTCACACTGTAGGGGCCTCCTCGTCTGGAACAACGCAAGCATTAGATCAGTCTGCGGCACAACATTCGACACTAGCGCCAAGACCGACATTCATGCACTCCGCTTCGTCATCGTTTCTACAGATGGGTGGTCCTAAGATGTTTCAGCAGATGAGGCCTTCACCCGAGATTTTTTATCACGGACGCCTTTCGTCCCTTTATGCCGATGCATCTAACATATTACCCGACACCGCCTTTTGCATATGTTCCTTCGGTGTTCGATGTTCCACCGTTGGCAGCACAGTTCTACTACAACATTGTCGAGCAGACGCCACCGCAAAGCTTGTTCTACACCAACCCCGGTGCCAGCGGTGGTCTGCGTTTCAGGGACGATCATGGTGCCGATGATGATGAGGACAACGATGATGATAACGACGATGGAGCACATGCCGTTAAGAGGAATTCGCCACGAGATCGTCGTGCACCTAGCTGCGGAACGGGTGGACATAGGCATCATTAGGACGAGAGGGGATGTCTAAAAAAATTAATTATGTTTATGCAAGACTTTATTTCTTATTTTATAATTACCAATATTTTATATTGCCTTATTTTTTTACATAGTTTTTAGATTTTATATTTACTTTCGTTCTTTTTTGGATAAACAATAACGTACATTATTCGATTAATAAACCAAATATGCCTATCACACCATTTTATATTTTCATTCATTCACAAAAACAAGTTATGGAACCGTTTTCAACGTAAATTTTACTCGATTTACAATGCACCGAACTTGTCCATATTGGTGTCGAATGAAAGACAAGTTCCAGTACTACGTACCTAAACTCAACGTTTACTAAAATTATACGATTAATAACCCTGAAATATTGCCCATATTGGTTCTTTATTTCCTTATATGTTCTATACTTACTAGGAACCTCTTCCTTTCCCTTTCCCTTCCAAAATTAGGATTAAAATTTGTCAAAAAAAAATATATATTAAAAAATAAAGAAATCTGTACCTAACATTGAGAGCTGAGAAAAGACCCGGCCCTTCCTTTATTAATATTAAGCTTTTTCTACTTTTTTTGATCTCGTCTCTGTTATCGAAAGGAGACCGTATATGTCGTTTTTGACAGAAGAATATTATTATAATAATATTAATTACCTATTAAAATAGAGTAATTTAGTAATTCATCAAATGAATTAAAGTATAGTAAAGCCATGACACAAAATCAACCATTATATATATGTATATACATGTGTGTGTTGTTTTACAAGTTGATCTCTCCTTATACACCAACGAAAATGACCAAACTTATCCATCAAATTCTCACATACAAATCAAGATCACTTCACAGTATATTAGAGTTAATTTTGGGACACATTTGTTCACATAATCTTCAATCATGAACAAAACAAACCGTAACCCCAATGGACTTAAATCTATTGGTATGGACCGAACCTTCAATCATGAACAAACTCCATTCTAGTGATGGTTGTATGCATCCTGTGATAGCTGAAGTTTTTAATCAATCACTAGCTAAGTTTGTGTCTAAATTACAACATTCACGGTGACGCTGCAAAAGCCGTCACTAACAGTTATGAACCATTGTTAGCCAAAGATTTTAAAGGGAAATAACTGAAAGCCAATGATGTCAGTACAGTCTTACCTTGCACTCGTAGTCATTTATAATACCTGGATCTTCTTCTTGTTCTTGATAAAATTAGGTAGGGCCATGAAACCAGTCATTAGGTAGTGAAGATTTGAATATTTGAAGTAGCAGCGATGCTTTTCTGCTACTTAGCTTTTTCATTGCACAGCCTCTGTGGACACCAAGTTTGAGTGCTTCTCGTCCTTCTTCCATAGCTCTTTTTCTAACAGCTGCCAGCAGAGCTGACCCCTGAGGACTAATGCCGTCCTCTAATTTTCGATTTTCATCGGCTTTGTTGTTGGCCATATCATCAGGCTCTTCTATACTTTGATGCTTGTCTTCTCCCTCGGTTTCAGCTCCATCAACCTCTACAGTTTCATGGCCATCAGACTTGCTACTTCCCCACCATTTCTTTGTAGCAATCGATAAGCCATCGGATGGGAATCCAAACTTAAATTCATCTGACATTTTCGTTCCTATCATCAAGCTTTGATGGCCAAAATTCAGGGCCTGTGACGTTTGCATGTTTTTTGCTCCTTGTTGCTGTAAGTTCGGCACTGCAGCACCACCTTGTAATTTGAGTTCATTGTTTTGTGCTAGAGATTCAGAGCTGCAGCATGCAGAACCATGAAATACCAGTAATACAAAAGTTTCAAATGGTTAATAATACGAAAAACTGGCATGCCAGCAGAAGATGAACATTGCACTTCAACAAAGGTAATCATTTGCAAAGAAACATGAAAGAAAGTTTTGCAGTCTTAACGACTGCAATACCAATGAGTGAAGGTGTTGAAGAGCAGTAATAAAGGGTGAAGAAGCAACCAAGCAATTGTATTTTTATTTTGCAACAATGAATGGCCTTTTAACTTTTAATCTTACATCTTGAAGCTTTGGGGGGCAGGTGTATGTGGGTGGGTGGCCATAAGATATTAGACTTCTTCAGTTCTTTTTGATTTGGGTAAAAAGAAAGAGGAAATGGGCTGAACAACATTATCACTAACCTCTGTCATCTAAGTGGAACTATTGACTGTGATGCAAGTCGAAACTTATTCTACCACTCTTTTTATTTATGTCAAATACAAAAAAGGAAGCACACATACATAGAGCTGCAAATGAACATGTCATGAACAGCTCGATTTCTGTTTGTTTATGTTAGTTTAACAAGCAAAATAAATGAACATTAATAAGATTTTGACGCTCATTTATTAAGACGAACTGAACACGAACAATGCATGTTTGGTTCATTTATGTTCATGAACAAGCTCGTTTAGGTTCGTTTAAAGCTTGTTCACATCACTAATATAATCAGATATTATTATTGTTTATGTGTTCATGAACTAGGCATTTTTGGTTCATTTATGTTATTAATATTTATGTTTGATAATTTTATATCAAAACAATAAGAAATATGTTTATTTGTGATTTGTTTGTTTATTATTCACGAATACATTTTTAATTGCTTGAAAACATATTCCCTTTTATGTTCATGGACGTGTTAGTTTAATGTTTATGAACAAGTTTGTTTAATTTAAACTACCAAACAAGAACACACATGAGCACGCTTAAAAATAATAAACAAACATGAACAAAGATCTGTTTGTTCAGGCTCGGTTCATTTATAGCCTAACACATACACAGTACACACACCAAGTGAGATTTACAAGTTTAACAGAGATAATATGGTAAGATATTTGTATTATCTTATTTCATCATCTGTTTGAACTTTTAATCTACACCATTAATGGAATCCTAGTGAGGTTTTTTTAAAGGGAAAACAAACATGAAATCGATAAAAAACCAAACATATTACGAACAAAAACAATGTGCTTGGAACCTTCGTTTAGCGCTCCACTACCAAAAAGCAAAAACAGAAAGGAAAAGAAAAGAAAAATAAATCTGTTACACGCATGAAAACAGGTTTGCTAATGTTTCCACAAAGCACTAAATGGAGCTTAACCAAGCCATAGGTTCAAAGAATCCATCTCACAATAATGAGCCAAGTACACCTGATAAGTTTCATGGATATTTTTTTTTCTTGAAAGAAAATTATAAAAAGAAGAAAAAGCACAGAACCTAAAAGTACAAACTTAAATTTTTTATGAGGTACTGTATTTTTGTACGCCTTAGAGGTTATGACAATGTTACTCCCACTCTTGATTCTCTTAAAATATTAGTGTTTAACACTAGTATCTAACAAATATCCGAGCATAAGTACAGAGAAATAACCCTCTAAATACATGGAAAAACTAAAGAAAAACAGAACATAGTCGTGTTAGACATGTGCACATCTGACACTCACCCCTGTCCAAGTAACATAGTTATGACAGAACTTTTTCCTATGACAAGATAGCCGAGTGGCAGGCTCATTTAGCATTGTCTTCAATAGTTTTTGTAAGCAGTTATCTAAACAATTCTCTCTCCTATATAATTGATTGATAATAAGTAAATAACACAGCTTATGGTGGATTATTTGTTTACAAAATTTATAAAAGCACACAGGTTACCATCAAGATGAATCCACAAAAACACCAACTTGAACCCCACAACCAACATAAATAAATCCAAATTATCATGAATGAAGACAATCAAATCGAACAAATCTTTTGACATTGTACCTTTGCCGATGAACCTTTGAAAGCTGAGCGATTTCCCTTAATCTTTCTCTAGCTGCATGCCTCCTAATTTCTTCAATGCTCTTCCCAGCTAAAAACTAGACCTCATTTTAAAAAATCACATACAATGAAACAAAACAGCACAAAATTAAATGACTCCCAACAAAAGGGGAAGATAGAAAGAACCCCCCCCCCCCCCCATATCTGTTTAATTGCACAAATGCAAAGCAGGCACACACACACAAAAAAAAAACACAATTGGGAGTCCAATCAAATTGGCTAAACATTGATTATCACCATGAACGTGCAGACAGTCGAGAAAGTAAAGAAATAGAATTTCCTTTTGTATACTAAAAATCCAAACTACCCATCAAAGCTATGACAATATCTAACCATTTGGTGGAACTTCGATAATTATCACCATGAAAGTGCAGATATAGTCGAGAAAGTGAAGAATTGAAATTTCCTTTTTTATACTAAAAATCCAAACTACCCATCAAAGCAGATGACGATATCTAGCCATTTGATGGGAGTTTGAGCGATAGTAAAAAAATGATGGAGAGAAGAAAGAGGGGTTACCTTGCGATACGGCCATCTGTCAAGGCCATTTTCACGGCAGATTTTCTTGAGAACAGAGGCGCTAACGCCTGAAGGAAGGAGATTCAATAGGGGAAAACGATAAACCGCAAAGGAATTGAAATATAAAATATAAAATGGTTAGAAATAGAAAATACCAAGAGTAGAAGAGGCGTCGTCAAGAGGAAGAGAGAAGAAGTCGGCAACGTCATCAAAAGTGAGAGATTGAGCAGCTGCAGAGTTGGAGTTGTTATTATGGTGCTTTAAGCTCATCCTAGTTTTCTTTCTGCTTCTCTGCCTTGCCTTTCACTCCCTCCACTATTCACTTGCCAAATCAATATATACTCCGACCCAACCGAATCGATGTCCTCAATTTACGGTAAAGTTCATAAATGATCACTTAATTTTGATCAATCATTTAATTTAGTAACTAAAATTTTAATTGTTTCAACATTACTATTAAAATTTTATTTTATTTTGACCACTAATTTGTTAACAGCCGTGTAACATGAAAATTAAAATATTTTATATAATAAAATATTTAGTCATCCACGTGAAGAGCGTGGGAGAGGCGTTGAGGACATAAAGAAAGGTGATCGTGTCCGTGTCATCCCAATTTTCCATGGTGAGTGTGGCAACTGCATCCGTTGTAGAATCCAAAAAACTAATATGTGCCCAAAGTTTGGAGAGGACTAAGATTTCTATTTTAGAATTTTTAGTTAAAAATAAGACTAATTTGAAATAATGTCTAAATATTGATGGTTAAATTTTTATTTATTTTTTTAAATTATAACTAAATTGTTTAAATGTGTAAGCGTGGAGGACTAAATGTATTATTATACAGAATATTTTAATTGTCATGTCGTCCTTTTAACGACTGTTAACATGTCAGAGGCCAAATTAAAGCAAAACTAAAAAGTTCAATGGTAACACTGAAGCAATTGAAAGTTTGGTTAAAAATTAAATAATTAATCAAAATTTAGTGACCATTTGTAAACTTTACCCCTCAATTTATGACTCACACTTGGACTTTAAATTTTTAAATACTCAAATTTTATTCTCAAATTATAACTTTCATTTTAAATTGGTTCTTAAACTTTTAAATATTTTATTTTCATCTTCAAATTATGATATTCATTCTAAATTCGTCTCAAACTTTTTGAATGTTCCAATTTCATCATCGTTTATGCCACTTCATACATCAATGTCTACATTGTAATTAATTTTTTTATAACCGTTCTATTAACATGAGATATTGTTAGCATATATTGATAATTTGAGAATGAAAATAAACGTTCAAAAAGTTTGAGGACTAATTTAAAATGAGATTCATAATTTGAGGATGAAATTGACATGTTCAAAAGTTTGAAAACCAATTTAAAATAAAAATTATAATTTAGAGAAATGTGGTGAAATTAACTTTTAGTTAAAATTAACTCTACATTTTCTAAAATATTTAACTTTTAGTTAAAAATAAATATATTGATTTAAAAAATCCTAGTACCAAAAACTACCTCGATACTCTCTCCTCTTTAACTCATTGAAATCTAAGAATTCTAAATCCTATTACTGTTTTCTAAACTTTAAATTCTAAAACCTTACATTTTAGCTTCTAAATTTTAAAGTTAAAATTCTAACTAAAAGTCTTCGATTCTAAACTTAAAATTTAAATTCTAATTTTTAAACCCTAAATCAAATTCGTTTGTGATAAAATAAATTTAAGTATAAATGCACACAAATTTTCATGAAGCTAACATACCACCAATAAACTTTATCATAAAAATAAAAATCACCGTGTATATTTTGCAGCTATGGAAATTCAATATATCTAACACAAGATGAAAAAATCACACTGCAACAATAATTTCTAAACAAAAATGTTAAATCATAATTTTTTTAGGATTTGTATTAATAAACCTTTAAAAGTTTTTAGCCAATTGGGTTAAATTTAAGGGCTAGAGATGTAATTTAGAGTTTAGGTTCAAAGTTAGTATTGTAAGGTTTAAAATTAAATGGGTTATGATCTAAACCCCTAACCCCTACCCAATTTAGAAGACAAATTATGTTACCAAATCAATTACAAACATTCATGAGAATCATGTGTTATCCAAATTTCAGAACAGATTAAACTTTGTTTTTAAAATCTAGCAAGAAGAGGTCACAACCATCAATTAAGCAAGAAACATAAACTTGGAACAAACCATCTTCTAGTTCATTTATAAGATAAGAGTTGAATTAAGATTTCTTATTCATTTTAAATTCAAACCCTTCAATTTATCCGATTTAGCTAATGTGATGTAGAGCTTTAAAAGATTAACCGGCTAGCATCATGAGGTAAGCTAGAATTAAAGTCTATCATTGTATAATTATATCTAATTACAATATAACCATTTAACAATCTCAACAAGTTATAGAAATCTTTCCCTTAAATTTTTAACAGATCGACTCATCATTTCTATAATTGATCATGTATAACATTCACCACAACAGCAAAGAAATCCTTTAAACTACAATCAAGTTATCAAAATTCAAGCATCAATCAAATGTCATATTACTTACTATTAATTAGAATCACCTATCTAAAAATACTATCATGCAATCACTTACGAGATCGAACACCTTTAAGTCCATATGAGTACTCAAGAAGCCACATTGCTAGGAAACACTTTAATCCATATTCAAATACTGAGTAAATATAGCACTTTTCTTTCATTTCAAGGTAAGACATGACATTCAGGTTCACACAATTACAATCAGGTTGTACTTTATTCTAACACACAAAATCATAGTTTTATGAAACTATATTGCTAGGTTTAGAACTTAGCATCAATCACCCAACTTCTTCTTCTATTCGAATGATCACAATTTAATTATTATTTATTCTAATAATGCATTCAGTTCACATAAATTTGCATAGTTCATCAATCATTTCATTCCTTTTTGTCAAATGTCAGCCTAGCTTAACAAGGATTCCTATCAATCTTATCAAATAAAGAGACTTTCAACCAGGCATATCACCAACATCAAATATAGCATTCTACTGGAATCCTTACCAAGACCAATACATACCTTGCTTCTCCTTTGAGTTCAAATAAAGCTTAGCTTAATTAGAATGCAAGGAAACACAAGTTAAATTAATAATGTAACACCCAAAATCCGGTCTAGTCGGAATTGGGTTCTGGTGTTCGGAAATCTTATATCGATACGGTCTAAATATTGTATCGGCTTTAACCGCAAGGTTAATTAATTGATATTGGACTCTAATTGAGCTAAATTATTGTCGTCGGACTTTATCGAATAATATCAAAACTTAATCCGTGACTAAATTGCAGAAATTGAAAGTCTGGGGTTACATCTTAGAACATTAAAGAGTTGATGTTATCCGAGAGCCGTAGAAGCATCAAATTGTCAAGGTGAGTGTAGTCGGAGCCTCGGGATTAGGCGAGGAGTCTTCCCGAATTTATTATTGTTGATTTGATCAAATAGCTAACATTTCTTTTAAGGATATTGCATCGGAATGTTAATCGGACCTATTGGTAAGTTAAATTATGAACATTGGACATTGATATTGACCTCGTTATCGTGCATTGATATCGACATAATTATTGTTATTAAATCATTGCAAATGAATCATCGAACATTAATATTGACATTGAAATTATGAAACATTATCATAGGTATTGTTAAAGTCATGGAACATTGATATCGAAACAAGATTCACTAATAATAACATAGAAGACATTGGTCATTGGAATTATCATTGGATATTGAATATGGATATTGTCATTGAAACCTTGGATTTGGACGGACATTGGATACAATTGACATGCCATAGAATCCATGAGTTTAGTGTACGGGTTGATTGCGGTCCTAAGGCTACGACCAATATTAATTTGGTGAGGCGGAGAGATGTGTATTGCTATTGGTCATTGGTGAGGCAGAGGGACTAGACCATTCATTATTTTGACGAGGCGTAGGAATTCACGTATCCACTATCTTGATTCAATCCAAGGGATAATAACTAATATGATATGTTAATCATTGAATATTGAAGCATAACATTGATGTTATTGAGCATGAGAAGATGTACATGTATCATTCTTTGATATTTACATTTTATATGACTACCTCACTAGGAAATGTATGCCTAATGCATTCATCTCCCATGCTTTTCAGGTTGAAAGTTTGTTGTGGTTGAAGATCGGATAGTCGAGGCGAGACAAGTCACTACAAGCCTAAAGTAATGTATTTTGACCTTATAAACTCTTAGGAGGGTGGCAAAGTAGTCGAACTAGTCTTTTGTGCCCTTTTTGGCATGTTTTTGTAACACCCTAATTTTTGCCTATTTTGAAAATCTAAATTAGTGGAATCCCTAAATTAAAAACCCTAATAATTGGGGAATTTTAATTGGAAATTTAATTAAATTTTGGTGATTAAAATGAGAATTTTCGTAATTTTAGTGGCCAAATTAAAAAGGTTGTAAAGTTTAGGTGCTGTTTCATAAACCCTAGGAAGTTTGGTAGCACGAATTGCGATTTACCCTTTTTGCGTGATTTAAAAGCCTGTTTTCTCCTCATTTCGGAGATTTTTGCGCCGTTAGTCACTGTTCCCCGTATCTCTCGTGCGAGCAGCTTCCCCAACCCTTTTGTTTCTGTTTACTGTCCGGCAAGGGGCCAAATGCCGTCCGTTCGACGGTCCGACGCCACCGTTCGATTCTCCGTGGCCGCGCGATCAAAACCCTTGCCACCATCGTTGTTTTCCGTCCGCCGTCGTTAGGAAACGGTTCAGAAACCGTTCGTCTTCATCCAAAGCGTCACCGTTGTTGCGTCCGTTTGGGTTTGTAGATGAGCGTTTGGTTTGCGTGTTGTTTCGTGCGTTGTGTGCGGGTTGGTTTGGGTGTTTTGGTCAGAAAAATGACCGTAATAGGTCATCGGAGCGTCGCCGGCAATCGGCACCGTCATGGTGTCCCTAGGGTTTCAGTTCTGATAAGTGTGTATGAGTGTGTGGTCTGGGCTTGAGGTGTGTGTGGGGTTTGGGCTTGAGGTGTGTTGGGTTTGGGTTAGACAAGTGAGTGGAGAGTGGGCTGAACCGAGTTGGATTGGTGAGAGAGCCCAAGATCCGGGTTGAGTCTAAGTGGGTGGGCTAAATTGAACCGGATCTCCACTGGAACCGAGTTGGCTGACGTCATCGATGACGTCACCTGTTGACCAGTTGACCGTTGACCCGTTGACCGTTGACTTTTTTAGAAAAGAGCTATTTTATGTTTTTCGACGTCTTGATTCCGTTTCCACTGCCCGTTTTCCCAAATTCGAACCTGAAAGACTGTTTTGACCACTTTTATTCGTTTATACTTGTATTTAAAGATTTGAATATCAGAAAAATTAATTGGTATTATTCGTATTTGCAGACGACATTGACTCGGATACTGAGATCCTTCCTCCTCATCCACCTAGACGACCTCCTGTTGCTCAGACATCGGGATCCGCTCGTGAGTTTAATTGTTAATATATTCTATATTTATATTATCAGTGTCTTGGCATAGTAGTAGTATCTTTGATGGTGCATTTAATTGTTATAGGAGCTGACTCTGACCGACCTAGAGATAGAGCTGAGCGTGGGAGACATCACCGTTGACGTTGAGTGTTAGCTACTTGAGGTGTGTTCTCTTCTGTGCTGTTTGTTTACAGTGCTCTGTATGTAAGTGTGTTGATTTGCAGAAATGTATATATGATGTGGTCTGATGGTATTTGAGTGTAATACTCTGATGATCTGTGATGTTTGACTTGTTCAACATTCCGTTATGTTATGAAATATTTGTATATACATTCAGATTCGGATTACTGTATATCAGATTATATGATTATGCATTTCTGTTGATAAACAATGCATTCAGATTCAAAACTCGGATTTTATGTCATCTCATTATGGGTGGGATTCTGTATGGGGAAGTTCAGTAGCTTCATCCTTCGGGATGATGTCTACTTCGATTCAGTGGTTTCGCCTACGGGCTGGATTCCACTTCGGATGGTGACGAGGTAGAGAGTGGTTTTGGGGAACCTTACTCTTCGGATGGTGATGTAGTAGGGTGCATGTCATATTGTGTTTCATTTTCATTCGCACTTATTTAAATGTTTGAACTGATTCATGATGGAAAATTGTGTTCTGATAATATCTGATTGATTCTGTTGATATGATGATACTGTTAGTTCTGTTTGCACTGTAGAGACACACTAAGCGTTATCGCTGACTCCCCCTTAGTTTCTATTTTCAGATACTCAAGTCTAGGCTACGGTACTTGGAGGACCTCGGTTTCCAGCTTATTTATTTATTATTATCAGTATGAGACTTGGACTTATTTATATTATATGTTTTATCAGATTGTATATAATTTCAGATTCCGGATGTTTTATTTGGGGTTTTTACGTTTTATCATGCATGCATATTTTGAATATTTAACATTTTCAAGAATATTTTATCAGTATGTAAATGCAATATTATTATTATCTATTTTGGAATTAAAGTTTTGTATCAGGTTACTTGCGTGAGAGACTAGCTTTGAGTTTGACTCCTTATAATCGACCCAAATTTTCCGGGTCGGGTTTAGGGGGTTACATTTAGTGGTATCAGAGCCAGGTTTAACACTCGGCCTGGGTGACTTAAATCAATTTTAAATTAAAAATAAATTTTTGCATGCATTATCAAATGTTTTCGGGGTAAAACGGGAATTTCAGATAAACTTATGATCTATTATGAATATATTTATACATATTCTGAATAAGGTCTCCAAGTACCGAATCTAATCTTAGGATTCTGCCTTTTGTAGATATACTACTATGCCACCTTGGAGAAGTTCTAGAGTAGCGGCCGGTCGAGGTCGTGGCCGAGGCCGAGGTCGTACCACAACTACGGATAGTGACGTTCCACCACCTGAGGGTTCGATACAAAATCAGGATGAGGTCCAGGGTGCGAATGTGGAGGAACAACATGTGGACCAGATAGGAGCTCAGCAGACTGGAGCTCAACAGACCGGTGGAGGAGACCCACATGTTCAGCCTGCTCAAAGTAGTGGTCATCGTGATTCAGGGGATAGTGAGACAGTGGGCACGGATGCTGTTACTATTCAGAGAGAGTTGTTGAGATACCTTTGTCAGTCTGAGGGTGTTCGGAGACCCATATCCACAGAGTTTCTAGCTGCCGGGATGACTATGTTCGATGGAAAGACGGGTACAGACCCAACAGATGCAAAGTACTGGCTGAAGAAGCTTCAGCGATTATTTGTTGAGATGGATTATCCTACCAACCGGAAACTCAGGGCTGTTGTTTCACTGCTGCAAGGTGAAGCCCAGAATTGGTAGGAGGCTGAGGAGCTTGTTACTTCAGCCAGTAGGGTTACTTGGGATCATTTCAGACAGGCTTTTCGTGATCGTTATGTCGGAGCTGAGTATATTGCTAAGTGCAGAGATGATTTTATGAATCTGAAACAGAATGATATGACTGTTAACGACTACGAGATCGAGTTTATGAGATTGATGCAGTACGTCCCAGGGTTAGTGACCACAGAAAAAGACAAGTGTGATTAGTTTCTGAAGGGATTGCATCCTACGATAAAGACGGGTGTTGCTTTACATATGGACCAGGAATACAAAGATATAACTCGACGAGCTAGGATAGCTGAGCGTAATGAGGCAGAGTTGAGACAGCTTGAGTTGCATAGATCTGATAGAGGAAAGAGACCAGTGTCAGCGCCAGTTCAGCATAGTCAGGGAAATCAGTCCAGAAAGAGGGCCAGAGATGAGTCAGATTATCAGAGTTATTCGAGAGCTAGACCAGTGACTGCTTCTGTTCCGACTGTCAGTGCTGGTGGTTCGACTGGTACTCGAGGGGTGCCACAGTGTCCTTTTTGCAAGAAGTGGTATTCGGGCGAGTGTAGGAGGCAGACTGGAGCTTGTTTCAGATGTGGTTCATTCGAGCATCGTTTCAGAGATTGTCCGGTTCCACCTCCCTCAGCTTTTACTACTACTCAGTCTCAAGCATCAGTACAGACTCCCGCCAGGGGAAGAGGTCAGGTCAGATCTGTTACTTCAGGCTCTGCTAGTAGAGGTAGACCGGCTCCGAGTAGAGGATCAGCAGGATCAGGGGCCAGACACCCGGGGTTAGTTTATTCTACTAGGAGACACGAGGATCGTGATGAGCCAGATGTTATTGTCGGTACATTCTCTATCCATTCTATTCCGTATTTTGCTTTGCTAGATAATGGATCGATTCATTCATATGTTGTGAGTTCTGTGTCTAGGGTCTTGAGATTTCTGTTGAGGATACTGCTAGTATTTTTACCGTACACAGTCTAGTGGGTAATCCAGTTGAGGTTACTAAAGCATACAGGAATTGTCCTCTTGAGATTCAAAGGGAGATCTTTCCAGCTGATTTGATGGAGTTACCCTTTGGGGAGTTCGATCTCATTCTGGGTATGGATTGGATGTCTGCACACCGTGTTACTTTAGACTGTAAAAAGAAGAGGGCTGCACTGAGAACTCCTGATGATCGTGAGGTGATTCTGATTGGTGAGCGTAGAGGGTTCCTATGTAACATCGTCTCAGCTCTCAAAGCTAAGAAAATGATCAGGAAATGTTCTATTGCTTATCTTGCCTATATCCTTGATCCAAGACAGTTTGATTCCGGATTAGATAAGATTCGAGTTGTGAAACACTTTCCAGACGTTTTTCCGGAAGAATTACCTGGGGTACCGCCGAAACGGGATGAGGTTGAGTTTGGCATCGAGGTTTATCCGGGTACAACTCCTGTGTCTATAACACCTTATCGGATGACACCGAAGGAACTTAAAGAGTTGAAGATTCAGTTGCAAGAACTGTTGGATCGTGGTTTCATTCGACCCAGTGTTTCTCCTTGGGGAGCTCCTGTTTTGTTTGTTAAGAAGAAGGATGAGACACTTCGACTCTGTATAGATTATCGGAAGCTGAACAAGCTGACGATCAAGAAAAAATATCCTCTTCCTCGTATTGATGATCTCTTTGACCAGTTCCGGGGAGCTACGGTATTCTCTAAGATAGACCTGAGATCTAGTTATTACCAACTCAAGGTTAAGGATTCTGATGTGTTCAAAACAGCTTTCCGGACACGATATGGCCATTATGAGTTCCTTGTGATGCCCTTTGGGTTGACTAATGCCCTGCAACTTTTATGGATATGATGAATAAGATGTTTCAACCCTATCTTGACCAGTTTGTTGTGGTATTTATTGACGATATACTGGTATATTCTAGATCCGAGGCAGAGCATGAGGAACATCTTCGGATTGTGTTACAGATTCTGCGAGAGAAGCAGCTATATGCAAAATTCAATAAGTTTGAGTTCTGGCTTTCTGAGGTTATGTTTTTTGGGACATATAGTTTCTGCTCAGGGTATTCAGGTTGATCCGATGAAGGTTGAGGCTATTATGAGTTGGAAGCAGCCCAAGAATGTTCCTGAGGTTCGAAGCTTCTTGGGTTTAGCTGGTTATTATCGGAGATTCGTTGAGGGTTTCTCTTCTATTGCAGCTCCGTTGACTAAGCTTCTGAGGAAGGATGTTCCCTTCGTTTGGACTGAGGCTCAGCAGTCTAGTTTTGAGAAGCTTAAGTCTGTGTTGACTGAAGCACCAGTTTTGATTCAGCCTGAGCCTGGTAAGGCTTATACAATTTACAGTGATGCTTCGTACACCGGATTGGGGTGTGTTTTGATGCAGGATGGAAAGGTAGTGGCTTATGCGTCGCGACAGTTGAAACTGCATGAGTGTAACTATCTTACCCACGACCTAGAGCTTGCTACTGTTATCTTTGCACTTAAGATCTGGAGACACTATCTCTACGGAGAGAAGTGTTATATTTATACAGACCATAAGAGTCTGAAATACCTCATCACTTAGAAAGAGCTTAATCTGAGACAACGTCGCTGGTTAGAGTTTCTCAAGGATTATGATTGTGAGATTGAGTATCATTCGGGTAAAGCTAATGCCGTTGCTGATGCATTGAGTCGTAACGCCATTTCAGATCTGAGAGCTTTGTTTGCTCGGATGAGTTTGTACGATGATGGCAGTATGATGGCAGAACTTTGGGTTATTCCTACATTGGTTTCTGATATTCGAGCTGAGCAACCTAGTGATCCATTTTTGATACATCGTATCAAAGAGGTGCATGAGGGTACATATCGGGATTACTCTATTGATCAGGATGGGGTATTGTGTTTCCGTGGCCGGTATTGTATTCTGAGGAAATTTGGGTTAAAACAGGTTATTCTCCGTGAGGCCCATGACAATCCTTATTCTATGCATCCTGGTGGTGACAAGATGTATAAGAATCTTTGTGAAAGGTACTGGTGGAAAGATCTTAAGTGGGACGTCGTCGGATTTGTATCGAGGTGTTTGACTTGTCAGAAAGTCAAAGAAGAGCATCAGCGTCCGTCTGGGTTACTACAACATATTGAGATTCCTTAATAGAAGTGGGAGCGCGTGACTATGGACTTTGTTGGTGGACTTCCTTTGACTCCGTCGAAGAAGGATTCCATCTAGGTAATTGTTGATCGTCTGACGAGTCCGCGCATTTCATTCATGTTCGAGTTGACTATTCTTTGAGTAAGTTAGCTCGACTTTATATTTCTGAGATCGTTCGACTTCACGGAGTACCGTTATCTATTATTTCTGACAGAGATCCGAGGTTCACTGCAAAATTCTGGGGGTCTCTTCATTCTGCTTTGGGTACTCGGTTGAACTTTAACATATCTTATCATCCGTAGACAGATGGTCAGTCTGAGCGTGTGATCCAGATTCTTGAGGATATGTTGAGGGGTTGTATTCTTGATTTTAGAGGCAGTTGGGAGGATTTCCTGCCGCTTGCAGAGTTTGCTTATAATAGCAGTTATCATGCCAGTATCAAGATGGCACCGTATGAGGCTCTGTATGGGCGTAGGTGTCGTTCACCTATTGGTTGGACTGAGTTGAATGAGCACAGATTGTTGGGACCGAAGATTGTGCACGAGGCTGAGCAGACTGTCAGATTGATTCAGGATCGGCTTAAGGCTGCTTTTGACAGATAGAAGTCTTATGCCGGTTTGAGACATCATGATCTTGAGTTCGAGGTGGGTGATGAGGTTTTCTTGAAAGTATCTCATTGGAGGAAGGTACTTCGGTTTGGTCGGAAGGGCAAGCTGAGTCCTCGTTACATTGGTCATTATCGGATTATTCGTCGAGTCGGACCAATTACTTATCAGCTAGAGCTACCACCAGAGCTTCAGCGTATCCATGATGTTTTTCATATTTCAGTGTTGAGACGTTATCATCCTGATCCGTCACATGTTATGCCTATTGAGGATATTGAGGTCCGTCCTGATTTGCGTTTTGAGGAGAAGCCTATTGAGATTCTTGCTAAGGATAAAAAGGTTCTCAGAAGGAAGACCATTAAGATGGTCAAAGTTCTATGGCGTGGTTGTAGTCATGATGAGGCTACGTGGGAGCCCAAGACTGTCATCCGAGCTCAGTATCCGCATCTTTTTGCTCTAGGTAAAATTTCGAGGCCGAAATTTCTTTTTAACAGGGGGAGAGTTGTAACACCCCAATTTTCGCCTATTTTGAAAATCTAAATTAGTGGAATCCCTAAATTAAAAACCCTAATAATTGGGGAATTTTAATTGGAAATTTAATTAAATTTCGGTGATTAAAATGAGAATTTTCGTAATTTTAGTGGCCAAATTACAAAGGTTGTAAAGTTTAGGTACTGTTTCATAAACCCTAGGAAGTTTGGTGGCACGCATTATGATTTACCCTTTTTGCGTGATTTAAAAGCTTGTTTTCTCCTCATTTCGGAGATTTTTGCGCCGTTAGTCACTGTTCCCCGTCTCTCTCGTGCGAGCAGCTTCCCCAACCCTTTTGTTTCCGTTTACTGTCCGGCAAGGGGCCAAACGCCGTCCGATCGACGGTTCAGCGCCACCGTTCGATTCTCCGTGGCCGCGCGATCAAAAACTTTGCCACCATTTTTGTTTTCCGTCCGCCGTCGTTAGGAAACGGTTCGAAAACCGTTCGTCTTCATCCAAAGCGTCACCGTTGTTGTGTCCGTTTGGGTTTGTAGGTGAGCGTTTGGTTTGCGTGTTGTTTCGTGCGTTGTGTGCGGGTTGGTTTGGTCGGAAAAATGATCGTAAGAGGTCATCGGAGTGTTACCGGCGATCGGGGCCGTCATGGTGTCCATAGGGTTTCAGTTCTGATAAGTGTGGATGAGTGTGTGGTCTGGGCTTGAGGTGTGTGTGGGGTTTGGGCTTGAGGTGTGTTGGGTTTGGGTTGGACAAGTGAGTGGAGAGTTGGCTGAACCGAGTTGGATTGGTGAGAGAGCCCAAGATCCGGGTTGAGTCCAAGTGGGTGGGCTGAACCGAACCGGATCTCCACCGGAACCGAGTTGGCTGACGTCAGCGATGACGTCACCCGTTGACCGTTGACCCTTTGACCGTTGACTTTTTCAGAAAAGAGCTATTTTATGTTTTTCGACGTCCTGATTCCGTTTCCGCTGCCCGTTTTCCTAAATTCGAACCTAAAAGACTGCTTTGACCGCTTTTATTCATTTATACTTGTATTTAAAGATTTGAATATCGGAAAAATTAATTGGTATTATTCGTATTTGCAGACGACATTGACTCGGATACTGAGATCCTTCCTCCTCTTCCACCTAGACGACCTCCTGTTGCTCAGACATCGGGATCCGCTCGTGAGTTTAATTGTTAATATATTTGATATTTATATTAATAGTGTCTTGGCATAGTAGTAGTATCTTTGATGGTGTATTTAATTGTTATAGGAGCTGACTCTGACCGACCTAGAGATAGAGCTGAGCGTGGGAGATGTCACCGTCGAAGTTGAGTGTTAGCTACATGAGGCGTGTTCTCTTCTGTGCCGTCTGTTTACAGTGCTATGTATGTAAGTGTGTTGATTTGCAGAAATGTATATATGATGTGGTTTGATGGTATTTGAGTGTAATACTCTGTTGATCTGTGATGTTTGACTTGTTCAACATTCCGTTATGTTATGAAATATTTGTATATACATTCAGATTCAGATTATTGTATATCAGATTATATGATTATGCATTTCTGTTGATAAACAATGCATTCAAATTCAGAACTCGGATTTTATGTCATCTCATTATGGGTGGGATTCTGTATGGGGAAGTTCAGTAGCTTCATCCTTCGGGATGATGTCTACATCGGATCAGTGGTTTCGCCTACGGGCTGGATTCCACTTCGGATGGTGACGAGGTAGAGTGTGGTTCTAGGGAACCTTACTCTTCGGATGGTGATGTAGTAGGGTGCATGTCATATTGTGTTGCATTTTCATTCGCACTTGTTTATATGTTTGAACTGATTCATGATGGAAAATTGTATTATGATAATATCTGATTGATTCTGTTGATATGATGATACTGTTAGTTCTGTTTGCACTGTAGAGACACACTGAGCGTTATCGCTGACTCCCCCTTAGTTTCTATTTTCAGATACTCAGGTCTAGGCTACGGTACTTGGAGGACCTCGTTTTCCAGCTTATTTATTTATTATTATCAGTATGAGACTTGGACTTATTTATATTATATGTTTTATCAGATTGTATATAATTTCAGATTCCGGATGTTTTATTTGGGGTTTTTACGTTTTATCATGCATGCATATTTTGAATATTTAACATTTTCAAGAATATTTTATCAGTATGTAAATGCGATAATATTATTATCTATTTTGGAATTAAAGTTTTGAATCAGGTTACTTGCGTGAGAGACTAGCTTTGAGTTTGACTTCTTATAATCGACCCAAATTTTCCAGGTCGGATTTAGGGGGTTACAGTTTTGATGTGTATGAATTATAATATGGTTAAAGGCCTAATATGACTTCTTTTGGTGCTAAAAATTTGGTAAAAATGGCCCTAATGGTTCACATAGGTGAAAATCTAGTAAACGTATTCGAATGATCATGAAATTTGACATGACAGTAGTTCATAGTATTGAAATATTGTGTATAAAGTTTAATTGCATTTGGACATTGCTCAATAGGTCAAATTGAATAAAAACCAGCAAAATTCTGTCATTACAGGTCATGCCGTATCGATACGGGGTGATGGCGTATCGGTACGGATAAGCATAATTTGGCTTATAAAACAAGGTTTATCGATACGGTTTAGGAGCATCGATACGAAAAATGGCTACTAGAATTTGGTTGTAAAAATGGTATCGGTACGGGGTTAAGGCGTATCGATACAAAGTCAACGTGGTCAACTAGTACCGGTACAACCTTAAACCGTACCGATACGGGCTTGTTACCTTGTTTATGGAATTTGAACTTCAGACATAGCGTACCGATATGTCCCTAAAGGGTATCGGTACGGTGTTAGTTAATTCTATTAAAAGACATAGACTGAAGTTTTACATTATTTATAAATTGGTCACTAAATTTTTGGATGACTTAATTGGATGGGTAAATGAACTCCGAATAACATGAAAATTTGCAGGCTTGCTGATATTAAGATAAATTGCATTGTGATGTAGTTAATTGCAACAAAGCATCTTTAATTTACTGAAATTACAATTTAGTCCCTAAAGCTTTTAAAAGTTAGAATTTGGTCCTAATTGAGTAACCATTGTTACGAAGTGAATAACTTGGGTTAAGACACATGTGTTTTGTCACGTTTACTAAGCCAAGCTTTGATTGTGTGTTTTATTGATTGGAATTTTATTGCACCAAGCATCATGTTGTTCATCGGTAACATTTTCCAACCCGGTTCTCGACAAAAATTCGTCCTCGAATTTTACCTGAACCAAAGAGATGTGGATATTGCTTCCTCATGGTATCCTCTGGTTCCTAGGTAGCCTCTTCAATGGCGTGGCTCCTACAGAGCACTTTAACTATGACACAGATTTGTTGCGAAACCTCTTGACTTCCCTTGCAAGAATCTGAACCGGATCTTCTTCATAAGATAAATTTGGTTGAATTTCTACAGAATCAGGTTCGATAATGTGCAAGGGGTCAGAACGATACTTCTGAAGCATAGATACATAGAAGACATCATGGATTTTACTCAGTTCGGAGGGCAACTGTAATCGATATTCCACGGGGCCAACTCTTTCAATGACTTCAAAGGGTCCAATGAATCGATGACTTAATTTTCCCTTCTTGACAAACCTCAAAACTTTCTTCCATGGAGAAACTTTAAGGAAAGCTTTTTCACCGTTTTCATACTCAATGTCTATTCTCTTGAAATCGATATAGACCTTCTGCCGGTCAAAGGTAGCTTTCAAGCGATCATGAATGATGGTAACCCATTCTTCAATTTCCCGAAGTAAGTCAGGGCCCAACATTTTGCCTTCACCGAGTTCAGACCAACACAATGGAGTTCGACATCGTCTGCCATACAATGCCTCATACGGAGCCATCTGGATTGGAGCCTGGCAGCTGTTATTGTAGGCAAACTCAACAAGGGGTAGGGATTTCTCCCAAGTTCCACCAAATTCAATGATGCATGCTCGAAGCATGTCCTTCAATATCTGAATTACCCTTTCTGACTGGCCTTCAGATTGAGGGTGGAAGACTGTGCTAAGATTAATTCTGGTGCCCAGAGCTTCTTGGAAAGTTCTCCAAAATCGAGATCCAAAACATGGATCCCGATCAGAGATGATGGGCTTATGTACTCTGTGGAGTCGAATCACTTCTTTGATGTACAATCCAGCTAATTTAGGAAGACCGTAGTCCATTCTAACCGGTATGAAATGGGCTGACTTGGTGAAACGATATACAATGACCCATATGGCATCATGTTTTGCAAAAGTTAAAGGTAGACCACTAACAAAATCCATAATGATCTTTTCCCACTTCCATTGCGGTAAATCGATAGGTTGCAACAATCCGGTGGGAACACGATGCTCTGCCTTAACACGTTGGCACGTGAGGCATTTAGATATGAAATCTACTATGGCATGTTCCATGCCTGGCCACCAATATAGTTCACGAAGTTCCTTAAACATCTTCACGAACCCGAGGTGAACGGAGAAAGAACTCGAATGAGCTTTAGTAAGGATGTCAGTGCGAAGAGGTTCATCATTAGGTACACAGATCCGATCACAGAAACACAAGAGCCCTTCAAAATTAATTTCGAAGTCGAGATTATCTGATAACTTAGAAACAATGGATTGAAGTTCGGGATCATGTTCTTGCAAAACCTTGATTCTTGAAATAATGGTAGACTGACTTGAAGTTCAGCTACGAGGCAACGATGCTTCCAAAGTTGGAAGTGAACATTAATTGCTCGAGGGGCAGGCAAAGGTTTGCGGCTGAGTGCATCAGCTACAACGTTGGCCTTACTTGGATGATAATCGATGACAAGATCGTAATCGTTAAGAAGTTCCATCCATCTTTGTTACCGAAGATTTAACTCTCTTTGGGTTAACAGGTACTTAAGGCTTTTATGGTCGGTGAAGAGATAACATTTTTCTCCGTAGAGATAATGTCTCCAAATTTTCAATGCAAAGACAACTGCAGCCAACTCAAGGTCATGAGTAGGATAATTCATCTTGTGCGACTTAAGTTGTCTCGAAGCATAAGCGATGACTTTGCCTTCTTGCATCAATACACATCCTAACCCAAGACGTAATGCATCACTGTAAACTGTGTAGTCTTTTCCAGACCCGGGTTGGGTCAGGATTGGTGCATGAGTCAAAACTTTTTTCAACTGATTGAAACTTCGTTGTTGATCCTCGGTCTAAACAAAAGGAGTTTATTTTCTCAACAACTTAGTCAATGGAGCGGCTATCATAGAAAACCCTTTTACGAATCTTCTATAATAGCCAGCAAGTCCAAGAAAGCTTATGATTTCTCCAATATTCTTCGGTGGATGCCAATCTACAATAGCTTGAATTTTCATCGGATCCACCTGAATACCCAAAGATGACACAATATGTCCAAGAAATGCAAATTCGGTGAGCCAAAACTCACACTTGGAGAATTTTGCATACAATTGCTTCTCTCGTAAAGTTTGAAGAACGATGCGAAGATGATCTTGGTGTTCTGCAACATTCTTGGAATAGATGAATATGTCATCTATAAACACCACTACGAATTTATCAAGATAAGGTCTAAAGACTCGATTCATCAAATCTTGGAAAACATGGAGGCATCTTTTAGTGTCCATATCTTGTGCGGAAGGCAGTCTTAGATACGCCACATTCTTTCATTCTCATTTCATAATAGCCTGACCTCATATCAATCTTGGAAAACATGGAGGCATCTTTTAGTTGATCAAACAGGTCATCTATTCTGAGCAATGGATACTTGTTCTTGATGGTCACTTTGTTTAACAATCGATAATCAATACATAACCGCATGGATCCATCCTTCTTCGTTACAAAGAGAACCGGAGCTCCCCAAGGCGAAGAGCTCTGTTGAATAGAGCCTTTACTTAACAATTCTTGAATTTGAGCTTTCAACTCTTTTAATTCAACGACTACCATTCGATATGGTGCGTTGAAAACTAGAGTAGTCCCAGGTTGCACCTCAGTGCCAAACTCCACTTCACGGGTTACGGGTAGTCCCGGAAGTTCATCAGGAAAGATATCAGGGAATTCATGTACAATGTCAATGTCCCGTAATTGAGATTCATCTTTGGCTTCTAACGCCAAAGCAAACAATGAAGGACTCATCGCATTCATCAAAACAACGCTTTCCTTGCCAAGACCCTGAAGATACAACTTCCTCTTACAACAATCTACCTAGGTGTAAAGTGTCCAAAAGTCCTATATTTCATGCACATGCCAACTCTTATTATTACTGTTTTAAGCACATTTTAGGCATAAGTAGGTTCATGCATAGCATTTTACAGTGTTTCATTGTTCTACCTTACTCCTATGAATTATCATTTATTTGGTGAACAAGAGATACTGTTTTAGTGTATTCTTGTATGTAGGTACTAACGGCTGAAAGAGGAGCTGAGGAGTCAAGGCTGAAAGAACAAACCTAGGAGCTGTACTGATGCAGTTCTAGAAAAAGTTAATTGCTGCCGAGCAGAGATGTCGCCGACCTTGCTGCCCACGGCAGTTGGCTATAGAAGTTGGGAGAACCGGAGCACGATCTGTAGAGCTAAAACTCCTGAATCTATCGCCAGCATTTATGTGATTTTCCGACGTCTGTAGAAGCCACTAGGGCTGCCAAAGCGAAATTCTCAAGCTTACTTGCGGACTAAGGCAAACGAGATAGAGTCCATATTCCACGCAAAGAAGTCAACATTTAAAGTCATATTAAAGATGAAAAGCTACTTTCAAGGACTTCTACTTTAAGAAGGACTTAACCTAGTCTTTAGTCTATAAATACCCATTGTAACTCCTAGTTCAAATCATCTTAGGTTTTCTACAGACTTTTCTTGTGTTCTTTGCCGCCGCCATGTTCTAAACTCTATTTAGGTTAAGGTTATGTTGTAAACTAGTGTGAAATAGTTGTTTAGGGTTTTGAGTTATTTTTCAATAAAATATTTCAAGTTTACTTAATCTATTGCGCTTCATTCTTTCAATTATTCTACACCAGTCAGTTGAGAGAATCCATTTGTCGGGCACAAAAGTGCAAGGCTCACGAAAGGGTTAAGTACAATCACAACGTGCTGAGGCGTGACTAACTTGGTTCCACACTAGTCCACAAGTTTCAGCAGCTAAAAGGGATTACCAACCGAGATGACTAGCCTGTGTTAGGATGAAGCTGAGATTGCTAGGTATTGCCTACGTCACGTTAGCTCTCGAGCATCCTAACCTAGAAATAGGAGGAATCACTGTCGACTATCCTGCTGAACTTGGAGTATCTGCCAGACTTGCCGCCAGGACTTCCTTCCGTTCCACCTGCCGAGACAGTACACCCCTGCAGTGGTAGTGACCCGCTGCGGCCGCGTGACAGGGTCGTAGCTTGCCACCCGCCATACCCGCCGAGCCAGCATATCGTGGCAGCACAAAATAATTCATACCTTTTACAACGCAGTTTTCATACTAAGTGGCAGCATAACCCTGCCTGCTCTATCAACTTGTTTCACTCCTTTATTACTTGTGTTTTCATTTATTTTTCATCTCAATCAACCATTCACTTGTGCTTTTCTTTTATACTATAACTTGGCAGGAGTGTGCACTTGCACTCTCACAAAAAGGAACACCTACACGTCCTACAAGTTTTTGGCGCCGTTGCTGGGGATTGGTAACAGCGAATTTCGTTTTTCAATTTCTGCACCTTTTATTTACTTTTTATTTTATTTTTATTTTTAATTGAAAAAAAAGAAAAAAAGTTTACTGTGTCCTTTGCAAGTGCATGACCAAGGCCAACCCTAAGGGAAACCTTATCATTTACGAAGATCTCGAGCGCAAAACGAGAAGGATTAAAAGGGAGCTCAGGGAAATTCTAAAGAACAGAGGAGACAAGGGAAAAGCAAAGGAAGAAACCATGGTAAACGAGGACCCCCAAAATGATGCCATGAATGGCAGGGGCGGGCAGCATGGCTTGCCGCCCAGAGGACCAAAAGAATAACAGAGGCAGGACCCCCTGATCCGCCCAGGCCGCAACATGTGCGGACAACTAGAGATTACCTGGAACATGACTTCCAAAGGTTCGAGCAAATAGTGATAGAACCAGAGATAGGGGGAAACCATTTTGAGCTAAAGCCTGTCATGTTCAACATGCTAAATACACTTGGGCACTTTAGAGGGACTTCCACAGAAGATGTTCGACAGCATCTATGAGGATTCCTGGACATTTGCCGAGCATTCAAGATACATGGGGTTCACCAGGACGTACTACGGCTGAGGCTATTTCCCTATTCACTGAGGGATAGGGCTAAACAGTGGTTGAATAACCAGCCAACCGTATCTTTTAATACATGGACGGAGCTCTGCAAAGACTTTCTAGACCGTTTCAGCCCGTACAATGTCACTGATAGGCTGCGGAATGATATCACAACCTTTAGACAAGGGGATAACAAGCCAATGTATGAGGCATGGGAGCGGTATCAACAAATGCTGAATAACTGTCCGCTTCACGGTCTATCGGCTTGGACTCAGGTATCTATATTTTATAATGGGGTTAACTACCCAACACGGATGATGATAGATGCCTCGGTCAACGATATCATCCTAGACAGCCCGTTGAGGCGGCACAAGGCGGCCAGCCACTCCAGAGGAAGCACTGCGGCTGCTGAACATAGCCGCTAAAAGTGATTACAAATACCCGATAGCCCGCTGAGGCAGCCAACCACTGCAAATAAGGTTGAAGCCTCAGATTCCGTAAACGCCTGCCTCGATACTCTGACGGAGCTGGTGATGAAGATTGTGTAATCCCCTGGGAAGATCTATGAAGTAAAAGTGGTTGAGCCATTCTGTGACGAAAGTGGGGGCAACTACGATTCCTCTTCCTGCATTGCATCTGCAAAATATATGGGAGGATACAAGAGGAATAGTAGGCCTGCCCAGAACATCTATAATCCTTGCTGGAGGAACCATCCCAACTTTTCCTGGAGCAACCCAAAGACAGCTGCAAATCTACAACAGCTACAGGGAGGCTACCAGCAGAACCAGTCCCGACAGCAGACTTAGCAGCCACAACACAATAGTTCACTAGAAGCAACTCTGCAAACTTTTATGAAACAAACTGGTGAATTTATTGTTCATACAAATAAATTTATTGAAAAAAAGAGTCTTTTATGGAAAGGACGGAGATGAAGTTGAACAACCAGGAGGCTGCCATAAAGAACCTAGAGACCCAATTTGGGCAGTTCACTAAAATCTACCACAGCCGGACTATGGGAGCATCAACCAGCAGCAGCCATGCCCACTTAAGAACACTGCAAGGCTATATCTACAAGAAGCGAGAAGCAATTGGATGAGCCAAGGATGGTAGAACAGCTGGAAGTTCAGCCGAACCAGGCAAGTAAACCTGCTACAGTAACACCAAACACTAGTCGCCCCAACAGCAAAACCAGCCGCCCCAGCAACAGAACATGAAAACGGCCCTGACAAAGATGATCCTCCCCGAACTAAGCCCCCAAGCAAGGAGCACATAGAGGACATCCGTCTTCCAGCACCATTTCCCCAAAAGCTCAAGCAACAGTAACAAGAGCACCAGTTCAGAAAATTCCTAGACATTCTGAAACAGGTGCATATCAATATACCTCTGATAGAAGCCATACAAAGTATGCTAAACTATGCCAAACATCTCAGGGACATGGTTTCTAAGAAGAAAAGGATATGGGAATTCGAGACAGCGGTCGTTACTGAAGAGTGCATGGCTATGCTGCAAAACAAGCTACCACCCAAGTAGACAGATCTGGGCAGCTTTGTTATCCCATGCAGGCTAGGCAGAAAACACGAGACCAGAACCCTGTGTGACTTGGGAGCTAGCATCAACCTAATGCCAAAGGCCGTCTTTGATAAACTAGGTATTGAGCCTGCCAAACCTACCTCCGTCATGCTAAAACTTGCTGACCACTCATTTGTACAACCGAAGGAAAAAATCGAAGATATCCTGGTAAAGGTGGGTATCATGATTCTCCCCGCTGACTTCCTCATCTTAGATTGTGAGGCCGACGAGAAAGCCCATATAATCCTCGGGCGACCCTTTTTGGCCACGAGCAGAACGCTTATAGATGTGGAACTCGAGGAACTAACAATGAGGGTAGAGGATCAGAGCATAAAGATGAACGTGCTACAACCCTTAGAGGAAGGAAAAGGACGCCCGGATGCAAGAGCAGTGTGGAAACAGGCCAGGGCAGCAATTGCCGCGACAGGCCTAGGGGCAGACTTAAGGACCCCATAACGCAACATTTGAAAGAACACGAGGACCCCCCAAGAGGGAAAAAAAGCCAAACCACCTCAGGAAGTGGTTATGTCTGGGAGATGCACCCAAATGCACTCCCAACATAACTTAATTTTTATTTTTATTTTATTTTTATTTTCATGCATTAGGATTATAGTTTATTTTATTTTAGGAATTAGATTAATTTTTAGAATTTTATTGTTCAGAAATTATTTAATTATTTTTATTATTTCTATTTTTATTTTAGGATCAAGAATAAAGGAGCAGGATTAAGAAGATGGCCCAACAAAAAGCCCGCCCACCATCCTGCCAAGACAGCAGCCCGCGCAGAAACATGTAACGGCTAGGTCGCTGCCAACGGCTCTGAAAATAACAGGCAGAAAAATCTGTAACGTGCGCTAGAAAATCGGACCGTTGAGCATTTCATGCCGCCTCGACATTTCTCGACAGCCCCTATATATACACCTCTCACTCACTTCATTTTACTTTACTTTCACCTTTTTGCTATCTTCTATCTGATTCCCTTGCTCTCTCATAAATTTTATTTCTAGTTTCAGTTAAGTAAAACCGTTCATACGGCCTCAACATCAACCCAAAAACCCATCTATAAGAAGTTTTGCTTCAAGGAGGATGAGGAGAGATGCCGAGAAAAATTCTCCAAGTAGGTAGTATGGGAGGAACAAGGCTTCCATTACACGCGGTAAACGAGAGATTGTGGTCTAGAGCCCGCCTTGTTCCGAACCATCCACTACAAGGGATGGGAGATGTTCGCTCAGCAACCCGAGATAGCGAACATCACTATCGTCAAAGAATTCTACTCCCATCAACCCTGCCCGGAGAAGCCATTCGTCTACGTCCGTGGGGAGCCGGTCAAACTTAACGTTGCTGTCATCAACATCTACTACGGCCTCGATATGAATGAAAACCCTCACGAGGATTGGAGGAAGTCACTGACGGCTGCCAACTATGAGGAAATCAAGGCCAATCTTTGCAAGCCCAACACACCATGGCTGGGGGGCAAACATGTGGGATCTGTCCAGCGCCACCATCTACTGCCTGAAGCTATGTTATGAAACACATTTGTGAAAAGGCGTATGCTGCCCACATCCCACAACTCAACAGTTGACAGGTCGCACCACGCCTTAATTCACAGTATCCTGATGAACCGGCCGATCAACGTAGGGGAAATTATCTACACAAAATTCTACAACTGCTTCAAGAAGAAGAAGGGCAGGTTTTACTTTCCATCCCTCATCACAGGTCTGTGCACCAACTTTCGAGTCCCGGTAGAACCCACAAATGAGCTTACAACTGCCAAAGAGGGCTGGACCAAAAAGCTCCGCATTTAGATGATGCAGGATGCGGAAAAAGAGCCTGTAACACTGAGCCAACCTTCAGCCACACAGTTCGAAACTCCAGTCGCCCCCAGCAGTACTGACGCTACACCAGACAAAGAAGTCCTCCCGCTGTTGTACACACTTCTATAAAGCACAAAACGGATAGAGCAACAACAGTTGGCCTTCATGAACTATATGGGGGAGGCCCAAAAATCCCTTGTGGCTTATTTTCTACAAAAATTTCCCGATGATGTGCCCACCATGTCGCCCTATCCTAAGGAGCTTGCAGCAGCGACTCGAGCACAAAGAACTCCACCAACTGCCACTGCCCTGCAGACTGACTGCCAGGCGCCCTCTCCTACGTATTATCCGCATTACTCAGCTGCCACCCCATCCAAAACAGTGGCAGACTCCTCTGAGAGGCACCAACACAATCTCTCCCCTGCCTGCACAGCCAATACAGTGGCAAACACCTCCTCATTAGAGGAGATTGAGCAGTCGCCTTCGAAGCCAGAAACAGTAGTGGTAGCAGCAACATCAGCCATCCCACTGGCATTCATCCCTCCGGTTGCACCCACGGAAGAAGGAACCAGGAAGAGGAAGTGACATATAATAGCCGAAGAACCTATGGACCTCGAGACAGAGACAGAAGAGAGTGATGCATCTCCTGTCGTTCCCACTACCGAACCTCAAGAATAGCCACAGCATACGCCGGAGAGAGTCCAACCACCGCGGAAAGCAAAAACCTCACCTACTAGAACCGCCACCAAGGCATCTGCCGGCCGCCGCTTTGTCATCCAAACATCCTCCTCCTCAGCTTACAAGAATCCAGCCTCCTCCCACCCCTCAACAGACTTTTAGTTATTTTCTTTTCTTTCTTTTTTTTATTTTTATTTTCAATTTTCCTTTATTTTTATTTTTAACTTGTATATTTTATTTGTATTTTGTCTATTCTGTGCATTGAGGGCAATGCTCATCTCGAGTTTGGGGGGATAGCTCTCGCATCAATTTTTAGGCATCTTTAGTTTCATATAGATGCATTGTACTTGCCTTAGTAATAATCGGAAAAGAAAAAATTGTTTTGACTTGTGCCTATGACATGATAGCCGACTAATTTATTTTCGCACCTAATAAAAATTGAACTTATTCTTGGGAAAAAGTATGAAATATGACTTAGAATTTTTTTTCTTTATGCCTGAAAATGTTATACATCTTTGTTGCTTTCTGAATATGTTAGAATATTTGATGAACATTGCCTGTTTGTTTTTAGAAATCTTTGCAAATTTCTAATGATGATTACAGGTAGCCGTCGAGGCAGGTAAAAGGAACAGAAAAATGCAGTACTATCATGGCAGCAAAAATCAAAAACAAAGAAAAAGTTGTCTTGCCCTAGAGGTGCCCGCAACAGGCTCTAGGAAGAATCATGTGCGAGGACACTCCGCTGCTATCAAAGTCCATGAATTCGAAAGCTTTAAAGTGACGGACAAATTAGCATGAGTGAATGAAAGTCTTCACATGATGACTCTACTCCAAGGGTTCAGGGTTCTGTAGTTTGCTCCTATCTCAACGTCAGACCTGGAAGAGTGGTTGTGATAAGCTGAAGCCCTAACTGCCATGATTAAAAATAATGTGCTTAACTGCGCTGCCTCGGTAGCAAACCTTTAAATCACATCAGTATCTTTGTTTATTTATTTATTCTGCATATTCAGTTTGTTTACAGATATACACACATCACACAGGCATGAGGAATTTTAATTCTGAGTTATTTTCTTGCTTATTTCCCTTCATTAAATTTTATATATAGGTGCCACGACCTTGAGGCTGAAAATTAGGTTAAAAACAAGTTTTTTCTACTTATTATTAGAGCAAGTACTTTAGGTTGCATTGCTTGAGGACATGCAATAATTCGAGTTTGGGGGTGTGTAAAGTGTCCGATAGTCCTATATTTCACGCACATGCCAACTCTTATTATTACTGTTTTTAAGCACATTTTAGGCATAAGTAGGTTCATGCATAGCATTTTACAGTGTTTCATTGTTCTGCCTTCTATGAATTATCATTTATTTGGTGAACAAGAGATACTGTTTTAGTGTATTCTTGTATGTAGGTACTAACGGCTGAAAGAGGAGCTGAGGAGTCAAGGCTGAAAGAAAAAACCTAGGAGATGTACTGATGCAGTTCCAGCAGAAGTTAGTTGCTGCCAAGCTGCTGCTGAGCAGAGATGTCGCCGACCTTGCTGCCCACGGCAGCTGTCTATGGAAGTTGGGAGAACCAGAGCGTGATCTATAGAGCTAAAACTCCTGAATCTATCGCCGGCGTTCATGTGATTTTTCGACGTCTGTAGTAGCAGCCATGGCTGCAGAAGCGAAATTCTCAAGCTTACTTGCAGACTAAGGCAAACGAGATAAAGTCCATATTCCACGCAAAGAAGTCGGCATTTAAAGTCATATTAAAGATGGAAAGCTACTTTTAAAGACTTCTACTTTAAGAAGGACTTAACCTAGTCTTTAGTCTATAAATACACATTGTAACTCCTAGTTCAAATCATCTTAGGTTTTCTATAGACTTTTCTTGTGTTCTTTGCCGTCGTCATGTTCTAAACTCTATTTGGGTTAGGGTTATGTTGTAAACTAGTGTGAAACGATTGTTTAGGGTTTTGAGTTATTTTTCAATAAATTTTTCCGAGTTTACTTAATCTATTGCGCTTTATTCTTTCAATTATTCTACACTAGTCAGTTGAGAGAATCCATTTGTCGGGCATGAAAGTGCAAGGCTCACGAAAGGGTTAAGTACGGTCACAACGTGCTGAGGCGTGACTAACTTGGTTCCACACCATTCCACAAGTTTCAGCGGCTAAAAGGGATTACCAACCGAGATGACTAGCCTGTGTTAGGTTGACACTGAGATTGCTAGGTATTGCTTACGTCATGTCAGCTCTCGAGCATCCTAACCTAGAAATAGGAGGGATCACCGTCGACTATCTTGCCGGACTTGGAGTATCTGCCAGACTTGCCGCCAGGACTTCCTTCCGTTTCACCTGCCGAGACAGTACACCCCTGTAGTGGCAGTGACCCGCTGTAGCTGCGTGACAGGGTCGTAGCTTGCCGCCCGCCATACCCGCTGAGCCAGCATATCGTGGCAGCACAAAATAACTTATACCTTTTACATCGCAGTTTTCATACTAAGTGGCAGCATAACCCTGCCTGCTCTATCAACCTGTTTCACTCCTTTATTACTTGTGTTTTCATTTACTTTTAATCTCAACCAACCATTCACTTGTGCTTTTATTTTACCTTGTGTAGGGATTACGAAACAAGACAAGATGTCCAATCCTCGTGGGATTCGACATCTTTTATACTATAACTTGGTAGGAGTGTGCACTTGCGCTCTCATAAAAAGGGAACACCTACACGTCCTACATCAGGCTTGATGCTCACTAAGCCAATCTAAACCTAGGATGACATCGAACTCATGGATCGATAAAGCCAACAGATTGGCTGGGAAAGGAATCCCTTGAATTATTAAGGGGCAGTTCTTGCATACTACCCTCACGGTGACTCAATCTCCTAAAGGATTGGTTACAGAGATTCTCGATGCTATTGGCTCAGAAGACATGCTATACTTCTTGACTATTATGGTGCTTATAAAAGAGTGAGTAGAACCATGATCAATCAATGCATATAAGGGATGCGAATATAACTCAATGGTACTTGTGATGACATCAGGCCCATCCTCATTCTCTCTGCTCCTCACACGATATATCTGGGTAGGGGCTCTAGTATCTTGCTTGTTAAATGGTTTCCCCGAACCACTTGATCTCCCAAAAGTTCCCGAGGATCATTGCTTTGATCCCTTACCTCAGAAGGATTGAGTAGGAGAGGCAGCAGCAGTCGGTGTAGTTATAGACTTGGTTGCATTCAGTGGGCAGTCAAAAATGAAGAGACCTGCTCACCACAGTAATAACAAGTTCCAGTGCTATTAATAGATGTTGCCTTCTCAAATGATTGAGCCACAGTTTGAGGCCTATCCATATTTCCAGAACGGGAGGGATGCGGATAAACATTCTGCTTAGGGCCTTGATATTTTCCTTTCTTGTTCCACTTGGGAGGTCGAAAATCATCCCTAAACCTCTTCTCCGATTTACTGGACCCACCGGCCCGTTGAGCTTTCTATGCAGCTTCGGTGGCCTTAACTCGGTTCACCAGGTCTGAAAATCTACAATGTTCGATGCAGTAAACATAGGGCGTAACTCATCATTGATCATTGCAATGAACATTCAACACTTTTATTCATCTTTCTTGATATATTCAGCACCATATCTATAGTACTTACAGAAGTCATGGATGTACTGCTCGATCGGTCGTCTTCCTTACTTGAGGTGGAGGAAAATACTTCGCCTTTCAGTAAGATAGAACTCACTAATGTACTTCTTATGGAATTCTTTAAGGAAGAACTCCCAGGTTACAGCATCCTCGGAGACTGTCAATGTAGTAGTCTTCCACCAATGGAGTGCCTTATTATCCAACAACGCAAGGGCACACTCGAGTTTGTGCTCGTCCGAGCACTGCAACTACTTGTTCAAGATCTGAAGAGTGTTATCCAACCAATACTCGACAACTTCAGGATTGTCATCATCTTGACCGATAAAGGTGTAAGCTCGGTACTGAGATAATTTATCGATAGGAGCCTGAGTATGTTGAATAATAGGAGCAATGGGTTGTACAACCTGCTCAGCCTTCATTGCATTCATAAATTGCTTGAACATATCAGCCATGTTCTTATAACATTTAACCTGAGTAGTAGGTGCTGCAGGCTCAACATTCTGAACAAGAGGGTTTTGAGAATTCAGATGATTTAGAGGGTCTCCTCCTCTTATCTCCTCGCCATGAGTCAAGGAGCCAGTGGCAGGCTCATCAATGTGAGCTTCGTTAGTTTCAGACATATCTATATTACAAAGAGATCGGATTAGTCGACAAGTCATATTATACACAACATATAACTCCTAGGTTGCAATGTAACACAATAACAATACAATATGCTTCGGTTTAGTCCTAGAATCGACTCAACTCTAGCTCTGATACAACAAATGTAACACCCCCTTCTCGGCCTGGTTGAGAATCGGGTCAGAAAGTACTACCGATGAATAATACGATGCTCGGTGAAATAAAATTCCAATCAATAACAACACATAATCAAAGCTTGGCTTAGTAAACGTGACCAAACACATGTGTCTTAATCCAAGTTATTCACTTCATAACGATGGTTACTCAATTAGGACAAAATTCTAACTTTTAAAAGCTTTAGGGACTAAATTGTAATTTTAGTCAATTAAAGATGCTTTTGTAATCACCTATTTTGTCCAAGGTGTTAACCCGCTTTCTTTTCTAAAATAATGGGCTTTAACTATATGTGTTATTATTATTAAGGTTGTATTTATCTATTATTACTAGTATTACTATTTATTATTATTGTCTATATTATTATCATATATTACTGTTATTATTATTATCTATCATACTATTATTTATTCTCTACTATTATTATTATCTATTATTCTTATTACTACTACCTATACTTATTATCTTATCTATTATTATTATCTTATCTATTATATTATTAACGTTGATGTTAGTATTATATTTTTTATTATTAATATTATTATTATTACTGAAATAAGTGAAAACCGAAAAGAAAAAATGATATATATATATATATATATATATATATATATACATATACATAAGCCCAATATATTAAATAATAAAGGCCCGATTGTTTATTTATTAAGAGTACATTTTACATTAATAAAACCTAAAAAAAAATTATTATTTACATAACAAGGCCCGTTGGCCCAAATAATTAAAAACCTTAAGTCTGAAAAAAACCTAACCCTATGTTTTGTCTTTGCGCAGCCCATCCTCAGCCGACAGATCTGGATAAAGATCTGACGTTCCAGATCCAATCGAGCAGAAACCCTAAGAGAAGCCCTCCCAGGTCCTGGTGCCGCAAGCTTCCAACCGTCAGATCTGGCATGATCTGACGGTCCACGATTGAAGCGGAGAACTCTCTAGAATCTCCACGCGCGTCTGCCCGTGTCCCAGACGCGCGCGTGCAGTACACTAATGGCCTTTTCGAGTCTCCTCGCAACCGTCCAGATCCCCATCGACGGGACGCACAATCGGCTACGTCCCAGCCTTCTCTGGTCCCCTCCCCCACGTACGAGCGGCGCATGCAATCAAAAACCAAAATGTTAGATGCGCACCAAAAAATTAGAAAATCAGGGGTAAAACAACGGAAATCGCAGATGAATACCAACAAAACCATAGGCAGAACCAATAGCAGATTTTTCTTTCGATTTATGTAAACCGAAATATGTAATTATCGGGCTATATAAAGCCGAAATGAAAACGATGTAATCCAGAGATCATTCGGAAATTACAAGAGAGCAATAGAGAATAAGAAACCTCAGTTTACCAGAGGTATATCGTTGTCTTATTTCATTTAGATAAAAAAATACAAAAATAAAAGGATAAGGGTTTTTTTTACCTTCGCGTCTCTTCTTCTCCCCCTCGTCTGTTCGCCTTCATCGCCAGTGACAAACCCATTGATCTCTCTGGAGATCATGCATGGTGAGCCGGTAACACGAAAAGGTTTTGGGTTTCGTTTTTAGGTTTTTTACAAGGAAAAACAGTTTCGAAAAATGTCTTTTGAGGTCTTGATTTTGTGGACGAAAGAGGCTTTTTGTTTTTCAGGGTTTTGAAAGGTTGAAAAAAGGGGAAATTTTCTAGGTCTCCGGCGCCGATTAACGGCGACCAGAGCAGGTTCCGGCGTCCGTCCGAGAGAGGGGGAGGCTCTGTGTGTTTAAGTTTAGGTTTAACCAAAGGGGTCAAATGTTTTTCAGGCCAGTTTTTATAACGTTTTTCCGTTTTAAAATTGGTTTAAACACGTTTTAAGTCCCTCCGCGTCGACGTAATTACGCACGCAGGGCCTCCACTTTTTAAAATCACGCCCGCAGTCCCTCAATGTTTTTAAGTGTTTTCAATTTCGTCACTATTTTAGTTGCAAGCTGTTTTCCGGATGATAAAATCACATATTTAGTCCCTGTAGGTTTCCGCACCTTTTTAATTGAGTCCTGTTTCGTTTTTTTATTTAGTTTTTTAATGGGTTTATTATCATTATGGCCCCTAGCAGTTTGCCTTTTTGTTTTGCTTTGCATTTTTTATTATGTTATATTTTGTTGCTCATGCATTTGGCCTTTTTTATATCGAATATAGGTTTTTTTTTTGCATTTTGTTCATGTTTGTTAAATAGGGCATGTGTATGTTATTTATTAATACATGATTGTATGCCTTTATATTTTCCGGTTTAAGCATGTTTTTTATAATTCATGGTTTATATGATGCATAGTATAGTTTTATTATGTAGCATATGTTTTTTTAAATATGGTATGGCTAGTTTTTATGTCGATCGAATATATGTGACATGCATTCTAAGATGTCATTTCATGTGACCTTTGATGCTTTGATTTGCATAATGATTAATTTAAGTTATAAAAAGGAGGTACTTATTAATTCGCGTATTCGGGTCGAAATATCCTAGCTTATCGGATATTCCTCGAATATTCAGATTAGTTCGCATCGTCTAAAAGTAAACTCGTAAATAATTAAAACGAACAAGACCATAGCATCATATGTTATCTGCTTGCATCATGCATAAAGGTGACGTACGAGATCCGAACCTTAAACTAACACGACAGTCAGACTTATATGATGTCAGTTTAGTCTTTGGTCCGGTGTACCATCATCCTTTTTAACTAAATGACGAATTAATTCACGACCACCGATTTGAAAAACGCTCGTATGATTAAAGTACGATTTTCAATTAAGAACCCCTAATTAAATTCATTTTAAATTTCGAATAATTTCCATCAATTTAAAAGCAACAATTGTTTTGGTACCGATTTCCGGGCGTGATGGGGGTGCTAACTCTTCCCCACACATAACCAACTCCCGAACCCTTTCAAACGAATCTTTGGTTTTAGTTTTTACGGTGTCCGGCCTACCTCAGTGGTCGGTGGCGACTCCAACCGAAAAGTTTTTTTAAAGGTTTTTTTTTCAAAAACGCGAATTCCCCCCTTTTTAATTAAATGTTTCAAAAACGCGTCTCCGCTGGGCACTAATTTTGTTTTACAAAACAAAAAGAGAGTTAAGCCAAAAAAATAATTGTTGCTTTTAATGATGGAAATTTTTGAAATTTAATTTGACTTTAGCGAGGTGGTTCTTCCTTGAAAATGGGACTTGAATTATACGAGCTTCGATAATTGGTGGTCTTTGAATTAATTTTTCATTTAATTTCAAAGGAATCACCGACATGTGTTGCATCACGATCATTAAGCTCTATACCCGAGCTTCGTCCCTTAAGTGGGAGTGAAACGCCCATACCCACGTGAGCATCATTCCACGGGCCGGTAATTCACTTCCGGAATCCACGCCTTTGACACGTGAGCAGCCCTCCACGTCACTGGGTCGTGCTTTCCCCCGAACCGAAACCAATTCGCAAGCTTGTAATGGGCAAGAATTGGGGCTCTTGTCACCTTAGTAGGTGATAAGATAGGTTCGGGTTCCCTCATTAGAACCGAACCCACATGAGTGAGAATTTAAGAAGCCCACCCCGATTAGAGCCATACGGATAACCGTAGAATTAGAATTCACGCTAATAGGTCTTGCATCGTTAATCTGCTTTGGTGTGTTTTTATTGGTTTGTTGTATTCAATATTCATTGTTTTTGTTACTAACCAAGTTGCCTTTTTGTTTTGTTTTGCTTATTTTTGCATATTCATCGCATTTTCATATGAAATGTTGATTCGAGAACAGTCTAAAATTGAAAACTTTCATAACGGGAGAAAAGAGTCTATAGCAACGGAGTTTTCGAAACGCGCTAAGGGGACGAGCAAAACATATTGAAAATCGTGCCCTATGTATTTATTTTCTTACCTCGTTGTAACAAGACATGATCTCCGTTATGAGAAGTTGTTTGATGAGGATGTTCGTCGAATCAACATTTCCTTGCATTCGATTCTGTTTTTTAATTTATTGCATTTAATCATCTGTTTTTTATATGCATACGTCATTGTATGCATTACATCATTAAGTCGTGGAATTAATTGTTCGAGGTCATGGCAGTATTCGTGACTATCGAAGATTCCGCACCCACACTTTACTCGCCATCAAAGGAAGCAAATGGAGGAGAGTTTTGCTAAGTTGGTAGCTGATTTGAGAGGTCAGATGGAGCGAGCTCAGCAAGAATTGAGGGACACTATCATCAAGTCCCAACAAGATATGATGAAAGAGATATCTCAGTTGCTACAAGCCAATCTAAGGGGAAAGGGTGCTGATAGAAACCCTAGTCAGGATAAGGGAGACCCCTCGTATTCCCCTGGTTTTGTCACCGATACCCCTAAGCCCTCACAAGGAGCGGCTACTCAAGGAGATGGGGGAACATCGCATCAGGCGGGCGCCTCTACCCATGCTCCATCAGGTCTAGTTTTCAACCATGTGGAGAATGTCGAGGATAGTGTCCCAGATTTGGATGAGATTGAGAATTTGAACAAGGTCAAGGCGGAGTTCTCGACTAGAAGAGACCCGGAAGGACCTCAAGGAGAAATTCTGGAAAAAGGAGGAAGAAGAAGAGGCATATGGGATGAATGCTAGAGATCTCAGTTTGGTTCCAGATCTAGTAATCCCACCCAAGTTCAAGACCCTGGAGTTTGAGAATTTTGACGGGACAACTTGCCCTACTGCCCACATAACCATGTTCTGCAGAAAGATGACGGGTTTCATCGACAACGAGAGGTTGCTAATTCATTGCTTTTAAGACAGCTTAGCAAAACCCGCGGTGAGATGGTACAATCAGTTGACTCGTGCTCAGATTAGGTAATAGAAGGATTTGGCCAAGGCTTTCACAGATCAGTATAGGCACATAACCGATATGGTCCCAAACCGACTCATGCTACAAGGTTTGGAGCAAAGGCACAATGAGAACCTCTGTGAATACGCCCAGCGTTGGCGGGATGTGACGGCACAAGTCCAACCCCCACTCCGCGAGAATGAGATCTCCCCTATGTTTTTCGATACTTTGAAAGGGGCCCCCTATGACCACATGATAAGCAACCCTATCGGTAACTTCTCATATATGGTTATGACCGGTGAACGTATCGAAGCAGCTATCAAGAGTGGTAGAATCGATGGAGGAGAGAGTGCTCGGAAGTAGTTTAAGAAGAAGGATCATGAGGTGAACAACACCAGTACCTACGAGGCTCCCAAGCATCTAACAATCTCACCGCCTCGAGCCACAGTCGGGAATGCACAAGGCTCAAACAGAAAAGAGAATAGGGCTCCCAAGAAGGAACACGAGAGAATGACCTTCACCCTTCTACCTATGCTGTACAAAGACGTGTACAAACACCTATACGAGGCCGATTTGGTTCATCCATATCATGTCACTCCCTTCCAGTCGCCTTACCCTCCATGGTACGACGAGAAGGTGCATTGTGAATACCACAGTGGAGTACCGGGGCACACAATAGAAAATTGTACAGCGTTCAAGAAGCTCGTGCAAAACATGATCAACATCGGGGTCCTCGAGTTAGAAAAGCCCAATGTGACGACCAATCTGCTTCCGAACCATGGAGGTCAAGGCGTGAATGCTCTCAAAGAGCTAGATGTGAAGAAAGTGAGGATGAAGGTGTCGAAAGTCAAGTCCCCTCTGAGTTGGGTGTACAAACAGTTGTGCAAGGCAGGCTTGATCAAGAGTGGTCCGAATGGGGCATATGACGGCCACGAATCCTTTTTTGAGTACCATCAGACTGCAGGGCATGAGATTCAGAGTTGCCCAGAATTCAAGGAGTTGGTTCAGGAACTGACAGACAATAAGGAGATCAAGTTCCTCGAAGAAGCTTAAGGGTTGAGATGGATGGCCAGCTTAGCAGTAGTTAAGAGTTTTAGTGCATCCAAGTTTGTTTGTCTTCATTTCATTGCATTTTAATCTTTTCTTTGAAGTAATGTGTGAAATCAACTTTGCTACCCTTTGCCCGAAGGTAGCAAAAGATCTTTTTGTAAGGGCCTAAGATTGCATGTGTTTAAAATTTCAATGAAAGGATGCATTATATTTCGTTTATCTCTTCATTTTGTATATATATTTGTCTATTGAGTCCCCGTATATCAATTGCACAAGGGACATTGACCTTGACCCCAAAGGTTGATTTCGAGCAGCCTGTGTCTAGCAGAAATCGAAATCTTTGAAGATGATGAATATGTGGCTTACACTCCAAGTTAATTTGGTCATCTATTGAATACACGTAGCATTAGGACCCTCGGGAGAACAACCGGAAATCTTTCGTGCTAAAAAAGAAAAAAAGAAAAGAGAAGAGAAAGAAAAAAAGAAAGAAAGAATGAATGAAAAAAGAAAAAGAGAGAGAGAGAAAAAAACAAAGAGAAAGAAAAGACAAGAGAACAATAAAAGCGTAACAAAAGCACTCCAATGTTCGAAGCCTGGTAATAGGCATTTTTGGATACAATTGTGGAATTTTTGGGGCACTCCGCTGTAGCAAAAAGACCAATAAGGTTGCTATGCACCATTCACTTTAGCTACATGAGTGATGGTAATATTTTCAAATCATGACAATGCTGAGTAGCTTGGGGTTTTGTTGTTCGCTCCATCATTTATTTCGAGCCAAAGGAATGTGATGAGTTGACTTCCCCAAGATCATAAAGAATTGAGACGAAGTAATAATGATAAAGGAGAAGCCTATAAAAGATAAGTCTAATTGATTAAAAAGCCGAAATAACTTGGAGAGTATGTCACATTTTCAGACATCAGCTCAGTTTTCAAGGTCTTCTAGACACATGATGCTTGAGGCAATCCTTGGTAAGCCATAACAGTGTCGTTCGTGCACTTGATATTCAGGGTATTTAATCTAACTTGATATATCCATAATTTGGAAAGAAAGTCTAGTTTTTGAAAATGCATCTCATTTTGAATTTAGAAGGTGCAATCTAAATCTTTTTGTGAACACAAATTAATTTCCTTTCATTGTTTCAAGGATAAAGTTTAGAATGCAATTCCATGAATACAAGTGATAGCTCACCAGTGGCCATGGTGAGGATGGTAGTAAGATTCCACATGCCACAGTTCAGGGACTTGAAGCGAATTTTTGTCGAAATGCTTCGATTGCTTCAGAAGATGAGAAATGGACCTACATGAACTTAGGGGACAAGTTCAGGGGCTTGGGGGCATGTGCCTTTTCCCCTAATGTTGAGATAAGAGAGAAGTCGTCGTGTTGAGTTAAGACGAAGAGAATAGTTGAGCACCCAGTTTGAATAGGGGGCAATGTTTTGAGAACGAGCACTACGAGGAGTGTTATATCCATTCTGACCAGTGGAAGTCAGTAGTCGTCTTCGAGAAAAGACCAGAGATTGAGATTTGGCAGAGATAAGAAAGCCAAAAGAGACTAATAAGAAAAAAAAGGTCAAGATCGACCAACCCAGAGAGTGAAAGCGTTCAAGCGATTTTGATATCGTAATTCATGCATCATTTGTAGTTAAGGCATCCCTAGGATTAGGGGCATGCTAACTCACATCATCATATCATTTTTACCTATTTTTTATAGGTATATTAAAGCTTTTCTAGTAAAAAGAAACTCGCCTATCCGTTCGGGCTTTTTGGAGAATGGAACCCGCCTATCCGTTCAGGCGAGAGGAGAATGGAACCCGCCTATCCGTTTAGGCATGAGGAGAATGGAACCCGCCTATCCGTTCAGGCATGAGGAGAATGGAACCCGCCTATCTGCTCGGGCATTTGGAGAATGGAACTCGCCTATCCGTTCAGGCATGACGAGAATGGAACCCGCCCATCCGTTCGGGCTTTTGGAGAATGGAACCCGCCTATCCGTTCGGGCTTTTGGAGAATGGAACCCGCCTATCCATTCGGGCTTTTGGGGAATAGAATCTGCCTATTCGTTTGGGCGCTTTGAGAACAGAGCTTTTGTTCGGACCTTGAAGGGTTGAAGAATGTTGAAATGAGAAGAACAGCTTCAAGCCTCCGCGACCGTTACATTTTCCCGTACCGACTTCCGAACCGCCAGTAGTTCAAGTGCATGGTGACTCGGAATCCAAACAGGGAAGTCAAACAAAATTGATGCTTATGGCCTTTGCTTTATTCTTGTTCCACAAGTATAAGCAAAGGGGGGCAGCTGTAATCACCTATTTTGTCCGGGGTGTTAACCCGCTTTCTTTTCTAAAATAATGAGCTTTAATTATATGTGTTATTATTATTAAGGTTGTATTTATCTATTATTACTAGTATTACTATTTATTATTATTGTCTATATTATTATCATATATTACTGTTATTATTATTATCTATTATGCTATTATTTATTATCTACTATTATTCTTATTACTACTATCTATATTTATTATCTTATCTATTATTATTATCTTGTCTATTATATTATTAATGTTGCTGTTAGTATTATATTTATTATTATTAATATTATTATTATTATTATTACTGAAATAAGTCTGAAAACCGAAAAGAAAAAATGATATATATATATATATATATATATATATATATATATATATATATACATATGCATAAGCCCAATATATTAAATAATAAAGGCCCGATTGTTTATTTATTAAGAGTCCATTTTACATTAATAAAACCCAAAAAAATTATTATTTACATAACAAGGCTCGTTGGCCCAAATAATTAAAAACCTTAAGGCTGAAAAAAAACCTAACCATATGTTTTGTCTTTGCGCAGCCCATACTCAGCCGACAGATCTGGATAAAGATCTAACGGTCCATATCCAATCGAGCAGAAACCCTAAGAGAAGCCCTCCTAGGTCCTGGAGCCGCAAGCTTCCAACTGTCAGATCTGGCATGATCTGACGGTCCACGATTGAAGCGGAGAACTCTCCAGAATCTCCACGCGCGACGCCTCGTCTCCCACGCGCGTCTGCTCGTGTTCCAGACGCGCGGGTGCAGTACACCGATGGCCTCTTCGAGTCTCCTCGCGACCGTCCAGATCCCCATCGACGGCACGCACAGCCGGCCACGTCCCAGCCTTCTCTGGTCCCCTCCCCCTCGTTCGAGCGACGCATACAAATAAAAACCAAAATGTCAGATGCGCACCAAAAAATCAGAAATTCAGGGGCAAAACAACAACGAAAATCGCAGATGAATACCAACAAAACCGTAGGCAGAACCAATAGCAGATTTTTCTTTCGATTTATGTAAACCGAAATATGTAATTATCGGGCTATATAAAGCCGAAATGCAAACGATGTAATCCAGAGATCATTCAGAAATTACAAGAGAGCAATAGAAAAACAGAAACCTCAGTTTACCAGAGGTATATCGTTGTCTTATTTCATTTCGATACAAAAAATACAAAAATAAAAGGATAAGGGTTTTTTTTACCTTCGCGTCTCTTCTTCTCCCCCTCGTCTGTTCGCCTTCCTCGCCAGTAACAAATCCATTGATCTCTCCGGAGATCACGCATGGTGAGCCGGTAACACGAAAAGGTTTTGGGTTTCGATTTTTAGGTTTTTTACAAGGAAAAACAGTTTCGAAAGAGGTCTTTTGGGGTCTTGATTTTGTGGACGAAAGAGGCTTTTTGTTTTTCGGGGTTTCGAAAGGTTGAAAAAAATGGAAGTTTTCTAGGTCTCCGGCGTCGATTAACGACGGCCGGAGCGGGTTCCGGCGTTCGTCCGAGAGAGGGGGAGGCTCTATGTGTTTAGGTTTAGGTTTAACCAAAGGGGTCAAATGTTTATCTGGCCGGTTTTTATAACGTTTTTCCGTTTTTAAAATTGGTTTAAACACGTTTTAAGTCTCTCCGTGTCGACGTAATTATGCACGCAGGGCCTCCGCTTTTTAAAATCACGCCCGTAGTCCCTTAATGTTTTTAAGTGTTTTCAATTTCGTCACTATTTTAGTTGCAAGCTATTTTCCGGATGGTAAAATCACATATTTAGTCCCTGTAGGTTTCCGCACCTTTTTAATTGAGTCCTGTTTTGTTTTTTTATTTAGTTTTTAATGGGTTTATTATCATTATGGCCCCTGGCAGTTTCCCTTTTTGTTTTGCTTTGCATTTTTTATTATGTTATATTTTGTTGCTCATGCATTTGGCCTTTTTTATATCGAATATAGGTTTTTTTTTTGCATTTTGTTCATGTTTGTTAAATAGGGCATGTGTATGTTATTTATTAATACGTGATTGTATGCCTTTATATTTTTCAGTTTAAGCATGTTTTTTATAATTCATGGTTTATATGATGCATAATATAGTTTTATTATGTAGCATATGTTTTTTTTAAATATGGTATGGCTAGTTTTTATGTCGATCGAATATATGTGACATGCATTCTAAGATGTCATTTCATGTGACCTTTGATGCTTTGATTTGCATAATGATTAATTTAAGTTATAAAAAGGAGGTACTTATTAATTCACGTATTCGGGTCGAAATATCCTAGCTTATTGGATATTCCTCGAATATTCGGATTAATTTGCATCCTCTAAAGGTAAACTCGTAAATAATTAAAACGAACAAGACCATAGCATCATATGGTATCTGCTTGCATCATGCATAAAGGTGACGTACAATATCCGAACCCTAAACTAACACAGAAGTCAGACTTATATGATGTCAGTTTAGTCTTTGGTCCGGTGTACCATCATCCTTTTTAATTAAATGACGAATTAATTCGAGACCACCGATTTGAAAAACGCTCGTATGATTAAATTCCGATTTTTAATTAAGAACCCCTAATTAAATTCATTTTAAATTTCGAATAATTTCCATCAATTTAAAAGCAACAATTGTTTTGGTACTGATTTCCGAGCGTGATGGGGGTGTTATCCCTTCCCCGCACGTAAGCAACTCCTGAAACCTTTCAAACGAATCTCTTGTTTTAGTTTTTTCGGTGTCCGGTCTACCTTAGTGGCTGGTGGCCACTCCAACCGAAAAGTTTTTTTAAGGTTTTTTTTTTCAAAAACGCGAATTTTCCCCTTTTAATTAAATGTTTCAAAAAGTGGGGACACTTAGAAAGAAAAAACCTTATCACAACTTTATTGCAATTAACCACACCCAAAACTCACCCCAAAACCCTTCAAAAACCCCATTAAAACCCAAATCCGGAAATGTTTATAAAACCAAGTAAAAATCACATATGTTGGACCATTTGGTTCATAAACATCATATCTAACATTATTAAATCAAAATCTATCGTTAAAAACAATAAATGTAGTATTTTTATTCAAATCTACCAAAAACTCAAATTCCAAAAACATGGACAATAATGAAAACTAGTGGTACTTTCAAAGAGAGGAAGATGAGAGTAAGACGGGGATGTGATTACCTTTCAAAACCGAGCCAAAATGAGCATTGGATGAAATGGAATAGTAACTTGAAAGGGAGGGGGTTTTTCACGTTAAAATGGAGAAAAGGGGAAGTGAGGAAGGAGATGACAAAAATCTATTTTAATTATAAATGGGGTTTTAATTTGAAAGTTGGTTTATTTACAGGATTGCCATTAATGAGATGGCAATCTCATTTAAAATCAAGATCCATGGAATTTGATCTCCAATTCAATTTGGTCCAACACCATAGGTTTGTTTTGGAAATATGAAGCCTTAAAATAATATATTATTATTTTAATTAGGAAACCGAATCTCAAAATATTATTTAAATATTATTTTCACCCGACCCCTAAACTCGGGTGTTACAACTCCCCCCCACTTAAGGAATTTCGTCCCCGAAATTACCTGGCGGAAACATATACGGAAACTGCTCAAGCATATCAGCTTTCCTCTCCCATGTGGCCTCTTTCACACCTCTATGTCTCCATAACACCTTGACCAACTATATGGTCTTGCCACGCAACACCTTGCTATCAGAAGCAAGTATCTCAACTGGTTCTTCGTTGTAAGACAAATCTGGATTCAACTCTATCTCTTCAACAGGCATAACATGAGAAGGATCTGATCTATATCTCCTAAGCATCGACACATGAAACACATCATGGATCTTCTCTAACTCAGAAGACAACCTCAAACGATAAGCTACCGGCCCAATCCGCTCAACTATCTCATACGGACCAATGAACCTTGGACTCAACTTGCCTTTCCGGCCAAATCTCATTACCTTCATCCACGGAGATACTTTTAGAAACACTTTCTCACCCACTGAGAACTCAATCTCTTTTCTCTTCAAATCTGCATAGGATTACTGTCGATCGGAAGCTGCTTTCAAATGGTCACAAATCAACTTCACTTTTTCTGTAGTACCCTGGAGCAAGTTCGACATAGGTAACAATTTCTGACCCGTTTCAGCCCAACAGATCGGAGTCCTACATCGTCTACCATACAAAGCCTCATAAGGAGCCATCTGTATACTAGCCTGGTAACTGTTGTTGTAAGCAAACTCAACTAAAGGCAAGTGCTTCTCCCAAGAACCCTGTAAGTCAATCACACAACAACAAAGCATATCCTCTAAAATCTATATCACTCGCTCTGACTGTCCATCGGACTACGGATGATAAGAAGTGCTGAAGTGCAAACGGCTACCTAGGGCACTATGCAAACAACCCCAAAACCTAGCTGTGAATCTCGGATCTCTGTCTGACACTATAGACTTCGGAACCCCATGAAGTCTCACAATCTCACGTACAAATTCCCCAACTTGTCTAAAGAATCTGTATTGTTCACTGCTAAGAAGTGAGCACACTTAGTAAATCTATCCACTATCACCCAAACAGAATTCTTCTTCGAAGGAGACAACGGTAACCCTGACACAAAGTCTATGGTGATTCTCTCCCATTTCCATTCCGGAATCTTTAAAGGCTGTAACAAACCTGAAGGAACCTGATGTTCTGCCTTCACTCTCTGACAAACCATACAACAGCTCACATACTCGGCTACATCCTTCTTCAAACCAACCTAGAAGTAATCATTCTTCAAGTCACGGTACATCATGGTACTACCCGGATACAGAGAGAAAGGACTCGAATGTGCTTCACTCAAAATCAGACGTCTCAACTCAACATCTTCAGGTACTACAACTCTGTCTCTAAAGCATAACATATTCTCACCTTCGGCTATGCCCTGAACATGTTGAACTAAAGACACATCTTGCAATTGCTTCTCTCTAATCAATTGAATCAAATAAGGCTTCACTAGCAACTCTGTGATCAAACCACCATCATCGGATACACTCAATCTTGCAAACATAGCTCGCAACTCAACTGCAACTTTTCTACTCAAAGCATCGGCTACTACATTCGCTTTACCCGGATGGTACTCAATGGTCAAATCATAATCTTTCAACAGCTCAAGCCATCTTCTCTGTCTCAAGTTCAACTCTCTCTGTGTCATCAAATACTTCAAGCTCTTATGATCGGTGTAAACTATACACTTCTCACCATACAAGTAATGACGCCAAATCTTCAATGCAAATACAACTGCAGCTAACTCTATATCGTGAGTAGGATAGTTCTTCTCATGCACCTTCAACTGTCTAGAAGCATAGGCAACAACTCTTCTTTCTTGCATCAGGACACACCCTAAACCTATGTAAGAAGCATCACTATAGATCACAAATTCTTTACCTGAAACTAGTTGCACTAACACTGGAACATTTGTCAAAGCTTCTTTCAATTTCTCAAAGGCCTTCTGTCTCGCATCTGACCACTCAAACTTAATTCCTTTTTGCAAAAATTTAGTCGAAGGAGTAGCTACCCTAGAGAAACCATCAACAAATCTCCTATAGTAACCGGCTAATCCTAGGAAACTCCTAATCTCAGTTACGGACTTAGGTTGTTTCCACTAAACAATAGCCTCAATCTTCGTCGGATCAACACGGATACCTTCAGCTGATACAACATGGCCAAGAAACACAACTTCTCGAATCCAGAACTCACATTTACTAAGCTTGGCATACAACTGATTGCTCAACAACCTATGTAGAACAAGTCTCAAGTGCTCATCATGATCTTCTTCTGATCTAAAGTATACAAGAATGTCATCTATGAAGGCAACTACAAACCGGTCTAGATAGTCTCTAAAAATTCTGTTCATCATATCCATGAATGCTGCTGGTGCATTCGTGAGCCCAAACGGCATCACAAGGAACTCATAGTGACCATATCTAGTCCTAAAGGCTGTCTTCGGAACATCACACTCTTTCACTTTCAATTGATAATACCCCGATCTCGATCTATCTTCGAGAACACTGAAGCACCCCTCAACTGATCAAACAAATCATCTATACGAGGCAGCGGATACTTATTCTTCACAGTCAACTGATTCAACTGCCTGTAGTCAATACACATACGCATACTGCCATCTTTCTTCTTTACAAACAACACAGGAGCACCCCAAGGTGAACTACTAGGCCTAATGAAACCACGGTCTAACAACTCCTGGAGCTGACTCTTCAATTCTTTCAACTCTTTCGGAGCCATATGATACGGAGCTATAGATACTGGTGTAGAACCTGAAATAGTCTCAATTACAAACTCAACATCTCTGTCAGGAGGCAAACCTGACAACACTTCTGGAAACACATCCGGAAAATCACTAACTGTTCTAATATCCTTCGGTCTAGCCTCACTCATATTCGGATTCATAACATAAGCTAAGTAAGCACTACAACCACAATCCATCAACCTATGAGCCTTTAAAGCTGACACAACATTAGACACGAACTTAACGTTCTCACCTACTACTACTACCTCGTAGTCATAAGAAAGCTTCAAGGAAATTCTTTTCGTCTCAATGTCCACACTATCTCGGTGCTCAACTAACCAATCCATACCCAAAATAATATCAAAGCCATAAAACGGAAGTTCCATCATATCAACGGGAAACACATGACCCTGAATCTTCAGCGGACACCTCCCATACATACGTCTAACTACCACTGTCTCACCGAAAGAACTAGTCACATGCATACCTACATCTAAGATCTCAACAGGTATATCTAACTTCTGTGCATGCTCACTCAAAATGTAGGAATGTGTAGAACCCGAATCAACCAAAGAAAGCAAAAATATAGATTGTAACTCAAAATTACCTGCTATCACATCAGTGTCGTTCTCGGCCGCTCTCTAAGCATAGACCCTCGCTGGCCCTCCTGCCTCTGGCTGTACGGCTACAACATGCGTAAGGTTCCTCTGAGCATCTACCCTAGGTGCATCAGCCCTAGGCTAGAAGTAGCCACGATCGCGCCCACAGCCTCTCTGGTAGTTTATCGCTCTCGCAGGAGCCTGTGCTATGTTCGGTGCCTGTGCCGCTTGATGCGGACACTCCCTCCTAAAGTGGTCCCTCGAACCACAGTTCCAACAAGCATGGAAGTTGCCCCAACACTCACCAGAATGTTGCCTCCCACATCGTGTACACTCGGGCAAACGGCCTCCTCCTCTATAGCCCTGGTGGCCTCTACCATGGTGGCCACCGCCACGCCTATGGTCAAACTACTGTCCACCGCCTCTATGCCTCTTGGCATCCCCACGGTCAAAGTTATTATTCCTCTTACCAGAACTAGACCCTCCAGAACGCTTGGTCAACCCCAAGCTGTGCTCAATGTCCTTGGCTCTAGCAACCAAGACATCAAAGTCTGAATAATCAGAAGCCAACGTATACCTCTTAACCTCTTCATGGAGCCCATATCTGAAACGGTTACAATGGTCCCTCTCAGTCGGAACCAACTCTGGTGCATACTGACTCAAACGAACAAAACGAATCTCATAGTCAGTCACAGAAGCATCTCCCTGAACTAGAGCCATAAACTCTAGTTTCTTCTCATCAAGATATCTCGGCCCCAAATACCTTTTCCGGAAAGCAGACTCAAAGAAATCCCATCCAATCTCAGCCTCTGGAACTCCAGCAGTAATGGTGACCCACCAAGTGTAGGCATCACCCTGTAGCAATGAGATCACATAACCCAACTTACGGGCACCAACGCAACCCATCTGAGCTAAGATGCAGACGGTCTTCTCTAACCATAACTCAGATCTCTCAGGTGTAGACCCTCTGAACTCTTCTACCATAGGCTACGGAGCCTCTCCAACGGTAAACTAGTGTCATCACCCCTAGGCTGAGCTGCAGCCTGTGCTCCGGCAACTACGGCCTGAAATGCTCCCGCTATAGCTTGCACAAGTGGAGCCATATCTATTCCAGCAGGACTTTGTCCACCTTGGCCAAACTGAGGTCTCTCACCCTCGACTCCAGCCTCGCCTCCCCCACCAGGCGGAGGAGGTGGTGGTGGTGGAGCTCCAACTCCAGCAGCAGCAGCAGGCTCTTCCACATGAGCCTCAACCCCAACCACCGGCTCATCAACAGGATCCGCAACACGTGGTTCCTGACGAACCACTCTCGGCCTACCTCTCGGCCTCGACATCGTGCTCACAAACAACAACAACAACAAGCACAAAAGATAGGGTTAGCAAGGCAAGGGTTCCAAGTGGCTCAAGTATGTTCCCTCACTTTAAAAATCCTTTTTCCGATGTAATAGTAGCAATGAGAATCCACACATCATGCTTCAAACAAAACAACACACATTCATGCTCAAACAAGCATTCAACAAGGCATACTTGATAAACAAGCGAACATACTTACATGGCAAGCAACCACCGTGCATTTTCAATACAAAAATTAACTTACCTCACTTACCTGCCCAAGGTCTCGGAAACCTTAGGCTCTGATACCAACAAGTGTAACCCCCTCGTCCCGGTCCGGGCGGCCGACCGATCCGAGTGGGCTACACGGGGATAACCGAGGCGAAACCTGTTAAGGCTTCACTTCGGTTACCGACCCAAGAAACTTTTTCAATTAATATTATCTTATCTAGATGCTTTGATTTAAGCTATGTGTGAAAAGACAACGGAAACAAGGCTCACGAGAAGCCTAACAGCAAACAAGGCCTAAGCCCCAACCTTGAGAGCCATTAGAGATGTCAAACAGCCCATTTTTAAGCCTGTGTTTCAAAACAGACGTCACCCATTTCGAAACACGGGCTCCAGTTCAAAAGCCAGACACACGTACCGAAACGCCTCCACCCCGTTTCGGAACAGGGTCACAATTTGCCTAGGCGTTTCGATACCCGTTTCGGAACAGGCAATTATAGTGGCAAAGTGTTTCGAAACTTGTTTCGAAACAGGGGCTCACAGTGGCCAAACCGTACCGAAACTTGTTCCGATACGGGGGACCTTGGAACCACACCCGTTTCGAAACGACTTAACCCGTTTCGAAACACCTGCAACCTGCAAATTCCCAAAACTAGTTTGAAGCGTCTCTAAACGATCCCAAACACCCTAAACGACTCCAATAAGCATACATATCATACAAATACATTCTAGAGGCATGTACCTTATAGCAAACATACTCAAAACACACAAGGATACATGATAGGACATCCATTCAAAAGATCATACATGTCATAGACTTAAGCATTCAAGATAACATGCTTACACAAGGTCATACACATAGGCAATTAAGGTGGCAAGATAGACATGGTTTACAAAAAACCTGGCATCCAAAGCCAAACCAACAAAGCATATAAAATGAGTCTAAACATGCTCCTAAACAAACCAACATCAACATACTTCAAAAGCTTCAAGCCACAAATACATGTCCCATTGCTTGACCATTACATCATAACTAAAATATCCATACTTGATAGCTAAGCTAGCACCACAAAGCACACTTGGAGGCCCCTTCTTGCACTAGAAACCCACGAACTACGGATCTGCATTGTCGAACAAGAGAGAGTGTAAGCATAAAGCTTAGTGAGGGTAAGCTCATTAAAACAAACCTCGACAAGGCAGGGTCCAAGCACGAGCACAACCAAGGTAGAATGCATGATCTTACCTTTGATCCACATAAGCCAATATACACATGATGCATGAACAAATAATCAATATTATGCCATGCTCAACAAGCTCAATCCACATCATATGTAAATACATATATCCATCCATATAAGGATCACATTTCATAACACATTGGTACACATACCATCACATATTGGCACCTAGCTATGACTCGAATACGCGGATAACACGTTGGAACTCACATCCAACAACAACTTTACCTCACGGTGGGATTACACTCATCACCGTTCACGCAGAGGGGATTCCACTCATCCTCACGCCCCGTCGATGGGATTACACTCATCACCGACTATCATATAAATAAGAAGAATTTACGGGCGAACCCGTACTCCATCTTGATGACTACCATCATCAAGACCACGCGCGCATTTGACTCACTTGTGCACACTAACATCCTAATGATCGATTATTTGTACCCAAGCATAATAGTGCCAATATTATCCACAATCCACAACATATCTCATATCACTTCCGTGCTTAGCACGTATTCACCATGATCACAATCATGAACAATCCACATGCATATCACAATGCATCAAACCAAGCCTCAACATACATGTATAACATCATATACATAACCAGCACAATCACAATTAAACATGAGGCATGCACATTCAAAGATCAACCATAGTCTCTAACTATAGCTTGGGATTAGGCTACCACTCTAATTCCAACTCTAGGGGGGTCTACCAAGCCCAACCTAGTCCACATGCTTGAACCAAATACTCAAAACCATTTTAAAAACATTAAACCACTCACCTTCACTTCCAAGCTCAACAACCAAGCAACCAAGGTCTTCAAGCTTCCGGGTTCACTCCCGATGCTTCACCAACACAATTCCTTGCCTCTAAACAACTCAACACAATCCAAAACAACCTCAAATCAGCTCATACAACAATGTAGCAAACTCGGAATACTATTCAAGCATCAAACACAAGAATTCAAGCCATGAACAACCCCCAAAACAAAAAACTCGAGCAGCCATCAAACCCTAACAAAAACTCATGATTTCAACCTCTTTAACACTCTTAAATGATTCCAAAACAACCCCCAACTATTATACTAACCTCAGCCCACAATTTCCAACACAAACCACACCCAAAACTCATCCCAAAACCCTTCAAAAACCCCATTAAAACCCAAATCCAGAAATGTTTATAAAACCAAGTAAAAATCACATATGTTGGACCATTTGGTTCATAAACATCATATCTAACATTATTAAATCAAAATCTTTAGTTAAAAACAATAAAGGTAACATTTTTATTCAAATCTCCCAAAAACTCAAATTTCAAAAACATGGACAATAATGAAAACTAGTGGTACTTTCAAAGAGAGGAAGATGAGAGTAAGACGGGGATGTGATTACCTTTCAAAACCGAGCTAAAATGAGCATGGGATGAAATGGAATATTAACTTGAAAGGGAGGGGTTTTCACGTTAAAATGGAGGAAAAAGAGAAGTGAGGAAGGAGATGACAAAAATCTATTTTAATCATAAAGGGGGTTTTAATTTGAAAGTTGGTTTATTTACAGGATTGCCATTAATGAGATGGCAATCTCATTTAAAATCAAGACCCATGGAATTTGATCTCCAATTCAATTTGTTCCAACACCATAGGTTTGTTTTGGAAATATGAAGCCTTAAAATAATATATTATTATTTTAATTAGGAAAGCGAAGCACAAAATATTATTTAAATATTATTTTCACCCGACCCCTAAACTCGGGTGTTACACCTCGCCAAAACAATGAATGGTCTAGTCCCTCCACCTCACCAATGACCAATAACAATACACATCCCTCTGCCTCGCCAAATCAATATAGGCAGTAGCCTTAGTACACTAAGCTCATGAATTCTATGGCATGCCAATTGTATCCAATGTCCGTCTAAATCCAAGGTTTCAGTGACAATATCCATATTCAATATCCAATGATAATTTCGATGACCAATGTCTTCTATGTTATTATTAGTGAGCCATGTTTCGATATCAATGTTCCACACTTTAACAATACCTATGATAATGTTTCATAATTTCAATGTCAATATTAATGTCCGATGATTCATTTGCAATGATTCAATAACAATAATTATGTCGATATCAATGCACGATAATGAGGTCAATATCAATGTATGATGTTCATAATTTAACTTACTGATGCTTAACAATAGGTCCGATTAACATTCCGATGCAATACACTTAAAAGAAATGTTAGCTATTTGATCAAATCAACAATAATGAATTCGGTAAGACTTCTCGCCTAATCCCGAGGCTCTGACTACACTCACTTTGGCAATTCGATGCTTCTACGGCTCTCGAATTACAACTCCTTTTTCCCTAGCTTTCGGCGAAGCCGATGGATGCTCTCTATCCTTTTCTTGGGCTAATAATTCAATAGGAGAGCTTTAGAATCGATATTACGATATTGTAATCAGATTAACGATATCAAAATCAATAGCTAAAATCGATATGATCATAATCTAGGGATTACTCATAGATGGCCAAACCCTAACTCAAGTTTAAGGTCAATTTATCCATGAAACTCAATGTTTGATTGAAGATTATAGCTTACCCGATCGATAGTAATGGTTCGATAATAACAGAACGAAGGAAAAACAAAGCTTGAAGCTAGCTCCAATAGAGGTGCTTGTTAAGTGTGTAAAAGTCCTATATTTTCACCCTCTTTCTATGACGATTATTGCTAAAACTCCACTCTCTTTAGTTGCATTATACCTTTTTTGCATCAATCATAATTATTTCATGATTATTCATCTTGACCCTTATGTTTTGATTATTTGGTGGAAAAAGAGGCATTGTTTGGTGTATTTTGTGCTTTGCAGGTTTCACCCATTGTCGGGGCAGGTGATGCCGAGCGGGCAGCTAAGGAAAAAGAGGAGCGGTGCGAAAATCATTCCCTGATGGTCCAGAATAAGCCAGCTTCTACTGAGGGAAGCTAAAACCAAGAAGTCGAAGCCCTGCTGAGCGGAGGAAATTGACAGACTACTACCGAGGCAGCATATGCAACGTTGCCGCGGTAGAAGTACTGAAAGGGCAAAACATGCAACGTGGGACGTGAATTGAAGAACATAAAAGGCTAGATTTTTCCACGTGCTTTTCTTTTAAAGTATTTAATTCTAACTTTGCTTCCTCCTCAAGAAGGACTTGACCTAGACATCATCTATAAATACAAGATCAAGGCCATGTACTTAGATATCTTAGCTACCTTAGGAATTTAAGAGAGAGAGCTTTTACTTCTCATCATGTTCTAAACTTTTCTTTAGGGTTAAGGTTGTGTTGTTGAGTAGTTGTGAGAAAACAATTGTATTTTGTTTAAGTTTTTGTTAATGCAATTTAGTTCAAGGTTTGCTTATTCTTAGCATTGATCCTATTCTTGCAATCTTATCGAGAGAGAGTATTGTGAGGTTATCTACTTGTTTAATATCGGAATAATTAAAATCAAGAAACGAATAAGTATGATTTTCATCCTAACGGTGGAAACTAACTCGGATTAGGAATAAGTTGGAGTTTCAACGGCTAAAAGGAGCGTGAAATTGGTTGATGTTCACTCTTGGTTTACGCAGGGAAGTATCATCAAAACTTGCACATCGACCGTGCTTCGACTTGGGGACAAGAAGAAGCCATAGACGAACGTTCTGCCGAACCTTGAAAGATCCATTGGTTGCCGAAGCAGCTACTGAGTTTCCTCTCTACTGCGGCTGCAGCGAAGGCTGTTAACAAGGCAGATTGGTGTCGTTGCATTCAAAAGCCAAGACAATTTCAATTGGATTCCACACTACAACGCAGCACAATCTGACCCATTCTCTCATCTTGATTTCTCAACTTTTACTTATTTCCTTTAGTTTATGATTATTAGTTTTATTAAAATCCAAAACTCTACTTGTGTTTTTACTTTTACTTTTCTTTTTCAGTGCAAGAAGGTAAATGAAGGAAGCCATCCCAATCCATGTGGAGACGATACTCTAATACTTATCATTATATTACTTGATACGTGTACACTTGCACTAATTGCGGAGCACCTTTTACACGCAACAGTGCTTGCTTAGGTGAAGAAGATGATAGCTATATTGAGGCGCTTGCTTGGATATGTCTCGGGTAAGCTTTCCTATTCCTTTTTCTTATGTTTTTAATACCAAAGCTTTCCTTCAATTGAAGGAAAGTTATCAAATTATTCCACGTAAGTGGAATTTTAATTGAGGAGGGGCTAATCGTAAGGTTGGTCCCTCAACTCTTTAATGTTCTAAGAATTTACCCTAGACTTTCAATTTCTGCAATTTAGTCACGGATTAAGTTTCGATATTATTCGATAAGGTTCGATGACAATAATTTAACTCAATTAGAGTTCAATATCAATTAATTAACCTCGCGATTAAAGTCGATACAATATTTAGACTGTATCGATATAAGATTTTTTAACACCATAACCCAATTTCGACTAGACAGGATTTTGGGGTGTTACAAATAACATGCCCGGGATAGTTTTTAACCTATCTCGAGACTTTAAACCACACTCACCGTTGCTCCAAGCTAAAATTGCTACCAAGACACCCTTCTCCTTTCTTTATTTATCAATGGATCTACCTTTGTTTCGTCTCCATTAACATCTTCTTGTCTAAAAATTTTACAAGGAATATAATTTCATGTTAGAATTGATCCTTTCAAATAAACCAATTGTAAAAACAATTCCATTCTCCATACTTGCTAACACATAAACACAATGTATCTTAGTTCAATCCTAGGTGTCGGAACAGTTCTTAATCACATACTTACTTGTGTGTGAAACATCCCACAACTAATCAAATATACACAAAAACAGAGCAATTTAACCTATGATTGCATTCTCGCATCAAAACAGCCCACTGCCTTATTCCACGAACTCTAAACAGTCCAATATTTACTTTCAACCCGAAATAGTCCCTTCATCTTAATTATATACTTAAATGCTCCAAAACAGTCTCTAACATGATCTTAAACATTCATAACAGCCTCAAAAACTCACACATTTGTTCATAACAGTCCTAAACTCATAAGCATACAATTAAACATGCTTAAGTCAGTCCATTACTTTGCTAAACAGTTTTTAAATGTACCCTTAAGCATTTCCCTATTTTGCTAAATATAACCGATACTTGTCTCCCTTTCCCCCACTTGTTTGGTTAATCCATGGACATGTGTATGAACCAAGGTTTTAAATTTCCTTTGCATGCAACTTTTAAGGTTGACAAACTTTACAAAATAGGACATTACATAATTGTCACCCCATTTCGACCTTCTTTCAAAATGATCCTACTTCTCTTCATTTAAATCTAAATTTAAATAATCAAAACTATTTTATTAAGATATAACTGGCATCATTCTTTTAGACCATATTTAGGGGTATTACACTTACTACCCGAAACCCTAAACTTTTACATTTTAACCATAAATCTTAAATCATAAACTAATAAACTAAGTTCTTACACTTTAAACAATAAACTAAGTCTCTAACCTATAAATTTATCCCGCTTGTAAAAACATTTATCCATGGCCAATTTATTGAATAATTTTCTATCAAGATATTAATAATTGGGATGCATTGTTTTCGTTTATCTGTTGGATGCTATGGAAGTGCAGGTGTAGTCTTGTGATGGATATTGGTTTCATTGAGAAAAGACAACCTTCTCCATTATTGTATACATTTTATGAAAGAGATTATTGAAGCAAGAGGCTTAATGTCGACCATCGCGACTATTGTGAGACATGTATCCTTGTGGCAACCTCCTACTGTTGGGTGGATAAATATCAATGTTGATGGAGCGGTTAGTGCTCGAGGTGGTGTTGTTGCTGGCAGGGTCTTGCAAGATGAGGGAGGGTAATGGTTATATGGTTTTTCAATGAGGCTTGGCTCTTGCTCTGCTCTTAAGGTTGAACTATGGGCTTTGCATAACAGCCTCACCCATGCTTGGAATTTTGGGTTTAGTCAAGTTGAGGTAGAAATTTATAACCTTGAAGTGTCTAGGATTGCTAATCATATGTCCGAGGCCTTGTTTGGTTCGAGCTGTTGGTCCCATGGCGCAGCGGAAAAATTATCCAGTGATTACCACCAGAGATCCATGTACGAGGAGCGAATCGGAGTGAATAAGGGTGAAAAATTACCTATTTAAAATCTGGAATTTTGAATTTGGAGGAGATAGATATTCATCACGATTCCACGATGTTGATTCCTAAGCCGCAACAATAACGCTCCGACCTCTACGTAGTTCACCTAGTTGAAACAAGAATATAGAAATTCTCTAAACCATTTAGAAGGGAATAAGCATATAAAAACTCTCTTTAGAGGGTTTTTCTCAAAAAGCATTAATGACTGCTAGATCTCTCATGCCTTTATATAGCCTTTGAAATCCTAATTTAACTCATATTAGGATTTCAATATATATATTAAATATTTATAATCCCAATTCAAATTAATTAGGAATTCAATATATATATTAAATATATATAATCCTAATTCAACTTAATTAGGATTTCAATATATATATAATACCAATTCAAATTAATTTGGACCCTTACGGCGTAGGGTTTTTGATCGTTGGAACCTAATTCTGACTAGATCGGTTTTAGGGATATTACAACTCTCCCCCCTTAAGAAAAATTAGTACTCAAATTTTTACCTGAACCGAAGAGATGAGGGTATTTCTTCCTCATTATCTCCTCTGGCTCCCAGGTTGCTTCTTCGACGGTATGGCTCCTCTAGAGCACTTTGACTAACGATAAAGATTTTTTGCGAAACCTTTTAACTTCTTTTGCAAGAATCTGAACCGGTTCTTCTTCGTATGACAAATTTGGTTGAATTTCAATAGATTCAGGCTCAATGATATGTGATGGGTCGGAATGGTACTTCTGAAGCATTGATACATGGAATACGTCATTAATCTTGCTCAATTCTGAGAGCAATAATAGTCGATAAGCCATGAGGCCAACTTTCTCGATAACTTAAAAAGTTTCAATGAATCGGGGACTTAGTTTTCCATTCTCACCAAACCTCGGAACTTTCTTCCACAGCGAGACTTTGAGAAAGGCTTTCTCACCAACTTCGTAGTGGATATCCCTTCGTTTAAGGTGAACATAGGCCTTCTGTCAATCAAAGGCAGCTTTTAAGTGATCATGGATGATGGTAACCCATTCTTCAGTTTCATGAAGTAAACCAGGGCCCAACATCTTGCCTTCTCCAAGTTCAGACCAACACAATGGAGTTTTGCAATGTCTTCCATACAACGCTTCATACGGTGCCATCTTAATGGAAGCTTGGTAACTATTGTTGTAGGCAAACTCAATGAGAGGTAGGGATTTCTCCTAAGAACCACAAAAGTCAATGATGCATGCACGTAACATGTATTCCAAGATCTGTAGGGGAGGATTTAATAATGGTACACATTTTCGATGATTTAATGGAAGGAGTTTTTGATAATTACCTAGATTACCCTTTCTGACTGGCCATCAGATTGAGGGTGAAAAGCAGTGCTAAGATTAACTCTAGTGCCCAGAGCTCCTTACAATGTTCTCTAAAACCGAGAAGCAAATCGGGAATCTCGATCAGAGATGATAGATTAAGGCACTCGTAGAGTCAAATTACTTCCTTGATGTACAAGTCAGCTAGTTTAGGAAGACCATAATCTATTCTATGTAGCAAGAAGTGTGCTGACTTGGTGAAACGATCCATAATGACCCAAATAGCATCGTGTAACCCCCTCGACCTGGCCTGGGTGAAAGACCGAACCGAACGAGTCACACGGGGAAAATTGAAGTAAACCAAGAAGTTTAATCCAATAAACGACCCTATTTTTTGTTTTATCTTTTCTAAATGCTCATTAACGCCCTATGTGATAAACATTGCAGCGGAACAATTTGCAATTCAAACAAACAACGATAAGGGATTCAATTGCACACAAGCACCTTTTAGGGACCGTATTGTATTTTCTAATTTACAAGGGCTCTTTCCAATTTTAGATTACCAACCTTTAATTAATTACATTACATGTCACTATGTCAAAAAAAAAGAATCAGTTCTAAAAAATCATCCAAACTCATTAATTTGCATTCACAACCATCAGGGACTAAAATGTAAAGATTCAGAACAAACAAAGATACTTTTAACTACCTTAACAGCCAACCGTATCGATAACTTAGAGACAGTATCGATATGCCCACGACAAGCATGTTTTCGTATTCAAATTCAACAAGACCGTATCGATACCCTCTAAGCTCGTACCGATACCCCAAAAAACAGTAGCATGACATCGTATCGATGCACCCCGTGTATCGATACGCTCCTTTAATTTTGCTTGGTCTGTATCGGTACCCATTCTACCGTACCGATACCCATGGACCTGTAATATCATAATTTGCTAGTTTTTGACACTTTAATCCACTCTAAAGCATTCTAACGAACTTCAAACATGCATACATCATACTTTAATAACAAACCTCAATCATATATGGCAATTTCATCATCAACACATAAAAGTAAGTATCAATAAATTCTATAGGCATGCTTCCTAAACAAAATGACCACTCAAGACCTAAAATGCAAACCAAAGTATAAAACAACAAGTAATTCTTTCTTTCTTCCCCAAAAGCTATTTCTAACGTATAAACGTAAAACCATACTTGAGCAAAGTGTCACTCCTTGGTAATTCTTTCTTGCTTCCTTGCTGCCCCAAAAGCTATTTCTACGCATTGTTGGAAAAAGAGAGTTTAAGCATATAATGCCCAGTGAGGGATGCTCAAACCAAACCACAACAATAATGCAATTAAAAACCATTTCTCATTTAGAAATCTTTATCTCATCATGCTCATTCTATCTCAAGCTTGAAATCATTTTCAAAGCAAAACCTCATCATTTAAACCACATGTACCGTCAATCTCATGCATTAATCAAAATGCAAAGTCTCAAGACAAAGCCTTACATGCTTGTTTCTCATAAAGCATTTCTCAAAAACATGATCTCATATGCATATCTTATTTCATAAAAGCATTTATCTCAAAGGTACATGTAAATCTCATATTTCAATCTCATATATTGGCATTTTAGCAACATTACACGGATATGCGGATATCTTGAAGGAATCTCACATCGTCAAGTCCTACCATGGTGAAATCTCACATCACCGGACTCTCATGCTGACATCTCTCATAACCACAAAGCTTGAGTGTTTCATCAAGACTTACCCCGGTGGAATCTCACATCACAAGACTCTCACTTTGGAACAGGATGGCACTACCCCCATTGCCCGAACCAAAGAGCATATACAAATTTTGTATTTTATAGTGCACTTCTCATCCTATTGGTTGACCAATTATATCCGGTAACAATATTCTCATCTCATGCCAATATACAACATTTTAACATCATTTTACTTACTGTTTTCAATGCATCATTACAAAACATTCTCATCTCGTTTCATTATGCATATAAAAGCATAGCATTTTCTCAACACATTCTATCTCTTCAAAATCATTATTCTATCTAATGGGATCACATAAACCATCAAATCATTTCTCAAAACATGCATAAAACAATAAGTTCATATCTATCTTCAAAACATGAGCATTATCATAAAACCAATGGGATAAAAACCGAGAAACGAGAGCGAAACAACTCAAACTTACTTACGGCTTATATTAGTATTTCAAACTCAATCTAAACCCCCAAACCTTACTTTCAAGTATTCGACAAAACTTTAAAAACAATTCCACTCACCGATCACGCCTCGCTTGCTTTGCCGAAGCGAAATCAAGCTTCCGAAACTTGACCAAATGTTTCCGATTCAAACCCACTGGTTATACCACATAAAAACAGAGTATTAATGCATCTCAATGCATTAAAATCACCAGCAACCAAAACTATCTCGCTGCTCTGCCTAAAAACACCAAATGGCCTATCCGAAACAACCGAAAACATCTCTGATTACTCTCTAAACTCAGCCCAGCCAAAATCTAACACTTCCATCTAATTATAATCATCAATTAACATCTAAAAACAACCTAATTGCATCCATAAACCTCCAGCAACACCAAAACCACATTATCAAGCCAAAAACCTAAATCTAACAACCTAAACAACTAGAGATCCAATCTATTTCGGGATTGTTATGATAAAATCTTTATTTCAACATCATTTAACATCCAAATCTTGATTGAAATCATCTCAAATCACCCAAAACAGTACTCATTCGAAAATCTTGAGAAATCATCATTTAAAGCTAGATTTACCAATTTTCATCAATTAAAACTCAAAGCATTGTTATTAAACATATTTAGAGAGCCAAAGACTTGGGAATTTCATTAAAGATCCTTGATTAGAGGAGTTAAACGAAATTTACCTCTAACCTTTGCTTTTTCCTTCAAATGACAAGATTTGATGAAAGTTCTTCAAGATTGCCTTAAGGTAGATGATGAGAAAACTAAGGAAACCATTTGTAAAACAAAAAGAAATGGAAAGATTAAGATCTCTTGAACTTTAGAGAGGAAATAGAGTGTTTGGATATTTGGGAAATGAGAGAAATGAATTTTACGTCAAATCTCTTTTGGATGATAAAATCTTTTTTTATAAATAAAAACCCATTTTCATTTCTTTTCAATAAATAAATTTAAAATAGTTTATTTAATGGAAAAAGCATATTAATTATATTTTAGCTCCCTAAAGATTTTAAGTTTTAGCCCTCTTTCAAAACAATCCTTAAAAACAGATTTTTGCACTTTTTACAAAATAGTCACTAATCCGAAATCTCAATCTTCAAAAATCCATTTTCTAAAATTGACTTTACCAAACCTTCCTACATATTTTTAGAAGATTTTATGAATTTTCCCCATAATTTTATCATATCCCGAACTACATTTTCCTTAAACCGCTTCTGAAGACTCGGATCTCTAGCTTAGGTTCTACTAACCCTGAACCAATGCTAAAAGCTTCTAAGCCCAAAACACGTGCGTTACAACTCTCCCCCACTTAGGAAATTTCGTCCTTGAAATTTTACTTGATGGAAAAAGATAAGGGAACTACTTCTTCATGTCATCCTTCCTCTCCCACGTGGCTTCCTCAACACCACAATGTCGCCACAAGACCTTGACCAACTTAATGGTCTTACCACGAAGAACCTTGATGTCCGAATCCAAGATCTCAACCGGTTCTTCATCATAGGACAAATCTGGATTCAGCTCAATCTCTTCAACAGGCATATCATGAGACAGATCCGATCTATATCTCCGAAACATTGATACATAGAAAACATCATGTATCTTCTCCAACTCGGGAGGCAACCTCAACATATAAGCAACAGGCCTGACACGCTCTAGCACCTCATATGGACCAATAAACCTCAAACTCAACTTGCCCTTCCGACATAACCTCATCACCTTCTTCCAAGGTGAAACCTTCAGAAACACCTTATCTCCTACAGCATACTCAACCTTCTTACGCTTCAAATCTACGTAAGACTTTTGCCGATCTGAAACCGCTTTCAACCTTTCACTAATAAGCTTCACTTTTTCTATAGTGCCCTTAAGCACATTAGGCAAAGAGACCAACTTTTTCCCCACTTCCTCCCAACATAGATGCGTTCTACACTTCCTTCCATACAAGGCTTCATAAGGAGCCATTTGAATGCTCGCCTGATAACTGTTATTGTAAGCAAACTCCACTAAAGGTAGTTGTTTCTCCCAAGAACTTTGGAAATCAATGATGCAACACCTCAACATGTCTTCCAACACTTGGATAACTCTCTCAGATTGACCATCCATTTGAGGATGATACGAAGTACTTAAATTCAAATGCGTACCCAACTCTCTCAGATTGATCATCCATTTGAGGATGATACGAAGTACTTAAATTCAAATGCGTACCCAATGCTTGATGTAGACACTCCCAAAACCTTGTTGTAAAATGTGGATCTCGATCCGAAACGATGGATTTAGGCACTCCATGCAACCTTACAATCTCAGAGATGTACAAATCTACCAACTTATCCAACGTATACGTAGTATGCACCGCCAAAAAATGTGCACACTTCGTAAAACGATCAACAACCACCCAAATGGAATTCTTCTTGGACGGCATTCAAGGAAAGCCCGTCACGAAATCCATAATGATTCTCTCCTATTTCCATTTCGGAATCTTCAAGAGCTGCAACAATCCAGAAGGAAATTGATTCTCAATTTTAACACGTTGACAAACCATGCACTTACTAACAAAATCAGCAATGTCTTTCTTCAAACCAACCCAATAGTACCCATCCTTCAACCCACGATACATCTTTGTACTACTGGGATGCATGGCAAAAGGACTACTATGTGCTTCAGTCAAAATAGTGTGCCTCAATTCAACATCCTCTGGGACAACTATTCGACTCGTAAAACACAAAACACCATCATCATTGAAATAAAAGTCCGCTGGACTTTCTTCCGCAATGTCCTGAACATGTTGTACCAATGAATCATCTAACAACTGCTTCTCCTTAATCAACTCTACCAATGAGGGTTTCACTTGCAACTCAGCCACCAAACCACCATCTCGTGTTATACTCAACTGAGCGAACATCGCCCTCAACTCTACAACCACTTTCCTACTCAAAGCATTGGCTACCACATTAGCCTTCCCTGGATGGTACTCAATTGTCAAATCATAATCTTTAAGCAACTCTAACCACCTTCGTTGCCTAAGATTCAACTCTTTTTGCATCATCAAATACTTCAAACTCTTGTGGTCTGTGTAAATCGTACACTTTTCACCATAAAGGTAATGCCTCCAAATTTTCAAGGCAAACACCACCGCAGCCAACTCGATGTCATGCGTAGGGTAATTACGCTCGTGCACCTTCAGTTGTTGAGATGAATAAGCTACCACCCTACCTTCTTGCATCAACATACATCCCAATCCAACATAGGATGCATCACTATAAACCACAAACTCTTTACCCGATTCGGGTTGAATTAAGATAGGAGCTTGCGTCAAAGTTTCCTTCAACTTCTCAAAAGCTTATTGTCTAACCTCAGTCCACTCAAACTTAACATCTTTTTGCAACAACTTCGTCAAAGGAGCAGCAAACTTTGAAAAACCATCCACGAACCTACGATAGTATCCCGTCAAACCAAGGAAACTACGCACCTCATGGACTGACCTGGGAAACTTCCAATTCATCACCGCCTCAACCTTCTGAGGGTCGAATCGAATCCCTTCAGCCGAAACTACATGTCCAAGGAAAACGAATTCCTTAAGCCAAAACTCGCACTTGCTCAACTTAGCATAAAGTTGATTCTCTAGTGAGACTTGCAACACAATCTGCAAATGCTTATCATGATCCTCTTCGGTACGAGAGTACACGAGAATATCATCGATAAACACCACCACAAACCTATTCAAGAACTTATGAAACATGTGGTTCATCATGTCCATGAATGCAGCAGGGGCAATAATCAAACCAAACGGCATCACCAAGAACTCATAATGCCCGTACCTCGTACAAAAAGCTATCTTAGGCACATCCACATCCTTCACCTTCAATTGGTAATACCCAGATCTCAGATCAATCTTAGAAAACACCGATGCACCTCGAAACTGATCAAACAAGTCATCAATCCTTGGCAAATGATATTTTTTCTTAACTGTCAATTTTTTCAATTGACGATAATCTATACACATCCTTATCGTGCCATATTTCTTCTTCACAAACAAGACCGGTGCACCCCAAGGTGAAACACTAGGCCTAATGAAACCTTAATCAAGCATCTCCTGAAGTTGCATCTTTAACTCCTCCAATTCTTCTGGTGCCATCCGATAGGGAGCAATAGACACCGGAGTCGCATTCTTATACAACTCAATGTCAAACTCAACCTCTCTGCTTGGTGGCAAACTAGGCAACTCTTCCGGAAAGACACTCGGAAACTCACATATCGTACATATGTCATGTACCCGCACCTCCTTTGTACCAGGATTCATTACATAGGCTATAAAAGCTTCACATCCCATACGCATCAATCGACTTGCTTCTAGAGCCGAAACCACATTAGACAAGAACTTAACGTTCTCGCCTACAACTACCACTTCATAATCATCGGCAAGTTTCAACGAAACTCTCTTAGCCTCAAAATAAACCACAACTCTATGCTTAGTCAACCAATCCATACCAAGAATCACATCAAAACCATAGAAAGGCAACTCCATAAGATCAACCCCAAACACATGACCTTGAACAAACAAAGGACACTTCCTAAACAATTTCCTCGTAACAATCATCTCATCAAAAGAACTAGTTACTTGCATACCAATATCTAACAATTCAACAGGCAAATCAAGAGCTTGTGCATGCTCACGCAGAATGTGTGAATGTGTAGAACCAGAATCAATCAAAGAAAGTAATGACAAGGATTGCAAAGTAAAAGTACCTGCGATCACATCCGTGTCATTCCTTCCCTCTCGGTGTGCATACACCCTAGCCTGTCCACCTCCCTCAGGATGAACAACAACAACATGTGCAACATTCCTCTGACCATCATCCCTACGCTGAAAGTTACCACGACCGCGCCCACGGCCTCTCTGTGGCTCAGCAGCTCGCACTGGAGCTTGTCCATCTCTAACAGGTTGTGGACAATCACGCTTCATATGTCATCGTGATCCACAATTCCAACATGTACCCAAATTACCCCAACATTCTCCCGTGTGCCTTCTACTACACCGATTACAATCTGGTGTACGAACAAAAGCATTTTGCCCTTGATGACCTCGACCAGGGTTACCACCACCTCGCCTTAGATTAGACTAATACCTCCTATCCTTATGCTTCTTATAGCGATCCTTGCCAACATCCAACTTGACCGATCTCTTCCCAGAGCTAGATCCACCTGAACGAGCAACCAAACCCAAATTTTGTTCTATGTCTTTAGCCCGAGTGACTAAGAAATCAAAATCAGTTTAGTCTGAAGCCAACATATACATCTTAACATCCTTCACAAGCCCGTAGCAAAAACAATCGCACCTCACACGTTCATCAAGAACCATCTTAGGAGCATACTGGCTCAACCGAACAAACTAAACTTCATATTTGGAAACAGACATGTTTCCTTGCACCAAAGACAAAAACTCTCGCTTCTTCTCATCAAGATAGCGAACACCCAAATACTTTCTCTTGAAAGAATTTCCAAAGAACTCCCAATTAACATCGACATGTTCCATACCCGCAGTGATGGTCATCCACCACGTATAAGCATCTCCGTGTAGAAAAGAGACTACACAGCCCAGCCTTTGCACATCATTGCAACTCATCTGACCCAGAATCCTTCAGGTGCTCTCAAACCAAGCCTCAGAACCCTCAGGAGATAGACCTTGGAACTCAGTTCCACCCAAACTGCACAAATGCTCCAAAGGTAATCCAGTATTAGCACCAGGCTGAGGTGCGACCACATGCATACCCGCTATCGCTGCTTGAAAAGCTCCAGCTATGGCCTGAATCAACGGTGTCATATCAGCAGCAGCTTGCCCTTGCGTTGCTTGAGGTCAAACACCTCCAACACCAGCTCCCACTCCAGCTCCATCACCACCAAGAGGAGGAGGAGGCGGCAAATTCTCAAAATTCTCATGAATCTCATTCTCAACCATGTTACGCACATTGCCTCTAAGCTCTCGTCTTGGTCCCATTATCAAAAGAGTATAGCTAAAAATGCAACAATAAAAACAATCAGGCTAGCCAAATCAAGAATCCAAGATGCTCAAGTTTTACTTTTCAAAACCAAAATTCTCTTTACATTAGTAATAATATAGAAATGGGTACCCTTAACCTCTCCTCCAACATCATATAGCAAACATAATTCATGTAATCAAACACCGTGCATCTCACACAGATCAAACAATGATAAAAACATAGCATAATCACTCACCGTGCATAGCATTCATCATGAAATCAACCAAACAACAATATCACATCAACCTTACCTCTCAATTCTTTCGAAAACTTGGCTCTGATACCACCAAATGTAACCCCCTCGACCCGATCTGGGTGAAAGACCGAACCAAAACAGTCACACGGGGAATATTGAAGTAAACCAGGAAGTTTACTCCAATAAATGACCCTATTTTTTTGTTTTATCTTTTCTAGATGCTTATTAGCGCCCTATGTGATAAACATCGCAGCGGAACAATTTGCAATTCAAACAAACAACGATAAGGGATTCAATTGCACACAAGCATCTTTTAGGGACCATATTGTAAATTTGCTAATTTACAAGGGCTCTTTCCAATTTTAGATTACCAAGCTTTAATTAATTACATTATATGCCACTCAATCAAAAAAAGAATCAATTCTAAACAATCATCCAAACTCGGTAATTTGCATTCACAACCATCAGGGACTAAAATGTAAGGATTTATAACAAACAAAGATACTTTTAACTACCTTAACAGCCAATCGTAGCGATAACTTAGAGACAGTATTGATACGCCCACGAAAAGCATGTTTCCATATTCAAATTCAACAATATTGTGTCGATAGCCTCTAAGCCCGTACCGATACCCCAAAAACATCATCATTTAAACCACATATACCATATATTTAATGCATTAATCAAAATGCAAAGTCTCAAGGCAAAACCTTACATGCTTGTTTCTCATAAAGTATTTCTCAAAAACATGATCTCATATGCATATCTTATTTCATAAAAGCATTTATCTCAAGGTACATGTAAATCTCATATTGCAATCACATATATTGGAATTTTAGCAACATTACACGGATATGTGGATAGCTTGGCGGAATCTCACATCGTCAAGTCCTACCCCGGTGGAATCTCACATCATCGGACTCTCATGGCGGCATCTCTCATCGCCACAAAGCTTGAGTGTTTCATCAAGACCTACCTCGGTGGAATCTCACATCACCAGACTCTCACTTTGGAACGGGATGGCACTACCCCCATTGCCCGAACCAAAGAGCACATACGAATTTTGTATTTTATAATGCACTTCTCATCCTATTAGTCGACCAATTATATACGATAACAATATTCTCATCTCATGCCAATAAACAACATTTTAACATCATTTTACTTACTGTTTTCAACGCATCATTACAAAACATTCTCATCCTGTTTCATTAAGCATATAAAAGCATAGCATTTTCTCAACACATTCTATCTCTTCAAAATCATTATTTTATCTCATGGGATCACATAAACCATCAAATCATTTCTCAAAACATGCATAAAACAATAAGTTCATATATTTCTTCAAAACATGAGCATGATCATAAAATCAATGGGATAAAAACTGAGAAACGAGAGCAAAACAACTCAAACTTACTTCCAGGCTTAGATTAGTGTTTCAAACTCAATCTAAACCCCCAAACCTTGCTTTCAAGTCTTCGACAAAACTTTAAAAACAATTCCACTCACCGATCACGCCTCGCTTGCTTTGCCGAAGCGAAATCAAGCTTCCGAAACTTGACCAAATGTTTCTGATTCAAACCCCCTGGTTATACCACATAAAAACAGAGTATTAATACATCTCAATGCATTAAAATCACCAGCAACCAAAACTATCTCGTTGCTTTGCCCAAAAACACCAAATTGCCCATCCGAAAACATCTCCGATTACTCTCTAAACTCAGCCCAGCCAAAATCTAACACTTCAATCTAATTATAATCATCAATTAACATCTAAAAGCAACCTAATTGCATCCATAAACCTCCAGCAACACCAAAACCGCATTATCAAGCCAAAAACCAAAATCTAACAACCTAAACAACTAGAGATCCAATCTATTTTGGGATTGTTATGATAAAACCTTTATTTCAACATCATTTAACATCCAAATCTTGATTAAAATCAATCTCAAGTCACCCAAAACAGTAACCATTCGAAAATCATGAGAAATCATCATTTAAAGCTAGATTTACTAATTTTCATTAATTAAAACTCAAAACATTGTTATTAAACATATTTAGAGAGCCAAATACTTGGGAATTTCATTAAAGAACCTTGATTAGAGGGTTTGAACGAAATTTACCTCTAACCTTTGCATTTTCTTTCAAATGACAAGATTTGATAAAAGCTCTTCAAGATTGCTTTAAGGTAGATGATGAGAAAACTAAGGAAACCATTTGTAAAACAAAAAAAAATTGAAAGATGAAGATCTCTTGAAATTTAGAGAGGAAATAGAGTGTTTGGCTATTTGGGAAAATGAGAGAAATGAAGTTTACGTCAAATCTCTTTTGGATGATAAAATCTTTTTTTTATAAATAAAAACCCCTTTTCATTTCTTTTTAATAAATCCATTTAAAATAGTCTATTTAAGGGAAAAGGCTTATTACTTATATTTTAGCTCCCTAATGATTCTAAGTTTTGGCCTCTTTCAAAACAGTCCTTAAAACAGATTTTTGCACTTTTTACAAAATAGTCACTAATCCGAAATCTCAATCTTCCAAAATCCATTTTCTAAAATTGACTTTAACAAACCTTTCTACATATTTTTATAAGATTTTAGGAATTTTTCCCATAATTTTATCATATCCCGAACTATGTTTTCCTTGAACTGCTCCCGAAGACTCGGATCTCTAGTTTAGTTTCTACTAACCCCGAACCAATTCTAAAAGCTTCTAGACCCAAAACTCGGGCGTTACACATCGTGTTTAGCATGAGTTAGGGGCAGACCATTGTCAAAATCCATTGTGATCTTCTCCCACTTCCATTGCGGTAATTCGATAGGTTGCAATAATCCAGTAGGAACACGATGCTCAACCTCAACACGTTGGCACATGAGACATTTAGACACGAAGTTGATTATGGCATGCTTCATGCCTGACCACCAATAGAGTTCTCGAAGATCCTTGTACATCTTTACGGAGCCCGAATGAACAAAGAATGAACTCGAATGAGCTTTCTTAAGGATATCAATATGAAGAGTTTCATCATTGGGCACACAGACCCGATCACGAAAACATAGAAGTCCTTCAAAATTGATTCTGAAGTCAGGGTTATCTTGAAGCTTGGAAACAATTACATGAAATTCTGAGTCTCGTTCTTGCAATGCGTTTATTCTTGGAATAATGGTAGATTGAACTTGAAGTTCAGCTACGAGACAACGGTGTTTTCAGAGTCGGAAATAAGCGTTAATAGCTCGAGGAGCTACAATACAATGGTTTTACAATGAGTCAGTATTCAATTCAATGCATAGGATTCAATTATCAACAACGATACTTACCAAGCAGAGGTTTACGGCTGAGTGCATCAACTACAACATTGGCATTGCCCGGATGGTAATCAATGACAAGGTCATAATCTTTGAGGAGTTCCATCCATCTCTATTGCTGAAAATTTAACTCCTTTTGAGTCAAGAGATATTTAAGGCTCTTATGATCAGTGAAGAGGTAACACTTTTCTCCGTAGAGATAGTGTCTTCAGATTTTCAACGCAAATACAGCTGCAGCCAACTCCAGATCATGAGTGGGGTAGTTTATCACATGTGGCTTAATTTGTCTCAAAGCATATGCAATGACCTTGCCTTCTTGCATCAATACACATCCTAACCCGAGATGCGATGCATCACTATGAACTATGCAGTCTTTTCCAGACTCGGGTTGGGTTAGGACCAGTGTGTGAGTCAAAACTTGTTTCAATTGATAAAAACTTTGTTGTTTCCTTGGTCCAAACAAATGGGGCTTCTTTCCGCAATATCTTAGTCAATGAAGCTTCTAACATAGAAATTCCTTTGACGAATCTTCTATAGTAGCCAACAAGACCAAGGAAACTTCTTACCTCACCAATATTATTTGGTGGATGCCAATCAAGAATGGTTTGAACTTTCTTTGGGTCTACCTGAATGCCTGAAGCCGATAAAATGTGCCCAAGAAAGGAAACTTCAGTAATCCAAAACTCAAATTTGGAGAACTTGGCAAACAACTACTTCTCTCGGAGAGTTTGAAGCACAATACAGAGGTGATCACAGTGTTCAACAACATTCTTGGAATATATTAAGATGTCATCTATGAATACCACTACAAATTTGTCAAGGTAGGGTATAAAAACCCGATTCATCAAATCCATAAAGGTTGTTGGTGCATTGGTTAGCCTGAAGGGCATCACCAAGAATTCGTAGTGGTCGTATCTTGTACAGAAAGCAGTTTTGGATACATCACATTCCTTAACTTTCATTTCATAATACCCATACCTTAAATCGATCTTGGAAAACACAAAGGCGTCCTTAAGCTGACCGAACATGTCGTCTATCCTTGGCAATGGATACTTATTTTTAATGGTCACTTTATTCAATTGTCGGTAATCAATACATAGTCTCATAGAACCATGTTTCTTCTTTACAAAGAGAACCAGAGCTCCCCAAGGTGAAAAAATTGGTCGAATGAAACCTTTATCAAGTAAATCTTGAATCTGGGCTTTCAATTCTTTTATCTCGATAGCTGCCATTCGATAAGGTGCAATGGAAACTGGGGCAGTTTCAGGTTGCACTTCAATGCCAAATTCCGCTTCACGGGTTGGAGGTAAACCCGAAAGTCCATCAAGGAAAACATTAGGAAATTCACACATGGTGTCGATATCAAACAATTGAGGTTCATCTTTGGCTTTCTAATGTGAATGCATACAATGAGGGGTTTCGAGAATTCATCAAAGCAATGTTTTCCTTGCCAAGGCCTCAAAGATACAACTTTCTCTTACTACAATCTACCCAATCTTGATGTTTACTAAGCCAATCCAAACCCAGAATGACGTCGAACTCATGGGTCGGCAAGGCCAATAGTTCAGCTGGAAATGGAATCCCTTGAATCATTAAGGGACAGTTCTTACACACAAGACTTATAGTGATGCAATCACCCAATGGATTTGTTACAGATATTTTTGATACTATGGGTTCAATGGTATATGCGATAACATAAGGCTCATCATCCTCTTCCCGGCTCCTCGCATGGTACATTTGGGCAGGTGCCTTTGATTCTTGCCTATTCAATGGTTTCCCCGAGCCACTAGGTCTCCCTGCGGCTCTCGATGATCCTTGCCTCGGAATGATTGAGCAGGGGAGGCAACATTTGCCAGTGTACAGTGGAGTTGGTGGCATTGAGAGGGCAATCTTTGATGAAATGGTCTTTGCTCACCACAATAAAAACAAGCTTTTGATTGCTAACGACATTGTCCCAACGGATGCTTATTCTGGCAATAATTACAAAGTGGATAATGCAAACTTCGATTCGACCCTCCAGTGCTATCAACCGAGGTCGTCTTGGCAAAAGACTGTGCCACGGTTTGAGGCCTTTCGATGTTCTCGGAATGGGAAGGCTGTGAGTATGTATTCTATTTAGGGCCTTGATACTTGCCCTTCTTGTTCCACTTAAGAGGTCAAGAATCATCTCTGAATCTCTTTTCAGACTTACCCGACCCATTGGATCTTTGGGCTTTCTGTGCAGCTTCAGTAGCTTTAAATCGGTTCATGAGATCTTGAAAATCGGTGATACCTAAAGCGGTAAACATAGGGCGTAACTCATCACTAAGCCCGACAATGAACATTCTGCACTTTTCTTCCTCCTTCTTGATGTACTCTGCACCGTACCTACAGTACTTGCAGAAATCGTGGATGTACTACTCAACGGGTCTTCCACCTTGATTGAGATGGAGAAAGATGTTGCGCCTTTCTGCGAGATAGAACTCGTTGATATACTTCTTTCGAAATTTTTGAAGAAAGAACTCCCAAGTGATGGTTTCCTCGAAAACTATAAGGATAGTAGTCTCCCACTATTGTAGTGCCTCGTCGGCAAGCAAAGCAAGGGCACACTCTAGTTTGTGTTCATCCGAACACTACAACTTCTTGTTCAGAACTCTCAATGTGCTGTCCAACCAATACTCAGCAATTTCAGGATTGTCATCGTCCTGACCAGTGAAGGTATAAGCTCGATGTTGTGACAACTTGTCAATAGGGACCCGAGCATATTGGACAACGGGTGTTGTAGGTTGCACTACATGCTCGGCTCTCATTGCAGTCATAAAGTGTTTGAACATGCCATCCATGTTCCGGTAGCATTCAGCCTGAGCATTAGGCAACTCTGGTTCAACATTCTGCGGTGGGGGATTAGGTGGATTCAGAGGATCTCCCCTCTTATCTACTCACTGTGTTTCGAGGAGCCGATAGCATGCTCATTGATATGAGCTTCATTAGTCTCAGACATATTTATAACATAAAGAGATCGGATTAGTCGGCAAGTCACTGTATATACAATAAAAAACTCCTAGGTTGCAAGGTAACACAGTAGCAATGCAATAGGCTTCGATTTAGTCCTAGACTGGACTGAACTCTATCTCTGATACCACAAATGTAACACCCCTTCCCGGCCTGGTCGAGAACTAGGTCGGAGTATGTTACCGAGAGACAAAACGGTGTTCAGAGCAATGATTTGTATTCAATAATCAATAAATTACTGATTCCATGCTTTGCAAGCAATACAATAAAAATAAAATGGTTAAACAAAGCAATACAAAATCATATCTAACCATTCAGTCAATTTTAAACTTTTACAAGTTATAGGAACTAATCTATAATTACTATGTTTTGTGGTCCTTTACTGAAATTAACGATAGTTTACTGAAACTTAGTCCCTAATTAACAAGCATACAAATTTTCATAACAAGCAAAGTTCATTTACCTCCTTAATTGAACTATACAATAAGCAATGACCAATATGCAATGAATCAAACTTATTCCAAACAACATATAACTGATTTACCTGCATCAGTATCGGTACTCGTAAGGCCATACTGATACGCATGTGTCGTGACCGTTAAAATGGTTAAGAATTAATAAGCTCATACCGATACGGTGCCTACCCATATCGATACGCAAAACATGGTTTACAATTTATCAGATTCCAGTGACCAAAACTCGTATCGATATGACTCTAGCTGTATCGATACATGTTCACCTATTTCGAAACACCTCGAAACCGTATCAATGCAATTTTTATAAACCAATTCCAGTGTTGACTTTTCGTGTCGATACGCCCTTTGACATATCGATACGCCATGCTGACCAAGTTTAACCACGCCCAAATCTGCATGCCCATATCGATACGCCCTGCACTATAATGACAGATTTGGTCTGGTTTTTAATCAAATTAAGCTATCAAACATTAACCAAATGTAATGAAATTTTACCAGCAAGATTATAACATGATAATCTACTAGCATGCCAAATTTCATGATTGTACGAATCCATTTAGTAGGTTTTCCCCTTTTAAAGCCAAATATACATATTATGCTACTTTTAGCCAAAACAAAAACACTAGTTAGAGCCTTTAACACATATACACACCCTAGGCTACATATACACAACAAAAGAGCACAAGTGACCAATTCAACTACTTGCCGCCATACTATGAGTTTATAAGGACAAAGCATATTACTTTAGCTTCGAAGTGACTTGCCAAACTTCCAATTAGCTCTGATCTCGAACCGAGGTCTTTCTTAACCTGAAATGCATTAGGCATACTTTGCATAGTGAGGTAGTCATAAATAATAACATAACAATGGAATGTGTGACAGCTCATGCTTTAACAATATCAATGCAATGGTTCAAGTTCAATAACTATAATATCATGTTTCATCATTAATCCTTGGATCGAATCAAGATAGTGGATACGCGAATTCCTACGCCTCGTCAAATGACCAATATCACAACATCCCTTCGCCTCGCCAATATAAAGGCCGTAGCCAAGAACCGTAGTCCACCCGTACCAAAGAGCTCATGAATTCTATGGCATGCCAATTGTATCCAATGTCCATCCAAATCCAAGGTTTGATAATGATATCAATGTTCAATATTCCAATAACAATAACAATGTTCAATATCAGTGTCAATGAGTCATGTTTCAATGTCAATACCTCAATGCTTATGCCAATATCTAAGATCAATGACAATGGCAATAACAATACCTACAACAATGGATGTCCTCAATGGTGATATCAATGTTCAATGTCTCAATGGTTCCATCACAACAACAACGATTCAATGTAATACTTACCAATGCTTGCCAATATTATCTCCAACGAGATTCAATGCAATACCTTTAAACCAAAAGGTTAGCTGTACAATTTTCAATAGCAATGGAATCGGAAAAGCACCTAGCTTAATTTCGAGACTCCGACTACACTCACCTCCATTCTGAAGCTTCTACAGCTCTCGGATTGTGATTCCTTTATCCCTAGCTTTGGTTGGAGATGACATATTAGCTTTCGCCAATTCTTGAGCTAGGTAACAGCAATACAAAATCATTAAAATCGATATTACGATGTCGAAGTCAATATAACAATATCAAAGTCAATATCTATGATCGAATTAGCAATTAGCTACTAAATTTCCATGGATTTAAACCTTGAAGAATATGGATTTAACTAGAAATTAATCATCATTATTCATGGAATCGAGCAATAGGTTGAGAGGTTAAGCTTACCCAGCCGATGACAACAAAAATAAGGTTAAGAAATCGAATATATTCTAGCTTCAAAAAGGTCTCCAATGGAGGTGTGTGCTTAGCTACACCAAGGTTGAAGATGACAAATAGGTGCTTGGTTCCTTTCAAATTGGGAAAGGTTCAAAACTCTCTAAATTCCCTTCTTTTAATTGTTTGGTGACTGAAAGCTTTCCTTCATATGAAGGAAGTTATCCGGTCACTCCACGTATGGATAAATGAGTTTGGGGAGGGACTAATCACAAGGTTAGTCCATCGACTCTCGATGCTTTAAATTTTTACCCTCAAGCTTCCAATTTTCACAATATAATCACTAAAGGACTTTTAATAAATTCAATAAGGTCCTTAAACATGAAATTGACCCAATTGGAGTCAAATATTGATGTAATTGGCCACATGGTCAAAGTCAACACAATATTTGGACCCTTACGGCGTAGGATTTCTGATTGTTGGAACCCAATTCTGACTAGACTGATTTTAGGGATGTTACAACCTTTCCGAGTATAGCTCCATGAATTCCCTTACCTGCAATTTCTAAGTTTTGTTTGAACAAAGATTTTGCAATGAATAATGATCCATTGGATCTCAATCTTTCTTCCTGCAATTTCTTCCATTCGTTTATATTCGGAGATTTGTCATTTTTTTGTAAGTTTCATTTTGGAATCTGACACATTACAGCTTCAAAAAAATCTGTCTTTTTTTCATAAATGCAGAGTGATTCATCATACAACAACATACACCTTGAAGTCAGTGGCGGATGGTAATGAGGGCCCAAGGGGACCTTGTGTAACACCCCAATTTTTCGTCAACTTAGAAAATCCCAATTTTAAAATCCCTAATTGAAAACCCTAGAATTTGTGGGATTTTAATTTTGTAACCCTAACAATTTGGGAATTTATAAACTGAAAACCCTAATTTAATTAAAGGATTAAATTGATTAGACTTAGAATTTGAGGTTCAATTTCTGAAATTTGGTGACCATTTTGAATAAAGAACAAAGTTATGTGGCCACTTTGTAAACCCTAGGTTATCTAGGGGTTTTACTTCATATTTTACCCATTAAATTGGGTATTTAACCCTTGTTATCAGATTTTGAAACCCTTTCAGCTACTCCTCGTTAATTTCAGCCGCACCCTTCCCTTTTTTTGTCGATATCTCTCCCTCACCCCTTGTTCTCCGACGAAGCTCCGGCCAAGCCCCTCTCGTCATCCGACCGCCGATCTGAGACCATCGGGTTGCTCGTCTTCTCTTCGCGACCAAAACCCAACCCTTGGTTCCCCTTCATCGGTCGTCGTTTGCTCAGAAGTGGTAAGAAACCATTCGACTTTCCTCGTTTCGTCTTCGCCGTCTGTTCCTAGATCCGATCGCGCCAAGTCACCGTCTGTTTCACAATCGGACACCACCATCGTGACCGTCTCCTTTGCACGAGCCTAACCCTTCCATCAGATATCTCTCGCACCTCTCGCTTTCATCGGAATCTGAGGAAAATGTTGTGGTTTTCATCTCACCCATGTTTTTCGTTCTGTGTTCGGGTAAGCATTAGATTTGTGTTTTTTTTAGTCAATGTTTTTGAGTTATGAGTTGTGTTGATTCAGATTTTGTTTATGTTTGTGACCTTGAGTATTTTCATGGTTGTAACAGCGTCGCCGTGCACATTTGGGTTGCCGTCGTCGTCTTAGGTTTTGTCGCCGCCGCCGTCAAAGGTTCTGGAAACCCTAGTTTAGTTTTGGTAAAAGTGTATTGTTGGGCTTGATGTGTTTGGATATGGGTGTTGGGCTTTGGGTTGTTCATGTGGGTTGTATGTGTGGCTTGTGTTGTGGCTTGTGTGTGTGGTTGGGTTAAGCCCAATCTATGAGTAATCTGGTGTGAGCTTTAATGTAATTGTAACCCAATTCAATCTTTTGTAAAGTGGACCAAATCTAAAATTGTATAAAGACTGAACCAATTCTTGGACCGAACCATGAGTCTTGAACCAGTTTGTAATCGGACCAAGCCTTGATTTAAACCAGTGTATTGAATCGAATCGTACCTTATCTGAACTAAGCATTGAACCGGACCAAATCATGTGTTGACTGAACCAGATTGGACTTCAGAACCGACCCGAACCAGGATTTGACTTTGGACCTTGATCGTTTGACTTGTTGACCTTGACCAGTCAAGCCAACGTTGACTGTTGACCTTGGATAGTTGACTTTGACCGACATAGTTGACTTTGACTTTAACCAAGGTTGACTTTGACCAGAGTTGACCTAGAGTTGATTTTTTCAGAAAATGTTCACCTTGACCTTTCTCGACGTCCTGAATCTGAATCTTCTGCCCGTTTTATCAAATTAGATCCCGAAAGCTATGTTTTTCTCATTTTAAGTAATTTTTATTGGAATCTAATAAGTTATGGATTTCAGAATCTAATTCGGAATATTCTCGTGTTCAGGTGCCAACCTTAAGACCGTTGGGCTACCTCCAGTTATTCAGACCGATCGCACACGTTCTTCGAGATCTTCACATAAGTATATTTTAGTTCAGTTTTTAGTGTTTTAGTCGGTGGCTTATTGTTAGCAATAAATGCTAATATAGAATTCATACCTCGTAGGTCTTGATTCAGTGAGATCCGAGCGTGAGGCTTGCCCTTCTCGAGGTTAGAGCTTCTGTGGCTAAAGTGTGTTTCTTGGGGTGTTTTCAGTAAATGTTTTATTCTTTCTTGATTTATTATCTGATTAATTATGGTTTGAGACTATTTGAAACATCATGCATAGCATAATGAAATGTGTTTTAAATCAAGTATCTGATTTTCGAAAAATATGATACTCGTAAGAGTTCGGATTTATGATTTTACAAATCATATCATGTGTCATGGTTCGGAAATTGTGTTCGAAAAATGTGAGAGAAATCTCCACTCTGGCGAGGGAAACCTCCACTCTGGCGAGGGCAACCTCCACTCTGGCGAGGGCAACCTTCACTCTGTATGATATCGGATATTCGGACATTGCATCATGCATCGGACATCATAACATTTATGATTTTGATTTATCGAATACACTCTGTTTTCGGAAATGAATTTATCGGTAAATGAAATACTGTTTTGATTTTCTGTTTTGTTTAAACAAAAGGACACACTAAGCTCTTTAGCTTACACCCCTTAGTTTTCTACTTTCAGATTCTCAGACCTATTAGGCGACTCGGTACTTGGAGTATCTCTTGTTTATTCAGATATTGATTTTCAGTATGAACTCTTTTGACTACTTTGATTTAATATTTTAATATTATTTGGAATATTCCTGTAATATGGACATTGAGAATGTTTATAAGTTGAGATTATTGGATGCATGCATTTACGAACTTGTTTTTCAGATATTTTAATTAATTATCATAATCATATTAATTATTGTGTTTCTACTTATATAATTAATTAGTATGAATTTCATTATATTTAACCTATATTGTTTCTTGAGGGACAAGCTTTCAAAACTAACTTCTTAGATTCGGCTCATTTCTTCTAGGCCGGATTTAGGGGTTACACCTTGGCCCCTTCAACAACTTTAAATTTACATAATAGGCCCTTTAAATTTTACATAAATTTTAATTCAAGCCCTCAAATTTTTAGAAATGCATATTAAATATTAATTTTTTTTTGAATATTTTTAATTAAATCTTCTAAAAATTTTAATTTGGTCCCTTCAAATTTCTAGTCTAATGAAAATTTAAGACTTTATAAATTTAAATATTATATAAATTAGACATCAATTTTGAGTTTTAATATTTCATAAACCCTTATATTTTTAAGTTCAATAGTTTGGCCCCTCCCAACATTCAATCTTGGCTCTACCCCTGCTTGAATCCCACCAAAAAATTTAATTTCCCCACATAAAATATAAACATTTTATAATTTTTAAACCCTTTGATTATTTTAAGCACAATCATGTATATCTAGACAAAAAAAATACAGAAAATTCCACCAACCCACCTCCCCTCTCTCACTCATGAAATAAAATTAAACCTTTAAACATTTTTTCTTCTTTTTTCTCAACAACCCCAAGTTTCTTTCTCCTTCCTCGCTTTTGCATTACATAAACTCTTTCATGGAGAAGGCAAGAAGGTTGGCTAACAGCGCAATCCTAAAACGCTTGGTTAATGAAGCCAATCAATTGCACAATGGTGACTTGAGCTCTAGATCACATGTTTTGTACATTCCTTCAAAGAGCAAGGTGTTTTATTGGGATGGGTTATTATAACACTCATGTTCCTCTTGTGATTTTGAGGAACATAATGAAGAATGCAGCTTGGTACACTCCTTACCAAGCTCAGATATCTCAACGGAGGCTCGAGTCTTTGCTTAATTACCAGACTTTGACTATTCATCTCGTCGGTTTGTTACACATAATGGAGATACATATCACTTGATTGCCAAGAACTGCAACTATTTCTGTGTTGATATTTGTAAGAAGCTGACTGAAAAAATGAATTTCTAAATGGGTAAATCGACTGAAATTTTATTTACAGAGGGAGGGGATAGGGCTTGAGTTAGAGATTTTTTAGAGGAATGGAAGTTTTTTGTGAAGGTGGTGAAAATATAAAGTTTTAAAATTTTGATGGTCAAACTGAAAATTAATTAACAGGATTAACGGTTGGGTGACTAAAATGATAATGATCGAAAACATAAATGACAAAAATAATCTTTTTTTTTTTAAATTGAGCGATCAAAATAAAACAAGTCCTAAACTAAAAAGAAGCGATTAATCAATAAAATCTAAAAAGAAGCGAAAAGTTGTTACTAAAATAGGGAGGAATCTTGAAAGATTAATTGCATATATTGTAAAAAGTCTAAAGAAAATACAAGAGAATAAAGTAAATTTAGGACAAAAGCTTTGAATGTTTACTCTAAAAAACATAGGTTGAAATCGTTTTGTCTACAAAGTCTGTTGTCAAAAATTTAAGAATATGTATAAACATATATTATTTGTAATCACCTTGAGACTATTAAAAAATAGATAAAAAGAATACTATGACTTTTCTACCCCTCAAATTGAAGATGTATTAAATTTTGATGTCACACTTTTGGAGATAATTTTTAGGTTTAACTAAAAAATAAGCACTCAAACTATACATTTTTTTTTCTGAGACATGTCTTAAAAGTTTATTATGCTAGTGTTTTAAGGTAACATCATTAAAAATCCATCACCCAATAATAGATTGACACGTGACTTTTATTTTTTATTTTTTAAAATAAACTGAAAATAAAATAAATTAATCAATATCGCAAAATTTTCAAAAAATCACAAAATAGTCTAAAAATCTCTAAAACCCTAAAACCTTAAACCAAAAATTAACGTCATTGTCGTCGTCGATAGCCTTGCCAAACCCCACCACCGTCGTCGACGGAGACCATCGCTCATTTCGCCCAACTACCCATCGTCGTTAACTGACGAGATGTGAGTCAATCAGACGTCGAAAGATGAACACGAAAAACTCTAGTCATTAGACGTCCAATTGGCACACTTCTCGACATTTACCGGAGGTGAGTGGTTAGGGAAAATAGACGACGACCTCAGTCGACGGCTACGGTAGGGTTCAACGAGGCTATCAACAGCGATAATGGCGTTAATTTTGAGATTTTAAAATTTTTGAGATTTGAGACTTTTTTTTTTGAGATTTTAAGAACTTATATTTTTTAGAAACTTTATTTTCTTTTTCAATTTTTTATAAATAAGAAATAAAAATAAAAAATAAAAATAAAAAATAAATACAAATGTTAAATTCTAAATGGGTGATGATTTTTTTAACGGTATTAAATAAAAATAATAACAGAATAAAACTTTAAGCACCTATTTCAGTCAAAGAATACATTACACCTATCTCTAAAAAAATATATAATTTGGTCACATATGAATAACCATTTTGGTACTTTCAAACACAATATTTTTTTATTTTTAATGATATCCAATAAAAATTGTATCGAGCAGTACATTATTTTAACATAATGCGATTATTGTGTAGAAACATGAGAAAAAGGTTAAAGCATGAAATCTCACAATAGGATGGAAACATAAAAGTGCAAAAAAAAAAAAATCAATGTTAATATAAACATTCGTTGTATTAAGGAATAAGGATATAGAAGTTTTTCATACTGGAAAATACAAACCTTGATCTTGGTATTGATATTGATTCACGATTCATAACGACACTTGAATCATGACCCGACCCGAATATCATAAAATATTAAATTTGTATTTGAAACATCTAATAAATACCAAGTCTGTCGTAAGAAAAAAAAAGATAAAAATGGGAGCTGATTGAGGCTGTTGGCTGCAAAAGAATTTTCAGGCATACTTAATTGGGGGAATGTTGTCTTTCTCTTTTCTCCCGGCAAGGATTATGGAAATCTGGAGTCCTCTGCTAAATGCTTGGCTAAAGAGCAATCGGGTTTGAAACCCGGATACGAATGGGAACCATGATAAGATAGCTACGGGCATGAACAATATCAGACCCATGATATACTCATATGCCCTTGCAAGCTCCTTTATTGAGTCCCAGAATTTTAAGATTTTCAACATTGGCCTCAGTGCTTGTCCAATCTACGGAATGCCACAACGAAAACAAACAAGAGAAACTTTAGAGTTTCATGAGAATACTGCAATTAACCAGTAGCATACTATGTTGCTCGGACTCTTCATTTATCTTTAAGTATTTGTGTCCAACATGTACGTCCAATGCGTATTCGGACACAGGTAAGGGAATATAACCGTTCAAGTGCATGGGGAAATTTCAAAAAGATTGAGCATACCCATTCCAGATACATATCCGTATATGACATTCACATGCAAGTTTTCTAATTATGGTATGTTTCAAATAGTATAAGAAACAAGGATTTATCTGGCATATTTGACAATCTTTGTAGTTCTTAACACCATCTTCAGAAAGAAAAATAAACTCATGCATTAGTAGAGTTTCCTTCACTGTATCAACTGGCTCTAATGAAGAAAGTTTTCTAACTCTGGTATAAGGTATAAAGCCATACTCTAGTGCAAAATATTTACAGCCTTTAGGAATCACTGCTAGTTTTACCTGGACCCCTTGTTTTCCATAAAATATGTATGTTTGATACCTATGCCTGAGACCTCTTAAAAAAAGGGTATAAAGGTATGATCCTCCAAATATGTTGATATTTTTGAAAAAAAAAATAAGCATACCTGAATCCAAGTAAGAAAAGGTGAAAATAGGTTGTAATTAAAGCATGACTCTCATACTTGTTCTTCATGAGAGATTCTAAAAGCTTTCTAGTATTCGTGTAATATATTGAGCATCTAAGTGAGACAATAATAAGCATGCAACGATTAGACCGAGCAGCTGTTACTATATGTCATGGAATATATGGTAGTGTAATATCTAAAGTTTTAAACTTACGAGGAGAATTGCCCATCCGGTGGGCAAGAAGGCAAGGACAGCAGCAAACAAATCCGAAATTGTGAGGCCATATGCTACAAATAGCACAGTCATGACTGAGACAAACCCGAGGACTATAAATGCCTTAAGAATCCTGAACATGAGCTGAAAGTCGGTACCAAATCTTCGCCTACCCATTAATTCTATCTGTCAACATAGGGGGATACATGAACAGGAAGAGGAAAAGTTAAACATTAACATTTATGATATTTTAAGAAGGTTAGAAAAATATGAGGGAGCATGAGTAGCCAGAGCCCAGTGGAGCATGTAGCCACAGTTATTTAAACATGAAGCTACTGTTAAGAGTAGCACACGATTAGAGGTGGCAAACGGGTCAATCGGTTCGGGTTCAGTTCGGGTCATTTCGGTTTCGGTTATTTCGGGTCTGATATCATTCGGTTCAGGTTCTGTTCTATTGTTCTTCGGGTCATTTCAGTTCGGTTGATTTTCGGTTCGGGTCAATGGGAGATCGGTCGGTTTTAATCAAGTTTTTAGGTTGGTCAGTTTTTTACACCCTACATATGGTTTTATAAAGCCAATATATTTGACTTTTTGGTGAGTTGTGCGGCTGTTCATATCTCATCTTTCTTTATTTATATTAATATCTTTTATTTATTTCGGGTTGTCTTCGGTTCGGGTCCATTTCGGTTCAACTAAAAAACGGATAATAAATTAGAAGATAAGGAGATGGATATATGAACTAGCAAATTCCGGGTCATCATGTTCGGGTCGGTTTCGGGTCTCGGTTCGGTTCTCGAGTTTTGGGTCAAGTTTGCCAGGTCTACCCATGATCGGAGAGGCATATTTCCAGTTCTCTAAACATGAAGCTGCTCTAACCATGCCTCTCACTTTGAACAAAATTTGCTTAAAGCTTCATTGCATACCTTTAACACTAGCAGTGTCGTTAGCATAACAAGCCAAGAAAGTCCGTAAACCTACAAGGATAATAAATTAGAAGATAAGGAGATGGATATATGAACTAGCAAAACAAAGAAAAATTTCCTTAAAAATAAGCAAGGGTTTGTAGGAAAAAGTAAAGTGTAGTAAATAATACCAAAATGTTTTTGCTGTGACGAGCTATATCAAGGTGGTAGACAATCCCATATTGGTAAACAAAGAAGCGAAATGCAAGGATAATCTCAAGCAGCCGTCCCCTAATATTTGTGAATTTGAGGTGTTCTTGTTCTTCTTCCCACCATGATTCCCAACATTTATTAGGGTGGATACCAATACCACCGCGATTTCCCAACCACCTCTTCCAATCTGTCCAGTCATCCACTGTTTTTTGCCAGTCAAAACCAGATGGATTGAACACAAAAGGGGCAAACAACCAGGATCCAACAAGGAACCACATGGAGACTGTTATGAACATATAAAGGCTTGAACTGCGATAGGATTCCCCATAAACTTCATAGACGACCAAGAGAATGAGAAGCTCCAACCCTTTTACAAAATGACTTCTAGAGTACAGCATGTAGTTATCCCCAAACTTTACATGAAAAACAACAAGACCGCGACCAGTAGCTCGATATTTAGAACCTCCATGCAGGATAGTTCTTCCAAAATAATGTGCTTTTGTACCAAGCTGGAAAGTAAAGAATACGGAGGCAAGTTGCAGCTGCATGATGATAAAGTCACCCAGAGCAGTACGAAACCCTTTTTCCAGGCCTATTTCCATAACCATGGGCAGCACCAGCAACAAGCCCAGCTGGAAGACAGACTGTATTGCCAAAGCTTCTTCAAGGGCCTTGCTCTGATGTATTGTTGCATTCTCAAGAATCTCTTCTTCCAATCCACTCATAACCATGTATAAACGTCCATATAAGAATACATATACTGTAAGGACTGTAACCTGAAACATAGTAATTCCCAAATGCTGTAAGTCTTTATTGGACATAGATACATAGTTATTTACTTCGGCTCTTTTTTCCTTCACTTTTTTATGAAAATGCAGTCAAGTTATGGTGATATGAAAATCCATTCAACTACTCAGCAATGATGTGGTCGGACTTTACATACTACAAAAGAATGTTACGTACCCAGATCATTTAAGAATAATGCTTCATCTTGAAAACTGATCAGACTATATAAAATTCCTAGCTAAGTAACCTAGTCACCAAAAATTTGGAGCAGTCGCATTTACTCTAGTTAACATACCATGCTACTGAAATAGAAGCCCACGGTTGTAAAATAGAATGATAACATTCTATAGAAATCAAACCGACGCCCAAGACGATAAACATCCCGACTGAGTGTCTGCTCTCCATTTCCATTGGCAACCTTAGCCTCAAAAGCAGATATCTGATTCATTCCAGCATCACGCCCCTTACCAACTTGGATATATTCATGATGTGTTATGTAACCCCCACGCAAAGTAGAATTGAACCCTGAACAATATAACATAATTAACAAGCAGATTATAGCTTTTAAGTTAGAGAATTGAGCTGACTGAAGATTACCAGCAAATATATTCTCACTCAAGTTGATAATTTTTGAAGCTTTGCTTATGCCACCTCTAGTTACATGGAAGATTCTGTCAAATATATCAGGATGACCATAATGGAATCTCACCCTGGAAGTATAAGATAAAAACAATTAAGAGAAACTCGTATGATAAAGAAACAACAATAAGGCTGCTAAAGCTCAACAAAGACCTTGCAAGGCCATAAGTTTTGGAGTTTGTACAACCATAACGTTTTTAATGGCTTAATTTGTTAGAGATCTGAGATATGTTTCCTTAGTTATTTGTGAAGAGAAACAGAATTACTGTTCTGTTTTCATTGAATAATTAATCATCGTTACATCAGTAGATTATATCCTAAATAGGTTAGGACTTTTAGTTTTACAAGGAGACCTAGTTAGGTTTGAACTCTAACTCTATCTGTTAGGTACAAGATAAAGATACACTTTAACTTATTTACAAACTCTAAGATTGCATTATCCAACACTCCCCCTCAAACTGGAATATACACATTGTATAATCCCAGTTTGGTTATAAATCTGTCAAAATAAGCCTTTGGCAGAGGTTTTGTAAGAATATCTGCCACCTGTCCTTCTGATGGTACATAGTGTAAATATGTCATCCTTGTAGCAAGTTTTTCAGCAATGAAATGTCTATCAATCTCTATGTGCTTAGTCCTGTCATGTTGGACAGGATCCTTAGCTATTTGGATAGTTGACTGATTATCACAGAAAACTTCAAAACTTTCACTTTGTGTCACTCCCAAATCCTTGAGTAGTTTTACAATCCAGATTCCTTCGCAAATTCCCAAAGCCAATGCCCTGAACTCTGCCTCGGCACTGCTTCTAGAAACAACTGTTTGCTTTTTACTCCTCCATGTCACCAAGTTACCCCAAACAAAGGAGCAATACCCACTAGTAGACCTCCTGTCCGTAAGCTCACCTGCCCAGCTTGCATCAGTAAATACTCTAATGGTTCTGTCATGACCTTTTTTAAAGAATAAGCCATGACCTGGTGTGCCTTTCAGATACCTTAGAATCCGTTTTGCTGCCTCCATATGTTCTTGTCTCGGATCAGTCATATGTTGACTAATAATATTCACCGGAAATGAAATATCTGGCCTTGTAAGAGACAAGTAGATCAGTTTTCCAACCAATCTCTGATAAAGCCCTTTATCAACTTCAGGGCCAAGTTTTAACCTGTCAAACTTCAAACCTGCATCCATTGGTGTATCTGCTGGTTTACAACCCAGCAGTCCTGACTCTTCGAGTAAATCAAGAACATATTTACGTTGATTAATTATCAGTCCCTCTTTATTTCTTGCTACCTCCATGCCAAGAAAATACCGAAGAGTTCCTAGATCTTTAACTTCAAATTCCCTGCTCAAAAGACCTTTCAATCTGCTGATCTCGACCTCATCATCCCCTGTCACTATGATGTCATCCACATAAACAATTAGGATAACCCTTTTACTCGAAGAAGTTACCTTGATAAATAAGGTGTGATCTGCTGAAGATTGTTTGAATCCATCCTTCAAGATGACTTTTGTAAATCTTTCAAACCAGGCTCTAGGGGACTGTTTTAGTCCATATAACGACTTCTCTAGCTTGCAAACTTGTCGAGACTGTTCTGTGCCCTTTACTCCTGGAGGAATCTGCATATAAACCTCCTCCTCAAGGTTCCCATTCAAAAAAGCATTCTTCACATCTAGTTGGTGTAGTTTCCATTCGCAATTCACTGCCAAGCTTAAAAGAATCCTAACTGAATTCAATTTAGCAACAGGTGCAAAGGTTTCTTTAAAATCAATCCCATAGGTTTGGGTAAACCCTTTGGCAACTAACCTCGCCTTGTACCTTTGGACACTCCCATCAGAATTATACTTTATAGCGAACACCCATTTACAACCAACAGGTTTTTTACCAGGAGGTAGATCAGTAATTTTCCATGTCCCATTCCTTTGAAGTGCTTCAATCTCCTCCTCAATAGCCATTTTCCACTGCGGATTCTGCACTGCATCTTCAAATCTGTCCGGAATCTCGTCACCATCCAAACATGCTGTAAAAGCTTTGAAAGAGGGCATTAAACTAGAATAAGCAGCATATCTTTGGATAGGATACTTAGTACATTTTCTCACCCCTTTCCTCTTAGCAATAGGAACATAGTCACATTCAAGAAGTTGAGAAGGAATATTAACAGATTTATTACCTTCACTTTTTTCACAAGCATCTGAACCGAATTCCAATTCTTGACGAGTGCAAGATTGCAGAACAATTTCGAGAATGATTTTGGTTTTCTTTCGAGTATAGACCTGCAGCTGTTTAGGAGGCTGTGAAGAAGGTTTAGTAAACAGTTTTGATGTAGAAGATGGAGAAGATAAGGTAATAGGTGATGCATTTGGGTCTTTATGAGGGGAGGAAACTTTAGGTTCAAGCAAAAGAGGACAAAGAGAAGAAGAAGGAACTGAAACCTGTTTCGAAGAAGGCTGAAAATCATTATTAAAAGTCTGCCCCTGAATTTCAGTCGTGGAAAAATAAGGTTCCTGTTCAAGAAAGGTTAGATCCATAGTGACAAAAAATTTCCGCGAAGGAGGATGGTAACACTTGTAGCCCTTCTTTAGCGAAGAATACCCAACAAACACACACTTAACAGACTTAGGGTCAAGTTTCGATCTAGTCGGACTCAAGTTTTGAACAAAGACAGTGCAACCAAAAACACGCAAGGAAAGAGTCGAACTCAGAGGCTTGAAAGAAGGAAAATAAGAAAGGAAAACATCCTTAGGTGTTTGAAAATTTAACACTCGACTAGGCATACGATTAACAAGATAAGTAGAGGTTAACAAGGCCTCTCCCCATAGATACTTAGGAATATTAGAAGAAAACATAAGGGCTCGGGTAACTTCTAAAAGATGACGGTTTTTGCGCTCTGCTATCCCATTTTGTTGGGGAGTATCAACACATGAACTGATATGAATAATGCCTTTAGTTTGAAAAAACTCTCCTAATGTTCTAGTGAAAAATTCCCCCCATTATCAGACTGGAAAAGCTGAATTTTGGTGTGAAATTGTGTATTAATCATATTATAGAAGTCCATAAACACCCTAGCAACTTCAGATTTCTCTTTAAGCAAATATGTCCATGTAAGCCTACTATGATCGTCGATAAAAGTAACAAACCAACTACCCCCAGTGATATTCTTCACACGAGAAGGACCCCAAACATCACTATGAATACGAGAGAATGGATGAGAAGGTTTGTAAGGCGAAGGCAAAAAAGATTGACGAGTTTGTTTCACAAGAGGACAAACAGTGCAAGTAAAAGAAGAAGGCTTTTTATTACTAAATAATTGAGGAAACAACTTTGAAAGATACAAGAAATTTGGGTGGCCTAATCTGTAATGCCACAACATAACATCATCTTTTCCTAAAGAAGTAAAACAAAGTGCAGAAGGGTGAGGAAATTGAGTGGTGGAAAAAAGATATAAACCATTCTGCAAACTAGCACTGCCAATCCTCTTCCTCTTGTCCAGTGCCTGCAAAACGCATTCAGAATCAGTAAATGTCAGAACACAGTTGAAATCCTTGGACAATTTACTCACGGACAGCAAATTACACTTCAAATCAGGCACAAACAAAACATCATGAACCAGCAAACCCTCATTAATATAGACAGAACCCTTTCCACGAATCTTATAATAAGAACCATCAGCAATCTTGATAGAACGATTAACAGAGGAAGAATAAAATTCAAAAAATATATCCCTGTTACCAGTCATGTGATCTGAGGCACCCGAATCAATAATCCAAGTCGAAGTACAAGAAGCGGAAAGGAAAGCATGAGAAGGAGAGGAACACTCTATACCTGCAGATTCTATACTGGCCACATTACCTTCACTAGGACCAGTAAACTTACTAAACATCTGTTGTAATTGAGCCATCTGTTGCTTGGTGAACCCACCAGATGCAGAATTGGAAGTATCATCAGAAGATGAACTGAGGGAAGGCTTGGATGTCGAGGATTTCCAATCAGGAGACTTCCCATGTAACTTCCAGCAGGTTTCCTTAGAATGGCCTGACTTCTTGCAATAGTTACAAACTATACGCCCCTTCCTCGGTTTTGGAGAAGAAGAAACTTGAGTAACCAATGCAGAACTATCCGGAGCAGCCACATTCGGAACCATATAGGCACGCCTGCTCTCTTCACGTCGAACATCAGAAAATACCCCTCGGATTGAAGGAAGCGGACTAAGACTAAGAACTCGAGACTTAACTGGCTCAAAATCTTGATGCAAGCCACTCAAAAACTGAAAAAGTCTACGCTGTTCAGTGATCTTTTTGAAGAGACCAGCATCAGTAGGAGTCTCCCATTCGTGTGAATCATAAAGATCAATCTGCTGCCATAAACTATTGAGAGTAGCATAATACTGAGTAACAGTCATCCCATCTTGCTTCAAGGCAGCAGCAGTGCTCTCAATTCCAAACAGCTCAGAATTGTTATTCGTACTGGAATAGGTATCACGAACAGCTTCCCACATCTCTTGTGCAGTCCCATAGAGAACAAACTGAGCACTAACATCAGGAGCCATGGAGTTCAATAAGCAGGACATAACACGACCATTTTCTTGAATCCACTTGTCAAGACCACTCTCGCCAGCAGCAGGTTTAGGAGTTTTACCAGTGATATACCCTAAGGTGCCATGTCCGATGAGAAACAATTTAACGGACTGTGACCACTGGAGATAATTTGTGCCTGTTAATCGAGGACACATGTTGACTGAACCAGAAGGTTCCAAGAAATCTGCCATGGAAGTAGCAGACGAGGAGGAAGGAGAGTGCAGCGCACTCGAAGAGAAATTTTCCACCATCGAAAAAAAAAAATTCGATTGGATCGAATTTAGGCTGATACCATGAAGAGAAACAGAATTACTGTTCTGTTTTCATTGAATAATAAATCATCGTTACATCAGTAGATTATATCCTAAATAGGTTAGGACTTTTAGTTTTACAAGGAGACCTAGTTAGGTTTGAACTCTAACTCTATCTGTTAGGTACAAGATAAAGATACACTTTAACTTATTTACAAACTCTAAGATTGCATTATCCAACAATTTGTTTCCTTAATTAAGAGATCTGTAAATATTTTATTTGATTAGGATCCCTTTCTCTAAGGGTTTGTATTCTATTGCTAGAATTAGTTTCTTACCTAGTTTAGAAGTTACCTAAGATAGGCCCTAGGTTTGTGTATTTATTTGTAAGCTTTTCTCTGTTGAAACTAATAAGAAATTAAGTCTTTTCGACATAACTGATATCACATGTAAAAGAAAAACATCAATAAATAAGTACTAAATACATAAAACCAAAGGGGGAAGTTACTGAATTCGTCCATGAACTCTCTCTCTCTCTCTTTGCCCTCATTAAGCTCATTTAAGGTATAAACAATGTGGGTCAAATATGAATGTCAGCTATTCCATGCAATATCACATAACGGAAAGGATTTACGAAAGAAATTCCAGGCCTACCTCAGAGGATTTGCTAGAATGCGTTGCCCAATTGTAACAAAACTAGTCTCTTGATTGGACATGAACCAAGCTAGAGAAGAAACACTGTCAAATAAATAAAAGAAAATACATGTATTAATACTATCAAACTGTTATGTGTCACATCCTGTCACATTTTCACCGGCTTAATCACAGTTTTATGCCCAAATATATCAAACTGATCCAACAAGATATTGGTAAACTCACCTCCCAGTAAATATGTTCTCCCTCAAACCCAATATTGATGACTTTCTCTCATTGCGGTGAGGTTTTAGAAATTCCTCCAAAACATTTCTCATTTTATAAGCCTCTTCAAAATAATTGTCCTGAGAACAAGGCATGGAAAAACAGTGTGCAATCTTGCTAAGACATTTTTTACACTGGTAAACAAGGTTAGATTTCTTAAAGATTATTTCCATTTATGTAAGTCTCTTCAATGTAATTATCCTCAGCAAACATTGAAAAAAGAGAGCTTCTGAGTGCATCTTTAAAATTGGTAAAACAGGCTACCTGATTCATGTCTATGGTCTGAAGGGCTTCTCCACGAGTAAAAATAATTGCATGATTTTGATTTTCAGTCTTCCCTTCACCGATTTCTGTTGGGGGACCTGGCAGTTTGATCCGATATATTTCCTAGGAATATTTTCATTCCCCCATTTATTTTTTTAATAAAATGGAACAAGTGAAACTGATTGCATAAAAGTTTGAAAGCATCAAATAAGATTTCACAAAGAAGAATTCAGGAGTGATATGAACATTTAGCACAAATAGATCAAGACACCTTAACCATTTCTAGTGCTCTTTCTGTAAGATTACGCATAGTATAATTAATATAGGAGTTAAACTCTAATTAATATAGGAGTTCAATTCTATTAGAATTGTTATATATATCTAGTATCTAAAAGATAAGAGTAGAAGTCTAACCTTAGTAGGACTCCTAATTAATGTTAAAGTCCTAGTCTATATAAGTTGTAAACTTCTCTTGTAATCTCATAATTTTTACTTCAATTCAATAAACAGAAAAGGTTCTGTTTATCTTCATGGTATCAGCCTAATTCGATCCTATCGAATTTTTTTTTTCTTCCCGATGGTCAATAGTTCCAATTCGAGTGGACTGCAATCTCCATCCTCGTCGTCTGCTACTTCAATGGCAGATTTTTTGGAACCATCTGGTTCGTCTACCATGTGCCATAGGATTACAGGCACAAACTACATTCCATGGTCCCAGTCTGTTAAACTCTTTCTTATCGGGCGAGGCAGCCTAGGGTATGTCAATGGGAAGAACTCCAAACCTGCTGCTACTGATGCTGGTTTAGAAAAGTGGATCCAGGAGGATGGTCGAGTCATGTCATGGTTAATAAACACCATGGCTCCTGAGGTTGGTTCACAATTTCTCCTATACGAGACTGCCAAGGACATTTGGGATGCTGTCCGAGACACTTACTCCAGCACAAATAATAACTCGGAGTTATTTGGGATTGAGAGCACTGCATCTGCCTTAAAACAAGATGGTATGAATGTTACTCAATATTATACTACTCTAACTAACTTATGGCAGAAAATCGATATGTATGAAGCACATGAATGGGAGACTCCTACAGATGCTGGAATCTTCAGGAAAATTACTGAGCAGAGGAGAATTTTTCAGTTTTTGAATGGTTTGCATAGAGATTTTGATCCTATCAAATCTCGCATCCTAAGCCTCACTCCACTTCCTACACTTCGAGAGGTGTTCTCAGAAATTAGAAGGGAAGAAAGCCGACGCATGTATATGATCCCTGAAGCTGCTGCGCCTGACAGTTCTGCTCTTGTTACACAATCCTCTTCCTCTCCTAAGATTAAAAAAGGGCGAGTAACTTGTAATTACTGCAAAAAGCAAGGCCATTCAAAGGAGAATTGCTGGAAATTGCATGGGAAACCCAGTGACTGGAAACCAACCAATCCTAAGACTCCGCCAGGTTCCTCCTCAGCTGAGAGTTCGAGACCTGCATCTGGTGGTTTTAATAAGCAACAAATGGTTCAGTTACAACAAATGTTTAGTAAGTTTACTGGCAATTGTGAAGGTAATTTGGCCAGTATAGAATCTGAAGGTATGAAGGAAAATTCTCACTCTACTGCTTTTCTTTCTACTTCAAATAAATCAACTTGGATTGTAGATTCTGGTGCTTCTGATCACATGACTGGTAACATGGATTTGTTCCTTGATTTTCATCAATTATCTTCTCAGAACTCTATTAAGATAGCTGATGGTTCTTATTACACAATTCAAGGAAAGGGTTCAGTTGTTCTTACTCAGAACCTAATTGTTAAGGATGTGTTATTTGTGCCTAACCTGAAGTGTAACTTGCTATCTGTCAGTAAATTGTCCAAGGATTTCAATTGTACTTTGGAATTTACAGATTCTAATTGTATCTTGCAGGCACTGGACAGGAAGAAGAGGATTGGCAGTGCTAGATTGCAGAATGGCTTATATGTCTTCTCCAGTACCATATTTCCTACACCTTTATCTTCTGCAGCTTGTTTTACTTCTTTAGGACAAGATGATGTTATGCTATGGAATTTTAGATTAGGCCACCCCAGTTTCTTTTATCTTTCTAAATTGTTTCCTCAATTATTTATTAATAAAAAACATTCTTCTTTCAAATGTCATATTTGTCCTCTTGCAAAACAAACTAGGCAGTCTTATTTACCTTCAACTTACAAACCCTCACATCTTTTTTCTCTTATACACAGTGATGTTTGGGGTCCTTCTCGTGTGAAGAATATCAATGGGAGTAGTTGGTTTGTGACTTTTATTGATGACCATAGTAGACTTACCTGGACATATTTATTAAAAGAAAAGTCTGAAGTTGCTAGTGTCTTTAAGCAATTTTATTGTATGGTTGAAACTCAATTTCAAGGTAAAATTCAAATCTTCAAATCTGATAATGGGGGAGAATTTTTCACTAAGTCCTTAGGAGATTTCATTCAAACAAAGGGCATTGTTCATATTAGTTCTTGTGTCAATACTCCCCAACAGAATGGGATAGCAGAAAGGAAAAATCGACATCTTTTAGAAGTCACTAGAGCCCTAATGTTTTCCCACAATGTCCCTAAGTATTTATGGGATGAAGCATTATAAACCTCTACCTATCTTGTTAACCGAATGCCTAGTCGAGTATTAGCCTTTCAAACACCTAGGGATGTTTTTCTTTCATACTTTCCTTTGTTTAAACCAATGACTTCCAATCTTCTTTTGCGTGTCTTTGGTTGCACTGTTTTTGTTCAGAACTTGAGTCCCACTAAATCGAAACTTGATCCCAAGTCTGTCAAATGTGTGTTAGTTGGATATTCTTCACTAAAGAAGGGCTACAAATGTTACCATCCCCCCTCTCGGAAATTTTTTGTTACCATGGATCTAACCTTTTTTGAACAGGAACCCTATTTTTCCAAGACTGAAATTCAGGGGGAGACTCTTGGTGATGATTTTCAGTCCATTCCTAAACAGGTTTCTGTTATTTCTCCTTCTCATTATACTCCTTCACTAGAACCTCAAACACCTTCCCAAAACCAGCATACTTCACCTAATTCTTCATCAAATACACATCATTCTCCTATTATTTCTCCTGCATCTAAACACTTATCTAGATCTCCTTCCGAGCCTCCTAAACAAATGCAGGTTTATTTTTGAAAAAGGAAAACCATTCCTGAAGCTGTTTTGCAATCTGGCACTCGTCAAGAATTGGATTTCAGTCCAGCTGCTTGTGAAGAAAGTGAAGGTAATGAATCTGTTAATATTCCCTCTCATCTTCTCGAGTATGATTATGTACCTATTGCTAAAAGGAAAGGGGTAAGACAGTGTACTAAGTACCCTATCCAGATATATGCTGCTTATGGGAATTTAATGCCATCTTTCAAAGCCTTTACAGCATGTTTAGATGAAGAACAGATTCCAAAAAGTTATGAAGAAGCAGTGCAGAATCCTAAGTGGAAAAAGGCTATCGAAGAGGAATTTGAGGCACTTCAGAAGAATGGAACATGGACAATTACTGATCTTCCCCAAGGTAAAAAACCTGTTGGATGTAAATGGGTATTTGCTATTAAATATAACTCTGATGGCAGCATACAAAGACACAAGGCGAGATTGGTTGCCAAAGGGGTTACTCAAACCTATGGGATCGATTTTAAAGAAACCTTTGCTCCTGTTGCTAAGTTGAATTCAGTTCGGATTCTTCTAAGTTTGGCAGTGAATTGCGACTGGAAATTACATCAGTTGGATATCAAGAATGCATTCCTGAATGGCAATCTTAAAGAAGAAGTTTATATGCAAATTCCCCCTGGAGTAAAAGGTGCTGAACAGTTTCAAAAGGTATGTAAGCTTGTTAAATCACTCTATGGACTCAAACAATCCCCTAGAGCATGGTTTGAAAGGTTTACCAAAGTCATAATGAAGAATGGCTTCAAACAGTCCTCGACAGATCATACCTTGTTCACTAAGGTAACTTCGTCCAATAAAAAGGTGATCTTAATTGTTTATGTGGATGACATAATAGTGACAGGAGATGATGAAGAAGAAGTGGAAAAGCTAAAGAGTCTGTTGAGCAGGGAATTCGAAATTAAAGACCTAGGAAAACTGAGATATTTCTTAGGCATGGAGGTAACAAGGACCAACAAGGGGTTGATAATTAATCAACGAAAGTATGTTCTAGATCTTCTTAAAGAATCTGGCCTACTGGGTTGCAAACCAGCAGATACACCGATGGATGCAGGGTTAAAGTTCGATAAGTCAAAACCTGGTCCCAAGGCTGACAAAGGAATTTACCAAAGGATGGTGGGTAAATTGATCTATCTATCACTCACAAGACCAGACATTGCATTCCCTGTCAATGTTATCAGTCAACATATGACAGATCCGAGGCAAGAGCACATGAAAGCAGCTAAGAGGATTCTGAGATATCTTAAAGGTACACCAGGACACTGCTTATTTTTCAAAAAGAGTCATGACAGAACAATTAAGATCTTTACAGATGCAAGCTGGGCAGGAGAACTCACTGATAGGAGGGTCAACCAGTGGGTATTGCTCCTTCGTTTGGGGTAACTTGGTAACTTGTAAAAGCAAGAAGCAGACAGTGGTCTCTAGAAGCAGTGCCGAGGCAGAATTCAGATCTTTAGCCTTGGGAATATGTGAGGGAATTTGGCTAGTAAAATTACTCACAGAATTGGGTATGACAAAAAATGAAAATTTTGAAGTATTTTGTGATAACCAGTCAACTATTCAAATTGCCAAAAATCCTGTTCAACACGACAGGACTAAGCACATCGAGATTGACAGGCACTTCATTGCAGAAAAACTAGCTAAAGGAACAACTTCACTGAACTACATACCAACAGAAGAACAAGTGGCAGACATTCTCACAAAACCTCTGCCAAAAGCCCTTTTCGACAAATTCTTATCCAAACTGGGATTATACAATGTATACTCTCCAGTTTGAGGGGGAGTGTAAGATTACGCATAGTATAATTAATATAGGAGTTAAACTCTAATTAATATAGGAGTTAAATTCTATTAGAATTGTTATATATATCTAGTATCTAAAAGATAGAGTAGAAGTCTAACCTTAGTAGGACTCCTAATTAATGTTAAAGTCCTAGTCTATATAAGTTGTAAACTTCTCTTGTAATCTCATAATTTTTACTTCAATTCAATAAACAGAAAATGTTCTGTTTATCTTCACTTTCCATTTACATGATTAGCAGTATTGAAATGGCCAATCTTCAAAATCTCTAGTACCCATCTTATGTTAGGCTTGAAATACTAGTTCTAGCATTAAAAGGATCGACAGTATAAAGTTTAAAAAAGAAGTCATGTCAGGAAATATGCGCATAAATTAGAGATTCTATGTATATTTAGATAGGATTCTGTAGATCCTTGTTAGTAGTTACAATCCCTAACTTTAAGGGATTTTAAGTTTCCTAGATTAGTCTTTTTCCTAGCTTAAAAGTTACCTAAGTTAAGGACATAAACTGTATATAAGAATGTAACCTCTTGTATAGAAATTAAGAGAGTTTTTCCAGCAAATTTCTTCACGTTTAACATGGTATCAGAGCCTCATTAATCCTTTTCTGAGTTTTGCCAGTCTCGATTATTCCCTTAAAAATCCTTCCTTTGAGTGTTCAGTGAAGAGTCACTGTTAACCTAGCAAAACTATGGTTGAGGGAAGCGATGTAAGCAGTACTGAGACTGTGCAAGGAGTCAATGTGAGTGGAGGGAGCCATTCGAGTCAAATAAGTGACTTGCAAAGCCTACAGGCAGCCTACAGGTTGAATGCCCAAGAACAGCCCTTTGAGTTCAACAGGGAAGAGATAGAGAAACTGAAAAGGTTACTTGGATCTCTGGAAAAACCTTCTTCTTCAGGTACATGTAGTCTGCCTTTTTCAGGTATATCCTCTTCTCAAAAATCTAAAGTCTCGGATTTTCCTGCCAAAAGCTCTTGGGTGATTGACTCAGGAGCAACAGACCATATGACCAATTCCTCTCTACATTTTATCAATTATATACCTTGTCCTAGTAATAAAAAGATTACAGTTGCAGATGGAAGTAGGATAATTGTGGCTGGTCAAGGAGATATTGTTATAAGTAACACCCTGACACTTAAAAATGTCCTTCATGTACCTAAACTGTTCACTAATCTCCTATCTATCCAAAAAATCATCAAAGACACTAATTGTTGTGTTGTTTTTTATCCTACCCAATGTGTTTTTCAGGAACAGGGAACGAGGAGGATGATTGGGCATGCTAAAGTAGAAAATGGACTTTATTATCTTGGAAACTCCAGTGGACCAGTCAGTGATCCAAATCATCCATCTTTTTCTCTTGTGTCAGAATCTAAAACCACCAAAGACCAGATATGGCTTCATCACCTTCGCCTTGGTCATCCTTCATTTAAAGTTTTAAAGCTTATGTTTCCTTCCTTGCTCAAATCTTTAGATAATGAAGAGTTTCATTGTGACATATGTGAGCTGGCCAAACACAAACGTACTTCTTTTCCCATAAGTAATAAAAAGCATCTACAACTTTTACTCTCATTCATAGTGATGTTTGGGGACCATCCACTGTTCAAAATATAACTGGGGCTAGGTGGTTTGTTTCTTTTATAGATGATTGCACTCGGGTAACATGGATATTCCTTCTAAAACAAAAATTTGATGTTAGTTCTACTTTTAAAACCTTTTACACCATGATTAAAACCCAATTTGGGGCTGGTATAAAAGGGTTTAGGTCAGACAATGCTAAAGACTACTTTAACCATGTTCTATCTTCCTATTTCCAAGAAAAAGGAATCATTCATGAATCATCTTGTGTAAACACCCCTCAACAGAATGGTGTAGCCGAAAGGAAGAATGGCCATGTTCTCCAAATAACAAGAGCCTTGTTGTTTCAAAAAAATGTTCCTAAACAATATTGGGGAGAAGCTGTGTTAACTGCTACCTATATTCTCAACAGATTGCCAACTCAAGTTCTTAATTCTCAGAGTCCTATTCAAGTCCTAAACAGTTTCTATCCTAACTTTAGCCCTTCACTTCACCTTAAGACTAAAGTGTTTGGTTGTGTTGCATTTGTTCATATTCATTCTCAGAATAGGGGTAAGTTGGATCCAAGGGCATTGAAATGCATTTTTGTAGGGTACTCGTCTACTCAAAAAGGGTATAAGTGCTATCATCCACCTACACGTAAACATTTTACTTCTGTTGATGTCACCTTTGCTGAGAGTGAAAACTATTTTACTCAACCTTATCTTCAGGGGGAGATTTTGTTCAGAGAAGATAAGGACAGAGATTATTTCCTTCTTCAGCCTCTCACCTTGCCTATCAAAAAGGGTTTTGAATCTGCCCAGCCTGTTCAAAATAATTCTGGATCTGTCCAAAATCATTCTGAATCTGCACAGCCTGTCCAAAATGATTCTGGATCTGTCCAGCCTGTCCAAAATGATTTTGGATCTGTCCAAAATGATTCTGAATCTGCCCAGCCTGCCCAATCCCAGCCTGGTCTTACTCAATCTCTTTGTGAATTTGATCCTCAGTCTTCTTTTGACCAACAACAACCTGAACCCACCACACCTAAGATTGGAATTCAAGATATTGCTAGTCCTCTACAAAATTACTCGAGGAAAAGGATACAAGTGCATGCTCAATCATCACCCTTGTCTCCTCCACAAACTGAGGTAATTACTGCACCTATCTTTGATTCAAATAATATTGAGAATACTAATCCTGATTCTGATCATAGGGATTTTGAATTTCCTATTGCAATTAGAAAAGGGAAAAGAACTTGTACCACAAAAAACCCTCTTTATTTGTTCATATCCTACAGAAACTTGTCTCCCAACCATAAAGCCTTCCTTACTAGCCTAAATTCCATTGCCATTCCTAAAAATGTATCCGAGGCTTTAGAAAATGAGAATTGGAAGAGTGCTAAGAAAGTTGAAATGGAAGCACTGGAAAAGAACAAAACGTGGGACTTGGTGAAGCTGCCAGAAGGAAAGAAAACAGTGGGTTGTAGATGATTCACAGTGAAGTACAAATTAGATGGCTCCTTGGAGAGATATAAAGCACGGTTGGTGGCTAAAGGGTATTCCTAAACCTATGGGATAGATTACCGTGAAACTTTTGCCCCTGTTGCAAAGATGAATACTGTAAGGATCTTGTTGTCATTGGCTGCCAATCAAGGATGGAGATTACAACAGTATGACATCAAGAATGCCTTTTTGCATGGAGATCTTGAAGAGGAAGTTTATATGGACATTCCTCCTGGATTTAGTCCAAACTGTGGACAAACAGTTTGCAAATTGAAAAAGGCCTTGTACGGGCTAAAACAATCCCCAAGAGCCTGGTTTGGCAGGTTTACCAAGGTGATGTTGAAGCTAGGTTACAGACAAAGTCAGGGTGATTATACTTTATTTGTAAAACATTCCTCAAGGGGAGTTGCTGCCCTAATAGTCTATGTAGATGACATCATAGTCACAGGGGATGACTCAAAAGAAATTGAAAACTTAAAGAGGTGTTTGATCAAGGAGTTTGAAGTCAAAGATCTTGGAAGACTAAAATACTTCCTTGGAATTGAAGTTGCATATTCACAGCAAGGAATCTTCATATCTCAACAAAAATATACTCTAGATTTGCTGACAGAAACTGGCAAACTAGGGTGCAGACCAGCCGAGACACCAACAGAGGTTAATCACAAACTTGGAGATGCAACAAATGATGCAGTAGTGGACAGAGGCTCATATCAGAGACTTGTGGGAAGGCTGATCTATTTATCACACACTAGACCAGACATTGCCTATGCAGTTGGGGTTGTGAGCCAATTCATGCATAATCCTAAAGAATCACATCTGAGAGCAGTGAGTCAGATTTTACAGTACCTAAAGGGCACACCAGGAAGAGGAGTTTTATTTAAAAAGGGAGAAAATCTGACATTGGAAGCCTATACTGATGCAGATTATGCAAGGTCCTTGGTTGATAGAAGATCAACATCAGGCTACTGTACATTTTTGGGAGGAAACTTAGTAACCTGGAGAAGCAAAAAACAAAATGTTGTGGCCAGGTCTAGTGCAGAAGCCGAGTTTAGAGCCATGGCACTTGGGATTTGTGAATTATTGTGGCTGAAGATTATCTTAGAAGATTTAAAGGTCAAGTGGGAAGGTCCAATGAAACTATACTGTGACAATAAATCAGCAATTAATATTGCTCATAATCCAGTTCAACATGACAGGACAAAGCATGTTGAAGTGGATAGACACTTCATAAAAGAAAAACTAGACAGTGGCCTAATTTGTACTCCCTATGTATCAACTGGAGGTAAGTTGCAGATATTCTTACCAAGGGGCTACCTGGGAAGATTTTTCAGAGGTTAACTAGCAAGCTGAAAATGGAGGACATCCATTCCCCAGCTTGAGGGGGAGTGTCAGGAAATATGTGCATAAATTAGAGATTCTATGTATATTTAGATAATCCTTGTTAGTAGTTACAATCCCTAACTTTAAGGGATTTTAAGTTTCCTAGATTAGTCTTTTTCCTAGCTTAAAAGTTACCTAAGTTAAGGACATAAACTGTATATAAGAATGTAACCTCTTGTATAGAAATTAAGAGAGTTTTTCCAGCAAATTTCTTCACGTTTAACAAGTCCTAATTCACTTTAGAATGTACTCTGTACCTTAAACTATGGATTTAATAACATAGAGAAGGGGAAGAAGAATGAGGCAGGCATAAATGGGAAAAATCACTCTTCTAAAATAGGCAAATCAAATGCTTAAACCATCACCAATATGCTACCTTAGTGTGATAAATAAAAAATCAAACCAAATAAAATTTTCATAGAATATGTTGTTAAAGATAAAGATCGGACTGGCAATTTGTTTGACAATTTTATCGCACTACTGGCACACTCCCGGTAATTCCATGGGTTTGAATTCACATCTTTGTATTCATGTCATACTTGTAACACGTTGATAATGACACGGGGATGCTCGTGTCTATTGTAAGTTGGCCAACTGAGGCAAAAGTGACAGATATCGACTCCTACTGATTGTATCAATAGGCTAACTTTTTAAAACAAATTAAATTAATCTAACACGTTTACAACCTTTCAAAAAATTATTAGCATTTAAAATTCAGGTATTTAACAATTAGTTGTACTTTAATATATTATAATGTAATTTACTACCTAAATGTTAATACATATCATCCAATTAAAGAGGTTATTGTCTATGGTGTCTTGTGACATTTTTAATAAACACGCAATGTTGTACCAGCTCTAGTCTGCATATTGCAAATTAAGAGCCGGTGCACTCTCCAGGATGTCATTAGGCTAAGCTAGAATGAATTTCCACCTCTATACAGTTTGAAAAAGTTACATGTATAATAGGATGTCAGTAAATACATACTCATTGTTGTATGCTAAATTGATATTAAACAAGTGCTGTCTCATACCTCGTCCAACATTTCACCTCCCTTGACAAGAACAGAATAATAAAGCTTCTGAGATCTTCCTTCGACCACCTCCTCTCTTCCATCGATATAAGCAACACGCAGCGATGGATACCTTTGCAGTGTCCAAATATATAAAGCTGAAATCAAATTTCTATTCTACTTGTTGAACCATGAGATTGAAATAGTGAGCACCAACTTACGTTAACATGAGATTTAGAATGTTAAGGTAACAATTGCGGTCTCGCGCATCAGAAGATTTTTTCTGAGCCCCATAAATTTGACAGGAAACAACATAGGTGAACTTCATATTGGCCAGAGCTTGTGCTTGTTCTATGTATCTTGTATCATCCTCAAAGGCCTGGAAACCTCCCAAAATTGCTACAAGGGAACAAATGAATAATTCAATATAGTATCATCACATCATATTTTTAAAGAAATTGGATACATAGAAGGCAGTCATTTGGAATTGCAATCATCCAAAGGGAAAAACAAACCAGAGTCTTCCGAAAACTCTAAACAGTACTGGAGTTCCAGAGCCTGCCTGTAGTACATCATCCCTCTCACTGGCAGAAAGACAGAATGACACAGCTCACATAAGAATCAATATAATTAAAGTTGGTGAAAATAAAACGATATGTTATATGTTTCCATACCTGTTCTTGAGAGTGTCTGTCCTCTATAAGATACCCACTTTCGGATTTCTTCATTGTTCTGAGGCTCGTCATTCTCATTTTTTGTTGCAATGGATGGCACTCGCTCTAGAAAGTTGTCCCACTCATCTAGTTTACAGTTGCAGATGTCCAGTTAGTCATATGTTTTTGATACAGCAAAAAGCATAGAATAGCAAAAGATTGCAAAGTACCTGGATATATCCTCTGCAAGTAAAACAGAATTGATATTCCATCCTCATTTTCCTTATGGAGTTCCTCATCTGAATAAAGAACATCTTCTTTGTAGTATGGAGTCAAAACACTGAATCAGAGAAGCAGTATAAGTGAGTAGAGAGACATCCGTCTAAATAATACTTCATATAATAGAGATAATCACAGTGCCACATGTTCATCTTATACTGATCATAATGATTACTTAAAAGGGCAAAAAGCTTAATGTACTTTAAACAAGTTAAAAGACTTGGTTATGATTCAATTAAAGCAACACCCCCACTGTCTGTTATAGAAATGACTTTTAGCACCCTAACATATAAAAATCATTACAAGAAAACTTGCCCCTTTCTCAGTCCTTGTTTCAAATAAGCAAACAGTGGTATTTTACAAATTTGATATCCTGCAAACTGACCTAAAGGAAAGCATGTCACGGACTTTCGGAGCACTCGGCATATTCATAAATAAGGAGTTCGCAAAAAATGTGATGCGGCGCCGAGCCTCCAGATTTTGAGGCACATTTATAGCTGATTCTTTAACAGTCAAAAGAAAATATAGCCTATTGATCTGAAAAAAATCATATATATAATTATATCAGGAACAAAACATTGGTATGAATATAGTTACATGATCAATGACCAATATGAGTCCATATCAAATATACCTTCTCCCTCCACGTCTTCTGTTGTATAAGGCTAATATTTATCTTTTCAAATCTCTGCTCTTTCCTGTCATATTGAGCACTTCCACCATGAAGGTGTGCTCTTCCAATGATTCTACAAAGAAAACCTTGTAGGTTACTTTTTCCCCAATAAAACTGACAACATCAACTACAAAAAGTGCAGACACTAGGAATTTGGAACAGAGAAGAGAATTTGTTCTCTGGATATTCTTATTCAAAAAATATACAAGTAAAAGCCCAATAATAGGCTGATTACAAAAGTTTTCTATTAGAATTAAAATTTATCTAGTTAGTCTTCTATCTACACTTTACTTGGATAAGACTGAGAATATAAGTTAAACACTAACTATAATTAAAACACTTAATTACTGACTGTACACGGCTCCAATCTACACTTCCCCTCAAGTTGGTGAGTATTTATTCATCAACATTATGAGTATAAATATACAAGTATAAAGGTCCTATAATGTGTAAAGTAATCTCCTACATTAACTACGTAATATCCTATAATATGTAAAGTAATTGTAGATTATAGACATGTTAGACCTAAAAACTAACTCTATCCTTAGAGATTTATTTTTAAATTCAAATTGTACCTATTTATCTCATTTTTAGATTAAACTCTAATCTTTATTTAAATTGTAGATAAAGATAACATCTAGAGTAGCTCTACTTGTTTGTAACTCCTAGTCTTCTATCTACACTTCACTTAGAAAAGACTTAGAATATAAGTTAAACACTAATACTTATACACAGTAATTAAAACACTTAATTAATGACTGTACACGGCTCCAATCAACAAAAAGGTTATTATATTCCAGCACTTACTCACTACCATTGACCATAACATCTTGTGTAATAATCTGCATGATATCCTGCAGGGCATTGATTATCTGAGATCTGAATGTAACACCATCTTCTATATCGGAAAGCTGCCAACATAGAGAGAGAGTTTAGAAATGCGAAAATACCATATCATGAATGAGCTTTATATACCTAGAGAACTTAAGAAAATGTAAAGAAAGAATCTTACCAAGATCCCTAGAAACTTGTCCAGCCTATTACTGAGTGCAGGCAGCCGACTCATCCGAAAGTCTGTCAAAAATCTCCGTCGTTGTATGCTAACTTCCACTTCATAACAAATCTTTTTAACAATACTAGAAGTAAAGAGAAGAGAAAATAAATTCTTAGACAATTTAATAGAGAAAGGGGATATTTTCAATGCTAAACAAGCCATGATACAATTTAAGATCATGTTTAGAAGTAATTCAAGTTCATAATATGACTGCTTCAGCCTTACATCCTGTCTGCTTCATCTTCCAGAAGGTTATATATTATATCTTTGAGAGTCTCATAACATTCTATAACTGCTGAATGCATATATTCATCAGCCGCTATATTCTTAAACAAGTCTGCATCAACCTTCTTTTTAAAATCTTTTGCCATGTCCAATGCAATAGGAATCTGTCACGTGTTTCAAACCAAACACTAAGTAAGATACATGATTTTGAAAAGAGCTTAAAGTTAATATAAAAAATTGCTACAGCTATCAACCTTGCTAGCAAGCAAGAAAAGGGGCCACTGGACAACAGAGACATCACTTAATGAAGACGGTACAAGTAGCAAATCTCTATCCCTGGAAAATTATGTCAAAAGAAAATATCAGAATTCTATATATATTGCATTTACGACTTAATAAATTTCATTGACAGACAATTTCGAGAGGAATTGTTCAACCTATTGTTGATCAGATCTTGCATCCGCATAGAAAGTATGAACTTATTCCAAACAAGATAAAAAATTGCAATGTTCTTTCTTTCTGTTGCCTCGTCCTGTCATGTTGAAATTATCACTTTTAGCAAAGAAACAATAGAAGGAAGTACAGGTTCCACCACTCTATAGATATAGCCTTCTAAAACAAACCACGATACAGATTTTATACACTGATGATTACGACAATTAAGAGCAATCGCATAAACGGTACAATATCACTTGAGCATTACCAAAGGCCTTTTTCTGTTATGATGATATGGAACAAGACAAAGACAAAAGGCTCTAGGAACATATTCAAATCTGGATCGCAACATCCCCAATGTCTGTATCTGAAAATGCCAATTTAAGCAAAACAACATTAAAAGATGTAACAATCTGTCATAAAAGAACTGTTTTATTTTTCCTTTGGGAATCTTTTAAAATAAGAAAATATAAGTCTTTAGAAGTCTTTGTTATCTTCATCTCTAGATAGAAAATTATTTTTCCTGTAAAGTCCTATTAGAAGTCAACTAGATATATTTAACTATTGTAATGTACCTATTCAAGAATAACAAATCGAATTACTTTTTCTTTTTTTCTTCTTTCCTTCAGTTTACTTCCCTCAGATTATAACATGGTATCAAAGCCAGATTTTGTTCTTGATCGAACTCTTTTCACCCATTAATCAAGTCTGACAACCCTATTTGTTCAGCCGAGATCACAAGCCCTGTCACGCATGAATCTACTGTCAAAAGTGTTGTTACGGAAGGCGAGTTGCAAAATGTTCACCCAACCTATAGACTAAATGGGAAGAACTACTTGAAGTGGTCACAGTTGGTTCATACCTTTCCCTGGGGCAGAGGGAAATTAAGCCATTTACTGGGCAAAGGTCCTTCATAGGGAGATCCCAATTTAGCAGCCTAGTATGAACAAGACTCAGTAGTAATGTCTTGTTTGTGGAACTTAATGCTGCCAGAAACAAGTGATACCTGCATGTTAATCGAGACTGCTAGGGAGATTTGGGAGGCAGTTCAACAGACATACTCCAAGGTCAATGATGTTGCACAAATATATGAGATTAAGACAAAAATTCCAGCCACCAAACAAGGGACTAGGACTGTGACTGAGTATTCAGGTCTTTTGCAAGGATTATGACAGGAGTTGGATCATTATCAAAGCATCAAGATGAGCTGTAGTGATGATGCAACAAGTCTAAAACGATTTTTGGAGAAAAACCGTCTATGATTTTCGTGCAAGTTTGAGTGTTGACTTTGAAGTTGTACAAGTGCAGATTTTAGGCATGTTACAGATTCTTAGCCTAATATCTAGGCTATTTATTAGGCTAGAATATATTGTAATTAATGTTATATATTATGTTACCTAGTTTAGGTAAATTAGATTTGTATATATAGCCCCATATGTCTTATGAATAAAACACAAGAAATTATTCTCTACATTGTATCAGTTGTCCTAGGTTCTTTCGAATACTCTTAAAATTTTCAATTTTTTTGGGGGCTGTTAGGGTTTTGACCTAAAGTCTCTTTTTTGGTCGTTCTTCACCGGCCACCTTCGGAGGCTCCTCTGTCGACACCGCCCGTACCACGGGAAACGCCGTCCGCCGATCTGTCGATCTGGAGATTCCGGTCACCAGAATCCCAGCGCGTGAGCTTCACGCGCCGCCACAAGCTTCCGCCTGTCCTTCACGCGCCGGCGCGTGAGAGCGCGTGGTGGCCCCTTTTCGTCGCCGATTTTTCCACCGACGTCGCTGCTTCATTCCGATCACACCCCTGCCGCCGGTCCTTGCTTTCGGATTGTTTTGGGTTGGGTGTCTTGTATTTTGGAACCGTTAGGGTTTGTTTTTCCTGGTCTTCTTGGCTCTTTGCTTCTTTGATCTCATGGCTGATAAGAAGGTTGACCTTATGTCTGATATCGTTATGATTACGTCTAAAATTACTGATCATAAATTGAATGGCTTTAATTTTCTCGATTGGAACCATACAATTGAGTTGTATTTGTTAAGCCTTTCTATGGACAGACATTTGACTGATGATCCTCCGACGGATGATTCTCGCCTTCCATGGATGAGAGAAGATGCTCGCCTGTATATCTAGATTCGTAATTCTATTGACAGTGAGGTGGTAGGTTTGGTTAATCATTGCAAGACGGTGAAACAGTTGATGAGTTATTTGCAATTTTTATATTCTGGCAAAGGAAAATTTTCACGTATCTATGATGTTTGTCAGAATTTTTACAGGGCTGACAAAGAAGACCGGACTTTAACTAGTTATTTTATGGATTTTAAGAAAACGTATGAAGAGCTTAATATGTTGCTTCCCTTTAGTGCTGATATCGAGGTCCAACGTAGTCAGCGAGAGCAAATGGCGGTTATGAGTTTTCTAGCTGGTCTTCCACCAGAATTTGAGACTGCTAAATCTCAGATTCTCTCTGGTTCAGAGATCTCCAGCCTCGATGATGTTTTTCGGAGGGTACGCCGTACTGAGAATTCTTTGCCTACTCCATCCTCGCAACATGACAGTGTTCTGCTCAGTCGTGCTCTTTCTTCTGACTCCGGCAAGCAACATTTCAAGAGTAGTGGTCCTGGTCATTCCATGGGGTCTGGGTCTACCAAAAGCGATCCACAGTTTGGAGTTCGTGGTCCGGATCACAGTACAGTTATCTGTCATTATTGTCACAAACCGGGACATACCAAGCGTGATTGCCGGAAGCTGCAGTTTAAGAAAGCTTCGTCTGCTCATGTTGCTTCTAGTGTAGACACTTCTTCATCGGCTGTTACGATATCTGCGGATGAGTATGCCAAGCTTCTTCACCTTCAAGACACTGTCAAGCATCCTTCCGGTCCTGTTTCTGCCCTTGTTGAGTCAGGTAAACCCAATACATGTCTTGTTTCCACCTCTTCCAAGTGGGTCATTGATTCTGGTGCCACAGACCACATGACAGGTAACTCCAATCTTCTTTCTCATTTTACAACCCATCCTTCTATCAATCCTGTTACTTTAGCCGATGGTTCCACATCTTCTGTTATTAGCTCTGGCACTTCGTACCCCACTCCCTCTCTTACTTTGTCCTCTGTTTTGAGTTTACCACATTTATCCTTTAACCTGATGTCAGTTAGTAAACTTACAAAAACCCTTAATTGTTGTGTCTCATTTTTTCTGGTTATTGTGTGTTTCAGGATCTTTTGACGAAGAAGATTATTGGTAAAGGGCATGAGTCTGATGGTCTCTACATCCTTGACACCCATGCTCCAGAACCTGTTGCTTGCACTGGAATTGTCAGTCCTTTTGAAGAACATTGTCGATTGGGTCATCCTTCTCTGCCTTCTTTGAAGAAACTTTGTCCTCAATTTTCTAGTTTAAAATCATTAGATTGTGAGTCTTGTCAGTTCGCTAAACACCATCGCCTTAGTTTCAGTCCTAGAGTCAATAACCGAGCTTCTGCTCCATTTGAGTTAGTTCACTCTGATGTTTGGGGTCCTAGTCTTGTTACTTCTAAACCTGGTTTTCGTTATTTTGTTACTTTTGTTGATGATTATTCTCGAATGACATGGCTTTATTTAATGAAATCTCGCTCAGAATTATTTACTCATTTATCTTCTTTTTGTGCTGAGATTCGAACCCAATTTGGTATGCCTGTCCAAAACTTGAGAAGTGATAATGCAAAAGAATATGTTTCAGGTCCTTTTTAGAAATATATGCTTGAGCACGGTATTCTCCATCAAACTTCTTGTGTTGACACCCCTTCTCAAAACGGTGTTGCTGAACGCAAAAATAGACATCTCCTTAAAACAGCCCGAGCTTTGCTATTTCAAATGCAGGTTCCAAAATGTTTTTGGGCTGATGCCATCTCCACAGCTTGTTTTTTGATCAATCGTATGTCCTCTTCAGTTTTGTTGGGTAACATCCCTTTTCATATTCTTTTCCCCACTAAAAATTTGTTTCCCCTCTCCCCGAAAATTTTTGGTTGTATTTGTTTTGTTCGAGATGTCCGTCCTCAAGTTACAAAACTTGATCCTAAGTCTTTGAGATGTGTGTTTTTGGGTATTTACGTGGTCAAAAAGGGTATCGTTGTTATTGTCCGGGTCTGGGTAGGTATCTTGTGTCTGCTGATGTTACTTTTTTGGAACACAAACCTTTTCCGTTTTCTTCAGGGTCTATCGCTCAAGAGGACGAGGATTTCTTGTTTTATCAGGTCCCATCACCCTTGGAGTTGTCCTCATCCTCCTTGGTTCCGCCCTCTTTTGTCAAGCCCCCCATAAAAGACGTCTATACCCGTCGGCCACAACCACCCCCTTCCGACCCAATTACAAACGTTCCGGATGTTCCAGATTCATGTCCTGATGAGCCAATATCTTCGTCATCAGATTCGCCTCGTATTGCCGATCTTGACCTTCCTATTGCTCTTCGGAAAGGTAAATGTGCTTGTACTTACCCCATTTCCTCGGTTGTTTCTTATAATTGTTTGTCTTCTTCTTCTCGTGCCTTTGTTACATCACTAGATACTATTTCTGTCCCTAAAACTGTTAGCGAGGCATTATCTCATCCTGGATGGCGTGCGGCTATGCTTGAGAAAATGACTGCTCTAGATGTCAATGACACGTGGACTTTGGTTTCTTTGCCTAACGGTAAACGAGCTATTGGATGTAAGTGGGTGTTTACTGCTAAATTTAATCCTGATGGATCTCTTAATCGTTTGAAAGCCCGTCTTGTTGCCAAGGGATATGCTCAGACCTATGGTGTGGATTATTATGATACTTTCTCTCTTGTTGCCAAACTTGCTTCTGTCAGGCTATTTATCTCTCTTGCAGCAATTTTTGTTTGGCCTTTGCATCAGTTGGATATCAAGAATGCTTTCCTTCATGGTGATCTTCAAGAGGAGGTGTATATGGAGCAACCACCTAGGTTTGTTGCTCAGGGGGAGTCTGGGAAAATATGTTATCTGAAGAAATCTTTATATGGTCTGAAACATAGTCCTCGGGCTTGGTTTGGTAAGCTTAGTCAGGCTATTGAAAAGTTCGGGATGCAAAAAAGCGAATCAGACCATTCTGTTTTCTTTAGAAAGTCTGATGAGGGCACTATTCTACTAGTCGTATATGTGGATGATATTGTACTCACTGGTAATGACACTAGCGGAATTTCTTCACTTAAGTCTTTTCTCCATACTCAGTTTCACACTAAAGATCTAGGGACGTTGAAATACTTCTTGGGGGTTGAGGTGAACAAAAATAGAAAAGGAGATTCCTATCTCAGAGGAAGTATGTGCTTGATCTTTTATTGGAAACAGGGAAATTGGGTGCCAAATCTTGTAGTACACCAATGGTCCCTAATCTACAGTTAACTAAAGAAGGTGAATTATTTGATGACCCTGAAAGGTACAAAAGACTTATCGGTAAATTAAATTATCTCACGGTGACGCGTCCTGATATATCTTTTCCAGTGAGTGTTCTGAGTCAATATATGTCGTCACCGACTGATGATCATTGGAAAGCAGTAGAGCAAGTTTTATGTTATCTGAAAAGTGCTCCTGGGCGTGGAATTCTATATGGCAATCATGGTCATACTAGAATTGAATGTTTTTTCGGCTCGGATTGGGCAGGATGCAAAGAGGATAGAAGATCCACCTCAGGGTATTGTGTGTTTGTTGGAGGAAACTTGATTTCTTGGAAGAGTAAAAAGCAGAACGTAGTCTCACGATCTAGTGCAGAAGCCGAATATAGAGCAATGACCAAGTCCGTATGTGAGATTATATGGGTATATCAGCTCCTCGGTGAGATTGGAATTAAAGCCTCAATACCTGCAAAACTTTGGTGTGATAATCAAGCTACATTGCACATTGCGTCTAATCCAGTTTTTCATGAAAGAACGAAACACATTGAGATTGATTGTCACTTCATTCGCGAAAAGATACAACAAGGTTTGATACCTACTGGTTATGTGAAAATCGGAGAACAACTAGGAGACATCTTCACCAAAGCTCTTAATGGAATTCGAATCAATTATCTATGTAACAAGTTGGGCATGATTAATATCTATGATCCAACTTGAGGGGGAGTGTTACAGATTCTTAGGCTAATATCTAGGCTATTTATTAGGCTAGAATATATTGTAATTAATGTTATATATTATGTTACCTAGTTTAGGTAAATAAGATTTGTATATATAGCCCCATATGTCTTATGAATAAAACACAAGAAATTATTCTCTACAAGGCAAAACAAAGCTTCTATCTCTGAATGAAACAATTTCTATTGTACGCGCAAAAAAGGTCGTCGAGGTGTTATGCTTCAACTGCACGGGGGAGTTCGTTTGGCGTTTGTTTCTGTAAGTTGTAAGATATGTGTAGATTGATGGAGATTGCAATAAGTTAGGGAATTCTATTCCCAGATATGTAGCTGCGGATATTTAGGATAAATAAGTGCTGAATTTGTGTAATAGGTACAGAATTAGTTGCTGATTTTTTGTAATTTTTCCTTAGATTAGGCTCTATTGTAAACTATAAATAGGAGCTGATGTTATCAATAAAATCAAGAAAATACAGAGAATTCAATCTGATTCTCTTCACAAAATATCCATTATCTACATGTGAAAAAGTTTAGGAAGAAGAAGAATTCTTATTTCTTCTAATCTGAATACAACCTTTTAAAGAATAGCAGAAAAAAATAAAAAGGAAATAATCTCTAGAAATTAGCATATCCCTAAAAATTAGTAATTAGATTATAGCTAATAATAGTACAAGGAAATTTCTAGAACTAAGGTAGAAAATCTGCTTAATTTAAGGGATTCCAACATTCCCCTCAAGTTGGAGTGTAGATGTTAATCAAACCCAGCTTGCCCATAATTTCTTCGAACATTTTTCTGCTCAAGCTTTTGCTTAACACATCTGCTACTTGTTGTCTTGTAGGTAGATATGAAACACAAACATCCCCTTTGTTAATTTTCTCTGTAATAAAGTGGCGATCAATTTCCACATGCTTGGTACGGTCATGGTGTACAGGGTTATGAGCTATGCTAACCGCTGCCTGGTTGTCACAGTATAATGTTATAGGTTTTGTATAGGATAATTTTAGTTCTCCCATTAGCCGTTGTAACCACATTCCTTCACATATACCATGGGACAAAGCTCGATACTCAACTTCAACACTGATACATGCCACAACAAACTACTTTTTACTCCTCCATGTCACAAGATTACCCCAAATATAGCTGCAGTAACCGCTTGTGGAGCGCCTGTCATTAACTGCCCCTGCCCAGTGTAGACTTCTATGCTTCGATTTACATTTTCCTTGAAATGCAACCCCATACCAGGAGTCCCTTTTAAGTATCTCAATATCCTGTAGGCAGCTTCCAAATGTTTCTCCCTAGGAACATGCATAAATTGACTAATAACACTTACTCCAAAAGCTATGTCTAGACGAGTGTGAGAAAGATAGATAAGTTTTCCCACTAACCGTTGATATCTCCCCATGTCTACCTCTTCTCCATCCTTATCAGTTCCTTATTTAAGGTTGGGTTTTGCAGCCCAACAGTCCGACTTCAGAAAGTAGATCAAGAACATACTTTCTTTGAGAGATTGAAATACCTACCTTCGACCTTGCTACCTCCATTCCAAGGAAATATCGAAGATTCCCCAAGTCTTTAAGTTGAAACTCAAGACTTAAGAACTCTTTTAGTCTTTCAATTTCGATAGAATCATCCCCTGTCAATATTATGTCATCTACATAGACAATGAGAATACAGCACTTCCCATTATCCGTGTGTTTTTAGAATAAGGTGTGATCAGCTTGACCTTGAATATAATGTCTACTAGTCATGGCTTTGGCAAAACGATTAAACCAAGCCCTAGGGGTTGCTTTAGTCCATACAAGGACTTCTTCAACTTGCATACTTGGCCCTTGGTTCCTTCGAATCCAGGCGAAAAATCCATGTAGACTTCTTCGTTTAATTCTCCATTGAGAAAAGCGTTCTTTACATCCAATTGGATCAAAGGCCATTCTAAGTTGACAGCAATTCAGAGAAGCACTTGAATAGTATTCAGTTTAGCCACCGGTGCAAATGTTTCCTCGTAGTCCAACCCATATGTTTGAGTGAAACCCCTGGCCACAAGTCGAGCCTTGTATCGATCAATGCTCCTATCTGGTTTAAATTTTGTGGTGAAAATCAACTTACAACCCACGGTCTTCTTCTCAGTAGGTAATTTAGATATTTCCCAAGTTCCATTGTCTTCAAGAGCCTTTATTTCTTCCAACACAGCTTGCCTCCATTTGGTTGACTTAAAAGCCTCTTCTATGTTCTTTGGAGTTTCTACAGAGTCAACATTAGAAATAAAGGCATTGTAGGATTTAGACAAGTTTCCATAGGATACAAACCGAGAAATGGGATGTTGAGTGCAGCTCCTAGTGCCCTTTCTTACTGCAATTGGAAGATAGATGGAAGGTGAAGGAGGTGAGACTTCTTCCCCAGGACAGTCCTCGGGTAAAGATGGCATTGGCACTGCTGTTTCAGTCTCGGGCAGCTGATGTCTCCGAGAGTATACACGAAGCTCCCCATAGATCACTGTGGATTAAAGAGAAAGGTTGAGATTGAACATAAGGTTTCAAAGGATAAACACGAGTATGTTTAAACAGTTGGCAAACTTCACAGTTCAAGGAACTTATTTTCTTATTTAGAAATAGTAGAGGAAACAGTTTCTTCAAGTACATGAAATTCGGGTGTCCTAGTCTACGGTGCCATAGCATGACAGAATCTTCTTTTGATGTAGATAAGGCCATCCCTTCTTGTGGACTGTTTTTGTTCCAAACATATAAGCCATCATCAACTTTAGCAGTGTCAATCATCTTCCCCGATTCCTGTTCCTAAACCACACAACCGAAAGCAAAAAATTCAGCAAGTACTTTTTCATCCTTGGTAAGCTTGCTAATTGAGAGTAAATTACAGGAAAGATTTGGAACATGTAAAACTTTATCAAGAGAAAAGTTTTCAGTAAGTTTAATTGTCCCCATTCCAGCCACCGGTGAGTAAGATCCATCAGCTATGTGAATCCGAGCGTGATCATGACAAGGTGAATAGGTGTGAAACAAACTTAGATTACCTGTCATGTGGTCGGATGCACCCGAGTCTAGTATCCAAGAAGTTTTGATAGGTTCGTGTGTAGTATTTAAGGCAGTACCTTGAATAGCTAATGACCCACTGGCTGTAGGAGTCCCAAGTAGTTTATGAAGAGCCTCAAGTTGAGTTTTGGTTAGCCGAACGTCTTGAGCATCTTCTTCAGTAGTAGATATCATTGTCGCCTTGTTTTCTTTCTGGTTTTTTCTAGGATAGCCATGGAGTTTGAAGCATTTCTCCTTGGTATGCCCAACCCGGTTGCAGTGGCTACACCATGGCCTATTTGAACCAAAATCACTTCCAGCCTTGAACCTTTGAGATTGTGGGCCTCTTGAAATAAGGGCAGAGTTCTTGGGGGGACGATGACCAGCTGTGGACAATGATTTCAGTTCTCTTGTGTCTCCCGACATAAGAAGACGTCGTTTCTCTTCCCTTCTTACTTCAGCAAATGCTTCTCCTATGGTTGGCAGTGTGGTTCTGCCTAGTATTCGTCCTCGGACCTCATCAAGATCACGATTTAGTCCTGCTAGGAACTCATAGAGAGGCTCTTTGTTAAGATGATCCATGAACTTGGTGTGTTCCGAGCCCTCGCCCCAATCAGCTTCATAATACATGTCTAACTCCTGCCATAAGATCTTTAGGTTGCTGTAATATTGGGTGACTTCAAGTGTTCCTTGTCGAATATCTTTCAACTTTAATTTGATCTCGAATACTTGGGAAGCATTTCCAAGATCCGAGTAATTCTCCTTGATTGCATCCCACATTTCTTTGGCAGTTTTGAAAAAAAAAGATACGTTCGACTTATATGACCTTCCATCGAATTTATAAGCCAAGCCATAACCATTGAGTTGTTAAGCTCCCAAGTTGCATAACTAGAGTCTGTTGATGCTGGTCGAGGAATTTCTCCATTAATGTACCCAATTTTTCCTCGGCCACGAAGAACCATAAAGACAGATTGTGACCATTGCAGGAAATTTTTTCCATCTAATCGATGATTTGTGATTATAAGAGAAGATTTAAGGTCACCTTGAGAGATTCCTTGGTTATGATTTTGAGTTATTTGTGAGATCTCAGTCTCAGAGGAATTTTTGGTGTCACCCATGGGAGAAGGGTTTCAACCAGAGAAACCAGAACAAGAAAAGAGAAGGAAGAGCGGGATCAACTGGATTCCTAATGCTCTGATGCCATGAACAAGTTTAGGAAGAAGAATAATTCTTATTTCTTCTAATCTGAATACAACCTTTTAAAGAATAGCAGAAAAAAATAAAAAGGAAATAATCTCTAAAAATTAGCCTATCTCTAAAAATTAGTAATTAGATTATAGCTAATAGTACAAGAAAATTCCTAGAACTAAGGTAGAAAATCTGCTTAATTTAAGGGATTCCAACAACATGGTATCAGTTTAGGTTGTTGATCCTAGCTCCCTAGCAAGAGATGCATTCTCAAAACTCTTCCGAAATTAGCTCAGAGGCTGAACCACAAACCACTGACAACACCAGTGGTAGTTTCCTCAGCAAGAGACAAATGGAAGAATTGCAGCAGCTCTTGGGACACATGAACACCGCTCCTGACTCCAAAATGGCTTTTACAGCCCATGAAAGTAGCCTTTCGTTTGCAAATTTGGCTAACAACAGTACTATTGTAAGTTATCCGAGAAGTGTTAGAGCTTGAGGGGGAGTGTAAGTTGACGAGGAGTGTTAGAGTTTTTAATTAATGTGTAATTAGAGTTTATTCCTAATCAGTAGTTTAGATTTAATAGAAGTCTTATTTAAATTAGGGACAAATATTATTTAAATTAAAGATAAAAGTATAGTTTTAGTTATATTAGAACTCTATATCAGCCTATTTAAAGGCTTACTCTGTATACATTTGATAATTAAGAATAATAAGAAAATACAGAGAAATATATTGTTCTCTGAAAATATCTTGTTCATCTTCTTCAAACAAACAAATCTCTAATCTCCGATCACACACAAACCACCATCATTAACTGCATCTCCGGCCACCATGGCCCCTTTCTCACATGGTATCACGAGCCAACAACGGTCTTGATGTCGTCACCACTGCTGCCATCTCTAATCTGAAACAGATCGGCCATGATCTGATTTTTTAGATGCACATTGTTTTTTCTTTTCCGCTGCTGTCATTAGGCCACACTCGTTCCTTGGCTTCTCCCTTGTTGGAATCTTACATCTTTAGTGAAATTTCTACTCGTTTAATTTTGATGTTTTCTTCTCTATTTAATGGTTCTATCTTAGCCAATAAAAAAGATAGATGAAAAGGTTATAGTTTAGCCTTAAAAACTATTTGGTTCTATCTTAACCATTCATCCTAAAAGATAGAAGAAGAGGTTATAGTTTAACCTTAAAAACTAGATAATATTTTTTTAAGGGATTCTACATCAAAGATCCAAGCTGGAACTCTAGTCTGTGTAACTACCAGCTTGAGGGGGAGTGTACATTCATGTGATCACTTTTTACATCGTTAGCATCAGACCTTTCAGTTAGGAACTGCATGTCATCAACAATTGTTGCGCAAGAACATCATGGTTCTGTCCTCACTCTTCAAATCAAAGACTCCCGAGAATAGGGAGCATTTTTTTTCAGCAAAAGAAATATGAGTAAAGCATCACATCCAAGATCCAAGCTGGTGCTCTATTACGTTTGCTCACCAGCTTGAGGGGGAGTGTAAGTTATCCGAGAAGTGTTAGAGCTTGAGGGGGAGTGTAAGTTGACGAGGAGTGTTAGAGTTTTTATTTAATGTGTAATTAGAGTTTATTCATAATCAGTAGTTTAGATTTAATAGAAGTCTTATTTAAATTAGGAATAAGTACTATTTAAATTAAAGAAAAAGTATAGTTTTAGTTATATTAGAACTCTATATCAGCCTATTTAAAGGCTTACTCTGTATACATTTGATAATTAGAATTATAAGAAAATACAGAGAAACATATTGTTCTCTCTGAAAATATCTTGTTCATCTTCTTCAAACAAACAAATCTCTAATCTCCGATCACACACAAACCACCACCATTAACTGCATCTCCGGCCACCATGGCCCCTTTCTCACAACTATTACTACATGGATTGTGGATTCAGGGGCTAGTGACCATATGACAGGAGATATAAAGCTTTATCAGACCTTCAAAACAGTAGATTCTCTGTCAATAAACTCACTACTGATTTACAGTGCACTACTAAGTTCTCTCCGTATACTTGTGAATTTCAGGTTATGGACTCGGGGAAGGTGATTGGCAGTGTTAGGTTTTGTGGTGGACTCTACATCCTTCAAGGGCAGCCATCTTCAAATAGACAAGTCAACTCCAAAATGTTTCCAGGATACCGGTTTGAATTCTTCTAAAGACATTTTGCTATGGCATTACAGGTTAGGACATCCCAATTTTCATTACCTTGCAAAAATGTTCCCTAGCCTATTTCTTAATACAAGTCCAAAACTATTTACTTGCAACATTTGTCCCCTTGCTAAACACACAAAAAATACATATAGACCATCCCAATACAAATCTTCTCATCCCTTTTTCATTGTACACGGTGACATTTGGGGCCCTCCAAGAGTGAAACTTAGATGGCTCTAGGTGGTTTATTACCTTTATCGATGATCATTCTCAGCTAACTTGGACTTTGTTAATGAGAAAAAAATTTGAAACTGAGAGTGTTTAATAAATTTAAAAATATGATAGAAACTCAATTTAACAGCAAAATTCAGATTCTTCATAGTGATAATAGCAGTGAGTATTTCACTAGATCTTTAGGATCCTACCTTCAAGAAAAAGGGATAATACATATAAGCTCTTGCATTAATTCTCCTCAACAAAATGGGGTAGCCGAGAGAAAGAATAGACATCTTTTAGAGGTCGCTAGGTCCTTGTTATTTTCTGCTAATGTTCCTAAATTCTTTTGGGGAGAAAATGTTCTTACTGCCACATATCTCATCAATAGAATGCCGAGCAAACCCTTAAAATTTCAAATACCTCGAGATGTCTTCCTTAAACAGTTTCCTCATTTTAAACCCCTTTCGTCTAATCTTCCTTTACGGACCTTTGGGTGTACTATCTTTGTTCATATTCGTCATCCCTCAAATTCTAAACTAGATCCTAGAGCCCTTAAGTGTGTCTTCTTAGGTTATTCCTCCACTAAGAAGGGCTACAAGTGTTACTCACCCATCACTAAAAGAACCTACATTTCCATGGATGAATTTCAGCCTTCTATATTCCAACACATTATACCTATATCCACTGATCCTATTGATCCTCCTTCAAAACATATACCACCTTCTCCTTCAGAGCCTATATTCCAACCCATTGTACATATACCCAATGATTCTATTGATCCTCCTTTAGAACCAATACCACCTTCTTCTTCAGAGACTATACTACCTCCTATTCCTACTTCACCACAAACTCCTCAAAGAACCCAACCGGAGCAACTTGAGAAAAAGGAACTTAGTATCTATAAAAGGAGACAAAAGCCCACCAAAGAGATCGTTATACAACCTAGAGACTGTCGAGAGCTGGAACTCAGTCCTACTGCCTCAGAACGTTTGGAAGGTATGGACATATCTCAGAATAAAATCCATGTTCCTCTTGTTGATACAACTGATTTACCTATTGCTCAAAGGAAATGGGTAAGAAAATGCACAAATCACCCCATACAAAGATATGTTGCATATGAAAATTTGATGCCCTCATTCAAGACCTTTACTACTAATGTTGATAGAATTCAAATTCCAGGGACAATAGAGGAGGCTCTAAAAGATCCTAAATGGAGAAAAGCAGTGGAAGAGCAAATTAGTGCACTTGAAAGCAATAAAACGTGGACTCTGACTAATCTTCCTCAAGGGAAGAGACCAGTGGGTTGTAAATGGGTGTTCACGGTCAAATACAAGTCTGATGGCAGCGTGGAAAGGTACAAAGCGAGGCTGGTGGCCAAGGGATTTACACAATCCTATGGAATTGACTACCAATAACCATTTTCCCAAGTAGCCAAGCTGAATACAATAAGAATGTTTTTATCCTTAGCTGCTAACGAGGACTAGGAACTTCACCAACTAGACATCAAGAATGCCTTTCTGAATGAAACATTAGAAGAAGGGGTATACATGCAAATTCCTACAGGAATGAAACTAGAAGATCGGAAAACTGTTTGCAAGCTGGAAAAATCATTGTACGGACTAAAGCAATCCCCTAGAGCTTGGTTTGAAAGATTTACTAAAGTCGTTGTAAAAAATGGGTACAAACAGTGTCAAGCAGATCACACACTGTTTGTAAAAATGACTTTAGGTAGAAAGAAACCAATTTTGATTGTATATGTTGACGATATCATTATTACAGGTGATGATACTTGTGAGATTAATAACTTTAAAAAGTTGCTCTCAACCGAGTTCGAAACAAAGGAGCTCGACAGCCTTAGGTACTTCTTAGGGATGGAGGTAGCAAGGTTTAATGTTGGTATTGTTATAAATGAAAGAAAATATGTTCTTGATTTGCTTTCAGAAACCGGAATGCTAGGGTGCAAACCAGCTGAAACACCAATAGAGGCTAATTTGAAACTACGAAGAGAAGAGATGGGCAGCCCTCTCAACAAAGAGCAGTATCAAAGACTTCTGGGAAAGTTAATTTATTTGTCTCTTACTCGACCAGACATAGCTTTCTATGTAAGTATTGTTAGCCAACATATGAGTGATCCAAGGGAAGAACAGCTTGAAGCTGTGTATAGAATCTTAAGGTATTTGAAGATGACCCCTGGACACGGTTTAATCTTCACGAGGAATGAAGACAGATCAGCAAAAATATTTACTGATTCAAGTTGGGCTGTGAGTTAACCGACAGAAAATCTACAAGTGGTTATTGTTCAATCGTGTGGGGAAATTTAGTCACATGGAGGAGCTAGAAGCACCCAGTGGTGGCCAGAAGCAGTGCTGAGGCTGAGTATAGAGCTATGGCTTTGGGAATCTGTGAAGGAATGTGGCTACAAAGATTGTTGGCAGAACTAGAACTCAAGCATTTTGAAGAGTTCGAGTTGCAAAGTGATAACCAGTCAACTATCAGCGTTGCCAAAAATCCGGTTCATCATGACAAAACCAAGCATGTGGAAATTGATCGACATTTTATGCTGAAAAGGTCAATGGAGAAACAGTTAAACTACATTTTATTCCTACAAAGGACCAGCTAGCTGATGTTCTTACTAAAGCACTACCAAGAGACATTTTTTATAAGTTTACATCCAAGCTGGGACTTTACAATATATACTCCCTAGCTTGAGGGGAGGGTAGATTGCAGGAAATTAGGGAATTATATTCCCAAATATCTAGTTGTTGATATTTAGGAATTATTTACCTAATATTCTAGCAAATATTAACTGTAAATTAGGAACTAAATTTCTGTTGTAATTTTGTGTAATTATATCTTTCTTAGCTTATGTCTTCTTTGTAAACTATAAATAGGTCCTACTCTTATAATGAAAATATAGAAAATGAGAAGGAAAATTACCTCTCTTCACAAAATACTTGTTATTTACAAAATATTCATTTACCAACTTGAGGGGGAGTGTTAGAATCTACCGTAAAGTAGTGTTTTATCTTTAGGAGTCTTTTAAGATAACAAAGTATTGGTCTTTAGGAGTTTTTGTTATCTCTACATCTAGATAGAATTTTATCTTTCAAGTAAAGTCCTATTAGAAGTCAACAATTAGGTATAGTTAACTATTGTAATGGACCCATTCAAAAATAACATATCAAATTACCTTTTATTTCACTCAGATTATAACCAAAGACGAGAACTATTGTTTAACCACCAAAAATACAAAATAATTCACTTCTTTTCACAAAAATCGTACATAGATTTCATAGGGAAACAAATATTTTTCTTTGTTACATGTGCCTTGAAGGTATAAAAACAAGTTTGGCCACTAACCTCACCCAAATGGCTGATAGCACCACAAATCCCACCAAAAAGAGTAGAGAATACAGCATACCATATTTGGGCATCCATAAAATATACCTACATGGAAATAAAACAAAATTGGTTACACAATTTACACAAACTATTTAAGATTTTTAAGTATCACACAACAGTATATTTTTTCATTCCCAAAAAATTTTGCACGCTAACTTACCAGGACAATTGGAGACCAAATTGCAATAATGACTCCGATGTTGTGAGTTTTGACTACAGAAGATTAAACATGACTTAGCACAAGCATTGTAGATAATTATCATGTAAATAGAGTTAATTCTTTTGTAAATATCTAAGTAATTTAGATATACTATAACTCTAATCTCTTAAGGTAGTTTAGATAGCCTATAACTTTTATCTATTAAGTAGTTTAGATAACATTTATCTCTTATATTTTATAGGATTAAATTCTATCTAGACTAGTTTGAGTTTTATTAGAACTCCTTGTACTAAATCTATATATAGTTGGCTTGTATGTACTCTTCATATCAATTCAAGGAAAAACAGTGAATCAAATTGATCACTGCTCAAAATACTCTTCTTTATTTTCTACATGGTATCAGTCTAGGTTTTTCAGATCATTTCTAAAAAAAAAACCTTAGTTAATGGCTGGCGGAAAAATATTCGAGATTAGCGCAAAGGCTAGTCCATCCCCACAACCACAGAGGGACAATCAACCACATTTGGTCACTTCAGTAAGAAATGCTAGTGGCCAATTTTGCAAGCAACATGGAGGTAATCTTTCTTTTGCAAATATTGTTGACAAAACAAATTTCACTACTTGGATTGTCGATAGTGGAGCTTTTGACCACATGACAGGAGATCTGAGCTTATTTACCGAATTCATCAAGCTTGAGGCCCAATCGAATGTAAAGACAGCAGATGGTTCCTTAGCAGCTATTGAAGGAAGTGGAACAATTCGAGTAAATCAAGATATTGAATTGAACTCGGTGCTTTATGTTCCAAAATTAGCTTGCAACTTGTTGTCTGTTAGTAAATTGTCTCGTGACTTGGGCTGTTATACTAAATTTGATTTACATGACTGTAAATTTCAGGTACTGGATTCAGGGAAGATAATTGGCAATGCTAGGTTGCACTGTGGACTCTACATTCTTCAAGGTTCTTTGCCTTCACCAAAACAAGCCTATTCCAGTTGCATCTGCAAATCTATTTCCACATTAGACCCTGTTTCCGGTAAAATTATGTTACTACACTTTAGACTAGGACACCCCAATTTCTTTTATTTGGCCAAGATGTACCCAGATTTGTTCACCAATAAAAAGATCAAATCCTTTCATTGTGACATCTGTCAATTTGCCAAACATCAAAGAACCACATACCCTCCATCCACCTATAAACCTTCTCACCCTTTTTCCATCGTCCATAGTGATATTTGGGGTCCTTCCAGAGTTAAAAATGTTAGTGGAGCTAGATGGTTTGTAACCTTTATAGATGACCATAGTACAACTACTTGGACCTTTCTTATGAGGGAAAAATCTGAAGTTAGTGAAATTTTTAAAACCTTTCACAATATGGACGAAAATCAGTTTCAAAGTAAAGTTCACATTTTTAAAACTGATAATGGGAGTGAATATTTCTCAAAGAGTCTAGGATCCTATTTTAAAGAAAAAGGCATTGTTCATATTAGTTCTTGTATTGATAGTCCTCAACAAAATGGGGTTGTCGAGAGAAATAGGCATCTTGTGGAAGTAGCTAGGTCTCTTTTATTCTCTTCCAATGTTCCTAAATATTTTTGGGGGGAAGTTGTCCTAACTGCCACTCACCTTATTAATAGGATGCATAGTCGAACTCTAAAGTTTCAGTCACCTAAAAATGTCCTCCTTAAAAAATTTCCTTGGTTCAAACCTATGTCATGTGATCTTCCACTAAAGATTTTCGGTTGTTCAACTTTTGTTCATGTTTATCAACAACATAGGTCTAAGTTGGATCCAAGGTCACTCAAGTGTATTTTCTTAGGTTACTCATCCACTAAGAAGGGTTACAAATGTTATTCCCCAATTACAAAAAAGACTTATGTTACTATGGATGTTACCTTCCTTGAAAATAAACCTTATTTCTCTAAAACTGAAATTCAGGGGGAGATTCAAGATGAATTTCAATTTCAATTTTTTGATAGCCTTCAGAATTTGTCAAGTTTCTCATCACAACCTACTTCTAATTCACAATCCACTTTTATCCCACAGTCTGTGCTTTCATCTCCTTTACAACCATCTTTACATTCTTCTCCTACTAGACAAAATTCTAGCCCTATTAGAACTCCAGAAAGAACCCATCCATCACCTTCCAAAACCCCTCAAAAGACCCAACCAGAAGGGAGAGAACTTAGCGTCTACAAAAGGAGAGAGAAGTCCACCTTGCTCAAAGATGGTTTGCCAATTGCTCAAAGGAATCTCCTCTTAACGAAAATCCTATTCCTTTTGTTAATACTGATGATTTGCCAATTGCTCAAAGGAAAGGTGTGTGGAAGTGTACTACTCATCCAATAGAAAAGTATGTTGCTTATAGTCGTTTAATGCCACCATTCAAGGCATTCACGATGAAAATTGATGACATTCAAATTTCGAGAACAATAGAGGAGGCTTTGAATGATCCTAGGTGGAAGAAGGCAGTCGAGAAAGAAATAAATGCCCTCGAGAAAAATGAGACTCTGACTCTGACAGACCTACCACAAGGAAAGAAGCCAGTGGGGTGCAAATGGGTTTTCACAGTGAAGTACAATTCAGATGGCAGCATTGAAAGATTCAAAGCCAAGTTCGTGGCTAAGGGGTTCACACAGTCTTATGGTATAGATTACCAAGAAACCTTTGCTCCAGTTGCAAAATTAAACACGGTAAGAGTTTTATTGTCTCTTGCGGTGAACCAAGATTGGCCACTTCATCAATTAGACATCAAAAATGCCTTCTTGAATGGCAATTTGACAGAGGAAGTGTACATGGAAATTCCGGAAGGCATTAAGAGAGATCCAACAGCTCACAAAGTATGCAAATTGCGAAAATCCTTGTATGGCCTAAAGCAGTCCCCAAGGGCCTGGTTCGACAGATTTGCCAAGGTAATTATTGGGAGTGGTTATAAACAATGTCAAACTGACCATACCTTGTTTATTAAGGTAAATCAAAATGGTAAAAGAACAATTTTAATTGTTTATGTGGATGATATAATAATCACTGGGATGATATTGAAGAATTAAAGAGGCTAAAAGATTCACTAGCCAAAGAGTTTGAAACCAAAGACCTCGGTAGTCTTAGGTACTTTCTTGGAATGGATGTGGCAAGATCAAAAACTGGTATAGTTATCTGTCAGAGGAAGTACGTCCTTGATCTTTTGACAGAAACTGGCATGCTCGGTTGTAAACCAGCCAAAACCCCAATGGAGCCCAACTTAAAGTTCAGAAAAGATAATGGAGGTGTTCCAGTAAGCAAAGAGCAGTACCAGCGATTGGTTGGTAAGCTAATTTATTTATCTCTTACGAGGCCTGACATTGCTTTTTCTGTTAGTATTGTTAGCCAATACATGAATGATCCAAGAGAAGAGCATCTTGATGTCGTATACAGAATTTTACGGTACCTTAAAATGACTCCGGGACATGGCTTGTTATTTAAGAAAAGCGAAGAAAGGTCGGTAAGAATTTTTACTGATTCAAGTTGGGCTGGTGAGTTAACTGATAGAAGATCAACTAGTGGATATTGTGCTTTCGTGTGGGGAAACTTGGTCACTTGGAGGAGTAAAAAGCAAGTCGTGGTGTCTAGGAGTAGTGCAGAAGCCGAGTATCGAGCACTAGCACTTGGGATTTGTGAAGGCATGTGGTTACAAAGAATGCTGATTGAAATGAGATTAGATCACTTCAAGCAGTTTGAGTCGCAAACTGATAGTCAATCTGCTATTAGTATTGCAAAAAATCCTGTCCAAAAACGACCATACCAAACATATGGAGATAGATAGACATGTTATCTCTGAAAAAATTAGCAATGGAGTTATCAAACTCGGCTATGTTCCTACAAAGCAACAGTTAGCAGATATTCTCACCAAGGCTCTTCCAAGAGTAGTTTTTGACGATCTTAAATCCAAGCTGGGTATCTACAATATGTATTCACCAGCTTGAGGAGGAGTGTAGATAATTATCATGTAAATAGAGTTAATTCTTTTGTAAATATCTAAGTAATTTAGATATACTATAACTCTAATCTCTTAAGGTAGTTTAGATAGTGTCAGGAAATATGCACATAAATTAGAGATTCTATGTATATTTAGATAGGATTCTTTAGATCCTTGTTAGTAGTTACAATCCCTAACTTTAAGGGATTTTAAGTTTCCTAGATTAGTCTCTTTCCTAGCTTAAAAGTTACCTAAGTTAAGGACATAAACTGTATATAAGAATGTAACCTCTTGTATAGAAATTAAGAGAGTTTTTCCAGCAAATTTCTTCACGTTTAACATGGTATCAGAGCCTTATTAATCCTTTTCTGAGTTTTGCCAGTCTCGATTATTCCCTTAAAAATCCTTCCTTTGAGTGTTCAGTGAAGAGTCACTGTTAACCTAGCAAAACTATGGTTGAGGGAAGCGATGTAAGCAGTACTGAGACTGTGCAAGGAGTCACAGTGAGTGGAGGGAGCCATTCGAGTCAAATAAGTGACTTGCAAAGCATACAGGCAGCCTACAAGTTGAATGCCCAAGAACAGCCCTTTGAGTTCAACAGGGAAGAGATAGAGAAACTGAAAAGGTTACTTGGATCTCTGGAAAAACCTTTCTCTTCAGGTACATGTAGTCTGCCTTTTTCAGGTATATCCTCTTCTCAAAAATCTAAAGTCTCGGATTTTCCTACCCAAAGCTCTTGGGCGATTGACTCAGGAGCAACAGACCATATGACCAATTCCTCTCTACATTTTATCAATTATATACATTGTCCTAGTAATAAAAAGATTACAGTTGCAGATGGAAGTAGGATAACTGTGGCTGGTCAAGGAGATATTGTTATAAGTAACACCCTAACACTTAAAAATATCCTTCATGTACCTAAACTGTTCACTAATCTCCTATCTATCCAAAAAATCATCAAAGACACTAATTGTTGTGTAGTTTTTTATCCTACCCAATGTGTTTTTCAGGAACATGGAACGAGGAGGATGATTGGCATGCTAAAGTAGAAAATGGACTGTATTATCTTGAAAACTCTAGTGGACCAGTCAGTGATCCAAATCATCCATCTTTTTCTCTTGTGTCAGAATCTAAAACCACCAATGACCAGATATGGCTTCATCACCTTCGCCTTGGTAATCCTTCATTTAAAGTTTTAAAGCTTATGTTTCCTTCCTTGTTCAAATCTTTAGATAATGAAGAGTTTCACTGTGACATATGTGAGCTGGCCAAACACAAACATACTTCTTTTCCCATAAGTAATAAAAAGATATCTATACCTTTTACTCTCATTCTGATGTTTGGGGACCATCCACTGTTCAAAATATAACTGGGGCTAGGTGGTTTGTTTCTTTTATAGATGATTGCACTCGGGTAACATGGATATTCCTTCTAAAACAAAAATCTGATGTTAGTTCTACTTTTAAAACCTTTTACACCATGATTAAAACCCAATTTGGGGCTGGTATAAAAAGGTTTAGGTCAGACAATGCTAAAGACTACTTTAACCATGTTCTATCTTCCTATTTCCAAGAAAAAGGAATCATTCATGAATCATCTTGTGTAAACACCCCTCAACAGAATGGTGTAGCCGAAAGGAAGAATGGCCATGTTCTCCAAATAACAAGAGCCTTGTTGTTTCAAAAAAATGTTCCTAAACAATATTGGGGAGAAGCTGTGTTAACTGCTACCTATATTCTCAACAGATTGCCAACTCAAGTTCTTAATTCTCAGAGTCCTATTCAAGTCCTAAACAGTTTCTATCCTAACTTTTGCCCTTCACTTCACCTTAAGCCTAAAGTGTTTGGTTGTGTTGTATTTGTTCATATTCATTCTCAGAATAGGGGTAAGTTGGATCCAAGGGCATTGAAATGCATTTTTGTAGGGTACTCGTCTACTCAAAAAGGGTATAAGTGCTATCATCCACCTACACGTAAACATTTTACTTCTGTTGATGTCACCTTTGTTGAGAGTGAAAACTATTTTACTCAACCTTATCTTCAGGGGGAGATTTTGTTCAGAGAAGATAAGGACAGAGATTATTTCCTTCTTCAGCCTCTCACCTTGCCTATCAAAAAGGGTTCTGAATCTGCCCAGCCTGTTCAAAATAATTCTGGATCTGCCCAAAATGATTCTGGATCTGCGCAGCCTGTCCAAAATGATTCTGGATCTGTCCAAAATGATTCCGAATCTGCCCAGCCTACCCAAAATGATTATGAATCTGCCCAGCCTGCCCAATCCCAGCCTGGTCTTACTCAATCTCTTTGTGAATTTGATCCTCAGCCTTCTTTTGACCAACAACAACCTGAACCCACCACACCTAAGATTGGAATTCAAGATATTGCTAGTCCTCTACAAACTTACTCGAGGAAAAGGATACCAGTGCATGCTCAATCATCACCCTTGTCTCCTCCACAAACTAAGGTAATTACTGCACCTATCTTTGATTCAAATAATATTGAGAATATTAATCCTGATTCTGATCGTAGGGATTTTGAATTTCCTATTGCAATTAGAAAAGGGAAAAGAACTTGTACCACAAAAAACCCTCTTTATTTGTTCATATCCTACAGAAACTTGTCTCCCAACCATAATGCCTTCCTTACTAGCCTAAATTCCATTGCCATTCCTAAAAATGTATCCGAGGCTTTAGAAAATGAGAATTGGAAGAGTGCTATCAAAGTTGAAATGGAAGCACTGGAAAAGAACAAAACATGGGACTTGGTGAAGCTGGCAGAAGGAAAGAAAACAGTGGGTTGTAGATGGATATTCACAGTGAAGTACAAATCAGATGGCTCCTTGGAGAGATATAAAGCACGGTTGGTGGCTAAAGGGTATTCCTAAACCTATGGGTTAGATTACCTTGAAACTTTTGCCCCTGTTGCAAAGATGAATACTGTAAGGATCTTGTTGTCATTGGCTGCCAATCAAGGATGGAGATTACAACAGTATGACATCAAGAATGCCTTTTTGCATGGAGATCTTGAAGAGGAAGTTTACATGGAAATTCCTCCTGGATTTAGTCCAAACTGTGGACAAACAGTTTGCAAATTGAAAAAGGCCTTGTACGGGCTAAAACAATCCCCAAGAGCCTGGTTTGGCAGGTTTACCAAGGTGATGTTGAAGCTAGGTTACAGACAAAGTCAGGGTGATCATACTCTATTTGTAAAACATTCCTCAAGGGGAGTTGTTGCCCTAATAGTCTATGTAGATGACATCATAGTCACGGGGGATGACTCAAAAGAAATTGACAACTTAAAGAGGTGTTTGATCAAGGAGTTTGAAGTCAAAGATCTTGGAAGACTAAAATATTTCCTTGGAATTGAAGTTGCATATTCACAATAAGAAATCTTCATATCTCAACAGAAATATACTCTAGATTTGCTGACAGAAACTGGCAAACTAGGGTGCAGACCAGCCGAGACACCAATAGAGGTTAATCACAAACTTGGAGATGCAACAAATGATGCAGTAGTGAACAGAGGCTCATATCAGAAACTTGTGGGAAGGCTGATCTATTTATCACACACTAGAGCAGACATTGCCTATGCAGTTGGGGTTGTGAGCCAATTCATGCATAATCCTAAAGAATCACATCTGAGAGCAGTGACTCAGATTTTACAGTACCTAAAGGGCACACCAGGAAGAGGAGTTTTATTTAAAAAGGGAGAAAATCTGACATTGGAAGCCTATACTGATGCAGATTATGCAGGGTCCTTGGTTGATAGAAGATCAACATCAGGCTACTGTACATTTTTGGGAGGAAACTTAGTAACCTGAAGAAGCAAAAAACAAAATGTTGTGCCAGGTCTAGTGCAGAAGCCGAGTTTAGAGCCATGGCACTTGGAATTTGTGAATTATTGTGGTTGAAGATTATCTTAGAAGATTTAAAGGTCAAGTGGGAAGGTCCAATGAAACTATTGAAGAGAAACAGAATTACTGTTCTGTTTTCATTGAATAATTAATCTTCGTTACACCAGTAGATTATATCCTAAATAGGTTAGGACTTTTAGTTTTACAAGGAGACCTAGTTAGGTTTGAACTCTAACTCTATCTGTTAGGTACAAGATAAAGATACACTTTAACTTATTTACAAACTCTAAGATTGCGTTATCTAACACTCCCCCTCAAACTGGAATATACACATTGTAAAATCCCAGTTTGGTTATAAATCTGTCAAAATAAAATAAGCCTTTGGCAGAGGTTTTGTAAGAATATCTGCCACTTGTCCTTCTGATGGTACATAGTGTAAAGATGCCATCCTTGTAGCAAGTTTTTCAGCAATGAAATGTCTATCAATCTCTATGTGCTTAGTCCTGTCATGTTGGACAGGATCCTTAGCTATTTGGATAGTTGACTGATTATCACACAAAACTTCAAAACTTTCACTTTGTGTCACTCCCAAATCCTTGAGTAGTTTTACAATCCAGATTCCTTCGCAAATTCCCAAAGCCAATGCCCTGAACTCTACCTCGGCACTGCTTCTAGAAACAACTGTTTGCTTTTTACTCCTCCATGTCACCAAGTTACCCCAAACAAAGGAGCAATACCCACTAGTAGACCTCCTGTCCGTAAGCTCACCTGCCCAGCTTGCATCAGTAAATACTCTAATGGTTCTGTCATGACCTTTTTTAAAGAATAAGCCATGACCTGGTGTGCCTTTCAGATACCTTAGAATCCGTTTTGCTGCCTCCATATGTTCTGGTCTCGGATCAGTCATATGTTGACTGATAATATTCACCGGAAATGAAATATCTGGCCATGTAAGAGACAAGTAGATCAGTTTTCCAACCAATCTCTGATAAAGCCTTTTATCAACTTCAGGGCCAAGTTTTAACCTGTCAAACTTCAGACCTGCATCCATTGGTGTATCTGCTGGTTTACAACCCAGCAGTCCTGACTCTTCGAGTAAATCAAGAACATATTTACGTTGATTAATTATCAGTCCCTCTTTATTTCTTGCTACCTCCATGCCAAGAAAATACCGAAGAGTTCCTAGATCTTTAACTTCAAATTCTCTGCTCAAAAGACCTTTCAATCTGCTGATCTCGACTTCATCATCCCCTGTCACTATGATGTCATCCACATAAACAATTAGGATAACCCTTTTATTCGAAGAAGTTACCTTGATAAATAAGGTGTGATCTGCTGAAGATTGTTTGAATCCATCCTTCAAGATGACTTTTGTAAATCTTTCAAACCAGGCTCTAGGGGACTGTTTTAGTCCATATAACGACTTCTCTAGCTTGCAAACTTGTCGAGACTGTTCTGTGCCCTTTACTCCTAGAGGAATCTGCATATAAACCTCCTCCTCAAGGTTCCCATTCAAAAAAGCATTCTTCACATCTAGTTGGTGTAGTTTCCATTCGCAATTCACTGTCAAGCTTAAAAGAATCCTAACTGAATTCAATTTAGCAACAGGTGCGAAGGTTTCTTTAAAATCAATCCCATAGGTTTGGGTAAACCCTTTGGCAACTAACCTCGCCTTGTACCTTTGCACACTCCCATCAGAATTATACTTTATAGCGAACACCCATTTACAACCAACAGGTTTTTTACCAGGAGGTAGATCAGTAATTTTCCATGTCCCATTCCTTTGAAGTGCTTCAATCTCCTCAATAGCCATTTTCCACTGCGGATTCTTCATTGCATCTTCAAATCTGTCCGAAATCTCCTCACTATCCAAACATGTTGTAAAAGCTTTGAAAGAGGGCATTAAACTAGAATAAGCAGCATATCTCTAGATAGGGTACTTAGTACATTTTCTCACCCCTTTCCTCTTAGCAATAGGAACATAGTCACATTCAAGAAGTTGAGAAGGAATATTAACAGATTTATTACCTTCACTTCTTTCACAGACATCTGAACCGAATTCCAATTCTTGACGAGTGCAAGATTGCAGAACAATTTCGGGAATGATTTTGGTTTTCTTTCGAGTATAGACCTGCAACTGTTTAGGAGGCTGTGAAGAAGGTTTAGTAAACTATTTTGATGTAGAAGATGGAGAAGATAAGGTAATAGGCGATGCATTTGGGTCTTTATGAGGGGAGGAAACTTTAGGTTCAAGCAAAAGAGGACAAAGAGAAGAAGAAGGAACCGAAACCTGTTTCGAAGAAGGCTGGAAATCATTGTTAAAAGTCTTCCCCTGAATTTCAGTCGTGGAAAAATAAGGTTCCTGTTCAAGAAAGGTTAGATCCATAGTGACAAAAAAAATTCGCGAAGGAGGATGGTAACACTTGTAGCCCTTCTTTAGCGAAGAATACCCAACAAACACACACTTAACAGACTTAGGGTCAAGTTTCGATCTAGTCGGACTCAAGTTTTGAACAAAGACAGTGCAACCAAAAACACGCAAGGAAAGAGTCGAACTCAGAGGCTTGAAAGAAGGAAAATAAGAAAGGAAAACATCCTTAGGTGTTTGAAAATTTAACACTCGACTAGGCATACGATTAACAAGATAAGTAGAGGTTAACAAGGCCTCTCCCCATAGATACTTAGGAATATTAGAAGAAAACATAAGGGCTCGGGTAACTTCTAAAAGATGACGGTTTTTGCGCTCTGCTATCCCATTTTGTTGGGGAATACCAACACATGAACTGATATGAATAATGCCTTTAGTTTGAAAAAACTCTCCTAAGGTTCTAGTGAAAAATTCCCCCCCATTATCAGACTGGAAAAGCTGAATTTTGGTGTGAAATTGTGTATCAATCATATTATAGAAGTCCATAAACACCCTAGCAACTTCAGATTTTTCTTTAAGCAAATATGTCCATGTAAACCTACTATGATCATCGATAAAAGTAACAAACCAACTACCCCCAGTGATATTCTTCACACGAGAAGGACCCCAAACATCACTATGAATACGAGAGAATGAATGAGAAGGTTTGTAAGGCGAAGGCAAAAAAGATTTACGAGTTTGTTTCGCAAGAGGACAAACAGTGCAAGTAAAAGAAGAAGGGTTTTTATTACTAAATAATTGAGGAAACAACTTTCAAAGATACAAGAAATTTGGGTGGCCTAATCTATAATGCCACAACATAACATCATCTTTTCCTAAAGAAGTAAAACAAAGTGCAGAAGGGTGAGGAAATTGAGTGGTGGAAAAAAGATATAAATCATTCTGCAAACTAGCACTGCCAATCCTCGTCCTCCTGTCCAGTGCCTGCAAAACGCATTCAGAATCAATAAATGTCAGAACACAGTTGAAATCCTTGGACAATTTACTCACGGACAGCAAATTACACTTCAAATCAGGCACAAACAAAACATCATGAACCAGCAAACCCTCATTAATATAGACAGAACCCTTTCCACGAATCTTATAATAAGAACCATCAGCAATCTTGATAGAACGATTAACAGAGGAAGAATAAAATTCGAAAAATATATCCCAGTTACCAGTCATGTGATCTGAGGCACCCGAATCAATAATCCAAGTCGAAGTACAAGAAGCGGAAAGGAAAGCAGGAGAAGGAGAGGAACACTCTATACCTGCAGATTCTATACTGGCCACATTACCTTCACTAGGACCAGTAAACTTACTAAACATCTGTTGTAATTGAGCCATCTGTTGCTTTGTGAACCCACCAGATGCAGAACTGGAAGTATCATCAGAAGATGAACTGAGGGAAGTCTTGGATGTCGAGGATTTCCAATCAGGAGACTTCCCATGTAACTTCCAGCAGGTTTCCTTAGAATGGCCTGGCTTCTTGCAATAGTTACAAACTATACGCCCCTTCCTCGGTTTTGGAGAAGAAGAAACTTGAGTAACCAATGCAGAACTATCCGGAGCAGCCACATTCAGAACCATATAAGCACGCCTGCTCTCTTCACGTCGAACATCAGAAAATACCCCTCGGATTGAAGGAAGCGGACTAAGACTAAGAACTCGAGACTTAACTGGCTCAAAATCTTGATGCAAGCCACTCAAAAACTGAAAAAGTCTGCATTGTTCAGTGATCTTTTTGAAGAGACCAGCATCAGTAGGAGTCTCCCATTCGTGTGAATCATAAAGATCAATCTGCTGCCATAAACTATTGAGAGTAGCATAATACTGAGTAACAGTCATCCCATCTTGCTTCAAGGCAGCAGCAGTGCTCTCAATTCCAAACAACTCAGAATTGTTATTCGTACTGGAATAGGTATCACGAACAGCTTCCCACATCTCTTGTGCAGTCCCATAGAGAACAAACTGAGCACTAACATCAGGAGCCATGGAGTTCAATAAGCAGGACATAACACGACCATTTTCTTGAATCCACTTGTCAAGACCACTCTCGCCAGCAGCAGGTTTAGGAGTTTTACCAGTGATATACCCTTAAGGTGCCATGTCCGATGAGAAACAATTTAACGAACTGTGACCACTGGAGATAATTTGTGCCTGTTAATCGAGGACACATGTTGACTGAACCAGAAGGTTCCAAGAAATCTGCCATGGAAGTAGCAGACGAGGAGGAAGGAGAGTGCAGCGCACTCGAAGAGAAATTTTCCACCATCGAAAAAAAAGAGAAAAAAAAAGGAAGAAAAAAAAATTCGATTGGATCGAATTTAGGCTGATACCATGAAGAGAAACAGAATTACTGTTCTGTTTTCATTGAATAATTAATCTTAGTTACATCAGTAGATTATATCCTAAATAGGTTAGGACTTTTAGTTTTACAAGGAGACCTAGTTAGGTTTGAACTCTAACTCTATCTGTTAGGTACAAGATAAAGATACACTTTAACTTATTTACAAACTCTAAGATTGCCTTATCTAACAACTATACTGTGACAATAAATCAGCAATTAATATTGCTCATAATCCAGTTCAACATGACAGGACAAAGCATGTTGAAGTGGATAGACACTTCATAAAAGAAAAACTTGGCAGTGGCCTAATTTGTACTCCCTATGTATCAACTGGAGATCAAGTTGCAGATATTCTTACCAAGGGGCTACCTGGGAAGATTTTTCAGAGGTTAACTAGCAAGCTGAAAATGGAGGACATCCATTCCCCAGCTTGAGGGGGAGTGTCAGGAAATATGCGCATAAATTAGAGATTCTATGTATATTTAGATAGGATTTTGTAGATCCTTGTTAGTAGTTACAATCCCCAACTTTAAGGGATTTTAAGTTTCCTAGATTAGTCTCTTTCCTAGCTTAAAAGTTACCTAAGTTAAGGACATAAACTGTATATAAGAATGTAACCTCTTGTATAGAAATTAAGAGAGTTTTTCCAGCAAATTTCTTCACGTTTAACAGATAGCCTATAACTTTTATCTATTAAGTAGTTTAGATAACCTTTATCTCTTATATTTTATAGGATTAAATTCTATCTAGACTAGTTTGAGTTTTATTAGAACTCCTTGTACTAAATCTATATATAGTTGGCTTGTATGTACTCTTCATATCAATTCAAGGAAAAACAGTGAATCAAATTGATCACTGCTCAAAATACTCTTCTTTATTTTCTACAAGCATAGCCACATAAAGAAAAATATTAAAACAAAGACAAAGTAAAGAATAGTAGAAGCAGAAAGAGGTCAGGATGGCTTGAAGCGTTGCTGAAGGTCATACCCTCTGAAAAGAATTCATGCCATTGATAATTATCCACATGCAAATCCATGATTATCTTCGTTGGTTCAACTAGTGGCAGTATCTATCAGCAAATCATATAAAAACACCCTCAAAAGTTTCACGTATGATTTAAGGAAAGAAAGGAGGAGGTAAAAACCAACTTCTTTAATGTGTTCACAAAAGTTCTATACGATATCAACAATTAGCTCAAATTCAAAAAATCCAATGTCCTTGCTATTGTTTCTGAAAACCTCCACACTCGAAATCTGGTAATTTAAGGTAGTTGAGAAGATTTTAAACTTGTTTAATTCTTCAACATACATGGTAACAAGCACCTTTGGATGTTCATTCTTGCATAATGTTGTGAGCATAAGCATAAAACAACTTCCTGTTTTAAGATTTTAGCAGGTATACATAGGCTACTTTAACTAGCAAAATGTATGGAAAAAAGAATAAAGACTATTTCTCTCAAAGATTTTCCAAACTCTCTCTCAAAATTTTCAACATATATGGAAAAGAACCACATGCAAAGATGGCAAGAATATTTCATGGCATTAAAACATTACGGCTCCCTTTGGTTGTTGCTCTTCCTATTGCCTTTTCGTTTCTCAAATTTACCAATGAAGAAAAAGCAATTAAGAGAATTTGAAGTCAAGCATTTAGCTAAACTGTAACAGCAACTGAATCATAAAGGGATGTTATGACAAGCTTGTGATCTTTAATGAAATTGGACAGCTACGATAGATGATGATATAATTGATGGGATAGATTAATGAATTGTTGTAACCCGAAAAAGTTTTTAGTCACTGAAACACTACAGGACCTAATCTAGGAGTCTATATACATACATAAATATGTGTCTTCTTCTAAAACCAGAAAAGTTTTGGTATTAATTTAAACAAGTGTGTTAAAACAAGTAATTAATTATTATCTTTCCACTTTTAAGGCAAATTTTGCAATAAGTAAAACAGGAGAAATCACCTCCACATAGTAGCTGAATGCTAGCTTGCTGATTAGTAGCAGAATCCAAAACATTGTATACCTGAAAATTGTAAGCTTATCCGAAAAGTATTAGAGTTTTACTTAATGTGTAATTACAGTTTTACTTGTTGTAAATAGTCTATCTAGAGTTAATCTCCTAAGAGGATTAGAGTTAAAAGTCTATTGTAAGTAGGACTCCTAATGTACTAAAAGTCCTATTCTTTAGTCTTTAAATAGTCTGTAAACTAGTTGTAATTTTTAACGACAGAATTCTTTTAATAGCAGAAACTACTTTTCTGTTTTTCTTCTTGTTCTGTTTCTCTACAAAAATATGAAAAATGCAATCCATTCATTGGATAAAGGCATGCGCATGTCAAAGAACAAATGCGTCAATCTTGAAATTTGATGAAAAATACAAACATTATTACAATGACTAGAAAATCGAAAGAAGTTATATCAAAACCTCCCCTCTCCCAATCAGTGGTTAGATGAGGGGAAAGAAAACTCATTCACTTACTTAACGAGTGAAAAGAAGTCCTCATGCATGCCTCTACCAACATACGATTTTGGCTGCATTGTGGTACGAATTAAATAAGGAGCCGAATCTTTCAAAATCTATGTAAATATGTAAAGGAAATGGGGCATACGGATGTCAACATAGAAAAAGTTATGCAGTCAACAACTAAGGATATAAGTTATGCTTGCCTGAGCCCACCACATAATAAGAGTAATTATTCGCAAGTTGGACCGCTCCATGGTTTTCCGTAAAGGTGGAAGTAGAAATACGATGGCAGCCAGTATATTGGGTATCAAATATATTGCAAGACAATAATTATACAATGACTCATTCTTCCAAATGCTGAAGAACCTTACAAGACCCGTTGGATTTTTTACAGAACTAGAATAAGCAATTGGCAAAACCACTACCCAGAAAGCTGCAACGGCAAATTTCAAAAGGTACCGGAGTATTTGGGAAAAGTACAAGCTTCTCCAAGCATTGAAACTAAGAATAATGTCCAGAGTAGCTGCATGAAAAGTGATATTGAATCACAATATCTTTAATATGCCACTAAAATAAGAAATATCTGTAACTTTGAACTACAGTAGCAATGACTTATTAATTAACAAATTTATGAAGCATAGCAACCACTTGGTACGTTGCTTTGTGAATGATGAAAACTGTATTGCTTGTATGTAACCAAATATTCAATAAATAAAGAAATTGAACTAGCCAAGAACAACCTATTACCTTGCAGAAAATTGAGAAAAGCAGCAGTAATAAAAATAGTCAACACCTTTCTGAATATATATTCGTCAAAAAAGCCAAGAAGAGATCCAGAGTTCCATGCAACAATTAGCATAGCCTGAAAACCACAAGATCATGTGGAGTAAATTCTTTCAGACAAATGGTCAGAAAAAAAAGTGCATGTTCAGACATTAGTCACCTGAAAAGCCATTATAAAGAATATCCACATTCGATCAAAACTTCTGTAAAGGTGCCAAAAAGTTCGAGCTTCAACAAAATTTGCTTTGGGCTTTCTCTTTCTAACAGTGACTTGATTATTTCTCTGAAGCAAACAAAGAACGACAACTTAGATCTTTATAAAGATAAAAGAACCAAATTCAATAGTAGCTGGCAAGTGTTGAATCTTAAAACCCGAGAGGGGAAACCTGAACTAGACAATAAAATATTGTGATGAGATTTAACCAAAAAATATAAGGGTGACACAGTCATGATATGGTGGTCTTTCCGACTTTTATCAAAAGTACTGGTTTTTAGTGTTTTGGTTACCTGATCAACTCTAGGTTTCTAGTTGTTTACATTTACAGTTCATGCTTTGGTAATCTTTTAATCGATAGTATCATAAACTGTATGCTCTCTCTCACTCACTCGCTCAAATTTTTGGGCATTAACCAGCATCTTCAAAGTCAAAGATTTGAATAAATCCACCACAACCCCACTGCCTCTCTTTTTTATTGCTGTCTCGGAATCTCAGTAATTAATCTATTGATTTCAAGCCACTATTTGTCATCAAAACTCATCAATGCTAGCCCTAAATCCTTACTTTTGTAAAATCTAAGGCAACTTCAAGCTTTATAGGCGGATTCGTCATACATATGCCAAGAGTCTAATACAATAATGTTTTCCTCTACATGAAAAATTAATAAATAAACAAATAAATTATAACCCTTAGAAAGTGATGCAAAGAGTTGCAAAACATAATCCACTATACCTCTACACAAGAGTAGCGGCAAGAATCTCCAGTAAGGGGCACATAAAAATTTCATTTTCCTATATCAGAAAAGATGGCAGATGTACCTTCTACAAGACAGATGAGACGGTGGAGAGTGGAGGGGAAAGAGAAAAAGAACTCAGTGCTAGGAATTACATGTACTGTTTACAAAATTCTTGCAAATATCCTGATTCATTTCCCAAAGACAAGGCATAATAGGAGACTGAATGGACATGATCCAAAGCATTCTCGATATCTAAGAGATGGTAGGTAAAAAGGAAACACAGCATTTGTTAGCACAGAATGTAGAAAAGTGTATGTGCAGAGAAGAAAGATTATTTCTCTGTATTTCTTGATATCTTTTATTGATAAAGTAGTACCTATTTATAGGTTACAAAAGGGGACTAATCTAGGAAAATTACATATTTGAGAATATAATTTCCTAACTTTATGTAATTTACAATCTAATCTTAGCAGCTAAATATTTGAGAATATAATTTCCTAACTTTATGTAATTTACAATCTAATCTTTATTTTAAATGCCAATTATCTACACTCCCCCTCAAGCTGGTGAGTATATATTGTAGAGTCCCAGCTTGGATATGAATTCGTCAAAGGTAACTCTTGGTAGTGCCTTGGTGAGTACATCGGCTAGCTGCTTCTTTGTAGAGACAAAGTTAAGTTTAACCACTCCATTGTTGACCTTTTCTGAAATGAAGTTTCTATCGATCTCCACGTGCTTTGTCCTGTCATGTTGGACTGGATTTTTAGCAATACTAATAGCTGATTGGCTATCAGTTTGCAATTCAAATTGACTGCAACTATCAAGTCCCAGTTCTGCCAAAAGTCTCTTAAGCCATATTCCCTCGCAAATTCCCAAAGCAAGAGCTCTATATTCTGCCTCAGCACTGCTTCTTGACACAACTGACTGTTTTTTACTTCTCCATGTCACCAAATTTCCCCAAACAAAGGAGCAATATCCACTAGTTGACCTTCGGTCTGTTAACTCTCCAGCCCAACTTGAATCAGTAAAGATTTTTACTGTTCTGTCTTCATTCTTTCTGAAAATCAAACCATGGCCAAGAGTCATTTTTAGATACCTTAGAATTCTGTAGACTGCATCAAGGTGCTCCTCTCTCGGGTCACACATGTACTGGCTTACAATGCTGACAGAAAATGCTATATATGGTCGTGTAAGTGACAAATAAATTAATTTCCCCACAAGTCTTTGGTACTGTTCCTTGTTAACAGGAATTCCCAACTCATCTTTCCTTAACTTCAAGTTGATCTCCATAGGAGTTTCTGCTGGCTTACAACCCATCATTCCAGTTTCTTCAAGTAAATCTAAAACATATTTTCTCTGATTAATAACAATGCCCATCTTGGATCTTGCTACCTCCATTCCCAAAAAGTATTTGAGATTTCCAAGATCCTTGGTTTCGAATTCAAAAACCAGTATCTTCTTTAGTTGTTCTATCTCATAAACATCATCTCCTGTAATGATAATATCGTCTACATAAACAATTAGAATTGCCTTTTTTCCACATGGAGCTGTTTTTACAAACAAAGTGTGATCAGTTTGACATTGCTTGTACCCATTTTTAAGAATGACTCTAGTAAATTTATCAAACCAGGCCCTTGGAGATTGTTTTAATCCATATAAAGATTTTTCCAATTTACAAACCTTTTGATCATAACGATGTAGTTTCATACCTGGAGGAATTTTCATGTAGACCTCTTCTTCCAAAATCCCATTCAAGAATGCATTCTTAATGTCCAGTTGATGAAGTTCCCAATCTTTATTTGCTGCCAAAGATAACAACACTCGAACTGAATTTAGTTTTGCAACAGGAGCAAAAGTTTCTTCATAATCTATTCAATAGGATTGTGTAAATCCTTTGGCCACAAGTCTAGCCTTAAATCTCTCCACACTACCATTAGAATTGTACTTCACTGTAAAAATCCATTTACAACCTACTGGTTTTTTACCTGGTGGTAAATCGACAAGAGTCCATGTTTTATTACCTTCAAGTGCACTAATCTCTTCATCAAATGCCCTCTTCCATTGAGGATCTTCTAAAGCTTCTTCTATTGTTTTAGGGACAAAGATTCTGTCAACATTTGCAGTAAAAGCCTTGAATGAAGGATTTAGTTTTCCATATGCTACAAACCTTTGAATTGGATGGTTAGTGCACTTTCTCACACCTTTCCTTTGAGCAATGGGCAAATCAACAGTATCAATAATAGGAATAGGAGCTGTATTTTGAGAAATTCCCATACCTTCCAAGTGTTCTGAGGCTGTAGGGCTGAGTTCCAGTTCTCGGCAGTCTCCAGGTTGTATGTTGGTCTCTTTAATAGGCTTTTGTCTCCTTTTATAGACACTAAGTTCCCTCTTCTCAAATTGCTCAGGTTGGGTATTTTGAGGAGTTTGTGGTGAGCTAGGAACTGGAGATTGTGTGGGTCCTGAAGATGGTATAGGTTCTGAAGGAGAAGTTATAGTTATGAAGGGTTGAACTGTAGGTTCTGAAGGAAGTATGGGTTTTGAAGGAGAAGGTATAGGTATGATAGGTTGAGCTATAAAAGGCTGAAAATCATCAATAAACTGAAAGTCATCAAAAAGCTGAGGTTTTCTTACACTCTCCCCCTGAATTTCAGCCTTGGAGTAAAAAGAATTGTTTTCCAAGAAAGTAACATCCATGGTGGTATAGGTTCTTTTAGTGACAGGTGAGTAACACTTGTAGCCCTTCTTAGTGGAAGAATATCCTAAGAAAATGCACTTAAGAGCTCGAGGATCAAGTTTAGACCGAGAATGAGGATAAATATGGACAAAAACGGTACACCCGAAGACTTTTAATGGCAGATTGGAAGAAAGTGGCTGAAAATTAGAAAAATGATGAAGAAAAACATCTCGAGGTACCTTAAATTGCAAGGGTTTACTAGGCAACCTATTTATAAGGTATGTGGCTGTAAGAATGGCTTCCCCCCAAAAGAATTTAGGAACATTTGTGGAAAATAATAATGACCTTGCTACCTCTAAAAGGTGCCTATTTTTTCTCTCGGCAACCCCATTCTGTTGAGGAGAATCAACACAAGAGCTAATATGAAGAATTCCTTTCTCTTGAAAATAGGATCCTAGAGTTCTAGTGAAATACTCACTGCCATTATCAGTGAGAAAAATCTGAATTTTTGTTTTAAACTGAGTCTCAATCAGGTTCTGAAATCTTCTAAACACACTCTCAGTTTCAGATTTTTCTTTCATTAAAAAAGTCCAAGTGAGTCTAGAGTGATCATCTATAAAAGTAATGAACCACCTAGAACCATCTATGTTTTTCACTCTCGAAGGGCCCCAAATGTCACTGTGAACAATGGAAAAGGGATGAGAGGATTTGTATTTGGATGGAGGGTATGAATTTTTTGTGTGTTTAGCAAGTGGACAGATTTCACAAGTAAAAAAATTTGGACTTGTATTTTGAAATAAATGAGGAAACATTTTGGCAAGGTACTGAAAATTAGGATGTCCTAGTCTGTAATGCCATAATAAAACATTTGGAGAAGAATTAGAACCATGATTAGGAAAAAAGTTTGGTTGAGAACAACTTGAGTTGGCTTGTCTATGTAGAGATGGTTGGCCTTGAAGAATGTAGAGGCCACCACACAACCTAGCACTTCCAATCACCTTCCCCGAGTCCATAGCCTGAAATTCACAAACATGTGGAGAAAATTTAATAGTGCAGCGGAAATCAGTAGAGAGTTTACTGACAGAGAGAAGATTGCAAGCTAAATTAGGCACATATAACACATTCAATAATTCAATGTTTTCAGAAACTCGAATTGAACCACTCCCTTCAGTGGGTGATAAAGAGCCATCTGCAGTCTTTATGTGAGAGGGAAAATTTAATTTCTGAAACTTCTGAAACAACGTCACATCTCCTGTCATGTGATCTGATGCCCCTGAATCCACAATCCATGATGTGCAATTATTATCAGCCAAATTTATAAAAATTGTACTACCTCCATGAGTCTTAGAAGTCACATTGGTTTGCTGAAAGGATGAATGTGGCTGTAGATTATCAGCATCAATGGGCTGCTGGAAGGTTGAAGATGGCTGGAAGTTATCAACAACATTGAGTTGCTGAAATCTGTTGTAAGGCTGGAAATTGCCAACAGCAGTGGGCTGCTGGAATTTTTTTAAAGGTTGAAATACATCATCTGAAATATTTTCTGAACTGATTGCAGAAGATGTATACATCTCGCAAATTTTATGATCTAAAACCTGCTCTGATACCATGTAGAAAAGTGTATGTGCAGAGAAGAAAGATTATTTCTCTGTATTTCTTGATATCTTTTATTGATAAAGTAGTACCTATTTATAGGTTACAAAAAGAGACTAATCTAGGAAAATTACATAAAATCAACAACTATATTATTGCTAAATCCCTAAATGTTAGCAGCTAAATATTTGAGAATATAATTTCCTAACTTTATGTAATTTACAATCTAATCTTTATTTTAAATGCCAATTATCTACACAGAATAGTGGAATTCAGCTTGTGTTTGCCTCCACTAAATAAGTAAGAGAATTGAACATAGGCATTCCTTCGCCTCCTTTAACCTGATATCAAACACCTTTGGGGGGTTTGCATAATTACCAAGAAAACTAACAAAACAGAAATCATTGATGCTGGGAGCTGCTATACTGTTGAAAAACAGTTCTAATTCTAAAACACAATAGGGAAAATTTTGCAATCATGTTTCTAAAAGCATCCATTGCATATATAAACCCTGGCATTGTGGGAAGCCACATACAGTCATCATCCTGTTAGGATGAGGAGCAATTTCTAAACAATACTACGCAACTCAAGATCAGGTAGAGATGCAGAACTATAAGCAGAGGATCCTGCATGTCTTTACATTTTGTTCCTTTTGTAAGTCTTCAAGGAACCTCTCATGGGTAAAGCCATAAAATGGGAGGGTTCCTTCTATTTATTCCCCTTGAATCAAAACCATTCTAGTTTGATCCTAGCACTTTCATCTTCTATAATTCTATGCTCTATCCCTAACTTGGGGTGGCTTTATTCTCTAAATTATTCTCTAAATCCATAACAAACTCCACAATTTTGATTCCTGCATTTATGTATTTTTTTTAACTCAAGCCACCTTGAAACACAAGACCCATGCAACGGTTGATCTTACCAAAACATTTTAGCAATAAACCTCTTTATTTCAAGAAAATATTTTCACCGAATCCGAAGAATTTAATCTGAAAAAAAAAACACATCCTAAAATTCTGTAGCACACCACTATAGTTGTAAAAAATCTCTTTAGCGCACTTGCTGAAGCTAAAATAAAAAGGAAATTTCATAAGAAAAGGCCCTAAATGTTGAGTGTTCAATGTTAGGGTTGCAAAAGAAGCAAAATTATAAGACAGGTTTATTTGTCTGTTTCATCCCCTCTCTTTTTTCTCATCTTTTTCTTTACCATATGTCCTCTTCATTTGTTTGTGTCTTCCTTCAGGTCTTGTTCCTGTTCATTATTTCTAATTTGAGCAAACTATATATGTCCATTTCAAATATAAGATAATTATTTAACCCACTAGCCTTTGTTTTATAAGGGGGGAAATAAACAAAAAATATTACAGAGGAAAAGTCTTTTAACAAAGATTTCCAAAAAAAGAGCAGAAAATACATACCTCATTTGCAGACGGCGGCTCATCTGAGTGCAAAAAAAAATCTGCTCTCAAGTTCATAGGCCAGCCCAACTTAAAACACTTCCCAGACCTAGAAAAATGAGGTTTTATCTTTTGTCCAACTTCATTTAGAAAACATCCTTTACCATCTAAGAAACTCACCAAAAGTACTCATTTAGGTCATCATAGTTTCTCCATTTAGAGTGGCTTGCCTTGCCTCCTTTGTTTCTCTTGGCTTCCTTGTAGTTAAATAAAATCAATTTTCAGCTAGAAAGCCGTAAATAAATATTACATAAAACTTATAATTATGGAGGTGCAACCAGATAATAATTACCCGCCAAAGAACATCATAAATAGGGGTTATAACATTCCTTAAAAATGATTCATCATCTGGTGCAGCAGTCTGGTATGTGTCCCCACTCACAGCAAGTGCAATGCTCAATAGAATTCCATTAACCTCATTCGCCATCTGATAGAATGCGATAAGAAGATAGATTAAAAATATGCAGAAGCTAATCACATATCAAGTATGAGGACAATTCATCAATCATATCAGTATGATAAAGACTGTTTTTTCGTTAATATTCACAATGTTTGATTTCAATTGTCTGATTTAATTGCTGCCTCGCTAACTAAACTAGATCCAGGATTGTTCAAACAATGAGAAATAACAGAAAAACAAAGGGAGTGGAAGATCATTTGCTTAATAGTTATATAATTAATAAATATTAAATAATCGCTTAGGTCACTAATTGTATCCAACCTCACACTAATGGGCAATAGGTGGCGAGGTCCAAGTCCCCACCTGAATATATAACCACAACAAACCCTGAGCTTAAACAACATGGGGGTGAAATCATTATTTTAAACGCTTCCCCTCAATTAGGCCCAAGACTAACAACTGAAACGAACAGGCAACAAACAGCAAATCAAAATCCATTTAGCCTAGAACCATTTAGCTATAAGCGGAAAGACCTAACTTGAATGACAAACTGGGTTTCTGGAAATGTCATTCATCTGATCAGAGAAACTCCATGGTCTGCATTATGATGCACTATGTGAATCACTTTTTGCCTTCCATAATTAATCTAATCAGCTGAGTACCATGATTGTAAGCTCAAAGTTTTCACTAGAATGTGTGCATCAGTATTCACAGACATTTTGTTTTTAAGTGTTTAGAATCAATTATTTGGCAACCAAAATAGCTGATTAACCATTATAGTTTTCCTGTACTTCACTAAGTTAATAATACCTCAACTATAAATTTATGTCTAAAGTACCTAGATTTATACAGAGTAAAACCAATTATATACAAGAAAATAGGAGATGACTTTAGGCATGATAAAAAAAAGTCGAAAGAATCACTACAAACGAAGTGTTTTCAAAATTTCATCTTGTCATAGTTTCCCCTAGAAATGTAGTTTCAACTATCGACTCATCTTGCTCACATAGAAACTACAAAGACTATACCTAGTTTGGTGGGGATTTATAGACATTACCAACCACTAGTCAGTTAGATTTTTCTCTTTCAGATTACCGGTCAGACAAACCAACACAGTTACTCCATCCTTCTTACTAGTTCCCACACTTTATCTGAATTTTGCAATGGTGCAATGGTCATCATCAACTTAACTAGTCAGACAGATAAATAAATATGACATAAAATAAACACCAACCGTGGACACAAGAACTTCAAGATGAGAAACAATAAGAATGCAATGATTTTTAATGATGATAAGTTGAAAAAATCAAGGAGAGAAACATGACATCAATTTTCAGGTCATTGAATATAAGAGAAAAAAGAATTTGAAGGACTAATTGAAAAACTAGCACAATCGACAAATAGTAAATTCCAATAATGGATAATGCTTCCTAAAAATGTAAAGAAAACAACATACATTATGGAATATGTAGCAAATGCATTCAGGCATGAATCGGATATTTGAAGCTTCACCCCAGATAAGAAGATAAAGTGAAATGTAGATAAGCTCCAGCTGTTGTCTATTACAACCTATTGGAAACCTGCAAAGTAAAAAATAATCCAAGCACCCTATGTAAAATCTAGGAGTTCAACTTCTGCCATAAAATACAAAAAGGGTTTGACTTTTGTTTATTACAGTTACACAATTGCTGATTTGCAATAACTAATAGACTAACCTCAATTGTGTTGAGCAACGCAAATAGTTGCACCATGAAAGATAATTGTTGAAAAATTTATTCATCAACGTCCGTATAGTTTCAGCATTTAACTGTATCAAACTTCAAGTCAGGCTTGAACACACATGATACTGATGAAACTTAAGTCAGCTACGAAAGTAGAAAAATCAAATAAGTATTATAAAGCAGCTCAAGGGAATAAAGATTTACCGCAGTGTAATCTTCAGAAATCTCTTTTTTCCTAACATCAATGTTGGCTAGCAACAATATCAAGTGCTCTCTTTGATTTGCTACATTTCCTTTCTTCAAATTCAATAAATATTTATAAATGATGCCAATCAGAGAAACAAATTTTTCATAAAGAAATACATATAATATATAAACAACATGAAATAAAGATTCTCCTCTAATATTTCTTTTCACTTATGAAGCCAACAAAATACCTGGAGTGGATGCATAAAACAGATTGAACTATAGCATTATGGAACATTGCTAACTATGATCATTAGAAGTTTATTAGAGATTTTTGTAATTGACCAGAGGAGGCTTTAGAAATATTATAGTTGTAGAAATACTAGTGATATGCTATACATGATGATAATGAAAAAATAATATGATTGCACAAAAGAAAAAAGACACCAAGATTTACATGGAAAACCCTTTCGGAAAAAGTCACGAGCAAAGGAGGGAAAATCACTATAATGGTGAAAACGGTTACAAGAGGACTTTGTGCATCTAAAGACTGAGACGATTTACTTAACCCTAAACCGTATTACATATTTAAGGTAAGTAACTTGTTTACAAAGTATTCTTGCGTAACAAGAAATCTATATTCCTTTTTCCTCCAATTTTATTTTCCACCAAGTTGGTCGCACCTCAAACTTTTCGGGCTGGAATAAGACAGAATTCGGGTCTCATATTCTAACATCTCCACCTTGATGCGAATTCTGAAATGCAAGACAACATAGCCTAAGAACTTCATGGTATTTACCAATTCTTGGAAGAATCACTCTGGGAATTTGAAGATTTTGTTAACATAGAGTTTGAATCAGAGGTGTTTGGATTTGAATTCTCGGAAAGTTTTGATACACACTGGTGTCCCCAGTTTTGAATGTTTGACAACCTTCATTGGAGAAAAAGGAAGAAATCTATCAAGAAATCGGTATATAAAAATTGGGATTTGGTTTATAATAGACAGAAAAATGAGAGAAAATTCAATTAGACAAAATTGAAAAACAAGCTTCTGTAATTAGAATCTTGGAATATACGAATTGAAAACATAGCTTATTAATTTTCTTCAATGGCTATATGGTTTGTTTTTCTAGAATGGAAGAAGATTAAGTTTAGTTTTTAAGGGACTAAATTGTTGTAATATTTAAATATGAGATTGAAAATTTTAAAATTAGGACTAAATTAAAATAAAATGTGAATGTTAAGTTAAATATGTTATTATACAGATTTTATTAACAGACACATCATCTGGCATTAAATTTTTAACGACAACATACCGACTTGTTACTTTTTTTAAGTCGGGTGACTTTTGTAACTTTTCATAGTCGGCGGACTCAACAAAAAAAAACACCCTACAGTCGAGGGACTATTTATGTAGTAACTACATAAAAAGGAACCCATATGCAAATTGTTCAGGATGTTTGGACCATTGATTGTTAGAGTTCCTAGTTACCATTTCCCCAACGTCATGATTATAACTACTTTCAATAACCTTCATAAAGCTCCATACTTCCATCCTATCCTGGAAATTTTCTAAATAAATTAAAAATCAACTTGAGGGATGTGGAAATAGCAAACCCTCCTCAGAGATACAAATCGAAGTCTGGTTCTTTTTATACATTAAAGGTTTGTAGGTAAGCCAGCTTGACAAGTGGCCAGAACCAATAGTACATAGTGTTGAGTAAAATAAATGCAATATACTAGTAATTTAAGGTATTACCTGAAATCCAAAATGGGAAGAAAGCCAATCAAGTACATCATTTACTGGTTTTTCCCTCTCTTGAGGGATGTCATCAGGAACGTTGAATGTGGTATGAACTCTGGGCACAGGGAGACCTTCAACATTTTGTATAGCACGAAGTGCTGCTTTAATCTGCAGTGTTTGTCAGAGAACATTACCAAGGTGAAATTTTACTAAAAAAAGTATTCATATATGCAAGTTGATTAATATTATATATTATGCACAAATACAACCTCAGGAAGTTCCATAATAGCTGGTGTAACTCCAACAGCATACAAAGGAAGAATGTTATAGGGTTCAAATTGCTCCTTCTTCTTCTCAACCTCTTTAGCAAATCTTTGAGTCTGGAATAACAAAATAACTTAAAAGTAAACCTTCTGAGTACGTTTCATAATTTTGTGCTAGAACACCTCGAATATACAGATCAAACCTCATCATCAACTCTATCAACAGGCACAATTGCTCTAAGCACGTCATACAATACTGAAGCAATCTGACAAATTTTGGCCATCTCCTCCCTTCAAGAGCAAGCAAAAAAGCAAAAGGCTTAGACAAGAAGCATAAAATGCCAAGCAGAAACGGAATCTTGATGTGAAACTAAAGATCTCACGGTTTCTTTGTAGATTGACCATCTGCAATGTTTTTCAAATAAAACTGCTGATAATACTTCTGAACTTCTCTTGGATCATTTCTCGCAAGCATAGGTTCTGTCTCTTCTTCCTCCTGAAAGAAATAAAATTTTACTTGCTCTCAACTTTGAAATTTCTAAAGGGTGTGTCCCTAAGGGAACACCCCAATGGTAAGAGCTTAAGGCTCCATCTTGGGATTTGTGGCCTGAAAGGGGACTATCTGACATTGTCTAACCCAATGACTTACATGTACACCAAAAAAAAATCTAGAAAATATATCAGAAAATCTAGCGAATAAATTCGTGAACTTCACTCGGAAAACAAGATCAATAACTAGTTATAATATAATAATGTCAAAATAACCTTATCATTTGAAACCTATGATGTAAAAATTATCCCTAAATTTATATTTTGAGTTATTTGGAGAAACATTCAGAGCTGAAAATTGATATAGACATAAAACATCCATGTAAAAGTTCCCCAATAAACTGATGAAATATTATAAATGGAAATAGTGAACCAAATAACAAACTCTAAAGTTATTTTTCTCTCAACCCCTCTCTCAATAATTGCGTGGGGCTCTGACAACGGGGCCACCATCTTTCGCTGCGTCGAAGCTCCGATGAATCTAAAATTTTGACTTTCCAACTCTTCTCTTCCTTCCAAAGTCAGATCTAATTTCTTTTAAAAATCTCTCCAATAACGGCTACACCTAATTTTTTTTGTTTCGAAATAAACTCTCCTTGTTTGTCGTTTTTCTTCATTGGATCAACTTATTTCTCAAACATGTGGGTTTCGACCTCCCATGAATTGTTAAACCACTGGGATTTGCGAGAATCATGGTCTTCATTCAAGATTTAGTATTTTAAAGTTTTTATTACAGTGTATGAAGGATCCTTATGTTTGGGAACCCTAACTGTTCGCTTGTCTCTTGCAGGAACAGTTTTAGATCCCAGTTTTATTCAGTTTGTTAAAGACGTAGTTTGATGGATCATAGTTTAGTGGCGATGTTTCTTTTTCAAAGGTTTTAGTTTCAGGTTGAGGGAGGGTCGTTGGCATGATAAAGGGTATTCGACGTTAAAGCTCCACAATGGCTAAGCGAAACCCTTGGACAAGTAGCGAGAATGTGCATCACAACAACTAAAGGAACATTACCGGCTGAAATTGGCCCATCTAATAAGCGCAACTCTTTTTACCAATATATTTTTTGGATTATTTCCATTGTATGAGCGGGTTTGCCGTTTATATTTTGATTATGAAAATGGAAGACAACCCCATATCATTTTCTTTCTTTGACATGAAGCAATACATATTACCAGAGAGATAGTCTCAACTTAGAGTCACAGAAGTTGATCAATTTTGTTCTTTAATTGCTACAGCATTTAGATAAATATGTTCTATCATGATCATATCTTCTTTTCACCTAGTTAAACCATCAGAAATGCTATTGTGAAAAGGGCAGGGGCTTACAGAATTTAATTGTATTAAAAGCATCCAAGAAAATTTGTAAATTATAAAAGCAATAGTAAGAATTAGAAGTCTACCCTCTCAAGTCTATGCAGCAGATAAGTCTTAAACTGTCGAACACCGCGTCCGCTTGATGTTGGATCCAAGTGGTGAGCCTTCTCATAGGCATGGAAACGGCCTAATCCAACAAAAAAATAAATAAGGGTCACAATATAGAACATGTAGCAACCACTATGATCACTAAGGACATCGCCATTAACCAAGTTCTGTCTTGTAACGTAGTAAGCTAAAGCACTTATAATTAATTACATAACAAGTTACTGTTCAAAGTGACAGACAGAGCATCAATTGCAAATACAAAAAAGGAAAAATAAAAAAAAAACGTAAATAAAAAGGAGAAGTGGGGAAGGAGAAAAAAATTACAGAGAAAAGCGACTCTGGGGTTATCCTTTTCAATTGCATTGGCCACACGGAGAATAGGGGCAATAGAAGTCAAGCTAGAAGGGAGCAGCTCACTGTCATCCGTATTGGGACTATCCACCAACATGGTTTGAGCCCGAGTCATCCTCTTTGACGGCATCCCGCTGGAGCTCGCCATGAACCCCAACCAATAACTTCTTCGTCTTGTTCACTAGCAAAGATACTGTTTTTCTCCTTGGGTTTTTGGGTGATGGCAGTAACGAAGCAAAGCAAACCAAATTTGGTATCAACATTTTCTTAGATATCTTTTCGGTTTTATCTATGGGGAAAAAAGGAGATGCTTTGAGTGCAGGGTGGGGCAAGGGCAAAGAAGTTGCTCCATGAAGAAGGAAAGAATGGAGACGCCGATGTGGCAGTTAGGAAAAAAAATAATTGAGATTAGATTTAGGGATGGCAGACGGGATTTTGCACCGCACCAGTTAGGGGTGAAAATAGGTATAAGTATAGTAAATGGTGGGCGGTGGCTTTTCTAAAAACAGGCGGCTTAAAAACAGGCTAAATAGAAACTAAGGAAAAAATACTATTAGATGGAGTCGGTTTAATATAGGCCGTTGGATTGAGAAAAAAAACGGGGGATAAGGTTACCCGGTGAACCAGTAACCCTTTTAACGATGGTATAAGTTGAGTAAAAAACGACGAGCGGGAAAAGAAAAACAAAATTTTAGGGCATCGAACCCAAAAGAAAAACAAAACGACAAGCTGGTTTTTGCATAAACCAGAGAAGAAAATCTGAAGGAAATTTGTCGAGGAGGTTGGGTTTGAGCACGATTTTTAGGTAAGTTCTTGCTTCTTGCTTCTTGCTTCTTGCTTCTTGCTTCGTTTTTTTCGGGTTTTTTTTTTCTATTTCAGCGAATGGTGAAGGTTTTTGTATAAATCGTGCGAATGTGGATTTCTTTGTAAAATATTATCAATTTTGTATAGGAGATTGGATTGGAAGGAATTTTCGGTGTTTTTGGTTAGTGTTCTGTTAAGGGTTTTTGGGAAAAAAAGATAACAGTAGTTTGAAGAAGTGTTTAACAGTAGTTAAAAAAGATAACCAAAGAAGAAGTTTTGAATTCTTTAAGAAAGAAATATTGTCGAGGAGATTGGATTTGTAAGAATCATTTAGTTGAAATGGATGTATTGGTTATGAATGTTGGTTGAGATGGTTCTTGTATTTGGTTTAAAAACTGGTTTGCATATTCTCTACAGCTATAGTATTGAAATGTGTTGGAAGGTATGATTGTTTCTTAAGATCAAATAGTTGTTTTGAAGTAGTATGTAAAAAACTGGTTTCAATCTTTGATTATTTTAGGTACACGTTGCAGACAATGAAACATAAGAAGTCTCATAAAGGGGATGCAGAGGCACCTAAGCTATGTACAGCATATTTCCAATTCTAGTAAGTTGAAGTTAAATGTATATAGAACTGTAAAATTTATTAAATATAAGTTGCATAAGCTAACAGAGAATTTATGTTTTACAGTAAAGCAGAATGTAAACGTTTGGAGGGGGAGAAGACAATGAACAACAATGTAAGTATGTTGTGTAATGGTTTGTTAATTGTACATGATATTTGTATTGGACTAATTGTGAGAGTGATACAGGAAAGAAAAGCATTGGGTTTGAGGTGGAGGCAGATGAGTGAAGATGAAAAGGAGCCTTATAAAAAATGTTCGAGGAGCAGAAGCAGGCTCTAGCTGAATGGAAAGCCTTCAATGTGAAGGATATTGTAGCACCTGAGGAAGAGAAAGAGAAAAAGGTAAGTGAATTTTTGAAATTATTTATGGAGAATGAGATGAAATTGTTCTAACATTAGGTATATTTGTGTAATAGTGAAGTAAATAATGTATTTATGAAATGTTGTAGGAGAAGTCTTCAAGATGTAGCCTCATTAAGCTGTCAGAGGTGTTTGAAGAGATGAGGAAGATGAATATTGAGGGTGTGGTACATGAGTTAGGGTTTGGTCCTTTACTGGAAATAAAACCGAGAGCTATTCATCGCGACCTATGTCGCACTTTAGTAGAGAATTTTGATGTCCAGAGGTCGATCATGGAATTTGATGGACATAAAATTCCAGTTTTGATGGAAGATGTGGAGGCTGTTTTGGGTTTGAAGAATGAAGGAGTCGAAATTGAAAATGGAACGAGAAATGTTAATGCAAAAGAAATGGCATCGAAGTACGGAATAAAGAGGGATGCCAAGGTGAATGAACTTGAGGAGGACATAGTTAGCAGTAAATTTGAGGGAGACGAGTTGAAAGCTCGCGTTCTGCTTTTCATTGTTGGTGTTTTTATAAGTCCTAATGCGAACAATATGCCTTCCTCGGAACATTTACGGTTGTTGTGCCCAGAGGGGTTGAAGGGAAATCTCAATTGGTGCAAATATGCATACAACAAGTTACTTGATGGAGTAGAGAACTGGAAAGTTCGTGGTGGTTTGGCATACATGACCGGATGCATCGCGATATTAGAGGTAATATATGTTTAAAATTATGTTTTGTTCGAACGTAGCATTTGTTTCATGGGATTGAGTTTTTTGAGGTAGATTATAATGTTTTGATGAATAATAAATGTAGGTGAGGTTATTTGATTTTTGGAGTGGAGTCGCGAGCAGAATAGTTGCTGCCTCTCAAGGTCGCGGTCGCATACATGCATGGGGCAACAAGAAGGCAGTAAAGAAGATTGTAAATAGCCTGAAGGAAGAAAGCCATCCAAAAAGACCCAAGGTAAGTGGGTTAAACCAACCTGGTATTATATAGGATGTTGTGGTTATATGAAATGATTTACTGATGATGTTTGTAGGTACTTGGGTATGATGATGAGAAAGTGGAATGGGAAGAAGGGGATCAAAAGAATGGAACAAATCATGTTGTTATGGATATGCTGCAGACTGTATTGGTAGAGTTGGGTGGAATAAAAGATAGTCTGCAAGCCTGTCTGGAGAAGGAAAAAGAAATCGAAGAAAGTATAAGGGAATTGAAGGAGGAATGCAAGAGTTTAAATGCTAACATGATAGAATTGCAGAAGTCGTTGAGGAAATCTGATGGAGAAATTGTTGTTCATGTTAAAGAAGGAGAAGAAGTGGTTGACAAAGGCCAAGTCAAAGTTTCTGATCCGAACAAAGGAGTTCATATTGAGGAGGACCCAATGATGGAGGACGAAGTCGAGTGGTTGAATGAAGAAGCCGTTGTTGTACCGAAAACAATAAAAAGGTATAATAAGTTCATTTGATCAACTTTTCTAGATATTAAGGATTGAGAGTATTGTTGTTTATATTGTTTGTGTTAACTTGTAGGGCAAGACAACAACTATAGCTACTGCAAAGGTTAGTGGCAAAGGAATAAGAGTAGGAATTCGAACTCGGAACATGAATAAAGTCAGCCATTGAATGAAGAATGCTGTGTGACAATGTTTGGTTTAAGTTGGATTTGTGTCCACAATAAATGCTGTGTGTGTATGAGTACATTTATTATAGACAAATATGGATGAAATTCTAATGTTATTCGAACTAATTGTTTAGTGGTTGAATAACTAATGAGGTTTTTTAATAAAACTTATATATTTGAACGTGAAGTACTTATTTGTCTTATTAAGTAGATTAAGTATTGAACAACAAATGTGTAAGCATTGCAGATACTGACATACGTCCAAGTACCGGAAGGAGTAGGCAAGTCAACAAAAGATACTTGTGACTATATATGGAATACGCCCTTGCCTGAATCGTAAGTAATCTGAATTTGAAAGTAATCCTCAATGATGTTGTTCTGTTAAATATAATATGTAAGTTTTTTTGTATGGGTGCAGTAAATCAATTGCAGATTTTGGGCACACATATTTGTCTGTAAGCGATGTAGATACGATACGACCTGGATGTTGGGTGGGTTCAATGGTTAGTAGGTTTGACTATTCCTTTTAAGCATTTTGTATATATTAGAAGAAATTTAGTATGATAGTTGTTATATGTTTGTGGTTTAGGTTATAGATGCTGTTGGTTTTACCATTGTTGATGAAGATATAAGGAAGAAATCTAAAAGAAGGAGAGGGTACATCCCGTGTGCATTGAGTGTAAGTAAAATATTAAAGAATCTTATGTCTATTATGAACAAGTGGATATGGTTTTGTAAGGATACATGGTTAATAATAAATGATCTATTGTAGTCTCAGCTTCTAGACGGAGTAAATGTTGGTATAATCGCTCAGTATTGGAGTAAGGTTGGCAATCCATATGGCTTGTTGACGGACTGTAAAGTGGTACGAAGAAGCATTAATAAATTAAACATCTCATGCAGTTTCATGTCATCTGTATATTACAATGGAAATCGTTGCTTGTTTCAGCTCTTTATCCCCGTGAATGAGAGCAACACTCATTGGTTTATGTGTGTCGTCGATATTGATGCTGGTGCAGTGAAGCTACTGGACAGCTTCCCAAATACCCGAGGCAATGGTGCAAGACTGTGTATGGCAGAGAAACTGGTAATAATCGAGAACTACGAACTTTTATTCTTCCATTGTTTAAGATGGTACAGAGTATGTAAAAACAGAAAAAATGTTTCTGCATGTAGACCAATAGTCTAAAAGAATGTTTAAAAGATAAGAAGTTTGTCCAACTGTTTGGCTCACCATCAAGGCCGTAGACCGATCTGCGCGTGATGGTGGAAAAAGTCAAACATCAGGATAATGGGTACAGAGTTGTTATATTCTAGTACTTTGTGTTAATTTTGTTTAACAAATTGGGAAGGATTACTCGTGGTATTATGTTAACATGGATTTGTTTTCTAACAGAGATGATTGTGGTATGTTTTGCATCAGATGGATGCAGCTTTGGAATGAGAAGCATATAGGGGAAGTGGTAAGGGTTTAGGTTAATCTTCATTCAACTTTCCTTACTTTGGTCATGTATACTATAATGGTCTTTAATAAAAGCTTAATTTGTTTGTACTTGTCTTAATAAAGCGTTGGAAAATGGGATCGGATGATTCTTTTGTACGAACTTATCAGTCATGATAAGAATAAATTGCGAAGGAATATCAATGTTGCTATAGGTCAATGGTACATGAAGGCAAACGAACCAAAGGTTCCAAAACATGGCACTTTTAAGCGGCCGAAATGGTAAGGCTTTAGAACTGAATGCTTTGTTTATTATGTATTTGAATGCATTAGGACATGTTGTTCATTATTGTAATCTAATGCAATTTTGTTTGGTGAAGAACATGTTAGGGGATGGGGCAGTGGTGAGTGGATGGCAATGGATTTTGACTTTTTTTTGTGGCGTTGCAGTGCGTAAAGGAACCCACTTTTTTATGGGTCGTAATCATGTTTGGATGTATATGAACTGAAAACATTTTGTATATGACATGTGCTGCAAGCATACATAGGTTAGGTAAGAGTGAAATGTACAAATTTTGAATGTATATTATGCAATTTCAGGGCCACAATGTGGTAAAACGCTTGTACAGAAATTTTGCAATATATGATAAATTTCAGTGGATAAAAGTAGCATATGCACATGATTTCGTAAGTCTGCAGAGGATATCTTTGGTTAGGTTTTACTTACAGTGATTTGAATGACATTTGCATTATGGTTGAGACATGTCTTGGTCGTCAAGTTCCGTAGTACCCGTTGGAAGTTGAAGCTTCAGTCCCGGGCATGTGTTCTTATTGTGTCCCTCCTTTTTGCAAAATGAACATTGATTCCTCCGTTTTGTGGACGCATTAGTGTTTATTTTCTGCTTTCGTTTTGCGTCCTTCGTTTGCGGGTCTCGAACGGTGTTTTGGCTTACCCTATGTGATGAGGAGTCATTGAATGTTACGGACTGCTCAAATTGAGCAGTTAGTCGTAGTAACTCATCTTTTGTGGTTTTGAAACTTTCGTCTGTTTGAGACGCAAGGTAGCACAACCGCGATGAAAGTGAGCGTAGCGATGCAAATCGAGACATTTGTCTTATTTCAGGACAGACTTCGCTGTGAAGATAAGATGGAGCAGATACCTTAGCATTTTTTGTCCACCGCGGTAGTATTAAGCAATTTGGGATGGCGGAGAAGTCTTCCAACTTAAGAACGTGCAGTTGATGGCGACATGGAAGGCCGATCGTCTCAAATTTCCGACAACTGCATGTAATGTTATTTGTTGTGAAATCAAGCACAACTTCATAGATGGCATCCGGATCCTTATACTGTGTCAAACGATACGTTCGTGCACCTTCAGTCGTAAGTATCGGATGGAGAGCATGAAACAGTGTCTCATTTTTGAGTTCCTTCAGAACTTTGTCAAACGATGCCCGGGTGAAGATGTCAGCTGCACTCCCTTCAAGGTCATGCAATTTGGTCATTGGGAAAGGCTTCGAGGTGCAATTTTTGTATTCTTCGTTCAACTCATTTATGCGCATGTCATTTATTCCCTTCTCAATGGCACGGACCACTTCAAGATATGTCTTCTTATGTTCGAGGATAATGTTGAGGGCGGAATTCATAGATTCGCAGCGTTGTGTTGAGCGAAGATTTGCGAAGAAATGTCCTGTGAGATATGCTTGTGCCCACATACCAACCGTGTGATCCTTCTCCACAACCCAAGGATGCTGCTCCATGTTAAAATCTTTCATAACTGATCTCCACTGGCGATCGAATTCCTCAATTGTCCACCAAGAGGACATGCACCGTGTAAAGGCAGATGTAAATTTGGGATCACCTACGTTTGCCTGGGCATTTCGAGAAAGATGCCAGGAACATATGCGATGATATGCACATGGGAACACTGTCTTGATAGCCCTGTGCATGGCCCTATCACCATCCGTGACGACTGAGACTGGAGCTTTGTTAGACATTGCCTGCATGAACTCACTAAGGACCCACTCAAATGTGTTTGCAGTCTCGTCTGCTAAAATTGCGACACCGAAGATAATGGTTTGATGGTGGTGATTAACACCAACAATAGGCATTATAGGCCGGCCATACATGTTACCCTTGTATGTTGTGTCAAATGTAATGACATCACCGAAGCATACATAGTCGGACCTAGATGTTGAGTCCGACCAAAAAATATTATGCAACCCCCCTAATGGATCAGTGTTGAACTGCATGTACAATCTCGCATCTTGATCTTTCTTGAATTCAAAGTATGCAATAAGAGAATTGACATCACCGTCACGATATTCATCCGCCCTTGCTTTTTGAAGGGAGTTGTACAAGTCTTTTCGAATGAAACCAACATTGTGGAAACCTCCTGACTGTTGCGTGAAATAATTCATTACCTCGAACGTCCGCAGGCCAACACTTTTCAAAGCATGTGCCTCAATTACATCATCTTGAGTAACTTCTCTAGCCGACCGAAGATACTGTTGCATTATAGGTGGGCACAACGGGTGATTATGCTCACTGTGACATATTGCTATCTCCCACCTTGATTCTTCTTTGCACTTGACAATCACCTTTGCCTTGCAACCAATTCGTGTTATATCACGAGGCGCACGTTTCCGGTCGGAGTCATTAACTTTCCTTCTGCGTTGTCCTCCCCGTGAACAACAAAACTCTTGCGTATGTACATTTCCCATACCATCAGTCCTAGTTGTTGCACGACTGACACTGAACCCCTTATTCTTCGCATATAGTCGATAATAGTTCCACGCCTCATCACGAGAGTTAAACACCATACCAACCAAATTATCGGAAGCACCAACTTCATTTGTGTTGCACTCATCTGGTTCACCAATTTGAGCTTCCTCAACTCTTACACCAGCCATTTTTACACACAGAAGATGGAAAAAATGGTCTACAACGATATGTTGTTTAATCCTTCCTTTATTACTTCTGACGTTGATGATGAAATAAGGAGAAGTGGTTGTGGAGAACCTTTAATATCAGCTGCCACTTTAAATTGCAATAAGTTGACAGATGGGCTGGTAGGTAATACAATAAATGAGATAGCGTGAAACGGTTTCGATACCTTTTATACGGAGGTTTCGATACCCCATTAAAATTCCACTAGAAATTGGTGTATCTGGCAAACCGGCATCGAAACCAAACGTCAAGTATCGAAACCAAAATATAGAAGAATGCAATTGGGCGTCTCTGCCAAAACATCATCGAAACTACAGGTGGGGATTCGAAACCTGTTTGAAATTGTAAATAGAGGGAAATATAGACTGTAAATTAAAACGTTCCCTCTCCTCCATCTCGGAAAACACAATTTTATAACCCTAACCCTAGAATTATAAAGCTTTTTATTGTTTGTTCTTCGATTACCGGCCATATTCTAAACCTGAGACCGTTCGTTTCTTCTTCTTCGATTGTTTAGGGTTTGTTTCAGATATTCCTACCAAAAACTCTTACATGGCTCCAAAAAACAAACCCGGTAAAGGTAAACGAGGTCCGATTCAAACAAGTGGTTCTATCCGTTCGATTGTGTCGGACGCGCCACAACCTCCAAATATTTTGAGCCATTGTTTCCGTGATCCCGCTTGTCTTGAGCGATACCACGAAGTGTACGAGGCGAAGAAGATTAGGAAGGAGCGAACGATTGACTTGGATTTTTTGATGTCCAATGATTATCAATTCAACTTCTGGACTTTATTTGTGGAATGGGGTTGGATCAGATATCTCGATATTAAACCCCGTGTTTATCAGAACCTGGTGAAGATCTTCTATGCAAATGCTACCCTTCAGCAAGATGCCATAACCCAACACTGTGTAGCTATCGAGTCCTATCTAATGGGAGTTGAATTTACAATCACTCCGGCAATTATTGCCCAACACCTTGGTGTGGAAGCCACTGGTGAAGAGCAAGAATTCGAGCGTGTCCCCTTGAAGTTCGATGATGACAGCCCAACTCATCTTCATATCCATGAAAGGCTTCTGCATCTAATGACAACTTGGTTCTTCCGGCCATCAGGTGGACGATGCACTCGCATGCGTCATATTGATTATTGGTGGTTGCACCAATTTCGGTCGGAAAAAAAACTCGATATAGCTACAATCATCTTCAGATCTATTGCGGAAATCGTTAGCAACTCTTCAAGAGGCTCCCTCATTTATGGATGTGTGCTAAGTCACATATTTGAATGTTTAGGGATCGACACCTCCATGGACCCTGAAATCCCGCTACCAAGTAAAATTGATGAAACAACAACTAAGAAGACGGGGTGGACGTTCATTCAGGGTGAATGGGTCCATAAAAGAGATGAAGATGAAGCAAGAATTGCCAGACGAAGTGACGATGTACCCGATGCTCCACCCCCAAATAAAATTGATGCCATGTACGACACACTAAATAACTTGGATGCATTTATCCGCAGTACTACTGCAGAGTCTCGTTCCCGATTTGAGAAACTAGAAGCTCGTGTTTATTCATTGGAGCGTGAACGGAATCAGCATGTATTTCGACCGACATCGCCTCAGGATGCAAATGATCCTGAAGATGGTTAGGCTAGTTTGCATAGTATATGGATTTCTTGTATTACATGAATAAACATTTGTTGAATTTGTTAGACTGCTTCACGAACATTGACTGACATTTGTTACACAACTGTCCATTTACACCTCTATTGCATATCGTGTTGCATTCTGTTTACTTTCATTGACAAGTTTAGGGTGTGTTCTTGCACGTAACATTGGATTGTTGTATACAGAGAATGTCACAGGTACACCTGCTGAGGAGCAGTATGATGCATATTCTGCACCAGGAGGCCATTATCAGGCCTCTGGCCCAACAGAAAATGTCCCATGTACTTCTGCAAAAGAGAACAATGATGCATATGTTGCAGCTGCAGTTCATGATCACGCATCTGCTCCGGCAGAAGGCCATGCTCAGGCGCGTTCTTCTACGCCTCAAGTGACTCTCACTTACAGGCGAAAGAAGCTTCATCGCCATGGCATAACGCCAAGTAATGAAATAGACTCTGAAATTCAGAGACCCAGGCGTCCTCCGCAAATGTATGGCGATTGGTACAGGAACGTAGCACCTACCATGGCGAAGAAGCTTCTTATTCTTGATTACAATGGCGTGCTAGCCAGTGTTAGGAAAGACGGTATTAATTTTGTGACTCACTTTTAATACAACTGCTCATAAATTAGATTAGGAAATTTATGTTTTTCAATTGCAGCTGTGGAACTCAGACCTGGTGCTTTTGAGTTTTTGTCTTCTTGTTTTACTTCGTATGAGGTTGCTATTTGGTCTTCAAGGACAAGGTAATGCGGACATATGCCACCACCCTAAATCAATTCAATTACACGATCCTTTAAGATAATTTGTGGATTTACTTTATTTGTGCCTGAACTGTTCATCAATGCAGAGAAAACCTACACTGGGGACTTTGGAGAATTAGTGATCTTAAACCAAGACTTGCCTTCATTTGGGTAACTTCAAAGTTTATCTTCGTTAAAGCATCTAAATAGAATTTGACAAATCTGATGGACTTCATTTGAATATTGCAGGATCAAAGTCACTGCGAAAAACATCCCTCCTATCCAAATGTATATACAAAAAATCTGAGGCGCGTGTGGGATAATATGCCTCAGTATAACGAAGGAAACACGCTGTTGGTTGACGACTCCGAAGCTAAAATGCTTAATAATCCGGTCAGTGAAGAACGCAACTATTTTGAATTTTGCTCCTTACTATATGCAATATAGTCAATGAATCTGTAGCAAATAATTATGTTGTCGATTATGTTCATTTTTCAGGAGAACAACTACATTTGTCCTAAATCCTACAACCCAGAAGATGAGAGAACTCATAACGCATTAGGTACAACACCCTAAAATGACACTTATTCATTATAAAAATGAATCAATGTACTTGCAACCTAATTATGTACTTGCACTTGATCATAGAAAATAGGTGGTTCCATTAGGGTATATTTACAAAACATGGCCGCAGCAGACAATGTACAGGAGTACGTGAAGCATCATCCGTTTTTGGATTAAATGCAGCTGAAACCGTGGATGGCAATTGAATTAACCAAGTTTTCTCTTCTAATCTCCTCTGTATTATATGTGTGCTCGTCTTTTGTATCTCTGTAATTACAACATACAATGTTATATATTCAGAAATATTATTGGCAAGAAATTTTGTACTTATTACATGATACATTTACAGTTTTGTACCAAAAACAACATCATGTACAAAGACAACGCATTTATGTACAACTCTTATTGTAAAAAAGGTCTACACAGGGTATGTGAAGATATGTGTATAGAGCACCGAAACCCCTTAAGGGGGTTTCGAAACCAAAAGGCACCGAAACCTCTTAAATCTGGGTTCGATGCCCCAACGAAATCATAGCACTGAAACCCCTTATCTGTAGATTCGATACCACGTACACATCATGTATAGCGAATACGCATTTCTGTACAATTCTTACAAGTACTATGTGTATACAGTACCGAAACCCCATAACTTGGTTTCGAAACCATTAAAAGGAATCTGCCTTTTCAGTGTTCTGTCTTTTCACTGTCATCACCTGTACCGTTGCGTGTTACCCAAAAATAATGCTGATTTCGATACCCCCAGAACGAGTCAGGCTTTTTCAGTTGCTTTCATCACCTGCTTGAATGAACAGACATCTCGTGAGGCATTTTTAAACCTAAACAATTACATGAAAGGGCTAATATTTTATGTATAATCGCAGAACTTTATAGCTGGCTTCTACGAACAAGGTAGTAACTTTTTCTGCACTTCAAACAGGCACCGAAACCCCATTGAGGTGGTTTCGATGCCCCTCAAAATGATGTACTTTGCATTTGGTTAACAATTTATGTATGTACACATTTCCTAACAATTAAATGACCCAACTTGAAAATTCGTGAAAGTGTGTAATAAAGTCATGTATATACCGATTTCTTTTGGAATCTTGTATCAATCTGTGTACATTTTGCTACTAATAACTGTATATATAGTTCCGAAACCCCTTCAGATGGTTTCGAACCTATTAAAAGGAATCTTGCTTTTTCATTGTTCTGTCTTTTCACTATAATCACATGAACCGTTTCTTCTTCCTCATCGTGTTTACAGTTGGTTTCGAAACCAAGCATAACGATTCAGCCTTTTCAGATTTATGTCTTCTAATTAATGAAGGGGTTCATGTTTATGTACCTAGTGCAATGAACAGACACACAGCGTGCCTTCTCAAAGTAGGTACCCCCTCCATAGAACCAATTACTTTTTCGAAACCAAGCAAAACGATTCAGCCTTTTCACTTTTTCACTTTCCCTCCCAACTGAATTTCCCTATAAATATACAACTCTTCTCTATACTCTTTACAACACCAACAATTCCCTATACTCATCTGAACCCTTCTTTCTTTATATTCTCTTCCTAACCAAATACTTTAAACTTCTTTCCTTTAAGATGAGTTCAAGCAGATCTTCCAAAAACATTCCTCACCATTTCTCGAAGAGAAAATTAGAATTTGAGTCTGACTCAAATTCTGATGATGACTTATATTTCGATTCTGACGACGATGAACAACCGAGCAATGAAACTCTCCGACGAAGCAAATGGTTCAGGAGCTTTTTCCAGGCCATTGCTACAATGGTGAGCATCACTGAACCTGCTACAAAATGGTTATGTCCAGCCTGCCAAGGAGGTCCTGGTGCCTCTCAGAAGTTTACTGGCATTCAGTCCCTATTGTCACATGCCAGAACGAAAGGTGGACCAAAGCTCAAGCTCCATCGCCATTTTGCTAACCTCTTGGATGAGGAATTGCTTACAATGGGCACTTCTTCTATTCCTCAGGGTCAAGCTTTTGGCCAATGGACTGCTTTGAGAGATGATCCCACTGCTGCTAATACTGCCTGCCCCCTGCCCGCAAACAACGAGGTTCATGATCACCAAATATTCTGGCCGTCCATGGTCATGATAATGAACACAAGGCTGGAAAAGGATGATGCTGGGAAGGTAGTTATTTAACAAATTTGAATTATGTTTTCAATATTATTACAATTGCTTCACTTCTAATCTCTTGCATTTTATGCTTCAGTGGATTGGCATGGGAAACCAAGAGCTGCGGGACTCTTTCAGTTCCTATGATACTATTGCCAAGCCTCGCCATTCATACGGACCCGACGGCCATCGTGGGATGAGCCTTTTGATTTTTCAGAGCACGGCAAGAGGTTATCTCGACGCTCAGGATCTGCATAACAAGTTTGCTGCCCAAGGTTTCGATAGAAAAGCTTGGGAACAATGTCAAGTCATCTTCTATGCTCCAGGCACAGCGCGCCAACTTTATGGTTTCATGCCTACGAAAGAGGACATAGACTACTTCAACCGCCACCACTCTCAAGGTTGTCTCTATCATCAGTTTCTTCTTTTCTACAAGATTCACTTCTTCTCATACTAATGCATACATGTTTTGTTCATTAGGCAACAATAGGGTCAGATATGAGATCCGATCTTATTCAGAGATGGTTGGTCAGCACCAACCAGAGGCTGGTTCCAGTGCCATGGGTGGCAGCGGGCATGCAGGTCGTTTCTCGGGGCAGGAATGAGGACTGAGGAGGGGAGGATTTATTATGTTTCTTTTTTTTAATATCTAATGTATTTGAACGTTGTTTGGATTGGAATGCATTTTATTTCTGTCATAAAATTTCTTCATCTTTCATACCAAACCAAGTAATTTTCACTCATAAGGTTAAAGACCTTCAAATATTTTCGCGCTTAACCAGCACCGAAACCCTATATACGAGGTTTCGATGCAAAACCAGAACCGAACCCACCTTTACATGGTTTCGATGCCATTATCATAAATTCTACGAAAGTATGTTTTTGGGTATGAATACCTGTATGTACTCATTTCCTTACAAACAAATTGGACATTTCGACGACCCTGGGAAATTTTGTGTAATAAAAAAAGTATACGTACAGAGTTCTACCCAGTTTGTAATAAATAAGGTATATAACATTTCCTCAAACCAATTTCTACTATTCTGTGTACATTGGGTACTATTACGTGTATATTCACAACTCCTTACATAACTTGTAAGAAAATATGCTTTACGGGTAAGAAATTGTGTATGTATACATTTCCTACAACTAATGACCCATTTGTTCCATCTTACACATTTGTAATATATAAGGTATATACCGTTTCGTCTTACAAATTTGTTCCAATTCCTGAACAATTCGTCCTATTAAGAGTATATACACAAATCTTTACAAAACTTGTAAAATATTATGTTTATCGGGTAAGAATTTCTGTATGTACACATTTCCCTACAAGTACAAGTCCATTTTCAACCTTCGTCAAACCGTGTACAAGAAAATGTATATACATTTTCCTCTTACAAATTTGTACAAATTTCTGTATATTTGGTAGTAATATATGTATATACACAGTTCCATACCTCTATTGTACCAAAATATGCTTTTCGGGTAAGAAATTCTGTATGTACACATTTCCTTACACGTACATAATCCATTCTAAAAATTCGTGCATGTGTTATAAAAGGGTATATACATTCTTCTATTACAAAAGTGTATTAATTTGTGTACAGCATCATGTAACAATTTGTGTACCAGTAAACAGTGCATCATGTAATAAAACTGTATATACATTCTTTTATTACAATATTGTACCAATTTGTGTACCGCTTTATGTAACAATTTGTGTACCGCTTTTTACCCGGTAAACAGGTCAGCCGTTCTTTAGCCTGTATTTAAAGGTTGTTCCCTAGAACTCCCCCCATATGAATTTTGGATCATTTATATTTGTAGATTTGATTATGCCTTTTGTTATGGTGTTTTATGTACTAAGATATTGGTTTGTTTTAAAATTTACATAAATCTTTTAAGTTTAAAAAAATGATGGTTTATAATCAGGCTTAAACTTATTGTTTATGATCGAGCTTGAATTAAACATATTTTTGTAATATGTGTGGTTAAGTAGAATTTATACAAATGTAAATACGTTTAGTTAAGTTAGCTATAGTTTAATTAGTTAGTTGTAGTTAATTAGAATTTATACCGGTGAGAATGTGCTTTAGTTAAGTTAGCGATCGTTAGTTAATTAGTTGTAATTAAATTTATATCGGTGCAAATGTATTATATATATACACACTTGATCAATCAATAAAATATGTGAAGTTGTACTCTTCTTTACGAAAGTATATGGTTTATTTTTACATTATTCAATATTAGTGGTAGCTTGTAGGCGAATACGGGTTTGAGTGGTGAATGTCCAGTTGGGTAGTAAGTGTGTGGATGGATTTGAGAATGTACCCACGTGAGCGGGTGTGGATTTGAAAATTGTACCCGTCGTGGGTAGTGGGTAGGTGATGGATATAAAAATTTTAGGTGGGTATGGAGATGGGGGAGGGGGTATCCGCACCTGCCCCGCCCGTTTGCCATCCCTAATTAGATTTGTTAGTGCTTTTGCTTTATGTGGAATTGGGTTTATATCCGGTGAGCATAGGGTTTGGGAAATTTTTTAAAAAAAAGTGGATTAAAAAGAGACTAAAAATGGGTAGGTATACAAATTCTTACAAAAATTGTAAGGATTTGTGTATCATTTTTATGTACAAACACAAATTCTTACAATTTTAATTGTAAGGATTTGTGTATATACACAAAAGTGGTACACAAATCCTTTACAAAATTGTAAGGTTTTTTGTCAAAAAAATTGTAAGGTTTATATTTGTACACAAAATTCGATACACAAATCCTTACAAATTTAGTAAGATTTGTGTACCCGCCTTTTTTAGTCTTTTTTTAGTCCGCCTCTCCCTAGAACTACCCATAGGGTTTGGCGGGATTATGTTTCGTATTTTCTAACATTTTAAGTTTGTTGTATTAGGTTTCGGATCTTTTAACATTTTAGGTTTGTTGTATTTTAGCCAAACTCTATAGTCGATGTTTAGATCATTGCCTTTGTTAATTTTTGTTGTTGCTTTTTGGTATTAACAAATCACATAGTAAGCTTTTTGTAGAGAAATAACATGATCAATAAGACGTAAATGAGCATGTCTGAAGTTGGAAACGAGAACATTATCTTTTCAGGAAGCTTCTAGGGTTAGGCACCCCCATTAGGCTAAAATTAGGCCCGAGTTGTACAATTTCTTATAAAAATGGTAAGAATTTATGTAGTTACACAATTTCTTACAATCAACACAATCTACACATATTCTTACACAAATGGTAAGAATTTAGGTTATCATATAAGAATTTGTGTAGTTACACAATAATTATGTAGTTACACAATAATTAAGTAGTTACACAAATAGTAAGGATTTTTGTAGTTACACAATAATTATGTAGTTACACAATTTCTTATCCATCCTACACAAATTCTTACCAAAATTAGGTGCTTAATTTTAGACCTTCTCATCTTTTCATTGAACCCCCTCATGAATCATTAATATTGATTTTTCACCATTTTTTTATTAAACTGAAAATTTCATTCATGAAAATAAAGCATACATCAAGATTCAAGGGTTTGAAAAACCTAGAAAAACATATGCTCAAACACAAGCTCAGAAAAAATGTCAACACAATGACAAGAACGAAAATCCCAAATAGAGAGAACCATAAGCACGAACAAAACTAAGAGCTAAGAGGCGGCGACACACGTCTGGATTAGCAAATGATCCTCCAAGCGATAAGTCTTTGGCAACCGGTGACACCGACGGGTGTTCTAGGGGGTCGAGATGACGTTAACGGCAAAGTCAATGTCATGGAGGCCAAAAGGAGCCAAGCTCATCTCTTCAGATGGTCTACCGGAGTGGTTATGACCCATTGTGGGAGACATCGATAAAGGAAAATGTCCAAGGGTTGCGAGTAAACACACCAACAAATGGTCAACAGATCTGCAAGAGAGATGCAAAAAGAAGCCAAAACGAGAAGAAGAAGAACCACCCCAGAGGGCCAAACCTTCATCCTCTCACAGAGAAGGACCTTGCCTGACCCTTGGCCATCGGAGAATCAAGATCCCAGTGAATCGAGCATGAGAGAGCATCGGAGCAACACCACAACAAAGAAAGAAAATCAAAGGAGAGCCAAGCAAGAGGAGACAAACGTGAAAAAGAATATCAACATAGGGGAGGCCAACCACGTAAGGCAATTGACCGCCTAGAAGGGGAAATTATAGGTTTTGAGCTTTGAAAGAGAAGAAAGTGTTTTATTTTTAGGGGTTTTAGTACTCCTTACTTGAAGGGAGTTTGGCCTCATAATGATTTTCCATCGATGGCATGGTCATTACCTTATCACAAAGACATGTATGTTAGAATGATACATAAGGGTAATTGTTTTTCATAATTTAGAACAACTCATCTCCTTTTTAAGGTGTGATAGATGTCTCACTTTTGACTTCTCTTTAGGATGTGACATTCTTCACACCTAGAAGTGTAACATTCTATTTCATTCAATCAACGGACCCAGTCACTAAGACGTTGGCCGTGAAATCAAACGTCAATGTATTATTCTATGTCACTCTCACGAGATCGTTACTCATTTACTAAAAGATATGTTATGTGATTTATACACCTCATTTCCCCCTTGTTGGTTAATTTTGTGGAATTTGTAATTTTAAAAAGTTGAGTGAGTTTGGTTGCATGATAAATTGTTTGAGAAATCAATTTATTTTTCACACGAACATAATTTTTGTAACACCCTCAACCCGGATGTCACAATTGGGCCTCAAGCCCAACCCCAAAACCATAAAATTCTCAAACTGGGTTTAGCCCAAATAAAATGATTTCCAAAAACATTTAAATCCAACAGTTGAAAATATAGATAAATAATTAAAACGATACAAAGGAGTTCCAATTTAGATTTAAAACATTTGAACATTCGGTTTAATTAATAAAATTCAAAATAATAAGAGTTACAGACTCCACCACGTAAGGTTCTATGAATACATAGCCCACTAAATACAAGTATCGTACTCTAAAAACCTCCACATGCTGGAATCTCGTACTAATAGCGCTATTCGAACCCACGATCAAACGATCAACCTACGGATGAAAACAATGTTTCCAGGCGCTGAGCTTACAAAGCTCAGTGGTACACATCTACTCTAATGTACTTTCTAATCGTAAACATAAGCATGCACGCTAATACGAGCAATAAGGAGAGATAAATAAACATGTGGCACTACTACTAGTCATCTAAACACATGCTCTCATCATAGCAATCATCATACATGGACCACAAGGCCCAACCATACTCAAGATCTCACCAAATCATCCGAGCTAAAACACACAAAGCCATAACCACAAACCTGGAGTGAGACCCGCACTACAACAATTGTGTTTTTAATGACAATTTTATTGTGACTTTGAGTTATTTTGTCACAAATGCTATATTTTTTGTGACAAAATATTTTTATGACACTGTTGACATAAGTAATTGTGACATATTAATATTTTGTCACTGATATAACAATAGTTGTGATCATTACATTTCTTTTCACAATTAAATTGTCACTACAATGAATATTTGTGACATGATTTTGATTGTAACTAAAACTTCGTCACTGATAAAGTACACATATTGGCGCCAACTTGTATTTTGGCGGGAATACAATAATAGTGACAACATACAAAGTTATCGCTATTATTTTAAATTATTGTATTAAATAAATCTACATGCATAATGTTCTAGAGCGGTAGTTGGTGTTTGCCAAAGATGTTCCCTGTCTGTTGGCATTGATCGCATGCCTTGGCATAGTCGTGGGCATCCTTGTACAGCGTGGGCCAAAAGAATCCTGACTACAACACCTTGGCAGTAGCCTTCATCCCAGCAAAGTGACCTCTGTATGGTGCGGCATGGCATAGATGCTTGAACAATATCGGCTCATCCTAATAGTATTGCCTTACCTCTCATAGAAATCTTTTCTGGGCATTGTATGCCAAGTCTGGTGGTAGAATATTACTTACCAGGTAATTGAATGTGTCGGCTTACCATGGTATGGCATTGACTGCAAGAAAACACTCGTCGGGAAACTCATCTCTAATAGTAGTAGTCTTACCATCCTCAATGTGATGCTCCAATCGAGAGAGGTGGTCAACTACTAAGTTCTTGTTGCCTTTCTTGTCTACGATCTCTAAGTCAAATTCTTGAAGTAAGAGTGTCCATCGGATCAGTCTGGGCTTGGCATCTTTCTTTGCCAATAGATACTTTAATGCCGAGTGATCTGTATAAAACACAACCTTGTTACAAATTAGATAAGATCTAAATTTATCAAAAGTAAACACAACCGCAAGAAACTCTTTCTCGGTTGTAAAGTAATTCAGTTGTGCGTCATTTAAGGTTCTGTTGGCATAGTAGATGGCATGGAAAACCTTGTCATGCCGTTGTCCCAAAACTACTCCAACGGCATAGTCGTTGGCATCACACATGAGCTCGAAGGGCTTATTCTAATCCGGTGCTATGACTATAGGGGCATTGATCAATCTCTCTTTAAGTTCCTGAAATGTTCTTAAACAAGAATCGTCAAAAACAAAGGTGGCATCCTTCTCTAACAACAAGCATAAAGGTTTAGAGATTTTTGAAAAATCCTTAATAAACCGCCGATAAAAACCGGCATGACCTAGAAAACTCCTTATACCTTTAACACTCGTTGGAGGTGGCAATTGCTTAATTACCTCAACTTTGGCTTGATCAACTTCTAGTCCTCTCCCGGTTACCTTGTGACCGAGAACAATGCCCTCATTCACCATGAAGTGGCATTTCTCCCAATTCAACACTAGGTTTGTCTCGATGAATCTCTTCAAAACTTGCTCTAGGCTATGGATGCATTCCTCAAATGTTGTACCAAACACTGAGAAATCATCCATGAATACTTCCATGTTGTGCTCGATTATATCAGAAAAATGCCCATCATGCAACGTTGGAATGTTGTTGGCACATTACATATACCGAATGACATCCTTCTGAAGGAAAATGTCACATATGGACATGTGAACGTGGCCTTCTCTTGATCATCAAGGGCAATAACAATTTGGTTATAACCCGAATAACCATCTAAAAACAGTAAAAAGCTTTACCCGCCAGCCTGTCTAACATTTGGTCAATGAAAGGCAATAAGAAGTGGTCATTCCTTGTAGCCTTGTTTAACCTATCGTAATCGATGTACACTCTCCATCCGATGATGGTTCTAAAGGGAATCAATTCAGCTTCACTATTTTGTACCACAGTCATGCCACCTTTCTTTGGCACGCACTGTACAAGGCTTACCCAAGAACTATCGGAAATGGGATAAATAATTCAGGCATCAAGTCATTTTATTATCTCTTTCTTAGCAACCACTTTCATGCTCGGGTTTACCCGTCTCTGACCTTCAATAGTCCTCACATTGTATTCCTCTAGAATGATCTTATGCATGCAAATGGTTGGGCTAATACCTTGGATGTCTGCCAAAGTCCAACCCAATGATTGCTTATAATCCCTTAATATTGCCAGCAATCTTACCTCATGGTCATTAGTGAGATCAGTGGCAATAATCACTAGAAGAGTTGGGTGCTCACATAGTTAGGCATACTTCAAGTGTTCCGGCAGTGGCTTAAGCTCCAACTTTGGTGGTTCCTCAATTGATGGTTTTAGTTTCTTTATCTCTCTACCGGCTAACTGGAGTGGCTCAAAGTAACTCACATCTTCAGCCTCCAAGGCTGATTCCTCAGGTTCCTCAAACAGTTCAGCTATACCGTCAAGCATGTCGTCATCAAATTCTGCATCCTGGCACAACTGTACCACATCCAAAGTATAAATGTCCTCTATCATCTCCTCAGCTTGACATTCATCCGGTTCATCTGCACATTTTAAGGCTTGAAACACGTTAAAAGTAACATGTTGGTCATTCATTCGCATGGTTAGTTCCCCTTTATGAACATCAATAAGTGCCCTACTCGTGGCAAGGAATGGCCTACCCAAAATAATTGGCACATTAGTGTCAACTTCATAATCCAAAATGATAAAATCAGCTGGAAATATAAAGTTGTCTACCTTTACCAACACATCCTCAATCTTACCCTTGGGATGTGCATAAGATCGGTCTGCCAACTAAAGTGTCATTGTGGTAGGTCTTGCTTCTATGCCAAGATTCTTGAAAATAGATAGTGGCATCAAATTGATACTAGCTCCTATATCACACAATGCCTTACCTATGAATTTATTGCCAATTGTACAAGGGATATTGAAACTCCATGGATCTTTCAGCTTTGGTGGCAATCGAGTTAGGATCATGGCACTGCATCCTTCAGTGAGAGCAACAGTTTCAAACTCTCCCAACTTCCTCTTTTTTGACAAAACGTCCTTCATGAATTTTACATAGAATGTTAATTTGCAATTGTTTAAGCACTTCCAAGAAGTGCTTAAATTGTTGGTCCTGCTTGTGTTTTTGAAGTCTTGCTGGAAATGGTGGTGGTGGATACACAGATACTGCATTATCGGCTTTGCCGAGGCAGTGCTGGCATCCACTTTGGCATCAATATGCTTTTTGTCCTCAGTCTGCTTGTAATCATTGTTAACATCATCGTTGGCACTAGAACTGGCATTATGTTGAGCATTGGTACTGCATGAGCGTTGGCATCGTTGTGGGCATAACCACTGCATCATCTGCTTTAGCTTTCTCCTTCTCTGATTCCTTGGGCGTGTCTGCTGGCACAAGCTTAGCATCTTGGCTATCAACTGGCTGCCTGGAAGCCATCTCAGCTTACCATTACTTACCACTCTGAAAAGTTATTGCCTTGCATTGCTCATTTCCTTTGTGTCAAGCATCTTCAGTGTCGCTTGGCAAAGCACCTTGGGGTCTTTGGCTAAGTGCACTAGCAATTTGCCTAAGTTGCACTTCCAAATTCCTCATCGATGCTGCCAAACTCTGGACTGTGGCATCATTCCTTTCCAAATACTCCGTGAAGGTGCCTCATTGGTTAAGTCTTTGCCCTTGATGGAAATTGTTTTGAGCTTTTTGTGGCATGGCATTTTGATAGAATGTTGGCATGTCATTTTTATTCTGCCTTTGAGTGTTTTGGTGTGGGGCATTGTATTGGTTGCCTCCTTGATTTCCCCAAGCTAAGTTAGGGTGTTGTCTCCAACATGCGTTGTAAGCATTGGAATTAGCATTATAAAAACGACCAGCATTGCCAACAAAATTTACCGAATCTGGGTTAACTGGGCATTAATCCACATGATGTTTCTCTCCACAATGGTGCAAAACGGATCTAGTGCTTTGACTTCTCGGGCCTTATTATTCTTTTGCAATGTTCTTACCATGCTAGTGAGGTTGGAAATTTTGGCATGAATGGACGTAAATTCATTAACCTTCAATTTCCCACTAGTTTTGGTTCCTGTCTCAAGTCTAGCAACAGGATATTCAAAGTCATTGATCGCTATCCTCTCAAGGATATCAACAGCTTCTGTGTACATCTTGTCTAGCAACGAGCCAGCTGTTGAAGCATCGACAACAATCCTTGTTTGTACATTCAACCCGTTATAGAATATTTGTATTTGAGTCCAATTTGGGAATCCATGCATTGGACACCTTCTCAACAGATCCTTAAATCTTTCCCACGCTTCGTAGAGAGTTTTATCCTCAGCCTGCTTGAATGTATTGATCTCACCACGTAGCTTGGCGATGAGTGTTGGTGGTTGAAATCGTGTCAAGAACTTCTGGCAGAGGTCTACCCAAGAAGTAACTGAACCTGGTGGCAAAGAATTAAGCCACGCCTTGGCTCTATCTCTTAAAGAAAAAGTAAATGACCTCAGCTTCACGGTATCTACAGATACTCCAGTTTGCTAAAATAGTTTACATATCTCCATGAATTGCTTGAGATGTTGCCTTGGGTCTCCAGTAAGTTCTCCATCAAATTGACCTACATTCAAAATAGTTTGGATCATTACGGGTTTAAGTTCAAAATATGGGTTATAGGCATCAGTGCCAACAAGTCCTGGCATTAAATTTGCAATGTCAGGTGCTGAATGTTGTCGGATTGGTCTTTTTTCTTCGTCATGAGGAGCGGCATGGTTATTGTTTTCTAGTGGATTCTGATTGTTGTTAACACCATTTGCTCCTCAGTTTCCTTGATTTTCGTGATTTATCTCTCAAATTCTCTTTTTCAATCTGCGCAAACTGCGTTCAATCTCAGAATCTAATGGCCAAGCTTCCTTCTCAGTATGGTTCCTGGTCATACACCGATAAAAACAAAAACAAAATAAAAATAAAACAAGTAAAAATTTATAAATAATCAAATCTGTTGCAATCCCCGGCAACGGTGCCAAAAACTTGTAGACTCTGTAGAAGATGTGTAAATTGAATGTTGGCAAAAGGTATAAATGATATGCATTGGGCAAGTTATGCCAAGAGCCTTTTGCGTGCAAGTATACACGGTTTGCAAGTAATACATCTTGTTAAGCTGAGTTATCGATCCCACAGAGATTGATTTGAATTCAATTGTTTAATTGTTACTTACTTTGGAAGAAAAGATGTTTGTTTTGAAAGTTATTTTGAAACTAAAGAAAAGAAAAATAAAATGAAGTAAATTGTTGGCAATGAAGGTGTTTCTAAATGAGTGATGATTGTTGGCAGGGAATGCTTGGATTCAACATGGCTCATGCCAACCTTTATTGGCAAAACTGTCTTGGCATTATTTGTCGAGCAGATTCAACATTAGCAAAGCCTCTCTCGATGGTCATTGCCCTAAATTGGCCAAGTAAAAACCCCTATATCTCTATAGTGTATGTTTTTCTTAAACTAATTTGATTAAAACCAATCTATACTCCGATGGGGTAGATTTCACTTCCGAAGTAAGTTCATCTACTTGAACGACTTCTCTCAAAGCTTCTCTCCCAAGTATTCAACAATTTAATCGTCGCCAACCCAAGTCTGTTAAGATATTAGGAGGCAATATGCGTATTGTGCCATCTCTCGCTTGCAGAGTGTTTAGGAAAAATTAGAGTATGTCGAATAGAAAAACTTTGCCAAAAACATAATTATTATAAAGGAACTAAGGCATAAAACCAATATTCAATCCAAAACACCCCCCACCAACTATGAAAATTAGTTCATGGTGAGGGGGTTAACCAACAGAACCATAATCGTTTTCAAAAACATCATCATAAAAAAAGCTAAAGATAAACAACTTGTGCCAAGGGAATAGGCAGATGGGTCTCTCGATGCAGCCCTCCACGCCAGACTCTCGACCAAGAGGTTGAATCACCCTTCCTCAGTGCAGCCGGTCGTCACTCGTCGGCCACTCCAATGCCGTACTCCGATCACTCTAGGTCTTCACCCGATCACTCTCCTCGTCACTCTCTCTATATTCAATTCTTGATCAGTTGGTCTTTATATAGGCGTGAGTGGGAAAGAATGAGATAAGCCTTTGCATTTGAATTTGAAATGATCAAAGGATAAGAGATAGATCTCTATCCTTAGACAATGGCGATAGGAACCAACGTCCAACTCGGTCTTACCCTATCATCCACTCATGTTCTTGATAGGGAAGAAGTCTTGATGACTCTTCCAAGAAGCATAAAAAACACTCTGATAGTCTGAAAGCTCTCAAGCATCAAACTGTACACATCGACATATGCCCACCATTCAAACATGTCTCAACACCCCCATTGCATCTTTCTCAAAACGACCACCACAAAAATCGTGGTAAAAGAGAAACGGTCCAAACATCCTTATTACCAAAGGTTGGGTTCCCTCGAGGTCTCAAAGCCTCGAGCACCACTCTCGACATTACTAGCTAGCATCGCGTTTGATTAACTAAACAATTTCTAAGGTGCAACAACTCTCGAGAAGGTAGCTCTCTCAAACCTGTAAAACGTCTAACTTAAACCACACTCTAACGAACTAGTGGATCTTGAACCCACTATCTCTAAGAGATGCCTCTAAGAAGGGTGATGACACTCTCCAAGTATCAACAAGACTCACTTTTAAGCGAACAAAGGGTCCTCCAACCAACATGCATCCACTGATCGATTCCTAAAGTGGTTTGTCTAAACCCGCATCACAAATGCTATTTCCGTATAACGATGAAGATTCCTTGCCACAACTCTCATAACATACTCTGAAGGCTTCGAAACGTCTTCAACACGCAACGAAGACTCCATTCAAGTGGCGGGAGGATGACACATCCTCGACTCCGGCATCATTCAACTAACTCGCATCTCAACTATCAGAGGGAACCTCACCCCAGAATCACTCCCATGAGCGGCTCAACACTTAACTCAACCCTCTCGACCATGATCGTAACCATCTTGACGTCGCAACATTGGACGCACCATCAGGATTCCAGTCTTAAGGAGTACGAACTTAATTTAAGGGCTTGTATTCACTAGACACCTTACTAAAACACCTATACCACCCCGGGGTTTTCCTAGAACCGGCTAAACCTAAGCTCTAATACCATTGTCGTAACACCTTCAATCTAGATGTCACAATTGGGCCTCAAGCCCAACCCCAAAACCATAAAATTCTCAAACTGGGTTTAGCCCAAATAAAATGATTTCCAAAAACATTTAAAGCCAACAATTGAAAATATAGATAAATAATTAAAACGATACTAAAGAGCTCCAATTTAGATTTAAAACATTTGGTTTAATTAATACAATTCAAAATAATAAGAGTTACAGACTCCACCACGTAAGATTCTATGAATACATAGCCCACTAACCACAAGTATCGTACTCTAAAAACCTTCATATGCTGGAATCTCGTACTGATAGCGCTCTTCGAACCCACGATCAGACGATTAACCTACGCGCGAAAACAATGATTCCAGACGCTGAGCTTACAAAGCTTAGTGGTACAGATATACTCTACTATACTTCCTAATCAAAAACATAATCATGCAAGCTAATACGAGCAATAAGAAGAGATAAATAAACAGGTGGTGCTACTACTAGTCGCCTAAACACATGCTCTCATCATAGCAATCATCATACATGGCCCACAAGGCCCAACCATATTCAGGATCTCACCAGATCATCCGAGCTAAAACACACAAAGCCATAACCACAAACCTGGAGTGAGACCCGGTGCCACACAGCTTCAGAAACGTACACTTTGAGTGAGGCTCGGTGCCACACAACTTTAGAAACGTAGACTCTTTGGGTGAGACCCGGGGCCACACAGCTTCAAGAACGTACATACGTGCTCGTAATCTCTCGTCGAGCATTTTCGAATGAGACTTGGTGCCACACATCTTCAGGAACGTACATTCGGCATCTCTAACCATGGTGTTGCAACTCTTTCTTATTGAATATCTGGATCCCATCAACCAAGGAGACTCAACCAATCAAATGCCAACCCGACATACAAGAAACGCGATCCCAAAGATCCCCTATTGTTGCTAATCGCCAACACATCATTTATTTTACATTACCGAATTGTTAATACATTATGTAGAAGTATATAATTAATCTCATTCATGGTCTCCATTAGTCTATATCATCTCGTTTATCAAGGCACATCTCAATTATTAATTTTCACATCAATTACCATTCTTTGAATTACGATTTACCACACTTACTCGGTCCCTAAAGCTTGTGGAAGTCATTAGAGTTTGTTTACTAACACATTCATTCGTTTAACATTACTTACTAGCTTTATACTCATTTATTCGAATATTACCATTTTTCATTCTATACACAATTTCTATCAAATATCATAATCTAATTGAACAAGCATACAAGCCATCCCAATCATCTAAACAATATGTTTTTGGCTTCCCATGTGAAAATCAAGTTGTTTGGAAGAAAGTGGAACTGGGAAGAAATTGTCTTCGATAAGGCGTGACCACGCCTTATGACTGATGTGAATCTGGTTTTGACGTGAAGAATCTCCCTTATTGAATCAAATTCGAGATAAAGCTCGCTTTTATGGATATTTCTATTATTTTGGAAGTATTGGATCAAGAATCAATCTCTTTTATTAATTAGGACTTTATTTATTTAGATTTCCCATTATCTTATCTTTTCTTATTGGATTAAAACTCAAGTACTTAAGCATTCAAACAAGCAATCTATCAATCTTGCTACAAGGCATCACAATTATTTCAATCAATCAAACAATCATCGAATAATCATACGAGCATCTCGAATGAGCCTACACAATCTCTAAAGCCTCCACAAGTCACATCATATTCATGGCATCATCGTGCATTTCATACATGCAAGCCTCATACTATCGGTACACAACATGCGTATTTATCAACAACCTATTTTGCAGACACTAGCACGCAAGGCAATCACATTTATGATGCTCGTGAAGTGATATGAGTTTGAGTGTACTAACCTTATGCAAAAATCTCAAAATGCCACTTTAGATAAGCTTCCTCCAACTTCCCATCTTCCTCTAATGAATGCGAAGCCACTCCAAGTCTCTTGCACAAATTAATCGAGTGCAATAATGTATTACTCTCCTTCCAAATATTTAATAAAGGTAACTAAATAATTTGATTACCCATACTAAACTTGAATCCCTCTTTAAAATCAAACAAATCATCTTAAAACCCACAATTAGCTCTTTAAAAAACATCATAGATAAATTTAGGGTTTAATCCAAAACCAAACTCAAAAACTTATTTCCTTCACCATTTACCCTCAATTTATATTTCTCTAACTAAACTCAAGCTTTCTCACTCCAGGGTTTCTATGGAATTTGGGGGTTTTCCATAACTAAACTAAAAACCTTCAATATTATACTCTTCTTATAGAGAATGAAGAAATAAACAACTTTGTATTTCACATATGAAGTCAAAATCCAACTAAAATGGATGGAAAAAAATGAAGAAAAAGATATTACCTGTTATTTCTTCAAACTCACGTTGGAAATGTGGTGGGGGGGGGGGGGGGAAGATGACTAAAGCTCTCTCATTTTTTCTTCCTTTATCCACATAAATATAAACTCACTTTTTCATTTAAAATAAATCCAAAAATTCCCACATATTAATTGAATCCAATGGTCCATTTTAAAGATGCAATATCCATCAAAATCCAATGGCCCAAAACACTTGCTTATAAAAGCTTCCTTAACTATTTTGGGTTAATTTTTCATTAAAGAGTCCAACCCTTCCATTGTTTTCACTTTAGACTTATGAACTTTATTTCTTTAAGTTTTCATCAATAATCTCTCTTAAACACAATTCCTATGAATTTAGTCATTAATATTAAAATACCTAAACTTGGATCCAAGATCCGAATAACTAACTTGAATTTCGGGTCGTTACAATTTTAAAACTGAGTTGAAATGTTAAGATTGAAACTATCATGACACACAACGGATAAACATGTCAAACTATTGAATATTGAAATATGATGAAAACCCAAAATTCAAAAAATTAGATAACGGAAAGAACACACTGGATTTTCAAGGTTAAACGAAATGTCATCTACTCATCGAGCACCACCGTCGGATAATAACTTCACAATTTTCAAAATGTTACGAACAAATGAAGATTTTTAAGAATTTTCAAATATTACAAATTGAAGAAGAGTGAACCAAATGGCAGAAGGTAGGGATGATTTTAGAATAAAATGGTTGCACGTATTTTTATTGTGTGTGTTTTTTATCATGAAATGGAACAATTGGTTGTGTAAAGCAACGATTTGTTTTGGTTTACTTGTTCTGTTATGACATTTTCAAGGTTTAATAAGTTTTTATTTGTTTAAGGGTGCTTTAAGCCCCTGAATTTTTGAAAAAATAATTAAACCTCTAACTTTTTTGCACCTAAATAAGGCCAAAAACGGTTGAACCAATAAAGTTAATCAATTAAGTTATTTGATCGATTTCGACCATCAAATTTTGATGATTTTTTCTGAGATATTACTGTTATGTGACTCACTACAGTTCTATCGTGTGGCATTTACAAATTTCTTAGAAAACTATTTTTTATAATTTTTAAAAAAATTTTAGAACTTTTAAATAATTTTTAAATAAAAAATTCTAAAAATGTCAAATGATAACACTTAACACGTTGCACCAACTGGTCCAAAAAACTGTTAGATTTAACGGTCAACGTTGGTCAAAGGGGTGAATTGATGAAAATTTTGGAGTATAAGAGCTTAATTGGGTGCAAAAAAAAATTAGGGGCTTCATTGATTTTTATTCAAAAGTTTAAGGGCTTATGATACTCTTAAGCCTTTTTCGTGTTTTAGAGAGTTATTTGTGATAGTTGTGTTACTAAGGTAAGTTTAATGGCACATGGATTGACGAAAAAAATGATGATGGGAAGACAATGTTGGTTACTTATGTTTTATAAGTTTATTTTTGCTCAACAAAATTTAAAAAAAAAACGTTGTGGCCACTTACATTATCTATTTATAAAGCTTGGTCATTGAACATTACAGGTAGTTAGCTAACGTGACACAATAGTAAAAGAGGTTAAATTTTAATTTGACCCATAAACTTTAGATATAATACTAACTTGACCCTTTAACTTTAGATGAAATATCATTTTAACCTTTAAATTTTAAATAAAATATAAATTTGACCCATATATTCGACCAGAGTCTCCTATCACCTACAACCATTCACTGTCATCGCCGATCATTATCGGTGGCCATTGATCACCGTTAGACCCTTAAACATTATAATTAGAGATTTTTCCCAAATCTCTCACCTTACCTACTATTTTCTTCAGTTTCTCTAAAACTCATAAAACCTTTGTGTGTGTTTTCATTGTTGTTAGTTAAATGCATAATCATTTGGAAACCCTTTCATGGGTTCTTCTCCATTGTAACAAAAATGACTTAAAATCTTGTTTGTTTCCTTGTTATCGACCATGAAAAAGAAGATCCATGGTTAGTAATTTACTGAACTTTTCTTTGGAGGAAATGTAGAAGAGAAAGTTGAATCCACGTAATTGTCAGTTGCTACCAGGATGTTAATCACTTCAACGAGGAGCTTATCCGTTTCGTTTCAAGGTAATGCCTTTTCTTTTCCGATTAGTAAGACAAAATCCCAAGTGGGTTCTACTTTGACTAGGAAAGCAAATCCCGAGAGGCATAAAGATACGGATACGAGTACATATAAAATAAATTTTATGTTATATAAAAATAAGGAGATGAAATACTTGTGATGTACGGGGACGTATCGGGTACGTGGTACGACATTAGATTGAAGTACTTGTGCTTCATAGGAACTTGGGTTCGAATCTGAAGCATGAGAATTTAGATTGTTTAAGTGAAAGGAACTTGCTTGGTGGATCTAGTGCAGAGCTTGTTAAGTCATTGCAACAAGATTTTGGCAAGAAACTAATAGTCAGTTAAGGTAGTTGCAGGATTCAGGTTCACCATTGTTTACGAGCCCTGACATAGAATTGTTGCAATGTCCTCTCCGAGAATAATGGCTTCTCCTATTAGGGGGGTACAAGGCCTACTTATCCTAATAATTTATCTAAAGCTCTACGGTCAAATTAAATTTTAAGCATTTTTACTTAACGCGTCACGTCAGCAAATTAATGGTCATTAACGTTCAATGATCACAACGTTATTTTTTTGAATTTGGTGAGTAAAAATAGACACTTATAAAACATAAGGGACCAATGTTGTAGTTTAACCATTAAATTAATAAAATATGGAAACGTTGAGGGTTAATTTTTTAGAGTTAGGACTGAATTTAAATAAAGTGTAAAAAATGAGAGCTAAATTTATTATTATGTCAATCTTATTAATTGTCACGTCATCAGCCGTTAAAATTTTAACGTTAAAGGATTTAATTTTTAGTTGTTTTAAATAATATGACTATTTTGTAATTTTTTTCATAGTCAAAAGATTCAACAAAAATAGCTTATAGTTAGAAAATTATTTATGTATTTTATCAAAAAATTTATTTTTACAATGGTTTGAAGATATACTAAAACAAAATATTTAAATGTTTTTTTGAGAAATATTTGATCCCGCGTGACTTAATCCTTTGTTTCCAAAACCTGTGTTTTGTTATTTTTTAAATTTTCAAAATAGTTTTAATGAAAAGGCTTAACGCCAAAAAAAAATGTCCATAACGTTTGACTGAATAGTTATTTTGGCTGTGATACTCAATTTTTGTTCGGTCTATATATAGTATATCGAATATATAAAAAATAACAATAGTAATGAATAAAGCCCTATCATAAAATAAATTCAGTCCAAATTCCATTTACAACGTTCAACAACTATTCTCTTAAACAAGGCTCAAAACCTATACTAACCAACTCATTACAGCTCACACCCAACCAAACAAACACAAAAAAACCCTTTTAGTTCAATTGTGCTTTTGTTTCCCGCTCAAAATCGAGCACCAATGGACATGTGACAGGCCGTTATTGGCCCTCTCCGCTTCACGCGGATTATAGCCCGCTTGGAACCAGCTAGCTTCGCTAGCGAAGCATGCTGACGTCATGGCTGACTATGAATACAAATACCTACACGAGGAGAGAGAAACACATTAATCAATGCACTAGGGATGACAATTCAATCCGAATCAGATTCGATTTGAAGGATTTTATCCGATTCATATTCGATTGAAAAAAATTTGAATTCGAATCTAAGGAAAATGTTCGAGTCCTAAAAGGAGATGGGTTGGATATGAATCAAAATATTTATGACTTTTAATTCCTTAAAACAAAATACCGTGTATAATATTTACATTAAAACAAGAAGACAACATAAATAAAGTAAAAAGTTAAACTAAATACATTAAAAGAAACATAACTACATATTTTTTTTAAACGAGAACATAAATGTATACATTAGGTAATTTGGAATGATGGTAAAAAAATTAACTTTATATATATATATATATATATATAGTGATAATAAAAATATAAATGTCTTAAGAATGTAAGTTAAATAATAATAATATTTATTATGGTTTATATATATATATATATATTAATTAACCTTAATATAGTGTAATATATATATTTATATCATATGCATGTATAAATAAATATGAAAAAAAAATGCAAGATCAAGTCATAGATAAACAAACAATAAAATAAATACAATGGAGAAACAAATAAATGTAAATATCAATGAATTACTAAAAATTAAGGAAGTTAGTGAATAAAATAGTAAGTGATGTGCAATTGAAAGACAAAGTTGTGATATATTATGCTCAAATTATGAATTAAAAGCACAAAAAATTAAATGCAGTCAACAAACAATGGATTAAAGTGTACAAGTGTAGAATTAAATAACATAAATTGAATGCGTAAGAAATTAAATATACAAAATTATGGACTGATTTGCACTAAAATAAAATGATTAGAGGGCCAAAACACAATACACTCTAAAGACGCTAAAATTCGCGGATCTACCCTCAGACTTGGGTCAAGACTAGGGATGACAATTTAATCAGAATCCAAAAACTCTGATCTAAATGCGGTTGAAACAAATCTAAATTCGATCTGAAAAAATCCGATCCAAATCAAGTTGAAAAAAATCCAAATCCGACAAAAATATCTGAGTCCAATTGTAAGGTATTCGAACTTGGATTTTATACAATCAAATCCAAATCCGATCCATTACCATCCCTAATAATTACGCTAATCATTAACAAAAAAAGAGAGAGAGAGATAGAGGAATCTGAAGAGACCAGGGAGTTGAGAAGTCACCTGAGATCGAAAGTCGCTCGAGAACGGAGATCGGAGCAAGAGAAAAGCACCGAAAGTTCACTGGAGTTGTAAAATTGCCTATAGAGGTATATATCCGCCTCAAAACTTTCTTTTTCCTGCAAACAAAACACTAAATGAGTCTAAAAGATCTAAAATCAAGAGTCTCAGAGTCAAAATGCCTTAGATCTAAACAGCTCGAAACCTAGATCTAATTCTAAAACCTAAACCTAAATCATAGTTTAAAATCAAGATTCGGACAGTAAATAAAATGAAATCTACGAGAGAAAGACACTTAGCTTGCTGTTTTCATCGTCTTAAACGTTGTCGGAGTCGAGATTGAACAGTTTAGGTTGTCGTCTTAGTCGAAAATGATAGAGATAGGGCCACTGATTTAGGGTAGGTAGCCTAGGAATGGGAGAAGGGAGGCCGTTTCCAATGAAACATGGCGTAGATTAGGGCTTAGGATGAAAAAATGAGACTTTTGGGTAAATTTAGGGTTTCGACGACGGCGAAGGTGGTGGCCGGAAGTTGCAGATTGTGGCCGAAGAGTTAGGTTTGGTCATGGAAGATGACTGGAATGTTTCCGGTCACCGAAGTGAGGTTGAAGATGATCAGAAAAGGAAAGAGGATGGTCGGAAATTGCCATATGGCGACCGGAAATCGTCATATGGCGGCCGAAAACCGTAAAAAGGCTGCCGAAAATCGTCAAATGGTGGCCGGAAATCGCATTTGAGAGGATTTTGGGGTTGAGGTAAGTTGAGGCCGAGTTAAAAATGAAAAAAAATGGGTGAGAGGGCTCGGGCATGAATTTTTATAGGCATAAGGGTTCGACGCGTTTTGGGGAGTCGGGTCAGAGAGGATCCGCGTTTTTTATGTGGATTTGTATACGTGACCGCAACCCGATTCGCGACCCGATAGACGGTTCATGCCATTTAGGGCTAGACCGCTTAGAGCTGAATTGTCCCGTTTGGGCCGGTTTTAGGGGATTAGGCTGAATTAATGGGTTTAGGTTTGGAATTTTAGCAGATTTGGACTTGGGCTTTCCAGTTTCTTCCCTTTTACATTTCGGTCACTTAAAATTTGTAATTCGACCTTTAGACTTTAATAATATTTCAATTCAGTCCTTTAATTGTCTAGTTGCTTTAATTTAATTAAATTAATTGCTTGATTTATGTATGCTTGCATTATTTAAAAGGCATGTATTATATTTAAAAGTCTTAGTATAAGCCACTTAATTACATAATTAAATAGGAAAGGCCATTGTAGCAAATAAATTGATATTTGAAATAAAATTTGAATATTCTAGATTGATTGGTATCACATTGTAGAGTGATGTTAATCAATGAATACTCAAATTAAAATTTCAATGTTTCATTTTAACTTAGAAAATGGAAATTGCACTTAACTAGTTTAATTAAAATTAAAATAGGATAAATAATTAGTAACACCTTAATTAGGAATATTGTTACTTTTGGATCCATTAAAGGTAGTGTCCATATTATTTGGATGTTACCATTTATGTCCAAAAATTAATAATATTCATTGATTTCTTAATTAAATGAATTAATGGTGCCTAATTAGGGTTTACTTAAAAATGGCAAGACAATAATTTGACATGCATTAAACCTTTTGTGTTGAGATACATTTTGAATATAAATTGAAGTGTCCTAATGTAACTGGACGTTTCATAATTATATTCAACCAAAATGTATTATCTTACAAAAGGATACTCCCATTCGGAATAAAATCCATTTTACTATTAAAAGAATTAATTAAATTCATATTAATGTTTGAAATGCCAAAATGCCACGTGGAATTAATAAGTTACCAATAACGGGCGTTTGTAGGGGTGCTAACTCTTCCCTACACGTAACTGATTCCTGAACCCGAATTTTATTAAAAGAATCTTTGGTCCACTTTTTATGGTGTTCGGTCTACCAAAGTGACCGGTGGCGACTCCAAAAGAATTTTTAAGAAAATAAAGGAAATTTAATTAAAATTAGAAAAACCCCTAATTTCCAAAATCAAATTAAAATAAAAACCCTGATTTCCAAAACCCTAATTGCCAGGTTGTTTTTCTACAAACGGGTCTTCAAAAAATAGTCGCGACAGCTTGGCGACTCCGTTGAGGAGAAAATTGAGAGTCAGGCCTATTAATTAATTCCATGTGGCATTTTGGCATTTCGAACATTAATCTGAATTTAATTTTTTCTAAAGAATTGTTCGATGAATTTTTAAGAAGAATGGGGGTAGTTTTTGTGTATGTTATATCCGCCATTCATTCATAAACCCTAAACCCGGGTTTTTTCACCATTAAGTGGGAGTAAGACAATATTCGACGTGATGCTCTCCAGCTCTGGGTTTGGATTTTTGTCTTCTTTCGGTATACTAACCTTATGCGTCGTAGAGCCCACGCCTCCGTTATAAGGGACCTATACTACCGAGTCGATGTCTTACTGTCGTAGTAGACATTAACGACAGTTCAGGAACCGAGAGTCTAGAACAAAGCCCATATCCTGTTTTAGAAGCCTACCCCACTAGAGCCAGAAAGGGACCTAGGACAGGTGCTGCCGGTTTAAATACATTTCTCTGGTTATTTTGTCGCTATAAAATCACGATATTAATTTGTTCATTTGTTTTGATATCAATTTTATAGTTCGTTTATTTGCCTTTAATATTAATTCATGATACTAACACAGGTTTTTTGTTATTTTTGTTTGTGTTTCGTTTTAAATTTTACCATAAATCACATTTATTTTGGCATCAAATTGGGTGTCAGTCAATTTAGAAGTATTTTGTATGTCTCGATAGTTTAGGGTTGGAGAAGATAATACTGCAGTCTGGACCTGGTCAGAGCAAACACAACACGAGAAGAGGGGCAGTCTCAATAAAGGCGAAGTGTCCAAGTTGAAGGGATACATGAAGATAAATACGAACCAGAATACATGTCTACTGGAATTAAAAGGAATATGGGATCAGTGGGATAGTGGAATGAAAGAACAGTTTCAGAAAGAATTTGGTGACATAGCTTTGTTGTTAGACATAAAGATTGATCAAGAGCTACTTAGAGCCATGGCACAGTTTTGGAACCCAGCATATAACTGCTTTACTTTTGGACAAGTGGACATGACACAGACACTAGAGTAATATGAGATACTAATCAACAGATATTAAAAATGATAAAATTTATACCAGGCCCCTTAACAACTCTGGAAATGCAAGATTCATCAAGAAATTAATGACACTAACTGGAAAGACAAAAGAATGGTTGGAAAAGAAAATGGCTACTAATGACAGTACCGATCAAAACGAGGACAAACAACGAGTTAATTGGAGGACCCTTAAAGAGTTGATACTAGTAAATAGTGAGGAGCCGGTAAGAATAAGAAGCCATTTTACTTTATGTGTCTACGACCTGGTTTTGTTTCCAAGAACGCCAGAGCATATCGATTCATCAACCGTGGGATTGTTTGAGCGACTAGATAAAGGAGTCAACCCGGTGCCTGATATTTTAACAGAGACCTACAGATCATTGACCACTTGCAAGAAAATGGAGGGCTCAAAGGGTTAATGACAGTACATTCCAAGAAAAGCCATTAGATGTTGGTACCTCAACTCAAGCAACTGAGGAAGCGCCCTCAGCTTTGGAAAAACTCAAACATGATCGAGAGTTGGATTTAAAGAAATATGAAAAAGGAGTTAGTGATATTAAAGAAGACCTAACTATGACAAGGCTGCAAGTAAGCATTCACGAGGGAAAGGAGAAAGAATTGATGGAACAGAACAAGAAGATAAGCCGTGATTTGAAAGAGTTGCAGGAACTGCATGGCAATCACAAAGTCAAGCAAAAGGGAGGAACGAGCAAGGTGGAAAAGAACTTATCAGAGAAACTGGATGCGATCACCAAGAATAGGGACGATTACAAGAGGATGTATGACGAAAAGGCACGAGCACGAAAAGAATCGAACAACAAGGTGAAAAAGAAGCTGGAAGATGAGCAAGCTAGGAATTTTGATCTGACAAGCCAAGTAACACAGCTGGAAGAACTAATCACAAAATATCATAATAAAGACAAAGTTCAAGCAGAAATAGAAAAAGAAAGGCTGTAGAAAAGGGTGGTGGAATTAGAGAATGTTGTCGAAGACTTGAAAGAAAATTTTACCGGTTATGAAGAACCACCGATGGTGGAAAGCAGAGCGTGGAAAGATAAGTATGAAGTAGCACGATGCACAGTTTAGTATCAGAACGATGAATTGGTGAGTTTCAAGGCATAGGTTATGAGCGTTGCCTCGTATGTCCATATTCTATCAAGACAAGCTACAAGCCTGCTAGAGCAACCCAATGTTGAAGTGGAACACGAAGAGGCCATTACTCGCTTGATGCACAAGTTGGTCAACTTAGAAATTAAGGCTAGTAGCTTTCTGTAGAAAATTTATCTTTTCTATGTAATTAAACTTTCGGACGAATGGGTGTTTCTAAAAAAGATTGGTTCCTAAATTCGATGTCTTTTATTGAATTCATGCATACATACATTTATCTGGAATTTTATGATATTTTTCAAAATAAAGAATTTAATAAAAGAAAGGTTTAATGGTAGAGTTTGCTTTAAGCCGCAATCATACCGCATTCATACGGAACCCGTTTGCGTTCTAGAGACATGGTCCTCGAGGATCGGATTGCTAGCCTAGAAAATGATCGAGTGCAGACACAGAATTATTTTGATAGAATCGAGCAATCTATCAAAGACTGTTTCACTCAGATTCAAGCAGAGATCATCAATCAGTTAACTGCTCTGTTAGGCCCTAAAGAGTCAAGAAAGGTTAAAGCAGCTGAAGGTGCTTCTAATGACGTGAATGATCAAGCTGAAACTACATCCCATATTAGGATGCAACCTAAGAAACCTCCTCCTACGAAAAAGGTCCACATTAATCTGGCAGGGACAACACCTAATCATCCGGTGCATATTTGGGCAAATTTTGGAAGTGGTGAAGAAGTTCCAGACCTGAATACTCTGAATAAGATAGAGAAGATTCACGCCGAGATTGAACAAAAGTATGAAGAGCGTTGTAAAGCTCTGGAGGATCGTTTGCTAGAATTATAGAAGGCCAATGAGATGGGGCCCGGTGCTGCTGAAATGAGCTTGGTAGCTGATTTGGTGCTTCCCCAAAGTTTAAAGCCCCAGATTTTGAGAAGTTTGATGGAACCACTTGTCCAAAGGCCCACCTCACGATGTACTGCCGAAAGATGACTACTTATTTGAAGGATGAAAAGTTGTTGATACATTGCTTCCATGACAGCTTAACTGGCTCAGTAGCTCATTGGTATACACAGTTAAGCCGAATGAATATTCGTTCTTGGAAGGATCTTTCAGGAGCCTTCGTGGAGCACTACAAACATGTTATAGAAATGATTCCAAGTCAGGTGATGCTGCAAGGGATGGAGCAGAGAAGTGATGAAATGCTCCGAAAATACGCTCAGAGGTGGAGAGATGTTGCAGCACAAGTGCAACCCTTGTTGATGGAAAGTGAGATTGCCCACATGTTTGTCCAAACTTTTAGAGGACCGCTCTTTGAAAGGCTTATCAGCAATGCTACTCAAAACTTTGTTGACATCGTGATGACTGGAGAACTGATAGAAGCTGCGATAAAGAGTGGTAGAATTGAAAGTGGAGAAAGTTCACGGAGGAATTATAAAAGGAATGAGAATGAGGTGAATAATGCAAGTACGTATGAGGCTTCGAAGAATGTGACCATTACTTCACATGGAACTGCAGCGGGAAACCCACAGAATTCGAACAAGAGGGACTCCCATGGGCCGAGAAATGATAGGATAAATTTCACACCCATTCCGATGACATATGTTGAATTGTATCCCCAGTTACATGAAGTAGATTTGGTAAGGCCATATCATTTGACGCCCTTACAGCCTCCTTACCCTCCATGGTACAAATCAGATGCCCATTGTGAATTTCATGATGGGATACCAGGGCATTCGATTGAGACGTGTATGACATTTAAGAAGGTGGTGCAAAATCTGATCAACACTGGGATACTAAAGTTTGATGAGCCCAGTATTGCAGCCAATCCCCTTCTGAGTCATGGTGGACGTGAGGTAAACGTGATAGAGGAATGACGAGGCAAAGAGGCGAAAGACTAATGTATCAGAAATAAGATCTCCGTTGAGATGGGTGTTTGAGCAAGTATACAATGCCAAGATGATTGAAATTGGTATGAAGGTTGAAATGGAAGTACCTGCCAAGATGTACTACGAATATCACCAAGAGTGTGATCATGAAATACAACACTATCAAGAGTTCAAGAACTTGATTCAAAAGATGATGGACAACAAAGAAATTGAGTTCTTTGAGAAGGTCAGAACAAGGAGGGGAGTTGAGGTGTATACATCAGAATGTTTCGAGGTAAAGTACGGAGTTCATAAACCTTTGGTTGTATCTGTTAGACCGAAGGTTGCAAGTTCAAAACTGGTAGTAGCCCCGAAGGTAGTAATCTCGACCCCTGCATCGTTTGCTTTTAAGAGCACCAATGCGGTTCCTTGGAATTACACAACCAATTTAACAGTACCAGAAAATGAGAAACTACAAATGGAAACAAAACCAAGTGATGAAATAAAGAATGAACCGGAGAAAGATAAACAAACAGATGTAGAGGCGGTAAATGAAGTGGGCCATTTCACTCGAAGTGGCAGATGCTATTCCTCCCTATAGGTGATGAAAGAGGCTTGGAAAGCTAAAGGAAAAGCAGTCGCAATACCGGAAATGATTTTTGAAGAAGATCCCGCTCCGAAGATAAATGAGCAGGTTACGGAAGAGTAAGCTCGGGAGTTTTTGAGGCTTCTGAAGCATATCGAGTACAATATAATGGAACAGCTAAAAAGGCAGCAGACAAGGATTTCTATTCTGGAATTATTGTTGAGTTCTGATGGGCACTGCAATGCTCTAATGAAGGTGCTTAACTAGACATTTGTGCCGAATGATATATCAGTGGATAAGCTGGACAGAATCGTGAACCACATTGCTGCCGACAACCATATAACATTTACCGATGATGAAATCCCGGAAGGAGGGATAGGGTCAGTAAAGGCTTTGAATATTACTACACACTGCAAAAGGATATGTGTTGCCCGGAGTTTTAATTGATAACGGATCTGCCCTGACGACTCCCACATAAAGGCATATCATAATACTGTGAGAGCCTTCGATGGAACGACACAAGATGTGTTGGGGAGGATAGAAGTATCATTGTTGATAGGGCTGGCAGTTTACAACATAGATTTTATGGTAATGGACATTAAGCCGACATACAACTGTTTACTGGAAAGACCTTAGATCCATTCGGTGGGAGCAGTCCCATCATCTTTGCACCAGAAGCTCAAGTTTGTTATAGAAGGGAAGTTGATTAGTATCGGTGCAGAAGAGGATATCATTGCCTCTATAACAACTGATGTCCCATACATTCAGACAGACGAGAATGCCCTGGAGTGTTCTTTTAGGGCACTGGAATTTGTAAATGCAACCTTCATCACTGAGGGGAAACCATTCTTGTGGCCAAGGTTGTCAAACTGCACAAAAATGACAGTGCGAGAGACACTCAGAAAGGGTGCAAGGACATGCAAAGGACTAGGGAAACACCTGCAAGGATGTCTACGACCAAAGCCTATCATTATAAAGAAAGATCATTTTGGGCTAGGGTTCACTCTTAATGTGCAAGATCGACTCATAGAGTTGAGGAAAATGAGGGAATAGAGGAAAGCCCGCATGTAGGGAATTGAAACTTCTTCCAGGCTGGTGACATCTTTTGACATGTCTAAGATCTTCAAATCGCATGGCTTCACGAATATTGAGAAGCAATTGGAAGACGTTAATCAAGAAGTAGCAAGACTGCACGAAGAGGAAATTTTTGGTAACAATCTGGATGGGCTCTTTATTGGCAGGATTTTCGAGGGTGCTTGACTTGGTGAATTCTTGGGAATGATCGGACCCTGTGCTTCAGGCGAGACACTGAAGAATTGGACAGCTAAAGACATTTCCCTTGTAACCAATAATAAAACAGAGTAAATACTGGGACCAACTTATACCTTTGCCCGCGGGTATAAGGGGGTTGTCTATAAAGGGTCATTATACCTAATTATTTTAATAAAGATGCTTTCCATGCTGATTTACAAATGGCAAACGTGTTTTTAATTTTTCGCATCCCTTTCAAAACATATTATTATTTCCTTTACAGGTCTTCAACTATCGACTGCATGAATGATCCTAAACCTAATCCTGGAGTAGGTCCTGAACAGCCAATATATCTAGCGAAAATCAATGAAGTCGAGGATGAAACAGAATGTGAAATCCCTGAAGAATTACTAAGGTTGGTAGAAAAGGAAGACAAGTAGATCTTGCCTCATAAAGAAGAGTTAGAGGTTCTCAATCTGGGAACAGAATAGGCCAGAAGAGAAGTAAAGATAGGGACGACATTTTCGTCAGAAAAGAAGCAAAACTGATTGATCTGCTGCAAGAGTTCAAAGTCGTCTTCGCCTGGTCCTATCAAGATATGCCAGGCTTGAATACTGACATAGTGGTACACAAATTGCCAATTAGACTAGAATGTAAACCAGTTCAGCAGAAGCTTAGAAGATTGAGACCGAAAATGGTAATAAAGATAAAAGAAGAGGTACAGAAACAGATCGATGCTGGTTTTCTTGTAGTGTCCCAATATCCAGAGTGGGTGGCCAATATAGTTCATGTACCAAAGAAAGATGGGAATGTACAAATGTGTGTGGACTACAGAGACCTGAATAGAGCCAACCCAAAAGATAATTTCCCTTTGCCACACATAGATATTCTGGTTGACAACACGTCTGTGCATTCATTGTTTTCCTTCACGGATGGTTTCTCGAGGTACAACCAGATAAAGATGAATCCAGAGGACATGGTCAAAACAACATTCATAACTTTATAGGGCACATATTGCTACAAGGTAATGTCTTTTGGACTAAAGAATGCTGGGGCAACTTGTAACACCCCAATTTTGCCCTAATTGAAAACCCTAATAATTGGGAATTTTAATTTAAAAACCTAATTGAATTTCAGTGACCAAATTGCAAAGGTTGTAAAAATTAGGTGCCATTTCATAAACCCTAGAAAGTTTAGTGGCACGCTTCATGATTTACCCATTTGTTAGGGTATTTGTATTCTTTTGAATCCCATTTCAGATATGGGAGTTGTGCGCCGTTTTTTCCCTCTTCGTGTTTCAGTAAAAGAAAAGAACCCAACCCTTGTGTTTCCGTTTACCGTCCGGTAAGGGGCCAAACGTCGTTCGTTCGACTTCGACAGTCCGACGCCACCGTTCAATTCTCCGTGGCCGCGCGGTCAAACCCTTGCCATCATCTTTTGTCTTCCGTCCGCCGTCGTTAGGAAGCGGTTCGAAAACCGTTCGAACTCGTATTCGTTCGTGTTCCTCACCGTTTGGGTGTTTAGGGGTAAGGTTTGGTTGCGTTTGAGGTTACCCGTGTGTGTGTGTGTGTTGGTCGGAAAAACGGCCCTCAGAGGCCATCGAAGCGTCGCCGCCGGTGAGAAATCGAGAGTTGTTGTTTGAACCCTAATTTCAAATTGGGGATTTTTTGGGTCTAAACCGGTCCAGGGGCTAAACCGGGTTGACAGAACCGAACCGGTTCATATTATAAAATAGTCAGCTGACGTCAGCGATGACGTCAGCGCCGACCTGTTTGACCTGTTTGACCGTTGACCTGTTTGACCGTTGACCGTTGACTTTTTCAGAAAATGCTTATTTTATGTTTTTCGACGTCCTGATTCCGTTTCCGCTACCCGTTTTCCCAAATTCGAACCCGAAAGGCTGTTTTGGCCGATTTTTATTCGTTTATACTTGTATCTAAAGATTTGAATATTAGAAAAATTAATTTGTATTATTCGTATTTGCAGACGACATTGACTCGGATACTGAGATCCTTCCTCCTCCTCCACTTGGATGACCTCATGTTGCTCAAACATCGGGATCCGCTTGTGAGTTTATTTGTTAATATATATTCGATATTTATATTATCAGTGTCTTGGCATAGTAGTAGTTTTCTTGATGGAGTATTTAATTATTATAGGAGTTGACTCTGACCGACCTAGAGATAGAGCTGAGCGTGGGAGACGTCACCGTCGACGTTGAGTGTTAGCTATTTGAGGTGTGTTCTCTTCTGTGCTGTCTGTTTACAGTGCTCTGTATATAAATGTGTTGATTTGCTGAAATGTATATATGATGTGGTTTGATGATATATGATTGTAATATTCTATTGATCTGTGATGTTGACTTGTTCAGCATTCTGTTACGTTATGAAATATTTGTATATACATTTGGATTCGGACTACTATATATCAGATTATATGATTATGCATTTATGTTGATAAACAATGCATTCAGATTCAGAACTCAGATTTTATGTCATCTCATTATGGGTGGGATTCTGTACGGGGAAGTTTAGTAGCTTCATCCTTCGGGATGATGTCTACTTCGGATCAGTGGTTTTGCCTACGGGCTGGATTCCACTTCGGATGGTGACGAGGTAGAGAGTGGTTCTAGGAACCTTACTCTTCGAATGGTGATGTAGTTGGGTGCATGTCATATTGTGATGCATATTCATTCGCATTTGTTTATGTGTTTGAACTGATTTATGATGGTAAATTGTATTCTGATAATATCTGACTGACTTTGTTGATATGACGATTTTGTTGATCCTGTTTGCACTATAGAGACACACTGAGCGTTATCGCTGACTCCCCCTTAGTTTCTATTTTCAGATACTCAGGTCTAGGCTACGGTACTTGGAGGACCTCGTTTTCCAGCTTATTTATTTACTATTATCAGTATGAGACTTGGACTTATTTTTATTATATGTTTTATCAGATTGTATATAATTTCATATTTCTGGATATTTTATTTGGGGTTATTGTGTTTTATCATGCATGCACATTTTGAATATTTAATATTTTCAGGAATATTTTATCAGTATATTATATGCGATATTATTATTATCTATTTTGGAAATTAAAGTTTTGAATCAGGTTACATGTGTGAGGGATAAGCTTTGAGTTTTACTCCTTATATTCGACCCAGTCCTTCCGGGTCGGGTTTAGGGGTTACACAACTTATCAACGGGCGATGGTTACTTTGTTTCATGATATGATGCACAAAGAAGTCAAGGTGTACGTGGATGATATGATCGCCAAATCCCATACTGAAGAAGGACATATCCAAAATCTGAGGAAACTGTTATTGAGATTGAGAAAATACCAGTTGAAACTCAACCCTAACAAATGTACCTTTGGAGTAACTTCTGGAAAACTCCTTGGGTTCGTTGTTAGTAGAAGAGGAATTGAGATAGATCTAGATAAAGTGAAGGCTATTCAGAACTTGCCACCACCCAATTCACAAAAGGAAGTTCGTGGATTCCTTAGCAGATTGAATTATGTTTCTCAGTTCATTTCTCAATTAACTGATAAATGTGATCCAATCTTCAAGATGTTGAAAAGAATAACCTTGGAGAGTGGAAGTAAGAGTGCCAAGAGGCATTTGACAAGATCAAAAGGTATTTGACCAATGCTCCTATATTAGTATCGCCAGTTCCCGATAGACCACTGATCCTTTACTTAACGGTCATTGTAAACTCAATGGGATGTGTGCTGGGGCAACACGGTGATACATGAAAGAAGAAAAGAGTCATTTATTACTTGAGCAAAAAGTTTATTGAATGTGAAGTGCGGTACCCACCCATCCAAAAGTTATGTTGTGCTTTGGTCTGGGTAACCCGAAGGCTCAGACAGTATATGTTGTACCACACTACAAGGCTAATTTCTCATCTTGATTCGTTGAAGTTTGTAATGGAAATACCAACATTGACCAGAAGGTTAGCACGTTGGCAAATGTTATTATCAGAGTTCGATATTGTGTATGTGAGCCAAAAAGCAATAAAAGAAAATGTCATAGCAGATTTCTTAGCCAGCCGTGCAACGAAAGATTATGAGCCCCTAAACTTTGATTTCCCAGATGAGAAAGTGGCGAATATCTCCACAACGGAAACAAGAATCCCAGATAATGAAACTTGGAAATTATATTTTGATGGAGCAGTTAATGCCCTTGGACAGGGAATTGGAGCAGTATTGATTTCTCTAGATAATGTACATTACCTATTCACAAGCAAGTTAGAATTTCTTTGTACCAATAACATGACAGAATATAAAGCTTGTGTCATGGGCCTGCGAGCTGCTATTGAAAGAAAGATAGAAGTTTTAAAAGTATATGAGGATTCAACATTGGTGATCTACCAACTTCGTGGAGAATGGGAAACAAAGGATGTAAAGCTGATTGAGTGTCGAAAACTAATCATGGAGCTAATGAAGGAATTTGAAGAAATTGCCTTTACATATATCCCCAGGGAAGACAACCAAATGGCAGATGCCTTAGCTACACTGGGTTTGGTATTCCTAGCAAATAAGCCAGAAGACATGATGCCCATTCGTATGCAAAGTTATGAAACCTATGCTCACTGTTGCAGCAAAGAATAAGAAGTTGATAAGCATCCCCGGTATTATGAAATTTTGCTATATCTAAAGTATCAAACTTATCCCCTAGGGGCAAATGACAATGAAAAAAGAACTATCAGAAGGATGGCTTTAGGATATGTACTCGATGGAGAAATTCTATACAAAAGGGGAAAAGATCAGATTCTACTAAGATGTGTCAATGCCAATGAAGCGAAGAACATTATGACAGAAGTACATGATGGGATATGTGGTACACATATAAAAATGGGCTCTCAATAGCCAGAAAAATCATGAGATATGGTTATTATTGGACAACTATGGAATGAGATTGTATTGAATATGCTAAGAAGTGCCACAAGTGCCAAATATATGCTGACAAGATAAATTCTCCACTGGTACCTCTTCATACAATAAGTTCACCATGGCCCTTTGCCACCTGGGGCATGGATATCATGAGCAGATCCACCCTAAAGCCTCTAATGGAGACCGTTTTATTCTTGTGGCCATAGATTATTTTACCAAGTGGGTCGAAGCAGCTTTTTATGCCAACATTACAAGAACAACAGTCAGTAAGTTCCTAAAGAAGGAAATAATTTGTCGATATGGTTTACCATAAAGAATCGTCGCTGATAATGCTACAAACTTCAACAATAAAGTGATAGCATAGGTGTGTGAACAATTCAAAATCATTCACCACAATTCTGTGACTTACCGCCCAAAGATGAAAGAGGCAGTGGAGGCAGCCAACAAGAACATCAAGAAGATTATATCGAAGACAACAGAAACTTACAAAGATTGGCATGAGAAACTACCTTTTGCTTTATTTGCGTACTAGACCTCAATACGAACCTCAACTGGGGCAACACCTTACTCTCTGGTCTATGGGACAGAAGCAGTACTCCCCATCGAGGTCGAAATTCCATCACTTCAAGTGTTGTCCGAAGCAAAGTTGGATGATGTGGAATGGCTACAAGTTAGGTTTGATCAGCTAAATCTCATTGAGGAAAAGAGGTTGAGGGCAATCTGTCACAGCCAAATGTACCAGAAAAGGATGATGCGTGCATAGGAAAAAAAGGTGCGCCCGAGAGAATTTCGAGAGTGGGATCTTGTGTTGAAAAGGTCCTGCAAATACATCGAGATGATCGCGGAAAATAGATGTCTAACTGGGAGGGGCCTTATGTTGTCAAAAATGCTTTCTCTAGAGGAGCGTTGATACTGACTGAAATGGACGGTAAAGAGTTACACAAGCCAATGAACTCTGACTTAGTCAATAAGTATTATGCCTGAAGAATTCAAAAAGAGAATTCAAAAAAGAAAAAAAAAAGACAGAAAAAGCAAAGTGAAAACCCGAAAGGGCGCTTCCGCAAAATGAAAATATCTATGGTGAAAACCCAAAAAGGGCACCTTAGATATATCAAAAAAAGAAAGAAAACAAAAATAAAAGGGGGTTCAAGATGAAAATCTGCAAAGGGCGTCTTGAAACCAAAGGAGGATTTGGGTTGAAAACCTGTCAAGGCAGCTCAAATAAATGAAGTTAGAACTTTGATAATCAAGACCTCTCGGACACATGGTATTTTGGAAATGATTTCACATTTGAAAATATTCTAGCAACATTTGAGGACCGTTGGAAATGAGTGCAAATTCAACCCTATATCTAGTTGATGGGGTGGTTGTATCCTTTATGCCTTGAATGCCCGAAGATCTGACTTTGTTTCTTGATTTTATTGTTTGCCATGACTATTTCAAACTCTATTGTATTTCAATTTATAAGCTTCAATAAAATTCATGAATTTACTTCTAAGCTTTCTTTTTATTCCAAAGCATCTTAAAATGATTGATGTAATGAAAAAAATAGATGATTTCCTGGTATTACTATGTTTTTAAAAGTGCAGGTGAACCTTATCACTCTGGGTATTGAAGAAGAGTGTACAAGACAAGATGGTGTAAATTTGAAGGCCGACCACAAAGATGATAACAAAGTCTGCCACCCGAAGAACAATGATTTTTATCTCAGTGTTCATGTTGAGATGATTAGAACCACAAGATCAACACATTATCATGCTCTTTTGAATCATCATCTCAGTTAGGACAATTCATAAAGATCGAAAATGAGGAAGAATGTCCGCAGCCCCATGATCTAATGTTGAAACCATCATTTTGTAAAGACTCTTGGATTTGGCAAAGCTTTAACATTGAAATATTGGGTATTTGCAATGTTGACCAAAGAACATATGATTGGCCCAGACAAGATTTCCTTAGTTATAATACCTCTCCTTTATTTTCTATCAAAAAGAAAAGAAAAAAAAAGGAGAAAATTGAGGTGAAAACCTAAAAATGCGCCTTAAAAAGCCAAAGTGAAAACCTGGAAGGGCGCTTTGAGAAAAGCAACCTAAAGGGAAAAACACGAAAGAGAGCTTTAGAGCAAAGGGCAAGAAACACAGAAAGGAGGTTGCGACGGTCAATTCTGAATGTGGGATAAAAATTAAAGGAAAATGACGAAAAGGGGCCTGAAAGAGAAGAGACTGATTGATAGATCTCAGTGAGCCATGGTTCATGCATCATGTAGAAAACTAGGGTCATGCTAACCCTCATATTTCAATTGTTTTGACAGGAAAAAAAACAAAAAAAGATTCATAATGAGAAGAGTCCGCCCAACGAAGAAGGATTCATAATGAGAAGAGTCCGCCTAGCGAAGAAGGATTCATAATGAGAAGAGTTCACCCAGCAGAGAAGGATTCATAATGAGAAGAGTCCATCCCCAACATAGGAAGCATTCCAACGAAGATTGAAGCATTTCGTAATCAGAAGAACAACTTCAAATTTGCAATGGTTAGATGGTCCGAACAAAAATTTTGTCTCTTCAGTCTTTGCCCTATTCCTGTTCCACAACAATGAGCAAAGAGGGGCAGCTGTGATACCCAATTTTTGTTCGGTCTATATACAGTATATCGAATATATAAAAAATAACAATAGTAATGAATAAAGCTCAATCATAAAATAAATTCATACAAGTCCAAAGTCCATTTACAAGGTTCAACAACTATTCTCTTAAACAAGGCCCAAAACCTATACTAACTAACCCATTACAGCTCATACCCAACCCAACAAACACAAAAAACCCCTTCAGTTCAACTGTGCTTTTGTTTCCCGCTCAAAACCGAGCACCAATGGACACGTGGCAGGCCGTTATTGACCCTCTCCACTTCACGCGAATTATAGCCCGCCTGGATACAGCTGGCTTCGCCAGCGAAGCACGCTGACGATGAATATAAATACCTGCACGAAGAGAGAGAAACACATTAATCAATGCGCAATAATCATGCTAATCATTACCAAAAAAGAGAGAGGAATCTGAAGAGACCAAGGAGTTGAGAAGTCACTTGAGATCGACAGTCGCTCGGGAACAGAGATCGGAGCAGGAGAAGAGCGCCAGAAGTTCACTGGAGTTGCAAAATTTCCTACAGAGGTATATATCCGCCTCTAAACTTTCTTTTTCCTGCATACAAACCACTAAATGAGTCTAAAAGATCTAAAATCCAGAGTCTCAGTGTCAAAATGCCTTAGATCTAAACAACTCGAAACCTAGATCTAATTCTAAAACCTAAACCTAAATCACAGTCTAAAATCAAGATTTGGACAGTAAATAACATGAAATCTGAGAGAGAAAGACACTTAGCTTGTTGTTGTTGTCGTCTTGAACGTTGTCGGAGTCAAGATTGGAGAATTTAGGTTGTCGTCGAAGTCGAAAATGATAGAGATAGGGCCACTGGTTTTGGGTAGGTAGCCTAGGAAGCCATTTCTGACGAAACATGGCGTAGATTAGGGCTTAGGATGAAAAAAGGGGACTTTTGGGTAAATTTAGGGTTCCGGCAACAATGAAGGTGGTGGCCGGAAGCTGCAGACGGTGGCCGAAGAGTTAGGTTTGGTCGGGGAAGATGACCGGAATGTTTTCGGTCACCGGAGTGAGGTTGAAGATGATCGGAAAAGGAAAGAGGGTGGCTAGAAATCGCCATATGACAGCCGGAAATCGTCAAAGGGTGGCCGGAGATCGCATTTGAGAGGATTTTGGGGTTTGGGTGAGTTGAGGCCGAGTTAAAAATGAAAAAAATGGGCGAGTGGGCTTGGGCAAGAATTTTTATAGGCAGAAGGGTGCGAAGTCGTTTTAGGGAGTCAGGTCAAAGAGGATCCGCGTTTTTTTATGTGGATCCGGATACGGGGCCGCAACCCGATTCGCGACCTGATAAACAGTTCATGCCATTTAGGGCTAGACCGCTTGGAGCTGAACCGTTCGGTTTGGGGCGGTTCTAGGGGATTAGGCCGAATTAATGGGTTTAGGTTTGGAATTTTAGCAGATCTGGACTTGGGCTTTCCAGTTTCTTCCCTTTTACATTTCGGTCACTTAAAATTTGTAAATCGACCTTTAGACTTTAATAATATTTCAATTCAATCCTTTAATTGTCTAGTTGCTGTAATTAAATTAAATTAATTGCTTGATTTATGTATGCTTGCATTATTTAAAAGACATGTAGTATATTTGTTAGGAGAATTAATCAATTAGCTAAGAATTAATTAGAAGCCTTAGTATAAGCCACTTAATTACATAATTAAATAGGAAAGACCATTGTAGCAAATAAATGGATATTTGAAATAAAATTTGAATATTGAAGATTGATTAGTATCACATTGTAGAGTGATGTTAATCAATGAATACTCAAATTAAAATTTCAATGTTCCATTTTAACTTAGAAAATGGAAATTGCACTTAACTAGTTTAATTAAAATTAAAATAGGATAAATAATTAGTAACACCTTAATTAGGAATATTGTTACTTCTGGATCCATTAAAGATAGTGTCCATATTATTTGGATGTTACCATTTATGTCCAAAACTTAATAATATCCATAGATTTTTTAATTAAATGAATTAATGGTGCCTAATTAGGGTTTACTTAAAAATGGCAAGACAATAATTTGACATGCATTAAACCTTTTGTGTTGAGATACATTTTGAATATAAATTGAAGCATCCTAATGTAACTGTACGTTTCATAATTATATTCGACCAAAATGTATTATCTTACAAAAGGATACTCCAATTCGGAATAAAATCCATTTTACTATTAAAAGAATTAATTAAATTCATATTAATGTTTGAAATGCCAAAATGCCACGTGGAATTAATAAGGTACCGATAACGGGCGTTTGTAAGGGTGCTAACCCTTCCCTACACGTAACCGATTCTTGAACCTAAATTTTATTAAAAGAATTTCTAGTCCGCTTTTTATGGTGTCAGATCTACCAAAGTGACCAACGGCGACTCCAAAAGGATTTTTAAGAAAATAAAGAAAATTTAATTAAAATTGGAAAAACCCCTAATTTTCAAAATCAAATTAAAATAGAAACTCCGATATTCAAAACCCTAATTGTCAGGCTGTTTTTCCATAAACGGGTCTTCAAAAAACGGTCGCGACATTGGCCTTTATTTTTTGTACCAATTTAATCTTAACGTTTTATTTTGTGTCAAAATGACTCATCAGTAGATGAAAATTGTTAGTTAACTGGCGGTAAATGACTTGAAATGCCATGGCAAACCTCCACGGTAGTGCACGCTGACATGACAATGTCATATAGGCAAAAATATTGATTTGAAAGAATGCCATATTAGTCAAAAAATAATTTTATAATTTTATAAAATTATAAAATATATAAAATTATTTTTTCTACTGACGTGTTATTATGTCAAGTGACTTCAATCAACTTATCGTTAGTTGACTAACTGTTTTCACCCGCAGAGGAGATATTTTGACCCAAAATGAAACGTTAGAAGTTAAATTAATTCAAAAAAATATGAGCCAAAATGACTATTTAGTTAAACGTTATGAACAAATTTTTTGACATTATGCCTAATGAAAATATTAACAACATTTTTTATGTTTTCAAATGTTCTGAATCATTTATTTCCTTTTTTTTAAATAATGATTATATATTGCATATAAAACTCTTTGAACTTGGAATCTTTTGTTTCTCTTGAAGTCTTTTTAGTGTTTATTTTTACACGTCTTTTTTAAAGGGGTTTATTTTCTTCTTTCATTTTTTGATTTTATAACTAAATATAAAATCTTTAATATTTTTTATTTTTAAGAAAAGAAAAAATGACTTATTTTTTAGAACCAAACAAACTTAAATATTTTAACTCTTTTCATGACAATAGCAATCGATGGTGAAAATTATTTGGTGAAAAAAAATAATATTCAACCAAGAAAAATAATTTGGTACGTGCTATATTTAAAAAGAAAATGTTTAATACTAAAAGGAAAATATTTAAAAGGAAAACTATTTGGTCAAAGTAAGTGCCCAAATTATCATATTTTGGTCAAAGTAAGCGCCTTAATTTGACCTTAAAAGGACAAAAAATGGAAAAATTATATTATGGGTAATTCCCACCACGTCATCCATGGGACCAACCAATGAAAACCACCAACTTCACCATGATTTTTCCATGTCATTTTTTCCAACCAATGAATCTTCACTAAAGTTTTTCCATGTCATTTTAAAAACTGTTATTTGGAAGTTATTTTATTATTAAATTAATGACATGGATAAAAATGATGAAGTGGGTGGTTTCTAGTGGTTGGTCCCATGGATGACGTGGTGCGAATCACCCATAATATAATTTCTCCAAAAAATGATAGTTGAAATATAAAATGGACAAAAAAAATTTAAGCATCTAAAAGAAAAAACGAGATAATTTAAACACTTAAAAAAATAAAAAATAGTTTAAATATTTAAAAAAAGAAAAATATAATAAATTGAGCACTTATTTTGACATTATGCTAAAAAATATTTCAAATACGATTTTCAACCAAAGAAGCGCAATTAAGATCGATGACGAAAATTATTGGGTGAAAAAAAAAACAATATTTCCCCCAAAATAGTTGGAGTATTTTTATAACTCATAAGCTTTACGATAGTCATGAGATATTTGTCGTTCATTTTGAAAAGAAAAAAAAAAGATATTTGTGGTTGATATTCAATAATTTTCCATCGAATAAATAATGAAAAATGTAAAACATGTCATTTCCACAAAAGAAGGCTGCCAATTATTACACGGCAGCATAAAACCCTTCTCCGTCTCTGTGCATTTCTAAAACCCTAACTTTCCCTTTCCCTCTTCGCCAAACCCCTCTTCTTTACTGTTAGTCACGACCCCATTTTTGTAAACGAAAATATGATGACCACCGTCTTAAAACGCACAACTTCCTTAGCCCCCAGGCGGCTCCTCGCCGCCTCCGTCCAAACTCTCCTTCAACACTTCCACTCAACAGCAGCACCCGTTATAGATGTTGAGACTCGTTTGATTAACAATTTCAAACCATTCTCCGTCTTTTCGGGGTCTGCAGCAAAGGGGTTCCACGCCAAATCAGGGCCGTTGAATTTCAGGGCATCGACGAGCTTTCAGGCGGAGCATGCCGTCGAGGATTATGTTGAAGAGAAGGGAAGTGATGGGCTTGAGATCTCTAGTCTAGGGATTGCTCCCGAAATTGTTTCTTCTCTGAAGAAAAAGGGCATCACAAAATTATTTCCAATCCAGGTAATATATGAAATATATGGATGAGATTATCTGTAAAAAAAGTGAAAATTATCACTTTTACATAAGGAAATAATCTGGGTCATTAATTATCATCATCCAACAGTCCAAAAAATAATAATTTCCCCCCTTCATTTTCATTGTAGAGAGCGGTGTTGGAACCAGCAATGCAAGGAAATGATATGATTGGAAGGGCTAAGACAGGGACAGGCAAAACGCTTGCCTTCGGGATTCCTATCATGGACAAAATCATTCGATACAATGCTCAGCATGGGTTTGTGACCCCCTATCTTATTGTTAATGCTATTGAAACTTTTGCTATTTGTTTTTTATTACGAAAGGAAAAGTTTTTTTTTAATTCCGAAATGAAAAGGTAAAAAGTTGCAAATGGAAATGCATAATTTTTGCTTTTATTATGAATGTTTAAGCTATTGTCAATTTGTTGTATGATCTAGCTATTTGCACTTTTTTACCAAATGGTTGTAGTATGACAGTGAATCAGTGATACTACAACAATGTAGCTTTTTAATGTTTACTTTTAGCTCTTTGCAACTATTGTGGAAGTAAAAGGTAAATATAGCAAGTCAACAACCAAAGAGACCTTATTGGTTTGTAATTTGGTTCTTTTTATGCTGTGAAAACTAAAATGTTGGTTGATTATGGACAGTTTTTATTATCAGTTTTAATTGGGTGTGTTGTTTTGTGTTAAATTTGTAGACGTGGTAGAAATCCCTTGTGCTTGGTTTTGGCACCAACGAGGGAACTCGCTAAACAAGTTGAGAAGGAATTTCATGAGTCTGCCCCCAACTTGGATACAATTTGTGTTTATGGGGGTACACCCATTTCCAAACAAATGAGGCAACTTGACTATGGTGTTGACATAGCTGTTGGTACACCTGGCCGCATTATTGATCTGCTTAAGAGAGGTGCTCTCAACTTAACGGAGGTTCAATTTCTTGTTCTTGATGAAGCTGATCAGATGCTTCAAGTTGGATTTGCTGAAGATGTTGAAACCATACTGGAGAGGCTGCCTGCAAATCGTCAAAGCATGATGTTTTCAGCAACAATGCCTAATTGGATTAGAAGCCTTACCCAAAAGCACTTAAAAAACCCATTAACTATTGATCTGGTTAACTTGCATATCTTATTTCACCCTATATTTGTTTTCAGTATATCTTTTACTATTGAGTTGGTGCTGGCTCTTGCATGTGCTGTATACTTATGAAAATTTAGAGATCTAGAAATGAATGCTAGCATGAAGGAAGCTTTGCCATTGTAATCCATATTCCGGTGCTTAAATTCTGGTTATTTTAAAAAGACACATCTAATAAGATAAATTATGTTTCTCATTCTCTTTTTAGAATAATGAAGATAAGCTCTGAAAGTCGGCAAGACACATACACCTAGCACCACTTATTTCTTGTGGCTTATGTTCACCCGCAGGTTGGAGAAAATGATCAAAAGTTGGCAGAAGGAATTTCCTTGTATTCAATTGCAGCAGATATGCGTGGGAAAGCATCAATTCTTGGTCCTTTAATTACTGTAAGGGTCGTGCCTTTGGGATTTGTTTGTTTGTTTTCCTGCTTGGCTTTATTAGTTTTTTTCCCTTTTCATTTTAATTTCAGTTTTGTACCCATTTCAAACGCATTATGGTTTCCCCCTCAATTGTCATTGCTTTCATCATCAAATTCTTTTTAGGAGCATGCGAAAGGAGGAAAGTGTATTGTTTTCACTCAAACAAAGCGTGATGCTGATCGGCTGGCACATGCCATGTCAAGAAACTTTAGATGCGAGGCTTTGCATGGTGATATCTCTCAAAGTCAGAGGGAAGCAACTCTCTCAGGATTCCGAAATGGGAATTTTAATATTTTAGTTGCTACTGATGTTGCTGCTCGTGGCCTTGATATTCCTAGTGTTGATCTGGTTAGCTTTACATATTACTCTCCGCTGCTTCTAGGCATTTTTAGCTGCTTTTGTTAGAAAATATTGTTTGCTTAGTTGATCATTATGTTAATTGAATATTTTCATCTTCTGATGCCATACATGTCTTGTTTGATGTTTCTTACTCATGGTACCACTCCAAGGGAAATCTACTTCTTATGGGTTTGTTCAATGGTACATCCTAGAAGAATCTGTATGATCTGTGACGTGAATTCCCTATCCACTGATGCAAAATTTATCTTATGGTTTAATGTTGTTGGCTTCAATATTCTGCCTTTTCTGTTTGCAATTACTTGGTCGCCTACTCAGGCCATTTTGGAGTAGTGGGACATGGTTGTTAATTGTTAAAACATCACAAATGATGCGGGCATCTTTTAGAAAATTATGATAGTTGAAATAGAGGAATTTATGAAAGAAATAAAACCGCACTGTACTTTTTTGCAGAACTGGTAATTACTAATGATGAATTTTCTCAGTCATTATTTTATGTGCATATGTTTGTAAATGCTAGCATCATTCATTTAGTGATTGGTCTGAGCTCTTTCCAAAGCCAGAAACTTGTTCCCCTCACTCTACTTCTAAACGTTATGTGATTAGTCTTGTATTCTTGCATAGGTAATACATTATGAGCTTCCAAACACGTCTGAAACTTTCGTCCATCGAACTGGTCGAACTGGTCGTGCTGGAAGGAAAGGAAGTGCGATTCTTATCTACACTCAAGAGCAGAGTAGGGCTGTTAGGGTTATTGAGCGAGAAGTAGGATGCCAATTTTCTGAGGTAATATTTTGTATCCCGTTTGATGTGCATGTTTATTTTCCCTTTTCTTCCTGGGGGGAGGGGGGTTTAATATCTTTAACAACGTTGATGATATTGAGGATTTTGAACAATAGGAATAGGGAAGTTAAAGAATTTTTAAAAGCTAAAGTGAAAGTTCTTGAAGTGGGGCTGGCAAAGGTCAAAGGTTTCAACATTGGTACTCTTTTAGCATCTTGGAACTGGAGCTGGCTAAAACATTATAAGCTATTCAGCCTTTTATCTTGTCATCGAAGCTAGTTTTTAGCCTGTTTTTATCTGGTTTTGTTGTCAGTCTTTACCGGTTCGGCATTAATAATTATCCTTTGACCAAAAGACCTAACCAGTTCTTTTTTAAACTGTCTGATTTTGATTTGTAAAAAGCTTGTTTTCAATTTCAGGCTAAATTCGTAGTACTATCTCTAAAGTAGGCAAGCTTCAAATATTTTTTTACATGTCAATTTTCTGTTCAAGTCTCAAATATCAATACAATTAATGATTGGTGGCGTGAGATTCTCAGTCTTTGTTTCTTAGTAAATGTTAATGATTTCCTACAGCATTGGTTCAGGTGATATAGTCTCTTATTGAACTTGGTGAGAATAACACATTAATTAAAAATTTCCTAAAGTAGAAATTTAACAAGTATCTATAAGATCGCCATTAACCAGACCCTAGTTTTTTTCCACTAATGAGACCCACCAATCCCCATCAAATGTAAAGAAGAGAAAAATATTCCATAGAAAAGAAGAAAATCTTGAACTACCCTTCCAACCTGGACCTTCCTAACTGGTTTAATACATTGTCTGGCTTTTAAATGATTGGAGAATAGTATCACACAGTCCATGTAAGCATGGCATAATTTCAATTTTGCCTATAAAGCATTATAACATACCTGATGTACAGAAAGAGGGGGGGAAAGACTAGCTATTATTATAACACAAAAACATCTTATTCTAGATAAGCACTAATTCATGAGTGATTTTTTGATTCAATCCTTACTCCTTAAATAGTTAAACCAAGCTATGCATAAAACATGGATTACAACAGGGAAAAAGTCTCTTGTGCCAATTACAATTAATTAACATTATTCTAAATTGGGAACATAAATATCGTAATCCTTCATAAATAAATGACCTCTTGGTAAGTAATTGTGCCTGAAAGTTATACATGAATTTGATATGGATTGCTATGATACTCTATGTTTTCATGGATGACTTATTGACTGATTTACTCTTAATTTTTGTAGCTTCCTAGGATAGAGGTTGATGGTGGGAGCACTGGCGTGTTCGATGATATCGGTGCTGGTGGTCGATTTGGGTCATTTGGAGGTACACGAGATCGTGGATATGGTGATACGGGTTTTGGTCGGCAAGGGGAATATGGATTTGGCCGTTCTGGAGGCAATAGGAGTCCTGGATTTGGTCGTAGTGGTGGTCGATTTTCTGATGAGACAGGTGGTTATGGAGGTCGCTTTGGTTCTAATAACCGGTCTGGAAAATTTGGTGGTTCTGCATTCGGTCGTCCAAGTGGATTTGGGGACTTTGGTTCAGGCAATCCAGGTGGATTTAATGACAATCGCTCTGGTCGAACTGCTGGTGGCTTTGGCAGCTTTGGTTCTGGCCGTTCTGGTGGATTTGGTGACGATCGTTCAGTCCGAAGTAGTGGGAGCCATGGCGATTCTCGATCTAGTCGTTTTAGCAGCTTTGGGGGCTCCGATGTTGATAATGATCAGAGCACTGGAAGAACATCCTTCTAAATTCCTGTGGTAAGCATGATATATCTAACACCACTAGGAGCTCTTTCATTCTGTGCCTCTTGCTACCTCTCACACCTTCTGATATAAATTTGACATAAACATTTTACCCGTGAATGGTGAGTTACTTTCATTTTTTGCAAGATTGACTGGTGCTACCTGATTTTCTATGCATTCTTCATACTTATCATCTTTGCTTTAGGTCTGTTTGGAATTAGTTCTCTGGTAAAACCTTCTAAATTGTAGTGGATTAGATTAAATGTGAATATGATCACTAGAGATACCATTTTTTTTCTGTTCTGTGTTCCTTCTTTTGTAGAAGTGGAAAACTGCCACTGTATAGAATGTTAAAGTGTGCATGCTGCAAGTGTCCTGCAAACTTGTGGAAGAGCTTACAATATATACATGTTTACCAAATATGCTTGGCTGATAATGTTGAAAAAACGAAGTCCTTGTTCGGTTGACACTGGATTTCAAGAAAGAAAAATGATCTTCAATGATAAAAACACAAATGAAGACAAATGGCTTCTTGATTTTAGTTGTTCATTCTGGTTGTATTGGAGCTGGACTGCGTTTTCCTTTGGGGTTTTGGTTATTATGATTTGGTGGTGGGTAATGTGTCCTCTTTTCTTTTTGAGTATTGTGTGGTCAGAGGAAGAGGTGGTTGGAACTGGTGGAAGCTGGAGGTGAGCTTTGGTGACAAGTCACTAAGTTTGGCAATGACAGATGTGCTGTTGGGGTTGGGGAAGGTGTTTTCTAAAACAGTGGCTATTTCATGTTTTTGATTTTTGCTTACTAAAGTTGTTTACCGCCATTATTTTTCGTTCCTTCCAAAAGCCAAAGTTTGGACTATGAACCAATTGACTTCTCAAGAGTAATGTTTCATGAATGGAGTGTATTAAGTTTTTGGATGATGTGTTTAGTCCTCCCCCTTTGCCCATTTTCTAGGATGTTATGGACAGGCTGTTAGTGGTGTGTGACACATTTGTTTTCATTTTCATTTATTTTGGAATGGCAGGGAAGAAGGCAACAATTCCGGTGACAGCTTCCGATTCCAATTCCCTTTCGTCTCCCCTGTTAGGATTTAAGTCTACTAAAGTAATATGCATACTAGTTTCTTGCATGGGAATGTTTAAAGATGTTGACTATATTGGTATTGAAAATGATTATATGTGAAGGGATCTGATCCTGTATTGTGAATTAAGTTTTCATAACGGTCTTCTTTACAGGTTCAAGTCCTATTGGTATTGGTGGCCTTGCCCTCTGCTCCCCAAAATTGATCCTCTTTATCCCGGTACCAGCATAAAATTCTTGACTTTGCTCCTAAGTTCTAACCACATCACTTGTATGAGTCCACGAGTCATCAACTCTTCTACTGCCCGTATCTTGTGGTTTCACTTTTTAACTCAGTGTTCAAATTACGGATTGTAACTACTTATATTTTATATTCATAAATTTTGATATTAAACAATCTTTTAAAAATTATATTAAATGTATCATAATAAATTAAAGTAATCTTAAATGGTTTTTTATCATATAATCTTAAATGTTTTCCGGCACTATTTTTATTAGAATGTGAATTGATATTCTTTTTTAAAGAACCACAACTTTAATGTTTCATTTTCTTATATTAACGACGCTAACTTCAATTTTTTTATCTTAATTGATCTCTTTAAATGTTAACTTAATTGAGAGTATCAAATCAAAGGATGTTATTTATAATACTAATCTCAATTCTTATTGGTGTATAATCGTAACATTTTAAATTTGTTTTTATGAGTTTTCTATTCATGTGTGCTATAATAATTTTATTCACTTGCACACACAACCAATTCCTTGTAGTATATTATTAAAAAAATATTTTAATACACAAGTTTTTTTTTTAAATTTTAGGATTTAGGGATTTAGGTTAGGGTTTAAGGTTTTATAGCATAGAATTTAAGATTTATGATCAAAATTTAGAGTTTAGAGGTTAGGGTTAGGAATTTAAGTTTTAGATTTTATAGTTTGAATATGAAGGGTTGTGTAAATTTCTTTTACACAACTTACGTATTAAAATATAACTCATTAAAAATATATTTTTAAAGTTTTTCTTCAACTGCGGTTTTAATGTGTTTGGATGACTTTTTTTTTTTCTTTTTTTTTTGTTTCTAGTTTCAAATAAGATTTTTTTTTTGTTTTTATTCACGGTCATAATGCTGCTGTGTGACTTTTCTTTACTTATATTATGTAAAAAATATTTTGAATTATTTGATATTTAAAAATATTTAATTGATTCTCTATATTCATTATGTAGTGTTTTATTTTTTCTTTTCTTTTTTTATTTCTTTATTTGGTGGTGGTAGGCCAACGTCGATACTAGTTTTGGTGCTAGTCACCGACCTTCAGTGATTTATATTTCTCTTTGTTTTTTTTAAATATTTCATTGTTGTTTTTTTTCTTTTCTTTTTGTTATTTTCAATTCTAATAACAATATTTTTATTTTGTTTTTCTATTATTAGCACATATTAATGTACTTGTTGCCTTTATAATAGGTCTCTACCTTGTTGTTTTATGTCTATCTTTGCGATCGTCTGGTACTCGAGTAGAGATCTGTACGACTCTAGTTTATGATTTGGGATTGTTGGTGATCATGAGTAGTTTGATTTTTTGTAGTTGTTTGTCGATGTAATCAAAACTATGTAGCGAAACAGCTTGCAAGATTACTTGTTTCGCTCACCACTCCTTCACCACCTCTTATGTGTCTCGTTGAGTAGAGATCATAAAATTTTATAATGGTTGTTGGCTTTTTATAGTCTCAACAAAGGTTCGATGTTCTTTGCGCTATTAAATTTTATGCCTTTTGTTTTACCTGTATGAGTCTTTTTGTTACATATGATCCTCAAATCTCTTATTATGTTTATGTGCGATGTATTTATAGAACCTTCTATTGTTTTTAATAAAACTCAACTGCCTATGTTCAAAAATTCAAATGTTTAGGATTTTTTTGTTTTAGTAACTGATTTGGGATTTTTAAGGTTTCCAAATCGATTATGATAAACTATGAAATTGATTATCAGTATAGGGTAATTTTATGTTTTAACCAATTAGGAATTGGAATAACTTTTTTAAATTAAAATAGAATTTTTCTTTTCATTTCTAATGTAAGAATCAGATAATTTAAAGCAACACCATGTGTCAAGTATTTATTAGGTAACAGTTTTTCCCCCTTAAAGGACGTAACAGTTATCTTTAGGTAATTAGTTGGACTAAAAATCTTTTAAGTGCTGAAATGTAAAAGTGGCATAATTTGAGTACTTTTTTATCAATAAACCAAAGAAAAATAAGCATGGATACTTCTCAAATTTTATGTTTTCCTTCAAATATATAATGGTAAACTACACCTAAGGTCACTTAATTATAGATTTTATAACAAATAAGTCACATCTCTTCTAAACATTACCAATAGGTCACTCAATTAACATACTGTTACAAACAAGTCATTCAACTAACATATTGTTACAAACAAATTACCCAATTAACATGTTATTACAAATAGGTCAATTAATAAACATGTTATTTTTCTTTGATATAATAGCATTTTTAGTCCCTAAAACTTATACTTTTTGTTAGTTTTGTCTTAATTTTAAATAATTCAATAATTAATCCTTTACATTTAAGAATTCCGTCAATTTAGTCTTTTTACGATATTTTCAAAGCAAGTTATCCCGTCAATTCAAATCAGTTGTTCGATAATTGCATTCTACCATAAAGCAACAACAAGTTTGTTGTTAAACTGTTATTATACCAAGAAAAAAAACAAAAAAGTAATGTAACATTTTGGGATAAGAACAAGCAATTTAGGAGAAGAATAAAGATTGAAATTATGAAATTTTCAAATATTAAGAGTTAAATTTATTAAATTGTTTCGAATTATGATCAAATTGATAGACTGTATAAGTTTTGAAGACTAAAAAAATTATATTATACATTGTCATATTAGAAGAAAAGTGACATGATCATAACAATAGGTCAATTGACATGTTTGTAACAATTTTTAAATTTAGTGATATGTTCGTAAGCGGAATGACCTGTTTGTAATAATTTTTTATTTAACATGTTCGTAAGCGGAGTGAGCATAATAATAATTTTTTGAATGACATGTTAGTAAGCGGAGTCACCTGTTTATAATAATTTTTTTAATAATAATAATTTTTTAAGGAAAAAAAAGTGTCATTGGGTGTAGTTTACCCAATATATAAATATCTAGGGTAAACTATCTGAATGACCACCAATCTATTGGGAAAGTTTTAAAATGACCACCATAAAAAAACGCGTCATTTGACTACCCAAACTTTTAAAATGGGATCAATTTGGCCACCGGCCGTTAAGTGTCTAACGGAAGGTGATGTGGCAGTTAAAAAATTAAAGGTATAATCACACATTTGGTCCTTATTATTTACACATTTTTTCAATTTAGTCCTAATTTTAAACTAATAAAATAAATTAATTAGGTGATGACACGTGTCAACACCTTATTGGAGGAATTTAATTATTTATATTTGATTAATAAATTATTTTCCTCCTCCAATCAGGTGGTGACACAAATATAAATAATTAAATTCCTCCAATAAGGTGTTGACACGTGTCACCACCTATTTAGAGGAGAAAAACAAAGTTAAGCACAAATGCCATCCAGGGGAATCGAACCTGAGTGGTGTAGGTGCAAAAGTAGTGGCTAAGCCACTGCACCAAGCACAATTTTGTGCTTTAATACACCAAATTCAATATATATCTTTTTCCAATCAGTGTTCATTGTCTTCATCTTCATCATCTATAAAATGATGGAAAAAGATATATAAATCCAACTTCAATGTTTTTCAGAGGTGAAGGGGTTGGAGATAAGGAAGACGATTGAAGCATTGGACCAAATGAAAGGGATGCCTTCCAGAGGTGATGTGGAGACCGGAGAGATCCCTTCATTGACAGATTTGGGACTTAACCCCACTGCCACAATGGCTCAGGTTTGATATTTAAATCCAACTTCAATGTTTTTCATAGGAATATTGCTTCATTCATATTTGCATTTTGCTTCGAACTCGTAGAAATATTAAGAGTACTCACATGTGTTGTTAGTCACTCTTTAATCTTCAATGTTGAAAGTTAATAAGATGTTTTGATTTAGACATCTCGGCTAATTAATGCAAGTAGATGTAAGTCATTTGAACCCGATTCAATTAGCAATGATAGCCGTGCCTTAATGTTGTTTAAAGGTTTTGAGAAAGAAAGTATTGTTTGTTTACATGTAGGACGGTAGGCAATCCATGGCCGGAGGTGAGAACGAAGCGTTGCAGAGGCTTAACAAATTTGCAGCTGAGTGTCGAGCACAACCATACAAGGGGAGCAAGGATTTGTAGCCAGGATAGCATTTATGGTGCTAACTTTTCTTGCAAAATATCTCCGCGGTTCATGCTCGATGAACTAAAGAAAACTGCAAATAGGTATGCTGTCAAGTATAAATATTGAGGTTTTTTGTGGAAATGTTCGAAAAACGGAGTACAATGGAGCAATATGATCCATTTTTGAAACACCATGTAGTTGTCGAAGGCTTTGTTTTTGTTGTATAAACAGTTTCAAGTTATCTGACATTTGTGCTTGGTGTATTAAAGATATATCCAGTTTTGATTGGAAAAAGATATATATTGAATTTGGTGTATTAAAGCACAAAATTGTGCTTGGCCACTGTTTTTGCACCTACACCACCCAAATTCGATTTCCCTGGATGGCATTTGTGCTTAACTTTGTTTTTCTCCTCTAAACAGGTGTTGACACGTATCACCACCTAATTAATTTATTTTATTAGTTTAAAATTAGGACTAAATTGAAAAAATATGTAAATAATAAGGACCAAATGTGTGATTATACATTTAATTTTTTAACTGCTAAATTGATCCCATTTTAAAAGTTTGGGTAGTCAAATGAAATGACGCGTTTTTTTTATGGTGGTCATTTTAAAACTTTTCCAATAGATTGGTGGTCATTCAGATAGTTTACCCAAATATCTAACTATATGTTGGGATTTTAACGCCTTTAGTTCTATCTTTTGCTTGAGGAGTGATGGAGGTATCTCATTCTTCTTCCTCTATACATGGCTCCGCCCTTCATCAAAACATCTTCAGATGCTCGCCACCACCGCCCTCCATGCCCGTCAATTCTCGGCTTTCCTTTCCCACAACACTTGTGGCAAAACCACTTCCCCCTAAGCTTTACTTCTCAGCTAAACACTCGATTCTTAGAGTTGGACACTCCCCAAGGTCCTTTCCTCTCATTTTAATCACTACCCATTTCTTTTCTTTTACTTTACTTGCGATTCCATCTGTTCTAATGCCTTGGGTTGAATTCTTTTGTGGGTTTTTACCTTTTAACAGCTTACTCAAAGTAGATGATGATTATCCTTTGCTTGGAGTAATCTCAATGGGAATGTTGGCTCCTAGAAAGTTTTTTAAGAAGAGAAAGAAAGTGGAACATTTCAAAGATGCAGCTGATGAAGCTAAACAGAAGAGCTGGAGGAAACTAATGCAGGAAATTGATGACACGGGTTCTGCTTCTACAGTACTTGGACGCCAACGGACTGATGACCAATCTCTTTCTAAAGACTTGGTTTTAGGCACTTTGGTTAGATTTAAGCAGATGAAAAAGTGGCACTATGTTAGTGAGGTATCTTTCCTTAGTTATGTTTCTGTTTGCTGTGAGCCTTATCTGCTTTAGCTAATTATCCTGATTTTTGCCTATAAATAGGCTCCAGGTTTTGGGTTAACTTTAGCAATCTGCTGTACACATGCCTCTCACTTATATGACTCATATCGAAAGTAAAGGAAAAACTATTGAATTTGAGGAGCCTAGTGGATTATTTTGCTGATTTCTGATGAAACTTCAACCTATAATTCTCACAAAATCTTTAAAATTTGAGGAGGGGGGAGTAAATCTAAGTAGCCACAGAATGGTAGTGCTTCATTTTAGTACAGAAATGAACCCATTTTATATGCTGCACAGGTAAAAATTTATAAACTATAGCCAAAATTGAATGCATAAACAAATGCATTCATGAATGGATTTGGTTAAACGATGAGGCATTTGTTAACAAATTCTCACCCTCTGTTGTTTTCATTTGTACTTGGAAAATTCTCCAAAATTAATTTGCTATTATTGTTTCTTTTGATCAAATATATAAAGAAACACACAGGGATGAAGGGCAGGAAAGAGCAGGGATAAGATACCGCTAACTTACTGTCATACAGAAAGGCAACCCTGAACTTTTGAAAACTCCTTGAGCGTTGGGCTTCTTGCATACTGTTTTATGTTCCTAGTTTGTAGCAAAGAGAAAAGACATTTATTTTTTCAAGTATTTTTGTTTAAAAGCATAAAAGATCTTTCTAGTTGTAACTTATGTAAACATGAAACTTTTGTGTGATTTCTATGTTCTAATTGTTCATTAAACTGTATACTTACCTTTTTGATTCTATAGATTCTTGAGTGGCTTCGAGCTCAAAGCTGGTGGGACTTCAGTGAAATGGACTTCCTGATGCTCATAACAGCATATGGGAAGCTAGGGGACTTCAATAAGGCTGAGAAAGTTTTGAGCTTTATGAATAAAAAGGGTTATGTACCAAGTATTGTATCACATACTGCTCTCATGGAGGCATATGGGAAGGGAGGTCGATACAATAACGCTGAAGCCATTTTTAGAAGGATGCAATCTTCAGGCCCTGAACCTTCTGCAGTGACATATCAAATAATATTTAAAATACTTGTTGAGGTAGTCTGATTCCTTAAAACCTGGTTCTATCTTTTATCAATTTTTCTTTCTTAACAACATTAACATATAGATCCATTAGATGATCATCCATGAAATGCTATTGGAAGAGAGACCTTTTGATTTCCGGAAAAGAAGCAGCCTATATTAACTAAGGCATATTTAGAATTGTTTGCTTGGCGTTGTCCTTGTTTTCATTATTTTTTAATTTTTTTCTTGCTGTTATCTGAGTATGTCTTTCAATATCTTATTAGGGTAACAAATTTAAGGAAGCCGAAGAAGTTTTTGAGACACTTTTGGATAAGGAAAAATCTCCTTTGAAGCCTGATCAAAAAATGTTTCATATGATGATTTATATGCATAAGAAGGCTGGGAGTTATGAGAAGGCCCGTAAACTATTTGCGCTGATGGCCGAACGAGGAATTAAGCAATCCACAGTCACTTACAATAGTCTTATGTCATTTGAAACTAATTACAAGGAAGTTTCAGAGATATACGATCAGGTGCAAATTTAGGCATTGTCTGACCTACTTTTCATGTTTTTGCATTACAGCATGTGGATGTGGTTATACTTCTTTGAAATATACTTTTCATTTTTGTCCAACATATTGTTGCTAAATCATTCTGTTTTTTTTCTCATTTACATCGACAGAAATAATGTTTTTATATATCATTTAACTGATTCTAACGTCATAAAGAATCTCCATTTCTATTCTCTATATTTTCCTGCTTTGTTCACCATATCCTTGAGTACTTGGAAGAGCTTTTGAGTAGTGATCTTAATTGAGGATAGCATATAAATTTTATTCTGATCATCTTGACTGATAAGTTGTGTTTAATCATCAGTCCTATGGTAACATTTCCTTGTATGAAAGTGGTCTTATCAAACATCAATTAAGTATTGGGTTTCCTATGGTCTTATATTAAATTGGACCCTTCAACTATTGCAAATTGGTTTTAGTATGGATGTTTAGCATGCATCACAGCCCAGGTTTGACTATTTTCATCATCTTGTCTAACCCCAAGTGTGGTTGATGATCCCTAATGAGGTTGTTCACGTGTAAGTCCTGCGAACTGCAGTTGAGTGGAGTCTTGTCTTTTTCTTGTCTAACTGAATTGCATATAAACAAACCAAGATTTTCAGATTGCCTTTGGTGGTTCTGTTTGTTTGAGGTAAGAAAACTCCTGTGTGTAGTGAATTTGTTCTAACGGATAATCCTATGAAGAATACACATTTTAGGGGTTTGAATTGTGGAATAAGGTGTCTGAGGTGGCAGTCAAGGTTGAATACTTTTTGAGAAAGAAATGGATGATGTAATATTTATAGGAGGAAATATATTGGGGTTTGAGTGTGGCTTGCTAGGGGTAGAAATGGATGTTAGTTTGTTACATTAACGTTAAGATGTATTAGTGTAATAATTAGATCTGGTTGTGCAATTAGTAATTAGACTAGTTATTCAAATTAAAAACCATTGCAATTAGTAATTGGATTTTTTATGTTCGATATTATTGCTAGTTAGTACATGAAAAATTAGGTTTAATCTTTCTGGCAAAGTTGGTAAATTTTGCTTCCTTTCTGAAAATGCTGTCAACAGCTAATCTTATCATCTTATACATCATCGTATAACTTGTGTATTACATGCAACGTAAACTATCCTTTTTTAAAAGCAGTACCTGCTCCCTTTATTTATTTGTTGATTTGACAGTCATGTATTTGTGTGTTGATGTATCAAAAATCCTAGCCCTTTCAAAGCGCCTCTCTATGCAATGACATTTCTATACAAAATATGAAGAACAAGACATGCTTGGTTTTCCAGTTTGCCTCACATCTATTACGAATGCATGCCAAAATACATCTGTATGTGAAGGAAAAAAAGAAACCCATTTCTTCAGTATTGCATGGTTTATCATGCATTCACAAGAGGCATGCAAGCAAATAGACACCAAACTGTTCCATGTCATCATACAGTCAAACCGGTGTTTGATTTTTGAGCTTCTTGCTGTTTCTTTCTCAATCTTCCATTGAAGATAATTATGTAACAGTTTGCAGTAATTGTATTTTAGATGCAAAGAGCTGGTCTCCGCCCTGACGTGGTGAGTTATGCCTTGCTCATTAATGCTTATGGCAAAGCTAGGAGGGAAGAGGAAGCTTTGGCTGTTTTTGAGGAGATGTTGGATGCTGGAATCAGGTAAGTTCAACTTGTATCCGATTAATAGATGACCATAACTCATTTACTTAGGGTTTAAGGTCTAAGTTCAACTCCCCTCTACACCTTGTACCAAAAATACATTCACTAATTGACTGCCAAGTTTGTGGCTAGCTATTTGACAGCTATATATATTCATCCTGCCAAAGTTGATGCTATCCTATTGTCTCCTTTTCAGGCCTACCCATAAGTCTTATAATATTTTGCTTGATGCATTTGCAATTTCGGGAATGGTGGACCAAGCTCGGACTGTTTTCAAAAGCATGAGAAGAGACAGGTTAAGTGTGTTAATAATTTGAAAGTCTACCATCTATAATTACTTTTCATAATGAGTAGTTTCTGTTGTTATGTTCGGGTATCATATTTTAGTTCATTCCATTGAAACTCGGTTTCTTTTACTGTAAAAAAAGAAAGTTACTTTTAGATGTGAGCCTAACTTTTGGAATGAGATTAAATCATATTTCAAAATTGACATAGTTTGAAGCTTTATTTGTCTCCACCTCATGAATAAAAGAATTGCTACTCTATTTGATATCAACTGACTATTATTCTTTCTAGTCAGAATCACCCGTGCCATCTGAGTCTTCAAATTCTATCTGAGCCTTAATATGTTGTAGTAAATGATGTTATCTGGTCAGGCATACAGTGGTTCTGCCGTGGAAAGCTGCTCATGAAAATCCTTGGTTTTTGTGCGTGGTAAATCACTTTAAATTTGATTGGGAATTGTTCTTGAATTCATTAGAAATCAGATTAGTCCATGTTTCTTTAAGTTCTTCTGTCCAAGGCAATTCATAAGATATGCTTTCATTTTCTTATCTTCACTGCTTTAGTTTGCCTTCCTTTGGATGCCTACTTTATTTTATTCACCCGATTTTCAGCAAAGCAATTTCCATTAAATTTAGACCTATCTTCAACGAAAATTAGAGAAATATCCCATCCTTTCCTAATCCAATAGACCTTCTATCCAATGTCATTTTCACTCCTGATTGTTTACTAGGATCACCAAGTTAAGATGGTTTACTTGTGGCTTTATCCATTCAAAGCATTAACATGTACTATTGATTCAGTGCCGAAACATTTAAAATTTTCTTTGTACTTCCTTGCAGATATACCCCTGATATTTGTTCTTATACAACTATGCTATCAGCTTATGTCAATGCATCTGATATGGAGGGTGCTGAAAATTTCTTCACAAGATTGAAACAAGATGGACTTCGACCCAATATTGTCACATACGGGACGCTGATGAAAGGGTATGCCAAGGTAAACAATCTTGAAAAGATGATGGAGACATATGAAGAAATGCGATTAAGCGGTATCAAAGCAAACCAAACCATCTTCACGACTTTCATGGATGCATACGGGAAGAATAGGGATTTCGGTAGCGCAGTCGTTTGGTATAAAGAAATGGAATCTTATGGTGTTCCACCCGACCAGAAAGCGAAAAACATCCTTTTGTCTTTGGCAAAAACCGTGGATGAACAAAAGGAGGCAAACCAACTTGTAGGACGTATGGAGATTAAGGTGAATGGGTATTCCAGGTTTCACGATGAAGAAGATTACATCGATGATATACGGGAGGCTGTATTGCACGAAAAAAGGGGCCAATGATTGTTTTTTGAAGTGGTGATTGTCATCAAGAAAATTAAGTAATTTATACATGCTGGGATCCTCACTGCTATGTAAAGCCTGGAATTTTGTCTCCTGGTACGGTTCCTCAGCCATGAAAATGTCAGTGGCTTCAATTATGTAGAGTTTTGGCCTAACATCAGAGCCGTTATAGATAGTTACCCTCCAGGTCATAATTATATGATTGTATATCTCTATTGATATTTTTGTTATTGGAATTTAGTTTTGTAGACTGTCATTGGTTTCCAATTCGATATCAATTCTTTAGTCCCTATCTTAATCCATTGTTACGTTTACACAAAGTTGCATCTAATCATAGAAGATAATATGAATTTACAGCCACAGGGCAGAACAGCAAAGAAAACAGCTGATAAACACAGTTATCCCTCCCTAATAGAAGTATATAACCTTTCTTCTTCCCTGTACTTACTATTATAATGTAAGTTGGAGATGTTTCTGGTTATAGTTTACACTGGTATTCTGATAAACAAGCTTTAATTTACTGTCAACTTGTCCCTCGCCTCTTTAAGACGTGATAGTATACGTAAGTTAGCCTCTTTAAGACGTGATAATATACGTAAGTTAACATAAGAGAGCAGTCTAATATATTCACCATTGTGCACTACTTACAGCAAAGGTACAGTTAGTCATGATTGTCATACATTAGTGAACTCAATATAAATAGATGCATGTTGCCTATGAGTAAAGGCTAGGTGCATTTGTAAGTAGCCAAAACTTTCACCAATTATTTGGATCTTTCAGGACATACCAAGCATTTCTACATCACCTAGGAACTTCCAAACCAACCAACTCTTCCATTTTCAGCATAGTCAACAACCATGTCAAGAGAGGTTTTAATACCAAAATGTGAGAATATTATGTTCCTATTCAATTTACTAACCTCAACACTCCAGTAGGTGGTAGAATCAAGTTTTGACTTTTTGCACAAGGAAGTTTTCAGTAGGTAGTGTTTTGCAAGGGCTTAATATTTCGTTTTAATGCCCAAGTTAAATGTTCATCTCCACGTCAAAACTTAAGCAGCTGATAAACGTATCTGTCCCTTTACTTTTGCTGAAAAGTTGTTGGGCCAACTGAGTTTGACGTTTTCTTAGGCACAACACATATTGCATTGTATTAGGGGTATGCAAAAAAATCCGATACGATTAGTTTGATCCGTTCATCTTTTGATCTAATCCGAAATTTTGAATATCTGACCCGTTTTTTATTTTTTGGATAATTCAGATTGATATCCAAAAATTTCAAATCGGATACGGATAGTTATTTCACACTAGGATCGGATAGCCGATTATCCGAAAATTCAAGTTTTTATAGATATGAATCTTGTTATATTCGATACTTTTACTTGTTATATATGAAAAATTAAATTGGTTAAACTACATAAATAGTCCCCCGACTATGCTCCAATTATCTTTTGCATCCCCCGACTATCAGAAGTTACAAACTAGTCCCCTGACTTAAAAAAATAACAAATTGATCAAGTGCCGTTAAAAATTTAACGGCTGGTGACGTGGTAGTTAACAAAAATTGGCATAATAACACATTTAGTCCTCAACTTTTACACTTTGTTTAACTTTGCCCTAATTCTAAAAAAATGACCCTAAACATTTCAAAATTCTATCAATTTAATCTATTTTTTCTCTCCACACAATCCTAAACAAGAAGACCCATGCAAATGTCTTCAAAAACATTACTGCAGGTTATGTCACAATCATAATTAGCATACATCTCAGCCACAAATGTCTGCTGCCTGCAAAGGTCGACCAAAGCTTCCAAAGCAACTTCCTGCTGTTGGTAAGAAGACCTGTGCTTGCTTTGTGCAAACTTCAAAAGCACACATAAAAAGAAAACTTCGAGCTGCACTTTTAGTTCCGAGCGCAAATGATAATATAGATTGAGAACGATGCTACATACAATAGAAAGAATAAGTGGGCTCATGGATAAGCCAAATTGCATCAGGTTACGAAACAATTCATCCTGAATTATAGCCAATAACATGGTATGCTTGTTGAATGATGCCCCACCCAATTCTATTGCTGAATTAATTAAACCCAGGGCGAATAGTGGAACATCTTCATCATATGCTACGGGATTCGATTTAGGGCCAATACCTATCTTTTCAATAACATTTAACAGAGAACACAAAAACTGAAATATCTCCACCATGCATGGGATCCCAAATGGTGCAAACGTCAATCTTTTTATCATGCTGGCTCCAGACTCGATTGTGTTGGATTCAGAACTGGACTTCACCATTGGAGGACTAGAAGTATCAGCAGCAAGTGAGGATGGACCATCACAAATGGTACCGACATTTCCATTTTCTACTTGTGTACTTCCAAGTACAAGATTTCTGGGGATTTAGAAGACCGTTCTTGTTTAGGATTGTATGGAGAGAAAATGGATTAAATTGATAGAATTTTGAAATGTTAAGGGTCATTTTTTAGAAGTAGGGCAAAGTTAAACAAAGTGTAAAAGTTGAGGACTAAATGTGTTATTATGCCAATTTTTGTTAACTGCCACGTCACAAGCCGTTAAATTTTTAACGGCACTGGATCAATTTGTTATTTTTTTAAGTCAGGGGACCAGTTTGTAACTTCTGATAGTCGGGGGATGCAAAAGATAATTGGAGCATAGTCGGAGACTATTTATGTAGTTTACCCAATTAAATTTTTCATTGATACGAATCTTGTTATATTCAATAAGGGTAAATACATAGTTCATCACTCAACTATCTTTTCACTCCTATTTTGGTCACTCAACTTTCAAACTTTTCAATTCACTAACTAAACTTTCGGATTGCTCATGTTTTGGTCACTCTAGAATATTTTATTATTTTTTAAATTTTAATATTATTAAATATAAAAATAATTTAAATAAATAATAAAATTATATTTTATTATTATAAAATTTAAAAATATTAAAAAAAATCACTACCACCGTCGACCACTGTTGGTCTCAGAATCGACGACCGTTTGATCCCAAATTGCTCCTATAAACTCGTTTTGACACGCTAAGTTCGAATTTGGTACTTGTTTCACCAGAAAATGTATCGAAACTGTAAGTTTGAAATTTTTTGGTTTCCTCACTTTTGATCTTTTTTGTGGACTTTGGAGCATTTTTCGATAAAATAGAGGTTGAATTCAGACTCAGGAGACCGGGACGAAACGACCGGTAAAATTTGGGGCTGAACAGCCACCATCTATGGCCATTGACGATGGCGTCCCACGACGGTGAATGATGATCGGCGAACCGTTAGATTTAGTTTTATGTTTTAAATTATATTTATATTAGACTAATAATAAATGCCAAAAATAAAAATAATAATAAAATAACTGAGAGTGAACCAAACAGGAGTAATTTGAAAGTTCAGTTAGTAAATTAAAAAGTTTAAAAGTTGAGTGACCAAAATAGAAGTGAGAAGATAGTTAGGTGATAATTTGTGTATTTTACCCATTCAATAATTTGTTGATTGTTATATTCAAAATCTTAAAATTTTCATGGATAGAACCGCCAAATTTAAAAAATAATTAAATCAAGTCATAAATTCAGATATTTGATCCAAAATTTCGGATATTAAAAAATCGAGTATTCAATTTTTTCAGACCGAATACGGATCTCTAGTCCGGTCAGCTTCCTCTGCTAATTGAAGAAAACATGGATCGGACCCGGACCCAACTATGAAAACTACTTAATGGTGGAGCCCACACCTACGAGCCAATCACAATTTGTGTATGGAACAAGGAATGAGCTTGGTGAAAAATAAAATATTAAAGCAGCGAAGAATGCAGTGCCCTCTGCCCTTTGCCAGCAGACGTGGACCAGCGCTGACTTTGCTGGCCAAGGTGTCCAGCAACGGCATTGCCACCTTCATATTTCCTTCCCAACATAATTGCATAATAATAACAATTAACAACCAATATGATCAACGGGATTGAGAATGGAGATGCAGACTGGTTTTATATGAGACTCACAGATAGCCATGAAAACAAATCATTGGCTTCATCTTAGCCATATCAGTGCATGGATCCACTGCTCTGTTATAATTCTCTATTCACCTTTGACATGGAATTGCAGCTGTTATACAGAGTAGCTATCAGAATTCTTAAAACAACGTATGCCAGGGGGACTCGAACAATGCCTAATAAATACTATACCCAATAAAGATATATGCTTCATGCCTTGACCCCTTATAGTTTTCCAACCGGGACACGTGTTTCCCTTTTAGTTTATACTTGTTGCTGTACAATTGAATTCTGAACGATCATCTTCTGTATGCTTCCTGAACACATTCTTTCATGAATTCGTTCAACGCTAGCAATGCTGCACCAACTGCAGGCTCCACCTGAAATGCATACAAGAAGAGCTAAAAAGTAGGCTGTGCTATATGTAAAACACTGTATTTAGAATTTCCCAGGAGGACCTCCATCCCACCCATCCTAGCGCTAAAGAACTACCATCTGCCGGTCTGTCATCTATGATATTAAGTGGCACACTTCTAAAGACAATAGACTTGTGTTACTCCGACTCAGGCATGAGTGTTGAATATGGTTACGTATCACAAGGGTATGTTCAATGTAATTGGAGAGTCTTTGAATGGTCGTATCCCAATACTCTTGTCCAGTTATGTGTCAAGCACGGGTGTTGGACTTGGGTATATGTACTTCAAGAAAAGAATTGGCAGGGTATAATTGATCAGTGTAGGGTGAAAAGTTATATGCAGGCAGCCAGGCAGCACACAAGCTTAAACCCGCCCCAACCCAAAACCACGTGAGGCATAACAAATAAGAATGTACTTGCCATGACAATTAGCTATCAAACAGAAGTAGTAGTCTTACGGTGTAGGCCAGCCAATAGACCCACTTAGGCAGGAGCATTTTTCCATTCATTTATCTCATCTTCTTGTATGTTTTGATGTTCCGATCTTAACTCTGCTATTTTTTCCTAAAATCAGTTTTTGCATTTTGGATCACGTTTTGATTTCCACTCTGCTAAGGTTAGTAGCAAGAACATGTGATTATTTTTGTTAGTGAAGCAAAAAAAATGGCATCGATTCAAATATGAAAAAGGTGGAAGGCATTTGTATTGAACACTTGGACTATATTTAATTATTCTTACCTTAGGCCTAATAGGAAGGGCCCCGGGGTAGTCTTTGGAGATAAAGTTCACAACTTCTTTTCCTATGTCCCACCTCTGGTTTGCTTCAAGAACTCCGCCAACCATAACAAGAGGAAAGTAGTTTTTTCCATCTGCAAAGATTGATGCATAGAAATACGGAAATCAAGGGACAGATATCATGTTATACATTATTTCTTGAAAATCCATAATCGGCGGTTTGCAAGAACAAATTAGCTCTGATGGTCGCGGTACTGGCATGTAGTGACCATAAGAATGAACCACATATTTGTGTAAATGCTAATTCAAACAAACAAAACAATTCATGCCATAGAAATAAAGAGATTAAAGAAAAAGAAACAGAAAACTACTTTCTATCGTTATACTTGGAATCACATGAAGTGAGCCAAGTATATTAAGATTCAACATCTATGTAGATGGCCCATGAAATTTAAGAAGATGCTTAGCGTGTCCAGAAATATTGTAAAAGATCGTGACCAAAAGAAAGCATGGTCATTACAAGGTTATAACTTCAAGTTGCAGCCGAACCTTTGTAAGCACAAGATGAGCACTGGACAATGACCCTTGTAACATAAACGAAACAATAATTTATTCAAAGACCAATCATTTTTTGTCAAGGGGATAGAATAGACCCTTCATTATGTGTTTCAGAATAACTGCATGATATCTCAATGGGCCTACAAAGTCAAATCTAATTTTATTAAAAGGCATAATGCCAAAACATGTCCCTAACGTTTGACTGGATAGTTAGTTTGGCCCCTATTCTTTTTCTTTGAAGCACTTTAACCCTCAATGTTTCAGTTTAGGCCAAAATGGCCCCTCCATGGATGAAAACTGTTAATCGACTAACAATAAATTGCTTGAAATAACATGGCAAGCCTACATAGCAGTGCAAGCTGACATAATAGTGTCATATAGACAAAGGTGTTGACTTGATAGAATGACAGGACAGTTAAAAATAATTTTATAAAATTATTTTTTCTGCTACCGTGTCATTCTGTCAAGTCATTTCAAGCTATTTATTGTTAGTTGATTAGCAATTTTCATCCACAGAAGGGCCATTTTGACCCAAAATGAAACGTTGAGGGTTAAAATGCTTTAAAAAAAGAATAGGGGCCTGAGTCACCATCCAGTCAAACTTAGGGACATTTTTTGACATTATTCCTTTTATTAAATCTGAAAGGTATAGCAAATAATCATATGTTCTCCAGATATTCAGATTTTCTGCTAGAGTGAAATATCTTTGTGCTAAATTTAATCATGGCTGTACTATTTATTTGACACTACAAAGAATGCTTTGCTTCTAAATATAAGAATGATTTAATTCAACAAAAAAAAAACCCCTCTCCTCTATTGTAGATTTAGCACACATACCTGCACCACACAGTCCAAGTCTCTGAACAACAGCTTTCACACTTAAAGCCAACTCTTCAACCGCCTCTTTCAAAATCTTATTTGCAACTTCATCACCGGCCTCTGCACAAGAGACAACAACTGGAACAAGTGCAGCAATGCGAGCCCAGGATGGATCTGCATAGGTCCACCTAAAAGGATAGCAGAATATCAAATGAACTTCGACATTTATTGATAGCAATACCATGAAACTTAATTATATCAATCTACCCGAGTCCGACATACTTTACTTGTGAGAGAGGAGAAAATAAGTTTCCCACGAGATAATTTAGTGGTGAGAGAGTAAAGAGGTCCTTATACAAGAATTAAATAGGATCACTGAATCCATCCATGACCTTTTAAAATTAGTTCCATTTCATCCATGACCTTTTAAAATGCAGCACCCAATGACCTATAATAGTAATAATATCATCTTTCTATCCTTAGCCATTAGAAAGTTGACAAAAATGGTCCCATAAGCAACTGGGGGAAAGCAAAAAGGCTGTATCAAATGCACAAGTCTCCCACTATAAGAAGGGTCCAGGGAAGGTCCTGATGTTTGCAGCCTTCCCCCTGTTTCACCGAGAGGATGTTTTCAAGGTTTGACCTGTGATCAAGTGGATAGCAAGTAAACACTTGACCATCGAGTCAGGCACAACCTTCAATCATTATTCTTTTTGCAGTTGCATTTCATCCATCATTTTCCAGCTAAAGAAAAATATTAACGTACATTACACTAGTCATTAATGACACTTTTGCAGTTTCATTTCAGTTATCAGTTTCTAATTGCAAGCAAGCAAGGTTCAATGTAACCCACCCAACAGAACGCATTAAAAAGGAAGTTTCCATAGGAAAAACACTTATGATAACACTTGTGGCAAGTTTTCTAAAAAAGAATGGTACAAACAAAAAAGACAAATCCATATTATTAACACGCATTTCCATAAAGCTGATAACTAGTTTATCATGACAAAAATATGTGTTCTATAAGTGCTGTAAGGAATATTAGAGATTTATGTAAAAGTGTTTGAGAATGGAGAAAGAAAGCGAAAATGAATATGATGAAAATGAAATTCTTCAGAAAGATTATAGATTGATAAGGTGCAATTTTACAATTTTTTCCGGCCAAAAATTTGCTATACAGCATGAGACGTCTAGCTTACTAGGTCTTTTTTTACTTCTTATTTTTAAACTAATGAAAGGATTACATTGACAAACAAATGAAGGGCCATGATGAATAATGCGAAAGTTGAAGGACAACTGAATACTGCAATTTTCCAAGTTCCTTGTGAACCAGTTTTCAGATTTATTCAAATCCTTTAATTTTCATCACAAATTGCAAAGGGATGCTACGAGGGAATTGTTAGCCATGCACAATGAAGGACCATAATTTCAAAAAATAAATATCCATTTACAACAATTAGATAAATACCCAATTAGTTCATCTGCAGAAGAAAGACCAAGTGTCTGCAAAATGGTAGATGTAAGCATTGTATATGGACCACGACCATCATGAGCTCTAATTACAGCAGTTAATGCCTGGGCGGCTATTCCATATCCACTGCATATAAAGGAATGAGGACATAAAGAAAGGTACACTTGTAACAGGTCATACTACAAGACAAATAAAGAAAAGAAGAAAAACAATTAGCAACATATTGTCCACCAATGATTATCTGTAGGAGGCTAGGAGCAGTAAAACTCATGTTATTAACAATGAAGCAAATAATCCGTAAAGCTACTGATATTGCAGTAGTGTACTGATTTGAGACCTTAATGATACAATCCTCTATGTTCATTTAGGATATATTTTTTATGGTAGGCCCAAATGCATTCATCGGTGACAGTACTCTACTTCTAAACAATGACAAAAAGATTGCACAACACTTCAAACTATGTGAATAAAAACAAATAACCAATAATATGCCGCATTCTTATTACCTGAATCATCAAAAGATTGAACAAAGTTTCAACTAGATTTCTTTAAAGGCTGAAGTTTCTTGTAATAAAGAGATTTGTCTTGAACTCAATGATCCCCTCCAATAAAGCAAAACTCAAGAAAACATCTAATTGATCTTTATCATCGTTCATTTAGTTAAAAAAAGTGTTGAAAATTTTTTTTGCACTAAAATTGTTTGACAAATAAATAAAGTGAAACAGAACCAACTGTTGTCCTTTAGTTCAATGTTGATAAAAGAAACATTTGTTTGAAATAACAATTATTGAAATGTTGTTGGTAAAGCCAAGTTTGTTTTTATAGGAAATGAAAGAGCAGAATAATTTTGATAGGACAGAGTTTCCCTTTGCTAAAACATTTAGAATCATATAATCGATTTCAGACTCAGTAAAGTTAATGAGTCGGTTCCAATTCAAATCCAAAATGTAAACCATCTAATGATATAAATAATGCATTTGAACTTGCTTGAAGTTTTGTATTCAACTCCTGAATACAGAAAAAACAAATTAATTTTAGACTCAAGACTTTAATCTCCAAATTTAAGTTCCCAAAAAGACCATATCCCTTATGTTCTGTATCAACCAAACATCGTTGAAAAAAATCTTTTAAAAAAGTAAATTAAAAGAAGAAAAATCTAACAGTCTAATATGGTAGAAACCCAAATGTCTTAAATGGAATAGTAGAGCAAACTAAACAATAAAAGAGGAGGCTAAATTTTCTTTTTAAAGTAAGTCACAATAATGTACCTTCCCCAATCACCTAGGACAGGTCCCGCACCAGCCGCTCTAGCTTCTCTGCCATCTTCTGTGAATCCATAGGCAATGGTTCCAGTACCAGCAATTAGTACACAACCATGGAGCTTACCCATTGTCCCGCTAGCCAAAGCTGCCACAGCATCATTTCGAACATAGAGCTTTACATGGCTGGGGAATATGTCTCTAAACAAGTCATCAAACCGCAAATTCATAACAATGTTATTTACATATTCATATGTAGAACAAACTTCTGATAAAAAGAGAAGCAAAAGGGTTATATGATTATCATATCAATATTTGAATATTATGGGTGAACATCATACAAATGAAGCATTTGCGTAACTTTCACAAATAAAGTATTCATAACTGATTAAGCGTGAATCTTCCTTTCAACAAACATCTAAGCTATTGCACATAAAAATATGATTCTTTTCCTGAAATTATTATTAATTTAATGAGAATTCATAGCTATGACAGTTTTCGCATTAAATCTGGCATCTTCTTAATTATGTTGGGCTTAAAAAAAAACTGTCAGTTTCAATTTCTCAGCTATATTCAAACTGCATGATGCGCAAATAGAGAACAAACCTAAGCCAGGTTAAGATTCTGTGCTGGTCTGTAGGGTGGTTAACACCGGATACTGCTAAACAAACAGCTCGAACAGCAGACCGATTAGAACCAGATTTTGAAAGAGCATCAGCCATAACTTCCTCTAATGTTTCCCGGGCAGCAGTTTCTGTAAAAAAAAAGAAAGAAAAAAAGAATTGATAACCAAAGCATTGGTATCAACTAACTGTATGTCTGTTTTGTGGCCAAAGAGAGTGAAGTGCTGCTTTGATCTCATCAACATGTCAAAGATAATTCATGCAACTACAATAAAAAACATAATCCAATTCAAGCTCTATCTAATCCTCTCTTTGGCTATTTGTTTTTTGATTTTCAGTTCTTTAGAAGTTCCTAACACATTTCATTGAGAATGAATTGACAGACACACTCTTTCAAATAATCAAACATAAGTGTTGTAGAAAAGCAAAAGCCTGCATTGTTTGTTCACAAAAGGTTAATCTTTAATGGCTTAATTATCCAAAATGCTATTGTTAGCTTTTAAACCCATGGAAACTTTCTTGTCTATGGATTTCAAAGGTGGAGACCAAACTCTCGGCTGATAACACTCACATGCCTTGTAAAACTAATGAATTGGAACCCTCAAAAAATGCTAATTATACATTAAACCCCCTGAGCTTCAAAAAGAAGTATTGCAAAGAGGGAGAGATTAAGGAATTACCGCCAACGCTGTTATGATTGGAGCAGCCGGCGACGGCACGAGCGAGAACGGGAAGAGGGTCGGGAAGGGCTTCGGAGAAAGGCATGATAGGCATGCAAATGCAGACAGTGGAAGTGGTTCCACCGTCCAATCCTAAAATGACGGGGCGGTTGGTGGCCACCGCCACCTCGTGCTCGAAGTCCCAGATTTCACCATTCCTGTATCGCTTCATTTCTCAATCTGATGATTCCTCTAAGTCTGAACAGCCAAAAAAAATAGAAGAGAGGAAATGCAGTGAGAGAGAGCCAAAAATGAAAGCAAATTTAATTTAATTTCATTTTGGTTTAAGACAGCACATCAATCTCTCTCTCTCTCTCTCTCTAATCAAAAATCAATCCTTTTTTTTCAAGATAAGAAATTGTTTAATTTAAAGGCCAGGCAAATAGGTGTATGTTTTTTTTTATAGTTAGGTGTCTAAATTATTTTTTTAGGTCAAATAAGTGTTTAATATTTTATTCTGCGATTTTTTTTAAAGTTTTTTCGTTAATTTTCACCGTTAAAGGGACATACGTTTATCTCTTAAAATTTTTAAAATTATATTAAAAATAAATAAAATTAATAAAACAAAATAAAAATATATCCTGAACTTTTCAAATATTCCCAAAATAATTCTCAAGTCCGAGGCGTTGGTCGAGTTGCCAATGACAGAATGAAGCGCCCTCCCCTCGCCGTACAACCCACACACCGTTCGTCGTCCATTCTACCGTCGTTCGTCGTGAATCGTTCAAATGAACCATTCGAAAATTTCGGGGCGTCGGCCAATTTTCGACGATGGGTCGTAATGGTCTGACGACCGATGTGGTGAGCGGCAAAATCGGCACAAATCGGGATTTAAGTTTTGGGGAGTTATGGATTTTAGAATTTGGGGTTGTCTTGAAATTTGAAAAATTTAAAAATTTTCTAAAAATTAAATAATTTTATTTATCTTTAATATAATTTTGGACTTTTCGTGGTAGGAATTAACGAGAAACTTTAAATGGGTCACAGAATAAATGGTTAGCTAACTATTTAGCCTAAAAATAACTTTCACCTAACGAAATTGGGTTTGGTGGATTTGGGATTTTTGAATCAAATTGGTCAATTATTACATGTTTTTATCCCACCACTTATAATAAATTTATGAATTATGATGCAGATATTTCTATATCGTGCCGTATTATAATAAATAAAAAGACAGAGAAAAGAAAAGGGGACCTCATTCGGACGGCCAATGCGCCAAGCGCTAAAATGTGCGATGCTTGGATCATCCGATGCAATCTGTTTATATTTTAAAATTCGAATTCGGGTTAATATTGTTTATAAAATTTAATGTCTTATAAACTATATTTATGTATTCTTTTTATTTTGAAATTTCTAATATCTTTCTTGACCTCTATTTATTTTTTGGTTAATTATTGACTTAAGAATTATACAAAACGAAATAATTTTTTAATCAATCATTTTTATCGTTTATGTAAACTTGACCCTTAATCTTTACAGATAAGTATAAATTATCATCAATTTAATAATATAGCTTTTTAATCACTTGCGTTGCAGTTTTTGAACCGTCAAATAAAAACTTTAAAATTAAATTTAAAATTTTAAAATAATAAAAAATTAACATATTCAAACTTTTTTTCCTTTTCTCTTCTACCCAATAAAAAATGGAGAATACAAACAGCCTATATCTTCGGCTGTCTTTTGTCTTTTTTAGTGAAAAATCAGAATTTAGCGGACTTTCTTCTGATACGTTAGGATTTGATAATGATTTGGATGGCAACAAAGTGGCTTTTAATAGGGGTGTTTAAAATTACTCGATCTGATTATTTGACTACTCGAACATAAATAATCAGATATTTACTCGGATTTTTTTTATCTGGGTCGGGCCCGGGTCAAAAATATTATTTTTTCGGGTATTCGGTTACTTTCGGGTACTCAGTTCCTATTTTTTTTATTTTTTATTTTATTAGATTACTTACTATTTTTACTTTAGAACTATATTTAAATCCCTAAATTCATTCTATATTTGTATTATATGCTTTCATGTTTTAAATTTTTCAAAAAAATATATTAATTTGTGAATATGTAAGATTCGATATGAAACAAACAACAAGGTTTCTCTATTGCATTTATGCATTAGTAGGTTTCTTTTAAAAAATATGAGATTCGAAAAAAAATCACGATCGATATTACTATTTTTAATGTCTTTCTTATGGTTATAAACTTCAAATCATTATTATTTTTGTTTGGATCATGTGTTATGAACTTTAAGGGTTTTTTTATTTTAAAATAAAAAAATAAAATAAAAAATGAAAACCGGGTATCCGGTACCCGATTTTACGGGCCGGGACACGGGCTGACAAACTTAATGCCCGAAGGTCCGGGTACCTAAAAACCCGGGTACTCGGATTTGAACACCCCTAGCTTTTACCCTTGTAATTCTACGATAAATGTAATGTATTGCTATATATTATTAATTATAAGATAACTCGATAATAAATGTTATGTTTTGCAATGTACTATTATTTATATGTACCGTAATATACTATTATTTATATGTACCGCAATATACTATTAATTGTTTTAATTAGTTTTGAAATCTTAAGGACTAAAAGTGTTATTATCCCCTTTAGAGTAAAATCTTAAAAATATAATTTTTATATTATATTTTTTTATTTTTTATTTTTTAATTCAAAAAATAATTAAACTTTTATTACTATAATAATTCTTACATTTATTTTAATTTGAGGGTAAAGTTCACAAATAGTCACTAAACTTTGATCAATTATTCATTTTGGTAACCAACCTTCTAATTGTTTCAATGTTACCATTAAACTTTTAGTTTTGTTTCAATTTGGTCGTTAACCTCTTAACAACCGTTAAAAGAGTGATGTGGCTGTTAATATATTTTGTATAATAACACATTTAATCCTCCACATTTGCACTTTCAAATAATTATGTCCTAATATGAAGAAAAATGTTTAATACTCATTATTTACAAATTATTTTAATTTGACACTATTTTAAATAAAAATAATTTAACCCTATACCCTTAAATACTAAAGCATTATAAAGCTAACCACATAAAAATGAACAAATTTTAACTAAATTGAACGTGGATTTTGGTTCCAAGATTTCCGATTAGACAAGATAATCAAATTAAATGTGGATTTTTGATTCCACGATTTCTGATTTAAAAAATTAATTTAATTAAATGTTTATTTTAATTTTACGAATTAATGAAAATTATATATTTTTGGAGTTTCTCATTTTTACCTTTCTTTTTTCTGTCTTTCGTTCCAACTTCACTACCGGTTAGATTAAAAGTCGCCAGAACTGCACAAAGTCGCCATTATCTGTTGTGAAACCGATAATTTAATTTTGATATAACTAAAGAACTTAAGGACTAAATTGAAAATGTGAAAACAAATTTTTAAGTCCTCAAACCTCTCCATATGTTTTAAACAAAATGCCTAAGTTAAAAATTAATTTTATCACATGCTTTCTAAGTGTTCTCAAAGCCAAAACAGTGATTTTTGAGTCACCGTTTCGAAACGGCCTAAAGCGTTTCGAAACACTTTCGAAACTGTGAGCTCCTGTTTCGGAACGAGTATCGAAACAGTTTCAACACTGTCAACCCATGTTTCGAAACGAGTTTCGAAACGGCTTAAGAACCTCGAGACACCGTATCGAAACGAGTTCAAATGTTTCGAAACGGTATTCAATTAGATTTAAAAAATATGACCGTTAGAAAGTTTTTAACTGATTTTTAACAAGTCGTTAAGGCGTATCGGAACGATTCAAGCCGTTTCGATACGATCCTTGACAATGGCAAAAATGTTTCAAAACGTGTTTCGAAACGACTCTTAGCGTATCGAAACAGGTCTAACCGTTTCGATACGGGCTCTTTAATGCACCCCAACGGCTTTTTCTATTTTGGTCTGTTTCGAAACGGGGTCGGGCGTTTCGAAACAGTTGGTTGCAGACTGCATTTATGGAGGGAAGATAACATCCCAACGACTCTATTGATGAATGCATCAACCACAACGGCTAGAATTCAATGAGAATGTATAACGGGACCTCTAAAATCTTCAACAACAACTATTAATCCAAAAGCAAACATCCAAACATCAAATCCAAGTATTTGTGCCTAGATCTCATTATTGTCTTGTCATTCTTATCATTTCAATTGGGTTGAGTGCTTGTAATTGGGCTATATTGTGTATTGAGAGATACTTGTTTTAGCCAACAACTTCTTTGTTTCAATTGTGTGAGGATTGGGTCAAATTTTGGGTAGAAAATTTGACCGAAAATTGTAACGGTTACCTCCTTAGCCTAGAAAAAGGGAAGAGCAATTAGTGGAATTGTTGCAAATCCTTAGTGAAGCTAAGGTAGTGGATGTAGAGTTCGATTGGAACTTGAACCACTCTAAAATTCATTGTCTACCATTTTTATTTGCCAATTCCACCACCAAAAGCTTTAAAAATCCAATTCACCCCCTCTTGGTTTATTTCGATCATTCGATCCACTCAACAATTGGTATCAGAGCTTACTTATTTGAATGATTAACAACCACAAGAGGAGTTCCTAGGACGAGTGTGATCATCCAAAAATCAAGATATGGCATCTACCTCCGGTTCGAGCATGTATGAGTCTCAATCCACTACAAAACCACCTTTCTTCAATGGTCTTTAGTGTCGTTTGTCAGAAGAAATGCCGCAAAAAGTCAAGATCTGTAGTGGCGTTTTTTAACACAAACGCCGCGAATAACTGTTCTTTAGTGGTGTTTGTTTTATAAACGCCGCAAAAAGTTAAGATCTGCAGCGGCGTTTGTAAAAAAACTGGTCTTTAGTGGCGTTTAAACGCCGCGAATAATTGGTCTTTAGTGGCGTTTGTACAAACAAACGCCGCGAATAACACCATGTTTCAAAAAATCAAATAAAAGCATATATACTATATAATAATCTAAAATGCATTACATTTAAACAAAAAAGACGTTATGAAAGAGTCATTAAAGTAAATGCGAATAACACCATGGTCCAAAACAAATCTATCCACATTCCTATAATTTCAGCTTCTAGTGGGGAAATAAAGAACTTGGCTCTCTTCATTATTGCACCTGAACATTAGCCTGAAAACCTTCAGCTTCTAATGGGTCGAAAGGGGTCGGCATGAGATTGTTTGGAATACCCCGGGGATCCTCACCTATATGGCCACTAGGATGTGCACCAACTGGATTAAAATATCTTAGAAGTATGATCTTCCATTCAGGATCAGAATTATGGATGTCACAACAAATTTCTTCAATGAAAAGCTGAAAGACCAACCATGTCAGATACGAGTTTACCTGATTGCTCTAGATGATCATTCAGACTAGGACAAAACAGTATGTCCTGCATTATGAAGTCCAGGAGTTAGCCATATTTCCGGAATGTTAACAGATGTGATCCACGTCAAAGATATATAATAGCCGAGGGCGACATTGTTGAGTCAAACTGCAAAACTCACCTCTTCCATACGTTGAGAGACATTACGGACTGCCTCTGCAGAAATAAACGAGTCAGATTCTTATTTTTGAAGTAAACCCTTTGACATAGACCCAGAAGAAAAGGATGCAAAGAAATATAATACATGATAAAAGTTGCAATAAACAGAAACTTATCCATAAAAGTCATGTAAATGGACCTCCTAAACAATGATGTTTTTATTGGATATTAAAATCGGATAACCATTAATGCTGACATAGTTTTAAAATGTAACAATGAAAAGCATATTTAGTCAATATAGAACTACACGGCTTGCAGAATATTGCTTGCTTCCCAAGTGGAAAACAGTACACATTATTTCTAGGTTCATCTACTTCCATATCACCATGAACCTATCAAATATAACATCCACTATTCCTCTAAAATCAACCAGAAGATGAAAACGGATGCCTATCAACGCCACATGCATATTTATGGAGTTGGTGACTAAAATTTGAGGGGCAACAGTTGCTAACAAGAGCAGTCTACTGAAGCCTGAACCATAAATGCAAGACATACAATAATATTACCTAGTTTTGAAACACTTGGTTTTACAGCAAGTGTCAGACCCAGAAAACAATCATCGGGTTGTGTCGAAATCCCAAAGATTCAACTCAAGATTTGGCAGAATAATACAAGAAAATGTTAATTGATCGAACCAGAAAAAAGAGAATAGAAAACATTATCTAATAGTCTTTGCGGTTCCAATCGACGAATGGCCTTCCTAGCCTGGTCATGAGCAGGATCCAATTCCAATATCTTCTTCATATCTGCAATTTGCAAGAAAAATAATTACAAACATGTGCAATGCTGACACATAAATTCAATCATCAAAAATAGATCAATGTATGATTTTCACAAACACCTCTGAATCGAATAAATGTTTCTAAAAGGAACAAATAAACAAATCAAAGGGTGCTCACCAGCGACAGCCTCTTCAAAATGTTCAAGCTTTTCATGAGCTTCTCCTCGTCTAACAAGAGCTTTCATATAAGAAGGATTAAGTTCCAAAGCTTTATTACATTCCTTGATGGTTTCCTCATAATTAACCTAAAATGGCTCCCAATAGATGACACTGTTCTGCATTCAGCAATTCAATTCTTGAGGGAGTCTTCTGAATTTGTTTCTTAAGTTGGAGCTCCCAACCAGAATCGTCAATGGGGATGCACTGCAAATGGCTCAGAATTCAGCGTGTTACTCAACCATATGAAACAGTTGCAAACATGTTTCAGATTACTATAAGGATTTACAATAAAAGCTAACCTTTCCAGAATCAAGCATGCTAATTGGAAGCGATAATGAGTCCTGAATATCCAAACTGGTATTTTCACCCTTTACAGAAAGCCTACAGCCATTTTCTATACCCAGTGGCCGCCTTCCGTACAGAAATGGACATATACATTAGTACCACAAGGTATTGGATATTAAAAAAAACAAGAAACTTAAAAAGAAAAGCACCATGGTTACCTGCATATAATCCGAGCTTCTCCTATAGAAAACAGATAAATGAAGCATTAGCGATGTACAAAATACAATAATTAAGTATTAGACAATGATTCATTGAACTTCACAGCTGTAATAAAATATTTACCACCAGAACCCCCCTGAAATCCTTCAAGCAAGAAATGTTCTATTGTTGCATAAACATTGTTCTTATGACACCCGGCATATGCACCCTTGATAACTTTAATTTTCTGGCCACTTTTCCACAATAGTCCCTTTCTCTTCAGAACTTGATGAACCCTTATAACTGCAACTACAAGTTAAAAAGAAGCAATAGTATATAAGGAAATGTCAGCTAAAACTGGATGGAAAGAAATATGCCGGAAAACCAAATTAAGAGGTAGCAGAAAAAGGTAATAGAAAATCAAACATACATTGGTACATCAAACTGCTTAAAAGATAATACTAACCATCAGATGATATTCCTAGTGCCTTATTGTTCGATGGACTGGCGACAATAAACAAAAACAAAAAGCATCGGGGAAAACCAAATAAACAAAAAACATTGAAAGGAGAAAAGAAAGGAAAATAAAAGAGGAGCTTATCCATTCGGCCATGGCGGCTCCCGGTGGCTGGAGTCTCTGACCGACAATTCGAACGGTCAAAACGTGGTCCGTGCATCGGGGAGTGACATACCTCGGAACTAAGACCATCCAACGGTGGACAACGCAGATCCGACCCCTGCAACGTCTGGGCCATTGGGCTCTTTTGCGCGTCATTTCGAGCCCCTTCTTTGCAAACCAAACCGTTAGAAACAGAGAAGGGGATGAGGGCTTCATCTTGGTGGCTTTGGCTTGCCGGAGCGATCACCGGAGCGACGCCGGTGACGTGGAGAATGACGACGGCGCTATGGTTTGAGAGAAAACAGGGGCTTGTAATTTGAATAGGTTTTGAAATCCCGTGATTTTAACTTTCTCACTGCTTAGGGTGTTTTACCTATAGTGGCCTTTGTAATATCAAACGCCACTAAAACTAAACTTATTGTGGCTTTTCTACAAAAAGCGCCACAAAAAATAAATCTATAGTGGCGTTTGTAAAATCAAACGCCGCTAAAACTAGACTTATCGCGGCGTTTTCCGATCAAACGCCGCTATATGTTCTTCTTTAGCAGCGTTTACACTAAAAACGCCGCGAATTTTGTCATTTTGTGGCGTTTGTCCTGAAAACGCCGCGATAAGTACAATATTCGCGGCATTTTTTCCAAAAACGCCACAAAAAACGCCGATGTATACCAAATCTGGTGTAGTGGTCCATCTAATATTTCTTGATATCTTGAGTAGACTATTATAAATGAATAACTATAATATCTCATATCAATTTATTCGAGCATGGCCATGTATTTTCTAGTTTCACTCAATCAAGTGGCCTATGATATTACTCCTATTATGTAGGAGGGACAAATCATATCTTGATCAATCATAATTCGCTACATAGATTATGACATATCCAATGTCAATCTTTATAGTGTAGTCAGTTACGACACACATTTGACCGTATCAAAATATTTCACTCACGATGTTGAAATGATGATGATCTCAAGTCTGAGGATCATACATGTAGTCTTAATACATTATTGTTGTACATGCCCACAATAATACTCGAGTAAGGAAATTTAAGAATAACTACATTATTATAAGGACTTTATTTAAATTCAGTTTATTTATAAATGCACGGAATAAGACTGAAATAATAACAATGACTTTATATTAATAAACAAGATAAATTAAGTATGTCTTTTACCACCATCTCATGATTGGTCTTTGGGCATACTCCAACAACAAAGAGGCCACCTCTCCCAAAACCTGCAAACCTACTCGATCTCTAGCAGGTACAGCAAGAGATACGTCTAGTAGATTATCACCCTCGATAGCTTCTAACGGGGCCACCACCGCTTCTGTGGACACTAGGAAAACATGAGCCAAACAAGTCATAATAAAATGCAATCATGCTTTAAACCAAAATGCAAATAGTGATCGCCTTATATTACCTCCAGGAACGCACAACGAAGCGTCAATAACATCTATACACCTTCTTGTCCTACACTCTAAGTTAACAGATTCACATTTTTCTTCTAAAAAAGATGGAATGGAAAAACACGAAGACACTCATTTTTTCCTTTGCCACTTCCAAACTCGGTCTAATATTTCCAATGACGAATATGAATGCCAATGTGAAGATAAAAAAAGTTCTTTGGTTCCACCTCGCGACCTAAAAGAATACTCGCAACACGATCATGTCCGCAGAAAGGCCAAGCTTTTATATGTATTGGCACTTTTTCCAAGGACCCCTCAAGAAACACGTAGAAATCTGATTTGTCCCAACCATTTGAACTTTTAACCTCCAAGCAGTGCACCCACATATTCCTCATAGTCCTTACTTCTTCAAATCGCAATGGCGGACCTCCTTTCAACCTCTTAAGAAGGCTTAATGCACCGGGCGTTAACTTCTTTAAATCAGGCGGCTCGACTATATCCTTCGCCGAGAGATGCCAAACTATAGAAAAAGGAAAACCCTCAACTTTACACTCCACCTTAATATATTTATCTCTGTCCAAAAAAGGTCGCTTGCGTAATTACTCATAACTGGCGTTCTCCCAGGACGTAGGCTAATTGATACAAAACCTTTGCACCATCATCATTATCAGGCACTACATTATTGAAGTAACAGAAAACATTGATAGAAGGCTCATCACCAAGAACCTTACAGTTCAAGAAATACAGCATCAAATTCCACCAACTCGTCCCAATTAGTTGATCTAGGGCCGTATCAAACCAGTTCAACCAATCCACAAAAAAATGATTGAAGCGTCAAATGGACCCCAGCTTCAAAAGCAAACAGAGGGATAAAAAACCATGATTTACCTTCATTAGAACACCCTCTCAAGCGATACGTTCCTTGTGGCAGCCCAAACCGATAGCGAAAATGATCCACTACACGAAAACCCCTACATTCTAGAGCCTTTCTCATCTCATCAAACTCAATACTACCCTCATAATTGTCGTTGGTTACAACAAACGAATTAGCCATCGTGACAAGAAGATTCTCTTTGCACAATCCCAACATGCACCACCCCTAACCCCACCTAATAAATTAAAATTTTATGATGTTTCATATAGAACAGTTCATCCTCGAAAGAAGCCGATTGGTTCACCAAAGGATATGTTACGTGACATTTCACATTCAGTAAGCTATTTTACTTGTATTTCAAAAATTCCCATAGAAACTCTCGTCTTCCTCAAGCCTTTAAAATTCCCCAGGTGCGGTAAGGTCACTTTATAACCTTCCCTCACCTGGGGGAAATTGTTAGCATTGGCAAACTACGGTCATGCGAATACCCACTTTATAAGGAGCCACGCATCCAAGAGAGAAAGGGGACTAGATCCTGGAGAACAAAAAACAAGAGCCCTAGATCTCTATCCTAAAAACGACCCAAGAACCCTCATCTATAGGGGTTGTTCACATCAGTGATCAACAAATTTAGAAAGGTTTAAATAGAAAAAAATAGGATAAAAAGTGAATATCTTTGAAATTTTATGTTTAAATGGTAGGAAATCAAAGTGGAGGAATGAGTGCAACTCTAAAATTTGTAACAGAACACGTGGATCTGTTAAAATTTTGTGACGGATCTACATATTTCGTCACAAATTTGAATTATTATTTATATTTTTACTTTGAATTGTTGCTTCTTTCTTGAAGTGTAGAACTTTAGCTACCAGATCATTAATGAATTCCATAGCTTTTTGTATTGATTGGTTGATTATTGTGATCTTCAAGGTTTTGATTTTAAAAAAGAATTTTTGATATTTTATTGTCATTATTATCAGAAAATAGTTGCAACAGTATATTGTACAAAAAAAATGAATAAAGTAATTTGGTTAGATTGTGCTCTACTTTTTGCTCTATTTTTCCTTTTCATTTTGTAGATAATTGGTGAAAAGAGATGTTAAGTTTCAAAGTTTTATTAGAAATAAACATAACAAGGTTATTTCTTACCACAGACCTTGTCTCAGTACTATATATTTACATAAGTAATAGTTAGTAAAATCAGGTATTGCTTTATTGTTCTAATAAGGATTATCATTTGAGATTTTACTCCTCTATGTAACCTTTCAAGATTCAATTTTAACATTCCTTAATTCTAAATTTCCGATAATGTTAAAAAACTTGAAATAAAAATTAAAAACTTAAAAATAAATATCATCCAATATTCAAGACGCATTTTTTCTATTGCATTGTTGTGGTGTTGGAAGAATTGAATAATAAGTTTCTTCCTAATTGTTGGGTGGATGGACAAACGAAATGCCTCCTATACACATTTGAGGTATATGTAAATGTTCCAAAGGTATGCTACCTCTCGGTGGATATGTCGTTTGCGAGTGCAAAGGTATCAATGTGTCAGTTGAGTATGTGAAGGTTAGACGCATAGGAGGTTGTATGTCAACTTATCGTGGATAAAAAGTGTCACATCCCAAAAACCGGTCTAGTCGAAATTAAGTTCCGGTGACCGAATATTTTTATCGATTAAATAATTTATTCGATCTTATTTAGATTATTCGGGGTAATTTATGATAGTTTATTAGATTATTCGGGTCTAGTAGAAATTAGGTTTGAAACCTATTTATTTGGTTTATTATTATTATTATTATTATTATTATTATTATTATTATTATTATTAAAAATAAAGGAAGAAGAAGCAAGTGGCGTTGGTGGCTTGCAAATTTTCAAGCCACTTGTTTAGAATTATTGAATAAAAACAAATATAGTGGGTGTAATAGTAGATGCCCAAATTAGTATAAAGGGGGGGGGGGGAGATTGATGATTTACACGGCAATTGAAGAAAGAAAAAAAAATAGTAGCATACGATCCAATGTTCGATTGGTAGTCCGATATTTTCGATATAGTAATATCGAATTTCTACCAATGACGGGGTAAGCTCAAATCTCTAGTTAGTTTAAGTTTCGGTATCGAGTTGATTAATATTTTTATATATATTCGATACTGTTTTATTGATTAGTTTTTATTAATTATCATGGTATACGAGGTCGATTCGGAACAACCGTCAAGCCCAAGAAATAAAAATAAAGTACCGGTCTATCAAGGTGAGTGAAATAAATTAAAGTTGAGATTAGAGTCTCAACTACCTATAATTTGATGTTAGTATTTATATTAAGCATGAAATTGAATTAATTAAAGGTTGGTAAAAGATAAGGGTAGAAAGAATAAAGAAATTCGGATTTGTAAACTGTCCTGTAGAAAACTGCATTTTTGAGCATGTTAGAGTCATTTCTGGAAAAAGTGTTCTTCTACAAAGTTGTAGAGAACAAAATTTTACATGGAATAGAGGTATGATTTCCTCAAAAATGTTAAGTATAGGTCTCGGAATTGTTCTTAGAAGTTACGGGACTGAAACTGAATAATTGGAAACTGCTGGGCTTAATTGTGAAATTCGAAATGTTTAGGGGGTCAAATGGTGTTAATAAATTCTGAAAATTTATGCTTGAAACAGGGGAGTCATGGAATGAATTAGATTAAATGGCCAAGCTTGAATTAAGTCTCAATTGGTAGGTTAAAACCATTTAGATCACATATAGTATTATTAAAGAATAAAAGGGGACTGTTTTGTGAAAATTGATAAATTGAGGACTTACATGTCCTATTTTTGAGGTTGCTGGATTATAAAAATAATGTTATAAGATTAGTATAAACGTGGTTAAAAGCTCAATATTAATAGTGTAGTGAAACATAGGTTATAAATGCACTAAAGTCACAAATCGAGCATAGACAGATTAGGTTTCTGAAAATGCCTTATGTTCAAGTAATAAACTGTATTAATAGGGAAATGATAAAATTATGTGTCATACATGGTTGTAAAGGTGTATTTATAAGCTTTCCAGAATGGTAAAGAACTCCTTATTTGGAGTTGTGAGTAAAAAGATATGAATTTTTGAGTAAGTAAATGTCATAAAAACAGGGTAACAGTTTGCCCCTAAATCTGCATCAACAGCGACTTTAGAAATTCATTATAAATTGTATAAGAGGAATTAAAAACTATAATTTATATGGTTTAAAAGGTTATTCAGTCTAGTTTCGTTTAAAACAAACGAAATCAGATTTTGAGTTATAGAACATTTTATATAAATATTTCTTTAAGGACAATGCAAACTGCCTAATATACTAAATGATATGTTTCTTTAATGTTTGGTTAGAAAAGAGTAGAAATGAAGGAAACCACAAAGTTGGAGAATAAGGAAAATGTCTCTAAGCTTGGATTGAGGTGAGTGTAGATGCATTTGTCTCGGGTGACACGGTGTCATTCCGATCTTTGTTTCTTTGTTCTGATATGTGAGTTTAGTCGTGTCAGGGGTAGGCTCGGTGCTGCCCCGTTGCATTAATTATGAATTTATCTGCATTTGGTAAGTGCCTTGTATTACTTTGATATGTTCGAATATGGCTATGAAATGCTACATGATATGGAGCTACGGCTCATCTTGTTATTTCATATGATATGATATGAAAACCATGGACTATGTGAATTTGTGTGTATTTATGGACGTTGGATACAATTGGCATGCCATAGGATTATTCGAGCTCACCATGTAAGGGAGGACTACGGTCCAGGGCTACGGCCTATATGTGGGAGATAAAAGGATGGAAGTGTAAGGGATATATGGAGCTACGGCTCAGGGCTAAGGCTCATTTATGATTCATGATATGGTGTACAGGGAATCCGCGTATCCAATGGTACCAATATATTATGTGTTTGATACATTATGCTATGTTATTCTCATGATATGATATTATGCTTTGTTATGAATATAAAGTATGACATGTTATTGCATTATGATCATTTTTGGAAGCATGCTACATGACATAACATGTTCATTCATTGTCATTGGCTACCTCGCTTAGACTATGTAAGTCTAATGCATTCATTGCATAACATTTCAGGTTAAAGAAAGTAATAGATCGAGATCGGGATTAGTTGGAAGGTTGGCAAGTCACTACAATTAAAGAGTAATGTGTTTTGTCCTTATAAACTCCTAGTATGGTGGCAAAGTAGTTAAAGTAATTATACTAGTCTTGTGGGCCTACTATTGTGTATACGTTACCTATGTTTTGTATAATTTTTTTTAAGTGTTTAAGATATTTGTTAGTTCGAATAAAAAATAGTTTTAGACAAATTACAAAAGGGTCACTAAAATATTGTATCGTCTAATCAGATAGGTAAATGACTTCCGTTAGTAATGAGATTTTACAGGCTAATAACTAGTAAGTTTAATTTCAGTATAATATCAGGAATTTCAGATAAGGACCCCTAATTTGTAAAAAAATTACAAATTAGTCCCTAAGTTTGAAAAAGTTTAAAATTGACCCCAATTTGAGTAAGTTGTTAATAAGTTAAGTGTTAAGTCTTAAAAGAGATTAGTAAAAATAGTCCGAAATGATTTTTGAACTTTGGATTTATGTCTCCGATCTCCGTTATGTTTTCCGGTAGCGCTCTCCGACCCGGTTCTCTACCAGGCCGGGAAGGGGGTGTTACAAAAAGTAAGATGATGCATCAGTGGGTAGAAACTTAAAAAGAAATAATTAATTGGAAATTAACTTGTAATGATACGAATTATAATGATATATAATATTTAATTAAAAGAGAGTTTTAAGAACTGGTTGGCTATTATAGTTTGTTTCAAAAAGCATATGAGAGTATCCTTGTTGCTTAGAGGTGACAAACGGGTCAATCGATTCGGGATCGGTTCGGGTCATTTTGGTTTTGATTATTTCGGGTCTGATGTCATTCAGTTTCGGTTCAATTTTTAGTTCGATTCTATTGTGCTTCCGGTCATTTCGGTTTGGTTGATTTTCGGTTTGGATTAATGGGAGTTTAGTCGGTTTTAATCAAGTTTTTAGGTTGGTCAGTTTTTTACCCCCTACAAATGGCTTTATAAAGTTAATATATTTAACTTTTTGGTGAGTTGTGCGGCTGTTCATATCTCATCTTTCTTTATTTCTATTAGTATCTTTTATTTATTTATTTCGGGTTGTCTTCGGTTCGGGTCCATTTCAGTTCAACTAAAAATCGGTTCAATTTCGGTTTGGTTTCAGTTTCGGATCAAATTTTGAGTCATCATATTCGGGTCGATTTTGGGTCTCAGTTCGATTCTCGGGTCTCAGATCAAGTTTGACAGGTCTATTGTTGCTGATGTTGCTATTTTTGTTGCTTTTGTAGTAGTAGTAGTAGTTTTATATTATTAAAGCCATATATGTGCGTTCTTGGAGTTGCCTAAATTGTTGTTTTAATGTATCGATCTATTATAATAATTGTCCAAGGTAACTATAAAACTAATGATCATTTATAGTCACTCCAATTGGTTTTCTATAATTTCCATCTAGATGATTTAATCAAAGTAAATTTGTTTTGTCTCATCTGAAACATGTCTCCAATTAAAGTCATCTAGATGGAAATTTTGCTTTATAGTCACTCCAATTAGTTTTCTATAACAACTAAAGTTTTTGAATTCATATCTCCTACTATATCAAGCCAAAGTTCATTTTTTTATTTAAAAATATACATACTTATATGATCATGAATTACAAATAAAGTTAGTAAAAAAATACTTATCGAGCAAAATGATCGTGCAACAAGATCTGCACTCGTCTAGACAAATCAAGTATCGCATCAGGAGGTGGCACACGAGAACCAACTATCGACGCACTAAAACCAACATGAGTAATGGTCTAAACTGTCTATGAAGTAGAGCCATCATGAGAAGTGGTATGAACTATCTACAAAATTGTCTTTGAAACTGTATTCGTATCAATATCACGAGGAATCTCTGATCTAGTATCAATTGGTGAGTGAGTCTCTATGAAGGGCGAGTATGGAGCAGTTGGACGGAGTCCTCTACATTTAGCCTGAGACATAATCTGCTCATAAATATAAAAAAACAATACCTATTTAAAATGAAAATATCTCGCAAAATCAAAGCACAACACTTAACAAATTTAGACCACCTCAAAACAAATAAATTAAAAACAAAATCATAACACTATTTTCTAAAAATAAAATTAAAATTTACATCAACTCATAAATTCGGTAGAAAATTTTAGAGTTTTACAAAAAAAATATCAAAAACAAAATTTAAAAATAATTGGAAAGATAATATTTTCAACAAACAATTCTTTTAAAATATTATTTTTATTATAGATAGGAAAATACCTATTTAAAATGAAAAATCTCATAAAATCAAAGCATAACACTTAAAAAATTTGGACCAGCTTGAAATAGAGTTCTTTAAAGCCGGGTACAAATCACAAGTTACAATTGTTTGTCTTTTAAGAAGTAAAAAACTAGAGAACAAAACATGCCTAAATCAAAGCAATCATAACGAACGTGAACATAAAAATTAAGGTGGTTATATGATTTCACAACAAAAGATAAAACAAACTTCATTAAATCGCATATAATAAGTAAAAAATTTCCCTTTTCTTTTTATATATAAAGAATACAAAGTACTAAATTAGATAGTTCTTTGTTCCCGGAAAAAGAAATGTTGTATAGGGAACATATAAATTCGGACATAGTGTATTCGAATTCACCTTGAAATTAAAGAGAAAATAATAACTTAATAAACAAACAATAAAATAGGGTTTACACACATATAGAGAGAGAGAGACTTCTCCACCAATGATTTCTAGTCTGAAACTGTCTTCACAAGAAACCTAATATCAATGACCTCTAGTTTGAAACTGTCTTCACAAGAAACCCAATATAACTTCCAGTAAGTTAAGGCCAAGCTCAGTTTGCATGTGGGTTGAAAAAGTGAGTTTATAGGTACATTTTTAATTACCGTTGGTTAGGTTGGTCGGAGATAGTTAATAGAATATTAATTAGATATTATTAGTATTTGTATGTGGGGTTGAAAAGGGAGTTCTGTAGTTGTAGATTAGAAGAGTGTTATTTTCTTGTATCTTTATTTTATTTTTTGTTATTTCTGACAAAATTATTACTTCATCGCAAATTAAATTTATATCTTTTATTAAAATCAATAAAAATTTTGACTGGAAAAAAATTTCTCACGAAATATTTAAAACCCATCAAAAAATGCTATATATAAAATATCATATTTTATGTTCCCGACGAATTATATCTATTCCTTCAAAAAACAAATTATTAACCGATCATTTAAAACTCATCAGAAAATAATATATATAGAATATTATATTTTTATGTTCCCGATGGATCACATTTATTCCATCAATTTTTTTGACATTTTTTTATTGAAATCAATAAAATTGTCAGCTGACTCTGTAAAGGTTAGACGCATAAGAGGTTGTGTGCCACTAAACCGTGAATAAAGAGCAGAAAGATGGATCGGTGGTTAAAAACTTAAAAAAATTGTTAATTGAAAACTAAATGTAAAATTAATAATAACTATTTAAAATGGGAAAATATCATGAAATCAAATCACAACACTTAAAAAATTTAGACCACCTCGAAACAGAATCCTCTAAAGCTGGTACAAGTCAGAATCGCATGTCTCTTAAATACTAAACAACAAAACAAGCCTAAATCAAAGCAACCATAGCGAAAGTGAACATAAAAACTAAGGTGGTTATATGTAGGGATGTAAAAACAGGTAATCGGACAGGTTTCAGGTCGGGTAAAATCGGATACATGTCATTTCAGGTAAAAGAAATTTTTTTGACTCGACTCGGTTCGGGTGCGGGTCCATTGCAGTCGGGTAATTTGCAGGTCGGGTCCATTTCAGGTCGGGTCAATTTTCAGGTCGGGTCCATTTCAGGTCAAACTCGTTGCAGATCGGGTAAAAACAGGTCGGGTAAAATCAGTTAATTGGCAGGTAAATTGCAGGTCGGGTAAATTTCAGGTCGGGTTCATTTCAGTTCGGGTTCATTTCAGGTCGGTTTCATTTCAGGTCGGGTTCATTTCAAGTCGGGTAATTTCAGGTCGTCGGGTTCATTTCAGTTCGGGTTAATTCATGTTCACCAGAAATGAACAATTTTGAATAAAAACAAAGTTTTATGGACTATAGTGAAAAAAATAACAATAAATAAGAGCTAATTTGGACTAAAATAAAGTTTTATGGACTATAATAGGCTCAATTTTGAATAAAAACAAAGTTTTATGGACTATAATGAAAATAGTAATAAATAAGAGTTAATTTGAAGTAAAAATAAAGTTTTAAGGACTCAATTAAATTGAATTAAAACTTAAAGGACTTGAATAAAAAACTTATATAATATAAAGGGCTTTATTTATAATTTACCCCAAATTGAAATTCAATTTGGGAATTGAGCGGTTTCAAAGTAAATTTTCCCGCCCATATATATTATAATTTAATATTATTTATTAATTATTATAATATAATATAACTTATTAATTATTATAATAACTTTATAAGTATAAATATATGTGATTATGTGTATATATATGTATTTTTATGTATTCACATGTATACAGATTACAATATATAATTATATATTATACAAACATGTATGTATTTATGTATATGTAATGTATTATACATAAATACATGTATATGTATATACATAATACGTACTATGATACTAACAACATACATGTATATATATATATATATATATATATATATATATATATATATATATTATACAAATTAGACCTGGCAAACTTGACCCGAGAACCGAAACCCGAACCGAATTACCCGAACCCAGACCGACCGAAACCGAAAATCAACCCGAAATTGAATCCGAAATTTGATCCGAAATCCGAAATAAACCGAACCGAAACTGAACCGAATTTAGTTGAACCGAATGGACCCGAACCGAATGGACCCGAACCGAATAGACCCGAACCGAATGGACCCGAACCGAATAGACCCGAACCGAATGGACCCGATTAATAGAAATAAAGAAAGATAAAATATGAACAGCCGCACAAATCACTAAAATGTCAAATATATTGACTTTATAAAGTCATATATAGGGTGTAAAAATCTGACCAACCTAAAAATTTGATTAAAAACGACTGATCTCTCATTGAACCGAAAATAACCGAACCGAAATCAACCGAACTGAAATTAACCGAACCGAAAATAACCGAACCGAATCAACCGAACCGAAATGACCCGAAACATAATAGACCCGAACTAAAACCGAACCGAAACTGAAACCGAATCTGAACCGAAAATATCAGACCCGAAATAACCGAAACCGAAATGACCCGAACTGAACCCGAACCGATTGACCCGTTTGCCACCTCTACATATGTATATATTATTTATTATTAATTATTATATTATAAATACATTATTATATTATAAATACATTATATACTTAGAAGGGTGGTGGAATATGAGCCCAAAGGTCCAAGGCCAAAACTATTACTAATTATTATATATTATTAATTATTATATTATAAATACATTATATAAATTATAAGTTTATATATATATATATATATATTACATTTATACATTATAGGTTTTAGGGGCCCATCTCAAATAAATGAGTGGTGGGATATAAGCCCAAAGGCCCAAGGCCCAAACTATTACTAATTATTATTTATTATTAATTATTATATTATAAATACATTATATAACTTATAAGTTATAAGTTTATATATATATATATATTATATTTATACATTATAGGTTATAGGGGCCCATCTCAAATAAATGGATGGGGGGATATGAGCGCAAAGGCCCAAGGCCCAAACTATTACTAATTATTATTTATTATTAATTATTATATTATAAATACATTATATAAATTATAAGTTATAAGTTTATATATATATAATATATTTATACATTATAGGTTTTAGGGGGCCATCTCAAATAAATGGGTGGTGGGATATGAGCCCAAAGGCCCAAGGCCCAAACTATTACTAATTATTATTTATTATTAATTATTATATTATAAAAACATTATATAAATTATAAGTTATAAGTTTATATATATATATATATATATTATATTTATATATTATAGATTTTAGGGGCTCATCTCAAATAAATGGGTGGTGGGATATGAGCCTAAAGCCCCAAGGCCTAAACTATTACTAATTATTATTTATTATATTATAAATACATTATATAAATTATAAGTTATAAGTTTATATATATATATATATATATATATATATATATATATATATATATATATATATATATATATATATATATATATATATATACATTATAGGTTTTAGGGGCCCATCTAAAATAAATGGGTGGTGGGATATGAGCCCAAAGGCCCAAACTATTACTAATTATTATATTATAAATACATTATATAACTTATAAGTTATAAGTTTATATATATATATTATATTTATACATTATAGGTTTTAGGGGCCCATCTCAAATAAATGGGTGGTGGGATATGTGCCCAAAGGCCCAAACTATTACTAATTATTATTTATTATTAATTATTATATTATAAATATATTATATAAATTATAAGTTATAAGTTTATATATATATATATAATATATATATATATTATATTTATACATTATAGGTTTTAGGGGCCATCTCAATTAAATGTGTGGTGGGATATGAGCCCAAAGGCCCAAGGCCCAAACTATTACTAATTATTATTTATTATTAATTATTATATTATAAATACATTATATAAATTATAAGTTATAAGTTTATATATATATATATAATATATTATATTTATATATTATAGGTTTTAGGGGCCATCTCAAATAAATGGGTGGTGAGATATGAGCCCAAAGCCCCAAGGCCCAAACTATTACTAATTATTATTTATTATATTATAAATACATTATATAAATTATAAGTTATAAGTTTATATATATATATATATTATATTTATTCATTATAGATTTTAGGGGCCTATCTCAAATAAATGGGTGGTGGAATATGAGCCCAAAGGCCCAAGGCCCAAACTATTACTAATTATTAATTATTATATTATAAATACATTATATAACTTATAAGTTATAAGTTTATATATATATATATATATATATATATATATATATATATATATATATATATATATATATTATATTTATATATTATAGGTTTTAGGGGCACATCTCAAATAAATGGGTGGTGAGATATGAGCCCAAAAGTCAAATACATTATATAAATTATAAGTATATATATATATATATATATATATATATATATATATATATATATATATTATATTTATACATTATAGGTTTTAGGGGCCCATCTCAAATAAATTGGTGGTGGGATATGAGCCCAAAGGCCCAAGGCCCAAACTATTACTAATTATTATTTATTATTAATTATTATATTATAAATACATTATATAAATTATAAGTTATGAGTTTATATATATATATATATATATATATATATATATATATATATTATATTTATACATTATAGGTTATAGGGGCCCATCTCAAATAAATTGGTGGTGGGATATGAGCCCAAAGGCCCAAGGCCCAAACTATTACTAATTATTATTTATTATTAATTATTATATTATAAATACATTATATAAATTATAAGTTATGAGTTTATATATATATATATATATTATATTTATACATTATAGGTTTTAGTGGCCCATCTCAAATAAATGGGTGGTGGGATATGAGCCCAATGACCCAATGCCCAAACTATTACTAATTATTATTTATTATTAATTATTATATTATAAATACATTATATAACTTATAAGTTATAAGTTTATATATATATATATATATATATATATATATATATATATATATATATATATTTATACATTATAGGTTTTAGGGGCCCATCTCAAATAAATGGGTGGTGAGATATGAGCCCAAAGGCCCAATGCCCAAACTATTACTAATTATTACTTATTATATTATAAATACATTATATAACTTATAACTTATAAGTTATACATTTATATATATATATATATATATATATATATATATATTATTTATACATTATAGGTTTTAGGGGACCATCTAAAATACATTATATAATTGAAAGACAATTGTTTCACATGTTATATGAGTATAATAACGTTAACTTTATGTTAAACATAATACTAACTTATATTTTGTATTTATTTTAATTTTATGAACATAATAAAATTTATGAACATAATAAAGTTAACGTAATATATATTATATAATAAAGCGTAATAAGTTTAATATATTATATTATTTATATATTACTAATATATTATATACTTCGTAATTATTATAACAAATCTTTTAAATATATAATTTTATTATACATAATATATATTTTTATACTTAAACAAACTTCTAAGTATATAATTTTATTATACATAATGTAGTTACAAATTAAGACAAATTTCTAACTATAATGGAAGATAAAAATTTTCTAAGTAATGAAATTAACATAATCTACTAAAAAATTATTAAGTTTATAATGAACAGTTTACACTTTAAATTATTTAACATTTTTAGCCAGATCTACATTAGTTCAGGTCAACAACAGTTCAGGTTCAAAACAGGTCGGGTCCATTAACAGGTCGGGTAAAATCGAATCTCGGGTCGATTCAGTCGGATAATATCAGGTAATTTGCCAGGTCGGTCTCGGGTTCGGGTTCGTTTCAGTTGGATGCAAGTCGGGTTTCAGGTCAAAATTAACAGGTCAGATTCGGGTTCGGGTCATTTTCAGCCGGACACAGATCGGGTTCGGTTGCTACAGTAACAGGTTCAACTCGGGTTCGGGTCAGCAACAGTCAGTTACAGTTCGGGTTCGGATCATCGAATTCTCGGGTTAAATCAGGTTCTGACTCGAGCAGGTTTCAGACAGGTTTTCAGGTCCTGACTTGTTTTTACAACCCTAGTTATATGAATTCATAACAAACTTCATAAAACTGCGTCTAATAAGTAAAATTTTTTCCCTTTTATTTTTTACATACAAAGAATCCAAAGTACTAAATTAGATAGTTCTTTGTTCTCGAAAAATATGTTGTATAAGCAGCATATAAAATTCATACATGATGTATTTGATTTACCTTGAGATTAAAGAGAAAATAATGACTTAATCAACAAATAATAAAATAGGGTTTATATATATACATACCAATGGCTTCTAGTTTGAACTTGTCTTCACAAGAAACCTCATATAGCTTCCAGTATTCAAGTCCAAGCTCAGTTTGAAAGTGGGTTGATGAGGGGTTGAAAAAAATGAGTTGATACATTTTTAATTACCGTTGGTTAGGTTCATTGGGGATAGTTAATAGACTATTAATTAGATATTATTTGCGTTTGTATGTGGGGTTGAAAAAGAAGTTGAGTAGTTGTAGATTAGAAATGTGTTGTTTTCTTGTATTTTTATTATATTTTTTTATTATTTTCGACGAAATTATTGCTGAATCGCAAATTAAATTTATATTTTTCTATTGAAATTAATAAAATTTTCAGCGGAAAAAGTAAATTATTGACGAAACATTTAAAACTCGTCGAAAAATAATATATGTAGAATATTATATTTTATGTTTCTGATCGATTACATCTAATCCTTCAAAATTTTTTGATATTTTTTTATTGAAAATAACAAAATTTCCGTTAGAAAAAGTAATTTTGTCAAAATTAATAACCTAGATCAAAACTTTGTGATGAAATATTTTATTTCTATCGATAAATTATGACGAATTTCAAAGTGATGGAAATTTTTTCGTTGGTAATTTAATATTTTTGTGGCGCGATCATCATTTTGTGTGTGAAAAAGGGAAGAGGCAAATAAACACACAAAAATTCAGTTTGCAAAGGCAATAAGCCAGCAACTGCAAGTCCATCAGTTACGGTTGGTGTTAATCTTAACCCATCCTACAGTAAGTGATAATGAATGACTTGGCCCACACGCCAACACCACAGCAACACAGCTCACTTCTCCATTCGCATTCAAAATATGAATGATCTTCCATACTTTATCTTATCTTGCTCTCCAATATCAACAGTTAGTAGTTACCCGAATACTATGTGTTGATTTCACAGTAAATTGGTGATTACCTCAACCCTTTCATCCAATGCAGTCATTTGGGCCTTTTATAGCAGTAATGCGCATGCATGGAGAAGATTTTGGAACCACTCTACCCATGTCAGCACCAGGAAACATGACTAAGCCACATGGGGCTAATATCATCCAACCAAAAATCAATATCATGATTTACTTGGGCATGTATCATATGCCATTTCAAAGCGAAATCCGACGTGGACATAGCAAAGCCACGTGGGCACGAATTAACGAATTAGAGCCTCAACACCCTTATCCCAACATCCCCGATCTAATCCCAACATCCAAACACAAACTCAATTCCCTTCACATATCAACATCCTCCAAATCCTCCCACTCTCATTAATTTTTTCCAACTCTACAACAACAAAGGGAAGACCAGTAGCAGTAGCACCACTAGCATTGCCATGGCCTCCGCCGCAAGCTTCTTGCACCACCATGCACTCACCACCGCCGCCGGCAGATCATCCTCATTATCTCCATCCTTCCGCCAAGTATCAAAGCTTAACCAGCAGCAGGTAGTGTGCAGGGCTCAGAAGCAAGAGGATGATGGAAGCCTTGTCTCCCGTAGGTTGGCTCTCACCGTCCTCATCGGTGCCGCCGCTGTTGGCTCTAAGGTCTCTCCTGCTGATGCTGCCTATGGTGAAGCTGGTGACTTCCTTTCTCTTTCTCCTAGTTACTCATGTTCAATGACATTCGGATTCTTCTTCATTTTTCTTAAAATACTAGCTTGCATGATTTGGAATAGTAAAGGCATAAATTCATAAGATACATGAACTGTGCAGCAAATGTATTTGGGAAGCCAAAAACAAACACAGAATTCACGCCGTACAGTGGGGATGGATTCAAGCTGTCGATCCCATCGAAATGGAACCCAAGCAAAGAGGTGGAGTTCCCAGGGCAAGTGCTGAGGTACGAGGATAACTTCGACACAACCAGCAATTTGTCCGTCATGGTCACTCCCACCGACAACAAGTCCATCACCGACTATGGTTCCCCTGAGGATTTCCTCGCCAAGGTAATAGTCCATAATCCCATGCACTAATGGTTTATTTTATTAATAAACCATTATTTCTATGTTTTCTTTGGAAAACAGAAACTTACAAAATCACTGTTTTTGAAAAATTATTAAAGTTGTAAAGGTAAAAGGTGGGAGACCGACTCTGGTTCCGTAGATGAATGTTTGAAGAAATTTATCAAACTTCATTCATTTTCTTCTGTTTTGACCTCTGCAGGTGGACTATCTGCTTGGAAAACAAGCATACTTCGGTAAAACCGATGCTGAGGTGATTCACTAGCTTCATGTTTTTTTTAATCTCTCATTCCCTTATTTTTTTTTTTCAATTATAAGCAAATACTTATATATACAGTTTGAATATATGCGGGTCATGCATGTAGGGTGGTTTTGACTCCGGTGCAGTCGCGACTGCAAACGTATTGGAGAGCTCATCCTCGACAGTCGGTGGGAAGCCATATTACTTCTTGTCGGTGTTGACAAGAACCGCCGATGGAGACGAAGGTGGGAAGCACCAACTGATAACGGCCACCGTCAGCGACGGTAAGCTTTACATTTGCAAGGCACAAGCCGGAGACAAGAGGTGGTTTAAGGGTGCTAGAAAGTTTGTGGAGAGCGCTGCGACTTCCTTCAGCGTTGCTTAAAACTAAGCTTAATGGAGAGAGGTTTTATGTAAATCGTTATTTAGTTGGATTTTGAATTAATTTGTCCGAAGCTTGTCTCCTCTATTTAATTTTGTCTTTTTAAGGGATGTTGAATATTCTCTTCTTTGGAACATAATTAAGAACCGGGAACTTTACCCCAAAAACTTGTTCTTGTATTCTTGTTTATATCAAATAACCATTCACATGAAATAAATTAGCTAAAATTTTCTACCTCTAAAATTAATCCGCATCAAATCTACATGAGTGAATTACATGATTCTACCACAACTATTTTGGTCTACCGTCTTCGTCTCACTTGTTCGATGTCTCATCATTTTGACATCAACAATTAGTGTGGTAGCAATTAGCATAGACATATTTTCGACTTGAGAAATTAGTTAAAATGTACCCCACCAACGACCACCCCCCCTAAATAACCCTAATTTACCCTTTTCATCTCAAAACCAGTTTGAAGCAACCGACTCTTATGGTCAACAACAACAAAATAATCATAATATTGCATACCACAGGTCCTATCAAGTCAGTCATGGACCCTATGAACAACTCATTCCGTACATCCATCCACAACACCAGCCGCCTCAATTTACCTACATCCACTGTGGTCAGCAAGATTACATCCTACAAAATGAACTACGAAACCTGCAAGCACTATTGCAAACCACCCAGGCTAATCAGCAACTACAACAACATCAGCAAATCTAGCAACAACAAGAGACAACGTTGAAGGCTTTCCAAGAGCCGGTGGTCTCCTATCATTGAGGGGGGCCACGACGAGAAGAGGAAGAAAGAGCCTCCAAAGCTGATGAACAAAGCCAATGAGAGCAAATGATTCCTTCTCGAAATCAAACGAACCCTGCTGAATATTCCTATTTTTTCCAAGACTCGATGGAACAAAAGAGGAGAAAACGAATAGAAGACATGCATAAGAAGATTGATGATCTCAGGACTTTGGGAAACCTCAGAGGAGATTGAGCAAAGGAAGAAGTTAGCCCCTCGTACCCCACTCACTTTAAATTACCAAAGAAAACATGCAATGGGATCGGAGACCCCACCGAGCATCTATCCCAATATAGGATCATATGGACATCACGAGAGCTTTCGACGAGCAGAAGTGCAAGGTCTTCTCGACAACTTTATGAAACAACACAAAAAATTGGTACCGCCGACATCTATAGGAGATTTTAAGAGCTTGTCTCATAATTATATTGGCCATTTTTTGCTAACAAAGTATTCCTCCAATTGAAGACTAGCTTGCTTAGTGTAACACAGAGGCTTGGTGAGCCATTAAGGGATTACACCATGAGATTTGCTAACGCTATACACAATACTCGCGGTCTCGCAAGTGATGGGCAATCTCCGTGTACATTTTTGGACTTAGACCTGTAATAAATTAGAGTGTAACGCCCCGAGACTAGGGTCCGGGTGGTTGCCGGGTCTGAAATAGGTTAATAAATGTAATTTGGGTAATTCAGGTTCGATTTGGACAAAAAGGGGTTTTAAAGGGGTTTTTGGTAGAATGGGTAACAAATAGGTTTTATGGAAATGGATTTTAAATTTAAAATAAAATATTCTATTTCAAAAACTACCCACTTCTTCTTCTTCTCCAAAACCCATTCACGTTATTATCTCCCTCCATCAAACCTCCACCATTTTTTGAAGGCTCATCAAGGTAAGTGCTTTGTTTCTGACATTTTCTTCACATTTCCTTGTTTTCTAACAACCTCCTTTAAAAACTTGAAAGATTTCTCAAAGTTCTTATTTTTGGAAGAAAATAGGTTTTTGAAGGGTTTAAGCAAATTTTGTTAAAACAGTGATTTGAGTGAGTTATAAACCATATTTTGGGTGTAAAATGATGTTAAGATAAAGAGTTTATCAAGAAATCCTGGAATTTGGAAAATGGGTAATTTTTGGATAAGGGGTATTTGAGTTTTTGGCTCGGAAATGGTGGGGAAAGACTTCCAATGTTTTGATGGTGTTGGGTTGATGTTCCTGGGGTATTTGAACATGTTTTGGATGTTAGGTTGATGGAGTTATGGCTGATTTGTGGTTAGAGTAGAAATGAGAATGGTCTTTGTTAGTTTCAGATAGGAATCAGAAATTTGTTGTTGTCGGATTGTGATAGGGTTGATTTCAGTGGGTTTGATTGTTGAAAAGTGTGTTAACTCCTTGTTTTGATTTGGGTAGAACCAGCAGAAAAAGATTTGGGTTCTTTAGACGCTACACTGGAGTTTAAGAAGCTTGAAGGTGGACCGTTAGCTTGTTTTGGTATTGTGTTGGTGAGTGGTAATGTTTTAAAGCTTTGAAATGTTGCAAAGAGGTTTTTCTTGGGGTTTGGGTTGAGCTTTAGGGGCCAACCTGAACCCAAGTGTAAGTTTATTTAATATCGTCTTGTTTTGTTAATTGTGGGTGAATGTGATTATATGTGTTGTTGGGTGAGGTGTTATTTTCTTTTACATCCTTTTTAATGTTATTATTATTATGTTGTTGTTGTTGTTGTTGTCGGAGCCTCACATGAGGGTTAAGGGGAAGTGTGTTGTTGAATACGGTGATGTGTAGTCCTACCGGAAGTTGACTAGTAGATGAGTACGGTGATGTGTAGTCCCACCGGAAATATGCTAGTTGTTTATGAACGGTGATGTGTAGTCCCACTAGGAATAGTTGTGTTTGTGCACTGCAAAGTGTCCATAAGTCCTATATTTTGTACACATTCCATCTCATATTATTGTTGTTTTTAGTACATTTTAGTCATAAATAGGATCATGCATTGCATTTTACAATATTCTTTACTTTGTCATGCTTTTTATTGATTATCCTTTATTTGGTAAAGAAAAGGTACTATTTTAGTTTAGTTTTAGTTTCAGGTACTAGAGGCTGATAGAAGGAGAGAGGAGCTGAGGACATGATGCTGAGGCAGAAGACCAAGGAGCTGTATTGATGTAGTTCCAGATAGAGACAGTCGATGCCGAGTAGCTGCCGCCACCGTACCCGTTGCCGAAGATAGAAAGACGAGGAATTGGAGAACTGGAGTGCAATTTGTAGAGCAGAAAATCCCGATCCTAATGATGCTATCCGCTCAATTTTCTGATAACTGTAGCAGCAGGCAGAACCGCCGAAGGAGGAGTTCGAGTTTACTTACGAAGCAAGGCAACATGAAGAAATCCATATTCAAAGAAGTCAGAATTTAAGGTTGCATTTAATGCAAAAGCTACTTTGAAGACTTCTACTCCAAGAAGGACTAAACCTAGCTAATGCCTATATATACTTGATGTATTTTTACTTCAAGAAAACTTAGGTTTTCTCTTAGGCATAGTTTAGGTATTCTTGTCGTCATTATGTTTTAAATTCTCTTTGGGTTTGGGTTATGTTGTAAACTAGTGTGAGAACGGTTGTTTAGGATTTAAAGTTTGTTTTTGCAATAAAGCTTCAAGGTTTGCTTATTCCATGTTCTTCATAGTTTTCAATTAAGGCGAAAAATTAGTTGATTACTATCTATTTGTTCGGTATCGAGAGAGTCGAACTCACGAAAGGAGTAAGTACCGTCCTCACCTTAATCAAGTGTTGATCAATCCAGCCTAGACACAGGTTAGGGTTTAAGGCGGCTAAAAGAGAACGAACCAAACATTGTTGTCTTTGCACGATTCACGCCGCGACAGTTATTATATGTAGTGGGCATCAAAAGCATTCTGACTTAGACATAAGCGGGATCACTTTCGAAGTGTTCTGCCGAGTCTTGAAGTTCTACTGAGTTCGCCGCCGAGACACACATCCATTCCACTGTCGGGGTAACGAGAGCATCACAACAGCTAATCTGCCATCTCCCGTCGAGGCAGCGTAGTCTGGCAGTGCAAATTAAGTTATCCTATTCAACACAGTTTCACACTACTCAGCAGCATAACCCGGCCCATTCCATCAATCTGATCTCTCCCATTTTATTTACTTGTGTTTTATTTTATTTTCCTCTTAAACCAACCAAATTTATTTGTGCATTTAATTTTCCTTTGTGCGGGAATTACGATTCGAGTGTGCACTTGCGCTCATATTTAGAGAACACTGAAACGCTCTACATGCACACCATGAGCTTGTTCTTATGTTGTGTTGGATTTGTGTCTCGAGCTAAGTTAAGTTTCTTGTTGATTTGTGACTTCAAGCGTGTATGCATGTTTATGTTTATGTTTATACTTATGTTTTGGGTTTAGTACATTCCACTCCAAATGGTTTTGCCTTCCAAATAAATATATGTTTTGAAACTGCATTGTTGTTGTTGTGATTTTGAGTTCCGTTCACTAAGCTTTCAAGCTTACACTCTCTTTTCGAACAATGCATATCGTTAGTGGCTTTGGGAGGCAAGTGAGGTAAAGGAAGAATCCTAGAGTTTGCTTGCTAGCTCAAGTGTGGTTTTTATTGATGTAATAATACTTAGGCAATGAGAATGCTAGACTTTTATGTAGGGGAGTTGGTGTCTAAACTCCCGTGTGGTTGCTTTTGTTGTTAACATGTTTTAAATGTTAAAGTATTCCATAGGTTGTCTTTTGAATCCTTTATGAATGCTAAGCATGAATGTTTCTTTTAGTAAATTATGCCATGGTGAATCTTGTCTCGTTAATTGTTTACCTTGTTTAAATCGAATGCACATGGTTTCCTTAAGTCGTGTATGTGTTTAGGAGTTGTTTAAATGCTTGCTTAGCGTGTTGGTGTTAGTCCCATTGTGCTTAAAACTATAGAATTTTGTCTTTTTGTGAAGGGGGTATCGATACGCTCAACGTCAGTATCGTTACGGTCCCCTGTTTTAAGCATATCGTGCCAATACGCGGGGGCGTACTGATACCATTTTGGATCACTGGAAATATGAGATTTTGACGAGAAATTGGGGTATCGATACGAGTCTTAGGTGTATCGATACGGTCCTAAGGTTGACTTTGGGGAGCTTGACCTTTGAGGGCATATCGTTACCAGCATGTAGGGTATCGATACGGTCTCTTAGAGTTGACCTTGGGGAAGTTTGACCGTTGAAGGCATATCGATACGGGCCTTAGGTGTATCAATACGGCCTGAAGAAAATGGCTAAAAGTTATCCTTTATTGTCTGTATTGCTTGGTTCATATTTGTGTTTTCTTTTCCATTGTTTGCCTTCTCATATAAGTTTCAAATATGACATTTAGACAAGATTAAATTAAAAGAATTTTTTAGGGTTGCTAATCGAAGTGAGGCCTTAAAGGGCTTCTCTTTGGTTTTCCCCTTGTAACCCATTCAATTCGGTCTAGTGGCTAGGCCAGGTCGAGAGGGATACACTTGGTGGTATCAGACCTCAGTTTTGAGGTCTCTTGGGAAGGTAAGTTGGTTTGTTAAGTTTGTTTGTCGTTGTATGGTGTGTGAAAGCATGATTTCTCGTTCTTGATGTTGGTTGAAGAGTAGTCGAGCGTCCCCATTGCTAGGTATTGTTATTGAAAAATGGTTTTGGTTGAAAGAGCTCAAGCACTTGGATCCTTGCCCTTGTTGACCCAATGTTTTCTTGTGTGTGTTATGTTTGTTGTTTTAGATTGTATCTTCGTTATGGTGAGACCGAAGGGAAGGCTTAGAGAGGGTGACTAGGCACCCGGGGATGTGCCTCCTACTCTTCCTGCTCCCGATGGTAATGGGGTGAATGTCGGAGGTAATGTACCTTAGACTGGGGCAGATGTTTGAGGTAATAGAGCACAGGCTGGCCAGGGTCAGGCCGGTGCAGACATGACTCATTTGATTCAGACCATAGCCGGGGCTTTTCAGACAGCTTTAGTCGCCATACATGCTGCACCACCACCTCAGGGTGCGGGGACTGGTTTGCCCCTTGAGAGACTTTGCTGTTTGGGCGAAGTTGAGTTCCGTGGTTTAGCTTCGAGGGTTCAGAGGCTTGGCTCGAGAGCACTACATGGGTTTTAGGCCAGATGGAGTGCTTAGACACTCGTAAATTGGGTTGTGTTGTCTCCTTGCTTTAGAGAGATGCGTATGCTTGGTGGACTACAATTATTTCGGGTAAGCCAGAGGCGAATGTCACTTGGGAATTCTTCAGAACAACCTTCAGAAGGAAGTACCTTGGAGTCCGATATCAGGATGAAAAGAAGAGGGGATTTATGGCTTTGGCTCAGGGTAGTAAGACGGTGTCAGAATATGAGGTACAATTTGTGAGGTTGAGCCAATATGCTCTCGAGTTGGTTCCCTATGAGAGAGAACGGTGTGAGCGCTTCCATTATAGTTTGACTAGGGGTGTGAAGACATATATGCTTGCTTCTGATTACACCGAGTTTGATGTTTTGGTCTCTAGGGTCAAGGATATTGAGCAGAGTTTAGGCTTGAACACTCGTGCTAGTGAGTCCGATTCAGGGAAACGACAAGCGGAATGGGACAGAGAGCATGCCAAGAGGCACAAGGATAAGATATATCAGCTTGACTCAAGACATAAGGGCAGTAACCATGGACGTGGCCATCAGGGCCAAGGAACTGTTGTTCTCACTTTTGGGTGCACTAGATGTGGACGACGTCATCTGGGCAAGTGTATGGGTACCTTTGGGGTATGCTAGAACTGTGGATACCGAGATCATTTGAGGCGTAACTGTCATCACCCGGCTAGGGATGGACATGCCTCAGTTCGAGGTTTTGAGCATCAGAGAGGTCCTAGGTGCGATCGATGTAACTTTTAGCCAAGGAATGATAGTAAGAGAAATGTAGCTCTCGTGGTGGCAATTCAGCCCGAGGGTGGAGGACCGGCTAGGTGTGTGCACAGCAAGAGGTTGGGAATGACACGGATGTCATTGTAGGTAATTTCTTGTTACGGTCTTTATCCTTGCTTTCGTTGATAGATTCGGGTTCAACACATTCATACATTTTAGGTGAGCATGCAAGATCTTTAGACTTACCGTATGAGTGGTTAGAGGTAGGTGTGAATGTTACTAGTTCTTTTGGTGAGACCGTGGTATCTAGGAAAATGTATAAGAGGTGTCATTTTATGATTCAGAGTCATGTGTTTCCGGTCGATATGATGGAATTGTCGTTCTATGGTTTCGATGTGATTTTAGGAATGGATTGACTTGTAGAGCATAATGCTAGGGTAGATTTTGAGACCAAGAGAGTTTTCGTGAGACTTATAGATGATTATGAGGTTGGCGTGAACATTAAGTTCTTGTCTAATGTTGTTTCTGCTTTAGAAGCTCAGAGATTGATGGATTTGGGTTGTCAAGCATATTTGGCCTATGTGATGAATCTGAACATGAGTGAAGTTAGACCGCAAGACATCAGAACAATCGATGATTTTTTTAGTGTCTTTCCAGAAGAGTTGTCGGGTTTGCCCCGAGATAGGGATATTGAGTTTGCTATTGAGACGTATTCAGATTCTGCTCCTGTATCTATTGCTCCATATAGAATGGCGCCTAAGGAGTTGAAAGAGCTAAAGACACAGCTTCAGGAACTGTCAGATAGAGGTTTCATTAGGCCTAGTATTTTTCCGTGGGGTTCTTCAGTCTTGTTTGTGAAGAAAAAGGATGGCAGTATGAGGATGTGCATAGATTATAGGCAGTTGAACAAGGTAACAGTAAAGAACAAGTATCCTTTGCCGCAGATCGACGATTTGCTTGATTAGTTAGGAGGTGCTGCAATATTTTCGAAGATTGATTTTTAGATCCAGCTACTATCAGTTGAAGGTAAAAGATGTGGATATACCGAAGACAGCTTTCCGTATAAGATATGGGCACTACAAGTTCTTAGTAATGCCTTTCGGTTTCACTAATGCCTCAACTGCATTTATGGACATGATGAAAAGAGTGTTTCACGAGTATTTGGATAGATTTGTAGTAGTGTTCATAGATGACATTTTAGTTTACTCCAGGACCGAGGAAGAACATGATGAGCATTTGCGATTAGTACTTCAAACCTTGCTTGAAAATCAATTGTATGCCAAGTTGAGTAAGTGTGAGTTTTTTATTAGGGAGGTGGTCTTTCTAGTTCATGTGATCTCAGTTGATGGGATTAGTGTGGATCCCAAGAAGATTGAAGCGATAGTGAGTTGGAAACAATCGAAGTCAGCGAAGAAATCCGTTGTTTTCTAAGTTTGGTCGGGTATTATTGAAGGTTTGTTGAGAGATTCTCGAAGATTGCTGCACCTTTGACTAAATTTCTTCAGAAACAGGTTCGGTATGAGTGGACGAATGCAAGGCAACAAGCATTTGAAAAGTTTAAGAAAGCATTAACAGAAGCTCCTATTTTGATTCAGCCTGAGCCAGGGAAGAGTTCGTAATCTACAGTGATGCATCATATATAGGTTTAGGTTGTGTGCTTATGCAAGAAGGAAGAGTTGTAGCTTATGCTTCGAGACAGTAGAAGGTTCACGAGAAGAATTACCCCACCCACGAAAAAGAGTTAGCGGCTGTAGTTTTTGTCTTGAAGGTTTGGAGACACTACCTTTATGGTGAGAAATGAACAGTCTACATCGACCACAAGAGTTTGAAATATTTGATAACTCAGAGAGAGTTGAATCTTAGACAACGTAGGTGGTTAGAGCTTCTCAAAGACTATATGACCTCACAATAGAGTACCATCCGGGTAAAGCAAATGTAGTGGTCGATACCTTGAGTAGAAAAATGGCAGTTGAGTTGCGAGCTATGTTTGCTAGGTTGAGTGTGACTCAAGATGGTGGTTTGATAGCCGAGCTACACGTTAAACCTTCGTTAGTTCAGTTGATTCGAGAGAAACAGTTGCAAGACAGATCTTTGGCACCTCACGTGCAAGATATAGATGAGGGTAAATCCACAAATTTCTGCTTTGGTGAGAATGGGATCTTATGTTTCAAGAATAGAGTAGTTATTCCAGAAGATGCCGAGTTGAGACGTACTATCTTGAATGAAGCTCATAACAGTCCTTTTGCTATGCATCTGAGTAGTACGAAGATGTACCGTGGGTTGAAAGATGAGTACTTCTGGATTGGGTTAAAGAAAGATGTGGCCCAGTTAGTGAGTAGATGTATGGTTTGACAGCTTTTTAAGGCTGAGCATCAGTTTCCTTCAGGCTTGTTACAACCGTTGAAGATTCCAGAATGAATGTGGGAACGAATTACTATGGATATTGTGTCAGGTTTGCCGTTGACTCTTTCGAAGAAGAATTCAATATAGGTAATAGTCGATAGATTTACTAAGTGTGCTCATTTCGTACCCGTTCATACTACTTACACCTTAGACAAGTTGCCCGAGTTGTATATCAGTGAGATTGTGAGGCTGCATGGTGTACCGAAGTCTATTGCGTCAGATCGAGATCCGAGATTTACAGCTAGATTTTGGGAGTGTTTGCATCGTGCCTTGGGGACTTGGTTGAACTATAGTACTTCGTATCACCCACAGTCAGATGGTCAGTCAGAAAGAGTTATTTAGGTGTTAGAGGACATGTTGAGGTGTTGTATCTTCGACTTCCAGGGTTCGTGGGAAAAACATCTACCGCTAGTAGAGTTTACGTACAATAATAGTCATCAGGCTAGTATTCAGATGGAACCTTATGAAGCATTGTATGGTAGGAAATGTAGAACACGTGTTTGTTGGGCCGAAGCCAGACAGAAGCTCGTACCTATGCCAGACTTGCTTAAGGGCACTACCGAGAAGGTAAAATTGATTTGTGTTCGCTTGAAGGCAGCTTCAGACAGACAGAAAACGTATGCAGTTTTGAAGAGAAATGAGATTGAGTATGCTATTGGCGATAAGGTTTTCCTGAAGGTTTCCCCGTGAAAGAAGGTAATGATGTTTGGTAAAAAGGGGAAGTTAAGTCCGAGATTCATTGGCCCTTACGAGATAGTTGAGAGGATTGGTCCTTTTGCATATAGGTTGAGATTGCCATCCGAGCTTGAGAAGATTCACGATGTATTTCATGTTTTGATGCTCCGAAGGTATAAATCCGATCCGTCCCATGTTATGCTAGTGGAAGAGATCGACTTGAATCCAGATTTGTCATATGATGAAGAACTAGTCGAGATTCTTGCTACGGATAGTAAAGTTTTGCATGGGAGGACCATCGAGTTAGTCAAGGTTTTGTGGAGACACCGAGGTGTTGAAGAGGCCACTTGGGAGAGAAAGGCTAATATGGAGGAACAATTTTCGTATCTCTTCCCATCAGGTAAATTTCGGGGACGAAATTTCTCAAGTAGGGGAGAGTTGTAACGCCCCGAGACTAGGGTCTAGGTGGTTTCCGGGTCTGGGATAGGTTAATAAACGTAATTTGGATCATTCGGATTCGATTTGGACAAAAATGGGTTTTAAAGGGGTTTTTGGTAAAATGGGTAACAAATAGGTTTTATGGAAATGGATTTTAAATTTAAAAATAAAATATTCTATTTCAAAAACTACCCACTTCTTCTTCTTCTCCAAAACCCATTCACGTTATTTTTCTCCCTCCATCAAACTTCTACCATTTTTGAAGGCTCATCAAGGTAAGTGCTTTGTTTCTAAGATTTTCTTCACATTTCCTTGTTTTCTAATAACCTCCTTTAAAAACTTGAAAGATTTCTCAAAGTTCTCCTTTTTGGAAGAAAATGGGTTTTTGAAGGGTTTAATCAAATTTTGTTAAAACGGTGATTTGGGTGAGTTATAAACCATATTTTGGGTGTAAAATAATGTTAAGATAAAGGGTTTATCAAGAAATCCCAGAATTTGGAAAATGAGTAATTTTTGGATAAGGGATATTTGGGTTTTTTGCTAGGAAATGGTGGGGAAAGACTTCCAATGTTTTGATGATGTTGGGTTGATGTTCACGGGGTATTTGAACACGTTTTAGATGTTAGATTGATGGAGTTATGACTGATTTGTTGTTAGAGTAGAAATGAGAATGGTCTTGGTTAGTTTCGGATAGGAATCAAAAATTTTTTGTTTGTCAGATTGTGATTGGGGTTATTTCAGTGGGTTTGGTTGTTGAAAAGTGTGTTAACTCCTTGTTTTGATTTGGGTAGAAGCAGCGGAAAAAGATTTGGGTTCTTTGGACGCTACACCGGGAGTTTAAGAAGCTTGAAGGTGGACCGTTAGCTTGTTTTGGTATTGTGCTAGTGAGTGGTAATGTTTTAAAGCTTTGAAATGTTGCAAAGAGGTTTTTCTTGGGGTTTGGGTTGAGCTTTAGGGGCCAACCTAAACCCAAGTGTAAGTTTATTTAATATCGCCTTGTTTTGTTAAGTGTGGGTGAATGTGATTATATGTGTTGTTGGGTGAGGTGTTATTTGCTTTTACATCCTTTTTAAGGTTATTATGTTGTTGTTGTTGTCAGAGCCTCGTGATGGTTAAGGGGAAGTGTGTTGTTGAATACGGTGATGTGTAGTCCCATCGGAAGTGGACTAGTAGATGAGTACGGTGATGTGTAGTCCCACCGGAAATATGCTAGTTGTTTATGAATTGTGTTGTGTAGTCCCACCGGGAATGGTTGTGTACGTGCACTGTAAAATGACCCTAAGTCCTTTATTTTGTACACATTCCATCTCATATTATTGCTGTTTTTGATTACATTTTAGGCATAAATAGGATCATGAATTGCATTTTATAGTATTCTTTACTTTTCCATACTTTTTATTGATTATCCTTTATTTGGTAAAGAAAATGTACTATTTTAGTTTAGTTTTAGTTTCAGGTACTAGAGGCTGATAGAAGGAGAAAGGAGCTGAGGACATAATGTTGAGGCAACTGACCAAGGAGTTGTACTGATGTAGTTCTAGACAGAGAGAGCCGCTGCCGAGTAGCTATCGTCGTCGTACCTACCACCCAAGATAGCAAGATGAGCAATTGGAGAACTGGAGTGCAATCTGTAGAGCAAAAAATCCTGATCCTAACAATGCTATCCACTCAGTTTTCTGATGACTGTAGCAGCAGGCAGCACCGCCGAATGAGGAGTTCGAGATTACTTGCAGAGTAAGGTAACGTGAAGAAATCCACATTCAAAGAATTCAGAATTTAAGGTTGCATTTAATGCAACAGCTACTTTGAAGACTTCTACTCCAAGAAGAACTAGACCTAGCTAATGCCTATATATACTTGATGTATTTTTACTTCAAGACAACATAGGTTTTCCCTTAGGCATAGTTTAGGTTTTCTTGCCACCATTATGTTCTAAATTCTCTTTGGGTTTGGGTTATGTTGTAATCTAGTGTGAGAATGGTTGTTTAGGATTTTAAGTTTGTTTTTGCAATAAAGATTTAAGGTTTGCTTATTCCATGTTCTTCATAGTTTTCAACTAAGGCGAAAGATTAGTTGATTACTATCCATTTATTCGGTATCGAGAGAGTCGAAATCACGAAAGGAGTAAGTACGGTCCTCACCTTAATCAAGTGTTGACCAATCTAGCCTAGACATAGGTTAGGGTTTAAGGCGGCTAAAAGGTAACGAACCAAACATTGTTGTCTTTGCATGATTCACGCCGCGACTGGTATTATCTGTAGTAGGCATCAACATCATTCTGACTTAGACATAAGCGGGATCTCTTTCGAAGCGTTCTGCCGAGTCTTGAACTATTGCCAAGTTCGTCGCCGAGACATACATCGTTTCTACTGCCGGGGCAGCGAGAGCGTCACAACAGCTAATATGCCTTCTCCCGCCGAGGCGACGAAGTTTGGCAGCGCAAAGCAACTTATCTTATTCAATGCAGTTTCACACTACTCAGCAGCATAACCCGGCCCATTCCATCAAACTGATCTCTTCCATTTTATTTACTTGTGTTTTATTTTATTTTCCTCTTAAACAAACCAAATTTATTTGTGCCTTTAATTTTCCCTTGTGCAGGAATTACGATTCGAGTTAAGCTGTCCAATCCTTGTGGGAGACAATATCTTTTATACTACTACTTGACATGAGTGTGCACTTGCGCTCATATTCAGAGAACATTGAAATGCTCTACATGCACACCATGATCTTGTTCTTATGTTGTATTGGATTTGTGTCTTGAGTTAAATTAAGGTTCTTTTTGGTTTGTGACTTCAAGCGTTTATGTATGTTTATGTTTATACTTATGATTTCGGATTAGTACATTCCACTCCAAATGGTTTTGCCTTCCAAATAAATATATGTTTTGAAATTGCATTGTTGTTGTTGTGATTTTGAGTTCCTCTCACTAAGCTTTCAAGCTTACGGTCTCTTTTCCTACAATGCAGATCGTTAGTGGCTTCAAAAGGCAAGTGGGGCAAAGGACGAATCTTAGAGTTTGCTTGCTAGCTCAAGTATGGTTTTTATGGATTTAATAATACTTAGGTAATGAGAATGCTAGACTTTTTTTGTAGGGGAATTGGTGTCTAAACTCCCGTGTGGTTGCTTTTGTTGTTAACATGTTTTAAATGTTAAAGTATGCCATGAGTTGTCTTTTGACCCCTTTAAGAATGCTAAGAATGAATGTTTCCTTTAGTAAATTATGCCATGTTGAATCTTGTCTTGTTGATTGTTTACCTTGTATAAATCGAATGCTCATGGTTGCATAAAGTCGTGTATGTGTTTAGAAGTTGTTTAAATGCTTTCTTACCGTGTTGGTGTTAGTCCCCTTGTGCTTAAAACTGTAGAATTTTGTCTTTCTGTGCAGGGGGTATCGATACGCTCAAGGGCAGTATCGATACGGTCCCCTGTTTTAAGAATATTGTACCGATACGCGGGGGCGTACCGATACCGTTTTGGATCACTGAAATCTGAGATTTTGACGAGAAATTGGGGTATCAGTACGAGCCTTAGGTGTATTGATACGGTCTTGAGGTTGACTTTGGGGAGCTTGACCTTTGAGGGCGTATCGATACCAGCATGTAGGGTATCGATACGGTCCCTTGGTGTTGACCTTGGGGAAGTTTAATCATTGAAGGCATATTGATACAAGCCTTAGGTGTATCGATACGGCCTGAAGTAAAATGGCTAAAAGTTATCCTTTAATGTCTGTATTGCTTGGTTCATATTCGTGTTTGTTTTTCCGATGTCTATCTTCTCACATAAGTTTCAAATATGGTATTAGACAAGATTAAATTAAAATAAATGTTTTTAGGGTTGCTAATCGGAGTGTGGCCTTAACGGGTTTCTCTTCGGTTTTCCTCGTGTAACCCGTTCATTTCGGTTTGGTGGCTAGGTCGGGTCGAGGGGGGTTACAAGAGCAAATTGGTTAGTTGTATGAAACAACTGAAAAATATGTCAAAGTGGAGGAAATGAGATCGGAAGCAAGTGTTGCTCAGAGTGTAACCCCCTAAACCCGGCACAGAAAAAATGGGTCGAATTTAGAAAGTCTTGTTTGAAAACTTGCCCCTCAAGTTATAAGTCTTAAATTTAAATACTTTAAAATACAAAATTATTATAAAAAATAAATTAGCTAAATAACATTTTGTTTATTATAAAACGTAGTCGTATAACATTGTTCAGACAATTTGGTTAAATATCTGAAAATAACGTAATAAATGCACGTATTTAATAAAACTCAATTTATAAATAGTCCCAAAGTCCATGTTACATAAATATCCCAAATAATGTTAAAATAGTAATCCGAAGTAAACAGAAAAGTTCATACTAATGATAAGTTATCTAAATAAATAAGAGATGCTCCAAGTACCGAGTCGCCTAAAGAGTCTTAGTATTTGAAAGAGATACTAAGAGGGTGTAAGCGAAAGAGCTTAGTGTGTCTCTAAAGTGCAAACAAACACAAAATCAAAATAGTATTTTATTTTCTGATAAAGTTTCTCAAAAACACATTAAATCCGATAAATCAAAATCATAATGATGTGATGTCTGATGCATGACTCAATACCCGACAATCCGGTTTCATAAAGAGTGGAGGTTGCCCTCGCTAGATTGGAGGTATCCCTCGCTAGAGTGGAGCTTTCCCTCTCTTTTTCTGAACATATTTCCAATCCCTTAACTCATGATATGATTTGAAAATCATAAATCCGAAAATGTCATATTTTCCGAAAATCAGATGATGATTTAAAAACACATTTCATTATGCTATGCATGATATTTCAAAATATTCTCAAACCACAATCAGATAATAAATCAAGCAAATATGTAAAACAACATTTATTTATAGCACAGGAAGAAACACACATAAAATTCATTTATTTAAAACACCCCAAGAAACACACCTTAAGCAACAATAACTCTAATGCCGAGAAGGGTGAGCCTCATGCTCGGATCTCACAGAATTAGATCGAAAAGATCTCGAAGAATGTGTACGGTCGGTCTGTACAACTGGAGAAGCAGGTAACTCGTCAGTCTCAATGTCGATACCATAGGGATCAGAATCACAGTTTGGTGGTTAGGCAAGTTGGGATGAAGGCTGAAGGATTCAAACAAATCGAGGAATTTTTATGCCTTTACTTGGTAACGATTAACTAAGAGAACGACAACGAATAGCAACGCAGAACCTTGAATGAAAACCGAAAGGATTTTTAACACCATTCAACATAAATGGTGAATATCGAGAAGGATTTTATGGTTGGGGTTTACTCACAACTCAATGGGGATATGAACGATGGTGTCAGTTTTCTAAACAAGTGACAACAAGCCCTTTACCGGAGTTGGAACGGAAAGGAGTGTGGGGAGAGATGTGCTTCGAATGAGGGAGGTGAAAACTGTGAGAGATATTTGGGAGAGCAAACAGTTGCAAACAATAATATCAGAAGTTAGGGCTAAAGAAAAGCTTAAATACCCTATTTAAAGGGTAATTCGCACACAATGCCACCGAATTGTTTAAGTGTTTGCAAAGAGGCAACAAGTTTTACTCACTTTACAAACTAATTCCTAAATTCCCGAATTAATCCATAAAATTATGATTTTACTCAATTTAATCCCTTAACCAAATTAGGGATTTGAACAAAAAATCCTAAATATTAGATTTCAAAATTTAGGGATTCTAAAATTAGTTTTTTTTAATTGGGGAAAAACTGAGGTGTTACAACTCTTCCTCCCTTAAAAGAAATTTTGTCCTCAAAATTTCCAGACTTAGCAACAAATCTCAAACTATCAACACATACTTATTCTTTCTCATTCTGAATTCACAACTCATTATAACAAAAGCAAAAACTTATAACGCCCGAGTTTAGGGCCCGGGAGATATTTGTGTTTGGTTAAGCCGGTTTAGGTTAAGCTAATTTTGGGGGAAAACAATTTAAATGTTCAAAATATAAAGCTTTTGAAGGAAAATGAGGTTTTTGGTAAAATGGGTAACAGAAAGGATTTTGAAGATGGATTTTGAATTAAAATAAAATATTGTATTTCAAAAAACCCCTTTCTTCTCTCATTTTCCCATTCCTCTTTTTCACGTCAAATTTTCCTAAGCCTCACAACTTTGTTTTCCACCAAACTTCAACATCTTGGAAGATTTTAGGAGGTAAGATAACTTGGTTTTACTCTTCTCTGCTTTCTAATCTTGGTTTTGGCATTTCTTTTTCAAGGTTTTGAAGATTTTTCAAGTTTCTTCATTTTTGGGAAAAATGGGTTTTGAAGAGGTTTAAGCAAATGTTGATAAAATAGTGTTTTGGGGTGAGTTGTAAACCATATTTTGGGTGTAAAATGGTGTTGAGTCAATGGGTTTATCATGAAATCCCGGAATTTGGAAAATGGGAAATTTTTTGGTAATGAATATTTAGGTTTTGGCTTGAAAATGGTGAGGAAGGACTTCTAATGGTTGGATGGTGTTGGGTTGATGTTTTTGGAAGTATTTGAGCATGATTTGATTGTTAGATTGAAGAAGTTATGACTGATTTATGGTTAGAGTGTAAATGGGGATAGTTTTGGCTAGTTTCGAATAAAAATCGGAAACTTGTTGTTGCTGGATTTTGATGGGATTGATTTTAGTGGGTTTGGTTGTTGAAAAGTGTATCAATTCTTTGTTTTGATTTGAGTAGAAGCAATGGATAACGATTTGGGTCCTTCGGACGCTACACCGGGAGTTGAGGAAGCTTGAAGAAGGATCGTTAGCTTGAATTGGGTATTGTGCTGGTGAGTGGAAAATGTTTTGAAGCTTTAACATGTACAAAGAAGGTTTCTTGGGGTTTGGGTGGAGCTTTAGGGGCCAACCTAAACCCAAGTGTAAGTTTATTTGATATTTTCCTTGTTTCGTTAGGTGTTGGTGTATATGATTATACATGTTGTTGGATGGAATGCAATTTGCTTTTACCTCTTTTTTAATGTTGTCGTGTTATTGTTGTCAAAGCATCACGTGATGGTTTAGGGGAAGTATGTTGTTGAGTACGGTGTTGTGTAGTCCCACCGGAAGTGAGTAGTGGATGAGTATGGTGATGTGTAGTCCCACCGAGAATGGTTGTGCATGTACATACCATGTTTTTGCCTTATGCTTTCAGTTTATCGTATTTCCTTTCTAAATGGTTTGGCTTTAAACTAAATACATGTTTTGAACTGTATTGTTGTTGTAGTGATTTCGAGCTCCGCTCACTAAGCTTTTAAGCTTACGCTCTCTTTTCCAACAATGCAGATCGTTAGTGGCTTCGGGAGGCAAGTGGGGCAAGGGAGGAGATTGGAGTTCTTTTGCTAGCTCAAGTATGGTTTTCATGGTTGTAATAATATTTAGTCAATGAGAATGCTAGTCATTTGTGGTGGAGAGTTAGTGTCCAAACTCCTATGTGGTTGTTGTTGTTTAAATATGTTTTAAATGTTGATACCATGCTATATTGAGGCTTGTGTTGGCTTTTGGTTAATTGCCATGTGTTTTGACTTGTTGATGTTTTTGAGCTAAATTGTTCTTATGAGCTTTTGAGGTTGAGATCCATGTTTGTGTGTATGCATGCTCGAAGTCTCTATTTAGAGTTTTTTGCCTCTAGTATGTTTGCTTAATATGTTGCCATGTGGTTTGTGATCTTTCGGCGTAAGTTTGGGAATGTTTGGGGATGCCAAAATGCACTTTCGGGCCAATCTGTGCCCAGGCATTTCAGAACATCTGGTATGGTTTCGGAACGACCAGGCTTTTGGGGCACCCGTATCGAAACGAGGGTGGTGCCGTTTCGGTACGTTTTGCCACTGGAGGCTCCCATTTCAGAACCATGAGGAGCCGTTCCGGAACAGCCTAGGTTTTGCTTTTTTTTGAGAACCCGCGTTTCGAAACGGGCAGCCCTGTTTCGAAACACATGTACTTAAAGTGGTTAAAAGGGCATCTTTGAAGGTTTCCAAGTGTTATGTTTTAGTCTTTAATGCTTGTGTGCTTCCTAAATGAGTTCATATGTATCGTTTGAGTTGGTTTCGTCTCGAGTGCTTGTAACTTGACTAATAAACTATTTTGGTAAGGTTAAATTACTGTTATGCTCTATGCTTGGTTCGTATTCGTGTTCACTTTCCGTTGTTTGCCTTCACACATAGGTTTAAACATGACATATAGACAAGATTAATTCTTAAAAGAAAAAAATAGGGTCACTAATTGGGGTGAGGCCTTAACGGGTTTCGATTCGGTTTTCCTTGTGTAACCCGTTCGGTTCGGTCTGGTGGCTAGGCCGAGACGGAGGGGTTACATTTGGTGGTATCAAAGCCTCGGTTACGAGGTATCCCGGGAAGGTAAGTAAGGTAAGTTGGTTTGTTGGGTTTGTTTGCCATTTCACGGTGTGTGAAAGCATGATTTCTCATTCTTGTTGTTGGTTGAAGTGTAGTCGAGCATCCCCATTGCTAAGTATTGTTATTAGAAAATGGTTTTGGTTAAAAGAGCTTGAGCACTTGGATCCTTGCCCTTGTTGCCCCAATACTTTCTTGTGTGTTATGTTTGTTGTTTTAAATTGTATCTTCGTTATGGTGAGACCGAGGGGAAGGCCTTGAGCGAGTGACCAGGCACCCGGGGTTGTGCCTCCTCCTCCTTCTTCTGCTCCCGATGGTAATGGGCGGATGTCGGAGATGATGTACCTTAGGCTGGGGCGAATGTTGGAGGTAATGGAGCTCAGGCTGGCCAAGGTCAAGCAGGTGCAGACATGACTCATTTGATTTAGACCATACCTGGTTTCTTTCAGCCTGCTTTAGCCGGTATACATGCTGCAGTACCACTTCAGGTTGCGGGGACTGGTTTACCCCTTGAGAGACTTCGTAGTTTGGGCGGAGTCAAGTTCCCTGGTTTGACTTTCGAGGGTTCAGAGGCTTGGCTCGAGAGCACTACATGGATCTTAGGTCAAATGGAGTGCCTAGAAACTCGTAAGTTGGGTTGTGTTGTCTCCTTGCTTCAGGGAGATGCGTATGCTTGGTGGACTACCGTTACTTCGGGTATGCCAGAATTGGATGTCATTTAGGAATTCTTCAGAACAACCTTTAGAAAGAAGTACCTTGGAGCCCGATATCAGGATTAAAAGAAGAGGGAATTTATGGCTTTGGTTCAGGGTGGTAAGACGGTGTCGGAATACGAGGTACAAATTGTGAGGTTGAGCCAATATGCTCCCGAGTTGGTTCCCAATGAGAGAGAACGATGTGAGCGCTTCCATTACGGTTTGACTAGGGATGTGAAGTCTTATATGCTTGCTTTTGATTACCCCGAGTTTGATGTTTTGGTCTCTAGGGACAAAGATATTGAGCAGAGTTTAGGCTCGAACGCTCGTGCCAGTGGGTCTGATTCAGGGAAAAGACATGCAGATTGGGACAAAGAGCATGCCAAGAGGCACAAAGATAAGAGATATCAGCTCGACTTGAGACATAGGGGTGGTAACCATGGACGTGGCCATCAAGGCCAAGGAGCTGTTGTTCATACACTCGAGTGCACTAGGTGTGGGAGACGCCATCCGAGCGAGTGTATGGGTACCTTTGGGGTATGTTGGAACTGTGGTTCCCGAGATCACTTGAGGCGTAACTGTTCTCACCAGGCTAGGGGCAGGTAGGCCTTAGTTCGAGGTTTTGAGCATCAAAGAGGTCGTGGGCGTGGTCGAGGTAATTTTCAGCTGATGAATGATGGTCAGAGAAACATAGCTCATGTGGTGGCAGTTCAGCTCGAGGGTGGAGGACCAGCTAGGGTGTATGCACAACGAGTGGCTGGGAATGACACGGATGTCATCACATGTAATTTATTGTTATGGTCTTTATCCTTGCTTCCGTTGATAGATTTGGGTTCGACACATTCCTACATTTTGGGTGAGCATGCAAGATCTTTAGGTTTACCGTATGAGTGGTTAGAGGTAGGTGTGAATGTTACTAGTTCTTTCGGTGAGACTATGGTAGTTAAGAAAATGTATAGGAGGTGTCCTTCGACGATTCAGGGCCATGTGTTTCCGGTCGATATGATGGAATTGTCGCTCTATGGTTTCGATGTGATTTTGGGCATGGATTAGCTTGTAGAGCATAAAGGTAGGGTAGACTTTGAGACTGGGAGAGTTTCTTTGAGACTTGCGGATGATTTTGAGGTTGTAGTAGTAGTTGGCAAGAACATTAAGTTCTTGTCCAATGTCGTTTCTGCTTTATAAGCTCAGAGATTGATGGATATGGGTTGTCAAGCGTATTTGGTCTATGTGATGAATCCGAATATGAGTGAAGTTAGACCGCAAAACATCATAATAGTTTGTGATTTTTCGAGTGTCTTTCTTGAAGAGTTGTCGGGTTTGCCTCCAGATAGGGATGTTGAATTTACTATTGAGACGTATTCAGATTCTGCTCATGTATCCATTGCTCCATACAGAATGGCACCTAAAGAGTTGAAGACACAACTTCAGGAACTGTCAGATAAAGATTTCTTTAGGCCTAGTATTTCTCTGTGGGGTGCTTCGGTCTTGTTTGTGAAGAAAAAGGACGATAGTATGAGGATGTGTATAGATTATAGGCAGTTGAACAAGGTAACGGTAAAGAACAAGTATCCTTTGCCGCGGATCGATGATTTGCTTGATCACTTGAAAGGTGCTACAGTATTTTTGAAGATTGATTTGAGATCCGGCTATTATCAGTTGAAGGTAAAAGATGTGGATATACCGAAGACATCTTCCCGTACAAGATATAGGCACTACAAGTTCTTAGTAATGCCTTTCGGTTTGACTAATGCCTCAGCTGCATTTATGGACATGATGAAAAGAGTGTTTCACGAGTATTTGGATAGATTTGTAGTAGTGTTCATAGATGACATTTTAGTGTACTCCAGGACCGAGGAAGAACATGATGAGCATTTGCGACTAGTACTTCAAACCTTGCTTGAAAATCAGTTGTATGCCAAGTTGAGTAATTGTGAGTTTTGGATTAGGGAGGTAGTATTTCTAGGTCATGTGATCTCAATTGATGGGATTAGTATGGATCCCAAGAAAATAGAAGCGATAGTGAATTGAAAAGAACCGAAGTTAGTGACCGGAATCCGTAGTTTCCTAGGCTTGGCGGGGTATTATCGAAGATTTGTCGAGGGATTCTCGAGGATTGCTGTACCTTTGACTAAATTGCTTCAGAAAAATGTTTCGTATGAGTGGACAGATGCAAGGCAAGAAGAGTTTGAAAACATGAAGAAAGCATTGACCGAAGCTCTTATTTTGATTCAGCCTGAACTAGGGAAAGAGTTCGTAATCTACAGTGATGCATCATACGTAGGTTTAGGTTATGTGCTTATGTAAGAAGGAAAAGTTGTAGCTTACGCTTTGAGACAGTTGAAGGTTCACGAGAAGAATTACCCCACTCATGACATAGAGTTAGTTGTTGTAGTGTTTGCTTTGAAGATTTGGAGACACCACCTATATGGTGAGAAAAGCACAACCTACATCGACGATTCAGAGAGAGTTGAACCTTAGACAACGTAGGTGGTTAGAGCTTCTTAAGGACTATGACATCACGATAGAGCATCATCCGGGTAAGGCAAACGTAGTTGTCGTTGCTTTAAGTAGAAAAGTGGCAGTTGAGTTACGAGCCATGTTTTCTAGATTAAGTGTGTCTCAAGATGTTGGTTTGATAGCCGAGCTATAGGTTAAACCTTCGTTAGTTCTGTTGATTCGTGAGAAATAGTTGCAAGATGGAACTTTGGCACCTCACGTTCAAGATATAGCCGAGGGTAGGCCCACATATTTCTGTTTTGGTGAGAATGGGATCTTATGTTTCAAGGATAGAGTAGTTGTTCCAGAAGATGCCGAGTTAAGGCGTACTATCTTGAATGAAGCACATAACAGTCCTTTTGTTATGCATCCAAGTAGTACGAAGATGTACCGTGGGTTGAAAGATTAATACTTCTGGGTTTGGGTTAAAGAAAGATATGGCCGAGTTTGTGAGTAAGTGTATGGTTTGTCAGGGAGTTAAGGCCGAGCATCAGTTTCCTTCAGGTTTGTTACAGCCGTTGAAGATTCCGAAATGGAAGTGGGAACGTATCACTATGGATTTTGTGTCGAGATTACCGTTGACTCCTTCGAAGAAGAATTCAGTATGGGTAATAGTCGACAGATTCACTAAGTGTGCCCATTTCATACCTGTTCATACTACCTACATCTTTGACAAGTTGGTTGATTTGTACATCAGTGAGATAGTGAGATTGCATGGGGTACCGAAATCGATTGTGTCAGACCGAGATCCGAGGTTTACAGCTGGATTTTGGGAGTGTTTGCATCGTGCCTTGGGGACTTGGTTGAAATTTAGCACTTCGTATCACCCACAGTCAGATGGTCAGTCAGAGAGAGTGATTCAGGTGTTAGAGGACATGTTGAGGTGTTGCATCATCGACTTTCATGGTTCTTGGGAGAAACACCTATCGCTAGTAGAGTTTGCGTACAATAACAGTTATCAGGCTAGTATTTAGATGGCACCGTCTGAAGCTCTGTATGGTAGGAAATGTAGAACACCTATTTGTTTGACCGAGGCCGGACAGAAGCTTGTACCTATGTCAAACTTTCTTAAGGGCACTACCGAGAAAGTAAAACTGATTTGTGATCGCTTGAAGGCAGCTTCAGACAGACAAAAATCATATGCCAATTTGAACAGAAAAGAGATAGAGTATGATGTGGGTGACAAAGTATTTTTGAAAGTCTCACCTTGGAAGAAGGTGATGAGGTTTGGTAGGAAGGGTAAGCTAAGTCCAAGATTCATTGGTCCTTACGAGGTAGTTGAGAGAATTGGTCACGTTGATTATAGATTGAGATTGTCGACCGAGTTAGAAAAGATTCATGATGTGTTCCATGTTTTAATGCTTTGAAAGTATAAGTTAGACCTGTCTCATGTAATGCCAGTGGAAGAGATCGAGTTAAACCTAGATTTGTCTTATGACGAAGAGCCGGTTGAGATTCTTGCTACGGATAGTAAAGTGTTGTGTGGGAGGACTATCGAGTTACTCAAGGTTTTGTAGAGACACCGAGGTGTGGAATAGGCCACTTGGGAGAGAAATGATGACATGGAGAAACAGTTTTTGTATCTCTTCCCATCAGGTAAATTTCGGGGACAAAATTCTTTAAGTGGGGGAGAGTTGTAACGCTCGAGTTTAGGGCCCGAGAGATATTCGGGTTTGGTTAAGCTGATTTGGGTTAAGCTAATTTTGGGGGGAATTAATTTAGATGATCAAAATCTAAAGCTTTTGAAGGAAAATGGGGGTTTTGGTAAAATGGGTAACAAAAAGGGTTTTGAAGATGGATATTGAATTAAGATAAAAATTGTATTTCAAAAAACCCCTTTCTTCTCTCTTTTTCCCATTCCCCTTTTCACATCAAATGTTCCTAAGCCTCACAACTTTTCATTTCCACCAAACTGTTGTTGTATGCCCAAAGACCAATCATATGATGATTGAATAGACATACTATTTTACTAGATTTATCAAGTAATGTCATTGCCGTTATTATCATTTGGTATGTTTCTATGCATCAAACTAACCAATGGATAATAATGTCCATACGATAATACGATTATTATTAAATAGAATCCTTACTCGAATATTATTACGGGTTTGGACAATGATAATATATAAAGACTAATATGTGGTTGATTGATAACAAGTGTTGTAATTGACATAGAGTTGTCAAAATCAACACATAAGTATTTGTTAGAGAACAACATACTGGATTGACCCGCTATGAGCATGTTTCTTGGGTAATTATGTGACAGTCACAACATTGCTCATGATAAACATATGTATGATCCTCAGACTTGAGATCAACGTGATTTCAACATAAAGATTTACGTATTTTGACATAGTCAAACGTGTGTCGTAACTGACTACATTATAAAGACTGATGATTGGATATGTGATGACCTATGTAGTGAAATATGGTTGATCAAGAAAGAATTTGTCCCTCCTACATAATGGGAGAAATATCTTCGGCCACTTGATTGAGTGAGATTAGAAAATGCATGGCCATGCTCGAATATTATGATATGAGATATCATAGAGATTCGTTTATAATAATCTACTCAAGACATCAAGAAACACTAGATGGACAACGCAAGTGTGACTAACCCATGACTTGTGTTCATCTAAGATATAAAGGACAAAAGGATAAAATACATAAAGAAAGTTTATTCAGGAATTAGGAAAGTCAAACCTTGACTTCATGCAACTTAGGTAGCAATGATGTATTGCTAGATGCCACTCATTGTTTGTAAAATTAGAACAGTTCTAATTTTGCTGCTAACGTTGCATGAACCTACAAGGGTCACACCCTTCGAATGAAACGAACAAAATTGGAAACCATACTCCCTATTTTAGGGAGGTTGCCGAAAATCCCCTATGGGATAGGGGAAATCGGCAACTCCCTTAAATGGGAATAATATTCGATAAATAATGTATTTATCAAATATTATTTAGAGCATGGAAAATATTTAGAGACTCAAATATTATAGAATAAGATTCTAGAAATTTAAATATATATTTGGAATTTATATAATGTATATTTAATTCCAAGTTTATATAGAATTAGATTCTACATAATTAAAAATATATATTTAAATATATTTAAATCCAAGTAAAGATAGAATGAGATTCTATATAATAAAAATATATATATATGGATTAAATATAATGTATATTTAAATCCATGTTTTATGTAGAATAAGATTCTACATAATTAAATATATATATTTCATTTAATATTATTAAATATAATGTATATTTAATATAAACCAATTTCAAGTAGAATTAGATTCTATGAATTTTGGTTAAACTTGGATTTAAGGAATTCAACTAGAATTAAGTCTCTGAATACTATTTAAAGGGACAAGGGCTAGCAACCAAATCATCCCTATTCCTCCTTGCAAATTTCGACATATCCCTGGGAATTCCCCTCTGGAATTTTCGACAAGTCTCATATTTCTTTTGAGAAGCTGTTCGATATTTTTCTGGTGTTCCTCTTGCCCCCTGGAAAATTCCTGGCGATTTCCTAGTTTGAATCCAAGTCCCGGTAGAACCCCTGGTCGATTTCAGACACCCTCATGAATCCCTGGAGGGATTTCGACTTCTCCCTGGAAGGTGTTCAAACCTGTCGAAATTTATCCCTAAGTGTTAGGGAGGCGGAAACTTTGTTCATTTTGTTCGGGTGGACTCCGTAGAGGTCGTTGCGAACCTGTGACGATTCCGGTTTTACTTGACATGGTTATTCCGACATATAGTCGGTTTTCCAGTTTCCAGAGTTTTAAAAGGTAACTCTTCATCTTCTCACCCCAGATTCGTTCCTGTAAATGGATCCTGGCTGGATTACTTCTGATTAATTTTTCCGCTGCGCCACGGGGCGTGCCGACGTGACCCAACACAAACTTCATCATCTTGGAAGATTTTAGGAGGTAAGATAACTTGGTTTTACTCTTCTCTACTTTCTAATATTGGTTTTGGCATTTCCTTTTCAAGGTTTTGAATATTTCTCAAGTTTCTTCATTTTTTAGTAAAATGGGTTTTGAAGGGGTTTAAGCAAATGTTGATAAAACAATGTTTTGGGGTGAGTTGTAAACCATATTTTGGGTGTAAAATGGTGTTAAGTCAATGGGTTTATCATAAAATCCTGAAATTTAGAAAATGGGGAATTTTTGGGGAATGAATATTTGGGTTTTTGGCTTGAAAATGGTGGGAAGGACTTCTAATGGTTGAATGGTGTTGGGTTGATGTTTTTGGAAGTATTTGAGCATGGTTTGATTGTTAGATTGAAGAAGTTATGACTGGTTTATGGTTAGAGTAGAAATGGGGAAAGTTTTGGCTAGTTTCGAATAGAAATTAAGAACTTGTTGTTGTCGGATTTTGATGGGATTGATTTCAGTGGGTTTGGTTGTTGAAAAGTGTATTATTTCTTTGTTTTGATTTGGGTAGAAGCAGCGGATAACGATTTGTGTCCTTCGGGCACTACACCAGGAGTTGAGGAAGCTTGAAGGAGGATCGTTAGCTTGAATTGGGTATTGTGATGGTGAGTGGAAATTGTTTTGAAGCTTTAAAATGTACAAAGAAGGTTTCTTGGGGTTTGGGTGTAGCCTTAGAGGCGAACCTAAACCCAAGTGTAAGTTTATTTGATTCTTGCCTTGTTTCGTTAGGTGTCGGTGTATATGTTTATACATGATGTTGGATGGAATGCAATTTGCTTTTACCTTCTTTTTAATCTTGTCGTGTTGTTGTTGTCAAAGCCTCACATGATGGTTTAGGGGAAGTGTGTTGTTGAGTACGGTGATGTGTAGTCCTACCGGAAGTGACTAGTGGATGAGTACGGTGATGTGTAGTCCCATTGGAAATATGCTAGTTGTTGTGAACGGTGATGTGTAGTCCCATCGGGAATGGTTGTGCATGTGCATACCATGGTTTTGCCTTATGCTTTTGGTTTATCGTATTTCCTTTCTAAAAGGTTTGGCTTTAAACTAAATACATGTTTTGAACTGCATTGTTGTTGTTGTGATTTCGAGCTCCGTTCACTAAGCTTTTAAGCTTACGCTCTCTTTTCCAACAATGCAGATTGTTAGTGGCTTCGGGAGGCAAGAGAGGAGATTGGAGTTCTTTTGCTAGCTCAAGTATGGTTTTCATGGTTGTAATAATACTTAGGCAGTAGGAATGCTAGTCTTTTGTGTTGGGGAGTTGGTTTCCAAACTCTTATGTGGTTGTTGTTGTTTAAATAAGTTTTAAATGTTGATACCATGCTATATTGAGGCTTGTGTTGGCTTTTGGTTAATTGCCATGTGTTTTGACTTGTTGATGTTTTTGAGCTAAACTATTCTTATGAGCTTTTGAGGTTGAGATCCATGTCTGTGTGTATGCATGCTCGAAGTATGTATTTAGGGTGTTTTGCCTCTAGTATGTTTGCTTAGTATGTTGCCATGTGGTTTGTGGTCTTTCAGGGTAAGTTTGGGGATGCCAAAATGCACTTTCGGGCGAATCTGTGCATAGGCGTTTCGGAACATCTGGTATGGTTTCGAAATGGCCAGGCTTTTGGAGCACCCGTATCGGAACGGGGGTGGTGTCGTTTCAGTACGTTTTGCCACTGGAGGCTATCGTTTCGGAACCATGAGGAGTCGTTCCGGAACGACCTAGGTTTTGCTTTTTGCTGAGAACCCGCGTTTCGAAACGGGTAGCCCTGTTTCGAAACACAGGTAGTTAAAGTGATTAAAAAGGCATCTTTGAAGGTTTCCAAATGTTACAGTTTAGTCCCTAATGCTTGTGTGCTTCCTAAATGAGTTCATATGTATCGTTTGAGTTGGTTTTGTCTCAGGTGCTTGTAACTTAACTTATAAACTATTTTGGTAAGGTTAAATTACTATTATGCCCTCTACTTGGTTTGTATCCGTGTTTGCTTTCTGTTGTTTGCCTTCACACATAGATTTAAACATGACATATAGACAAGATTAATTCTTAAAAGAAAAAAATAGGGTCACTAATCGGGGTGAGGCCTTAACGGGTTTCGCTTCTACTTTCCCCATGTAACTCGGTCGGTTCAGTTTGGTGGCTAGGCCAGGACATAGGGGTTACAAAACTAAAACATCGTAATGTACATGTTATGTCTTTAGATGCATCCTCGAAACCATCACAAACTCTACTGGCATCAACTAAACATGGTCGTCTAATCTCAGATCTAACTGATCCACCACTCTGAGCATATCTAACTCTATTAGCAATACCAGAAGTAGATGACCTAAGCTGCCGTTTACCTTGGTGAGGTGCCTGAACTGATGCATGTGCCTGACTCCGCACGGATGAACCGGTAGGTGAACATGGACAATTCTTTAAGTAATGATCGTAACATCCACATCTAAAACACACTGTGTTCATCAATCTGCACTCTCTGTTATGCTTTTTATTAAAATAACCACATAAAGAAATAGGCCGACGAACTTTTGAACTACCCACGCTGCCAGACGGAATTGATGATACCAAAGGTCTCACATTTCGATAACTATGAGGAGCAACCTCATCTCTAGGCCTCTTTCCAAACGAATTGACAAAACTTGGTTGTACAAACGTACCTGGTTGCTTCCCGACTTGATCAGATTCTGAAGTTCCTTCTTTTCCATTAGTGCAAGAATCCTCTCAGCAGTTTTAGCCAGACTAACCATGTTGTTGAATACTTTATCATGATGTGTAGCAACATCTCTCTGAATCGGTAGTCGAAGTCCCTTCAAAAACCAGTCACACTTATCTTCCTCAGTCGCAACTGACCGATGAGCATACTTGGCCAACCTCTGAAATTCTATCTGATAATCATTCACCGACATATTGATCTGTTTCAGATTCATAAAAATATCGTGACATTTCACTAAGAACTTGGCTCTTACATATCGATCCTGAAAAACCTGTTGGAAAAACTCCCATGTGACCTGACTAGATGGAATAGTATCTACCACAGACTCCTACCAATTTTGAGCTTCACCTTCTGCATAGATACAACGACCCTCAATTTCTGATTGACAGGGTAATCCATCTCAACAAACAATCGTTGTAACTTCTTTAGCCAATACTCTGCATCGGCTAGATGTGTACCAGTTTTACCCTCAAACAATTTCATCCCAGCGGCTATGAATTCTGTCGATATGGGTTTCCTCGAACCATCTGACTGACGAAGATAACGGAGCAACTCACGATGAATCGTGGCACTGTCCGGGTGAACTGTCTTAGTGTCCTCAATATCAAGTGAGTCATCACTTCCAATCTGATATCCTTCCAAATGCTCATTCTCATTATCCGATATCTCATTTTGATTTTCTGTTTGCTCAATGGAAGGTAGATGACCACCACCAGAAACGGTGGTACGGGCTCGGCCTCGGCTACGACCTCGACCAATAGAGCTAGAACTCCTATGCGGTGGCATAATAAACTATCTACAAAAGGTAATAACCTAGAGTCATATTCGGTACTAGAGTCTAAGATTTAAAATAATTCAAAATCACTTATTACCGTAGTAAATTTTTCAGAAAATTCTCATTTATCCCAAAATATTTCAGATGCATGCAATAGTCGAAAACATTTTAAAAACAACTTTTATGAGCCTCACGGTCCGAGGGTTGAACTATGCTCCAATACCACTAAATGTAACCCCCTAAACCTGGCCCAGAAGAAATGGGTTGAATCTAGAAAGTCTCGTTTGAAAACTTGTCCCTCAAGTTATAAGTCTTAAATTTAAATACTTTAAAATACAAAATTCTAATAAAAAATAAATAAGCTCAATAACATTTCGTTTATTATAAAAAGTAGTCGTATAACATTGTTCGGACATTTTGATTAAATATTCGAAAATAACTTAATAGATGCATGCATTTAATAAAACTCAAATTATAAATAGTCCCAAAGTCCATATTACATAAATATCCCAAATGATGCTAAAATAGTAATCCGAAGTAAACAGAAAAGTTCACACTGAATGATAAGTTATCTGAATAAATAAGAGATGCTCCAAGTACCGAGTCGCTTAAGGAGTCTGAGTATCTGAAAGAGAAACTAAGGGGGTGTAACCTAAAGAGCTTAGTGTGTCTCTAAAGTGCAAACAAACACAAAATCAAAATAGTATTTTATTTTCTGATAAAGTTTCTCAAAAACACATTAAATCTGATAAATCAAAATCATAATGATGTGATGTTCGATGCATGACTCAATACCTGACAATCCGATTTCATATAGAGTGGAGGTTTCCCTCTCTTTTTCCAAACATATTTCCAATCCTTTGACTCATAATATGATTTGAAAATCATAAATTTGGAAGTGTCATATTTTTCGAAAATCATATGCTGGTTTAAAAACACATTTCATTATGCTATGCATGATATTTCAAAATATTATCAAACCACAATCAGATAACAAATTAAGAAAACATGTAAAACACATTATTTTATAGCACAGAAAGAAACACACATAAAATTCATTTATTTAAAACACCCCAAGAAACACACTTTAAGCAACAATAGCTCTAATGCCGAGAAGGGCGAGCCTCATGCTCGGATCTCGAAGAACGTGTATGGTTGGTCTGTACAACTGGAGGAGCAGGTAACTCGTCGGTCTCAATGTCAGTACCATATGTCTCAGAATCACGGTTTGGTGGTCAGGCAAGTTGGGACGGCGGCTGAAGAATTCAAACGAATCGAGGAATTTTTGATGCCATTACTTGCTAACGATTAACTAAAAGAACGCCAACGAATAGCAATGCACAACCTTGAATGAAAACCAAACAGATTTTTAACACCATTCAACACAAATGGTGAGCATAGAGAAGGATTTTATGGTTGGGATTTACTCACAACGGAATGGGGGAGATGAACGATGGTGTCGGTTTTCTGAACGAGTGACAACAAGCCCTTCACCGGAATTCGAATGGAAAGGAGAGTGGGGAGAGATGTGCTACAAATGAGGGAGGTGAAACTGTGAGAGATATTTAGGAGAGCAAATGATTGCAGATGATGATATCAGAAGTTAAGGCTAAAAAAACTTAAATACCCTATTTAAAGGGTGATTCGCACACAAAGCCACCGAATTGATTAAGGGTTTGCAAAGAGGCAACAAGTTTTACTCAATTTACAAACTAATTCCTAAGTTCTCGAATTAAGCCATAAAATTATGATTTTACTCAGTTTAATCCCTTAACCAAATTAGGGATTCAAAATTTAAGGATTCTGAAATTAGGTTTTTTTTTGAATTGGGGAAAAACTAGGGTGTTACAAAGAGCCCGACACCTAATGACACGTTTCGCAAAGCCAACAGACTAGAAAGCAACGAAGACCCTTCCAAGCTTCCATGAGTCTCTAAGGGTAAGAACCAAAGGATCGTTTTCTTCAGGGATTCAGAAGACAATAGAGAAAGATACAACCACAATCGATAAATCAATGTGGCATGTGGCCGAGCAAACATAGAGGATGGTTGTACCAAGCTTACACTAACTATACTTCCCCCAATGTATCTTTGATCGAAGTGTTCAAGCATATTGGAAACTCGAGAATTCTAAGACCCCTCACCGTTGAAACCAAGCACTCAAAGAGACAACACCTTTTACTACCAAGTTCCATTGGCAAAGAGGCCACAATGCGGGATGACGTGTTGCCCTCAAAGATGTTGTGAAAGAGGCTTTCCAAAAAAGGCATCTTCAGGAATTTGTACGAAGAGATTGATCAACCATAATTTGGCGTGTGCCAAAAGACCAGTCAAGAGAGTAATCAACGTAATAATAGGCGAGCCCTAACTTGTGGTAACCTCTGGTAAATTTTCTTCATCCAGAAGTACAATGTCCATGGGGACAATAGTGAAAAGGGTCAAGGCCTGTGGATGATTGGAAAGTTAGTTTTGAAGACTTTGAATATTCGCAAGTCTTAGACGAAACTATTGATGACCCATTGGTCATGTTGACTCGGCTAGGTGACTTCACAATTAAGAGAATCTTGATGAATAGTGGAAGTGTGGTAGAGTTTTTGCAATGAGAAGCATTCCGAAAGATGGGAGGGACTCTGAACAATTGAAGCCTTACGGGCTATTCTACGATTTTTTCAACTATCCAATTAATGTAAAGGGTTCCATTGTTTTTCAGTCACTCTAGGGGACGACAAGAATACCATAACGGTCGATATCAAATTTTTAGTGGTCGGTCAACCTTTTGCTTATAATGCCATATTTGGAAGACCACTGATGGGAAAGGCCAAGTAGATATTGGTAACATTCATCTTGACAGTGAAGTTCCCTACTCCTTCAAGAAAGAGATATATGAAAGCAAATCAGCCAATAGATAGAGTCATAAGAGTGTCACTTAGGTCATTGCAGATATCTCTTCAAACCTCTGCAAGGCTCTCCCTTCAAATCGACAAGCCGACACACATTGATAGAGGTGTCAACATGATATATCGAATACAACTTGATTTAGAAAGCCTTGATGTCACTAGAGATGTAGACTCAAAGAGAGCAAAATTCACGGAGCATATGAAGACTTTTCCATTTTTTAAGTATGATAAAGATAAGTTAAGCCACATCGTCGCCACTCTCCCAAAATTTGAAAAATGTTCGTTGATAAGGATCCTAAGGGCACATTGTAAAGCTAAAGATTTGATTTAGATATAACAAAGAATTTAAGGACTAAATTGAAAAAGAGTAAATAAAATTTTAAATCCTCAAAACTTCCCAAAATCTCTAAAACAAAATGGTCCAAGTCAAAACCAAAGTTTATGAAAATTTTTCTAAGTATTTTCCAAGTCAAAACAGTGATTTTCGAGTCACCGTTTCGAAACGACCCTTAGGCGTTTCGGAACGTTTTGAAATTGTTAACATGTGTTTCGAAATAGGCCTTCCCGTTTCAATACGGGCGTATCAAAACAGGTCTCCATGTTTCGAAACAGATGAAGAACAACGGAACGGGTTGAACCGTTTCGATACGGCAGTATCGAAATGACCTCAAACGTTTCAAAACAATTTCAAACTTGGATTCAAAAATATGACCGTTATAAGTTTATAATTGATTTTCAGAAGAAAAAAAAAGTTTGGGTGTATCGAAACATTTTAAGTCGTTTCGATACAGGTTTTGGCAGTGGTAAAATGTTTTGGAACGGGCTCTAACACGTTTCGAAACGGGCTCTTAGCGTATCGAAATGATCATGTCCGTTTCAATACGGTCTCTTAATTACACCCCAACGACTATTTCCATTTTGGTCTATTTCGAAACAGGTATGAGCGTTTCGATACGGGTAGTTGCAAAAGTGCATTTATGGTGGGAAGATTGCATCCCAACGGCTATATTTATGATGGCAACAACCATAACATCTAGAATTGAATGGGAATGTATGAAAGGGAGTCCTAAAAGCACTAGCAACATTTATTGATCCTAAGAGAAACATCCAAACATCAAATCCAAGCTCTTGTGCAAAATTTCTATATTCCTCGTAAAACCCCAATTGTGGTTCATTGTAATTCTTATCTTTTTTATTCAATTGGGTTGAGTGCTTTTTATTGGGCAACATTTGTATTGAGAGATACTTGTTATTTGCCTTTATCTTCTTTGTAAACATCGTGTGAGGATTGGGTCAATTTTTGGTGGAAAATTGGCCATTGTTTAAAGGTTTCCTCCTAAGCCTAGAAAAGAGAAAGATCAACTAGTGGAGTTGTTGGAAAATCCTTATTGGGAGCTAAGGTAGTGGATGTAGAGTTCAATTGAAACTTGAACCACTATAAGTCCCTTGTCTTGATATTTTTAATTTACCACTTCACCACCAAACCTTTTAAAAATCCAATTTAGCCCCCTCTTGGCTTAAATCGATTCAACGATCCACTCAACAATTGGTATCAGAGCCTACCTCTTTTGAAGGATTAACAACCACAAGAGAAGTTCCTAGGAGAATGTGATCAAGTCTAAAGTCAAGTCATGGCATCTACCTCAACCTCCAACCTTTACGAGTCACAATCCACCACTAAACCACCTTTTTTCAATGGGGACAACTACCCACATTGGAAGAATATGATGTGTCTCTTCATCAAGTCCATCGATTATATGGTTTGGGATGTAGTGGAAGAATGTCCTTACATTTCGATTAAGAGAAACGATGAAGGAAGACTTCTCCCGAAGGTGAAGTCGGAGATGACCGAGGAAGATAGATGAAGGATGCAAGTCAACAACAAAGCTCTGCACATTATATTTTGTGCACTTGGTCCGGACATCTACTCAAAGTTATCATCTATCGAGAGCGCAAAAGAAGTGTGGGACACTTTAGAGACGACTTGTGAAGGTACTAGCGACGTGAAGGAGACGAAGATCGGGTTATTGAATTTGAGCTATGAAAATTTCAAGATGGACCCCGATGAGAGCGTCTCAAAGATGTTTGATCGGTTTTCGATCATCGTCAACGGTCTTAAAGGATTCGGTGAAGTAATTCCTGAAGATAAGCTAGTAAGGAAGCTTCTATACTCTCTCCTAGAGTCTTGGGATGGTAAAAGAACGGCCATCATCTAAGCTAAGAATTTGAAGACTTTGAAGCTTGATGAGCTTGTTGGTTCTCTCCTTACTCATGAGATTATGAAACAAGGAAGAGAAGAAAAAAAGAAGAAGAAAGAGAGAAGAATAGAGAAGCATGAGGTGGAAAAGAAGAAGAAGCTAGGAGTTGCTCTTAAAGCATCTTTACAAGAGGAGAGCTCTTCTAACGAGGAGGAAGACTTTGAGGAGTTGGCTATGATAGTCAAGCGGTTCTCATGGTTCATGAAGTCCAACCAAGGGAGAAAAATTTCAAAGAAAGATGGACTTCAAGAACAAAGGCAAAGAAGAAGAAAGGGATCTGATCATTTGCTTCGAGTGCAAGAAGTCGGGTCACATATGTTCTGATTGCCCTCAACTCAAGAAGAAGAACTTTAAGAAGAAGAAGCTCAAAGCTAAGCTTAGTACTTGGAGTGATGAGGAGTCATCCGAGGATGAGGAACATGAAGTGGCCAACCTTTGCCTCATGGCTCTTGAGAAGGATTCGATGGTAACCTCTAACTCATCTTGCTTTGATTTTACATTTGATGAATTGCATGATGCATATGATGAGTTACAAGAGGTATATGATGAGTTAGTAGAGAAGTATAAGGAGTCCGTTTTGAAAACAAAAAGATCATTTCGGATTTAAAAGCTCAAAACGATTTACTCTCTAAAGCTAACTCGGATTTTGAGAAAAAGGTTTCAAGCTTACAAGATGATTTGAAGTTCTTTGAACAAGAAAATATTTATTTAAATAACCTTCTTTCTCAATGTAATGATGAACACCAAAAGTTGGTGAGTGAACTAAATGAGCTCAAAAATTCTTTCAAAAATGTTGGTTTTTCAAAAGGTGAAAAAGGTGAATATTCAAAAACCAACTTTGTAAAAAAAGAATTTTAACTACAAACAAAGTGGCTCTTATACGCATAATAGAACTAAAAAATATTAGAAGTGTATGGGTTCCTAAGGAACTTGTAAAATCTAGTAACATTATTGTGATGTCACCTTGGATTCCTAAGGGAACCAAGCTTTTGGGAGCTAACACTCAAGGACCCAAAATGATTTGGGTACCAAAAATCAAAGCTTAATCTCTTTGTTTGTAGGGGGCATTGCTACAAGGCCAAAGCACAAAGTCAAAATTCATGGTACCTTGATAGTGGATGCTCGAGGCACATGACCGGAGACAAGAGTCGATTCATGGAATTAAAGCCAAAAAGTAGAGGAGTAGTAACATTTGGTGACAACTCCAAAGGCCACATTGAAGGTATTGGCTCCATAGGTAATCACTCTTCCATACTCATTGAAAATGTTTTGTATGTCAATGGTCTAAAACATAATTTGTTGAGTATAAGTCAACTTTGTGATAAAAGGTTTAATGTCATGTTTGATATAAATGGGTGTAGAATAGTTAACATTAAATCTAACAAAACTATGCTCATTGGTCATCGCATATGCAATATATATATGGTGCATCTAGATGACATTCATACATCCAATGCATGCTTAGTTGCACAAAATGAAAATGATGCATGGTTATGGCATAGGAAACTAGAACATGCTAGCATTAGTGTTTTGGAAAAATTAGTTTCCCTTAATCTAGTTCGAGGCCTACCTAAGCTCAAGTTCTCATTAGATAAAATTTGTGATTCATGTGCTAAAGGTAAACAACATAGAGCCTCGTTTAAGTCCATTAATGATGTTTCTACAAGTATGTATTTGCAATTAATCCATATGGGTCACTTTGGGCCAATTAGGACTACTAGCTTGGGTGGAAAATAATATGCTTTTGTGCTTGTTGATGATTACTCTAGATATACTTGGGGTTCTCTTTTTAAGCACCAAGGATGAGGCTTTAGAAATCTTCATCACATTTTCAAAAATAACCCAAAATGATCTTGAACTTAAAATTTCACATATTAGAAGTGATCATGGAACCGAATTTCAAAATATAGGTTTTGATGAGTTTTGTAATGAAAATGGGATTAGCCATAATTTTTCGGCTCCTCGAACTCCCCAACAAAACAGGGTAGTTGAGAGGAAAAATATAACTTTAGAAGAAATGGCTAGGACTATGCTTTGTGAAAACAATTTACCTAAGTATTTTTGGGCGAAAGCCACTAACACCGCTTGCTATATTATAAACCGAGTAATGACTAGGCCTATTTTGAATAAAACTCCTTATGAGATTTTAAAATCTAAAAAGCCTAACATTAGTTATTTTCACCCTTTTTGTTGCAATTGTTTTGTTTTAAATAATGGTAAAGACAATTTAGGTAAATTTGATGCAAAAAGTGATGAAGCTATTTTTCTAGGTTACTTTTTAAACTCTAAAGCCTATCGTGTGTTTAACAAAAGAACTTTAGTTGTAGAGGAATCTATTCATGTGGCTTTTGATGATAACCTCCTTTCGAGGAAGGATTCTTGTGATGATGATGATGTAGGGATCATTGAAGCCAATGATGGTGGAGAATAATCAAAGGTGAATGAGATTCCAACCAAAGAGTAAGAAGTACAAGAACCGCCTCTAGAAGCATTGCAAGACATGTCTCTTGAGGAAAAGGAAGTGAGCTACCCAAGGGAGTACAACTATGTCAAGGGTGGTGAGATCTTGGGTGATCTGTCCAAGGGGGGTAACTACTCGCTCTTATCTTAAAATGCTTAATCATGTTACATTTATCTCATGCATTGAGCCAAAGAATGTTAAAGAAGCATTAAAAGATGACTTTTGGATTATGGCCATGTAAGATGAGTTAAATCAATTTGAGAGAAGTAAAGCGTGGACATTAGTTGATAGGCCTAGAAATAAATCTACTATAGGAACTAAATGGGTCTTTAGAAACAAACTAGATGAGAGTGGTAACATAGTGAGAAAAAAAGGCTAGGCTCACTGCTCAAGGTTACACTCAAGAAGAGGGAATTGATTTTGATGAAACCTATGCACCTGTAGCTAGAATGGAAGCAATTAGGATGCTACTTGCATTTGCATGTTATCATGATTTCAAGCCTTTTCAAATGGATGCCAAAAGTGCATTTTTAAATGGTTTTATAAATGAAGATGTGCATGTGGAACAACCACCAGGTTTTGAAGATCCTATTTTTCCAAACCATGTTTTTAAATTGTCAAAAGCTTTATATGGTTTGAAACAAGCTCCTAGAGCTTGGTATGAAAGATTGTCAAGTTTTCTTGTTAGAAAAGGTTTTGAAAAATGAAAGGCAGACACAACACTTTTTATTAAAAACAATGGCAAAGATATCTTAGTAGTTCAAATTTATGTTGATGATATTATATTTGGTTCTACTAATGAATTACTTTGTCAAGATTTTTCTAAGTTGATGCAAGGTAAATTTGAAATGAGCATGATGGGGAGCTCTCATTTTTCTTGGGACTCCAAATCAAACAAATGAAGGATGGCATCTTCATCAATCAAGCTAAGTACATCAAAGATATGCTCAAGAAGTTTGGCTTGGAGCAAGCAAAGCCTCAAGCTACACCAATGAGCTCATCTACAAAGCTTGACAAAGATGAAGGAGATAAGTGTGTTGACTCTAAGCTTTATCGTTGTATGATTGGATCTTTGCTTTACGTTACCGCAAGTAGATCGAATATATTGTTTAGTGTTTGTTTGTGTGCTAAGTTCCAAGCTAGTCCTAGAGAGTCTCGCCTTATAGCTGTTAAAAGGATCTTTAGGTACTCTAAAGATACTCCTTGTTTAGGTATTTGGTACCATAGAGACTCAACCTTTAACCTTCGTGCTTATTAGGATGTGGATTACGGGGGTTGTAAAATAGATAGGAAAAGTACTTCTGGTACTTACGAATTCCTAGGTAGTATGCTCATATCTTAGTTCTCTAAGAAACAAAACAATGTAGCTTTATCTACCACCGAAGCCGAGTACATATCCTTAGGGAGTTGTTGTGCTCAAGTCCTTTGGATGAAACAACAACTCTTAGACTATGGAATTTAAGGTTGACACCATACCCCTTAAGTGTGATAACACTAGTGCTATATGTTTTACCAAAAATCTCATCCAACACTCTAGAACCAAACACATAGAAAAAAGAATCATTTCATTAGAGATCATGTCCTTAAAGAAGATGTTGTTTTAGAGTATGTAAACACCTTAAATCAATTAGCGGACATCTTTACCAAACCTCTAGATAAAGAGCGTTTTTGGTCTCTTAGGAGAGAGTTAGGTCTAACTAGCCTATCTTGATCTTTTAGGACCTTTTTCTGCTTAAATTGCTTGAATTCTTGTTAAATGCCATGCTTATGTGTTTTTTCTCCTAATTTCATCCATGCTTATAGTTAGAGGGAGTATGTTTGTGTTTTGATATGTTTTACTTGCTCATTCATATCATTTATGCATATAGGATTTATTAAAATTCAGTTTTTCTGCAATTTAGAGCCTCATCTGCACTTCTAGGCATAGGTGTATTGAAACGGGTCACCCTGTTTTGATACGGGTGCCTTCTATGAACACAAATAGACCAGGGTGTTTCGAAACGCCCCAAAGGGTTTCGAAACATTTTTGTTCTGCCAAGACATGTATCGAAATGGCCCCTATGTGTTTCGATACGGGCAATCTCTTGGGCTTCGATACGGTCAAACCTATATCGAAACGGTCAGCTGGTTTCGGAATGTTCGTAGACATTTTGGTACGCCAGTTTTGAAACGGTTTCGGCTGTTTCGAAACGCGTATCCGGAAAGCCTCTTTTAAAGGGTTTTAAATGATCAAACTCTTTTTTACTCAAACTTAACAAACCCTAAAACTATTTCCTCTATAAAAACCCTCCAAACCTTCTTGTTTTTCATCAAATCTTGAGGGCGTTTACTCTCAAACAAAAATTTAAGCAAGCTTCAACAATTTGGTGCAATTTCATCCATCAATTCTTCCAAAATCCCTATTTTAAGGTATTTTCTAACTTTTTCTTTTTCTTTTGATTTCGTTTGAATCTTAGGTTAGAAAATTATAGTTTTGTATAGAATATATGTTTTATATCATGGGTTTTCAAAAACTTGTAAAAAAATTTCAAAATCTCAAATTTTTTTATTCGAATATATTTTATTTTAATCATATTTTTTAACACAGTTTTTCAAATTTGTTCTCTTCAAAAAATTGTATATATGTATACACTTTCAAAGTGTTTTAAAAACCTTAATGAGATTATTATTGGATTGAATAAGGATTTAAATGCATACACTCAAAATTTCTTGCTTGCTTTGTTTTTAGGTATTTTTAAATGGAATCTAAGAAACGAAAGACTCAAGGGGGTGAAGGTTCGAGCCAGGACGACATACGTCCAAACCTTACCCTTCTCTTTTCAAAAAGTCTTAAGAACCAAGATGCTAGGAGTCGTTTCCAAATCATTCATGATACCATTGTTCGAAGAGAACGAGTTGTAGATATGGATTTCCTTGATTTCGAGCGTTTTCTCTTCTGATATCTACATTTCTTGCAAGAATGGAGTTTCTTATCCTTCTTGAGCATTCCCGACATCATTTACAAGATCACGGTCTTGCTCTTTTACTCAAATTCCATTATCATCAACAATGAGGATCGTTCCGAGGTCATAGCCATTGAGTCTTACCTTTTGGGCAAGAAGATCCATGTTGATCCATCCATCTTAGTGAACATCTTTGGGCTAAAAGATGAGGGTATTGAGGATGAAAATCATTTTGGAGCTCATACCGGATCGGTTCTTACCTTAGATGCCCATTATCGTTTCTTACATTTGATGATCTCATGGTTCATTCACCCATCCGGAGTTAAATTTGCCCACATCCGACAAGTCGATCATTTTTGGCTCGAGTGTTTTTGCCAAGCACAACAACCGAACTTAGTGAAAATCATGTTTACCGAGATGGTTCATCAAGTGAAGATTCGTACAACCGACTCTCTCACATCCTTCACTTATGGGACAATGTTGAGCTACATTTTTGTTCGCCTCGGTCTTGATTGCTCTTATGATTCTCCGGAACCCCAAAAGCAAAAGATTGGTGAATCTTCCCTTGTGAGATCCGGGTTTCGCTACACTCTTGGTCATTGGGTTCGTGTTGATAGGAGAGCTCAAGCACCTCAAGATGAGCCTCAACTTCAAGCTTCGGCTCTCGTTGCGGCTCCTGACAATGATGTTATGATGACTTTCCTTACTGAGAGGTTCAACACAATGGACACGAACATGGCTTCGGGTTTTAGTGCTCTCAACACTCGCTTGCAATCCTTGGAGGATCGTGTTTCCACTCTTGAGAATCAACAATCATCCATGGGTCTTTCCTTCTCCACCTTATATGGCGATTGGAGACGTTTTTGCCAAGATCAAGCTAAGGATAAGGATGATTTTATGGATGACGTTGGAGATGGTGATGGTGATGAGGCACCCTAGGATTCATATTGCATATCATATTATTATGTCATATTAGGATTAAGTTTGCACCTACTTATGTTCTTATCTTTTAAGACATATGCTTTGAATATTTGTTTTTAAGATTGAGCTTGAACTTAAATGCTTTGAATATTTATGTTTTTGATGTTGTTTCTTGAACTTAAGTGCTATCTATGATAATTATGTTGTTTGGTTTATGCTTTATATCTCTTTTATTCTATTATTAGCCTTGATTATGTATTTTGATCTAACAAAAAGGGGGAGAAGTAATCTAAAAGCCTAAGTGTTTTTAGTTGGTTTTGAGTTTCAATGGTTCAATTTTAAGTCTTTTCAAAACTTTAAAACCTATCTTAAATTGAGGGGGAGTTAAAAAAAATTTCAAAGATTTTAAAACACTTAAAAATTTATACTTGGTTTTGTTATATCAAAAAGGGGGAGATTGTAAAACTAAAGAATTAATTTTGATATAACAAAGAATTTAAGGAGTAAATAAATTTTTAAGTCCTCAAAACTTCCCAAAATCTCTATACAAAATGGTCCAAGTCAAAACTAAATTTTATGAAAAAATTTCTAAGTGTTTTCCAAGTCAAAACAGTGATTTTCGAGTCACCGTTTCGAAACGGCCCTTAGGCGTTTCAGAACGTTTTGAAACTGTTACATGTGTTTTGAAATAGGCCTTCCCGTTTCAATACGGGTGTATCGAAACAGGTCTCCATGTTTCGAAATGGATAAAGAACAACAGAACGAGTTGAACCGTTTCGATACGGCAGTATCGAAACGACCTCAAACGTTTCGAAATGATTTCAAACTTGGATTCAAAAATATGACTGTTATAAGTTTATAACTGATTTTCAGAAAATGGTTAGGGTGTATCAAAACATTTTAAGTCGTTTTAATACATGTTTTGGCAGTGGTAAAATGTTTCGAAACGGGCTCTAACAAGTTTCGGAACGGACTCTTAGTGTATCGAAACGATCCTGTCCGTTACGATACGGTCTCTTAATTACACCCCAACGGCTATTTCTATTTTGTTCTATTTCGAAACAGGTACGAGCATTTCAAAACGGGTAGTTGCAGAAGTGCATTTATGGTGGGAAGATTGCATCCGAACGGCTATATTTATGATGGCAACAACCCCAACGACTAGAATTGAATGAGAAGGTATAAAATGGAGTCATAAAAGCACTAGCAACAACTATTGATCCTAAGAGAAACATCCAAACATCAAATCCAAGCTCTTGTGCAAAATTTCCATGTTTCTTGTAAAACCCCAATTGTGGTTCATTGTAATTCTTATCTTTTTTTATTCAATTGGGTTGAGTGCTTGTTATTGGGCAACATTTGTATTGAGAGATACTTGTTATTTGCCTTTATCTTCTTTGTAAACATTGCGTGAGGATTGGGTCAATTTTTGGTAGAAAATTGGCCATTGTGTAAAGGTTTCCTCCTAAGCCTAGAAAAGGGGAAGATCAACTAGTGGAGTTGTTGGAAAATCCTTAGTGGGAGCTAAGGTAGTGGATGTAGAGTTCAATTGAAACTTGAACCACTATAAGTGCATTGTCTTGATATTTTTATTTTACCACTTCACCACCAAACCTTTTAAAAATCCAATTCACCCCCTCTTGACTTTAATCGATTCAACGATCCACTCAACATACATTCATATATGTTTGCATGGTTCAATGCAGATATACCTAGAATAAATCTATTTATATTCATGCATTCACTTAACACAATCACTTAGTGAAGCTAGTAAAGTGGAAGAACTTAAAATTGGTGACTAATAAAATACATGGGGTAAGACAAGAAACTAAAAAGCTCTCAGCGGGCAAATTTATTCGGGAAGTGACATACCGGAAATGGTTATACAATGTCATAATGGTGAAAAAGCCAAACAACAATTGGAGGATGTCCATCAATTTTACAGATCTCATCAAAGCTTGCCCGAAGGACAACTTTTTGTTTCCCTTCACAGATAGGTTAGTCGACTCTCTCTAGATATAAATACATAAGCTTTATGGATGCATTCTTCGGCCTATCGCCGAGCTAGAATATTGGTATAACTATCAAAGGTGTAACTCCTAAAGCTACCATCAAACACGTGTTTGCAATCATTTATAAATGAAGTCTTTTTTAACTTTAACGTTGTGAAGAACCCAACAAACGATCTCAGTGAAAATGCGGATGATCTTCATCCTAAGAGACTTAGGTTCAATCGCAGTGTTTACAAGGTGTGTGTATTATCAAAGAATTAAGAATATCTATGATCAGATTAACTTTAATTGAAAATAAAAAAGGGAATACATGCTCTGAAAGATTCTCAATGGAGAACAGAAAGAATGTTTACGCATGTTGCATTGGCTTCAAAGAGTTCATTTCTTCTGAGAAGCACGAGTACGACAATCACATGCCATTTCAAGTACCAGAAACGTTTCTGGGACGTGTACGACTGAAAACGATCGGAGATGGTTGAGATATTTCTGGGAACGTTTTGAGGACGATATGTGACCTTCATGTACGTCCCCAAGATTGTTTTGTAGTTGAGTGCACTTCGACATGGATTTCGAAGGCAGTCTCATCGGCAAAGGTGGAGCGACCAACTGGAATTTTTTTTAAAAAAAATCACGTGAAAACTGAGAAGAAGAAGAAGAAGGGTCAAAGAAGAAGAAGATGAATATGAAAAAAAAAACTTTTAATTTATTATATTAAATGGTGCTGCTTTATGAGTTATGTTTGGCCTGATAAAATGAATAATGATTTTTGTGTGGCCCAATATAATATTATAGTATTTGCTACTTATTTAATTATTAGATTTTGTACGATCCCTCTATTAAAAAATATAAGGTTATTTTCTACATCAATTTATTATTATTATTATTATTATTATTATTATTATTATTATTATTATTATATGTGCAGTATCCTTGCCATACTCGTACTCTATAATTTTGAGAATTGTTTTTTTGTCCCCGTCCCCGTCCCCATCCATCCCCGTATCTTTCCCAATATCCGTATTAGTGCAACCTAACATTTCTTTCTTAGTTTTCTTGGTCTTTGTCATTGCTCTTGTTTACACTGCAAATATTACTCCATAAAGCCCCATTGTAGTTTTTTTGCGCATGCTCATCTTACAGTTACATAGGCTTCATGGCTTATTCTCATGCTCCTACAAAATATGCTTCTCTTTGGGTCGATGTTTGTCTTTATAATGCTTCTTTCTTCAGCAACGTTGATCTTCCATTTTGCACCCAAAATATTTGAGATCTATTAGAAGTCTGTGAAAAACTCAAATTTTTAAATTCAAATATCCTAGAATAGCAACGAAGAAGCAAAAACTGAAGCTATCTCAACCCATTCCCAACTATATTGCAGCGGCAGCCCTTCATTAGCATGGCAAAGAAGTGAGCTGCAATGTTCCCTTTAGATAACTACCCATAGAAATGTAGTACATTTGATACAAAAAAAATCGATTGAAGAATAAAACTAATGTCTATTGGTAGAAAGTACAAATTTATCAAGTTTCAATGTTGCACTGATTCATATCACATTCCCTTTAGAGCTGGTCCGTCTCAAAAGATGTGCAGACACTGTGATACTTTTTAAAACAATGCTACTAAAATATTTTATAATAAGGTGAAATTATAAAAACAACAAATTTTATAATATTACGATTGTGAGTGATTGAAAAATATTGAAATTAGAATATCAAAATGAATTTTTTACCTGTTTAACACCATAAATTTGGTAAGTTTTTTTAAGAATAATTGATTATAACTAAATTCTTGAGATAATAAGAGAGAAAATTTAAAAAAAATAGAAAAATATTTTTTTTAGATTAGCATATATATATATATATATATATATATATATATTGAAAGTGTGTGCCTGTGACATGTCACATGCCACATTTGTTTATGAACGGGTATGCTTCAGAGCATTTGTTTTTTTTTATGCTTAGTTATAAGTTAACCCTCCTTCATAGTGTTAAAGTTAAAAAACCAAATTTAAAGATTATTGCAAACACGTGTCCAGATGTTACTGGTGGAACACAAATAGAGCAAGATTAGGGGCAGACGAATTCTGTCTACTTTAATTATATCGCATCTTAACTGGTGAGGTTTAGACTTGACAAATTTGATTTGGATCTGATTAACTGAATTGATTAATTCAATCCAAAATTTGATATAAACTTGAACATTATGTCCTAAATTTGATTCAAAACCCGAAATAAACTAGACTAAATCGAAATTGATCCGAATTTTTACTAGACCGATTAACAATTCAAATCAAATCAATTTGAACCAAAAGTAACTTGAATTTAATTTACCTAAATCCTATTTGAAACCAAATATGTCATTGATTGTCAAGGTACGCCATTGCTTGTTCTAATATGTTTTTTTATGCTTCAATGTGTTTGAGCCAGGGGCGGATGCTTTAAGGGACCGGTGGGGGACACGTCCCCTTCCAAAAAAAATTGAAAATTTGAATTTTCCCCTTAAATTTTTGAAAATGTTAATTTGGCCTCTCAAGTTTTTAAAAAAATCATATTAAGCTTCAAATTTTTGAATATTTTAATTAAATCCCCTCTCAAAATTTTATTTTTATTTGTTAAATCTGTCAAAACTATTAAAAATTTTAGTTAAACATTCAATTTTGTTTAAAAAATTTTCGTTTAATCTTACAAAATTTTTAAAAATTTAAGTTGTCACTCTCAAACTTTTACTTCAAATTTCGACACTGATTTGAGCATGCTAGAATGTCTATTTTGATACGAGAAAATTGACATTGATAAGAAAAATATGTTATGTAACCAAAAAAAAATATGTTATATGTTATGTTTGTTGGGTAAGAACGTTTTATGTGTAATATTGGATAAATGAATTTGAGTATATGCTATATCCCCTAATGAAAGTATGATTTGTACCAAATTTGGTATTGAAAATAAGATATGAAACTGTATTAATTGCCAAGCTTAATAAGTGAAATCGAGTTAAATGCTCCATTTGATTTTTTACACGTTAACTAGAAAATTTTATTGATAAATAAGATAAAATTAGAACATAAATATAATAAAAAAAATTTAGAGCATCCAAAAGAACAACAACAAAAAAAGAAAACAATAAATTTAAAAAGAAAAGATAAGCGTTACATTAGTCAGATCAAACACTTTCTATGGTTAGTTGTAGCAAGGGTCCATGAAGAGTTGTCAAAACACGAATTAGAAGAAATCCCCAAAATCAGCAACAACCTTTCACGTATATTCTCAAAAATGACGATTGGCTATAAATTACACCGGCAAACGAACTTAAAAGGGGATCAAACTCTACGTGGCCACAGAAAAATACGAATCAAAGACAAGTGATGTGAGGGTCACCGTACAAACACCAAAAACTTGCAAAAGTAACCATAGAAGCGTGCCAAAAGATAAAGACGTGCTATAAAGGCAAAGAAAACGTGCTATAAAAACAAAGAAAACGTGCCACATAGGCAAAGAAAACAACAAAATGTACAAAAAAAAAAATAAAACAAATAAAATATGAATCACCGGTGGTTGACAACCAATACAAAAATTGATGTCGTCGCCAATTAAACAAAGAAAAAAAAGATAAGATGCTATAATTCGAGAGAAAACAGAAAAAGTGGCTAGAATTTTTACGGAAAAGACGAATATTATTTTTTGAATATGCTGGTGTGATGCAAGGGTAGCATCTGTTCAACTTTCTTAGTCTTTTCAAAGACGGCACACACAACATGACATTACTGGCGCTCGAACCCGGGTCCTAAAAGATGATAAACATCTACATTTGCCACCAGAACACAAAGGGTTGAGCAAAAGACGAATATTTTAAAATTTTGAGTAAGAACTGATTTTTTTTTAATGCCAAAGTGTTTGAGAGAAAATGCTCCATTCGATTTTGAAAAAAATGTTGTTTGCTAATCTGATAATAAATATGACAATTCTTGATACAAAGAAAACATGTTTGTTAATAAAACACTAAAAATATGTGTGGTTAATATTTCTGAAAATGATTTATGGAAAATGAAAATATGTGAAATTTAGAAAATAATAAAAAATATTTCCATTGTTTCTACTAAAAAAATATGGATTAATATTTGATACACTGTCAGTGTAAAAAAAGTTTATACAAGCATGTCTATTTTCAAGCCTAAATCTAAAATCTAAAATTTTAACCTTAAAACCCTAAAAATCTAACCACAAACCCTAAACCCTAAAACCTAAATTCTAACCATGAATCCTAAATTCTAAACCCTACAACCTAAACCCCTAACATCTAAACTCTAAATTAAAACCTTAAACCCCTAAATAACCCCGCTTGTGGAAACTTTGTTTTCCACCGCCAGTGTATAGGATATTAATCCAAAAAATATTGTTAATTAAAAAAAGTCGAAAACAATGTTTTCTTTAACTTAATGGATTAACTCAGGTTCAAATCCATATATACATACAGAAATATTCCATTTCTCCAACAATTTTTATATACATTAAATCTACTATTCGAATCCATATAAATGTAATAATGTTTAGAAAATAGATGATCAGACGTGTTTTTATATTTTTATCATTGAAAATAATTTTTTTTATTTATCAATTATGTTTTTTCAATTCCATAAAATAGAAAATAGAAAATATTTTTAAAATATAAATATAAATGGAAAACAAAAAATATTTTTGAAAACCAAATGGAGGCTTAGGCTCTGTTTGGTTGTAGAAAATATTTTCTATTTTTGTTTTATGTTTTTATTTTCAAAAAATAGTTTTTATTTTTAATTTTCTAAAAATTACAAAACATGTTTGGTTAATAAAGATGAAAATTTATTTTTAAAAATAAATATAATGAGAATGTGTTTGGTATATAACTTTTCAAAATAAAAATAAAAATCAATTATTAAATAATTGAAATAAAATATAGTTATAAAATATAATAATAATAGATAAATAAAATATGAAAATAAACCAAAGTTTTAAAAAAATGGCATTAGAAGAATTCGAACCCGAGTTAAAATTAAAAATTCTTGTTTTCATATTTTCTATTTTCCTACAACATTTTCAATAAAAACAATGAAAATATCTTTTTTTATGTTTTTAAATTTTCACTCATTTTTGTTTTCATTTTCTAAAAATTATTTTCTATTTCCACAACTAAACGCATTTTCTTCAACGTTTTTTATTTTCTAAGAATATGAAAATAAAAACGAACTCTATTCTCTAAAACCAAACGCACCCTTATTTTTTCTTGACTATTTCAAATTAATAGCAAATAGTTTTATATGATCATAATTACATTTAAATAAAAAAAATTTATCACTAAAATAATAGTTCGGACGGGCTAAACCGGTCCAAAATAATCTGATTCAAGCTTTGGCCCGGCTTTTGAACTGTCACGAGTGAAACCTAAACCCAAAACAGGCAAATATAAGAGAAGCGCACCTTCCCTACGTCTCTTTTGCTTGCTTTCTTCCTCTGTTTCTTGATTTTTCATATTGTTTTTTCCTCTTCTTTTACTCTGCATTTTATTAGAGGCCAAAGAAAAAAAGGGAAAAATGGGAAAGAAGAAGAATTCCCTATATGAAACCTCCGTAATCCGATTAACCAAGATACTTGAGAAGTTCAAGGACGCAGAAGATGAAGGTTTTCTTTTTATCTCCTTCAAATTTTCATTTTTGAAACACAAACAGCATTGCAAAGTGTTTTTTGTTACAGATTTTTCCTGGGTTTCTTAATACTATAGTTATTGAGTGTGTTTTCTGGTTGTTTTCAAGGTATATACGATTGGTTGTTCTCTTCTTGATTGCACGGCATGCTTTGTTGCTACTGAAATAGATTTACGATTTTTTAGGGTTTTGGAAGTGATAAAAACTTATGCCAATAATTAAAGAAAGTTCAGCCTCGTTTGCTTTTCTTTGCATCTATTGATCTTTTTTATTCAACCCTTCGTTTCTCTCTCTTTGTTTGGTTGCAATGACTTGAAAGTTATTGAAGAATGCTATTTGTTTCTTATGCATTAAACATTCCTTGTAAAGTTGCTGTAGTTTGTAGCATCTTTCTTGCGGTTAAGGGTTTCTTTTGTATTAACTTATCGAGTTTTTGATGCTCTATGTAGCCTATACCTTCGGATCCAACCTTTCAAACAAAGAACGAGCATTTGTGCACCAAGAATCCCGGAAAATGGGTTTCAAATCCAAAAGTAAAGGGTAAGTATTAGTTGCTTGTTTCATGCATCACTGATGTTAATAATATTACAGTTAAAAAATGTTACTTGTTGACTGTTTTTCTCCTTTGTGTGGAATGGAAGCTCACTTCTTTATCGTCTTTTATGTGGTTTAGTAATTAAGTTTTCCATTGTGATTTCTTAAGAGCCTGAATTCTGTTTTCAGCCATGGGAGCCAGAGACGTATCTCTATCTATAAAATCAAAGAGAAAGGTTGCGGCATGTCAGAGAATAATCTAACTAATGTGGCATTTTCAGAGGGAACAAAAGTGCTTTTGCAGGATTTATTTACAAATTATCCACCAGATAAAAGGGAGCTTGTCAAGAAGGTGATTGAAAAATATAGTGGAAAAACTGCTAAAATACGAAGAAAGAAAGATGATATTTTCTTGAAGCCATTGATGAGTGTTGCAGAGATTGCGGAAAAGGTTAAAAGACTTGCATCTAAGAGAGAGAAGAATCCAAACTTGAGACAGGTTCTTCTATACAAGCCGGTTTAGAAAGTTTGGTTTGATGCTGCTTATTTTTCACTCTATGTTGTGCATAAAGGGGGGATTTTGTAGTTTCTCTAATTTAAGTAGAAGTTTTTGTGCATAATGCTTGCAGATTAATGAAGAGAGGTCAAAGCTTCCAATTGCGGGGTTTGGGGATGCCATTACATCGGCAGTAGAATCTCACCAGGTCACCTTTTTGTCTTATATTTGTTTGTTTTTAAGATGCGTATCTGCTCGGTGCACAGATTCCAGAATGTGGTAGTAATACAAAGTTTCTATTGGTTTTCAAGTTATTTCTGCCTTTTCTCAATGCAATTGGGTCGTTATTTCCCAATGAGAAGTCTATATTTTCCTGTTCTCTTGAGTTACAGTTGGATGGTTGGGATGTCTCATATTGTTATATTTATTGTATCTTCCAAATTCCAATATAGGTTATCCTCATTTCTGGCGAGACTGGGTGTGGCAAGACGACACAGGTATTTTTTTTATATAATTTTTATGTTATATTTAATATAAGTGGCTGGACTATCTGATTTATAGGTAACCATTTATGTCATTTTCCCCTTTTGATTGGACTGTGCAGACAGAGAAGTAATGTATCTCACTTGTTGCACAATGAGCCATCTCTGATAATTCTAATAAAATCTTAATCATGTGTATTTAGATAGGTATAAAAATAAAATTCAGGCTTAAGGCTCTAGATGCTGCTGAAACTGTCCGTAAAACACTTTAGGATTCTAATTTTCTGCATTTTGTCTTGTGTTATTTATAGGATTCTTAGTGGAAAGTTGTTAGCTGGGTAGCTTGGGATCCATTAAGACTTTTCTTTAGTTGTCTGCTATTGATCATGTTAATGCTTAGGATAATGCTTCTTTGAAGGATCAGAGTATAATTCTGGCCTTTTGTTTGTGGGTACAATCAATTTACTATAGAAGTTCATGAATGCCAAGATAATTTAAGTTTCTGCTTAAAGATGATGAATTGACATAGTTTTATAAATGTGTCTAAAGGAGACTGTATATATATTAAAAAAATGAATTTGTATTATAAATGTATACATTTATAACAAGCCAGAAGGTATGGGATATTGGGATCCTTTTCATAAAAGGATAATATCAACAACCGGTTGCTTTTACAAAAGTACTACTACCTCAAAATTATTAGTATATGATTCAAATTATACCCAAGCCCGAGCCACAGTTCACTTTTCCATGAAGTACATAATGTCAGAGTTCATTTATTTCTTGGTTTGTGACTTGTATTGCTGATGCATCTGGTCCAGGTTCCACAATTTCTTTTGGACTATATGTGGGGAAGAGGTGAGGCCTGTAAAATACTGTGTACTCAGCCTCGGCGTATATCAGCTACATCAGGTGTGGATAACTTAGGCTTGTTGTATTCTTGTTCTACATATTGTTTCCTTATTTTTTCTGCTTTTATGGTGCACAAACCTTCATATGGTTGCTGTTTTGTTTATCTGCTAGTGTCTGAGAGAATCGCTTATGAAAGAGGAGAAAGTATTGGAGAAAATGTTGGATACAAGGTACTGTTGTTAAACTTATTAAAACATGTATGTGCAATGAGTCATGCTTGTTAAAATCATGGCATTTTATGAGAAATTACTGCTTGTTTCTCACTGCCTTTTAACAACAAGAGAATGGGTAATGTGTAGCCTTAGAGATAGACTTACAAAGCATAAAACCATTTGTTCAAGCTCTGGGAGTTCTAGTACTGAAGGAATTGGAGTCAAATTATATGCTAATTATCTTAAATATCTGCATTTCTTGCTATATATATGTATAAATATGTGCTTCAGTGTGACTCCTTGCTATTTATCCTTCGGTTTCTGGTTTATTCTTCAGTTTTTTTTCTTGGTTAGGTTTAAATACTGCATTTAGCTAATTTCACAATGAACCTTGGATTTTTCATGGCTTTTGATGGAAAAAGTTTTAGTCTATACTACATTGCTAAAAGTTATGAATTTTTATGAAGATTCGCTTGGAAAGTAAAGGTGGTCGGCAGTCATCAATTGTCTTCTGCACGAATGGGGTATTATTGAGAGTGCTGGTTTCAAACAGTAGATCGAAGAGAGAAGACATCTCTGACATGACTCACATTATTGTGGTATTTAATTTCTTCTTGTTTTTGTTTGTAAATTTCTTAAACTTCATTTTCAGATGACTGAAGGCATCTTTCTTTCCTTTCTTTCGAAAAATTAAACTGGATTTAGGGGAATATTTTAATAAGTTGAAGAAAGCTGTATATATCAACATAAACTCCAGAGTTTTCTTGAACCTGTTATTAACCTGCTCAAGTTTAATAGCTGTTTGTTACGTTGTTATCAATGTGGTCAAGGTACTTGCCAAATTCTACAATATTAGTGTTCTATTCCTCGCTTCAAATTATATAATCGACTGTTTTAAAGTTGTATTGCTAAGTAACATCAGTTGATAGGGATAATATATTGGGAACAACTTCCTCACTTATATTACCTGCATCCTTTGGTAGGAATGGACTTACCAGGACAGGGATGTACTATGTAGAGTAGTGGGACCAGTTGCCCCTGCTAAAAAATTCCGGAGGTTGTGCTAGCTCCTCTCAGCTTTTGGCTTTAGTCCAATGTCCAATGCAGAACTGTGTTGCGATTTTCTCCTCTCTTTTTTTCTCTCTCTGTGATCTTAAATTGAGATTTGAAGACTTCAGGGTCTTTGCTGGTCACGTGTACTCTTGTTTGAGATTTTTTTATCATCCCACCTTTTATTTACACGAAATTTTAGAATTTAGGGGTCATGATAGGCACCGTTTTGCTCGGCCTTTGCTATTTTCCCTTTCCCTTTTGGTTTTGACTCCCAACCTAATATTTTCTTTCCCCATGGGTGCTCAGCAGAAAACACACATATTAGTGTTTTGAGTTTGAGGACTGGAAAAAGGTTCTCTATTTCTGGACATATTCTGTCCCTTCCAAGAAAGGAAGGTGTATTTATCGATTGATTCCTTTCTAGGACTGGTTCGGTCCCAAAACCTTGAATACTTCTATTTGATGTAAATGGGTTGATGAGGATCCTGTGCCCCTAATTTTCTTGGGGAACTCTATGTATTTGTGATAATCCATATTTAGTTTCATCTCAAATCTATATATATCCATTTATATTTTTTAATTTTTGCATGCACTCACTTTTTCCTGTTTATTATGGCTCACAGTTGTTGCTAATTTTCTGAAATTTTTAGGATGAAATTCATGAAAGGGACTGCTTCTGCGACTTCATGTTGGCAATTATCAGGTACATGTTCTGTGATTTAGAATTTCATTTGTTTTTACTTGCTTTCACTAAAATCATTTGAGTCTAAATTAAAGGCTAAATATGTTTTAGGGTTTATCATTCTTGCAATGTTTTTCGAGCAATTTGGTGCATTAAATATGGTACGATAGTTGTATCTGTACTTTCTGTGCCTCATCGCTAGTCATATAACTGCTTATATTCGGGCACAACAGCTATGAAAATTGTAGGTTCCTCCTTGGGGATAATATCCCAAGAGATATCTTTCATAGACTCAAAGTTCTTAAAAAGTATCCAATGTGGTAGACCGTAATTGAACAATTGTACTTGCAACCTACATGAGTTCGTTTTTGAAAAATTCAAATTTGCTTTGATCATTATTGAGCCGAAGCCGATATCGGGATCCTGCAGCTCAAATTGTCGATTCGAATCCAATTTTACGCTTATGTCATATTAATGTCTTATAGACCTTTAGGTACCACCTTGGATGTTTTTAATGGTATACGGTCCCTTGCGTTAATTATCTTTTCCCTAGGGGATTGTTGTCTTAGAAGATGGAAGATTAGTAGTTGAATTTGCATGTTTGTCATTTTAATTTCACTGTCGATTTGCAGGGACATAGTTGAATTTGCATGTTTGTCATTTTAATTTCACTGTCGATTTGCAGGGACATACTTCCTCTGTATCCTCATCTACGGCTGGTTAGTTCTTGACCTCATGTATCCTTCCAATTTTCTAGCCAATAATAATTTGTGTTCATATTATATAATCTTTATGGAAAATTAATTAGTTTTTTCTGTTGGCATGTAATGCAAATAGGTACTTATGAGTGCTACTCTTGATTCTGAACGGTTTTCACAATATTTTGGTGGTTGCCCAATCATCCATGTTCCTGGGTTTACGTTTCCTGTAAAATTCTATCACTCTTGTCTGTCATTTGTTTATTAGTTCGAACCACATCATAATTTTCTTGACATTCCTAATTCAGGTAAAAAGTTTCTATTTGGAGGATGTGCTTTCCATCTTGAAATCTGCAGATGATAATCATCTTATTTCAGCTAATGCAAGTGCCCAAGATGAAGACCCAGAATTAACAGAAGAAGATAAGATTGCATTAGACGAAGCTATTAATTTGGCTTGGTCAAGTGATGAGTTTGATCCGCTTCTAGATTTGGTTTCTGTTGAAGGAGGGTCGAAGGTTCATAATTACCAGCATTCTTTGACCGGACTAACACCACTAATGGTGTTTGCTGGAAAGGGTAGAGTGGAGGAAGTTTGCATGCTCCTCTCATATGGTGTAGACTGCGATCTGATCTCCAAGGACGGGAAGAGTGCTTTGGACTGGGCTGAGCTGGAAAACCAGCAGGAAGCTGCTGAAATAATAAAAAAACATATTGAAAGTTTCCAAGATAACGATGGGGGACAGCAGTTACTTGACAAGTATATAGCATCAGGTAATCCAGAAATCATCGATAATGTTCTTATTGAGCAGTTGCTAAGAAAGATATGTATAGATTCAAATGAAGGAGCAATTCTTGTTTTCCTTCCTGGGTGGGAGGACATAAATAGAATAAGAGAGAAATTACTTGCCAACCCCTTTTTCAGAGATCCTTCCAGATTTATTATAATACCTCTGCATTCAATGGTTCCCTATGCTGATCAAAAGAAGGTCTTTAATCGTCCACCTTTGGGCTGCCGCAAAATTGTCCTTTCAACCAATGTTGCCGAAAGTTCCATTACAATTGATGATGTTGTCTATGTTATAGATAGTGGTAGAATGAAAGAGAAAAGCTATGATCCACATAAGAATGTATCAACCCTTCAATCTTCATGGGTTTCCAAAGCAAATGCCAAGCAGAGAGAAGGGCGAGCTGGCCGTTGTCAGCCTGGAATATGTTATCATCTTTTTTCAAAACTTCGAGCAGCTTCTATGCCTGACTTTCAAATTCCAGAAATAAAAAGAATGCCAATTGAAGAGCTCTGTTTACAGGTAATAAATGTTCTTTGTGCTTCTTACGTCTCTCTATCATCTTTTGTTGAAGATGAGGGGATGTCTGCCAAAAAGAAGTTTCCCCATCAGAAACCTTGTTTGTCTCCTTTTACATTCAGTTACTAATACCGTCAATGTAACCTGTTTATTGCATGATTTTATTTGCATTGGTAGGTGAAATTGCTTGACCCAGATTGTAAAGTAGAGGATTTCTTGCAAAAAACATTGGACCCTCCTGTTTCTGAAGCTGTACATAATGCAGTTAGGGTGCTTCAAGATATTGGGGCTTTTACCCAAGATGAGGAATTGACAGAACTTGGAGAGAAGCTTGGTTATCTTCCTGTTCATCCATTGACATGCAAGATGCTTTTCTTCGCAATATTGATGAATTGCCTTGATCCAGCTTTGACACTAGCATGTGCTTCGGACTTCAAGGATCCGTTTGTCCTTCCCATGCGACCAAATGAAAGGCAGAAGGCAGCTGCTGCCAGGCATGAGCTTGCAGCACTGTATGGTGGGCAAAGTGATCAGCTGGCACTCATAGCTGCTTTTGAGTGCTGGAAGAATGCAAAAACAAAGGGTGTAGAAGGACGTTTTTGTTCACAATACTTCGTCTCTTCAAGCACTATGAATTTGCTGTTTGGCATGCGTAAGCAGCTTCAGGGTGAACTAATACGGCACGGATTTATTCCTGATGATGTCTCAAGCTGTAGTTTAAATGCAAAACACCGTGGAATTCTCCATGCTGTTCTTGTGGCTGGTTTGTATCCAATGGTAGGGAGGATACTCCCACCAAAACAGGGTAAACGGATGATTATAGAGGCTTCCAATGGCAGTAAAGTTCGGTTAAACACTCGCTCAATTAATTCGAAGTTATCAACCAAGCAACTTGTTGAATGCCCTTTGATTATATATGATGAAATAACTCGTGGGGATGGGGGTATGTACATAAGAAACTGTACTGTTATTGGACCACTTCCATTGCTATTTCTTGCAGCAGAGATTGCAGTGGCTCCTATAAAAGGCAATGTTTACGGTGAAGATGATGATGGCGACGACGATGATGGAAGTGATGATGTTGATGCATGTGACACCGATGGAGATGAGAAGTCTGTGGTTAATAAGTCTGGTGGAAAAGAAGAAAATGTCATGTCATCTCCTGATAATTCTGTTATGGTGGTTGTTGATCGGTGGCTACCATTCAGATCAACAGCACTTGATGCTGCTCACATCTACTGCCTGAGAGAGCGATTATCGGAAGCAATCTTATTCAAGGTAGGCACTTCCATTGACTACCCACATAAGAGCTAAAATACACCTTCCCCACCTTCCCCCTTTTTTCTTTTGATCAATACTAGAACACTTTTTAGCTTGTTCAGTGTTGAAATGTGTTCATTTTGCTTGTTTTTATAATTCTTGACTTTTTCCAGGTAATGCATCCGGGTGAAGTTCTTCCTCCTGCTCTTGGGGCTTCTGTATATGCAATAGCTTGCAGTCTATCTTACGATGGTTTATCAGGCATCCCAGAGCAAGCAGAATCGGTAGATTCTCTCACTTCGAGGGTGCGTTCGACTGATATCAATAAACGTATGCCATGGACGGAAGATAAGAGTCCTAATCCGAGTAAGTTCCTTTTATCACTTGTGAACCAAAGCCCTGACCGCACATGTTTCGAGAAAGCGGCTAAGGTCCCTGCAGTTGAGCCCTTAAGTTGCAAGCAGCAGTCACCTGTAAGGCCAGTCGGTATGAGCGTAGAACAAGACCCTATATCAGTTGCTTCTAGTTCAGGTGTGTCTAAACTACAGGGCTCTGGGGACGATTCTTGCAAGCGGCAACGAGGGAAGAGGTCTATGTTAAGACAGTGACAACGGTAAAATCATATTTTGAAAACAAAGCAAATCGTGGAGTTTTGAAAGGTTTTTCCATTTTCATAGAAGGCATCGGGTGAGCTTTCGTTGAGTCATTTTCTGAATTGCAGCTGACGTACAAGTTACATGGACTAGGGAATGTTAGCATTACCACTAACCTATGGCATCCCATTAGCTGTTGTATGTGAGAATTTTTTTTAGCATAATTGATCATATATTTTACTTATCCCTCTACCAAATGAACGGGAATGCTCTCTTTTTCATTTCTTTATTATCAGAATTTTCAATTTGATCACTAAAATCTTGAATTTTTCTTTCTTTTAAGTTCATGTGAGAATTTTTTAGCATAATTGATCATATATTTTACTTATCCCTCTACCAAATGAACGGGAATGCTCTCTTTTTCATTTCTTTATTATCAGAATTTTCAATTTGATTACTAAAATCTTGAATTTTTCTTCTTCTTTTAAGTTCATGTAAAACACTCTTAAACTTTTCCAACTCCTTTGATTCATTGGAGTTGAAGTATAAGAAAAACATTGTCATGATTTCACTTTGATCAGATTTTCCAGGGAATTAAATTTATATTAATATTTATAGTTCATAAATTAAACATTAGAGGCACCAAGTTCTAAAAATCTTCTAAATGCGAGCTCGACTCAGGCTTAAATATGTATTTGATATTTTAAACTTAGTTATAACTTTTTTCTCCTATGAACTCAATAATTTAACGTTTGTGTATGAGATATTTTCACATTATATATATATATTAACATTTTTATTATTTTCTAAATTATTTTTATTTTTAATAGATTTAACCGTGTTAAAAATGTGTCAAAATAATTGACCGAATATATATATGTATATATACTGAAATTTTAATTATTTTCTAAATTATTTTTATTTTTAAAATATTTAATTGTGTTAAAAGGTGTCAAAATAATTGACCGACTATATATATATATTGAATTTTTTTATTTTTTAAATTATTTTTAATAGATTTAACTGTGTTAAACAAATGTCAAAATAATTGACCGAATTAAAGTTTAAGTATCAAACCGAAAGAAAAATACTTAACAACTAAATTAAAAGAATGTAAGAGTTTAAAATATCAAATACATGTTTAAGCATTAAAATAACAATGAGTCTAGTTCGCATCTAGTTGATTTTTAGAACTTGATGCCTCTAATGTTTAATTTATAAACTATATAAATTTAATTCCCCCTGGAAAACATTCTTATCTGATCAAAGTGAAATCATGACATTGTTTTTTTTATGCTTCAACTACAGTGAATCAAAGGAGTTTAAAAATCTAAGTTTGAGACTTTGAGGGAGAAAAGTTTAAGAGGGTTTTACATGAACTTAAAAGAACAAAATTGAAGATTTTAGTGATCAAATAATAAAGAAATGAAAAAGAGAGGTTTAGCGTTAACTAAAATATATGATCATTATGCTATAAAAATGTGTCACATACAACAGCTAATGGGATGCCTTGTATGAAAAACCTTGAAAACTATTCCAAAATATGATTCCCCATTGTCACTGTCTTGACATAGACCTGCAGTTATAGACTCACCTGAACTGATATAGGGTCTTGATCAACGCTCATACCAACTGGCCTTACAGGTGACTGCTGCTTGCAACTACAGGGACCTTAGCCGCTTACTGGAAACCTGGACTTTGGTTCACAAGTGATAAAAAGGAACCTATTACCTACTCTCGGATTAGGACTCTTATCTTCCGCCCCTGGCATAGGTTTATTGGTATCAGCAGAACGCAGCTTGGAAGACAGAATCTACGGATTTTGCTGGCTCTTGTATGCCTGATAAACCATATTGCATATACAGAAGCCCCAAGAGCAGGAGTAAGAACTTCGCCCGGATGCATTACCCAGAAAAAATCGAGAGAACTATAAGATCAAGCAAGATGAACACGTTTCAACGCTGAAAAAGGGGAAGGTGTATTTTAGCTCTTATGTGTGTAGTCAATGGAAGTGCCTACCTTGAATAAGATTGCTTCCGATAATCGCTCTCTCAGGCAGTAGATGTGAGCAGCTTCAAGTGCTGTTGATCTGAATGGTAGCCACCGATCAACAACCACCATAACAGAATTATCAGGAGATGACATGACATTTTCTTCTTTTCCACCAGACTTATTAACCACAGACTTCTCATCTCCATCGGTGTCACATGCATCAACATCATCGTCGTCGCTATCATCATCTTCACCGTAAACATTGCCTTTTATAGGAGCCACTGCAATCTCTGCTGCAAGAAATAACAATGGAAGTGATCCAATAACAGTATAGTTTCTTATGCACATACCCCATCCCCACGAGTTATTTCATCATATATAATCAAAGGGCATTCAACAAGTTGCTTGGTTGATAACTTGGAATTAATTGAGCGAGTGTTTAACCGAACTTTACTGCCATTGGAAGCCTCTATAATCATCCGTTTACCCTGTTTTGGTGGGAGTATCCTCCCTGCCATTGGAGCCACAAGAACTGCATGGAGTATTCACGGTGTTTTATCGTGATCAAACTTCATGCAATGGAAAGTGATGGAGGGGAGTCAGACCCAGGTTAGGTCAATGCATATATGCCTGTTTCACTTGAAGTTAATTAGTGGTTTCGCTATTATGTTTCCTGAACCATCTAGTTGGTTCCCTATGCTTGCAGAATCACAAATTGGAACAACTCAACTTAGGGAGTGTATCTGTCAAAATCAAATTAATCCTTTTTTGGCATTAAGTCATTTTCCTAAAGCTATTCTCTTTTCCCTCAAATCCCTACTCACCAACCTCACTTTTCACCGCCTGTCTCTGCCTCTCACCAACGTCACTCCCTCATTTTTTTTTTCATAGTAAGCTTCACCGATATATGCTTTCTTATTCTTTTCCTTTCGAGAAATGAGTTTTCATCCTTTCTCAGATCTAGATTTTTTGTATATTATTTCCACTTTATGTTGCTTTTCTCTTGTCGATTTTTCACCGTATGTTACTTTTCTTTGCTTATTGACATCTTTATTTTGGCTTTATGTTTTTATTTTAAGTGTAAACTACCTAAATGACTACTATATTATAGAATTGATTTTTATTTGATCACTATACTTCTAATTGAAGCAATTGGATTACTTAATGTTGAGTGGATCGCAAGATCGAAATTGACCAAGAGGGGGGTGAATTGGAAATTTAAAGGTTTGTGGTGGAAGTTTGCAAATTAAAAATTGATGGACAAGAGATTTAGAGTGGTTCAAGTTCCAAATGAACTCTACATCCACTACCTTAGCTTCACTAAGGATTTGCAACAATTCCACTAAATCGTTCTTCCCCTTTTCTAGGACAAGGAGACAACCCTTTACAATTTTGGTTGATTTTTCTACCCAAAAATCAACCCAACCCTCACACAAGAGAACAAAGAAATTTGAAGGCTAATAAGGTATCTCTCAATACAGATGATAGCCCCAATACAAGCACTCAACCCAATTTGACAAAATATGAATGAAAATTACAAATGGGTTTCTAGACAAATGTGAATTTTGGCATAATTGCTTGGATTTGATGAATAAGTGTTTTTTTGAAGATCAATAGTTGTTGCTGTAGCTTTTGGATGTGTCTTTTATACCTCCTCATTGATTTCTAGCCGTTTGGGTGGTTGGAGACATAAATGGAGCCGTTGGAACCCTCTCTTACCACCATAAATGCACTTCTGCAGCTACCGGTATCGGTACGCGGGAAGGGGTATCGGTACCTGTCTCAGAAAAGAAAGAGCCGTTGTGTGCATTTAATAAGGGGTATCGATACGCGCGTAAGCGTATCGGTACTGGGTATCGAAACGGCAAGGGCCGTATCGATACTATTTTCTGAACTTAGCTCACTGTCAAAACTCGTATCGGTACGGGGGTTAGGCGTATCGATACGGGTCAACGAACTTTTAAAGTTTGGTTACCAACCAACTGACACCAACGGTCATATTTTTAAACCGACTTAAATACTTTAAAAATTATAAAGCCCGTATCGATACAGGGGTTTGCCGTATCGGTACGCTATTCAAACTCTTTGAGATTTAACACAGGGGCGTATCGATACGAGGGTTTGCCGTATCGATACGTGTTCCTCCAGTAACCAAGTTTGGTAAAATGGTATCGATACGCTTGGTGCGGTATCGATACGCCTGAACGATTTTCAATGGTTTTGTCTTGGAACATTTAGAAAATATTTTGAGTTTGAGTTTTATAAATCAGTTTCAAAGAGTTGGTGTTTTAAAACTTATTAAGGGACTTATAAAACCAAATTTAAGTTTTACAAAATGATCCTTAAGGATTTAATTATATCAAAATCAAACATAGGTTTTACAATCTCCCCCTTTTTGATATAACAAAACTAAAACTTAAATTTTTTGAAAAACTTTTATAAAGTTAACTCCCCCTTAATATAAACTTGGTAACCTTTAAATTAAAATCAAAATATTTAAAGTGTGAGCTAGTTTCTTCTCCCCCTTTTTGTTAGATCAAAAAAAATCTTTGAGACAATTAAGTGCATCAAGAAATCAAAGGTATAATAAGCAACATAGATATTATTCATTAAGGCAACATACTTAAAATCCAAACAAAGGCAAAATAGAAATCAAAGCATAGGTTTTAATCCTAAAACAACCTTAATCCTAAGAACATAAAACATAGGTGCATAAAAATATAAAATCCTAAATGATATGCATGACAAACAAGAGAAAACGTCTAAGCATCGTCTTCGTCGTCTTCATCATCTTCATCATCAAGTCCCAAGGGCTCATTAGAGCGCATGCTATTACGCCATTCATCATGGAAAGCGGCAATGGAAATATTTAAGGAATTGTGCCCGCTCTCAAGAGATGTAAGGCGATTCTCCATACCCGTCATCCTAGTGTCAAAAGTAGTTTCCATGGAAGTGAGACGAGTATTCATGTCCGTGCGCAACCCGGTAAATTGCTCATTGAGATAGGTCATAAGAGCATCCATATTGGGTTGTTGGACTTGAGGAGCTTGAGGAGCTTGAGCCTCTTCAAACATGGCGGCGGCTTCCGGTGGTAACTCGGCAAGACGTATCCATTCACCATTAACATAAGAGAATTTTGCCCGAGCAAGAGATCGCTCATCAATGGGATCGGTGAGAGAAGTTGGATAGTCATAAGAGCAATCAATATCCTTTTTAACAAAGAAATAGCTCAAAGCCGTACCGTATGTGAAGGAGGTGACATGAGGAGTGTTACGATTTTGAACGATATAGACGATCTCCGCGAACATGAGACGAGCTAGATTTGGTCGCTTGCCTTCACGGAAGCATCGAATCCAAAAATCATCCACTTGACGGATGGTGGAATATTTCCCTCCGGAAGGACGAAACCACCACAACACCATCAAATGTAGAATTCGATCATGGGCATTAAGGGCGGTGACGGAACCACTAAGAACATGCCCTAAACCATGCTCATCATCAAGGCCTTCATCATCCAACTTAAAGACATCACAAATAGACTTGACATCAAGGATTAATTTCTTTCCCATAAGAAAAGAGCTAATAGCCACAACTTCCCCATTACGAGAAATACATCTTGCATTAGCATAGAAAATCACAACCAAGAGACGATAGTAAAAACCCGGAATAGAGAGAAAATCCATGAAATTCCAACGATGAAGCAAGGGGAGGTATTCAAACTTAAAACGCTCCGAATTGAGAAAAGGAATGGATATTACCCTTTCGGCACGGATCTTGTAATTCTCATATTGACGAAAGTGAGCGAGACCCGCATTGCCGGGAAAGCATTGATCATAGATGATGGAATAGTTTGGACGAGCAATTTCTCCACCGGTGGAGGAATCACCGGCTTGATTAGTCCTTGGTCGCTTCCTCGATGGATCTTTTGGTGCCATGATCTAAGAGAGAAAATAAGCAAGGGAGATTTCTTCAATTTGAGTAAAAATCAAGGTAAGAGGAATTTTTTAAAAAAATTTTGAAAAGAAAAAAAAACTCAAGAAAAAGTTTGAAGAAAAACAAAGTTTGTAAAAAAAAATAAAACAAGAAAAATTAAAAAAAAGAGAAAGAAGGAGATTACCTTGATAGAAACTTGAAGATTTGAAGAAAACTAGCACAAGGATGAGAAAGAGAGCACAAAGCCTTGCTTGATTCAAAAACTCTTTTAGGTTTGAGTTGAGATGTGAAAGATATGAAGGGGAAGGGCCTTTTTATAGGCAAAAACGGCTAGGGTTAATTAGGTTTTGAAAAGTTTGAATTTTGGTAAAAGTTGAATACATTAAAAGCCTAATTAAAGCCATCAGCGCAGTCGAGTATCGATACGCCCGTTGGGGTATCGATACGGGGATATAGATGTCTTTTTGCAAAAATGCCCGTTGGAAAAGTCGTATCGAAACGGAGGGGTCTGTATCGAAATGACCCGTATCGATACGGGATGAATCGTATCGATACGCGTGAAACGAAGAGAATTCTGGGAAACGGAATGAAGAACAGGTATCGATACGTGTAGTGTAGTATCGATACGGTATGCCCAGAAATGCATATTTGGTTCAAAGAACAACCAAAGGCTCGAACCTAACCTCTCCTATGAGTATGCAAATGATGTATGAGCAGTTCTAAGCATATTTTAACAGAATCATACTCCCCCTAACTATAGGCATGGAAGAAATTGGGAGTCTAAGCATACAAACATGGCATTTCACAAGATCAAGCATATTTAAGCACAAAAGAGGTCCTAAAAAGATCAAGATAGGCTAGCTAGACCTAACTCTCTCCTAAGGGACCAAAAACGCTCTTTGTCTAAGGGTTTTGTAAATATGTCCGCTAATTGATTCAAGGTGTCTACATACTATATAACAACATCTTCCTTTAGGACATGATCTCTAATGAAATGATGCCTAATTTCAATGTGTTTGGTTCTAGAGTGTTGGATGAGATTTTTTGTTAAACATATTGCACTAGTGTTGTCACATTTTAGGGGTATGGTTTCAACTTTAATTCCATAATCTAAGAGTTGTTGCTTCATCCAAAGGACTTGAGCACAACAACTCCCTAAGGATATGTACTCGGCTTCGGTGGTAGATAAGGCTACACTATTTTGTTTCTTAGAGAACCAAGATATGAGCATACTACCTAAGAATTGACAAGTTCCCGAAGTACTTTTCCTATCGATTTTACAACCCCCATAATCCGCATCCGAGTAATCATGAAGGTTGAAGGTAGAGTCTCTAGGATACCAAAGACCTAAACAAGGAGTGTCTCTAAGGTATCTAAAGATTCTCTTAACGGCTATAAGGTGAGACTCTCTAGGACTAGCTTGAAACCTAGCACACAAGCAAACACTAAACAATATATCCGGTCTACTTGCAGTAAGGTAAAGCAAAGATCCAATCATAGAACGATAAAGCTTAGAGTCAACACACTTACCTCCTTCATCTTTGTCAAGCTTTGTAGATGAGCTCATAGGAGTGGCTTGAGGCTTTGCATTCTCCAAGCCAAACTTCTTGAGCATGTCCTTTATGTATTTTGCTTGGTTGATGAAGGTGCCATCCTTCTTTTGCTTGATTTGGAGTCCCAAAAAGAATGAGAGCTCCCCCATCATGCTCATCTCAATTTCACCTTGCATTAACTTAGCAAACTCTTGACAATGACATTCATTAGTAGAACCAAAAATGATATCATCAACATAAATTTGAACTACTAAGATGTCATTTTTATACATTTTTATAAAGAGTGTAGTGTCCACCTTACCTTTTTCAAATCCTTTTTCAATCAAAAAATTTGAAAGCCTTTCATACCAAGCTCTAGGAGCTTGTTTTAAACCATAAAGAGCTTTGGTAAGTTTGAAAACATGATTTGGAAATTTTGAATCTTCAAAACCCGGTGGTTGTTCCACATACACTTCCTCATTTATAAAACCATTTAAAAATGCGCTTTTAACATCCATTTGAAAAAGCTTGAAATTATGATAACATGCATATGCAAGCAACATCCTAATGGCTTCCGTTCTAGCTACGGGTGCATAGGTTTCATCAAAATCTATTCCCTCTTCTTGAGTGTAACCTTGTGCTACAAGTCTAGCTTTATTTCTCACAATGTTACCACTCTCATCTAGTTTGTTCCTAAAGACCCATTTAGTTCCTATTGTAGATTGATTACTAGGCCTATCAACTAATGTCCATACATTACTTCTCTCAAATTGATTTAACTCTTCTTGCATAGCCATAATCCAAAAGTCATCTTTCAATGCTTCTTTTATATTTTTAGGCTCTATGCATGAGATAAATGCAACATGGTTCATTAATCTAAGAGAAGAACGAGTGGTTACCCCCTTGGATGGATCACCCAAGATTTCACCATCTTTGACATAGTTCAACTCCCTTGGGTAGCTCACTTCCTTTTCCTCAATAGCCAAGTCCTTCAAGGCTTCAAGAGGTGGATCTTGTGATTCCTCTTCCTTTGTTGGAATCTCATCCTCCTTTGAAGTTTGACCTCCATCAAAGGCATTTATGATCACTACATCATCATCATCACAAGAATCCTTCCTAGGAAGGAGGTTATCATCGAATACAACATGAATGGATTCTTCTACTACTAAAGTTCTTTTGTTAAATACTCGATAGGCTTTAGAGGTTAAAGAGTAACCTATAAAAATGGCTTCATCACTTTTTGCATCAAATTTACCTAAGTTGTCTTTTCCATTATTTAAAACAAAACACTTGCACCCAAAAGGGTGGAAATAGCTAATGTTAGGCTTTTTAGATTTTAAAATCTCATAAGGGGTTTTCTTTAAAATTGGCCTAATCATTACCCAATTTACAATATAACAAGCGGTGTTTGTGGCTTCCGCCCAAAAATATTTAGGTAAATTGTTTTCACAAAGCATAGTTCTAGCCATTTCTTGTAAAGTTCTATTTTTCCTCTCAACTACCCCATTTTGTTGAGGAGTTCGAGGAGCCGAAAAATTATGGCTAATACCATTTTCATTTAAAAAATCTTCAAACCCTAAATTTTGAAACTCGGTTCCATGATCGCTTCTAATATGTGAAATTCTAAGTTCAAGATAATTTTGGGTTAGTTTTGAAAATGTGATGAATTTTTCCAAAGCCTCATCTTTAGTACTTAAAAAGAGAACCCAAGTAAATCTAGAAAAATCATCAACTAGCACAAAGGCATAAGACTTACCACCCAAGCTCATAGTCCTAATTGGCCCAAATAAATCCATGTGAATTAATTGTAAGCATCTACTAGTAGAAACATCATTAATGGATTTAAATGAAGACCTATGTTGTTTACCCTTTGAGCATGCATCACAAATCTTATCATTTGAGAACTTTATTTTGGGTAAACCTCTAACTAGATTTAGAGAGACTAGTTTTTCTAAAACACTTATGCTAGCATGTCCTAGCTTCCTATGCCACAACCATGCATCATTTTCATTTTGAGCAACTAAGCATGCATGAGATGTATGTATGTCATCTAAATGCACCATGTATATGTTTCCTATGCGATGACCTATGAGCATAATATTATTAGATTTAATGTCTACAATTTTGCATCCATTTTTATCAAACAAAACATTAAATCCTTTATCACATAGTTGACTTATGCTCAATAAATTGTGTTTAAGACCATCGACATATAAAACATTTTCAATGAGAATGGTAGAGTGATTACCTATGGAGCCAATACCTTTAATGTGGCCTTTGGAGTTGTCACCAAATGTTACTACTCCTCCACTTTTTGGCTTTAGATCCATGAATTGACTCTTGTCTCCGGTCATGTGTCTCGAGCATCCACTATCAAGGTACCACGAGTTTTGACTTTGTGCCTTGGCCTTGTAGCAATGCTCCCCCTACAAACAAAGATATTAAACTTTGATTTTTGGTACCCAAATCATTTTGGGTCCATGAGTGTTAGCTCCCAAAACCTTGGTTCCCTTAGGAATCCAAGATGACATAACAATAATATTATTAGATTTTACAAGTTCCTTAGGAACCCATACACTTCTAATTCTTTTAGCTCTACTATGTCTAGGGTAGCTACCTTGTTTGTAGTAGTTAGTCTTTTTCCTAGGTTGGTGTGTTCTAGATGATTCTCCTACTTTATGCTTAGCACTACCAACATTCTCTAAAGACTTTTTGAGCTCATTTAGCTCACCCAACACCTTTTGGTGTTCACTATTACATTGAGATAAAAGATTATTAAGATCAACATTTTCATCTTGAAAGAATTTAAGTTCATCTTTTAATCCTAAAATCTTTTTCTCAAATTTAGAATTAGCTTGAGTAAGTGAGTCATTTTTCTCATTTAGTTCTAGAATGATCTTTTTATTCCTAATGACCAGATCCTTATACTTCTCAACTAATTCATCATATACCTCTTGTAACTTATCATATGCATCATTTAATTCTTCATATGAAAAATCTAAAGTAGATGAGTTAGAGGTTACCATGGAGGAATCTTCCTCAAGTGCCATGAGGCAAAGGTTAGCCACTTCTTGTTCGTCATCCTCCGATGACTCCTCATCACTCCAAGTAGCAAGCTTGGCTTTGAGCTTTTTCTTCTTCTCAAAGACCTTCTTCTTGAGTTGAGGGCACTCCGAACGTATGTGGCCGGGTTTATTGCACTCAAAGAAAATGATTGGATCCTTTCCATCTTCCTTGTTCTTGCTTTTGAAGTCCATCTTCCTTTGGATTTTTCTTCCCCGGTTGGACCTCATAAAGCGTGTGAATCGTTTGGCTATCATAGCCAATTCTTCAAGTTCATCCTCATCACTAGATGAGCTCTCATCATGTTGTGAAGCTTTAGCCTTGAGAGCTATTCCCATCTTCTTCTTCTTCTCAACTTCAAGCTTCTCTACTCTTTTCTCTTCTTTCTTCTTCTCATCTTCCCTTCCTTGCTTCATGATCTCATGAGTAAGGAGAGAACCCACAAGCTCATCAAGCTTCAATGTCTTCAAGTTCTTTGCTTCGATGATAGCGGTTCTCTTCCCATCCCAAGACTCGGGAAGTGAATAGAGTAGTTTCCGGACAAGCTTGTCTTCCGGTATGATCTCTCCAAATCCCTTTAGACCATTGACGATCGTGGAGAATCGATCGAACATCTTTGACACCGTCTCATCGGACTCCATCTTGAAATTTTCACAACTAAGATTGAGAATTCCAATCTTAGTTTCCTTGACATCATTGGTGCCTTCATAAGTGGTCTCAAGAGTGTCCCACACTTCCTTGGCACTTTCAATTGATGAGACTTTTGAGTAGATGTCCGGACCGAAACCACAAAATAGCATGTGGAGAGCTTTATCATTGACTTGAATCTTTTTCCTCTCCTCTTCACTCATTTCGGCTTTCTTCTTCAACACCATCTTGCCTTCACCGTCTTGCTTCAATGGAATGTATGGCCCATCCTCAATGACATCCCACACAAGATAGTCATTTGACTTGATGAATAGACGCATTCTATTCTTCCAAAAAGAATAGTTATCACCGTTGAAGAAGGGAGGCTTTGTGGTCGATTGTGACTCGTACATGCCGGAACCGGAGGTAGAAGCCATCTCTTGATAATTTGATGATCACACTCTTCCAAGGATCTCCTCTTGTGGTTGTTAATCCTCAAAGAGTTAAGCTCTGATACCAATTGTTGAGTGGATCGCAAGATCGAAATTGACCAAGAGGGGGGTGAATTAGAAATTTAAAGGTTTGTGGTGGAAGTTTGCAAATTAAAAATTGATGGACAAGAGATTTAGAGTGGTTCAAGTTCCAAATGAACTCTACATCCACTACCTTAGCTTCACTAAGGATTTGCAACAATTCCACTAAATCGTTCTTCCCCTTTTCTAGGACAAGGAGGCAACCCTTTACAATTTTGGTTGATTTTTCTACCCAAAAATCAACCCAACCCTCACACAAGAGAACAAAGAAATTTGAAGGCTAATAAGGTATCTCTCAATACAGATGATAGCCCCAATACAAGCACTCAACCCAATTTGACAAAATATGAATGAAGATTACAAATGGGTTTCTAGACAAATGTGAATTTTGGCACAATTGCTTGGATTTGATGAATAAGTGTTTTTTTGAAGATCAATAGTTGTTGCTGTAGCTTTTGGATGTGTCTTTTATACCTCCTCATTGATTTCTAGCCGTTTGGGTGGTTGGAGACATAAATGGAGCTGTTGGAACCCTCTCTTACCACCATAAATGCACTTCTGCAGCTACCGGTATCGGTACGCGGGAAGGGGTATCGGTACCTGTCTCAGAAAAGAAAGAGCCGTTGTGTGCATTTAATAAGGGGTATCGATACGCGCGTAAGCGTATCGGTACTGGGTATCGAAACGGCAAGGGCCGTATCGATACTATTTTCTGAACTTAGCTCACTGTCAAAACTCGTATCGGTATGGGGGTTAGGCGTATCGATACGGGTCAACGAACTTTTAAAGTTTGGTTACCAACCAACTGACACCAACGGTCATATTTTTAAACCGACTTAAATACTTTAAAAATTATAAAGCCCGTATCGATACGGGGGTTTGCCGTATCGGTACGCTATTCAAACTCTTTGAGATTTAACACAGGGGCATATCGATACGGGGGTTTGCCGTATCGATACGTGTTCCTCCAGTAACCAAGTTTGGTAAAATGGTATCGATACGCTTGGTGCGGTATCGATACGCCTGAACGATTTTCAATGGTTTTGTCTTGGAACACTTAGAAAATATTTTGAGTTTGAGTTTTATAAATCAGTTTCAAAGAGTTGGTGTTTTAAAACTTATTAAGGGACTTATAAAACCAAATTTAAGTTTTACAAAATGATCCTTAAGGATTTAATTATATCAAAATCAAACATAGGTTTTACACTTAATTATTAAAATGGACTCAATGTGATTACGTCGTTAAAAACCAAACGACGTAGCTGATGTGTTTGTTATTGACTAACGACGAATCAGAGGTGTAGATTAAAAATAATATTAGTGTCGCGTTGGATAAATGAAAAACAAAAAGTTTAATTTTTTTCGTTCTTATAAAGAAAGTTAGGTTTTGTCTGTTAGTTGTTGGTTTGCAGTAAAGTATAATTCCTTTCCAACAATAAAATAGTCAAATTTTTGATTGGTTTGCAAGTGCTTTGTTTGTTCGAATATAAAACTGAAAATTACTTGTGGGGACCTCCCAGACCACTATTAATATGTGTTAACACGTGCTTTGTTTTGCTTTTCTTTGCACGTACTGTTTCATTGTTTTACTTGGTTTACCCTACTGTTTTTATATACTGTATATAAATGAATAAAACTGTATATTGTATATTGTATGATTCCATTTCTTTATTGTTTGACTTAGTTTACCCTACTATTTTTATATACTCTATATATTGTATAAAGATGCATAATGTAGACTGTATATATTATATGACTCCATTTATTTATAAATGCATATTGTATACTGCATATAAATGAATAAGACTGTGTACTGTATATAGATGCATATTATTTTGGTTAGTATACAAAAAATGAGTAAGACTTTATGTTAGGAATTTGTTATGCGGCAAAATAACCAAAGAGATAACAACATAGACCAAGACATGCATATAAGATAAGATTTAACGTAGTTTAGCATAGCCTACATCTACGAACGAGAGAAACGAACAATCTACTATCAACGTAAAGAACACAAAGAGTACAAATACATGATAACCCATGTAATGCCAAAACTCGATGTACAAATCCCATGACCCAGTGGAACCAAAACACTCTTCCCAACATCCCTACAATACCCATCTCTACAACCTAGTTGCAATAGTTCTAGAGAACTAGGTTACATCTCTCCAGAGTAATTCTCTATATCTCTCATTCTCTCGTAATTCAAGAAGGTTAAATCTAATCTATATTTATAGACTTAAATACTTGGTCACCAAGAAGCCTTATTTTATAAGATCTTCTACGTTAAATAGATATTTATTCATTAAAGTGAATCCTAATTACCAAGTAATCTTCAATCACTACAATTACAATAAAACCCAACTTTATTACCAACTAGAATTTGGCTTAAAATATAACAAATCTCTCTATTGACACAAATTCTGTTTGATCATTGGTCTTCAAGAGTTTTACAGTTTTAATTCTTACGTAAGCCAAATATCCGTTGAAGCACTACTGCCAAGTCTTCAACAACTTCAATTTTTACATAATATCTGTTGAAGCACCGTTAAATCGTTAGAATTACTCCCCCTACAACTAAAAGCTCGTTGCAGCAATACTTTTCTTGCATGTCTCCAACATAGCTCCACAAAATCCACAGTAAAAATTGCTCCACAATCGCGCAGCTTGAATCATAACTTTGATACTATTTGTTAGGAATTTGTTATGCGACAAAATAACTGAAGTGATAACAACATAGACCAAGACATACACAAGAAATAAGATTTAACGTGGTTCAGCATAGCCTACATCCACGAACGAGGGAAACGAACAATCTACTATCAACGTAGAGAACACGAAGAGTACAAATACATGATAACCCATGTAATCTCAAAACCCGGTGTACAAATCCCATGACCAAGTGGAACATCCCTTCAATACCCATCTCTACAACATAGTCATAATAATTGTAGAGAATCTAAAAGTAGTTACATCTCTCCAAATTAATTCTCTATACTCTCATTCTCTCGTAATTCAAAAAGGTTAAACCTAGTCTATATTTATAGACCCAAATACTTGATCACCAAGAAACCTTATTTAATAAGACCTCCTACCTAAAATAGATATTTATTCATTAAAGTAAATCTTATTTACCAAGTAATCTTCAACTACTAGAATTACAATAAAACCCAACTTTACTATGAATTAGATTTTGAGTCAAAATATAACACTTTATTTGTGTTTTTTAACATGGATTAATTCAGAGAAATTTAGTATTGTGGTACATCATGATGGTTTTTTTGTTAGGAGACCTAGGGTAAAATTTATTGGACAATTAGTGAATTATTTTGATAACTTAGATGTTGATACAATGTCTATGTTTGTTATCAGTATGGTTGAGAAATTAAGAATTGCTGTTGGTGTTTATGTGTTTTGGCAATTGTCAGATAATCCACTAGAGGTGAAATAATTGAAAAATGATAATGATTTTCTTGAGATGGTCAGAAATTTACCTAAGAATCATTATCCTCATATTTACTTAGAAGAAATTGTACATGAGAATGAGTCTGAGACTAGGGTTAAGTTTGATTCTGACATAGAAGATTAGGAGTATCATGTTGAGTTTGAGTCATCCGCTGATAAGTCAACATTTACTGATAGTGAAAATGAATTTGTTAGTTTAGAAGATAAAATGTTCATTGTGAATGTTGGGTTGGACAGTGATAAAGTAGAACTTGAAGGTGAAAATGACAATGGGCAATCTGACTCACTACACAATGTAGATGAGTCAGATTTAGATGGTCCACCAAAAAACTTAGATTTCCTGAATTTAATAGTAATTCAGACTTATCTAATTCTAGATTAAAGGTTGGTCTGATATTTGCAAGAAAGAAAATACTTAAAAGAGGCAATTAAGATGTACAATATTAAGAATGGATATTATGTTAAGTTAAAGAAAAATGACAATAAAATGATCCAAGTAAAATGTAAGGGAGGGTGTCTATGGGTGTTATAGGCAGCTCCAATCAATGGTGAAGATCCTTCTACCGGTTCTTGGCAGATTAGGTCTTTGAATGGTGAACATACTTGTCTTAGGGAGTTTTAAAATCCCAATGTAACTGCTAAGTGGCTAGCTAAAAACTAATTTAGTACTTCCCTAAAACAAGTTGTACACAAAGATTGAGGCATATTGATACATAAAAGTAAATGCATTAGGGCAAAAAATCAGGTCCTTAAAAACTTGAATGATGTCCACAAAGAGCAGTATGCAAATTTGTACGCTTACCTAGGTGAATTGAGGCACTCCAATCTTGGGACAACAACACTTTGCAAGTTAGATAACAGAATATTCGAGAGACGTTATTTATGTATGCAAGCAATGAAAAATGGCTTCAAAAACAAGCTGTAGGCCCATTATAAGCCTAAATGGATGTCACTTGAAGGGCTACTATAAAGGTCATCCTTTGGCAGTTGTAAGATTAGATGTAGATGATTTATGGAATTATTCGCCATTGATTTGGAGATTTATATATCCCATAACATTTACAGTTGTGGAGAGTGAGAATGAGTCATCTTGGTGATGATTTATGAAATTATTCGCCATTGATTTGGAGATTTAGAATTCCCACAACTTTACTTTTATGACTGATAGACAGAAGGTATGATTTAATTTCTTTAAAATATTTTAATTTTTTAATTTTGTAATAAAACTTTACTAATAAATTTTTGTTTTACTTTGTTATAACTTTGTTAGGGAAAGGTTGGTGCCAATCTGTACTCAAATGCTAAGACCAGTGAAATCTTTATAGGAAAAGTAGTGAAAGACTAACTATGAAAATCTGCAAGGCCAACAACATATGTCAGAGAGTTTCAACCTGTCATGGATGAATTGAAGGTATTAACTTGTATTTGAAAATTATTTTTATATGTGACTGAGTTTCATTATGACCACTATGACTTTTATTTGTAGGTTTTATCAGAAAAATTTAGAAGTAACTGTCACCAAAAGACCACACCCACTGGTCAAAGTCACACTTTTCTTTCTGATGCAAGTCAGACATGCTTCTACTATTGCCAAATTTATTATTTGTAAATATTCAAATACTTTTTTGTTTGCTAATTACTACTATTGACATATCGCAGCTAATACTTGAAGCTAGACACAAACCTATCATTACATTGGTGGAGTCCATCAGAACAAAGTTGATGCAAAGACTTGCTAAAAGGAAAGATCAATCTAAAAAGTAATTTAGCTCTTTCTTCTCGTCATGCTTTTTTCATTCATTATGTTCAATTCAATCCTTTTCCATATTTTTGGAAGGAAAGTAAGAGTTGAGAAAAGATAGTAGATGGCACCAACACTATAAGTTAAAAGAAACACGTTAGCAGAAGCTATAGCTCATTTCATTTTGGTGGTGGTTGGGGAAGAATAAAAAAGGCCTCCTTTAGTAAGGAACACTAAGCTGCCCTGAACAGAGCTTCTATACCCTAAAATTTAGAATAAGTTAGGACATGCAACATCACTAGCACATAGGTATAACTGTTTAGGCTAATTGTTTTATGCTAACTGTTTAGGCTATTTGTTTATGCTAATTGTTTGTCTTAATTTTATATAGTTGTTGGCCTCTTTATGCTGGTGGACACATGTACCAGGTTTCATGCGGTCCTTCAAGCCAACATTCAGTTCACATTAAAGAGTGGACATGCTCATGCAAAAAATGACAACTAACAAGTTAACTTCTTCATAGTATTGGTCTAATATTTAATCCACCATTTATTTAGCATTAAACTATAAAATCTTCATAGTTACTAATCAATTCTTGTTCTATCCAGACATTCCATGTGTTCATGCTATTTTTGTGATATTGTTAATTAAAGATAGGCCAAAAAAGTATGTCGACTCTTGTTACTTTGTGTCAACCCAAAGAGCAATACATTTCCATTTGATAAGTTCTGTAAGGGGTGAGAAACAATGGACAACTGATGACACAATGAAGCCTATTTTGCCACCAATCTTTAGAAGACCCCCATGAAGACCACACAAGAAAATAAATAGGGAGGCTGATGAAGCACCACCTCAGACTGGTAAAGTGTTAAAGAGGGTTGTCAAGATTTTATGTAAAAGATGAAAAAGGAGTGGACATACTATTAGAATATGCAAGGGAAAGGTTGGTGCCAATATAAGAAGACCTGAAAAAACATCCAGTTCTGCTGTAAGAAAACCTCATAGAGTTCCAAAACTACTAGTAAGTTCCATTACTTAATCAAATAAATTAGCACCTTGATTTGGTTGTTTGGTTGATGAACATGCAAGGGAAGCACCATGATTTTTTTTATGTACAAATTAGAAGATCTGAAACTACCCCAACAACAAGTCAGGCTGGAACCAGTCAGGAAAACTCCAGCTCCAAGGTCAGCTCCAACTCAACCTTCACAAGTCTATACTGTTAGATGGATGCCCACCCCTACAGTACGTACGAGTAAGGAGAGTTGTGTCACTCACTCATCTCCAAGTCCAACTCCAACACCAATACCAACTCAACCTTCATAGGCTTATACTGTCAGATGGATGCCCACACCCAGTGTATGTAACCCCCTCGTCCCGGTCTAGACGACTGACCGGTCCGAGTAGGTCACACGGGGAAAACCAAAGTGAAACCCGTTAAGGCTCCGCCTCAGTTAGCGATCCTAGAAAAATTCTTCAATTATCTTGTCTAGATGAATAATTTAATCCTAAGTGTGGAACAACAGCGGATAAACAAAGACAAGGCTATGCAGGCGAAGCGTAAGTTAATTTAAATTTACCAAGTGTCAAGTTAATTCGATTTCTTACATACGTGACCGGACCAAATATAAACGAACACAAACAGGGCTCACGGGGAAGCCTACAACAAATAAGACCCAAACCCAACACTTGAAGACCTTTAAAGATGCCAAAAGCCCAATTTACAGGCCTGTGTTTCAAAACAGGCTTGCCCGTTTCGATACACGGGCCCTAGTTTTAAAATCCAGACTACCCGTACCGATACGGCCCACCTCGTTTCAGTACAGGGTCCCTTTTCGCCTAGCCGTTCTGAAACACGTTCCGGAATAGGCCTTCACAGTAGCCAAACTGTTTCAGTACGCGTATCGGAACAGGGGTTCATAGAAGCCAAACCGTACCGGAACACGTTCCGATACGAGTGTCCCTGGAACCACACCCGTTTCGAAACCACCTTACCCGTTCCAAAACGCCTGCAGTCTGTGTGTTTCTAAAAACCAGTTTCTGCATCTCCAAAAGGTCCCCAACATGCCTCAAACATCAAGAAACAAGATATGGCATGCATATGCATACTCTAGAGGCATTCACCATATTTCAAGCATGCTCAAACATTTAACATACGTGGAAAGACCATTCATAAAGGGGATCAAACATACACCAAGACATATATAAATGGGTCTAATAAGCCAAAAGGTACATGCATCCACTAGCAAAGATTTCATGCTCTCAAACATCACATAGCATTCATAGATCAAGGTCATAAGCCTTTAAACACAAGCATTTAGGCAACAACGTAACATGGTTTACAAATCCATAACAAGGCATTAACAACAAAACCAACATATGAGTCTAACAATGCTCATACAAAACACATAGCATCCCCATTGCTAGACTACCACATTATTTACTAAACCATACTTGAGCAACTACAAAAGCTTGGAATGCCCCTTTCCTTGCTCCTTGCTAACTCCACGCTAATGATCTGCATTGTCGAAAACGAGAGCGTAAGCTAGAAGCTTAGTTAGGGCGCTCTAAAACAAAAACAACGGCAATGCAGGGTTCAAGCATACCATCCTTAAGACAACACACATGCATACATAAGCCTCAACATAGCATCAAGCTAACATCACATGAATGCATTAACATGTCATCTTACCTCATGTTATGCCCAACAAAATATAGCAATTAACTTAACAATAACCACACATGAGCAAGTATATTGGCAACTATTAGTTTACTCGGATATGCGGATAACTTCCGTTGGGGTTTGCACCTCCAACGTACTCAACAACAACGTTACCTTCGGTGGGATTTCACTCATCACCGGACCTTGCATGGATGGAATTACACTCATCATCACATGCCCTACGGATGGGATTCCACTCATCATCACATGCCCTATAGATGGGATTCCACTCATCATCACGTAATAATATATATAATTTCCGGTGGAATATTGCATCACCGTACTCCTCCTTGATGACTTTACGCCACCAAGGCCACGCGCAAATTTGACTCAACTGTGTGCACACTCTCATCCTAATGATCGATCATTTATACCCGGTAATTTAACTAGTGCCAATCATACTATCAAGTCACACCATGACAATCCATCATGCATTTCAAAATATAAATCATCACATACATCAATGTATAAAGCACATACAAAATCAACACATGCTTTTCGAGCCTACATTATGCATACTAAGCAAAGCTCATTAAACACACATGAGATTAAGCTACCAACTTAACCTTTACCTTGGATTGGCCTACCAAGCACAATCCAACTCCACAACCATACACTTGAACCAATTTAAACCAATTTAAAAGATTCCACTCACCGAACTTCCTTAAGCAAACCGAGAAAAGCCGAGTCAAGTCTCCACAACTTCCGGAATCGTGCCCGAACCTTCTCCAACGTTTCCCCTTGATTCTAACCAATCAAAAACAACACATTACTACACAAAACATCCACAATACACTGCCACTACTCAGATTTCAACCATAACCCATTTCTCAACAACTTCAAGCCAAAGCTAACAACCAAAATTCCCCATTTTCGTACTCCCATCAAACCCAGCCGAAAACTACCAATTCCAACACCCAAAACACCTTTAAAGACCTTCAAAACACCTTTCTAACATCACTGTAACATCAGCCCAACAACCTTTCACAAAACCACTCTAAAAACACAAGTTTTGACACTTTTAAAATGCCCCCAAAAACCCATTTCGGGATTTTTGACAAAACCCCACCATTTTAAGATATAAGGTGTCTTAGGGCAAGATTAGTTCATAACTTAACTACAAAAATCAAAAACAAGTCAAGAAGCCATTAAAGTTTCATCATTTTCCTCAAAACTTGAAAACTTGAAGAACAAAAAACATGATGCTTTTGAAAATCTAAAACCATGGAAATGTTCAGAATAGAGAGGAGAAGTCAAAAACGTGTTTACCTCGTTGAAATCACTTGAAATGATGAAGAGCTTTGATGGAATAGTAGCTATGGGGTTTGGGGAGGTTTAACGTGAAAGAGGACCAAGGAGGAAGATGAACACTTTTGAAATAAAACCCCTTTTCATCATCTTTTTCTTTTAATTTGAAAAATACCTTTTTCCCTTATTTAAAAATCACACTTTTGCCATTAGTGAGAAATCAAACCTTTTAAAAATAAAACCAAAGTCTATTTTAATTAGATCGAGTCCAACGACTCGAACTCGACTCACACACTCAACTCCCGACCCCAAAACCCGGGTGTTACAGTGTACCTCTGAGTCAAGAGAGTTGTGGCAGTCACTCATCTCCAAGGATTGATCCTTGATTCTATTGGCACCAGAATCCTTTTGTGAACTCAATTACGTTTTTGCATACATTTGACCAAAGTATAACATGGACATGTTGTTGTGATAAAAAATATCACAATTTTTTGTTTGACTTGCTTTAGTGGGTCAATATCTTTTGTTTCACATATGTATTGGTCAAACATGTGATGTATGAATTACTTTCTAAATTTAATGTCATTATGAAACTATGTTATTTTGTTTACTTTACTGTGTTTTAGGTTCTCTTAATGTATTATCTTTTGTTACAAAATTTCAATATAACAGATTTTTTCATTACAATAACATATATTATATAATTTTTCAAAATTCGAAAACTACATTACAATAACTAAATCCCCAAAACACATTACCATATTGTAGAGAGTTAATGCAAAACACAATCTAAGATTCCATCACACTTTACTGTATTGGAATCTTACAAAAAAACCTAAATTCCTAAAACCCAGTAATAATCATAACCTAATTTTAGCAACCTAAATCCTAGGATTAAGAAAAAGCTTATTCAAGTAGTAGGAGAAGATCCCCCTCCCCCCCAAAAAAACCCACCAAATCCGTAGCACTAAGAAGCAAACTTCCAACAATTCTTTCCTTCTTTCTTTCTTGCTCCATTGCATCAAGTTTTTTAAAAAGACCAACAATAACATCTTTTGACCTATCAGTCACTGGTGGATCATACAAGAAAAAAATTTACAACCCCTAACCCTATTTTGATCATTTTTACAACCCCAAAACCTCCTACATGGATTTTCATAAGTCCAACTTGTTAGCTTCGAACGAACCTCACAATAGCACACACGATTCATTTTCTTCTGCAACCTCCATGAAAGTTCTTCTTCTCGACAGAATGGTGAGAAAGAATAGAGAAATTTTTGAAATGTTTTTAGAGTTTCTTTAAATGCACCAAATTTATAACGTGTTTTTTCACATTGTTTAGGTGGCATTGTAACACCCTAATTTTGGGCCTAGAAGTTAGTCGAGTTTAGGCTAGATGGTTCAGGAAAACCAGTTCAAACAATTTAGAGTAATTTTGGGATTTAATTATTTTGATTTTTTTTGAGGTTGGTAAAATATGGGAAAATGTTTTAGTATCATTATTTAATATATATATATATATATATATATATATATATATGAGTTTGATCTGAAGGGCAAAATGAGTCCGAGGTTTATAGGACCATATGAGGTGCTTGAGCGCATTGGACCGATGGCTTGCAGGTTGAGGTTGCTGCATGAGTTGGAGAAGATACATGATGTTTTCCATGTATCCATGCTTCGGAGGTATAGATCGGATCCATCGCATGTTATGCCTATTGAAGAAGTTGAATTGAATCTAGATTTGACCTGTGATGAGGAGCCAGTTAAGATCTTGGATATGGACAACAAGGTTCTTCGTAAGAAGACCATAGAGATGGTTACGGTGTTGTGGCGACACCGAGGTGTCGAGGAAGCTTCGGAGGTATAGATCAGATCCATCGCATTTTATGCCTATTGAAGAAGTTGAATTGAATCTAGATTTGACCTGTGATGAGGAGCCAGTTAAGATCTTGGATATGGACAACAAGATTCTTCGTAAGAAGACCATAGAGATGGTTAAGGTGTTGTGGCGACACTGAGGTGTCGAGGAAGCTACGTGGGAAAGGAAGGATGACATGAAGAAGTAGTTTCCTTATCTTTTTTCACCAGGTAAATTTCAAGGACAAAATTTCTTAAGTCGGGGAGAGTTGTAACACCCCGATTTTGGGCCTAGGAGTTAGCTGAGTTTAGGCTAGATGGTTCGGGAGAACCGGTTCAAACAATTTAGACTAGTTTCGAGATTTAATTATTTTGAAAAGATTTTTAAGGTTGGTAAAATATGGGAAAATGTTTTAAAATCATTATTTAATATATGTAACCCCCTTAACCCGGCCTAGACGGTTGACCCGAATTAAGAAAGTCACACGGGGAAAACCAAAGTCAACCCGAAAGTCAACCTTGATTAACGACCCTTTTTTTTCTTTTAATCTTGTCTAGATGCACTTTAGACCTAATTGTGATCACACAACCATCATACCAGAAGATCACAAACATCAGAGATCAAACATGGACCCAATTGAACAAATTACAACTTTAGGGACCAAAATGTAAATTCTGATAAATATGGGGACTTAATCCAAATTAAAGTTACCAACTTGAAATTAATCATATTTCATGCTTCTCTGTGAAATTTCAGCTCAAAAGGACTTCCCAAACTCATACAATTGCACAAACAAGTTTCAGGACCAAAACGCAAACATTCCAAAACATATAACTGCCAATGTCAGCCCCCAACGGTCACCCGTTCCGAAACAGGCATAGCCCGTTTCGAAACTCGGGGCCGTTCCGCAACGCGTACCGAAACGGGGGTCTGGCAGTAGCCTTTCCGTTTCGGAACGGTCCCTCCCGTTTCGGACGCCTGGGCTTGTTTAAGGCACCCGTTCCGAAACGGTAGGTGCTGTTCCGAAACACCCTGCACAGATTGCCCAAAAATGCCTACTTAAACATGCAATTGACCAACCAATCATGCTCCAAATGCAACCAAACTTTACCAGCATGCAATTAAACATAGAAGGGACATATAAGCATCTTCAATTTAACCAAATAACATCATAAGCAAAAAGCCCCAAATCTATAGGCATGCTTCCTACACAAGTAAGCCATTCAAGCATAAACTTCCAAAACATGCATGTAAAGGCCAACCACAAAAACCAGCATTCTCAACAACATTCAACATACTTAGGGAGTACAAAACATCTCCCAAAACATATACATTGGTCCCCCATTGCCAAATTACCAAAAGCTAAAATGTACTTAGAAAACCTTCCATACTTAGAGCTTTGTTTCCACTTGGATACTTGCCCTCCTTGCTGCCCTCAAGTACTCTAATGTTCTGCATTATTGAATTAAGAAAACGGAAGAGAGCGTAAGCAAAAGCTTAGTGAGGAATGCTCAATAAAACCATCCAATAATGCATTTATAAAACACTTATAAAAACATGCTTCAAATCAACATTTACACATGCTCAAAAGCATACTTTAACAAGCATCTCATGCTTCATTTCATTACATGTCATATTGGCCACAAGTGATACACTTCATTTCTTTGAAAACAAGTTCATCAACTTTCACCCCAAGGACTTTTAAACACCTTGGACCCCAAGGACTTTTAAACACCTTGGCCATGGACTTTTGAACACCATGAATTAGATCACCTCAAGGACTTTTAAACACCTTGACCCCAAGGACTTTTAAACACCTTGGCCATGGACTTTTAAACACCATGAATTGAATCACCTCAAGGACTTTTAAACACCTTGAGCCCAAGGACTTTTAAACACCTTGGCCTATGGACTTTTAAACACCATAGAAAGGACCACACAAGGACTTTTAAACACCTTTGTGTCCGTAACAAGAATCATCCAAGGACTTTTAACCACCTTGATGTTCTTAAGTAACAAGGCTCACTCAAGGACTTTTAACCACCTTAGTGACCTCAACCTTTTCAAAACATCACTTGCCAATATACATCATTTTCATCAATTAATCCACTGTTTTAAAGCATTAAACCAAGCCATATTCATCATGCACTTAAAAGCATCAAACCACATTTAATCAATGTTCAAAAACAAGGAACTCTTACCTTGAGCTTCCTTTAACATATGGCTTATCAAAACAGCAAATACCATGCTAAATCATGCTTTTAAAACAGTAATCAAAACATGCAAATAACCACATTGCATCACAACAAAATCATGGCCACCACTAGAGAGAATTTCTGAAAACTTACACTAGAGCTTAGCAAAGTTGTTTAGACTTAAACTAAGCTCCCAAGTCATTGGTTTCAAAGCCGAAAACCCAATTTCACTCACCGATTCCACTTCGCCTCAAGCCAAAGCACCAATTCAAGCTTCCGGATCAACAACTCTTGGATCCAAAGATGCCTCCCCTGATTAAACACATTAAAGCAGAGATTTAATGCATCATCATGCATCAAAAGCTTCAATGAAAGCACTCAAACTCGCTGCTCTCATTCACACTCCAATTTCGGCCACCAAACACAACCGAAATTGCATCAAAACCACATTTCAACAAAGCCCAGCCATAAACCAGCAAAACCTAACATCCATTAACACCATTTAACATCTAAAAACAACCTATAAACATCCTTATACCTCCAGCAACATCAGATCCACAAGATCACCACAAAAACATCCAAGAATCACAAGCTAAACTTAGGAAACACAACCTATCCGGGATTGCATTAATCAAAACTCATTTCCTTATCAAATTAACATTCATTAATCATCATTTTAACACCTTAAAACACTGCTTAAACAGATCCAACGAAATTTCATCAAAAACACACCAAATCTTGCATTTTAAGCCAAGATCCACTAAACAATCTTAAAAGCCATTTATAAAACATCAATTAAGGATTGAGAACTTAGGAATTTCATTAAAGAACTTGAAGTTCAGAGGAGAAGGACGTTCTTACCTCCAAACTTGAGTTTCTCCTCTTTTAGAGCCAAAAAGCTTGATGAATCAAGTAGCAAATACAAAGGTTTTGATGAGGAGATGATTAGGAATCAAATGAGGATTGAAAAGAAGTATTTAGGTGATAAAAATCAGAGGAAAAGATCTGGAGAGAATGTGTTTGGTTTGAGAGAAAAGATGAGAGAAAATGGGAAATGGAAAATTTAGAAAGTTAGTTAAAAAATGACTAAAATATCTTTCCCTCCTTTTTACTTTTATTTTAAACCATTATTAAATCATTTAATATTCTAGAAAATCTGGAGAAACTCCCCTTTGGGTAAATAGCTCCCTAAAGATTCAAAGTTTCAATCCTTTTTAAAACAGTCACAAAACTTTCAAAAATCGCATTTTGGTCACTAGCCAAAATGTCACCCTTCCGAAACTCATTTTCCAAAATTGATTTCACAGTTCACTTAATTATATTAAAAGATGATTTTAGAACATTTTTCCATATTTTTAATGCAACCCGAACTAGGCTTTCCTAATTTCACCTCTTTAGATTCGAACAGCACTTTGACCAAACCGGTCAACGCCCAGAACTTCTAAGCCCAAAACTGGGGCGTTACAACTCTCCCCCCCTTAAGAAATTTCGTCCTCGAAATTTACCTAAAGGAAAGAGATAAGGAAACTGCTTCAGCATGTCTTCCTTCCGCTCCCACGTGGCTTCCTCAACACCGCGATGCTTCCACAGCACCTTCACCAACTCAATGGTCTTGCCACGAAGAACCTTGCTATCCGAATCCAGAACCTTCACCGGTTCCTCATCATAGGTCAAATCCGGATTCAGTTCCACTTCCTCCACAGGCATCACATGCGAAGGATCAGATCTATACTTCCCGAGCATAGAAACATGAAACACATCATGGATCTTCTCCAACTCCTGAGGTAACCTCAACCGATACGCAACAGGACCCACACGCTCAACCACCTCATATGGTCCAATGTACCTAGGGCTCAACTTACCCTTCCGACCAAACCGCATCACCTTCTTCCAAGGCGAAACCTTCAAGAACACACGGTCACCCACCGCATACTCTATCTCCTTACGCTTCAAATCCGCGTAAGACTGCTGCCGATCAGAAGCAGCCTTTAACCGCTCACAAATGAGCTTTACCTTCTCTGTGGTCCCTTTCAACAAAGCCGGCATCGAAACCAACTTTTGACCAGTTTCAGCCCAACAAAGAGGAGTCCTACACTTCCTCCCGTACAAAGCCTCATAAGGTGCCATCTATATACTTGCCTGATAACTGTTGTTATAAGCAAACTCAACCAAAGACAGATGCTTCTCCCAAGAACCTTGGAACTCAATCACGCAGCACCTCAACATATCCTCCAAAATCTGGATAACTCGCTCAGACTGACCATCCGACTGAGGATGATAGGATGTACTGAAATGCAACCTTGTACCCAGAGCTTGATGTAAACACTGCCAAAACCGCGATGTGAACCTCGGATCCCTATCCGACACGATCGACTTAGGCACACCATGCAGCCGCACAATCTCAGCAATGTACAGCTCTGCCAGCTTATCCAAAGAAAACGTAGTATGCACAGGCAAGAAATGCGCACACTTCGCCAGGCGATCCACAATCACCCAGACCGAATTCTTCTTCGATGGAGACAAAGGTAAACCAGATACAAAATCCATGGTAACCCTCTCCCACTTCCATTCAGGGATTTTCAACGGTTGCAACAACCCTGAAGGAAACTGATGCTCAGCCTTAACTCGCTGACACACCAAACACTTGCTCACAAACTCCGCAACATCCTTCTTCAAACCCACCCAATAGTACTCATCACGAAGATCACGGTACATCTTAGTACTACCAGGGTGCATAGCAAAAGGACTACTATGACCTTCAGTCAGAATAGCACGCCTCAACTCAGCATCATTGGGCACTACTATTCGACTCCCAAAACACAGCACACCATCATCATTGAAACAGAAATCCGAAGGTCTACCCTCCGCGATATCCTGAACATGAGACACCAAGGAATCATCCAACAACTGCTTATCCTTGATCAACTGAACCATAGATGGCTTCACTTGTAACTCAGCCACAAGACCACCATCTCGCGATATGCTCAAGCTAGCAAACATGGCTCTCAGCTCAACAGCTACCTTCCTACTCAAGGCATCCGCAACAACATTAGCCTTCCCAGGATGGTACTCAATCGTCAGATCATAATCCTTGAGCAACTCCAACCAACGCCGCTGCCTAAGATTCAACTCCTTCTGAGACATCAGATACCTCAAACTCTTGTGATATGTGTACACAGTACACTTCTCACCATACAGATAATGCCTCCAGATCTTCAGAGCAAAAACCACTGCAGCCAGCTCGATATCATGCGTAGGGTAATTGCGCTCATGCACTTTCAACTGCCGCGATGCATAAGCCACCACCTTACCCTCCTGCATCAGCACACACCCCAAACCAACATAGGATGCATCACTGTAAACCACAAACTCTTTCCCTGATTCAGGCTGAATCAAGATAGGAGCTTGCGTCAAAGCCGCCTTAAGCCTCTCAAAAGCCTGCTGTCTCGCTTCCGTCCACTCATACTTAACATCCTTCTGCAACAGCTTCGTCAAAGGAGCAGCAAACTTGGAAAAACCATCCACAAACCTTCGGTAGTATCCCGCCAAACCAAGAAAACTACGGACCTCATGAACAGACTTAGGAACTTTCCAATTCATCACCGCCTCAATCTTCTGAGGATCAACACGAATCCCCTCAGCTGAGACCACATGCCCAAGAAACACCACCTCCCTTAACCAGAACTCACACTTACTCAGCTTAGCATAAAGCTGATTCTCCAACAAAGCTTGCAAAACAATCCTCAAATGCTCTTCATGCTCCTCCTCAGTACGCGAGTACACGAGGATATCATCAATGAACACCATAACAAACTTGTCCAGGTATTCATGAAACACACGATTCATCATGTCCACGAAAGCAGCAGGAGCATTTGTCAACCCAAACGGCATCACAAGGAACTCATAATGCCCATACCTTGTCCTGAAAGCTGTCTTAGGCACATCCACATCCTTCACCTTCAACTGATAATACCCTGACCTCAAGTCAATCTTAGAGAACACAGCAGCTCCCCGAAATTGATCAAAGAGATCATCGATCCTCGGCAAAGGATACCGATTCTTGATAGTCAAGTTGTTCAGCTGACGGTAATCAATGCACATTCTCATAGTGCCATCCTTCTTCTTCACAAACAAGACCGGTGCTCCCCAAGGTGACACACTCGGACGGATGAAACCACGATCAAGCAACTCTTGCAACTGCGTCTTCAGCTCCTTCAGCTCCTTAGGTGCCATTCTATAGGGAGTAATGGACACAGGAGTTGTATTCTCATACAGCTCAATTCCAAACTCCACCTCGCGGTTAGGAGGTAAACCAGGCAACTCCTCAGGAAAAACACCAGGAAACTCCTTCACAACTCTGATATCTTGCACCCTCAACTCCTTAGAGCTAGGATTCATCACAAAAGATAGATAGGCTTCGCAACCTTGCCTCAACATCCTGCTCGCCTCCAAGGTAGACACCACATTGGCAAGAAACTTCACATTCTCGCCCACCACAACAACCTCATAATCATCCGCAAGCTTAAGCGAAACCCGCTTGTTCTCACAATCCACAACAGCACGATGCTCAGCAAGCCAATCCATACCAAGGATCACATCGAAACCATAGAAGGGCAACTCCATAAGATCAACATGGAAAACATGCTCTTGAACAACCAAGGGACACCTTCTATAAAGCTTCCTAGTCACAACAGTCTCACCAAAAGAACTAGTGACTCGAACACCAACATCCAAAGACTCAACAGGCAAACCAAGCAATTCAGCATGCTCACGCAAAATGTATGAATGCGTAGATCCAGAATCTATCAAAGAAAGCAATGACAAGGACTGCAAAGTAAAGGTACCTGCAATCACATCCGCATCATTCCTGCCCTCTCGCTGAGCATACACCCTCGCTTGGCCTCCACCCTCAGGCTGAATAGCCACAACATAGGCCACTCCACGACCACCTTCCTCTCTCCTCTGGAAATTACCACGACCGCGCCCACGACCTCTCTGCGGTGCAGCAACAACTGGAGCACGCACCTGATCACCAGCCAACCTAGGACAATCACGCCTCAAATGGTCTGCGGATCCACAATTCCAGCACCCATTACCAGCTGCCGCAACAGGAGCTTGCACCACTCTCTCAGCACGAGGACAGTCACGCTTCATGTGACCACGGGAACCACAGATCCAACAAGCACTAGGATCAACTCTAGCACTGCCACCCCTAGCAGGTGCACCACCACCTCTCTTGGCTGAAGACTGATACTTCTGATCACGTCCCCTCTTGTTCCGTCCACCTCCGGAACTAAACTCAGCAGATCGCTTGCCAGCACCCTTAGCAGATAAACTCAAGTTCATCTCAACGTCCTTGGCTCGGCCCACCAATACGTCAAAATCATCATACTCGGCGGCCAGCAAATACATCTTTACATCCGTCTCTAAACCATAACGGAACCTCTCGCACCTTGCCCGCTCATCAGGTACCAGCTCAGGTGCATACTGACTGAGTCGCACAAACTGCACTTCATACTCAGCCACACTCATGCTCCCTTGAGTAAGAGACATGAATTCACGCTTCTTCTCATCAAGATATCTCACACCAAGATATCTCCGCTTGAACACATTCTGAAAGAATGTCCAAGTCACATCAGCTTCTGCCATCCCAGCAATAGTGGTTGTCCACCACGTATACGCATCCTTCTGCAGCAAGGACACAACACAACCCAGCTTCTGCACATCAGTGCAATTCATCTGGCCCAAGATTCGCTTGGTACTCTCTAGCCAAGCTTCAGAACTCTCAGCCGACATACCCCTGAACTCAGTCCCACCAAGACTGCGCAGACGCTCCAAAGGTAGTCTGACACCAGCATCTTCCTGATGCCCCGCTCCACGAGCCCCAGCTATTGCTGCTTGAAAAGCACCAGCAATAGCTTGCACTAACATCGTCATATCAGGCATAGCTTGCCCCTGACCAGCCCCAGGTCCAGCAGCTCCAGCGTCAGCTGTAGCTCCAGCTTCCTCAGCCCCAACACCACCACCACCAGGCGGAGGAGGAGGTAACACCGCACTACCCGTGTTTTCCTCATTCTCGTTCTCATTAGGAGCCGTAGCTCGCACACTACCTCGTAACTCTCTACGTGGTGCCATACTTTTACCATGCAATCACAACATAAATGAAACAAAGTCAGGCCCAGCAAGGTAAGCAATCCAAGTATTCAAGCTCAATTTCATTTCAAAACAACATCTTTCCTTTAGCTTTGATTTGGCAATGGGTACCCACAACATGCTACATCACAACACATACTTCAATTGCATCAAAAACACAATCCACTAAACATGCTTTCACTCAACAAGCATACAAGGCATACCTACTTCAATCATGCATACATACATTCCCAATTACTCGAGAACTCAGCTCTGATACCACCAAATGTAACCCCCTTAACCCGGCCTAGACGGTTGACCCGAATTAAGAAAGTCACACGGGGAAAACCAAAGTCAACCCGAAAGTCAACCTTGATTAACGACCCTTTTTTTTCTTTTAATCTTGTCTAGATGCACTTTAGACCTAATTGTGATCACACAACCATCATACCAGAAGATCACAAACATCAGAGATCAAACATGGACCCAATTGAACAAATTACAACTTTAGGGACCAAAATGTAAATTCTGATAAATATGGGGACTTAATCCAAATTAAAGTTACCAACTTGAAATTAATCATATTTCATGCTTCTCTGTGAAATTTCAGCTCAAAAGGACTTCCCAAACTCATACAATTGCACAAACAAGTTTCAGGACCAAAACGCAAACATTCCAAAACATATAACTGCCAATGTCAGCCCCCAACGGTCACCCGTTCCGAAACAGGCATAGCCCGTTTCGAAACTCGGGGCCGTTCCGCAACGCGTACCGAAACGGGGGTCTGGCAGTAGCCTTTCCGTTTTGGAACGGTCCCTCCCGTTTCGGACGCCTGGGCTTGTTTAAGGCACCCGTTCCGAAACGGTAGGTGCTGTTCCGAAACACCCTGCACAGATTGCCCAAAAATGCCTACTTAAACATGCAATTGACCAACCAATCATGCTCCAAATGCAACCAAACTTTACCAGCATGCAATTAAACATAGAAGGGACATATAAGCATCTTCAATTCAACCAAATAACATCATAAGCAAAAAGCCCCAAATCTATAGGCATGCTTCCTACACAAGTAAGCCATTCAAGCATAAACTTCCAAAACATGCATGTAAAGGCCAACCACAAAAACCAGCATTCTCAACAACATTCAACATACTTAGGGAGTACAAAACATCTCCCAAAACATATACATTGGTCCCCCATTGCCAAATTACCAAAAGCTAAAATGTACTTAGAAAACCTTCCATACTTAGAGCTTTGTTTCCACTTGGATACTTGCCCTCCTTGCTGCCCTCAAGTACTCTAATGTTCTGCATTATTGAATTAAGAAAACGGAAGAGAGCGTAAGCAAAAGCTTAGTGAGGAATGCTCAATAAAACCATCCAATAATGCATTTATAAAACACTTATAAAAACATGCTTCAAATCAACATTTACACATGCTCAAAAGCATACTTTAACAAGCATCTCATGCTTCATTTCATTACATGTCATATTGGCCACAAGTGATACATTTCATTTCTTTGAAAACAAGTTCATCAACTTTCACCCCAAGGACTTTTAAACACCTTGGACCCCAAGGACTTTTAAACACCTTGGCCATGGACTTTTAAACACCATGAATTAGATCACCTCAAGGACTTTTAAACACCTTGACCCCAAGGACTTTTAAACACCTTGGCCATGGACTTTTAAACACCATGAATTGAATCACCTCAAGGACTTTTAAACACCTTGAGCCCAAGGACTTTTAAACACCTTGGCCTATGGACTTTTAAACACCATAGAAAGGACCACACAAGGACTTTTAAACACCTTTGTGTCCGTAACAAGAATCATCCAAGGACTTTTAACCACCTTGATGTTCTTAAGTAACAAGGCTCACTCAAGGACTTTTAACCACCTTAGTGACCTCAACCTTTTCAAAACATCACTTGCCAATATACATCATTTTCATCAATTAATCCACTGTTTTAAAGCATTAAACCAAGCCATATTCATCATGCACTTAAAAGCATCAAACCACATTTAATCAATGTTCAAAAACAAGGAACTCTTACCTTGAGCTTCCTTTAACATATGGCTTATCAAAACAGCAAATACCATGCTAAATCATGCTTTCAAAACAGTAATCAAAACATGCAAATAACCACATTGCATCACAACAAAATCATGGCCACCACTAGAGAGAATTTCCGAAAACTTACACTAGAGCTTAGCAAAGTTGTTTAGACTTAAACTAAGCTCCCAAGTCATTGGTTTCAAAGCCGAAAACCCAATTTCACTCACCGATTCCACTTCGCCTCAAGCCAAAGCACCAATTCAAGCTTCCGGATCAACAACTCTTGGATCCAAAGATGCCTCCCCTGATTAAACATATTAAAGCAGAGATTTAATGCATCATCATGCATCAAAAGCTTCAATGAAAGCACTCAAACTCGCTGCTCTCGTTCACACTCCAATTTCGGCCACCAAACACAACCGAAATTGCATCAAAACCACATTTCAACAAAGCCCAGCCATAAACCAGCAAAACCTAACATCCATTAACACCATTTAACATCTAAAAACAACCTATAAACATCCTTATACCTCCAGCAACATCAGATCCACAAGATCACCACAAAAACATCCAAGAATCACAAGCTAAACTTAGGAAACACAACCTATCCGGGATTGCATTAATCAAAACTCATTTCCTTATCAAATTAACATTCATTAATCATCATTTTAACACCTTAAAACACTGCTTAAACAGATCCAACGAAATTTCATCAAAAACACACCAAATCTTGCATTTTAAGCCAAGATCCACTAAACAATCTTAAAAGCCATTTATAAAACATCAATTAAGGATTGAGAACTTAGGAATTTCATTAAAGAACTTGAAGTTCAGAGGAGAAGGACGTTCTTACCTCCAAACTTGAGTTTCTCCTCTTTTAGAGCCAAAAAGCTTGATGAATCAAGTAGCAAATACAAAGGTTTTGATGAGGAGATGATTAGGAATCAAATGAGGATTGAAAAGAAGTATTTAGGTGATAAAAATCAGAGGAAAAGATCTGGAGAGAATGTGTTTGGTTTGAGAGAAAAGATGAGAGAAAATGGGAAATGGAAAATTTAGAAAGTTAGTTAAAAAATGACTAAAATATCTTTCCCTCCTTTTTACTTTTATTTAAACCATTATTAAATCATTTAATATTCTAGAAAATCTGGAGAAACTCCCCTTTGGGTAAATAGCTCCCTAAAGATTCAAAGTTTCAATCCTTTTTAAAACAGTCACAAAACTTTCAAAAATCGCATTTTGGTCACTAGCCAAAATGTCACCCTTCCGAAACTCATTTTCCAAAATTGATTTCACAGTTCACTTAATTATATTAAAAGATGATTTTAGAACATTTTTCCATATTTTTAATGCAACCCGAACTAGGCTTTCCTAATTTCACCTCTTTAGATTCGAACAACACTTTGACCAAACCGGTCAACGCCCAGAACTTCTAAGCCCAAAACCGGGGCGTTACAATATATATATTATTTTGGATGGATTAATTTTGGAAAATGGATTTTGGAGGTTTGACATTTTGGAAATTGGTGACCAAAATGTAAAGATCGTAAAACTATTTTTAGTGACTAAATTGTAAAAGATCAGAACTTTGAATCTTTAAGGAGTTATTGATTCAAAGTCTAATTCAGACTTTTTCGATTTTAATTGGTCAATTTTAAAGTATTTTTAATAAATAAACAAGGTGGAGGGAATTAAATTAGCATTTATCTCTTAAAACATATTTCACGTAACAACCTTTTCTCACAATCGTTTTCTCTTCAAAGATTTGAGGTAAACACTTGATTTGATTTATCTTTTTAACATTAAATTATTTCTTAATGTTTTCTTATCAAATCTTATGGTTTTATCTTTATTTTCTCATGTAAATCTTTACAATTGAAGGGAAAAGTCATCATTAGAGGTAAGGTTTCATTCTTCTCCTCTAATGAAAGGTTCTTTATTGAAATTCCCAAGTTCTTGATCTTTTATGAATGCTTTTGCATGGGTTTTGATGTTTCAATTAGGGAAAGTTAGTTTAAGTGATGCGTAATTAGGTTTAATTGATTAAATCAAGACATCTTTGTTTTGAATATGTTTTGCTGGGTTTATAATGAGATTATATCATAATTATGATGTATTGAAATGTTGAGTAAGTGAATTTAACATAGGAAACCTGAAACTAGGTGAGTTGGTTGATTTTTAGGTTGAGTTCTTTGGGTTTTTGATTTAGTTATGTGGCTGATTGGTTGTTGGTAGTTCTTCGGTGTTGAGAAGGTGTTTATAAATGTAATTTGATGTTGATTTCACCGGGTTATGGCTGATGATTAGTTAGAAATGTTTCGCCGGTGTTTTTGGTAGGCGAAAGCTTGGTTGTTGATGGAGGATTATGTAGTTTTGTGATGCTGGGGATTTTGATGCAAGGTTAAGCATTAAATCTCTGTTTTACTTTGGTTAGGAGTAGGGGATGTGGATCTGATAGCTTCAGAGAGAGTTTCGGTTGCTCTGGAGGCTTGATTTTCGTTTCGAGAAGGCAAGCGAGGTGTTTCGGTGAGTGGAACTGGTTTTAAAGCTTTTCAAATGTTTGAAAGTGAGGTTTGGGAGTTTAGATAAAGCTTGAAACACTAATTTAAGCTCAGAAGTAAGTATAATTGGTTTCGCTCTCGGTTCTCGGCTTTTCCCATTGTTTCAGATTATCATGCTCATGTTTTGATGAAAGGTTTGTTACCTAATGTTGTGTATGGTTTTATGAATTGTGAACTGATTCATGGGATCCCATGTGGTTGATTTATGCTTTTGAAAAGGCTATGTCTTGTTGAGAAAACGCTATGCAATGAGTATGCTTTAAAACGGGATGAGATATGGTTTTTGTTTATGCAATGAAAACAATAGGATAACATGGTTTTAAGGATTATATTGGCAAGTGGTGATGCTTATTATAACCAGATATAATTGGTCAACCAATAGGATGAGAGTGCACTATAAAATGTAAGCAAAATTCATACGTACTTGTGATAAAACGTGATGAGTGCATCTGCATCATGTGAACCGTAAAGTGGGAACAACCACACTTTACGAGCAGTAAGGTGGGAGTAGCCACACCAAGTGTTCTGACCTTTCCTATGGTGGGAGCAACCACGCCATAAGGTGTATCCGCATATCCGAGTTGTTTTTATGGTGGGAGCAGCCACACCATGTTTATAGGATGGGTAACATCCATCCGGGTCACTTGAATGCCAATTGTGAAACCAAAATTGATTTTGATATAACATCTAAACTTATGGACCAATTTGCAAAACAATAAATTTTTAAGTACTCCTTAAAGTCTCACTATTGACAAGTATTTAAACAAAATAATATCTCAAGACAAGTTCTTAAAATGTTAAATATTTCTAAGTCTTTTCCTATGTGTTTTCAAGCCAAACTACACAAAAACGCCCATGCGTATCGATACCCATAGGCGTATTGATACGGTTTTTAGCCACTGGAATTTTAATGGACATAGCGTACCGATACGATATTACCCCGTATCGATACGATATTCATCTAGGCAACACTTTCAATGATACCGTACCGATACACTTTGCAACTGTATCGATACGATAGGCTTATCTTTGCAAAATCTTTACAATTAATTTTCGACCGTTGACTTGTCAGTTAGTTGGTATCCCAATTTTTAAATGACCGTTATACCGTACCGATACGCTAAGTATGCGTATCAATACGATATTTATGAAAACCAAACTTGGGATTCCAGTGAGCAAATCCCGTATCGATACACCCTTCTGTATCGATACGCCCCTTAAAACAGTACCGGTATGCCTTCTAAGCGTATCGATACGCGATGTTTTCAGTCACAACAGCTCTTTCCTCTTTGATACAGGTATCGATACGCCCTCTACCCGTATCGATACGGTAGGCAGCAGAGCTGCATTTATTGCGGGAAAAATGCTCTCAACGGCTCTATTGATGATCCCAACTACCCAAACGGCTAGAATTTAATACAAGGGTATAAAACAAGTCTCAATTGAACAAACAACAACTATTGAACCTACAAGCATCATCAAAGCACTCAAATCCAAACTTTGTATCCTTAGAGTCAAATTCTTGTATTAAACTCTTATGTTCTCAATTGTTATCTTTTTATTGTGAGTTTGGGGAGTGTAAAATTGTAATTGGGTAAACAATTATCCTTTGAGAGAAATTTGTAGAGTTTACCAAAAACTTCTCTTTGTAAAAGTGAGTGGATTAAGCTTTGGGTAGAAAGCTTAATCAAATTGTAAGGTTACCTCCTCATCCAAGAAAATGGGAAGAATTCAAGTAGTGAATTGGTTGAAAATCCTTAGTGGGAACTAAGGTAGTGGATGTAGAGTTCATTTGGAGAACTTGAACCACTCTAACTTCTTGTGTCACATTTTATTTTTCACTATTATCTCCTACCAAAATTTTTATCGCCAATTCACCCCCTCTTGGCCATTTGCAATTGTGTGATCAACTCAACAATTGGTATCAGAGCTACACTCATTGAAAGGATTACAACCCTATTGAGTCGATTCTAGGAGATTTTGATCAACAACTAGTCAAGCAATGGCATCCACCTCCAACTCCAACCTCTACGAATCTCAATTTACTACCAAGCCACCATTCTTCAATGGGGATAACTACCAATATTGGAAGAATAGGATGAGTTTCTTCATCAAGTCTACCGACTACATGGTGTGGGATGTGGTTGAAGAAGGTCCATTCATACCAATGAAGAGAGTTGGTGAAGGAAGACTTGTCCCAAAGGTCAAAGCCGAAATGACGGAAGATGATCGTAGAAGGATGCAAGTGAATGATAAAGCCCTTCATGTCATTTTTTGTGCACTTGGTCCGTATATCTACTCCAAGGTGTCTTTAATCGAGAATGCCAAGGAAGTTTGGGACACCCTCGAGACAACATATGAGGGAACTAGCGATGTCAAGGAAACAAAAATCGGGCTACTCAATCTAAGCTATAAAAATTCAAAATGGATCCCGATGAGAGTGTTTCCAAGACGTTTGATCGATTCTCGATCATTGTCAACAGATTGAAGGGTTTCGGTGAGATCATATCCGAAGACAAGCTAGTGAGGAAATTGTTGTACTCTCTTCCGGAATCATGTGATAGCAAGAGAACGCCTATTATTGAAGCTCAAGATTTGAAGACTCTCAAGCTAGATGCTCTTGTTGGAACTCTACTCACCCATGAGATCACGAGGAAGGGAAGAGAAGAAGAAAAGAAAATGGAGGAGAAGAAGGTTGAGAAGAAGGATGTTGAGAAGAAGAAGATTGGAATCGCCCTTAAAGCTTCATACCATGAAAGCTATTCTAGCGAAGATGAAGATGAGGAGATGGCCATGTTGGCCAAACGATTCACTCGCTTTATGAAGTCTAACCGTGGGAGAAAGTTCATTAGAAAAGGAGACTTCAAGAGCAAGAGTAAAGAAGAGGAGAAAGACCAAATCATTTGCTATGAGTGCAAAAAATCCGGCCATATCCGTTCCGAATGTCCTCAATTGAAGAGGAAGAGCTTTGGGAAGAAGAACAAGCTCAAAGCTCAAGTAGAAACTTGAAGTGACGATGAGTCATCCGATGAGGAGGAGGAAGTGGCCAATCTTTGTCTCATGGCCATTGATGATGAACCAAAGGTAAACCTTAACTCATCTAATTTTGATTTTACTTTTGATGAACTTCAAGATGCTTACGATGAATTGCAAGAGGTTTATGATGAGTTAGTTGGAAAATATAAGGAGTCTATTTTGAGAAACAAGAAAAATATTTCCGATTTGAATACTCAAAATGAATCTATTTCAAAAACTAACTCCGAATTGGAAAAGAAGGTTTTGTACTTAGTAAATCTTTCAAATGATCTTAAAAAGAAAAATCTTGAACTTGAAAAACTTCTTTCCAATTTTCAAGGTTATCACACAAAGGATGTGGATAATCTTAAAACATCTATTGGTATTGGGAAAAACCATTTTAAAAAGGGAAATTCTTCTAAATCCCAATATGTAAAAAGAAAACCTTTTATTCCTAAATAAAGAAATTTTCAAAAGCAATCTAGAGGACAAATGATTAGGAGTGTTTGGGTTCCTAAGAAACTCATTATTTCTAATAACATGAATGCTATTGCTTCTTGGATCCCTAAGGGAACCAAAGTTTTGAGGGCTAACACATATGGACCCAAAATGATTTGGGTACCAAAAATCAAGGCCTAATTTCTTTGTTTGTAGGGGGAGCATTGCTACAAGGCCAAAGCTTCAAGCCAAAACTCATGGTACCTTGATAGTGGATGCTCAAGACATATGACCGGTGACAAGAGTAGATTCATGGAACTAAAGCCAAAGAGTGGTGGAGTGGTAACTTTCGATGACAACTCCAAAGGCCACATTGAAGGAATAGGCTCCATTGGTAATCACTCTTCTATTTTCATTGAAAATGCTTTGTATGTCAACGGTCTTAAACACAACTTATTGACCATTAGTCAATTATGTGATAAGGGTTTTAATGTTTTATTTGATAAAAGTGGTTGCAAAATTGTGAACATTAAAACAAATCAATTAATGCTCATAGGACATAGGATAGACAATATTTACATGGTGCATTTAGATGACATCCATTCATCTCATACATGCTTAGTTGCACATGATGAACATGACTCATGGCTTTGACATAGAAAATTAGGACATGCTAGCATGAGTGTTTTAGAAAAATTGATTTCCCTTAATCTAGTTAGAGGTTTACCCAAACTTAAGTTCTATAATGATAAAATTTGTGATGCATGTTCTAAGGGTAAACAACATAGAACTTCATTTAAATCCATTAATGATGTCTCTACTAGTAGATGTTTACAATTGATTCATATGGATCTTTTTGGGCCTATTAGAACAATGAGCTTGGGTAGTAAATCATATGCCTTTGTACTTGTAGATGACTATTCTAGGTTTACTTGGGTTCTATTCTTAAGTACAAAAGATAGGCTTTAGAAAAAATCATCACATTTTCTAAAATAACTCAAAATGATCTTGAACTTAAAATTTCTCACATTAGAAGTGATCATGGAACCGAATTTCAAAATCTAGGTTTTGAAGAATTTTTAAATGAAAATGAGATTAGCCATAATTTTTCCGCACCTCGCACTCCTCAACAAAATAGGGTAGTTGAGAGGAAAAATTGAACTTTAGAAGAAATGGCTAGAACCATGCTTTGTGAAAATAATTTACCTAAATATTTTTGGGCGGAAGCCACAAATACCGCTTGCTATATTATAAATCGAGTAATGATTAGGCCAATTTTGAAGAAAACACCTTATGAGATTTTAAAATCTAAGAAGCCTAACATTAGCTATTTTCATCCTTTTGGTTGCAAGTGTTTTGTCTTGAATAATGGTAAAGAAAACTTAGGTAAATTTGATGCTAAAAGTGATGAAGCTATTTTCTTAGGGTACTCTTTAAACTCTAAAGCCTATCATGTATTTAATAAAAGAACGTTAGTAGTTGAAGAATCTATACATGTTGTTTTCGATGATAACCCCCTTCCGAGGAAGGAATCTTGTGATGATGATGATGTAGGAATTCTTGATGCCATTGATGGAGGACAAACGTCAAAGGTGGATGAGATTCCAACTAAGGATGAAGATGCACAAGATCCACCTCTTGAAGCCTTAAAGGACTTGGCTTTTGAGGAAAAGGAGGTATCTTACCCAATGGAGTTTAACTATGTCAAAGGTGGTGAAATCTTGGGTGATCCATCCAAGGGGATAACTACTAGATCCTTTCTCAAATTAATGAACTATGTTGCATTTCTTTCATGCATTGAGCCTAAAAATATCAAAGAAGCATTAAAAGATGATTTTTGGATTTTGGTCATGCAAGAAGAATTAAATCAATTTGAGAGAAGTAAAGTTTGGACATTAGTTGAAAGGCCTAGTAATCAATCTACTATAGGAACTAAATGGGTCTTTAGGAATAAACTAGATGAAAATGGTAATATAGTGAGAAACAAGGCTAGGCTTGCTGCTCAAGGCTATACCCAAGAAGAGGGAATTGATTTTGATGAAACATATGCACCCGTAGCTAGGATGGAAGCCATTAGGATGCTTTTGGCATTTGCATGTTATAATGATTTCAAGCTTTTTCAAATGAATGTAAAAAGTGCTTTTCTAAACGGTTTTATAAATGAAGAAGTGTATGTTGAACAACCACCGGGTTTTGAGGATTCAAAATTTCCAAATCATGTGTTAAAACTAACTAAAGCTCTTTATGGTTTAAAACAAGCTCCTAGAGCTTGGTATGAAAGACTTTCAAATTTTTTAATTGAAAAGGGTTTTGAAAAAGGTAAGGTGGACACTACACTCTTCATAAAAAGATATAATAATGACATCTTAGTAGTACAAATTTATGTTGATGATATCATTTTTAGTTCTACTAATGAATGTTATTGCAAAGAATTTTCTAAGCTAATGCAAGGTGAGTCCGAGATGAGCATGATGGGGGAGCTCTCATTCTTTTTGGGACTCCAAATCAAACAAAGGAAAGATGACACCTTCATAAATCAAGCTAAGTACGTGAACGATATACTCAAAAAGTTTGGCTTGGAGAATGTAAAGCCTCAAGCCACTCCTATGAGTTCTTCCATAAAGCTTGACAAAGATGAATGAGGTAATTGTGTTGATTCTAAGCTTTATAGATCCATGATAGGTTCTTTGCTTTACCTTACCGCAAGTAGACCGGATATCATGTTTAGTGTTTGCTTGTGTGTTAGGTTTCAAGCTAGTCCTAGAGAATCACACTTAGTTGCCATTAAGAGAATCTTTAGATACCTTAGAGATACACCTAATTTAGGCCTTTGGTATCCTAAGGATTCCTCCTTTAGCCTTCATGCTTATTCGGATGTGGGTTATGGGGGTTGTAAGATAGATAGGAAAAGTACTTCTGGGACTTGCCAATTCTTAGGTAGTATGCTCGTATCTTGGTTCTCTAAGAAACAAAATAGCGTAGCCTTATCTACCACCGAAGCGGAGTACATATCCTTAGGGAGTTTTTGTGCTCAAGTCCTTTGGATGAAACAACTCTTAGATTATGGTGTTGAAGTAGAAACCATACCCCTTAGGTGTGACAACACTAGTGCCATTTGTCTCACTAAGAATCCCATCCAACACTCTAGAACTAAACACATAGAGATTAGACATCATTTTATTAGAGATCATGTGTTGAAAAATGATGTTGTTTTAGAGTATGTTGATACCTTGAACCAATTAGTGGATATATTCACAAAACCTTTGGATAAAGAACGTTTTTGGACCCTTAGGAGAGAGTTAGGTTTAACTAGCTTCTCTTGACCCTTTTTAGGTCCCAAAATGTCAAAAATTTGCTTGAAATTGGTTGTGATTCATGCTTATGTTAATTTGCCTATTTTTGCTTCTATGCATGTTGCTAGGGGAGTATGCATTAAGTTTAGCCATTAAAACTTGTTCATATGACATTTACATGCATTTAGGGACGTTTAAAGTTAGATTTTTGAACTCAAATCTGTCATAAATGCCTTATCTGGTAAAGGCGTATCGATACGGCTGACGCGTATCGATACAGGTTCATGCTAGGAAATCTTTGAAGCTCAATGCGTATCGATACGACCCCACATATCGATACGGTTAAGTCAAGGGAAATAATTCAGGTCAAATCGTACCGATACGATCCCGCGTATCGATACGGTAATAAAGCCAAATAAAAAATTAGGGTAAAAGCGTATCGATACACTATACAAGCGTACCGATACGTTCTCGACGAAGAGCCTATTTAGGGCTGCATCTACAAAAACACTTCAATTAAAAAACCCCCTATTTTCTCTTAAAAACCCTAGTCGCAACCCTCTATAACCCCCCCCCCCCAATCCTTCAATTTTTCCATCAAACTTAAAAATTCTTTGAGGGTTTTTGATCTCCACATCAAAGCTAAGCTTTGTCAGCAATCTTGTGCACTTACATCACCACATTCACCCAATCTAACTATTCAAGGTATAAAACTTTTCTCTTTTATTTTCTTTTATTTTTGTTTGATTATTATAATTGTTTCAACTTAATTTTTGTACAAAACATACTTTTATAACATGGGTTTTAATCTTTTTATCAAAATTTTTCAAAAATCAAAAAAAATTTCATTCGAATAAATTTTCTACTCGTATTTTTTTAATCTATTTTTTTATTTTTTAAAAACTCTTTCTAATATATGTACATATCTTTTTCCACAATAAATTTTTTTAATTACCTTGAACTATTAGTTTTATTGGTTTGGATGAGATGTTAATTGCATACATATTCGAATTGTTTTGATGTATTTTCAGGGTTATGGCACGAAAAAAGAGAACTAGACGTTATCTTGCCACTTCCGATCCTAGTGAGGATGAAGAGGGTAACCCTAAACCTAATCTCCCTTATATTATCTAATGTAGTTTTCCCGACCCATCTGATATGTCTCGTTATAAACTATTTCAAGGTTTCACCCTTAGGGAAGAACGCATTGTGTCTATACCGTTTTTAAACTCTGCCCGTTTCAAGTTTCAATACCTCCCTTTAATTAGGCAATGGAAACTTCTAACCTTTTTAAGCATTCCTCCTATTCTATATATGAATTTGGTCATCATATTCTTTTCAAATGCTATATTTATTCATGATGAACCTAGAGAACATGTCATTGCTATCGAGTCATTTGTTATGGGCAAAACCATTAAAATTGATCAAAAGGTTCTTTGCAAAGCTTTTGGTTTTGAAAACGTAGGAATTGATGATGAGAAGTCCTTAGAAACAGGTTCTTTAGGCTCAGTCAAAGTCTTAAATGCTCATGACTGTATTCTTCATCTTCTCATTACTTGGTTTTTGCGTCCATCGGGAGGGAAGTTTTCTACTATACGTCAAGTAGATGATTTTTGGCTTAGGTGCTTTAGGGAGGGTCACCGTCCAAATCTTTGTCAAATTATGTTTGCCAACCTTGTCTATCTAGTCCAACACCGTCACACCGAACAAGTCAAATCTTTTCACTATTTTACGGCGTTGAGTCACCTCCTCCACTCCCTTGAAATTTATTGTTCCTATGATTATCTCGAACCCCTTGGCCAACCCATAGATGAGCGTTCTCTATCTCGTGCCCATTTTTCTTATGTTGACAATGAATGGGTTCGTGTCCCTCATGCTCTCCTCAACAAGATCCTCCGGTTGATGCTCCTCATGCTTCTTCAAGCTCTTAACGAGCTCCGATTGAGTCCTCTTCCATGGGCACCCTCATGACATTCCTCAATGAGAAATTCACTAACATAGAATCTGGGTTTACCGCCATTGACACACGATTCACCTCATCGGAAGATCGCGTCAAAGGTATGGAGAATCAAATGAAAGCCATAGCTCTTCAACAAAACTCCATGGATATCTCTCTCATCGCCTTCCATGGTGCTTGGCTCAACCAAAATAGGAGGAATCAACCCACTCGAGACGATATAGATGAAGAGGACGAGGAAGATGATGATGATGAGGCGGACGAGTAGTTTTTGCATACCATCTCATGACATTTAGTTTTTGCACCTATGATTAGTACTTTATGCATTTTATCTATGTTTTAGGATCTAAGTTTGGATTATTATGTTGCTTTTCATTTGAAGTTTCATTTGAACTATTATGTTTGCTTTAATTTGACGTTTGCTTTGAACTTTATGAAATGATTGTTGCTATTATCCTTGTGTTTATATTTGATCTAACAAAAAGGGGGAGAAGGATTATAGAGTCAATTTTTTTTTATTTTGAAAATCCATCTTAAATTAAGAGGGAGAAAGTTTTTCAAAAGTTTCAAAAACTTAAAAATTTATATGTGGTTTTGTTATATCAAAAAGGGGGAGACTGTGAAGCCAAAATTGATTTTGATATAACATCTAAACTTATGGACAAATTTGCAAAACAATAAATTTTTAAGTACTCCTTAAAGTCTCACTATTGACAAGTATTTTAAACAAAATAATATCTCAAGACAAGTTCTTAAAATGTTAAATATTTCTAAGTCTTTTCCTATGTGTTTTCAAGCCAAACTACACAAAAACGCCCAGGCGTATCGATACCCATAGGTGTATCGATACGGTTTTTAGCCACTGGAATTTTAATAGACATAGCGTACCGATACGGTATTACCCCGTATCGATACGATATTCATCTGGGCAACACTTTCAATGATACCGTACCGATACGCTTTGCAACCGTATCGATACGATAAGCTTATCTTTGCAATTAATTTTCGACCGTTGACTTGTCAGTTAGTTGGTATCCCAATTTTTAAATGACCGTTATACCGTACAGATACGCTAAGTATGCGTATCGATACGATTTTTATAAAAACCAAACTTGGGATTCCAGTGAGCAAATCCCGTATCGATACGCCCCTTAAAACCGTACCGGTACTCCTTCTAAGCGTATCGATACGTGATGTTTTCAGTCACAACGACTCTTTCCTCTTTGATACAGGTATTGATACGCCCCCTACCCGTACCGATATGGTAGGCAGCAGAGCTGTATTTATTGCGAGAAAAATGCTCTCAACGGCTCTATTGATGATCCCAACTATCCAAACGGCTAAAATTCAATACAAGGGTATAAAAACAAGTCTCAATTGAACAAGCAACAACTATTGAACCTACAAGCATCATCAAAGCACTCAAATCCAAACTTTGCACCCTTAGAGTCATATTCTTGTACCAAACTCTTGTGTTCTCAATTGTTATCTTTTTATTGTGAGTTTGGGGAGTGTACAATTGTAAATGGGTAAACAATTATCCTTTGAGAGGAATTTGTAGAGTTTACCAAAAACTTCTCTTTGTAAAAGTGAGTGGATTAAGCTTTGGGTAGAAAGCTTAATCAAATTGTAAGGTTACCTCCTCATCCAAGAAAAGGGGAAGAATTCAAGTAGTGAATTGGTTGAAAATCCTTAGTGGGAACTAAGGTAGTGGATGTAGAGTTCATTTGGAGAACTTGAACCACTCTAACTTCTTGTGTCACATTTTATTTTTCACTATTATCTCCTACCAAAATTTTTATCGCCAATTCACCCCCTCTTGGCCATTTGCAATTGTGTGATCAACTCAACACCAATATATGAGATTACATGTATCATTGATTTAAATGGTTTTGTATAATGAGCATTATACATGAGATTCTATTTTTGTAGCATGTTTGTAAGTGAAAGCATGTGAAGCCAATTTTTAGATTTGCATTGGGATTAATGCACGAGCAAAATGATACATGTGTTTTAAAGTAACATGATTTGCTTAATGTGTTTTAAAGCATGAGAATAAATGAGCATGATGTGGAAGAGATTTCTATTTGAGAAATGGTTTTTAAAATGCATTGTTGTTGGTTTTAATTTGAGCATCCCTCACTAAGCAATTGTGCTTACTGTCACAACCCACCGTTTTTCCCTAAGATTCAAACTGAGGTTCTCACCACTCCATTGGCACTTTTGAGGCAAGCAAGCACCAAGGAGGGCACTATAAGGGCCTAGGACGGCCATGAAGACTCTAGAGACATGCCACATCGTTCTAGAAAGATCCAGGACGTTCTATTCAAGTCTAGACACACCTGGGAGGACCCAGAAGGCTCGGGAAGACTCAGAAAAGCTCGGGACTACTCCGGAAGACCTTGGAGCTCTGTAGAACCTTTTGGATACATATAGATATGTATACACATATATAGAAATCTCTAGAATAGTGTAGTCCCTTAGAAGATATTTTGGGAGGCAACATTTGGACCGTTGGATCAAATCGATTTCAACCGTCCATTGAGGAGGTGGGAGCCTATAAATAGGGCCACCCCCTTCATTTTGTACTCACTCAAGAAATTAGCCACTTAAGCATACTTGTAAAGCTCTCGTGTAAAGCTTCCTTCTTTAGTTAATACAAGTTCTTTACTTGTAAACTCTCTTGCCTTCTCTTGTATTCTTTGTTAGCCATTGCGTTGCGTGGGAGATCAAGGCTGGTTAGCATCATCGAGGCTTGCTAACGCCGCACAGATTGGTTTGTGAGAATAAGTCCATGACAATTGGTATCAGAGCAAGTTACGAGACTCGGGATATGGCAAAAACGGGCAAGAGTCAAGTTGTTGGCTCATCCGACACGGAGGTCATGCATGAGCATCGAGGGCGCGAGGAGATGGTTGAGCCTGGTGAGACGAGGCCTAGGGCCAAGTCCAAGGACATGATCTCTAGCTTGAAGACCCGTCTTACCCACATCGAGGAGAATGTGGTGGGTGTGAGCACCCAAGTGGACGACCTTACCAACCGAGTGGAAGGCCTTGAGGCGGAGGACGCCGAGATCCACACGGCCATGAAGGCCATGATGGTGAAGCTATAGGAAACCATGCGCGCAGAAATGGGGAAAATCTGCGATCTCCTAATGGGGGAGCTCTCGAAGGTACATGACTCTTTCCAACAAGAGCTTGCTCACTCTAATGCTCAGATTGAGGCCTTGCAAGGTGACCTTGCCTTGTGCAAGCGAGCCATGGCCGCCGGGCCAAGCACCACATACGAGTCTAGGAAGGTCGAGGTGCCCAAACCTAAGACCTTCGCGGGTGCACGCAATGCAAAAGAAGTAGACAACTTCTTGTATGGCTTGGAACAATATCTTGTTGCGGTGGGAATTGTGGACAAGGCTGCCAAGATCCAAACCGCCTCACTCTACCTCACCGACACAGCTATGCTTTGGTGGAGGAGAAGGCGTAGTGACGTGGAGAAGGGCACGTGCACCATGACTACCTTCGATAACTTCAAGAAGGAGCTTAAAAGGCAGTTCTACCCAGAGAATGCCGAAGATGAAGCGAGGGTACGTTTACGAAGGCTGAAGCAATCGGGGAGCATACGCGACTATGTAAAGGAGTTCACTACCTTAATGCTCGAGATCCCCAACCTTTCTGACAAAGACTCCCTTTTCAACTTTATGGATGTCCTCCAACAATGGGCTAAGGCCGAGCTTAGACGTCGGGGAGTTTAGAACCTTGCCGATGCCATTGCTGTAGCGGAAAGCCTTGTTGACTACTCTAGCAACAAGGAGTCCAACAAGTTGAAGGACAAGAAAGGTGGCCATGCCAAAGGTGGGGGAGACAAGGGCCATCGAAAAGAGGGACACCATGAAGACAACTCACCCAAGCACAAAGACTCGTCTTCATGGAAAATCAAGGATAAAGGCAAAGCTAAAGACACTCGAGGCCCGAAACGACCTTCATCCAACAAGTGCTTCATCTGTGATGGGGACCATTGGGTCCGAGAGTGCTCGTAAAGGCAAGCCCTCAACTCGCTCCTCGCGAAGCATCAAGAGGGAGGTGACACCGACAAAGAAGATGAAGGTGTCCAAATGGGGTCTATGCAATTGCTAAATGTCATCCAATCCGTCCCAAAGACCGAAGCCAAGGGGTTGCTCTATGTAGACGTCACCATAACTTTGTCTCTTTAGAAGAAGCTAAGAGACTTGGTCTTAAAGCCGTGGGAGGAGGCAGATCCATCAAGGCAGTCAACTCAGCTGCCAAGCCCATCCATGGAATCACACGAGGGGTCAAGACCATTGTGGGAAAATGGTCAGGGCACATAGACTTCTCCGTTGTGCCGATGGACGACTTCAAGATCGTCCTAGGGCTTGAGTTCCTCGATCAAGTCAAAGCATTCCCCGTGCCCTTTGCCAATAGCATGTGCATCATGGATGTCAATCGAGCTTGCATGGTGCCAACGACCAGGGCCACCAAGCAAGATGCCAAGGTACTCTCTGCCTTGCAATTCAAGAAGGGCGTCAAGAGAAATGAGGAAAGCTACTTGGCCATCCTTAGTGAGTATGATGACGAGGAGGCCATGCCCGACGAAGACCTGCCAAGGGAGGTAGCTCAAGTGCTTGATGAGTTCAAGGATGTTGCACCACCCGAACTACCCCGAAGGCTACCACCAAGAAGGGAAGTAGATCATAAGATCGAGTTGGAACCCGACATCAAACCACCAGCCATGAGGCCCTACCGCATGGCACCCCCAGAGTTGGAAGAACTAAGGAGACAACTCAAAGAGCTACTCGATGCAGGGTTCATCCGACCATCCAAGGCACCATTTGGGGCACCAGTCCTTTTCCAGAAGAAGAAGGATGGTTCGCTAAGGATGTGCATTGACTACCGAGCACTCAACAAGGTCACTATAAAAAACAAGTATCCAATCCCTCTTATCTCAGATCTATTTGACCAGCTCAAGCATGGACAATACTTCTCCAAGTTGGATCTTCGATCGGGGTACTACCAAGTGCGCATTGCGGAAGGGGATGAGCCCAAGACCACATGCGTCACAAGGTATGGTTCTTATGAATTTCTAGTCATGCCCTTCGGACTAACAAACGCCCCAGCAACCTTTTGCACTTTGATGAACAAGCTTTTCCATCTTTACCTCGATCGGTTCGTGGTCGTCTACCTTGACGACATTGTGGTGTATAGCAAGACCCTGAAGGAACATGTTGAACACCTAAGGGAAGTGTTCAAGGTTCTGCGAGAGAACCAACTATTCATCAAGAAGGAGAAATGCTCCTTTGCTAAGCCTGAAATCATGTTCCTAGGGCACAGGATCGAGGATGGGAAGCTAATGATGGAGGATGGAAAGGTACAAGCCATCCAAGAGTGGGAGCCACCCACCAAAGTACATGAGCTACGATCCATCCTCGGACTGGTGAACTACTATCACCAATTCATCAAGGGCTATTCAATGAGAGCTACACCTTTAACCGAGCTCTTGAAGAAGAATAAGCCGTGGGTGTGGTCATCAGCTTGTCAAGAAGCTTTTGAAGACCTAAAGAAGGCCGTTTGTGATGAGCCAGTACTGAGCTTGCCCGACCACACCAAGCCCTATGAGTTGCATACCGACGCATCGGATTTTGCCATAGGAGGAGTTCTTATGCAAGATGGGAATCCGATCGCCTATGAGAGTCGGAAGCTCAATGATACAGAGAGGCACTACACCGTGCAAGAGAAGGAGATGACTGCCATCATCCACTTTCTTAGGGTGTGGCGACATTACCTCCTAGGGGATAAGTTCTTGATCCTAACCGACAACGTAGCAACTAGCTACTTCCAAACTCAGAAGAAGCTTAGCCCAAAGCAAGCTAGGTGGCAAGACTTCCTAGCCGAGTTCGACTACATCTTACAGTATAAGTCGGGCAAAGCAAATGTAGTCGCGGATGCACTAAGTCGGAAGACGGAACTCGCAACATTAAGCCAAGTTACCAGTCCACTCCTCGACATTATCAAGGAGGGCTTACATCAGGAGCCCCTTGCCAGGAACATCATTGCCTTAGCTAACGAGGGCAAGACTCGACAGTTCTGGGTGAGCGATGGACTACTCTACACCAAAGGCAACCATCTATATGTGCCAAAATGGGGCAACCTACGCAAGGAGTTGATCAAGGAGTGTCACGACTCCTTATGGGCCGGTCATCCAGGTATGCGTCGTACCCTTGCACTCTTAAAGTCCAACTACTATTGGCCCCGGAAGCACGAAGGCGTAGAAGAATATGTGAGAACTTGTCTTGTGTGTCAACAAGACAAGGTTGTTCAACAACAACCAGGAGGGCTCTTAGATCCTTTGCTTGTACCCGACAAACCTTGGGAGAGTGTCTCTATGGACTTTATCACTTGTCTCCCCAAGTCTGAAGGGTTCAGAAGCATAATGGTCGTGGTGGACTGATTCAGTAAGTATGCCACCTTCATTGCAGCATCACCCGATTGCACAACGGATGAGGCAGCAAGGCTCTTTCTCCACAACGTGGTCAAGTTGTGGGGCGTACTAAGCAACATCGTGAGCGATCGGATCCAAGGTTCACAGGGAGGTTTTGAATCGAACTCTTCAAGATGCTAGGGTCCGACCTTAACTTCTCAACAAGCTTCCATCCCCAGAGTGACGGGAAAACCGAGCGCATCAATGCTCTCTTGGAGCTTTACTTAAGGCACTACGTTCGTGCCAATCAAAGAGTTTGGGCCAAGCTTCTCGATGTTGCACAATTCTCCTACAACCTACAAAGGAGCGAGGCCACCAATCGAAGTCCCTTCGAGATTGTCTTGGGACACCAACTGACCACACCGCTCTCCCTTGCCACACGCTATGAAGGGAAGAGCCCCGCAGCCTACAAGCTTGCCAAGTCATGGCATGAACAGAATGAGCTTGCTCAAGCATCCTTACACAAGGCTGCCAAGAGGATGAAGAAGTGGGCAAACAAGAAAAGAAGGCCCCTAGAGTTCAAGGAAGGAGACCTTGTCATGCTCAATCTCCTACCCCAGCAATTCAAGACCCTACGAAGGGTGCACAAGGGACTAGCCCGCAAGTATGAGGGACCATTCCCGGTGATCAAGCGAGTAGGCAAGGTGTCTTACCAACTTCAACTTCCACCGAGGCTTAAGATTCATCCAGTCTTTCATGTGAGTTTGTTGAAGCCTTACCATAAAGACGTGGAGGATCCATCAAGGGGAGTTTCATCTAGAGCACCCACAGCCGTGGTCACTTCCTTCGACAAGGAAGTTGAAGAAGTGTTGGCCGATCGATTGATTAGGCGAAGGGGCGTGCCAGCTTATAAGGAGTACTTCATCAAGTGGAAGGGTCTGCCCAATGCCGAGGCGAGTTGGGAGACTGAAGAAGCCCTTTGGCAATTCAAGGACCAACTCCGGGAGTTCAATGAAGGCGGGACGAGGGCGTCGCGAGCTTAGGTGGGGGAGAATGTCACAACCCACCGTTTTTCCCTAAGATCCAAACCGAGGTTCTCACCACTCCTTGGGCACTTTTGAGGCAAGCAAGCACCAATGAGGGCACTATAAGGGCCTAGGACGGCCATGAAGACTCTAGAGACATTCCACAGCGTTCTAGAGAGATCCAGGACGTTCTATCCAAGTCTAGACACACCCGGGAGGGCCCAGAAGGCTCGGAAAGACTCGGGAAAGCTCGGGACTACTCCGGAAGACCCTGGAGCTCTCTAGAACCTTTTGGATACATATAGATATGTATACACATATATAGAAATCTCTAGGATAGTGTATTCCCTTAGAAGATATTTTGGGAGGCAACATTTAGACCGTTGGATCAAATCGATCTCAACCGTCCATTGAGGAGGTGGGAGCCTATAAATAGGGCCACCCCCTTCATTTTGTACTCACTCAAGAAATTAGCCACTTAAGCATACTTGTAAAGCTTCCTTCTTTAGTTAATACAAGTTCTTTACTTGTAAACTCTCTTGCCTTCTCTTGTGTTCTTTGTTAGCCATTGCGTTGCGTAGGAGATCAAGGCTGGTTAGCATCATCGAGGCTTGCTAACGCCGCACGGATCGGTTTGAGAGAATAAGTCCGTGACATTACACTATCTTTTTACAACAATGCAGAGAAATATCATTTGAGGGCAACAAGGTAGCAAGTGGAAATCCAAGAGAAGATACATAGCTCAAGTATAGATTTTGGTTTACTTAATAGTAATAATTAGCAATGGGGGTTGCCTTTATGTTTTGAGAGAGTATGTTTTGAATCTCCCTGGTTTGCGGTAAGTTTTATACGCCTATTATGACTTGTGAATGACCTTTATTTGCTGGTATTTGGTTTGGTTTGCATTTTGGTACTTAAATGGCTATTTTTCTTAGGGAGCATGCCTATAGATTGTTAAACATGTTGTGTTGTTGTTGAAAGCATGCCTTGGTGTTATTTGTCTTTAGAATCATGATCTAAGTGATTACTTAAGCTTTGATAACATATTGGATTGATATTGGATGTGTTTTGACATGTAAAACCAGCAAAATATGACATTACAGGCTCAAGCGTATCGATACGCGAGATACCGTATCGGTACAGTATAGCCAAATCAGGCATATCGTATCGGTACAGGGTAGATCGTATCAATACGGCTAAAGGGCAAAATGAGGAACCGTATTGGTACACAAGACCGTATCGATACCCTTTTATGCCACTGGAAATCTAAGAAATTGACGAGATAATGGCGTATCGATACGGGTACACATGTATCGATACACTTAGATGTTAAGTTTGTTATTTGAAGCTTTTTGATATTCTGTTTTCTTACGTTTTGGTCACTTAATATTTGGGTGATCAATTGAATGAGTTTGGATGATCGAAATGATCTGAAAATTGACATGTGAGCATAAAACCTGACTAATTGAATTTCGATAACTTTAATTTCGTAATAGGTCCTTGAAATTTGTAAGTTTTACAAAGTGGTTCCTAAAGTATGTGTAGTCTTAACCGAAGAATAAATTGACTTCGTCCAAGTTGTAATTTTATTGGTTGCAAGCATGATCACCTTAGGATTCATAAGAGCATATAGACAAGATAAAAGAAAAAAAAGGAAAAAAAGGTCGTTTATTGGGGTAAATCTTCACCGGTTTACTCCAATATTCCCCGTGTAACTCACTCGAGTCAGTAAAACGGTTAGACCGGGTCAAGGGGGTTACATTTGTTAGTATCAAAGCCATGTTTACGAAAAATTGGGAGGTAAGTTGTGGTAACATAAAATGTTTAGATGAATTTGTGATGTTTGCTATGCACGATGATTGCTTACAATATGCTTTAATCGTTGATTGATTGTGTGCTATGTACGGTGCTTGATAACATGTTGTATGACTTGTTATGTGATGATTTGGGGTAGAGTTTGGCGTACCCATTGCCATTATTACTATTAATGTAAAGCGTTTTTGTTTTAAAAGTGAGCGTCTTGGATTCTTGCTTCTGGCTGGCCTAACTATTTATATTGTTGCATTCATATGCTAGAGGTTTATACTGTTTTCATAATAGGACCGAGAAGAGAGCTTAGAAATAATGTACGTGATGTTTTGGAGAATATGGTGAATGAGGGTGATGGAGAATTACCACCACCTCCTCCTCCTCTCGGTGGTGGGGGAGTCGCTGGAGTTGCTGTGAGAGGTGTTGGACCTCAGGCAATGCAGGGTCAGGCTGTCGATGATATGATGCAATTGATTCAGGCTATAGCTGGAGCTTTTCAGGCTGCGGTAGCGGGTATGCGTGTGGTTGCGCCACAACCTGCGATTAATGTTGGTTTACCTTTGGAGCGTTTGTGCAGTTTGGGTGGCACCGAGTTTAGAAGTTTGTCTCTAGGAGGTTCTGAGGCATGGTTTGAGAGCACTAAATGGATTCTTGGTCAGATAGAGTGCACAGATGTGCACAAGTTGGGTTGTACCGTATCTTTGCTACAGGGATATGCTTACTCGTGGTGGACTACCACTATTGTGGGGATGAAACCTGCAGAGGTGACATGGGAGTTCTTCAGGAATGCTTTCCGAAAAAAAAATATTTGGGTGCTCTTTATAAAGATGAGAAGAAGCAAGAGTTTATGGCCTTGATGTAAGGAAACATGTCTGTTTTGGATTATAAGGTTCAGTTTGTTCGATTGAGCCTTTATGCCTCTGAGTTGGTTCCCAACAAACAGAAGAGATGTGATCACTTCCGATACGGTTTGGTGAAGGATGTAAGGACTTATATGCTAGCTTCAGAGTCCATGAATTTCAACGTCTTGGTCGCTCGTGCTAAGGACATTGAGCAAAGTTTGGGTTTGTCTTCTTGTGCGGGGAATTCTAGTTCTGGAAAGAGGGTTGCTTAGTTTGACGGAGGAAAGGATCGTTCCAAGATGCAGCGTGATAAGAAGTTTTATCCAGATCAGAGGCGTGGTGGTGGCGGTAATGTGGGCCGCATGTAGCAGGGTCAGAATATGGTGGTTCATTTGCCTGAATGTAACAGTTGTGGAATGCGACATCCTGGAGAGTGCTAGGGGTAATCCTAGTGTTTGTTGGAGTTGTGGTTCTCAGGGTCGTATGAAGCATGATTGCCCTTAGCAAGCTAGACAGGCATCGGTGCGTGCTGTTGAGCCTTAAAGGGGCCGTAGGAGTGATCGAGGTAACTTTCAGCGTAGAGAGGATGGTTAGAGGAATGTTTCTCATGTTGTGGCAGTTCAGCCCCAGAGAGGTGGATCGGCTAGGGTGTACGCACACCACGAGGGAAGGAATGACACGGATGTGATCACATGTACCTTTACTTTGCAATTCTTGTCATTACTTTCTTTGATTGATTCTGGTTCCACGCATTCATATATTTTAAGTGATAATGCAAAAGTTACTTGACATACATGTTGAGTTTTTAGATGTGGGTATGCAAGTGACGAGTTCTCCAAGATTGATTTGAGATCAGGATATTATCAGTTGAAGGTGAAGGATAAAGATGTGTCGAAGATAGCTTTTCATACCCGTTACGAGCATTATGAATTTTTGGTGATGTCGTTTGGGTTGACGAATGCACCAGCAGCTTTCATGGACATGATGAATCGGGTGTTCCATGAGTTCTTGGATCAGTTTGTGGTTGTGTTTATTGATGATATCCTTGTGTATTCACGTGCCAATGAGGATCATGATAAACATTTACGGATTGTGTTGCAGCCCTTGTTGGATAATCAGTTATATGCTAAGTTGAGCAAGTGTGAGTTTTGGATTAATGAAGTGGTGTTCCTCGGTCATGTTGTGTCGGTAGAAGGAATTCGTATGGATCCACAGAAATTTGAGGCAGTTTTGAATTGGAAACAACCTAAATCGGTGTCAGAGGTTCGTAGTTTCTTGGGCTTGAGAGGTTATTATCATCATTTTGTGGATGGTTTTTCTAAGGTTGTCGCTCCTTTGACGAAGTTGTTGCAAAAAGGATGTTAAGTTTAAGTGAACGAAGATGTGATAACAAGCTTTTGAGAAGTTAAAGAAAGATTTGACACGAGCTCCAATCGTGATTCAACCCGAATCGGGTAAAGAATTTATGATTTACAGTGATGCATCATATATAGTGTTAGGGTGTGTGTTGATGCAAGATGGGAGAGTTGTGGTGTATACTTCTAGGTAGTTGAAGGTGCATGAGCGTAATTATCCTACGCATGATATTGAGTTGACTGCAGTGGTGTTTGCGTTGAAGATTGGGAGACATTTCCTTTATGGAGAAAATGTGTGGTGTATATGGATCATAAAATTTTAAAGCATTTGATGTCCCAAAAAGAGTTGAATCTTAGTCAACGGAGATGGTTGGAGTTGCTTAAGGATTACGACTTGACGATAGAGTATCACCCTGGAAAGGCCAATGTAGTGGTCGATTCTTTGAGTAGGAAGGTAGCTGTGGAGTTGAGAGCTATGTTTGCACGATTGAGTGTGTCACATGATGGTGGATTGATAGCCGAGTTTCAAGTGAAACCTTCCTTGGTTCAGTTGATTAAGGAGAAGTAGTTGCTTGATGGTTCGTTGGTACCGCATGTTTATGACATAGAGGATGGGAAACCGATGGACTTTTGTTTGAATGATGATGGTGTTTTGTGTTTTAAGAGTCGAATAGTTCTACCGGATGATGTTGAGTTGAGGCACGCCATTTCGACTGAGTCGCATAGTAGTCCTTTTGCTATACATCCCAATAGTACTAAGATATATCGTGGGTTGAAGGATGAGTACTATTGGGTTGGGTTGAATAAGGATGTTGCTGATTTTGTGAGTAAGTGTATGGTTTGTCAGCGCGTGAAAGCTGAGCATCAATTTCCTTTTGGGCTGTTACAACCTTTGAAGATACTGGAATGGATATGGGAAAGGATTACGATGGATTTTGTGTCAGGTTTGCCTTTGACCCCTTCAAAGAAATATTCTATTTGGGTGATTGTGGACCGTTTTATGAAGTGTGCGCATTTCATAGCTGTGCATACTACATATACGTTGCATAAGTTGGCAGAGCTGTACATTGCGGAAGTTATGAGGTTGCACGGTGTACCTAAATCCATAGTTTCAGATAGAGATCCGATGTTTACAGCGAGGTTTTGAGAGTGTTTGCATAGAGCTTTGGTTACACGGCTCAATTTCAGTACTTCGTATCTTCCTCAGACAGATGGTCAGTCCGAGCGAGTTATCCAAGAGCTTGAGGATATGTTGCGGTGTTATGTTATAGATTTCCAAGGTTCTTGGGAGAAACAGTTGCCTTTGGTAGAGTTTGCTTATAATAATAGCTATCAAGCAAGTATACAAATGGCTCCATATGAAGTTTTGTGTGGTAAGAAGTGTAAGATGCCTCTTTGTTGGACGGAAGCAGGGAAAATGTTAGTTTCTTTGCCGGATTTTCTTAAAAGGACGATAGAGAAGGTAAATCTTGTTTATGATCGGTTGAAGGCGGGTTCGGATCGTCAAAAGTCTTAAGCAGATTTGAAGCGTAAAGAGATTGAATTTGAAGTTGGTGATATGGTGTTTTTGAAAGTTTCGCCTTAGGAAAAGTGATGAGGTTTGGTCGGAAGGGCAAGTTGAGTTCGAGGTTTATAGGACCATATGAGGTGCTTGAGCGCATTGGACCGATGGCTTTTAGGTTGAGGTTGCCGCATGAGTTGGAGAAGATACATGATGTTTTCCATGTATTTGATACATGATGTTTTCCATGTATCCGATACATGATGTTTTCCATGTATCCATGCTTCGGAGGTATAGATCGGATCTGTCGCATGTTATGCCTATTGAAGAAGTTGAATTGAATCTAGATTTGACCTATGATGAGGAGCCAGTTAAGATCTTGTATATAGACAACAAGGTTCTTCGTAAGAAGACCATAGAGATGGTTAAGGTGTTGTGGCGACATCGAGGTGTCGAGGAAGCTACATGAGAAACGAATAATGACATGAAGAAGCAGTTTCTTAATCTTTTTCCACCAAGTAAATTTCGAGGACAAAATTTCTTAAGTGGGGGAGAGTTGTAACACCCCGATTTTGGGCCTAGGAGTTAGCCGGGTTTGGGCTAGATGGTTCAGGAGAACCGATTCAAACAATTTAGACTAGTTTCAGGATTTAATTATTTTGAAAGATTTTTGAGGTTTGTAAAATGTGAGAAAATGTTTTAAAATAATTATTTAATATATATATATATATTTATATATATATGATTTTGGTGGGATTAATTTTGGAAAATGGATTTTGGAGGTTTGACATTTTGGAAATTAGTGACCAAAATGTAAAGATCGTAAAATTGTTTTTAGTGACTAAATCGTAAAAGATCAAAACTTTGAATCTTTAAGGAGCTATTGATCCAAAGTCTAATTCAGACTTTTTTCCTTTTAATTTGTCAATTTCAAAGTGGTTTTAATAAATAAACAAGGTGGAGTGAATTAAATTAGCATTTATATCTTAAAACATATTTCACGTAACTACCTTTTCTCACAATCATTTTCTCTCAAATTCTCTCCAGCTAAACATCAATTTATTCTTCAAAGATTTGAGGTAAACACTTGACTTGATTTATCTTTTTAACACTAAATGATTTCTTAATGTTTTCCTATCAAAATCTTATGGTTTTATCTTTGTTTTCTCATGTAAATCTTTACAATTGAAGGGAAAAGTCATCATTAGAGGTAAGGTTTCGTTCTTCTCTTATATTGAAAGGTTCTTTATTGAAATTCTCAAGTTGTTGTTATTTTATGAATGCATTTGAATGGGTTTTGATGTTATAATTAGGGAAAATTGGTTTAAGTGACGTGTAATTGAGGTTTAATTGAATAAATCAAGAAATATTTGTTTTGAATATGTTTTACTGGGTTTATAATGAGATTATATCATAATTATGATGTATTGAAATGTTGAATAAGGAAATTTAACATATGAAGCCCAAAACTAGGTGAGTTTGTTGATTTTTAGGTTGAGTTCTTTGGGTTTTTGATTTAGTTATGTGGATGATTGGTTCCTGGTGATTCTTCAGTGTTGAGAAGGTGTTTTATGGATGTAATTTGTTGTTGATTTCACTGGGTTATGACTGACTATTGTTTACAAATGTTTCGTCGATGTTTTTGGTAGGCAAAAGCTTGGTTGTTGATAGAGGATGATGTAGTTTTGTGATGCTGGGGATTTTGATGCAAGGTTAGGTATTTAATCTCAGTTTTACTTTGGTTAGGAGTAAGGGATGTGGATCTGATAGCTTCAGAGAGAGTTTCAGTTGATTTGGAGGCAAGCGAGGTGTTTCAGTGAGTGGAACTGGTTTTAAAGCTTTTCAAAGGTTTGAAAACAAGGTTTGAGAGTTTAGATTAAGCTTGAAATGCTACTCTAAGCTCGGAAGTAAGTATAATTGGTTTCGCTCTTGGTTCTCAGATTTTCCCATTGTTTCGGATTATCATGCTCATGTTTTGATGAAAGATTTGTTACCTATTGTTGTGCATGTTTTTATGAATTGTCAAATGATTCATGGGATCCCATGTTGTTGATTTATGCTTTTGAAAAGACCGTGTCTTGTTGAGAAAATGCTATGCATTGAGTATGCTTTAAAATGGGATGAGATGTGGTTTGTGTTTATGCATTGAAAATAGTAGGGTAACATGGTTTTAAGGATTATATTGGTAAGTGATGATGCCTATTATAATCGGATATAATTGGTCGACCAATAGCATGAGAGTGCACTATAAAATGTAAGCAAAATTCGTACGTACGTGTGATAAAACATGATGAGTACAACCACATCATGTGAGCCATAAAGTGGGAACAACCACCCTTTACGTGCATTAAGGTGAGAGCAGCCACACCAAGTGTTCTGCCCTTTCTTATGGTGGGAGCAACCACGCCATAAGGTGTATCTGCATATCCGAGTTGTTTTTATGGTGGGAGCAGCCATACCATGTGTTATAGGATGGGTAACAACCATCTGAGTCACTTGAATTCCAATATATGGGATTACATGTATCATTGATTTAAATGGTTCTGTATAATGAGCATTATACATGAGATTCTATTTTGGCTTAATACAATTTCCCCCCTTAAACTTTACTTGTTTTCCCAACTTGCCCCCTAAAGTTCATTTTAACCAATTTTCCCCTATCATTTTCGCCGTTACCCATATTGCCCCTACCGTTAAATTTTTTTGTCTTGACCAATCAGAACGCACCACGTCATTTTTTATTTTTTTTAAAATTTTTAAAATAAAACAAATAAGATTACATGTATCATTGATTTAAATGGTTTTGTATAATGAACATTATACATGAGATTCTATTTTCGTATCATGTTTGTAAGTTAAAGCATGTGTAGCCTATTTTGAGATTTGCATTGGGATTAAAGCATTAGCCAAATGATACATGTATTTTAAATTAACATGATTTGCTTAATGTGTTTTAAAGCATAAGAATAAATGAGCATGATGTGGAAGAGATTTTTATTTGAGAAATGGTTTTTAAAATGCATTATTGTTGGTTTTAATTTGAGCATCCCTCACTAAGCAATTGTGCTTACACTCTCTTGTTACAACAATGCAGAGAAATAGCATTTGAGGGCAGCAAGGTAACAAGTGAAAATTCAAGAGAACATACATAGCTCAAGTATGGATTTTGGTTTACTTAATAGTAATAATTGGCAATGGGAGGATGCCTTTATGTTTTGGGAGAGTATGTTTTGAATCTCACTGGTTTGTGGCAAGTTTTATACGCTTATTATGACTTGTAAATGACCTTTAATTGCTGATATTTGGTTTGATTTTCATTTTGATACTTAAATGGCTAATTTTGCTTAGGAGAATGCCTATAGATTGTTAAACATGTTGTGTTGTTTATGAAAGCATGCCTTGGTGTTATTTGCCTTTAGAATCATGATCTAAGTGATTACTTAAGCTTTGATAACATGTTGGATTGATATTGTATGTGTTTTGACATGCAAAACTTGCAAAATATGACATTGCAGGCCCATGCATATCGATACGCGAGATACCGTATCAGTACAATATAGCTAAATCAGGCATATCGTATCGATACGGGATATACCATATCGATACGGCTAAAAAGCGAAATGAGGAATCGTATCGGTACACGAGACCATATCGATACCCTTTTGTGCCACTGGAAATTTGAGAAATTGACGAGATAATGGTGTATCGATACGGGCACAAGTGTATCGATACACTTAGCTGTTAAGTTGGTTTTTGAAGCTTTTTGATGTTCTGTTTTCTTACATTTTGGTCACTGAGTATTTGGGTGATCAATTGAATGAGTTTGGATGATCGAAATGAGCTGAAAATTGACATGTGAGAATGAAACCCGACTAATTGAATATCGGTAACTTTAATTTTGTAACAAGCCCCTAAATTTTGTAAGTTTTACAAAGTGGTTCCTAAAGCATGTGTAGTCTTAACCGAAGAATAAATTGACTTCGTCCAAGTTGTAGTTTTATTGGTTGCAAGCATGATCACCTTAGGATTCATAAGAGCATCTAGACAAGATAAAAAAAAGAAAAAAATAGGGTCATTTATTAGGGTAAATATTCACCGGTTTACTCCAATATTCCCCGTGTAACTCGCTCGAGTTGGTAAAACGGTTAGATTGGGTCTAGGGGGTTACATGCATGATGATGTGGACGAATATATATCCAACGTGGAAAAAATACCCTATGAAAAAGAATTTTGAAAAGCCGTATCAGCTACGTCATTTGGTTTCTAATAGCAGGTAGTCACATTGAGTCTATTTTAATAGTTGAGTGGTCTAATTGCTTCAATTAGAAGTACAATAGTCAAATCGAGACCAACCCCATAATATAGTGGTCCTTTAGACAGTTTACCTTTTTCTTAAAAGAATGCAATCATTCATTTCGGAGGTCATTCATTTTTTACAGACTTGTTTGTATAGTCTACTTTCTAATTCTCTATATAATTGTTGTTGTAGAGACAATAGATCTTATAATATTCTTAAGCCTTTGACCTAAAAATATATTAATAATTTAATTAAAGTAAAATCTTTGCACTAAAGGTGTGATAAAAGTCATATAAAACTCTCTTTATCTTTGTAGAAATTGTTGGAAAATGTGAGAAATTGGAAACTTTGAGTCATATTTTTTAGTGGTAAAGGTGGAGGTTCGAATGATGAATTTATTAATTATTATTCTACTCCATTAGACCTTTATAACGGTATCTCATATGCTCAAAATGGTTGAGAAATGAATGAGAAATTGATGCTCAAAGTGAGGATGTTGTGAATTGTGTAAGGAAAATAAAAACCCCTGTATCCCACATGGGTGGGATAACAAGCTTGGGAATGGTTTAAATACACCAACCCACTTGGAAGTTATTGAATGACTTGAATGAACACTATGCCTCACGCGTAAGCACAAGGGGGGGGGGTGCAAATCGAAGCTCATCGAACCCATTCTGGTTGGGGTGCGCTCGCACGTCATGGGCGACGCGAATGTCCGGACCGGTGGATATTTTACCCACTTTGAATTAATTTTTTTCCTTACAAATGACAAATCTTTTGAATATTCTGAATTTAATAGGACAATATTTGACTTTCCATTAATTCGGATATGAAAAGGTAATAAAGCAATTCACATAAAATATATCTGTTTAATAAGGCATTTAATTGATTATTTCCGAATTAAATCGGATGTAAAGTCAATGACCTTTAATTCAGAATATTTTATTTTCCAGATTTTCCTCTTCCACTACCCTATATAAACCATTCATCTCCTCAGGTTTCAACACACCAAGAAATCGTTTTCCTTCTCTCGTTCTCTTTATTTCGGTGATAGGATAAAACAAGAGTTCAAGTTCGAGATCTCTTTAGTTCGTGCTTCTATCGAAGATCTTCTTCTTGTTGTTGTATCCTGGGAGACGAACGACGAACCAAACTCAAGCACCGCAGAGTGGTCGAAATTTGTCTTAAGGAAACTGCTTCTCGCAGGCCTCAACACCTTCTCTACTCAACTTTAATATGGTTTTGTGTTTTCTACTCTTTTCAATTATTTGATTAAAGTTATTATTTTTATTATTCTGGTTGGGGCGCGCTCGCAAGTCATGGGCGACGCGAATGTCCGGACCGGTGGATATTTTACCCACTTTGAATTAAATTTTTTCCTTACAAATGACACATCTTTTGAATATTCCGAATTTAATAGGATAATATTTGACTTTCCATTAATTCGGATATGAAAAGGTAATAAAGCAATTCACATAAAATATATCCGTTTAATAAGGCATTTAATTGATTATTTCCGAATTAAATCGGATGTAAAGTCAATGGCCTTTAATTCAGAATATTTTATTTTCCAGATTTTCCTCCTCCACTCCCCTATATAAACCATGCATCTCCTCAGGTTTCAACACACCAAAAAATCGTTTTCCTTCTCTCATTCTCTTTATTTCGGTGATAGGATAAAACAAGAGTTCAAGTTCGAGATCTCTTTAGTTCGTGCTTCTATCAAAGATCTTCTTCTTGTTGTTGTATCCTGGGAGACGAACGACCAACCAAACTCAAGCACCGTGGAGTGGTCGAAATTTGTCTTAAGGAAACTGCTTCTCGCAGGCCTCAACACCTTCTCTACTCAACTTTAATATGGTTTTGTGTTTTCTACTCTTTTCAATTGTTTGATTAAAGTTATTATTTTTATTTTATTTTATCGTCTTGGATTGATTACTTTGTAACAATCTTAAGACAAACCCTTCTTTTACCTTTCTTCTAATCTGAGACAATATATTCGTGACAGAGATAGCAAATAAATTGGTTTCAGGATTCATCCTGCCGTTTTAACGAATTTGCTAAAATCTCAAAGTTGGACAAATCTGGTTACAAAAATTGTCGGTACTAAACGAGAAATTAAGTTTCTGTTTGTTGGAATTTATATTAATTCCTCTTTGTTTCTTTTGAACAGAAACAATGACTATTGGAGATTCTGTCGATTCTACTGCTAAGGTCCCTATACCTACACAGACTTCGAAACAACCGATACCGAATCTGAATGCAACGGCGGTGGCAATGAGCCACAATGAGAAGCTGTCGAAATTTTGCGGACATAATTTCAAGATATGGCAACAAAAGATGCTGTTCTATCTGACCATGCTGAATCTGGCAAAGCATTTAAAAGAAGATCCCCCTGTTGTCGCCGTAGGGGATGGAGAAGAAGAGGTGGATGATCTCACCGCCTTCAGTATCATAGAGGCTTGGAACAATGCCGACTTTCTATGTCGAAACTACATCCTCAACGGACTAAAAGACACATTGTATCCGGTATATGATGTGTACAAAACATCAAAACAACTTTGGGAAGCACTGGATAATAAGTACAAAGTAGAGGATGTTGGGGCTAAAAAGTTTTTAGTAGCCAAATTTTTGAACTTTACTATGGTTGATTCAAAACCAGTAGTAAATCAAGTTGAAGAATTCCAACTAATCATTCATGGAATTCTTGCAGAAGGGATGCTTATCAGTGAATCTTTTCAAGTAGCTGTCATCACGGAAAAGCTGCCTCCCGGATGGAATGACTTCAAAAATTACTTGAAGCACAAGAGGAAGGAAATGTCAGTGGAAGAACTGATTACCAGACTTCGAATTGAAGAGGACAACAAAGGTAATGCCAGGAAACTTACTTTCAAAGAGGCCAAGGCAAATGTTGTCGAAGTCAAAAAGGGCAAGCAACCTCAACATCACCAAGCCAAGCCAAATCTGAGGCCTAATGGCGGAGTCTCCAAAAAGGAGAAATTCAAAGGGTCGTGTTTCAACTGTGGCAAGGTGGGGCACAGGTCCTCTGAATGCAGACATCCGAAAAGAGCTAGAGCCAAGGAGGCCAATGCTGTGGAGGATGAAGATCTATGCGCGGTGATTTCTGAAGTCAACCTGGTTGACTCTAACCCGAGGGAATGGTGGCTTGACACTGGAGCCACACGCCATATATCTTGTGACGAGAACTCCTTCTCTGAGCTGATACCTTGCGATAATGGGGAGAAGCTCTACATGGGAAATGCTGCGACTTCCAAGATCAAAGGGAAGGGAACAGTGATCTTGAAGATGATTTCTGGAAAAGAACTCAAGCTGCAAAATGTATTGTACGTGCCTAACGTACGCAAAAACCTTGTTTCTGGAACACTTTTAAGTGTTCACGGTTTTAAAATGGTTTTTGAATCTCAGAAGTTAATTCTTTCAAAAGGGGGGATGTTTGTGGGTAGGGGATATGTATTGAATGGAATGTGGAAACTCAATGCTATCTCTGTCAAATCCAAAATAATGAATAAGAAAGCAACTTCTTCTTCTGTTTACATGCTCGAATCATTTAATTTATGGCATGGTAGACTTGGACATGTTAATTATGATACCTTACGTAGGTTAATTAACTTGGAACACATCCCTTCGTTTCACATTAATTATAACCATAAATGTGAAACGTGTGTAGAAGCAAAATTAACAAGGTCTTCATTTCAAACAATTGAAAGAAGTACAAAACCACTTGATCTAATACATATCGATGTTTGTGATTTGAAATTTGTTGAAACTAAAGGAGGAAATACATATTTTATTACCTTCATTGATGATAGCACAAACTATTGCTATGTATATTTGCTTAAAAGCAAAGACGAAGCTATAGAGAAATTTATACTCTATAAGCAAGAAGTCGAAAACCAACTTAATAAAAAGATTAAGGTGGTAAGAAGTGATCGTGGTGGTGAATATGTTAATCCATTTGGTGAATATTGTTCACAACATGGAATAATTCATGAAGTAACACCAACATATTCTCCCCAATCTAATGGAGTAGCCGAACAAAAAATCGGACTCTAAAAGAAATGATAAATGCTTTGTTAGGAAGCTCTGAGTTACTACATAACATGTGGGGGAAGAAGTTCTTTCGGCCAATTACCTTTTGAATAAGGTTCCTCGAAAGGAAAAGGATAAGACACCATATGAGTTGTGGAAAGGTCGAAAGCCTTCCTATAAACACTTGAAAATGTGGGGGTGTCTTGCCAAGGTAATGACTCCATTACCAAAACAAATGAAAATAGGTCCAAAAACCGTGGATTGTATTTTTATTGGCTATGCTAAACATAGCAATGCTTATCGATTTCTTGTGTATGAATCAAAAAATCCCGAGATTCACAAGAACACGATAATGGAATCAAAGAATGCATCATTCTTTGAAAATACTTTCCCTTATAAATTTAGGGAACTTGATCAAAGTTCAACAAAACAAACTTTGGATGAAATGATTCCAAGTGATCAACAAGAGGCAGAAAATGAAATAGAGCCAAGAAGGAGCAAACGAGCAAGGGTAGAAAAATCCTTTGGATCTGATTTCTTAACCTTTATGTTGGAGGCTGAACCTCTAACGTATAGTGATGTTATACGCTCCTCTGAAGGCACCTTATGGAAAGATGCCATTAAGAGCGAAATTGATTCCATCATGCAAAACCATACATGGGAATTAGTGGACCTTCCTCATGGAATTAAACCACTAAATTCAAAATGGATTTTTAAAAGAAAAATAAAAGCAGATGGAACATTTGATAAGTACAAGGCAAGGTTGGTAATCAAAGGATACCGACAAAAAGAAGGCCTTGATTACTTTGATACATTTCCCATGTATCAAGAATAACATCCATAAGGATGATACTCGCAATAGCTACTTTGCAAAATCTAGAAGTACATCAAATGGATGTTAAAACAACTTTTCTAAATGGAGATCTTGATGAAGAAATTTACATGGAACAACCTGAGGGTTATGTAGTTTTAGGTCAAGAAAGGAAAGTATGAAGATTGGTTAAGTCCTTGTATGGACTTAAACAAGCACCAAAACAATGGCAGGAGAGATTCGATAATGTCATGATGACTAACGGTTTCAAAATAAACGAGTGTGACAAATGTATATATGTCAAAACTATAGACATTGGATATGTTATCCTATGTTTATATGTTGATGACATTCTTATTGTTGGAAGCAACAATGAAATGGTAAAATGTACCAAAAACATGTTAAATTCAAAATCTGACATGAAAGATATGGGACTGGCCAATACGATTCTAGGCATCCAAATCAAAAGGTCACCGGAGGGTCTCATATTAAGTCAATCACACTATGTGGATAAGATTCTTGAGAAATTTAATAAGGAGGATTATGGCATAGCCTTAACTCCGTTAGACCCTTGTTCACATCTATCAAAGAATCGTGGGGAAAGTATCCATCAAGTGGAATATGCAAGAGTCATAGGCAACTTAATGTATCTCATGAGCTGCACTAGACCAAATATCACTTTTACTGTGAGTAGTTTAAGCAGATTCACAAGCAACCCAGGGAAAGATCACTAGAAAGCAATTGTGAGAATACTGAGATATCTAAGATATACTCGGGACTACAGACTGCATTATTCCAGAGACCCCGCTATCTTAGAAGGATACTCTGATGCCAGTTGGATATCTGATATTCAAGATACCAAAGGCATAAGTGGATATGTATTCACTCTGGGGGGAGGAGCCGTGTCATGGAAATCCTCAAGACAAACTATTATAACCAGATCCATAATGGAATCTGAGTTTGTTGCTCTTGACAAATTTGGAGAAGATGCAGAATGGCTTCGTCAATTCCTTGAGGATATCCATGAATGATCGAAACCTGTGCCCACGGTATGTATACACTATGACAATCAAGAAACAATTGCTAGGGCACAGAGTTTCATGTATAACGGTAAGTCAAGGCATATGCGCCGTCGACATAACACCGTCAGACAACTGATCTCAAATGAAGTTATCTCTATTGAATTTTTAAAATCAAAGGATAACATTGTGGATCCACTAACCAAAGGATTGGATCGAGATCAAGTTGAGAAAACATTTAAAGGAATGGGACTAAAGCCCATAAGAAGTAAAGGCACTATGTGAAGGAAAACCCTACCTAGTTGACTGGAGATCCCAAGATCTAGGTTCAAAGGGACAACCTAATTACATAGACCCGTGTGATCACTCTAGGGGATCTTTCCCCAAGTCCATTCCTATGATGTAAACAATTATAAAAAGTGGTACAGGTTAAGCAAAGCTTTTAATGACCATTGTATGCTTTGGCAAGCCAAGCAACATAAGTCACCTATGTGAGAGTGAAGTGGGGCCGCTTCAAGGAGACTATTGGGCATAGTTCTTTCAAACTCTTGCAGAACCAGGCGATGTCCACGGCCACATGGAAATAACCATGAGAACTAATACTCTTGTTAGAGAGGTAGTTGTACGAAGTATATCATCGTTTACACAAACAGCTGAACAGTTCAAGGACATCACGTCTACTGGTTAGCTAGTAAAGTAAATATACTTTCACAAGGGAAGGTTCAAAGGAGGAAACCTACCTATCCTATGCAACTATCAATCGTAGATCCTATCACCACATCGAGTCAAAATATTTTGATAAAATCATCAATTTCATTCATGTGGGGGATTGTTGGAAAAATGTGAGAAATTGGAAACTTTGAGCCATATTTTCTAGTGGTAAAGATGAAGGTTCGAATGATGAATTTATTAATTAATATTCTACTCCATGAGACCTTTACAATGGTATCTCATATGCTCAAAATTGTTGAGAAATGAATGAGAAATTGATGCTCAAAGTGAGGATGTTGTGAATTGTGTAAGGAAAATAAAAACCCCATATCCCATACGGGTGGGATAACAAGCTTGGGAATGGTTTAAATACACCAACCCACTTGGAAGTCATTGAACGACTTGAATGAACACTATGCCTCGCGCGCAGGCACAAGGGGGGGTGCAAATTGAAGCTCGTTGAACCCATTATGGTTGGGGCGCGCTCGCACGTCGTGGGCGATGCGAATTTCTGGGCCGGTCGGGTCCTTGCGCTGACCTGCGGATATTTTACCCACTTTGAATTAATTTTTTTCCTTAAATATGACATATCTTTTGAAAATTCCGAATTTAATAGGACAATATTTGACTTTCCATTAATTCGTATATTAAAAGGTAATAAAGCAATTCACAGAAAATATATCCATTTAGTAAGGCATTTAATTGATTATTTCCGAATTAAATAAGATGTAAAGTGAATGGCCTTTAATTCGGAATATTTTATTTTCCATATTTTCCTCCTCCACTCCCCTATATAAACCATGCATCTCCTCAGTTTTGAACACACCAAAAAATCGTTTTCCTTCTCTCGTTCTCTTTATTTCGGTGATAGACTAAAGCAAGAGTTCAAGTTCGAGATCTCTTTAGTTCGTGCTTCTATCGAAGATCTTCTTGTTGTTGTATCTTGGGAGATGAATGACCAACCAAACTCAAGCACCGCGGAGTGGTCAAAATTTGTCTTAAGAAACTACTTCTCGCAGGCCTCAACACCTTCTCTACTCAACTTTAATCTGGTTTTGTGTTTTCTACTCTTTTCAATTATTTGATTAAAGTTATTATTTTTATTTTATTTTATCGTCTTGGATTGATTACTTTGTAACAGAAATCTTCGTAGGAAGCTCAACAAAATTAAGAGAAAATAGAACAACAAATTGAGTTTGACTTCTTATTTGAAATATAGCAAGATTTCTAGGACAATATTTACCTCAAAAGGAGTAAGTTCATCAGGTGAAGCAAGATACTCCTTAGTGTAGGGAAGATACTCTATCATGTTCTCACTTTTAGTATTTACAATGATAATAAGAAAGATCCAGTCAAATGCCACTTTGAACTGTTATAGGGAAATAATTTCACACAATCAAGACATAAGTTATACAAAAAATGTGAATTGTTATAGGAAATGGATACATATAATCAAAACATAAGTGTTACAAAAAATGTAAGAGGGTATATGCCATAAGAAAGCCTAATGTCACGGAATTATTCTCTCAAACCAATCCGTGCGGCATTAGCAACTCCCGATCTTGCTAACCAGACTTACTTCACGCAAACGCTATGGTTAGGCAAGTGAAAGGCAAGAGAAGGCAAAGAGACTTTACAAAGAAAGCTTTGTATTAAAGCTTAAGAGTTTACAAGATAAAGGAAACTTATGGATTTTGTGGGATGATTTACAAATGAGAGGGCTGGCCCTATTTATAGTCTCCCACCTCCTTAATAGACAGCTAGGATCACTTTGATCCGATGGTCACTATTTCGCCTCTAAAATACCTTACAAGGCCTAGTGATATCTAGATAATTCCATACTTATCTACATATGTCTCTAGGCTTCTTGATTACTCCCTATAGTACTACACTTATCTATAGGTTTCTAGAATGTTCCGGAGATGTCCAAACTAGTCTCGGGCTGTCCCGAGCCTTTCAGAGTCTTCTAGGTCCTCCCGGATGAGCCTAGATGAGTGTGGAACGTCCTGGAACCTCTTAGAACCTTGTGGCAACGTCTTGAGAGGGTTGTAGGCCGATCTAGAACATTCCTTGGTTCATGCTTGGCCTTAAAACGTCCAAGGACCTTCACTTGGCCTTGGTTGTCCCGAGTGCACCTAGGGGGCACTTCTCGGTCGGTCCTGGTGCACCTTGGTGGGGCGTGACACTAAGCTTAACTAAACTATTATAGATTTTTTTTGGTTCATAAATGTTATGTAAGACTTTTTGAAACTTATTTGAGCTGTGTTTTTAAGTTTGTTGTGTTGATGTACGTTTGGTTTTAAGCTTTTGCACTGCAATTTTGCTTCATGATGTGCTTTGAGGATACTATTTGTGATTGTTTTTTGTTTGGTTTGTACAAATTCATGTCTGTTATAGTCACAACAATTCAAACTGAAAACATTCAAGTTTTATTTAATTGTTGTTGGAATTCCTTAAATATTAGACATCTTGCATATCTTTTGTCGCATCGATAAGAATTTATTAGTTAGATTGCTTTTTTTAGAGGTTTAGCATCTTCATTATATTGTTCATGTTTGTGAGTATGCAAGCATGTAAAAGATAGAGAGTATTGATTCTTATTATCTTTAACGAATATGATGAAAAAAATGACCATTTTGTTAACTTTTCTTTTTGTTATTTTAGGTGAAGGATAGTTTGAGGGATGATTCTAGATATAAATGTGCTAAGTATGAGGATTGAGAGAGTTGAAAGAAACGACATGGAAGACATTAATATATTCTATTGATAATCTTTTGTAATTGTAGTTACAGGTCTCGTGTGTGCATGTAACCAATGACCAATTGTGAAAAAAAGTAGTTTTTGGTTTCGACAAATAAGAGTGAAATCCTTAAAGTGTGCCTTATAATATAAAATGAACATTGTTTGCCTTAACCTTCTAATGCATAGTTTTTATCAAATTTTTTACTATATTACTCGAATATTTTCTCGCGTTTCCTTGAATTTTTATAATTATATTTGTGCTTTTCATATATTTGCATATGGCCAGGCCAGGTCATGAGGGTTGTTTAGAGGGGCAATGGCCTAGGGCCCAAGCTTGAAAGGGGCCCAATCTATTAGGTTTAAAAATAATATTAGGGAAAAAAGTTGAAAGGGTCTCAAGCTTGAACAATTTTTTTTGGTAATTTTATTAGTAAAAACTTTATCCGCTTAAATAACAGTGTATTTATATGAAATTACTATTATATGTTATTATTTTGTTTTGTTATATGTTGTATAATTTTTTTTGAAAGGGGCCCCAATATACTATTTTTCCTAGGGTCCCAAAAAGATCAGGATCGGGGCTGCATATGGTAGAAGATGTTATTTTCCAAATGCATGAAAAATTAAAAATTAAACCTTAAACGATGGTTTTTAGTTGTCTTGTAAAATTTATTTAAATCCTCTGTAAAATATAATTTTATAATAGTAAAATTCTCAATAAAAACAATAGATAGAAATCAATGAAAACATCTTTCAGAAAAGTTTACTAAAAATCGAAAAATGAATTACACAACATCATCCAAACACTAGAAAATGTTTTTTGTAATTCATTTTTCGGACAATGTAGTTCATTTTCAATAATTCATTTTTTTGGAAAGTCAATTACAATAAAACAAATGGAACTAGGAGGAAATATCAACACATGCTTGTTTTAGGATTTGACTGGAATAAACTTTTGCTTTTCTTCATTTTGATAGGGATACTAGAAAGCCCTTATACTTTCTCAAATTCCTTACATATGAATGTTTAAATAATTAATAAATACAATAACAAAAGCTGCAAATGCCATGGAATTATTCAGCAACCACAGACCAAGTAACACACTGCACATCAAGTCAATTTTTTAATGTGGCTGGAATCTAGTCGTAGCACTGTTGTTTGTACAAAAGGAAAATATATTTATGTGCAATTCATCTTGTTGAATCTTTTTATTTTGTCTCATCATTTCTTTCGGAGACAACGAATGTGATCTGGAGTAAGTTCCTTCAATTGTATTCCAATCTCTCCACTACTAAGCTCATGAACCTCTATTGTCGTCTCCGAGCTATAAAAAATGATTCTCTTACGATACGAGAATACACCATGCAGATCAAGGAGATATGTGACCTATTATCTACAACTGGAAATATAGTTTCAAAGGTTGAGAAAGTAGCTACAGTTCTCAATGTCTTGCCTTTGGAGTATGAACCTTTTGTTGTTGTCATCATTGTAAGTCGTGAACCTTACACTTTTGAATCTGCAACTTCAGTTCTTATGGATGATGAGACTCGTCTATTAGATCCTATGCGTGTACCCATTGATATTAACTTGACTCGTTATACAACTGATAGAGTCAGTGAGTCTACTGTTAATGAGTCTAGTGGTGCTCGCTCTGGTGATCACAATGGTGTTAATGGTGCTCATTATCGTGGTCGTCAGAGACCTCAATGCCAACTTTGTGGGAAAATTGGCCACTTGGTCGGCCGATGTTGGCATCGCTCCAACAAGAATTTTAAGGGGGTTGTCACTCAACAACAATCGCAATCTAATGACTCGCAGACCAATATTTTTCATTATGTCTCTAATCTTGTGGATACTAGCTATAATCCTTTTGTAGGCACTCCTTCTGGATCCACTGAATTGCCAATCGAGGTCTTCGAGGACACTGTTCATGTTAACTCATTGGTTGCTCATGGCATTTTTATTGTGGATGATCAACGGTATCCTGATTCTGGTGCTACACACCATGTTGCAAGTACCAGTCATGTTGGACAGCTTGGTGAACCCTACTTAGGTAAGAGAAAAGTTTATCTTGGTGATGGCTCGACTCTTCCTATCTCTCAAATTGGTAAGGCAGTTGTTTCAACGCCTTCTAGGCCTCTCTCTATTGACCAACTTCCTTGTGTACCACATATAACAAGGAATCTCTTATATGTTTCTCGTTTTACTTAAGATAACCTTATTTATTTTTGAGTTTCATGCTGCTAAGTATTTTGTGAAGGATGAAGATACTGAGAACATTGATGGAAGGGCGTCTGGATAATGGGTTGTTCTGCTTTAACTTACATGCTCCTGCCCCATTTACTATTAATATTTCAACCTATCATGCTACCTCTTCCAATGTTGCTCATGCTTCTTCAAGTGATTCTTTTTCAGCATTTTGGATTTGGCATGGAAGGTTTGGACATCCTTCTTCCCAAACTCTTAGCCTTGTGTTAAATAAATCTCCCCTTCAGTTAGTTGCACACTTTGTAATGCTTATCATTTAGGGAATAGCAAGTAGCTTCCTTTCCCACACTCGTCTACTGTGTATAATGCCCCCTTTGAACTTGTAGAGGCTGATGTGTGGGGGCTACCCCTATCAAATCTTCTGGTTGGTTATACTATGTTTCATTCATCGACATGTATAATATGAATACTTGGTTATTTTTGTTGCGTGCTAAATCAGAAGTGTCTCTTGCTTTTCAATCTTTTTGGCCATTGTTAAGAATCAAATCTCAACAAATTTAATTGCCTTACAAATCGATAGTGGTGGTGAATTTCGTGCTTTGAAACCTGAGTTAGTTCGATTGGGTATTCAACATAGGGTCACCTAGCCTAAAACCTCTCAATAGAATGGTGTTGTTGAGAGGAAACATAGGCATATTATCGAAATAGTTCTCACTTTATTAGCTCAAGCATCTGCACCTTTACAATATTGGTCCTTTGCAGTATTAAGTTTTGTATACTTGATTAATCGAATGCCCACATCTGTTCTTCATGACATGTCTCCTCATCAAAAATTATATGGCAAGCAACCATATTATAAATTTCTTTGACTTTTTGGGAGTCAATGCTTCCCTTTCCTCAGCTCCTATAATGCTCATAAGTTTGATTTTTGGTCCAAGCTGTGTGTTTTTCTGGGATACTCACCAAAGTTTCATGGCTATCAGTGCCTAGTTGATAATGATAGAATTTTTATTTCTAGGCATGTCAAGTTTAATGAGGACTACTTCCCGTTTGCTGTGACAACTCCTCTCAAACAAGGCAACTCCATTTCTATGGTGTTTCAGTCTCACATTTTTTCTCTTGATGCATCAACAAGCACTGGTCAAGTTCTAGCTACTTTTAATGATTCAATTCCTTCTAAAAGTTCAGCTTCATCTCTTGCCAGTAGTCCCCAATGTATTCTTCAGTCTGGTTCTGATCATGTTGGTCAGGTATCTCCTACTCATGAGCTTGAGGACTGTGCTCATTCAGATCAATTTATCCTTGATCCAGGTATTGACATTCCAACTTCACCTCATCCTATTTTTGTTGTTCCTTGTGATGATAATGTAGGATATGGTACTAATGATGCTCCTCCTTGTTTCAAGTCAGTTTCTCCTGAAGCTATTGATTCCTTGTCTCATTTCTTTAGCCCTCAACCCTCTAAAGTAGTTGGACTAGAAATGGTGCAACATGATCAGGGTGATTCAACTGGCCTGAAAGCTGTTACTAATGCACAAAGAGAAGTTCCTCCTCATGATTTTGGTATGTCAAGTTGTTACTAATGCAAGCTGAAGTAGTCCGTTTCTTCTCATCGTAATGCTCATCCTATGGTAACGAGAAGCAAAACATGCGTGTTCAAGCCCAAAATCTACAATATCGAGTGTCATGATACACCTGCTTCAATCTGAGAGGCACTCTAACATCCTTAGTGGGATGCTGTAGTGAAAGCTGAGTTTGATGCTTTAATACTTAATGGCACTTGGGACTTGGTTAAGCTTCATGCTGACAGGAAATCCATTGGCTCGAAATGATTATTCAAAGTCAAGTTAATCTTGGATGGGACAGTCAATCGATATAAAGCCAGGCTGGTGGCTAAGGGTTACTTACAAGTTCCTGGTTTTGATTTTCTTGAAACTTATAGCCATGTCATTAGATTCTTTACTGTTAACACTCTTCTTTCTTTGGATGTTACTCACAAATGGAGCATACATCAAGTTGATGTAAATAATGCGTTTTTAAAAGGGTGATCTTCTAGAGGATGTCTACATGAAACAAGCAGCTAGTTTTGAGCAAAAAGCTGAGGATGGTTCGACTCTTGTTTGCAAATTGTGTAAAGCCCTTTATGGTCTTAGGCAAGCACCTAAGAACTGGTTTGACAAGCTACGTGTATTTCTTTGTAGTATTGGCTTTCATTCTTCCAGTGTTGACTGCTCTTTGTTTATTAGAGAGAGTAATGGTATTTACATCTTTGTGATGTGTATGTCGATGATATTTTGGTCACATGTTCCTCGCAAGTTGATATTGATGCTGTCATGCGTGCCTTGCATGCCTAGTTCTCGTTAAAAGATCTTGGTCAAATTCAGTTTTTCTTGAGGGTTGAAGCAATTCTAACAAATGATGGGCTCTTTCTTGCTTAGAAAAATTACATGGAAGAGTTGTTATCTAAATATGATATGAGGAGTACAAAATCGGTTGATACACCCATGACACTTTCTCCAAACCTTGGTAAAGATATGGGTAGTGATTATGCCAACCCTAAGAAATTTCGCAGCATTGTAAAAACCTTGATTTACATTTGTCACACTCGACCCGATATTGCGCATGCAGTGAACAAGGTGGCACACTATATGCAACAACCCATGGATATACATTGGTCAGCTATGAAACACAATCTGCGCTACATGCAAGGAACCATTGATTATGTCTTATGGTTTGATGCAAAGGATTGTAAACCCCTTAATTTGACTTAACTTGATTTTGATATAACAAATACTTTAAGGACTATTTTGCAAAGTAAGTAAATTTTTAAGTTCTCAAAAAGCTCAAAAATTGACAAGTAAAAATTTAACCCAAAATGTTTTAAGGTTTAAAAATAATTCCCATAAATTCTTCTAAATGTTTTCAAGCTAAATCTGTAGATTTTGCCCAGGCGTTTCGATACGGCTTAGGCTTGTTTCGAAACGTTTTGCTACTGGATTTTTTCATATCAAATAGGTCTCGAAACGACTTCAACCCGTTTTGATACGACCTTCATCTGGGCAAGTCATACTTTGACTTTGTTTTGAAACGACAATTATTCGTTTCGATAGGGGGTTAAAAATTTTCAAATTGGGCATTTAATGTTTTCGACAGTTGCTTGTCAGAACCAAAATTTTTAAAGTAAAGTACTCGTTTCGATACGACCTAGCATGGTCTCGAAATGTTTTGCTACTGGAATTTTATGAGCTCAACCGTTTCGATACAGGTCTCGAAACGACCCCCTATTCTTTCGAAACACTTTCAAATGTTTCGATACGGCTTCTTTAATGCATATAACAACACTTTCTTTTTTAGTCGTGTTTCGGAATAGGTAGGTACCGTTTTGATACGGGCAATTGCAGAACTGCATTTATGGTCGGAAGATGAAGTCTCAATGGCTATATTTATGATGTTAACCACCCAAACGACTAGAAATCAATGAGAAGGTATAAAAGGAAGCATTTTAAGCACCAATGTTAAGTGTGCAAAAGTCCTATATTTATACCCTAGTTTAGCTCAATTATTGTTGTTCTTAAGTATAGTTTAGGTTGCATTTATTAGGTAACATACACAAAATAGCATAGATTAGATACTCTGCCTTTTTTGATGAACTTAATTGATTTTATATATATGATACTGCTCAGGTGCGTTTTCTCCCTGTGCGCAGGTACCCGCCCAGGTAGACGCCGTTGAGGCAGCAAAGAGGGCAGAAGAAGAGAAAGCTGGGAACTGAAGGAGGAAGCTGATGGACCATCTGAAGAGCTGATCGAGGAGTAAAGAACTAGAATGCAGAGCTGTGCCAACCCCTACAAACTAGTCCATACCTCCGTTGAGGCAGTCAATTACTTGCCACCGAGGCAGCAACTCGAGGAAGAATGGAAAATTACAAAGTGGTATGCGATAGAAAGAGCTCATCAAGCCTGATTTTTAGAGACCACTTGCACGTGCATTGGAGCCCAGCAGACAAAGAAAAGCCAGGTCAAAGTCAAGTTGAAGAAAAGTCAAACGGGAATCTATGAGGATTTAATGATCTTTTAATGAGTTGTAATTATATTCTAACTAGTATTCCTACCCTAAACCGACTTAGGCCTAGGTCCTCCCCTATATATATGTAATCGACCAAGAGGAGAGAACACAATTGAGATTAGAGAGAAACTCCTTCTTGTCAAAACCCTAGTTTCTTCCAAACCCACCATATTTTAAACCTTCCCTAGGGCTAAGGATTGGTTGCGTATTAGTTGTGAGAGTCTTGTTGTATTCGTTTAGGATTTTAGTTTTGCAATAAAATTCAAGGTTTGTTTACTCTTGGTTCTTCATTGTCGCAATATTTATCGGGAGAGAAGAGGGCTTCAATCTATTTGTTCAATATCGGGATAGTTGAACTCATGAAACGAGTAAACACGATTTTATCCAACCATAGGGTAAATCTACTTCGGCTTAGGGATAAGTTTAGAAGTTCAGCGGCAAAAAGTTGATCCACAATCGGTTGGTGTTCACCCTTAGATTCACGCCAGGAGGTATCATCCAAGACGTGTTCGTCAATAGTACTTCAAGCTTCAGGAGAAGAGGGAGTCATAGAAGGGAGCCTTGCCGAACCTTAAATCATCGCTTAACTGCCTAGGTGATCTCACAAATCTCTGCCGAGGTGGGTGCCTGCCGAGGCATACTTATGGGCGGTGGATGAAGTTGTTAAGTTGATTAGCAAAACTGTACCGAGAAAGTACATCAATTCTCCACACTACGAAACAGCCAATACGGCCCAGTCTCTCACTCTAATTTCTCAATTTACTTTACTCATTTTAGTTTTAGCTTCAACCAAACCATCTCCTAATATTTGTGTTTTTATTTTACTTGTGCAGAAAAGTGAACTCCGAAAAACTGTCACAATCCCTGTGAAGACGATATCTTAAATACTATAGCTTAGCACCGTGTACACTTGCACGCTAATTGTGCATCACTTTTGCACGCAACAACCAGCAACAACTATTGATCATCAATGCAACATCCAAGCAATTAATCGAAACCATTGTGCTCAAATTTCATATCTTGTACCCCAATTTGTAATCCTTTTATTGTAAACCTTTTATTCTCAAATTAGGTGTGTGGTTGAGTGTATTTTGGGCATATTTTTCTATTGAGAGATACATTTTATTGCATTTGTAAATCTTTGTTCTTGAGAGGGTCTCAAGATTAATCTTTGGGTAGAAAGATTGATCTTTGTAAAAGGTTTCCTCCTAAGCCTAGAAAAGGGAAGATTTCATAGTGAAATTGGTTTAAAATCCTTAGTGGTGACTAAGGTAGTGGATGTAGAGCTTGTTCTAAGCTTGAACCACTATAAATCCTCTTGTCTTGATTTTTCAATTTTCCAATTTGTTGAGTGGATCGAATGATCGAAATGAACCAAGAGGGGGGTGAATTGGATTTTTAAAGGTTTAGGTGGTGGAAATTGCAAATTAAAAAGATAGACAAGGAATTTTAGAGTGGTTCAAGTTCCAAATGAACTCTACATCCACTACCTTAGCTTCACTAAGGATTTGCAACAATTCCACTAATTACTCTTCCCCTTTTCTAGGCTAAGGAGGTAACCCTTACAATTTTCGGTTAAATTTTCTACCCAAAATTTAACCCAATCCTCACACAAATAAGACAAAGAATTTGTTGGCTAAGAAAGTATCTCTCAATACAAATTGTAGCCCAATTACAAGCACTCAACCCAATAGAAATGATAAGAATGAAAAATACAATTGGGGTTTCTAGACAATATTGGGATTTAGGCACAAATGCTTGGATTTGATGTTTGGATGTTTGCTTTTGGATCAATAGTTGTTGCTGGAGCTTTTAGAGGTCCCTTTTGTACCTTCTCATTGATTTCTAGCCGTTGTGGTTGTTGCATTCATCAATAGAGCCGTTGGGGGTGTTATCTCACCTCCATAAATGCAGTCTGCAACCAACCGTTTCAAAACGCCCGACCCTGTTTCGAAACAGACCAAAATAGAAAGAGCCGTTGGGGTGCATTAAAGAGCCCGTATCGAAACTGGCCAGTCGAAACGGTCTGGCCAGTTTCGATACGCCAAGAGCCGTTTTTAAACTTGTTTCAAAACACTTTTGCCACTATCAAGGGTCGTATCGAAACAACTTGAAATCGTTTCGATACGCCTTAACGGTTTCTTAAAAATCAGTTAAAAACTTGCAACGGTCATATTTTTCAAATCAAATGAAGAACCGTTTCGAAACACTGAATGTCGTTTCGATACGGGTTCTCTATGTTCTAAAGCCGTTTCGATACTTGTTTCGAAACACAGGTTGGCAGTGTTGAAAACGTTTCGAAACATGGGTTGACAGTTTCAAAACTGTTTCGAAACGCCTTAGGCCGTTTCGAAATAGGGACTCGAAAATCACTGTTTTGGCTTTAAGAACACTTAGAAAATATTTGGAAAACATAGTTTTTAACTTAGGCATATTCTTTAAATCATATAGGGATGTTTGAGGACTTAAAAATTCGTTTTCACATTTTCAATTTAGTCATTAGGTTCTTTAGTTATATCAAAATTAAAATATCGGTTTCACAATCTCCCCCTTTTTGATATAACAAAACCAAAGTTAGAATTTTTAAGAGTTTTGAAAATTTTGAATACATTTTAACTCCCCCTCAATTTAAGATCGGTTTTTAAAGTTTTAAAAAGATTTAACTTTGAAATTCAAGGTTTAAAACTTAAAAACACTTTAAACATTTAAAACGAATTTTTGGCTCTTAGATTTCTTCTCCCCCTTTTTGTTAGATCAAAAATAATAAACAAGGCTCATAGAGAAGAGATAGGGTTAGTAGCAATAAGCATTAAGCAATAAGCAATAAGCAACAATAATAGTAATTCATAAAATTAAAATATCCAAAACATAAATCTTCAACAATAAGTTCAAAGCATAATCCCAAATAAAATCAAAAGCATAGGTTCATAAAACATAATGGAAACAAAGATGCAAACTTAATCCTAAAATGTATAGCTAATATGATATGTCATGAATATCCTAGGCCTCGTCGTCATCATCATCATCCGAGGTCTCATCATCACTCTTGACTTGAGATTGACGAAACTTCATCCATTGGCCATAAAAGGTAGAGAAGGACATATCCATGGCCGAGTGTTGATTCTCAAGGGATTGGAGTCGATCCTCTACATCTTGCAAACGAGTATTGATAACACCAAAGCCCGAAGCCATGTTAGTGTCCATGGCATTGAACCGCTCGGTAAGGAAAGCCGTGAGAGCTTCATTGTTTGCAACTTGAGCTTGTGGTTGAGGTTCAACAGGAGGAGGAGGAGGAGGTGCTTCCCTATCAACATGTGCCCAATTTCCATCGTTTACATAGTAAAAACCGGACTTACGGAGAGAGGACTCACCAATTTTTGACTTGCGAGGTTCCGAAGAGTCGTAGGTGCAATCAAGATTAAGCTTGCTAAAGATGTGACTTAAAACCGTTCCCTATGTGAAGGATTTCAGAGCATCGGTGTCACGAAGCTTAACATTGTTAACCATTTCGGAAAATATGATCTTAACTAGATTAGGGCGCTCACCACGACGGAAACACTCAAGCCAAAAATAGTCTACTTGACGAATGTGAGAATATTTACCTCCAGAGGGGCGAAGGAACCATGAGACCATCAAATGGAGGAAACGATCGTGCGCATCCAAAGTAAGCACCTGACCGGTGTGAGAACCAAAGTGACTCTCATTCTCAATTCCTTCATCCTTAAGAGAAAACGTAGACTCCAAGAGAGGGACATTAACAACAATCCTTTTTCCCAAAATAAAAGACTCAATCCCAACAACTTCGGAGTTTTCTTCATCATTGATAAGTTGAGCATTGGGGTAAAAGAGAAGTACCATGTGTTTGTAGCAAATGTCCGGGATGCTCAAAAGACCAAGGAAACTCCATTCTCTCAAACGCTCGAGGTAACGGAAAAGAAAGCGCTCGGAGTCAAGGAAGTTGAGATCAATAACCTGCTCACGACGAACTTCATACTCCTTGACATACTTGAAGCGATCCCTCATCTCTTGAGTACGAAGAGATTTTTGAAAGAGCAGGGTCAGATTTGGGCGAATACTCGAGTCACTAACTTGACTGGTCTTACGCTTTTTGCTAACATTGTCCGTAGTCATCCTAAAAACATTAGGCAAGCAAAAAAGATTTAAGTGTATGCATGAGATTTCATAATTCAATCCAATGATAAATCCCACTTAGGTTTAAAAACAAGTTTTTTTAAATCAAATAAACAAAGCAAAACAAAACAAAAAATTTTTTAAGAGAAAAACAGTGAATAAAAATACGAGAGAAAATTTTTTTATTCGAATCAAAAAATTGAAGATTTTGAATTTTTTTTACAAGATTTGAAAAACCCAAGCATCAAAACATATAAACTATATAAAAATAAAATTTTCTAACCTAAGATTCGAATACAAATTGAAGGAAAAAGAAAAAGATGAAAAATACCTTAATTTGGGATTTTGGATGAATGGATGAAAATCCTTGCACAATATTGTTGAAGCTTGCTTAGACTTGTGGTTAAGAGAAAAACCCCTCAAGATTTGGTGAAAAACAAAGAGGTTTAGAGGGTTTTTATAGGAAAAATTCGAGGCTAGGGTTTTTAGGGTTTGGGAGAGTTTTAATTTGTGTTAAACTTTATCATTAAAGGCCTCTTTAAAGCAGTCCACGAATCCGTTTCAGAACGGTATTGACCGTTTCGAAACGCGGGCATGAAGGTTTGACCGTCTTTTCGACTTCAGCTGACCGTTTCGATACAGGTTTGACCGTATCGAAGCCCCGTTGACTCGTATCGAAACTTGTTTCGATACACCCCTTGGCAGTAGCCAAAACGTTTCGAAACCCTGTTAAGGCATTTCGAAACGCCCTTCTCTCAGATATGAATTTAAAGCATCTGTATCGAAACTGGTTGACCCGTTTCGATACACCTGGGCCTGGAAGTGCAGATGAGGCTCTAAAAGTGCAGAAAAATGAATTTTTCTAAGGCCTAACTTGCATGAATGACATGAATGAGCATGAAAACATATGCAAACATAAACACACTCCCCATAGCTATAGGCATGGATGAAATTAGGAGTGAAAACACATAAACATGACATTTCACAAGATCAAGCAATTTTAAGCACAAAAGAGGTCCTAAAAGGTCAAGATAGGCTAGCTAGACCTAACTCTCTCCTAAGGGACCAAAAACGCTCTTTGTCTAAAGGTTTTGTAAAAATGTCCGCTAATTGATTTAAGGTGTCTACATACTCTATAACCACATCTTCTTTAAGGACATGATCTCTAATGAAATGATGCCTTATTTCTATGTGTTTGGTTCTAGAGTGTTGGATGAGATTTTTTGTTAAACATATAGCACTAGTGTTGTCACATTTTAGGGGTATGGTTTCAACTTTAATACCATAATCTAAGAGTTGTTGCTTCATCCAAAGGACTTGAGCACAACAACTCCCTAAGGATATGTACTCGGCTTCGGTGGTAGATAAGGCTGCACTATTTTGTTTCTTAGAGAACCAAGATATGAGCATACTACCTAGGAATTGACAAGTTCCCGAAGTACTTTTCCTATCGATTTTACATCCCTCATAATCCGCATCCAAATAAGCATGAAGGTTGAAGGTGGAGTCTCTAGGGTACCAAAGACCTAAACAAGGAGTATCTCTAAGGTACCTAATGATTCTCTTAACGGCTATAAGGTGAGACTCTCTAGGACTAGCTTGAAACCTAGCACACAAGCAAACACTAAACAAGATATCCGGTCTACTTGCGGTAAGGTAAAGCAAAGATCCAATCATAGAACGATAAAACTTAGAGTCAACACACTTACCTCCTTCATCTCATAGGTGTGGCTTGAGGCTTTGCATTCTCAAAGCCAAACTTCTTGAGCATATCCTTTATGTACTTTGCTTGATTGATGAAGGTGCCATCCTTCTTTTGCTTGATTTGGAGTCCAAAAAGAATGAGAGCTCCCCCATCATACTCATCTCGAATTCACCTTGCATTAGCTTAGCATACTCTTTGCAATGACATTCGTTAGTAGAACCAAAAATAATATCATCAACATAAATTTGAACTACTAAGATGTCATTTTTATACATTTTTATAAAGAGTGTAGTGTCCACCTTACCTTTTTCAAAACCCTTTTCAATTAAAAAGTTTGAAAGTCTTTCATACCAAGCTCTAGGAGCTTGTTTTAAACCACGGAGAGCCTTAGTGAGTTTGAAAACATGATTTGGAAATTTTGAGTCTTCAAAACCCGGTGGTTGTTCCACATACACTTCCTCGTTTATACAACCATTTAAAAACGCGCTTTTAACATCCATTTGAAAAAGCTTGAAATCATGATAACATGCATATGCAAGCAACATCCTAATGACTTCCATTCTAGCTACGGGTGGATAGGTTTCATCAAAATCTATTCCCTCTTCTTGAGTGTAACCTTGTGCTACTAGTCTAGCTTTATTTCTCACAATGTTACCACTCTCATCTAGCTTGTTCCTAAAGACCCATTTAGTTCATATGGTAGATTGATTACTAGGCCTTTCAACTAATGTCCAAACGTTACTTCTCTCAAATTGATTTAACTCTTCTTGCATAGCCATAACCAAAAAATCATCTTTCAATGCTTCTTTTATATTCTTAGGCTCTATGCATGAGATAAATGCAACATGATTCATTAATCTAAGAGAAGACCGAGTGGTTACCCCCTTGGATGGATCACCCAAGATTTCACCATCTTTGACATAGTTGAACTCCCTTGGGTAGCTCACTTCATTTTCCTCAAGAGCCAAGTCCTTCAAGGCTTCAAGAGGTGGATCTTGTGTGTCCTCTTATTTTGTTGGAATCTCATTCTCCTTTGAAGTTTGTCCTCCATCAAAGGCATTTATGATTCCTACATCATCATCATCACAAGAATCCTTCCTTGGAAGGAGGTTATCATCGAATACAACATGTATAGATTCTTCTACTACTAAAGTTCTCTTGTTAAATACTCGATAGGCTTTAGAGGTGAAAGAGTATCCCATGAAAATAGCTTCATCACTTTTTGCATCAAATTTACCTAAGTTGTCTTTTCCATTATTTAAAACAAAACACTTGCAACCAAAAGGGTGAAAATAGCTAATGTTAGGCTTTTTAGATTTTAAAATCTCATAAGGTGTTTTCTTTAAAATTGGCCTAATCATTACTCGATTAACAATATAGCAAGCGGTGTTTGTGGCTTCCGCCCAAAAATATTTAGGTAAATTATTTTCACAAAGCATGGTTCTAGCCATTTCTTGCAAAGTTCTATTTTTCCTCTCAACTACCCCATTTTGTTGAGGAGTTCGAGGAGCCGAAAAATTGTGGCCAATACCATTTTCATTCAAAAACTCTTCAAACCCTAAATTTTGAAACTCGGTTCCATGATCACTTCTAATATGTGAAATTCTAAGTTTAAGATCATTTTGGGTTAGTTTTGAAAATGTGATGAATTTTTCTAAAGCCTCATCTTTAGTACTTAAAAATAAAACCCAAGTAAATCTAGAAAAATCATCAACAAGTACAAATGCATAAGATTTACCACCCAAGCTCATAGTCCTAATTGGCCCAAATAAATCCATATGGATAAGTTGTAAACATCTACTTGTAGAAACATCATTAATGGATTTAAAGGAAGACTTATGTTGTTTACACTTAGAGCATGCATCAAAAATTTTATCGTTTGAGAATTTAATCTTGGGTAAACCTCTAACTAGATCAAGGGAAACTAGTTTTTCTAAAACACTAATGCTAGCATGTCCTAGTTTCCTATGCCACAACCATGCATCATTTTCATTTTGTGCTACTAAGCATGCATGAGATGTATGTATGTCATCTAGATGCACCATGTATATGTTCCCTATGCGATGACCTATGAGCATAATATCATAAGATTTAATGTCAACAATTTTGCATCCATTTTTATCAAATAAAACATTAAATCCTTTATCACACAATTGACTTATGCTCAATAAGTTATGTTTAAGACCATCGAAATACAAGACATTTTCAATGAGAATAGTAGATTGATTACCTATGGAGCCAATACCTTTAATGTGGCCTTTGGAGTTGTCACCAAATGTCACCACTCCTCCACTTTTTGGCTTTAGATCCATGAATCTACTCTTGTCTCCAGTCATATGCCTTGAGCATCCACTATCAAGGTACCATGAGTTTTGACTTTGTGCTTTGGCCTTGTAGCAATGCTCCCCCTACAAACAAAGATATTAAGCTTTTGTTTTTGGTACCCAAATCATTTTGGGTCCATCAGTGTTAGCTCCCAAAACCTTGGTTCCCTTAGGAATCCAAGATGACATAGCAATAATGTTATTAGATTTTACAAGTTCCTTAGGAACCCATACACTTCTAATTCTTTTAGTTCTACTATGTCTAGGAAAGCTACCTTGTTTGTAGTAGTTAGTCTTTTTCTTAGGTTGGTTTGATTTTGAAGATTCACCTATTTCATGCTTGACACTACCAACATTTTTAAAAGACTCTTTGAGCTTATTTAGCTCATCTAACACCTTTTGGTGTTCACTATTACATTGAGATAAAAGATTATTAAGGTCAACATTTTCATCTTGAAAAAATTTTAGTTCATCTTTCAACCCTAATATCTTTTTCTCAAATTTTAAATTAGCTTGAGAGAGTGAGTCATTTTTATCATTTAGTTCCAAAATGATTTTCTTATTCCTAATGACCGACTCCTTATATTTCTCAATTAATTCATCATAGACCTCTTGTAGCTCATCATATGCATCGTTTAATTCATCATATGTAAAATCTAAAGATGATGAGTTAGAGGTTACCATGGAGGAATCTTCCTCAAGTGCCATGAGGCAAAGGTTGGCCACTTCTTGTTCGTCATCCTCGGATGACTCCTCATCACTCCAAGTAGCAAGCTTGTCTTTGAGCTTCTTCTTCTTCTCAAAGCCCTTCTTCTTGAGTTGAGGGCACTCCGAACGTATGTGGCCGGGTTTATTGCACTCGAAGCAAATGATTTGATCCCTTGCTTCTTCTTTGTTCTTACCTTTGAAGTCCATCTTCCTTTGAATTTTTCTTCCCCGGTTGGACCTCATAAAGCGTGAGAATCGTTTGGCTATCATAGCCAATTCTTCTAGCTCATCCTCCTCACTAGAAGAGCTCTCCTCAAGTAATGAAGCTTTGAGAGCTATTCCCATCTTCTTCTTCTTTTCTACCTCTAACTTTTCTACTCTCTTCTCCTCTTTCTTCTTCTCTTCTTCTCTTCCTTGCTTCATAATCTCATGAGTAAGGAGAGAACCCACTAGCTCATCAAGCTTTAAAGTCTTCAAATTTTTAGCTTCTATGATGGCGGTTCTCTTCTCATCCCAAGATTCGGGAAGTGAATAGAGTAGCTTCCGGACAAACTTGTCTTCCGGTATTGTCTCTCCAAATCCTTTGAGCCCATTGACTATGGTGGAGAAACGATCAAACATCTTGGACACCGTCTCATCGGGCTCCATCTTGAAATTTTCATAACTAAGATTGAGATTCTCATTGGAAATTCCAATCTTAGTTTCTTTGACATCATTGGTTCCCTCATAGGTAGTCTCAAGAGTGTCCCACACTTCTTTGGCACTCTCAATGGATGACACTTTGGAATAGATGTCCGGACCGAATGAACGAAAGAGCATGTGGAGAGCTTTGTCATTTATTTGGATCTTTCTCCTTTCTTCTTCACTTATTTCCACCTTTTTCTTCAAAACCATCTTCCCTTCACTATCTTACTTCAATGGAATGTAAGGGCCATCTTCAATGACATCCCAAACTAAGTAGTCATTAGACTTGATGAAGAGACGCATTCTATTCTTCCAAAACGGATAGTTGTCACCATTGAAGAAGGGAGGTTTTGTAGTGGATTGAGACTCATACATGCCCGAATCGGAGGTAGAAGCCATCTCTTGATTTTTGGATGATCACACTCTTCCTAGGAACTCCTCTTGTGGTCGTTAATCCTCAAAGAGGTAGACTCTGATACCAATTGTTGAGTGGATCGAATGATCGAAATGAACCTAGAGGGGGGGTGAATTGGATTTTAAAGGTTTAGGTGGTGAAAATTGCAAATTAAAAAGATAGACAAGGAATTTTAGAGTGGTTCAAGTTCCAAATGAACTCTACATCCACTAACTTAGCTTCACTAAGGATTTGCAACAATTCCACTAATTGCTCTGCCCCTTTTCTAGGCTAATTAGGTAACCCTTACAATTTTCGGTTAAATTTTCTACCCAAAATTTAACCCAATCCTCACACAAATAAGACAAAGAATTTGTTTGCTAAGAAAGTATCTCTCAATACAAATTGTAGCCCAATTAAAAGCACTCAACCCAATTGAAATGATAAGAATGAAAAATACAATTGGGGTTTCTAGACAATATTGGGATTTAGGCACAAATGCTTGGATTTGATGTTTTGATGTTTGCTTTTGGATCAATAGTTGTTGTTGGAGCTTTTAGAGGTCCCTTTTATACCTTCTCATTGATTTCTAGCCGTTGTGGTTGTTGCATTCATCAATAGAGCTGTTAGGGGTGTTATCTCACCTCCATAAATGCAGTCTGCAACCAACCGTTTCGAAACGCCCGACCCTGTTTCGAAACAGACCAAAATAGAAAGAGCCATTGGGGTGCATTAAAGAGCCCGTATCGAAACTTGTTTCGAAACACTTTTTCCACTGTCAAGGGTCGTATCGAAACGGCTTGAAATCGTTTCGATACGCCTTAACGGTTTCTTAAAAATCAGTTAAAAACTTGCAACAGTCATATTTTTCAAATCAAATGAAGAACCGTTTCGAAACACTGAATGTCGTTTCGATACGGGTTCTCTATGTTCTAAAGCCGTTTCGATACTTGTTTCAAAACACAGGTTGGCAGTGTTGAAAACGTTTTGATACCCGTTTCGAAACATGGGTTGACAGTTTCAAAACTGTTTTGAAACGCCTTAGGCCATTTCGAAACAGGGACTCGAAAATCATTGTTTTGGCTTTAAGAACACTTAGAAAATATTTGGAAAACATAGTTTTTAACTTAGGCATATTCTTTAAATCATATAGGGATGTTTGAGGACTTAAAAATTCGTTTTCACATTTTCAATTTAGTTCTTAGGTTCTTTAGTTATATCAAAATTAAAATATCGGTTTCACACAATTTCATCCCACAACTATTAAAATTCCAATTCACCCCCTCTTAGCATTTTCCATTTGATCGATCCACTCAACAATTGATATCAGAGCTAGACTCTTGGGAGGCTTCACATCCTCAAGAGAATATCCTAGAAGAGTGTGATCATCTACTTCAACCATTTCCATGATTTCTACTTCCTGCCTCAACCTCTATGAAGCTCAATCCACCACCAAGCCACCTTATTTCAATGGGGATAACAATCCCTATTGGAAGAATAAGATGAAGCTATTCATCAAGTCCAATGGCTACATGGTGTGGGATGTTGTGGAAGATGGCCCAACAATCCCTTTGAAGAGGACCGGTGAAGGAAGGCTTGTGCCAAAGACCAAGTATGTGATGATGGATGAAGAAAGAAGAAAGCTTCAAATCAATGACAAGGCTCTTCATATAATCTTTTGCGCACTTGGTCCGGACATCTACTCAACGATGTTTTCATGTATGAGCGCAAAGGAGGTGTGGGACAAGCTAGAGACCACATACGAAGGGACTAATGAAGTCAAAGAGACCAAGAATGGACTCCTCAATCTTAGCTACGAGAATTTCAATATGGAGCCGGATGAGACTGTCTCCAAAATATTCGATTGATTCTCGGTGATTGTAAATGGTCTCAAAGGATTCGAAGAGGATATTCTCGAAGACAAGCTTGTCTGGAAGTTATCGTACTCTCTTCCCGAATCATGGGACGAGAAGAGAACGGCCACCATCGAAGCTAAAAACTTGAAGACGTTGAAGCTCGATGTTGCGTGTAAATAGAACTATCACAAATAGTGCAAGTGTACACGACGCAAGTAGTAAAGTGATACTAGAGTATCAGATATCATCTCCACAGGGACTGGAAATAACTCTATCCTTGAATTGCTGCACAAGAGAACTATCACAAATACTTGTCCTATCCCTAGGCCCAAGTTCTGTTGATGAACACTTCTTGGATGATACATCTCGGCGTAAATCAAAGGGTGAACACCAATATTTGTGAATTCTTCCTTAGCCATTTAACCTTGTACTTATCCCTAAGCCAAGATGGTTTAACCATAAACTAGAAAACACGTATTTACTCATTTCATATGCTTGACTCTCCCGATATCAAACAAATGGATAACCTTACAATGCTCTCCCGATGCTCTTATGATATATGAAAAACCAGAGTAAATAAACTTGAAGTTTTTATTACTTGAACAGAAAATTCCTAAAATAATACAATCCTTGCAACTAATTTACAAAATCAACCCTTAGCCCTAGGGGGAGTTTAGAACATGGTGGAGAAGGGAAAACGACAAGGGTTTTGGGGGAAGACGGCTAGGAGTGAGATATCCTTCCCTAGGTCGAATTACATGCCTTTATATAGGCCTTGGGTCCAAGTTTTCTAATATGACAAGAATACAAGTTTAAAATAAAGTACAACTCTATTGAAGACTAAATCTTTTGAGTTGATGCTTTGAATTCGTCCTCTTTTCTTGCCTTGAGCTTCTTCCTTGAACTTTGGGCTTGGCCTTCCTTCTGCTTCAGGGTTCAGAAAAATATGGGAGTGGTCCACGACAGACTGGCTTGAAATCCTCTATCTGTCGAGCTCCACTTCACTTTTCAACTTCAGCATTCTATTGTCGTCATGGCTGCCAAGGCAAATGTCACGACAGACTGTGCTTTTGGACTTCACTATTCCACGTCAAGGCTCAGTTGTATGCCAAGCTGAGTAAGTGTGAGTTTTGGCTTAGGGAGGTGGTCTTCCTTGGGCATGTTGTATCAGCTGAGGGTATTCGCGTTGATCCACACAAGGTAGAAGCTGTGATGAGTTGGAAAGTACCTAAGTCTGTGATAGAGGTACGAAGTTTCCTTGGATTGGCTGGGTACTATCGTAGGTTTGTCGAGGGTTTCTCGAAGATAACAGCGCCATTGACCAAGTTGTTGCAAAAGAATGTTCATTTTGAGTGGACGGATGCGAGACAACAAGCTTTTGAGAAGCTGAAAGAAGCTTTGATGCAAGCTCCTGTTCCGATTCAACCTGAGTTTGGTAAGGAGTTTGTGGTCTATAGTGATGCGTCCATTGTTGGTTTGGGCTACATGTTGATGCAGAAGGGTAAGGTAGTGGCCTATGCATCTAGGCAGTTTGTTCATCTAGAGGTGTTGGTTCTAGCTCTAGAAAGAGAGCTACTGAGTATAGTTCCGATGGTGGACGGAACAAAAGAGGCCGTGATAGGAGACATCAGCCTGAGGGAAGGCGTGGTGCCCTGAGTCGAGGTGGTCAGGTCCAGGGAGGCCGAATGAGATCTGAGCAACATACATGTTGGACACGTGGTTCGAGGGACCATTTGAGGTGAGATTATCCTCGGGCAGCTAGAGAGGTCGAAGCTCCTCTTATGGTGACAGGGAATTCATGTTGGAATTATGGTTCAGCGGATCACATGAGGAGAGAGTTTCCTATGTTGGCTGATGGAGGCCAAGGACGTGCTCTTGTGGTAGCTGCACCTCAGCGAGGCCGTGGGCGCGACCGTGGGAACTTTCAGAGGAGAGATTAGGGATAGCGAGGTATAGCTCATGTTGTAGCTGTTCGACTTGAGGGAGGTTGACCAGCGAGGGTATATGCTCAGCGCGAGGAGCGCAATGATAATGATTTCATCGTAGGTACCTTTGCTCTTCAGTCTTTATCTTTGCTGGCTTTGATTGATTCTAGATCCACGCATTCTTATATCTTGAGTGAGCATGCGCATTTTCTTGATATACCTGTTGAGATGCTTGAAGTAGGAATGCAAGTGACTAGTTCTTTTGGTGAGACTGTAGTCACTAGGAAGTTATATAGGAGATGCCCTTTGTGGTGCAAGGTCATATTTTTCCTGTGGATTTGATGGAGTTACCTTTCTATGGATTTGATGTAATCCTTGGTATGGATTGGTTGACGGAGCATAGGGCAGTGGTTGACTTTGATGTCAAGCGAGTCACTCTAAAGTTGGCTGATAATTATGAAGTAGTGGTAGTGGGCGAGAATGTGAAATTCTTGTCGAATGTGATTTCGGCTTTGGAAGCAAACCGTTTGATGAGGTTGGGCTGTGAGGCTTGTCTTGCCTATGTGATGAATCCTAGCACCAAGGATGTGCGTGTGTAGGACATCCGAACTGTGTGCGATTTTCCAGGTGTCTTTCCGGAAGAATTTCTTGGGTTGCCACAAAACAGAGAAGTTGAGTTTGGTATTGAGTTGTACGAGAACACGACTTCGGTGTCCATTGCTCCTTATCGCATGGAACCCAAACAGTTAAAAGAGTTGAAAACACAATTGAAGTAGTTGTTGGATCAAGGCTTCATTCGGCCGAGTGTGTCACCTTGGGGTGCACCGGTCTTGTTTGTGAAGAAGAAAGACGGGACGATGAGAATGTGTATAGATTATCGGCAACTGAACAAGTGTACTATCAAGAACAAGTACTCCTTGCCTAGAATCGATGATATCTTTGATAACTTTCGAGGAGCCTCGGTGTTTTCTAAGATAGACTTGAGATCGGGTACTATCAGCTGAAGGTGAAGGATGTGGACATACCTAAAACAACTTTTCGAACGAGGTACGAGCATTATGAATTTTTGGTGATGCCGTTTGGTTTGACCAACGCGCCTGCTTCTTTCATGGACATGATGAATCGTGTATTCCATGACAATTTGTGGTAGTGTTCATCGATGATATCCTTGTGTATTCGCGTACCGAGGAGGATCATGATAGGCACTTGAGAATTGTTTTGCAAGCGTTGTTAGAAAATTAGTTGTATGCCAAGTTGGGTAAGTGTGAGTTTTGGCTTAGGTAGGTGGTCTTCCTTGGGCATGTTGTATCAGTTGAGGGTATTCTCGTTGATCCGCACAAGGTAGAAGCTGTGATGAGTTGGAAAGTGCCTAAGTCTGTGACAGAGGTACGAAGTTTCCTTGGATTGGCTGGGTACTATTGTATGTTTGTCGAGGGTTTCTCGAAGATAGCATGGCCATTGACCATGTTGTTGCAAAAGAATGTTCGTTTTGAGTGGACGGATGCATGACAACAAGCTTTTGAGAAGCTGAAAGAAGCTTTGATGCAAGCTCCTGTTCTGATTCAACCTGAGTCTGGTAAGGAGTTTGTGGTCTATAGTGATGCGTCCATTGTTGGTTTGGGCTGCGTGTTGATGCAGGAGGGTAAGGTAGTGGCCTATGCATCTAGGCAGTTGAAGGTGCATGAGTGCAACTACCCTACTCATGATCTTGAGCTTGCGGCTGTGGTGTTTGCCTTGAAGATTTGGAGGCATTACCTGTATGGAGAGAAATGTGTTGTGTTCACGGATCATAAGAGCTTGAAGTACCTTATATCTCAGAAGGAGCTGAATCTTAGGCAACGTCGTTGGGTGGAGTTGCTTAAGGATTATGATCTGACGATCGAGTATCACCCGGGTAAGGCTAATGTTGTACCTGATGCTTTGAGTAGGAAAGTAGCTATGGAGTTGAGAGCGATGTTTGCTCGATTGAGCATATCGCATGATGATGGTCTTATTGTGGAATTGCAGGTGAAGCCGTCCCTGATACAGTTTATCAAAGATAAGCAATTGCTTGATGATTCTCTTGTTACTCACGTTCAGGACATTACGGAGGGTAGACCATCGGATTTTAGCTTTAGTGGTGATGGTGTTTTATGTTATGGGAGTCGAATAGTGGTGCCAGATGATGCTGAGTTAAGGCACACTATTCTGACTGAAGCTCATAGTAGTCCTTTTGCTATGCATCCTGGTAGTACAAAGATGTATCATGACTTAAAAGATGAGTACTACTGGGTGGGGTTGAAAAAGGATGTGCCTTAGTTTGTTAGTAGGTGCATGGTGTGTCAGCGAGTGAAGGCTGAGCATCAGGTTCCTTCTGGGTTATTGCAACCTTTGAGAATCCCAGAATGGAAGTGGGAGAGAATCACCATGGATTTTGTGTCCGGATTGCCTTTGTCAACGTCAAAGAAGAATTCTGTTTGGGTGATTGTGGATTAGCTCATGAAGTGTGCACATTTTCTGCCTGTGCATACTACGTATACCTTGGATAAGTTGGTTGAGCTGTACATAGCTGAGATTGTGTGGATGCACGATGTGCCAAAGTCCATAGTGTCAGATAGGGATCCGAGGTTCACAGCACGATTTTAGGAATGTTTGCATCAAGCCTTGGGTACACGGCTGAACTTCAGCGGTTCTTATTATCCTCAGACGGATGGACAGTCGGAGCACGTGATTCAAGTGCTGGAGGACATGTTGAGGTGTTGTGTGATAGATTTTCAGGGTTCTTGGGAGAAGCACTTGCCGTTTGTTGAGTTTGCATATAATAATAGTTACCAGGCGAGTATTCAAATGGCTCCATACGAGGCTTTGTATGGGAGAAGATGTAGAACCCCTCTCTGTTGGGCAGAAGCTGGGCAAAAGTTGATTTCAATGTCGGCTATTCTAAAGGGAACCACCGAGAAGGTGAAGCTCATTTGTGAGCGTTTAAAGGCAGCATCAAATAGGCAAAAGTCTTATGCGGACTTGAAGCGTAAGAAAATTGAGTTCGCGGTTGGCGAACGTGTGTTCTTGAAAGTATCGCATTGGAAGAAGGTGATGAGATTTGGGCGTAAGGGTAAGCTTAGCCCAAGGTTCATTGGACCTTACGAGATTTTGGAGCGTATTGGTCCTGTGGCATATCGGTTGAGATTGCCTGCGGAATTGGAGAGGATACATGATGTGTTTCATATCTCCATGTTGAGGAGGTACAGATCGGATCCTTCGCATGTGATGCCTGTTGAGGAGATAGAGTTGAATCCGGATCTGTCGTATGATGAGGAACCAGTGAAGGTTCTGGATGTGAGTAGCAAAGTTCTTCGTGGTAAGACGATAGAGCTTGTGAAGGTGTTGTGGCGACACCGAGGAGTTGATGAGGCCACGTGGGAAAGCAAAGCGAACATACTGAAGTAGTTTTCGCATCTCTTTCCATCAGGTAAGAATTTCGAGGACGAAATTTCCTAAGTGGGGGAGAGTTGTAACGCCCTGGTTTTGGGCCTAGATGTTTTAGGCGTCAGATCGGACCGGTCGAGAACGGATCGAATCGCATAATGTGATTTTTGGAAATCAAGGATCGGGATAGGATAAAAATGTTATAAAAATTTCTAAAATCCTCTAAAAATATATTTAAGACGTTGGTCAAATAAATTTTACAAAAAAGATTTTGGAAAATGGACATTTTGAGTAGTGACCAAATTGTAAAGTTTTAAAACTGGGAAAAATGTGATTTTCAAGGTGGTGGCCAAAATCTTAGAATCTTTAGGGGGCTTTAAGTCAATTTAACCTTTTCTCAATATGACATGTGTTTTAAAAGGGTTTTTAATTAAATGATTTTATTTGGATTTATTTAAAATAATTAAAATGTAGTTAATGGATTTCAATTACGTAACTACCAAAATCTTTCTCATTTTCAGCCAAACACAAATTCACTCATCTTTCTCTAGAATTCTTACTTCCAAAAACTCTCTCAACATTTCCTAAATCTTTTTCAAGAAATCTCTCTTAGTTCTTCAAGATTTCATTAAGGAAAACTTGTCATTCATTGAGAAAAGCAAGGATTGGAGGTAAATCCCGTTCTCAACCTCTAAGCTAAGTTCTTTATTGAAATTCCCAAGATATTTGGCTTCTAAATACTATTTTTGGTTGAGTTTTCATTATAGTTTTGATTGGATCTCAAAATCTTGTGAAATTGTGGTTGAAATCTTAATTTTCGGACTTGATGTGTTGGGCTCTGTTTTGTGTTAATTTCAAATGATTCTAAGTTGATTTATATGTTAAAATGAAGTGTTGATAATGTAGACCCCGAAATCCTTGAGATCCTTGAGTTTCTTGGTAGTTTTAAGTGAGATTTTGAGGTGAAATGGTGGAATTTTCCTTGCTGGAGGTATAAGGATGAGTTAGGTTGCTTTTTAGATGTGTTTTGATGTTGATGATTGTTTGGAAGTGATGTATGTTGGCTGGGCTTGATTTAGGAAGCAATCGATTGAGTTTTCGGTTGTTTTGGATGGGTAATTTGGTGTAGTTTGGATAAACAATGTGTTGTGAATTGTTGCTGGTGTTAGAATGCATTTTAATGGATTTAGATCTATGTTTTGATGATGTGAAAACAGGGGATCTTGATCCGGAAGCAAGCGAGGTGTTGTTGGAGGCTCCGGAAGATTAATTTTCGTGTCGGCGAGCAAGGCTTCGCGTGTCGGTGAGTGGAAAAGCAATTTCCTGCTTTGGAACGCTTTAAGCGTGAACTTGGGAGCTTAGTGTAAGTTTGATACACTTAGCTAAGCTCAAAAGTAAGTGGTTCAGAAATCTCTCTTGGAAATGTGCTATGATTTGATGAAAATGCACTTGACATAAATATGGTTTTGTTTACTGTTTTAAGCATGTTTAAGCATGGTTTAAATGCTAGCTTTTAATGTCATAATGTTAAGGATGCACTAGGTAAGTGATCCTTGGTATTTCATATGACTATGCATATGATGTTAAGCATGTGTGCTTGTGGAAATGACATTGTGGTTATGCTTGAAAAATAGTGAGTTAATGAGGTTAAATGATTATATTGGCAAGTGATGAAAATGGTTTTTGGTTACTTTAATCGGATATAGTTAGCCGGCTATAGGATTGGGTGTACCGTGAATAAAGTCGCCTTAGATGTTGAGAGGTTGTGATTGTGTCGTAATCTCTATCCAAGTACCCTAACGATTGAGGTTAAGATCACAACGGTGAATGGTTAGTCCCGTGTGTGAGTTTTGTGTGTGTGTCCCATACTCTCGTTAGTGGAATTATACAACTACCGATGAGTGTTGTTGATGGGTTGTGATTGTGCCATTAATCTCCATCACGGGTGTTGAGGGGTTGTGATTGTGCCATTAATCTCCACCTTGTGTAGTCCGGTAGTTTGTATGAAGCGTGAGGGACAACGCTTGTAATACATTTATCCGATTGTGTCTTGTGTTGAAATGGTTTATGGATTATCACTTGCGAGCCAATATAATGTAACTGAATAATGTGAAGCATGAGATGCTTGTATATGATGCAAGGATGCATGAGATATTTGTGTATGATGCAAGAATGCATGTGATTCTTGTTAAAGCATGAGCAAAGGTTTATTTGCTGTTTTAAAATGATGCATATGTGCGTGTGGTTAAAAAGTGCATTGAGGTCTTTAGAAGACATGTTTTATAAAATGGCATGAGATGTAAAGTGTTGGTGTTACAAAATATGAGACATGCATTGATGAATGTTATTTAGCGACCCTCACAAAGATTTGTGCTTACGCTCTTCTGTTTCATCAATGCAGAAAACTAGGCTTTGAAGGCAACGAGTAAACAAGAGGAATCCAAGCTTTTAATCTTGCAAAGTATGTGGCTTTACTTCGGTGTAATAAAAGGCAATGGGTGGGGTTTATGCTATTACATGGTTGAGAATGTTTTCCCTTTTCTTTAGGCATGTTTGATAGTTACTTTTGAGATGTAATTGGCATTTATGGTTTGATTTTGGTTATGGATGATGGTTTTGGCTTGTTATTGCTTTGGTGGATTAAGGAGCATGCCTTTAGTACCTATACTTGCATGTTGGTTGTCATGTTATAGATAATGCCTCGGATTGATGATTGTTGATATGTATCCATGTTGTATGTATGATGTGGCATGTCTCGGGAATGATTTGAATGTGTATAAGCATGAAAAATCAGCAAATCTGCTGTTGCAGGGCAAGGCGTATCGGAACTCCCTTGCCTGTTTCGGAACAGGGGCCTATAATGGCTATAAGGTTTCGAAACGGGTGAGGACGTATCGAAACGATTTTGCTACTGGAAGGGGGTATTTCGATACGGGTCTCGGAACGCACCCGAGTATCGAAATGGTCAACCCTGTTTCGAAGCAATCGTTTCGGTACAGGGCCATCCGTATCAAAACGCCTGACTGTTGGGTTTGAATTTTGAACTGTTTTGGGTTATGTTTCTTGCACATTGGTCCCCTAAATGTTGGTTGCTTAATTCAATGAGTTTGAATGATCCGTTTGAGTTGAAATTTGACCTGATGGCATGTTATATGATTAATTTTGGACTGGTAACATTAAAACTCGTTTAGTCATTAAAATTCTAAAAATTTACGTTTTAGTCCCTAAAAGATGATTCTATTCAATTGAGTCCTTGATCGGGTTCCATTCGCTTTGCCGCTTTCGCTGAATTAATTTTCTAAGAATATAGGTTAATATGGAGCATCTAGAAAAGATAAAAAGAAAAAAAGGGGTCGTTAATCAAGGTTAACTTTTTGGTTGACTTTGGTTTTCCCTGTGTAATCTTTGTAGTTCGGGTCAAACGTCTAGGCCGGGCTAAGGGGGTTACATTTGTTGGTATCAGAGCTAGGTTATGAAAGAATTGGGGATGTTGGTATGTGAAATTGATATGTGTTGAAGTATGAAGTTTGAAAAACATGCTATTAGTTGAATTTTGAACCTTATGCCATGCTTGATTGATGCGAATTGCATGTGGAATGAATATGATTGTGTGATGATGATGTTATGTGGTTATATGCTGATTTTTGGGATGATTAAAAGTATGTGAGCATGATGTTTCATGTATGCTATGCTCTGTGGGGGAAATTGGGTGCCCATTACCTTATTACACTAATCAAATGTTTTGTAAACTTGGATTCTTGCTTGTAGCTGGCCTAAATGGTTTGGCTTGTTTTGTTGTTATGTCTTGTTTAAATAGTACTATGGGTCCAAGAAGAGAGTTAAGATTGAATACGATAGTGCCTGCTGCTGAGCAGGGTAACCAGGATGAGCAAGGGGATGATGTCCCTCCTGTTGGAGATCTACCTCCTCCGCCACCACCTAGAGGTGGGGAGCAGGTGCAACAAGGACAAGCTGGTCCTGGTTTGGGTGATTTGGCGCTACTGGTTCAGGCGATCACCGGAGCGTTTCAGGCTGCTATTGTCAGAGCGCATGTACAGGCCCCTGCAGGTGGGCAGGTGGGCTTACCTTTGGAGAGGTTGAAAAGCTTGGGAGCTGTAGAGTTCTTTGGTATGTCTCTGGAGGCGTCAGAGGCCTGGATAGGAAGTATGATCCGCATTATGGATCAGATAGGCTGTAATGATGTGCGCAAGCTGGGTGCGCAGTTTCTTTGCTACAAGGCGATGCTTATAGCTGGTGGATTACTACCACAGTTGGTATGGAACCCAATGAAGTTGATTGGGAGTTCTTTAGAGGTGCCTTCAGGAGGAAGTATCTAGGGGTGATATACTTGGATGAAAAGAAACGAGAGTTTATATCGCTTGTTCAAGGCAACCTTTTTGTGGCTGAGTACGAGGTCTATTTCGTACGCTTGAGCCAATATGCTCCTGAACTAGTACCTAGTGAGAGGCACCGATGTGATCGAATCCGGTACGGGCTGGTGCAAGAAGTTAAGACATATATGCTGGCTGCGGATTATACTGAATTCGATGTGCTTGTGTGTCGAGCCAAAGACATCGAGCAGAATCTGGGTTTGTCATCTAGAGGTGTTATTTCTAGCTCTGGAAAGAGAGTCGCCGAGTATAGTTCTGGTGGTGGATGGAACAAAAGAGGCCGTGATAGGAGACATCAGCCTGAGGGAAGGCGTGGTGCCCTGGGTCGAGGTGGTCAGGTCCAGGGAGGCCGAATGAGATCTGAGCAGCATACATGCTGGACATGTGGTTCGAGGGACCATTTGAGGCGAGATTATCCTCGGGCAGTTAGAGAGGTCCAAGCTCCTGTTATGGTGACATGGAATTCATGTTGGAATTGTGGTTCAGCGGATCACATGAGGAGGGAGTGTCCTCTGTTGGCTGGTGGAGGCCAAGGACGTGCTCCTGTGGTAGCTGCACCTCATTGAGGTCGTGGGCGCAGCCGTGGGAACTTTCAGAGGAGAGATGAGGGGCAGCGAGGTATAGCTCATGTTGTAGTTGTTCGACTTGAGGGAGGTGGACCAGCGAGGGTATACGCTCAGCGCGAGGAGCGCAATGATACAGATGTCATCGCAGGTACCTTTGCTCTTCAGTCTTTATCTTTGCTGGCTTTGATTGATTCTAGATCCATGTATTCTTATATCTTGAGTGGGCATGCGTATTTGCTTGATATACCTGTTGAGATGCTTGAAGTAGGAATGCAAGTGACTAGTTCTTTTGGTGAGACTGTAGTCACTAGGAAGTTATATAGGAGATGCCTTTTGTCGATGCAAGGTCATGTTTTTCATGTGGATTTGATGGAGTTACCTTTCTATGGATTCAATGTAATCCTTGGTATGGATTGGTTGACGGAGCATAGGGCAGTGGTTGACTTTAATGTCAAGCGAGTCACTCTAAAGTTAGCTGATAATTATGAAGTAGTGGTAGTGGGCGAGAATGTGAAATTCTTGTCGAATGTGATTTCGGCTTTGGAAGCAAACCGTATGATGAGGTTGGGCTGTGAGGCTTGTCTTGCCTATGTGATGAATTCTGGCACCAAGGATGTGCGTGTGCAGAACATCCGAACTGTGTGCGATTTTCCAGGAGTCTTTCCGAAAGAATTTCCTGGGTTGCCACCAAACAGAGAAGTTGAGTTTGGTATTGAGTTGTACGAGAATACGACTATGTTGTCCATTGCTCCTTATCGCATGGAACCCAAAGAGTTGAAAGAGTTGAAAACACAATTGCAGGAGTTGTTGGATCGAGGCTTCATTCGGCTGAGTGTGTCACCTTGGGGTGCATCGATCTTGTTTGTGAAGAAGAAAGACGGGACGATGAGAATGTGTATAGATTATCATCAACTGAACAAGTTGACGATCAAGAACAAGTACCCCTTGCCTAGAATCGATGATCTCTTTGATCAGTTTCGAGGAGCGTCAGTGTTTTCTAAGATAGACTTGAGATCGGGGTACTATCAGTTTAAGGTGAAGGATGTGGACGTACCTAAAACAGCTTTTCAGACGAGCTACGGGCATTATGAATTTTTGGTGATGCCGTTTGGTTTGACCAACGTGCCTCCTGCTTTCATGGACATGATGAATCCTATATTCTATGAATTCTTGGATCAATTTGTGGTAGTGTTCATCGATGATATCCTTGTGTATTCGCGTACCGAGGAGGATCGTGATAGGCACTTGAGAATTGTTTTGCAAGCGTTGTTGGAAAATCAGTTGTATGCCAAGCTGAGTAAGTTTGAGTTTTGGCTTAGGGAGGTGGTCTTCTTTGGGCCTGTTGTATCAGCTGAGGGTATTCTCGTTGATCCGCACAAGGTAGAAGTTGTGATGAGTTGGAAAGTGCCTAAGTTTATGACAGAGGTATGAAGTTTCCTTGGATTGGCTGGGTACTATCGTAGGTTTGCTGAGGGTTTCTCGAAGATAGCAGCGCCATTGACCAAGTTGTTGTAAAAGAATGTTCGTTTTGAGTGGACAGATGCGAGACGACAAGCTTTTGAGAAGCTGAAAGAAGCTTTGGCGCAAGCTCCTGTTCTGATTCAACCTGAGTCTGGTAAGGAGTTTGTGGTGTATAGTGATGCGTCCATTGTTGGTTTGGACTGCGTGTTGATGCAGGAGGGTAAGGTAGTGGTCTATGCATCTAGGTAGTTGAAGGTGCATGAGTGCAACTACCCTACTCATGATCTTGAGCTTGCGGTTGTGGTGTTTTCCTTGAAGATTTGGAGGAATTACCTGTATGGAGAGAAATGTGTTGTGTTCACTGATCATAAGAGCTTGAAGTACCTTATGTCTCAGAAGGAGTTGAATCTTAGGCAACGTCGTTGGGTGGAGTTGCTTAAGGATTATGATCTGACGATCGAGTATCACCCGGGTAAGGCTAATGTTGTAGCCGATTCTTTGAGCAGGAAAGTAGCTGTGGAGTTGAGAGCGATGTTTGCTCTATTGAGCATATTGTATGATGGTGGTCTTATTGCAGAATTGCAAGTGAAGCCGTCCCTGATACAGTTGATCAAAGATAAGCAATTGCTTGATGATTCTCTTGTTACGCACGTTTAGGACATTGCGGAGGGTAGACCTTCGAATTTCAGCTTTAGTGGTGATGGTGTTTTGTGTTATGGGAGTCGAATAGTGGTGCCGGATGATGCTGAGTTAAGGCACACTATTCTCACTGAAGCTCATAGTAGTCCTTTTGCTATGCATCCTGGTAGTACAAAGATGTATCGTGACCTAAAAGATGAGTACTACTGGGTGGGGTTGAAAAAGGATGTGCCTGAGTTTGTTAGTAGGTGCATGGTGTGTCAGCGAGTGAAGGCCGAGCATCAGGTTCCTTCTGGGTTATTGCAACCTTTGAGAATCCCATAATGGAAGTGGGAGAGAATCACCATGGATTTTGTGTCTAGATTGCCTATGTCACCGTCAAAGAAGAATTATGTTTGGGTGATTGTGGATCGGCTCACGAAGTGTGCACATTTTCTTCCTGTGCATACTACGTATACCTTGGATACGTTGGCTGAGCTGTACATAGCTGAGATTTTGCGGTTGCACGGTGTGCCAAAGTCCATTGTGTTGGATAGGGATCCGAGGTTCACAACACAATTTTGGGAATGTTTGCATCAAGCATTGGGCACACGGTTGAACTTTAGCCTTTCTTATCATCCTCAGACGGATGGACAGTCGGAGCGCGTGATTCAAGTGCTAGAGGACATGTTAAGGTGTTGTGTGATAGATTTTCAGGGTTCTTGGGAGAAGCACTTGCCGTTGGTTGAGTTTGCATATAATAATAGTTACCAGGCGAGTATTCAAATGGCTCCATACGAGGCTTTGTATGGGAGAAGATGTAGAACCCCTCTTTGTTGGGCAGAAGCTGGGCAAAAGTTGATTTCAATGCCGGCTATGATAAAGGGAACCACCAAGAAAGTGAAGCTCATTTGTGAGCGTTTAAAGGCAGCATCAGATAGGCAAAAGTCTTATGCGGACTTGAAGCGTAAGGAAATTGAGTTCGCGGTTGGTGAACGTGTGTTCTTGAAAGTATCGTCTTGGAAGAAGGTGATGAGATTTGTGCGTAAGGGTAAGCTTAGCCCAAGGTTCATTGGACCTTACGAGATTTTGGAGCGTGTTGGTCATGTGGCATATCGGTTGAGATTACCTACGGAATTGGAGAAGATACATGATGTGTTTAATGTCTCCATATTGAGGAGGTACATATCGGATCCTTCGCATGTGATGCCTGTTGAGGAGATAGAGTTGAATTCGGATCTGTCGTATGATGAGGAACCAGTGAAGGTTCTGGATGTGAGTAGCAAAGTTCTTCGTGGTAAGACGATAGAGCTTGTGAAGGTGTTGTGGCGACACCGAGGAGTTGAGGAGGCCACGTGGGAAAGCAAAGCGAACATACTGAAGCAATTTCCGCATCTCTTTCCATCAGGTAAGAATTTCGAGGACGAAATTTCCTAAGTGGGGGAGAGTTGTAACGCCCTGGTTTTGGGCTTAGATGTTTTAGGCGTCAGATCGGACCGGTCAAGAACAGTTCGAATTGCATAAGGTGATTTTTGGAAATCAAGGATCGGGATAGGATAAAAATGTTATAAAAAATGCTAAAATCCTTTAAAAATATATTTAAGAGGTCGGTCAAATCAATTTTACAAAAAAGGGTTTTAGAAAATGGACATTTTGAGTAGTGACAAAATTGTAAAGTTTCAAAATTGGGAAAAATGTGATTTTCAAGGTGGAGGCCAAAATCTTAGAATCTTTAGGGGGCTTTAAGTCAATTTGACCTTTTCTCAATATGACATGTGTTTTAAAAGAGTTTTTAATTAAATGATTTTATTTGGATTTATATTAAAATAATTAAAAGGTAGTTAATGGATTTCAATTACGTAACTACCAAAATCTTTCTCATTTTTAGCCAAACACAAATTCACTCATCTTTTTCCAGAATTCTTACTTCCAAAAACTCTCTCAACATTTCCTAAATCATTTTCAAGAAATCTCTCTTAGTTCTTCAAGATTTCACTAAGGAAAACTTGTCATTCATTGAGAAAAGGAAGGATTGGAGGTAAATCACGTTCTCAACCTCTAATCTAAGTTCTTTATTGAAATTCCCAAGATATTTGGCTTCTAAATACTATTTTGGTTGAGTTTTCATTATAGTTTTGATTGGATCTCAAAATCTTGTGAAATTGTGGTTGAAATCTTAATTTTCGGACTTGATGTGTTGGGCTCTGTTTTTGTGTTGATTTCTAAGTTGATTTATATGGTAAAATGAAGTGTTGATAATGTAGATCCCGAAATCCTTGAGATCCTTGAGTTTCTTGGTAGTTTTAAGTGAGATTTTGGGGTGAAATGGTGGAATCTTGCTTGCTGGAGGTATAAGGATGAGTCATGTTGCTTTTTAGATGTGTTTTGATGTTGATGATTGTTTGGAAGTGATGTATGTTGGCTGAGCTTGGTTTAGGAAGCAATCGATTGAGTTTTCAGTTGTTTTGGATGGGTAATTTGGTGTAGTTTGGATAAGCAATGTGTTGTGAATTGTTGTTGGTGTAGAATGCATTTTAATGCATTTAGATCTCTATTTTGATGATGTGAAAACATGGGATCTTGATCCGGAAGCAAGCGAGGTGTTGTTGGAGGCTCCGAAAGAGTAATTTTCGTGTCGGCGAGCAAGGCTTCGGGTATCAGTGAGTGGAAAAGAAATTTCCTGCTTTGTAACGCTTTGAGCGTGAACTTGGGAGCTTAGTGTAATTTTGATACACTTAGCTAAGCTCAAGAGTAAGTGGTTCGAAAATCTCTCTTGGAAATGTGCTATGATTTGATGAAAATGCACTTGACATAAATGTTGTTTTGTTTACTGTTTTAAGCATGCTTAAGCATGGTTTAAATGCTGGATTTTAATGCCATAATGTTAAGGATGCACTAGGTAAGTGATCCTGGGTATTTCATATGACTATGCATATGATGTTAAGCATGTGTGCTTGTGGAAATGGCATTGTGTTTATGCTTGAAAAACAGTGAGTTAATGAGGTTAAATGATTATATTGGCAAGTGATGAAAATGGTTTTTGGTTACTTTAATCGGATATAGTTAGCAGGCTATAGGATTGGGTGCACCGTGAATAAAGTCGCCTTGGATGTCGAGGGGTTGTAATTGTGCCGTAATCTCCATCCAAGTACCCTAACGATTGAGGTTAAGATCACAACGATGAATGGTTAGTCCTGTGTGTGAGTCTTGTGTGTGTGTCCCATACTCTCGTTAGTGGAATTATACAACTACCGATGAGCGATATTGAGGGGTTGTGATTGTGCCATTAATATCCATCACGGGTGTTGAGGGGTTGTGATTGTGCCATTAATCTCCACCTTGTGTAGTCCGGTAGTTTGTATGAAGCGTGAGGGACAACGCTTGTAATCCGCGTATCCGATTGTGTCTTGTGTTGAAATGGTTTATGGATTATCACTTGCGAGCCAATATAATGTAAATGAATAATGTGAAGCATGAGATGCTTGTATATGATGCAAGGATGCATGAGATATTTGTGTATGTCGCAAGAATGCATGTGATGCTTGTTAAAGCATGAGCAAATGTTTATTTGTTGTTTTAAAATGATGCATATGTGCATGTGGTTAAAAAGTGCATTGAGGTCTTGCGAAGACATGTTTTATAAAATGGCATGAGATGTAAAGTGTTGGTTTTACAAAATATGAGACATGCATTGATGAATGTTATTTAGCGGCCCTCACAAAGCTTTGTGCTTACGCTCTTTTGTTTCATCAATGCAGAAAACTAAGCTTTGAAGGCAGCGAGTAAACGAGAGGAATCCAAGATTTTAATCTTGAAAAGTATGTGGCTTTACTTCGGTGTAATAAAAGGCAATGGGTGGGGTTTATGCTATTGCATGGTCGAGAATGTTTTCCCTTTTCTTTGGGCATGTTTGACAGTTACTTTTGAGATGTAATTAGCCTTTATGGTTTGATTTTGGTTATGGATGATGGTTTTTGCTTGTTATTGCTTTGGTGGATTAAGGAGCATGCCTTTATTACTTATACTTGCATATTGGTTGCCATGTTATAGCTAATGCCTCGAATTGATGATTGTTGATATGTATCCATGTTGTATGTATGATGTGGCATGTCTCGGGAATGATTTGAATGTGTATAAGCATGAAAAACCATCAAATATGCTGTTGCAGGGCAAGGCCTATCGTAACGCCCTTGCCTGTTTCGGAATAGGGGCCTGTAATGGCTATAAGGTTTTGGAACGGGTGAGGATGTATCGAAACGATTTTGCTACTGGAAGGGGGTGTTTCGATACGGGTCTCGGAACACACCCGAGTATCAAAATGGTCAAACCTGTTTCGAAACGAACGTTTTGGTACAGGGTCATCTGTATCGAAACGCCTGACCGTTGGGTTTGAATTTTGAACTGTTTTGGGTTCTGTTTCTTGCATATTGGTCCCTAAATGTTGGTTGCTTAATTCAATGAGTTTGAATGATTTGTTTGAGTTGAAATTTGACCTGATGGCATGTTATATGATTAATTTTTGACTGGTAACATTAAAACTCGTTTAATCCTTAAAATTCTGAAAATTTACATTTTAGTCCCTAAAAGATGATTATATTCAATTGAATCCCTGTTCGGGTTCCGTTCGTTGTGCCGCTTCCGCTGAATTAATTTGCTAAGCATATAGGTTAATATGAAGCATCTAGAAAAGATAAAAAGAATAAAAGGGGTCGTTAATCAAGGTTAACTTTCGGGTTGACTTTGGTTTTCCCCGTGTAATCTTCGTAGTTTGGGTCAAACGTCTAGGCCAGGCTAAGGGGGTTACACCTCTCGTGGAAGGTGGTGATGTAGAGGCAGCTGTGGGTGTTCTGGGGCTAGCAGCAGGGGTGGAAGTGGCAAAAAGAGTTTCTAGGAAGGAGGGAAACTGCACATTGTGAAAATTTAAATCAGTCTGAATAAAATGTACCGTGGCAGTAGTGAAATCCCTCATAAAACCCATGAGGTCAAGCTGTCGTTCCTCCATCTTCTTCAGCATCTTTAGGATCTGGCTGGGGGTATCTGCCGGTGGTGATGTTGTCGTCTGCTCCGGTTCTGCCGTGACATGTTCAGGGGAGTTAGGTTCTGCTGTTGCTTCTGTCGCTGCAGTGGGATCCATGTATTACAGGGGAGTGGTACCCTTTAATTCCATCAAACTATAGAGGTTCTGCTGCGTCCATCCTTTTCCTCGGACTTTGACATCTTCATTGATCTCTGGCACGTTATTACCTCGGCAGAGTGTGGTGATCAGGTAGGGGAAAAATAGGGGGCCCGTTGGTCGGAGTGCACACTCAATGATGTCGTCTCGGATGTATATGCCAACGTTGATTTGTCTCTTGTTGAGGATGGAATGTACGAGAGCTAATCTCTGCCGGTCCACCGTGGTATTGTGTGATGTGGGCATGAGGCGTTTCTTCACGAAGTGGTTCCAAAGCTGCGCTTGCGGCGTGAGCTGAGTCCTTCGTACTGTGCAGCGGTGCTTGGGGTCATCGTTCCATTACGTGCCCTCTTCTGTCAGCTCTGCCATGACAGTATCGTAGTCTGCCGGTGACATACGGTTTACGAACCTCCGATGGACATCTTCCTTCTTGCTCACACAGAGGCCATACAACGTGTTGATGTATGCCGGTTCGAGGGAGATCTCTTTGCCCATGACAGTGACTGTCGTGGCATCTTTGTTGGGGATGGCAGCATAGAACTCTAGCACCAGCGTGACGTTCATCTCTTCTGGCTGGACGGCGAACATCTGCCATTTGAGTGCGATGATCTTCTTGGCAATGAAACTTTCAAGCCCTAATTCTCCCGTCCTTTGGGTGTAAGTGAACCCTCTTTCTTCCCACATCTCTCTCTTTTGGAACGAACCATAGTACCTCTGCTCTGAGTCTACTGATGCGACGCGGCTGGGTATTCCGCTGTGGCTGGGTGTGGATACTGTCGCGGAAGAGGTGGAACCAGCTCTTCGCCATGTTGATCGTGTAGCCATTGCAAGGAAAACTGTAGAAAAAATAAAAGAGATTTCTGAAATCCTAAATTCTGGAGAGTAAAGCAGAGAGAATGAGAATGAGGTGAAAAATGAAATGAGAATAGGGGTTTATATAGAACGGGATTTTCTGCCCGTTAGGACTGTAACGGCAGGCGCGAATAATGGGGCCAACTGTCACGCGGTTTCTGACGCGTCTGTCACGGGTTTTGTTGCGTGTAAAATAGTCTATCGCAATGGTAGTGCAAGTATACACGACGCAAGTAGTAAAGTGATACAAAGTATCGGATATCGTCTCCACAGGGATTGGGCTAATAGCTTCACCTTAATTCACTGCACGAAAGCAAAGGAAATATTTGAGAATTGTCACGAAAATATTGAAGTAAACGTAAATAAAAGAGTAGAGATATTAAGATAGAGAGAATGGGCTGGTATTGAATTGCTCAGTAGTGCAGGTATTGCAGAGTTTTGGAAATCCAGTTCTCTCATCGCGCCCGTCGCGGCAGCACCTGTCGCGGCAGCAGTCCGTTGATTGTCGCGGCAGCAAACACTCAACTCAGTACTTTCAAGTTTGGCAAGAATCCTAGATCTGCCTTGGCCTATCCCTAGGTCCAAGTCTGTCGATGATCACGTCTTGATGATACCTCCCGGCGTGAATCGAAGGATGAACACCGATGTGTATGAAGTCTTCTTTAGCCACTTAACCTCGCCCTATCCCTAGGCACGAGATAGTTCAACTATAAACTAGAGAACTTGCTCTTATTTCTTTCATATACTTAACTCTCCCGATGCTAAGTAATTAGATAACCTCACAATGCTCTCCCGATGCTCTTGCAAGATATTAATAACCAAAATAAGAGAACTTGAAGTTTATTTTATTGAACTGAAAATTCCTAAAACAAAAGCAACCCATGCAACTACTTTACAAATCAACCCGTGGCCCTAGGAAGGATTTAGAACATGTCGGCGGCGGGAAAACGGCTAGGGGTTTTGGTTATCGGTTATGGGGTATTCGATATGGGATATGCCTCTAGGTTAAAATACATGCCCTTATATACGCTTTGGGCTCAAGTTATCTAAATTAGCAAGAATACAACTTTAATTGAAAGTATGATTCTAATAAAGACTAAATCTTCAAGGAATCTACTTTCCAGCCGTCATCTTCTTGCTTGGGATTTTTCCGCCTTGAACTTTGGGCTTGACATATCTTTTGATCTGGGGCTTGGAAAAATATGAGGTTTTCACACGACAGACGGGCTGAATTTTCTCTATCTATCGAGATCCACTTTGCTTCTTCTCCTCAAAACTGCTGTCGTCCTCTGCTGTCACGGCAGCAACCATGGCAGCATCGTCCTCTTTGTCTGCTTGTCCAGTTCAGCTCTTCTGCTTCTCTGCCCAGCGTCTGCCCTCACCGTCTGCTACGGCAGCAACCTGCAAAAACAGCCATTCGTAGTAGAATCTGTGCCTTTTAATATATTTGTGATGTTTTACTGTAAACTAACCTAAATGCAATGAATAATGCTTGAATGCAGCAGAAATATGGGTTAAATAGGGTGTAAATAATAGAACTTTTACACACTCAACACACCCCCAAACTCAAGTTTTTGCTTGCCCTCAAGCAACTAAGACCTAAAAGAAAAAATGAAATATTTTTGTTTTGGCTTTCAAACAGTGAACCTTCCCTTACCCGTCGTTCGTTCCCTGTGACGGCAGCAACCTGTCGGATAATTTAGGATCTGTCCGGAATCTCACTATAGTCCTCGTGCAGTGTGTGCATGCTTGTGAACAGTTATATGCTAAGACTCTCTTAGTTTCACTAGAATATTCACTCTTAACTTGAATTTTTATGCCAAAGTTTATCTTTCTGAAGGCGCATTTTCATGCTTCCTTGATTTTTTTGTTTTGACTCGATTTCTCTATTTTTCAAGCTAAAGTTTTACTAGAGCCAGTTTTAGGCACCTCTAGTTAACTTCCTAGAGCCAGTTTCGGGCACCTCTAGGGCTGTTGAGTCTCTTTTGCTAAACTTCTTTCCTAGAGCCAGTGTTAGGCACCTCTAGGGGATATTCAAGTGCTAAGCTTCCTATTCTAGTTTGGCTAAAAGAAGTCTAAGCAGTATAACAGTCACAATGGTGTTTAAGTTTTCAGAACTATAGAAAGGCTCTAAACTTCTCCTTAAACTATCCTAAAGTTACTGCCACGACGGAGCTGTCACGACATGCAAGTTCAATTCACAGTTTTAAGCCAAAATTTTCAGTTTTTTTAAGAGAAAAATAACTAAGTAAAAGACACAACAATTAACTAAGATGTACTTGGACTCCATTAATATGGAGGGTTGCCACCCCCAAACTCAAGGGTTGCATTGCCCTCAATGCAAATGACAAAATAAAAAGCAAAACATATGAAGGCAGTACATCACAAAATATATATAAATAGCAGGCAGCAATAAGAAAATAAGAAACTTAAATTTTTAAGCACTGTCTTCACTGCTGCTGCTGAGGCGGATTTGGCGGCGGATTCTGGCTCTTGGTTACTGTACAACCTGGATGTCAGAGCTGTTGCCGCTGCTGTCACTGTTGCTACTGCTGCTGCTGGCTGTTGGCAGAGTTTTCTTGTTTGCCATTCTTTTCTGCCTCTTTACTGGTGTAAATTCTTTCGACAGGTTCCTCTGAATAGAGGGTTCAGCGTCGCTGTCTGCCCAGACGGAGGAGGAAGAGAACCCAGCAACAAAGGCAGCATGGTCATCCGAGGGCACCGGTCGCTTTGTTCCTCTAGCGGATGTTTCGACATGAGGGTTGTCGGCTGCCGTCGGGGCAGGGGATGGAATGGAGGCAGCAGATGGTGTATGTGGTGTGGCAGCAGGTGTAGGTGTGTGGGCAGGGGTAGGGACAGTGAAGTAATGGGCAGGGAAGGTGGGGAAGACAACACCAGGGAAATTTAAAGTATTGTGAATAAAATTTACCGTGGATGTGGCAAAGTCCTTGATGAATGTCATGAGGCCCAGCTGTCTGTCCTCCATCCTTTGAATAGCAGCTAGGATTTGATTGGAGGGGTCTGTTGGAGCTGCTGCGGCGGCAAGTTCAGGAGTTGGCTGCTCTGATGATTCAGATGGTGCGGCAGGAAGATTGAAAGAGGAGAGGGGGGTTGCCACTGTCAGCTCCATGAGGCTGATGATATTTTTGTCTGTCCAGCCCCATCCTTTCACTATGCGATCGGTGTCGGCTTCCGGTACGTGATGAGGTATGGGAGGCAAAGGAGGGCCGTCGGTCTATGGGCACTTTCCAAAATTCTCTCTCGCATATAACTTCCCACATTAATGGGTCGTTTGTTTAGAATGGAATTTATTAAGGCTAACCTCTGCTGGTCAACGGTGGTGTGATGTGATGACGGTAGGATCCTCTTTTTGATGAAGGCATTCCACAGTTTTGCCTCCGGCAGCAGCTGCCCCTCTTCACTGTGTGAGGGATTTTTCGGCTTGTATTCCATTCAGTGTCTTCTTCCGTTAGTTCTGCCATGACAGCGTCATAGGCAGCATCATCCAAAGTGTCAAGGAACTGCTGGTGAGCATCATCATTTGGGCCTAGGTGGATGCCATATAAAGAGTTAATGCGCTCGGCTGTGAACGGCACCTCTTTCCCTCGGACAGTCACTGCTGTTGCCGTTTTGCTGCTGATGGCAGCATAAAATTCCCTCACCATCGTCTCATTCATCTCTGCTGGTTGCTCCGCAAATGACTCCCATAAGAGAGCTCTAATCGTCCTTGCGATGAAAGGCTTGATACCCAGATTAATTGCCTTTGGAGTGTAAATGAAGCCTCGTTCTTCCCACAGATCTCTGGTTGCAAAGGACTGTGGGGGAGTTGCTGCTGGTGAGGAAGGAGAAGCAGCACTGTGGCGGGTTCTTCTGGAAGACATGTTAGTGCAAGGGTTGTGAAAAGTAAAAGAAAGCAAATGAAAATAAACGGGGGAGGGCAAGTAAGAAAGGCAGAAATGAATGAAAATGAAAATGAAACGGGGTTTTATAGAAGAGGAATTGCTGCCCGTTGAAACTGTAACGGCAGGCGTGAATAACGGGGCGACTGTTGAGCTTTATCGTGTCTGACGCATCTGACACGCGTTTCTGCGTCTATTACGCGTCTGTCACACGTTTCCGCATCTGTCGTGACATCATGGTGACAGCCTTTCTTTTTCGTGTCTGCCGTGGCAGCTGGAACGACAGGCTTCAATATTGGGCTTTGTTGGGCTGATGGATGGATGGTGGGCTGGGCTCACTTCTCTTGTTCTTCTTGACTCCTTTATTTCCTAAAAACAGTAAACATAAAAACATTATTTGAATAAAATAAACCTTATTTCCTAATAAATAACAAATAATAATAATAAAATAAATAATTAAAATTTAGGTTAAATTAGGGCTGCCAGGTGGGGCATCTCCTAAGGTAACCACTTCTTGCATTCCTAGGGCTTCAGTCCCTTGATAATGCTTGAGGCGCTGTCCGTTGACTTTGAAATGGTGCCCGTCTTTTAATGATCGGATTGTGATGGCACCATGGGGAAAAACTTGTATGACTTGGAATGGGCCAGACCATCTAGATTTCAGTTTCCTGGGAAAAGTTTCAGTCTAGAATTAAACAACAGTACAAGCTGCCCTGGGCAGAACTGTCGTGGCAGCAACTTCCTGTCATGCCACTTCTTGGTTTTCTCCTTGTAGATTCTTGCATTGTCGTAGGCCATTGTCCGTATTTCTTCGATCTCGTTTAGATCTAGCAGCCTTTTATGGCATGCCTTGTCCAAGTCCATATTTACTGCCTTGATCGCCCAATAGGCTCTGTGCTCTATCTCGACAGGCATATGACAGGTTTTTCCATAAATCAATCGGTATGGAGACATGCCCAATGGAGTCTTAAAAGATGTCCTATATGCCCATAACGCATCATTGAGGAGTAAAGACCAATCTTTCCTAGTTGGCTTAACCATCTTCTCAAGAATGTTCTTAACTTCCCTATTGGATATCTCAGCTTGTCCATTGGTCTGTGGGTGATATGTTGTCGCGATCCGATGCTTGACACCATATTTCTTCAAGGCGGCAGCAATAACCTTATTGTCGAAATGTCTCCCCTCATCACTGATAATCGCCTTAGGGATGCCAAACCTAGAAAAGATATTCTTGTGTAAAAACCTTTGGACTGTTTTGGCATCATTCTTTTGAGTGGCGATAACTTCAACCCACTTAGAGACATAATCTACTGCCAGGAGGATGTATAGATTTCCACATGAGGATGGAAAAGGTCCCATAAAATCAATCCCCCAAACGTCAAAGATTTCGACCTCTAGAATGTTCTGCAGCGGCATCTCGTTTCTCCTTGAGATGTTTCCTGTCCTTTGGCACCTGCCACAGCTCTTGTAGAAGGTTTGTGCATCTTTATACAGTGACGGCCAATAAAACCCTGACTGCAGCACCTTGGCAGCAGTTTTGTTACCTCCTAAGTGACCTCCATACTGTGAAGCATGGCAGTGATGAAGTATGTCTTCTTGCTCTTCTTGTGGTACACACCTCCTTATAACCTGATCTGCACAGATTTTGAAAAGAAGAGGTTCGTCCCAATAATAATGCTTAACATCATTTTGGAACCTCTTCCTGGCTTGATAATTAAGATCAGAAGGAATTATTCCGCTAACTATAAAATTAACGAAATCAGCATACCATGGGAGTTCAGAAGACTTACCTGCCGCCATGGCTGTCGCGGCAGTGATTGCGGCAACAAAGAGCTGCTCGTTTGGGAAGGTCTCTAGTATGTTTGTCTCATCTGTTGGTAGACTTTGTCCCTTCTCCAATCTTGACAAGTGATCTGCCACCTGATTTTCTGTCCCTTTTTTGTCCTTGATTTCAAGGTCGAATTCTTGCAATAGCAGGATCCACCGTATCAATCGAGGCTTTGCATCCTTTTTAAAGAACAAATACTTCAGGGCAGAATGGTCTGTGTGCACTATTACCTTCGTCCCAAGTATGTAAGAACGAAACTTTTCAATGGAGAATACCACAGCTAATAACTCTTTTTCTGTGGTGGTGTAGTTCACTTGGGCGTCATTTAATGTCTTGCTGGCATAATATATGACATGAAATATCCTGTCTCTCCGCTGCCCAAGTGATGCCCCGACAGCATAGTCACTAGCATCACACATAATCTCAAATGGCTGTGTCCAGTCTGGTGGCTGTACTATTGGGGCTGTTACCAGTTTTTCCTTCAGAACCTTGAATACTTCAGTACATTCTTCATTGAAGTCAAAGGGTCGGTTCTGCTCCAAAAGATGGCATAAGGGCTTGGTGATTTTTGAGAAATTTGCAATGAATCTCCGATAAAAAACCAGCATGTCCCAAGAAACTTCTAATACCCTTGACTGTGGTCGGCGGCGGTAGCTTCTCGATCACTTCTATTTTGGCCCTGTCGACTTCTATCCCACAGCAGCTAATCTTATGGCCAAGGACTATCCCTTCATCCACCATAAAGTGGCATTTTTCCAAATTTAAGACCAGGTTTGCTTTTTCACATCTTTCAAGTACCTTTTGTAGATTGCCTAGGCAGCTCTCAAAATCGTCCCCAAAGATTGAAAAATCATCCATAAAAATTTCGAGGAAGTCCTCCACCATATCGGAGAATATGGCCATCATGCACCTTTGGAAGGTGGCAGGTGCATTGCATAATCCAAACGACATTCTCCTAAAAGCATACGTTCCATAGGGGCATGTGAAAGTCATTTTTTCTTGATCCTCTGGTGCGATAGCAATTTGATTATAACCTGAATAACCATCAAGAAAACAATAGTAAGGTTTACCCGCTAATCTATCAAGCATTTGATCAATAAAGGGTAAAGGAAAGAGGTCTTTTCGGGTAGCTTTGTTAAGCTTCCGATAGTCCATACAAACCCTCCAACCGGTCACAGTCCTGGTTGGTATTAACTCATTGTTTTCATTAGTCACCACGGTCATTCCTCCTTTCTTGGGAACGCATTGCACCGGGCTTACCCATTTGCTGTCGGAGATGGCGTAAATAATACCAGCATCTAACCATTTGATTATCTCTTTACGCACCACCTCTTTCATCGCATGGTTTAGCCGCCTTTGGGCATCTATAGTCGGCTTATGATCTTCTTCTAATAGGATTTTGTGCATGCATAATGCCAGACTAATGCCTTGAATATCAGCGATCGTCCATCCAATTGCCTTTTTGTGCTGCCGCAACATCCCTATTAGCTGCCGTTCCTGTTCCTGTGGCAGCTTAGAAGAGATGATTACGGGCAACGTATCATTCGAGCCAAGAAAAGCATATTTTAGCTGCCCTGGCAGGGGCTTCAGTTCTAAGGCAGGTGGCTCAACAGTAGATGGCTTTTGGATTGCATGGTTATCCGAAGTATAATTCAAAGGTTCGAATAACTTACCTGGACGATCGCCTATCCAGTTTACCTCCTCCTGATATTCAGTATCATATGTATCGGATTCAGAGGAGTTGTTGTCGTCGGTGATGTCGTCAGTGTTGTCGTGACAGTCCTGTAGGTGGCTGCCGCGGCAGTGACCAATTTTGATGTCGTGACAGCCCGACCTGATGCAGGGTTGATCAAGGGTAACTTCAGTGATAACCTTACATTCCTCGTCTGCATCAGCATGCTTCATAGCTTGGAGAACATTCAACTTCATTTCTTGGTCATTAACTCGCATGGTGAGTTCTCCTTTCTCCACATCAATCAGTGATCTTCCCGTGGCTAAGAAGGGTCGCCCAAGGATGATTGGTGCGTTTTCATCTGCTTCACAATCTAAAACAAGAAAGTCAGCAGAAAAATAAATTTATCCACTCTTACCAGAATATCTTCGATTTTTCCTTCCGGATGAACATAAGAGCGGTCTGCCAGCTGCAAAATTACTGTCGTGGGCCGCGCCTTTCCAATACCTAATTTCTGGAAAACAGATTTTGGCATTAAATTAATACTAGCACCAAGATCACAAAGTGCCTTACCCACATATTTATCTCTGATTACACAAGGTATGATGAAGCTCCCCGGATCCTTCTTTTTCTAGGGTGGCTGCCGATGAAGAATACTCATGCAACCTTCTGTCATCTTTACCGTTTCAAATTCCCCAAGTTTAGATTTCTTTGACATGACATCCTTGAGAAATTTAGCATAACCGGGCATCTCCCTAACGGCATCTAATAGCGGAATGTTAATATGAACCTGCTTAATAATATCATAAATCTTTTTGAGCTGAGATTCTTGCTTTGCTTGCTGTAACCGTTGAGGAAAAGGAGGTGGGGGACGATAATCAGAAATACGTCCTTCCCACTGCATACGAATCTGAGGCGGTTTAAGTTCATCAATTTTCTCCTCTGTCGTCTCTGATGTAGTGACAGGCTCTCCGGCAGCAGTCTGTTTGTTACCTGTCGGGGCAGCTTCCTCGGCAAGTTTGTCCAAGGCTGGTTTTCTTACTGTTTCAGCTTCCTTTTCCGGCCCTGATAGTTTCTTCCCACTCCTAGTAGTAATAGCTTTACACTACTCATGTGTGGGCTGCCTAGCATTTTCAGTATTACTAGGGAATCCTCCAGTCTGCCTTGGCTTAATATGTTGGGAAACCTGACCCATTTGTGTCTCCAATGATTTCAGAGTAGCTTCATGATTCGTCATCCGCATCTCTGTTTTATCCATGAAATTTTCTGTCTTCTTGACAAACTGATTCATATTCTCAATATAAGTACCTGTCTGAGACATAAAAGTGGCCAGAGTCTGTTCCAGTATACTGCTTGTGGCAGCTGGTGGCTGCTGTTGTTGCTGCTGCACCAGTTGCGGCGGCAGTTGCTGCGGCAGTTGCTGTCGCGTCAGCAATCTATGTCCTCCCTGATTCTGATTGTGTGCTTGAGGATTCAGGGCATTATTAGGATTACTCCAAGAAAACTTGGGATCCTTCCTCCAGTTCGGATTATAATTGCTGGAATTGTAATTTGGCTTGTAATTTCCAACATATTTTCCTTCTTCTAACTGTATCGGGCATTCATCCGAACTATGATTTCCCTCACAGATTTCACATACCTCCTCAACAGCAAATCCATGTTGTGCATCATCATTCAATAACATTTTCATTGCTTTAGTAAGGAATGCTACCTGTGATTTCATCGTGCTGTCGGCCTCATAATCCTTGACAGCTAATACCCGTTTACCCTCTCTTCTTGCTGTCGGAAACTGCTCCTCATTCTTAGCCAGATTTTTCAATACTTACATTGCCTCGTCCGGATCTTTATCCAATAATAGTCCGTTTGCTGCTGAATCAATTCGAATACGAGTTTGTAAGTTGGCAGCATTATAAAACTTAGTTACCTGATTCCAGACGGGGAATCCATGCATTGGGCAGTTCCGTAGAAGAGCAGTAAATCTGTCCCAAGCCTCGTGCATCGGCTCGTCATCTTCCTGTTGAAAAGTAGCAATTTCATTACGTAATCGCTCAGATAAATGCGAAGGATTAAAACGAGATAAAAATTCACGAGATAAATCTGCCCATGTTCTAATTGAACCCGGCGTAAGTTTATTCCACCAAGTTTTTGCTCTGTCCCTCAATGAATGAGGAAATAACCGAAGCCTTAGTATCTCTGGATTAACTCCTGGCAGTCTAAACGAACCACAGATCTCCTAAAACGTTTTTAGATGCTCCCTAGCATCCTCTGTAACAGCACCACTAAACTGCCCGGCATTGTTGATCATGCTGAACATGACAGGTTTCAGCTCAAAGTTTTCAACTTCAATATCCGGCAGCGTGGTTTCCAGCTCTACATGATCGTTCAACATGTAGTCACGACAGGACCGTCGTCCGGCAGCCGCAGGCGGGTCGCCGACAGATGGTATAACAGCTCCAACAGGTGGGTTGTTTCCATTGTAGGCCATCTTCTCTAGCTGTTCCTCAAGGTACTCGTTCCTGGCTAGTAAGTGACGAAGTTGTTTCTTGAGATTGAATGAACGTTCGATTTCTGGATCTAATGGATACTCAGGATCTTTACCTCGATTCGATCTGCGCATAAACAAGAAACATTGTGAAAAGCAAGAGTTGAATGCACCAAAGAAAAACAAAAAAATAAAAACAAAAACAAAAGTGCAGTAAAAGAAAAGGTAGAGTTATGTTGCCAATCCCCGGCAACGGCGCCAAAAACTTGTTGCGTGTAAAATAGTCTATCGCAATGGTAGTGCAAGTATACACGACGCAAGTAGTAAAGTGATACAAAGTATCGAATATCGTCTCCACAGGGATTGGGCTAATAGCTTCACCTTAATTCACTGCACGAAAGCAAAGGAAATATTTGAGAATTGTCACGAAAATATTGAAGTAAACGTAAATAAAATAGTAGAGATATTAAGATAGAGAGAATGGGCTGGTATTGAATTGCTCAGTAGTGCAGGTATTGCAGAGTTTTGGAAATCCAGTTCTGTCGTCGCGCCTGTCGCGGCAGCAGTCCGTTGATTGTCGCGGCAGCAAACACTCAACTCAGTACTTTCAAGTTTGACAGGAATCCCAGATCTGCCTTGGCCTATCCCTAGGTCCAAGTCTGTCGATGATCACGTCTTGATGATACCTCCCGGCGTGAATCGAAGGATGAACACCGATGTGTATGAATTCTTCTTTAGCCACTTAACCTCGCCCTATCCCTAGGCACGAGATAGTTGTAGAACTAAGGTTTTGATATAATATTTGAAAAATGTTTTGGACTAAATTGAAAAGAATTTAAAATATGTTTTTAGTCAAAAACAACTTGAAAATATGTTTAAGGGTTTTTAAAGCTCTGGAATGGACTTAAAATACATTTAAAGTGGTCAAAACCATGCATTCCAAGTGACCGTATCGATACTGTATCTAAGTGTATCGATACGCCTTGAGGTTTTCAGGCAAATAGAATTCCAGTAGCTAAAACCCGTATCGATACGTCTACGCGTATCGATACGGTGTCTAAAACCCGTACCGATACGCTTACCCGTATCGATACGGTATGTTTTTAAATAGCCCAACGGCTAGTCGCGTACCGATACGGTGGTATCGCGTACCGATACGCCCAACGGTCATTCCCAACGGTCATTTGAATTTGCAGGACCGTACCGATACGCCAGGCAAGCGTATCGATACGCAACAGCTGAAAGAGCTCAACGGCTATATTGATTTCAAGACCGTATCGATACAGGGGAGAGTGTATCGATACACTAGGCTGCTGAACTGCATTTTGTGGGAAATAAACGGCTATTTTGTATCCCCAACGGCTATGAAACATCCCCAACGGCCATAAACGGCTAGAAACTCAATTTGGAGTATAAATAAGACCTCCAAGCATCAAGATTAACAACAGCTTCAATTGTTACAACATAATGAGTGAAAAACTTGTCTAGAGCTTAAATCGTTTATTTCTTGCTTAGACAACACTTGTGAGCTTACTTTGTTAAATTTGCTCAAGTGTCTTAGGTTTTGGGTGAGTGCTTCATTGTGCAAACAAAACACCTATTAGAGGGTTCAAGTTTGCTTCTTTGTTTATCTCTTGTAAGAGAGGGGTTCCTTCAAGCTTTGGGTAGAAAGCTTCGAGGGTTTTGATCAAGGCTTTGGGTACAAGCTTGATCGTTGTAAAGGGTTTCCTCCTGATCCTAGAAAAGGGGACGAATCAATTAGTGGATTGATTGTGAAATCCTTAGTAGGAAGCTAAGGTAGTGGATGTAGACCTTGGTTAGAAGGTTGAACCACTATAAATCATCGTGTCTTTATTCTTTTAGCTTCCTAAACCCTTCCACCCAAAAATTCACCTCTCCACCACTTGGCGAGCAAGAACGGTTGATCGAATCGAGCGTCGAAAAACCCAACAATTGGTATCAGAGCTTGGCTCAATTGAAGGGGATTCACATCCTATTGAAAAGATCCGGCAAGCTCGATCAACATTTCACCAACCGGCTCAAATGTCGCAATCCATCAACATACCGCCTTTCTTCGACGGAGATCACTATGCCCATTGGAAGACAAAGATGAAATTCTTCTTGAAGGCAAGAGATTACAAGCTATGGGACATAGTTGAAGATGGTCCGTTCGTGCCTCAAGGAAGCAAAGCGGAATGGAGTGCCGACGATCGCAAGAAGATAGAGCTTAATTGTAGAGCCTTGCACATGCTCTTTTGTGCTTTTGGCCCAACTATCTATGAGAAGATGTCTTCTTGTGAGAATGCCAAGGAAGTATGGGACAAGCTTGAAGTCACATACGAGGGGACCAATGAAGTCAAGGAGACCAAGATTGGGCTCCTCACCTTAGAGTATGAGAACTTCAAGATGGATCCGGAAGAGAACATCGAGAAGATGTTTGATAGATTCTCCACCATCATCAATGGTCTTAAAGGTTATGGAGAAGCCATCCCGGAAGAAAAACTTGTCCGAAAGCTCATCTACTCACTTCCCGAGTCTTGGGACTCAAAAAGGACCGCCATCATCGAAGCCAAAAATTTGAAGACTTTGAAGCTTGATGAACTCATGGGGTCACTTCTTACTCATCAAATCATGAAGAAGAACAAAGAAGATGAGAAAAGGAGGGAAGAAATTAGAGCTATGGGAGAGAAGAAACTCAAGAGTATTGGCATCAATGTAAATGCCATGGCTCTCAAATCCTCCACATGTCATCATGAAGATTCAAGTGAGGAGGATAGTGAAGATGAAGAGATGTCCTATCTCTTCAACAAATTCACCCGGTTCATGAAGAACAAAATGGAAAAATCCAAGCATGAATCGAGGAAGAAGATGAAGGATTCCCACAAATCCATAAAGAAGGGATCATCTTCTAAACAAGCATACGTGGCCACTTGGAGTGATGAAGACTCCACCGATAATGAAGTAGCCCACCTATGCATGATGGCCCTCAATGAGGGGGAGGTAACTTCTAACTCATCTATTTCAAATTCTTATACATTTGATGAGTTACAAGAAGCCTATGATGAATTGGTTTTTGAATTCAAGGCTTCATTTTCGAAAAATAAAAAATTGATTTCAAAGTTGAAAACCGAAAATGATTTGCTTTCTAAAACCAATTTAGAGTTTGAAGCAAAAATCAAAGATTTTGAGCTTAAAGTTTTAGATTTACAAAACTTGCTTCAAACGATGGAAAGAGATCATCAAAAAGAAGTCGATGATCTCAAAAAGGAAAAAGATTTGATTTCCAAAGAGCTTGAAAAGAAAAACAATTTTGGAAAATCAAATTTTTATGTAAGACAATCTAGTGCCCCTAGATTTTTAAATGAAAAATGTTTTAGAAGTGTTTGGGTCCCAAAAGGACTAACCACTTCAACTAAAAAGGATGAAATTGAAAAATGGATTCCTAAGGGGACTAAATTTTGTGCTACTAACGTCTATGGATCCAAAGCAATTTGGATACCAAAAATTACTTGATTGTCTTTTGCTAGGTGTGATGGAGAATGATCAACAAGTCAAAAATTAAGGGGGAGCTCCATGCACACAAAGGAAGAACACTTGAAGAAGGAAGGCTTCACATCCTCCCTTGAGTTCAAGTGTGGTAAAATCTAGTTGCTTTAGAGTTTATTTGATTTTATTTGATTTTTTTAATTCAACTAGATATTCATAAATGTTGGACTAACAATTTGATGATGCCTTGAGTAAGGGGGAGCCAATTTTAAACCAAAATTTTAAGTGTCAAAATTTTTTTTGTCTCCTATGTTATCTTAAACTTAAATGTCATTTTAAATTCTTTTTGATATAACAAAAAGGGGGAGAAATGGTTTGAAAATGGTTTGAAAAATTGAATTTTCAAATGAATAAGGGGAGCTTTATTTTGATTTCATATCCTTAATCTCTTATTCACATTTTTAAAATTAAAGGGGGAGAATCCCAAACAATTTTTCAAGTTGGTTTTATTATATCAAAAAGGGGGAGATTGTAGAACTAAGGTTTTGATATAATATTTGAAAAATGTTTTGGACTAAATTGAAAAGAATTTAAAATATGTTTTTAGTCAAAAACAACTTGAAAATATGTTTAAGGGTTTTTAAAGCTCTGGAATGGACTTAAAATACATTTAAAGTGGTCAAAACCATGCATTCCAAGTGACCGTATCGATACTGTATCTAAGTGTATCGATACGCCTTGAGGTTTTCAGGCAAATAGAATTCCAGTAGCTAAAACCCGTATCGATACGGCTACGCGTATCGATACGGTGTCTAAAACCCGTACCGATACGCTTACCCGTATCGATACGGTATGTTTTTAAATAGCCCAACGGCTAGTCGCGTACCGATACGGTGGTATCGCGTACCGATACGCCCAACGATCATTCCCAACGGTCATTTGAATTTGCAGGACCGTACCGATACGCCAGGCAAGCGTATCGATACGCAACAGCTGAAAGAGCTCAACGGCTATATTGATTTCAAGACCGTATCGATACAGGGGAGAGTGTATCGATACACTAGGCTGCTGAACTGCATTTTGTGGGAAATAAACGGCTATTTTGTATCCCCAACGGCTATGAAACATCCCCAACGGCCATAAACGGCTAGAAACTCAATTTGGAGTATAAATAAGACCTCCAAGCATCAAGATTAACAACAGCTTCAATTGTTACAACATAATGAGTGAAAAACTTGTCTAGAGCTTAAATCGTTTATTTCTTGCTTAGACAACACTTGTGAGCTTACTTTGTTAAATTTGCTCAAGTGTCTTAGGTTTTGGGTGAGTGCTTCATTGTGCAAACAAAACACCTATTAGAGGGTTCAAGTTTGCTTCTTTGTTTATCTCTTGTAAGAGAGGGGTTCCTTCAAGCTTTGGGTAGAAAGCTTCGAGGGTTTTGATCAAGGCTTTGGGTACAGGCTTGATCGTTGTAAAGGGTTTCCTCCTGATCCTAGAAAAGGGGACGAATCAATTAGTGGATTGATTGTGAAATCCTTAGTAGGAAGCTAAGGTAGTGGATGTAGACCTTGGTTAGAAGGTTGAACCACTATAAATCATCGTGTCTTTATTCTTTTAGCTTCCTAAACCCTTCCACCCAAAAATTCACCTCTCCACCACTTGGCGAGCAAGAACAGTTGATCGAATCGAGCGTCGAAAAACCCAACAATAGTTCAACTATAAACTAGAAAACTTGCTCTTATTTCTTTCGTATACTTAACTCTCCCGATGCTAAGTAAATAGATAACCTCACAATGCTCTCCCGATGCTCTTGCAAGATATTAATAACCAAAAATAAGAGAACTTGAAGTTTATTTTATTGAACTGAAAATTCCTAAAACAAAAGCAACCCTTGCAACTACTTTACAAATCAACCCGTGGCCCTAGGAAGGATTTAAAACATGTCGGCGGCGGGAAAACAGCTAGGGGTTTTGGTTATCGGTTATGGGGTATTCGATATGGGATATGCCTCTAGGTTAAAATACATGCCCTTATATAAGCTTTGGGCTCAAGTTATCTAAATTAGCAAGAATACAACTTTAATTGAAAGTATGATTCTAATAAAGACTAAATCTTCAAGGAATCTACTTTCCAGCCGTCATCTTCTTGCTTGGGATTTTCCCGCCTTGAACTTTGGGTTTGACATATCTTTTGATCTGGGGCTTGGAAAATATGAGGTTTTCACACGACAGACGGGCTGAATTTTCTCTATCTATCGAGGTCCACTTTGCTTCTTCTCCTCAAAACTGCTGTCGTCCTCTGCTGTCACGGCAGCAACCATGGCAGCATCGTCCTCTTTGTCTGCTTGTCAAGTTCAGCTCTTCTGCTTCTCTGCCCAGCGCCTGCCCTCACCGTCTTCTACGGCGGCAACCTGCAAAAACAGCCATTCTTAGTAGAATCTGTGCCTTTTAATATATTTGTGATGTTTTGCTGTAAACTAACCTAAATGCAATGAATAATGCTTGAATGCAGCAGAAATATGGGTTAAATAGGGTGTAAATAATAGAACTTTTACACACTCAACAGGTTTCCGTGTGTACTGCACGTCTGTTATGCGTTTGCGTGTCTGTCGCGACAGCTCTTTGACAGGATGTATTTTCCGTGTCTACCGCGACAGCTGGTGACAGGCTGTCACGACAGAGTTTTTCATTGGGCCTTATGGGCTGTTGTGAATGTGGTGGGCTGGTTTACCCTCCTCTTTGCTTTGCTTCTTTTGTTTCCTAAAAATAAATAAATAACTAAATTAAAAATCTTATTTCCTAAAAATTAATTAATAAATAAAATAAAATAAAAATTAAGTTAAATTATGGATGCCTTGAGGGGCATCTCATAAAGTAACTACTTCCTGCATCCTTGGGGCATCAGTCCCCTGATAATGCTTGCGCCTCTGTCCATTGACCTTGAATTGGTGCCCATCCTTCATTGATTTGATTGTAATGGCACCATGGGGGAAAAGTTGGACAACTTGGAAAGAGCAAGACCACCTAGATTTAAGCTTTTCTAGGAAGAGCTTCAACCTAGAGTTGAACAACAGCACCTGCTGCCCTGGGCAGAACTGTCGTGGCAGCAATTTTCTGTCGTGCCACTTCTTGGTTTTGTCCTTGTAGATCTTGGCATTATCGTAGGCCATTGCTCGAATTTCTTCAATTTCGTTCAAGTCCAGTAGCCTTTTCTGCCCTGCCTTGTCCCAGTCCATATTTACTGTCTTGATAGGCCAATATGCTCTGTGTTCTATCTCGACAGGTAAATGGAAAGTTTTCCCATAAATGAGTCGATAGGGTGACATCCCCAATGGTGTCTTGAATGCTGTTCTGTGGGACCATAGTGCATCATTTAGATGTAGAGACCAGTCCTTTTGAGTAGGTTTAACCATCTTTTCTAGGATATTCTTTACTTCTCTGTTTGATATCTCGGCCTGCCCATTGGTTTGGGGGTGATATACTGTTGCAATTCGGTGCTTCACTTCGTATTTCCTTAGTGCACTAGCAATTACCCTATTGTCGAAATGTCTCCCATCATCGCTAATTATCGCCCTTGGGATGCCAAACCTTGAGAAGATGTGCTTGTGAAGAAATCTTTGCACAGTCTTGGCATCGCTCTTTTGAGTGGCGATCGCTTCTACCCACTTAGACACATACTCTACTGCCAGTAGGATGTAAAAATTCCCGCAAGAGGCTGGGAATGGTCCCATGAAGTCGATTCCCTAAACATCGAAGATTTCGACCTCAAGTATGTTCTGCAGTGGCATCTTGTGCCTTCTAGATATATTCCCAATCATTTGGCATTTGTCACAGCTCTTGTAAAAATCTTGTGCATCCTTGAACAGTGTAGGCCAATAGAAACTAGATTACAGAACCTTGGCAACAGTTTTATTTCCCCCCAAGTGTCCTCCATAAGGGGCAGCATGACAGTGGTGAAGCACTACTTTCTGTTCCTCATGTGGTATGCATATCCAGATAATTTGATCTGCACAGTGCTTAAAGAGGAGAGGTTCGTCTCAATAATAATGTTTAGCATCATTTTGGAACCTCTTCCTTGCTTGGTAATTAAGCTCAGGAGGTAATAACCCACTTAAAATATAATTGACAATGTCAGCATACTAAGGGGTTTCAGAAAGCTTACCTGCCGCCATGGCTGTCGCGGAAGTGCTGGTGGTAGCAAACAACTGCTCATCTGGGAAGGTTTCCAGTATGTTGGTCTTGTCTTTCTCTTGATTCCTTCCCATGTCCAGCCTTGACAAGTGATCTGCTACTTGGTTCTCTGTCCCCTTCTTGTCCTTAGTGTCAATGTCAAATTCTTGCAGCAGTAGAATCCAACGTATCGATATAGGTTTTGCATCCTTTTTGGTGAACAGATACTTGAGTGCTGAGTGGTCTGTATGGACCACCACTTTCGTTCCAAGTATATACGAACGGAACTTGTCAATTGAAAACACCACTGCTAGTAGCTCATTCTCTGTTGTGGTGTAGTTTATTTGGGCATCATTCAATGTTTTGCTGGCATAGTAAATCACATGGAAGAGTTTATCCTTCCTCTGCCCTATTGCTGCCCCGACAGCATAATCACTGGCGTCACACATTATCTCAAATGGAAGGCTCAAGTCTGGTGGCTGCACTATCGAGGCTGTTACCAGCTTCTCCTTCAATATTCTGAATGCTTCAGTACATTCAGTGTTAAAGTTAAAGGCACGATTCTGTTCCAGTAGGAGACACATGGGTTTAGTGATTTTTGAGAAGTTGGCAATGAATCTTCGATAAAACCCTGCATGCCCTAAGAAGCTTCTTATTCCTTTGACCGTGGTGGGTGGCGGCAGCTTTTCAATAATCTCAATTTTGGCTTTTGTCTACCTCTATGCCACGTCATCTAACCTTGTGGCCCAGCACTATGCCTTCATCTAGTGTTGAATGTGCAAAAGTTCTACTTTTTACCCCCTATTTAACCAATATTTATGCCGCATTCAAGCATAATTCATTGCATTTAGGATAGATTTCACATATACATCACAATTATATAAATTGGCACAGTTGCTACTGATTTTCGCTGATTTTGCAGGTAGCCGCTGTGGTAGACTCATAGCAGTGAAGAAGCAGAGCTGGAACATAGGACTGAAGTCGAGAAGGAAGACGCTGTCGTGGTCCCTGCCGTGGCAGCCAATGACGAGAGCAATGGTGAAGGGATAAGTGAAGTGGAGCTCGAAAGATAGAGTAAATTAAGTCGGTCTGTCGTGGGTCACTCTTATATTTTTCTGAGCCCTAGTTCAGAATGAAGGCCAAGCCCAAAGTCCAAGGAAGAAATCCAATGCAAGAAAAGAGGACGAATTAAAGGCATCTACTCAGAAGATTTAGTCTTTAATAGAGTTGTACTTTAGTTTAAACTGGTATTCTTGCCATATTAGAAAACTTGGACCCAAGGCCTATATAAAGGCATGTAATTCGACCTAGGGAAGGACATCTCATTCTCTAGCCGTCTTCCCCAAAACCCTAGTCGTTTTCCTCCTTCTCATCATGTTCTAAACTTCCCCTAGGGCTAAGGGTTGATTCTGTAAAGTAGTTGCAAGGATTGTACTGTTTTTAGGATTTTTCAGTTCAATAAAATAAACTTCAAGTTTGCTTATTCTGGTTTTCAATATCTTGCAAGAGTATCGGGAGAGCATTGTGAGATTATTCATTTACTTAATATCGGGAGAGTTAAGTATACAAAAGGAATAAGTGCGGGTTCTCTAGTTTATGGTTGAACTATCTCGGACCTAGGGATAGGACGAGGTTAAGTGGCTAAGGAAGAATTCAACAATATCGGTGTTCATCCTTCGATTCACTTCGGGAGGTATCATCTAAGACGTGTTCATCGACAGACTTGGACCTAGGGATAGGACAACTCACAACAGGGATTCTTTCCAAGCTTGAAGTACAGAGTTGTGTGGTCGCTGCAGCGACAACAACAGACTGCTGCCGCCGCAGGTGCTGCCGCGACATGGACGAAGACAGAACAAGAAGTTCTATACAGTGCAACACCTGCACTACTGAGCAAATCAATACCGGCCTATTTCTTTACCCTGAATCTTTTAATCTTTTGTCTTCAATATTCTTCATTATTCCTCTACAAACAATTAAACTCTCTTCTTTCTCTCTTGTGCAGCAATCCAAGGATAAAGCTATTTCCAGTCCCTGTGGATTCGACATCCGATACTTCGTGTATCACTTTACCACTTGCGTCGTGTACACTTGCACTCTATTACGATAGACAATTTTACACGCAACAAGTTTTTGTCGCCGTTGTCGGGGACTGGCACATATCTTTACCCTACTTTTACTACACTTTCTTTTTAATTTTTCTATTTTTACTGGGACTGTTCACCTTGTACTTTTCACAAGGATTTTCGTTTGCTTATGCGCAGATCTAGACGAGGCAAAGAACTTGAGTATAAACTAGACCCTGAAATCGAACGCTCGTGCAATATCAGGAACCGAGTCTGTCTTTTGATAGCCAGAAACGATTATCTTGAGGAACAGTTAGAAGCTATGCATAACGGGAGGAGCAACCCAAGGAATCCCAAAGATCCTGAAGATCCTATCGGGGATGAAGGAAACAGACAGCCTGATGCTGCCGTGGCCGCACGACGGTCATGCCGTGATTACATGATCAATGATCATGTGGAACTGGAGACCACCTTGCCAGACGTTGAAGTTGAAAATTTCGAGCTGAAACTGGTGATGTTCAGCATGATCAATTCCGCTGGCCAATTTAGTGGTGCTGCTACAGAGGATGCCAGAGAACATCTGAAAACGTTCCAAGAAATATGTGGATCGTTTAGATTACCAGGAGTAAATCTGGAGATACTGAGGCTTCGATTATTTCCCCATTCACTGAGGGACAGAGCAAAAACTTGGTGGAACGAACTAACGCCGGGTTCAATATGAACTTGGGCGGATCTAACTCGTGAATTTTTATCTCGTTTTAATCCTTCCAATTTATCTGAGCGATTACGTAATGAAATTGCTACTTTTCAACTGGAAGATGACGAGCCAATGCACGAGGCATGGGATAGGTTTACCACTCTTCTGAGAAATTGCCCGATGCACGGAATCCCCGTTTGGAATCAAGTAATCAAATTTTACAATGCTGCCAACACACACACCCGAATGAGAATAGATTCAGCAGCTAATGGATTGCTGTTGGATAAAGATCCAGACGAAGCCATGGTAGTAATGAAAAATCTAGCAAAGAATGAAGAGCAATTTCCCATAGTGAGGAGAGGTAAACGAGTGCTAGCTGTGAAGGACTATGAAGCCGACAAATCCCTAAAGACACAGGTTGCATACCTCACAAAGGCAATAGAAAACTTGCTGAAGAAAGATTCACAACCGGTCTACTCTGCAGAAGAGGTATGTGGTACTTGTAGTGGGAATCACAGTTCGGAAGACTGTCCGTTATAGCTAGAGGAAGGGATGTATGTTGGAAACTATAACAAGCCGAGAAATTACGATTCCAACAATTACAATCCCAACTGGAGGAAAGACCCCAAGTTCTCCTGGAGCAACCCAAACAACGCACTGAATCCTCAAGTGCAGAACACTCAAAATCAGGGGACACCCAGAATTCTGACACGGCAGCAACCGCAACAGCAGCCACAACAGCAGCCGGCAGCCACACCTAGTTTACTGGAGCAGACAGACATGAGCTTACATGGCAAACATGGATCACATCGTCAAAAAGACTGAGTCATTCATGGATAAAATAGAGATGAGAATGACTAACCATGAAGCTACATTGAAATCATTGGAGACACAGATAGGTCAGGTTTCCCAGCATATTAAGCCAAGGCAGAACAAGGGATTTCCTAGCGATACTGAGGTCGCTGGACAACCCACACATGAGCAGTGCAAAGTCATTACAACAAGGAGTGGGAAACAACTGCCAGGGCTGGAAAAGAAAGCCGTACCGGTTGAGGAACCAGCCCTAAAACCAGCTGCCGCAAACACTGCCCCGGTAGAAGATAAACAACCTGTTGCCGCCACTCCTGTCACGATAGTAGAAGGGACAGAGGAGAAAGACCAGAAGGATGAAGAAAGTATGCCTCCTTAGATTCGAATACCATGTGAAGGACGACTGGAAGATTATCGTCCTCCACCTCATTTTCCACAACGGTTACAGAAGAAGAAAAAAGAGTACCAACTCAAAAAGATCTATGATATTTTTAAGCAGGTTCATATCAATATACCGCTGTTAGAGGCCATCAAGGAGATGCCCGGTTATGCCAAATTTCTGAAGAATGCTATGTCGAAAAGATCCAGACTTGGGGAATTTGAGACGATTAAAATGAAAGAAGGATGCATGACTATCTTGCACAGACATGCACCCCAGAAAAAGAAGGATCCTGTGAGCTTTATCATACCGTGTATAATTGGTGATAAATTCGTGGGTAAGGCCCTTTGTGATCTAGGTGCTAGTATTAATTTAATGCCAAAATCTGTGTTTTAGAAACTAGGTATTAGACGAGCACAGCCCACGACAGTTATGCTGCAGTTGGCAGACCGCTCTTACGTACAACCAGAAGGGAAGATCGAAGATATTCTGGTAAGAGTGGATAAGTTTATTTTTTCTGCTGACTTTCTTGTTTTAGACTGTGAAGCAGATGAGAACGCACCAATCATCCTGGGGCGACCCTTCCTAGCCACAGGCAGATCACTGATTGATGTAGAAAAGGGAGAACTTACAATGAGAGTGAATGATCAAGAGATCAAGCTCAATGTTCTCCAGGCAATTAAACATGCTGATGCAGAAGAAGAATGCAAGGCTATCACTAAAGTAATCCTTGACCAACCCTGCATCAGGTCGTGCTGCCATGACATTAAATATGGTCACTGCCACGGCAGCCATCTGGAAGACTGTCACGGCAGCAACAACGACAGCAGCTCCTCAGATTCTGACATATCTGACACTAAAGGTTAAGAGGAGGTAAACTGGATAGGCAATCGTCCAGGTAAGTTATTCGAGCCCTTAAACTATACCTTGAATGAACATATAATCCAAAAGCCCTCAACTGTAGAACCACCTGTTTTAGACCTTAAGCCCCTGCCAGGGCAGCTCAAATATGTTTTCCTTGGATTAAATGATACGTTGCCCATAATCATCTCTTCCAAGTTAATGCAGAAATAGGAACATCAGCTGATAGGGATGCTGCAGCAGCACAAAAAGGCTATTGGATGGACGATAGCTGATATCCAAGGCATCAGTTCGGCACTATGTATGCACAAAATTCTCCTAGAGGATGATCATAAACCGACCATTGATGCCCATAGACGCTTAAATGACGCTATGCGAGAAGTGGTTCGAAAAGAAATTATCAAATGGCTTGACGTTGGGATAATTTATGCCATCTCGGATAGTAAGTGGGTGAGCCCGGTGCAATGCGTTCCGAAAAAGGGAGGAATAACCGTGGTGACAAATGAAGAGAACGAACTAATCCCAACCAAGACTGTGACCGGTTGGAGGGTTTGTATGGATTACCGGAAGCTTAACAAAGCTACCCAGAAAGACCATTTTCCCCTACCCTTTATTGATCAAATGCTTGATAGATTAGTGGGAAAACCTTATTATTGTTTTCTTGATGGTTATTCAGGTTATAATCAGATAGCTATTGCACTGGAGGATCAAGAGAAAACGACTTTCACTTGCCCATACGACACTTATGCTTTCCGGAGAATGCCATTTGGACTCTGCAATGCACCATCAACATTCCAAAGGTGTATGATGGCGATATTCTCCGACATGGTGGAGGACTTCCTGGAAATATTTATGGATGATTTTTCCGTCTTTGGAGATAGTTTTGAAAGCTGCTTAGGCAACCTACAGAAGGTGCTCGAAAGATGCGAGAAAGCGAACTTGGTCTTAAACTAGGAGAAATGTCACTTCATGGTGGATGAGGGGATAGTCCTAGGCCACAAGGTAAGCTGCCGCGACATAGAGGTCAACAGAGCAAAGATAGAAGTGATTGAAAAGCTACCGCCACCCACCACAGTCAAGGGAATTAGAAGTTTCTTAGGGCATGCTGGGTTCTATCGAAGGTTTATTGCAATTTTTTCAAAGATTACCAAGCCTCTATGCCACTTACTAGAACAGAATCGTCCCTTTGACTTCAATACTGAATGTACTAAGGCATTCAGAATCCTGAAAGAGAAGTTGGTAATAGCCCCAATTGTACAGCCACCAGACTGGAGTTTTCCATTTGAAATTATGTGTGATGCTAGTGACTATGCTGTAGGGGCAGCACTTGGGCAGAGGAAGGACAAGCTATTCCACGTAATTTATTGCGCCAGCAAAACACTAAACGATGCCCAAGTGAATTACACCACAACAAAAAAGGAACTGGTAGTAGTGGTGTTCTCGATTGACAAGTTCCGTTTGTACATACTTGGAACGAAGGTGGTGGTCCACACAGACCACTCAGCACTGAAGTATCTGTTCGTTAGAAAAAATGCAAAACCTAGACTGATACGTTGGATTCTGTTGCTGCAAGAGTTCGACATTGAAATCAAGGATAAAAAGGGGACAGAAAACCAAGTTACAGACCACTTGTTAAGATTAGAGAGGGGAAAGAGTCTGCTAACAGACAAGACACACATACTGGAGACCTTCCCTGACGAGCAGCTGTTTGCTGCCACAAGCACTACCGCGACAGCCATGGCGGTAGGTAAGTATTCTGAACTTCCTTGGTATGCTGATTTCGTTAATTACATAGTTAGCGGAATATTACCTCCTGAACTGAATTACCAAGCAAGGAAGAGGTTCCAAAATGATGTAAAACATTATTATTGGGACGAACCTCTTCTTTTCAAACATTGTGCAGATCAAATCATCAGGAGGTGTGTACCACATGATGAGCAGGAAGCTGTGCTTCATCACTGCCATGCTTCACCATATGGAGGACACTTAGGTGGAAACAAAACCGCTGCCAAGGTTTTGCAGTCTGGTTTTTACTGGCCCTCACTGTTCAAGGATGCCCAAGCATTCTAAAAAAGCTGTGACAAGTGCCAACGGACTGGGAACATCTCAAGAAGACATGAGATGCCACTGCAAAACATCCTAGAAGTCGAAATCTTCGATGTATGAGGGATTGATGTCATGGGACCATTCCCAACATCATGTCGGAATCTATATATCCTACTAGCAGTGGACTACGTGTCCAAATGGGTTGAATCCATCGCCACAGAGAAAAACGATGCCAAGACTGTTCAGAGATTTCTGCACAAGAATATTTTCTCCAGATTTGGCATACCTAAGGCGATCATCAGTGATGAAGGGAGACATTTCGACAATAGGGCAATCGCTGCCGCCTTGAGAAAATACGGCGTAAAGCACCGCATTGCAACAACATATCACCCACAGACCAATGGACAGGCCGAAATATCTAACAAGGAAGTAAAGAACATTCTTGAGAAGATGGTTAAACCTACTCGAAAGGACTGGTCTTTACACCTCAATGATGCACTCTGGGCCTATAGAACAACATTCAAGACACCATTGGGAATGTCACCTTACAGGCTGATATATGGAAAAACATGCCATCTACCTTTTGAGATAGAGCACAGAGCTTACTGGGCTATCAAGGCAGTAAACATGGACTTAGATAAGGCAGGACAGAAGAGGTTACTTGACTTGAATGAAATTGAAGAAATTCGAGCAATGGCCTACGACAACGCAAGAATTTACAAGGACAAGACCAAGAGGTGGCATGACAAGAAGTTGCTGCCACGACAGTTCTGCCCAGGGCAGCTTGTGTTGTTATTTAACTCTAGGTTGAAACTTTTCCCAGGGAAGCTTAAATCTAGATGGTCCGACCCATTCCAAGTGGTGCAAGTTTTTCCTCATGGTGCCATCACGATCAAATCCTTAAAAGACAGGCACCAATTCAAAGTCAACGGACATATAATAAAGCATTATCAGGGGATTGAAGCCCCAAGGATGCAGGAAGTGGTTACTTTAGGAGATGCCCCTCAAGGCATTCCTAATATAACTTAATTTTATTATTATTATTATTATTACTATTATTTATATATTTTATTTATTTATTAGGAAAATAGAATTATTTTATTTTAAGGAACTAAGTTTTTTATTTTAATTAATTTTAGGAAATAAGGGAAACAAGGAGAGGAGAAGAAGTGAACCAGCCCACTATCTCACCAGCAGCCCAAAAAAGCCAAAGGAGGAGTCTGTCGTCACAGCCTGTAACCAGTTGTCGCGATAGACACGAAAAATACAGCCTGTCAACACGCTGTCGCGGCAGACACGCAAACGCGTAATAGACGCGCAGCAGACACGAAAACGCGTGACAGACGCGTCAGAAACCGCGTAACAGCTGGCCTCGTTATTCGCGCCTGTCGTTACAGCTCCAACGGGCAGCAAACCATTCATCTATATAAACCCCGTTTCACTATTCATTTTTCACCTCACTTTTACTCTCTCAACTTGCTTTCTCTCTAGATCTGCCACAGCCTTGCAACTATGATTACCAGACAAACAAGACGAAGTGCTGCCTCCAGCTCTGCCGCAGCAGCCGGCACACCCAGCCACGACCGACTCCCTAACCGCTTTGCCACCACCGACTCCGTCGATAGATACTACAGCTCCTTCCAATAGAGGGAGATGTGGGAAGAGAGAGGGTTCCTTTACACCAAACGCACGGAAGACTTCGGGCTCGAACCGTTCATAGCTAGAAAAATCAAAGCCCTCAAATGGCAGATGTTTGCTGCCTAGCCAGAGGAGATGAATGTCATGTTGGTCAGAGAATTCTACGCTGCTGTCGACAGCAAGGATACAAGGACCGTGACAGTGCGAGGTAAGGAAGTTACTTTCGAGCCTGAATACATCAATACCCTCTATGGAATCTATGTCAACAGAAGGGAAAACAGACACAAGAGGTTTGTGGAAAGTCTGTCGCCGACAGACTACGATGCTGTCATGGCAGAGGTAACTGAAGAAGGAACATAGTGGAATACTGACCCCAAGCATCGGTGGATGGTGAAATGCACTCAACTCACTCCCGTGGCCAAACTTTGGAACCATTTCGTAAATAAGGGGATAATGCCTTCTTCACACAACAGCACGGTCGACCGACCTAGGTTAGCTCTCGTTCATTCCATTTTAAATGAGAGACCCATAAATGTCGGCCGGTATATACGAGAGGGGATTTTGGAGTGTGCCTTTTGACCATCAGGACCCCTTGCATTCATGTACCTCATCACCGAGATCTGCAGCGGCCACAACGTTCCAGAAATCCTTAAAGATTTCAAGGTTCGAGGGAAGGGATGGACGGAGTGCAACATATTCAGTTTAATGGAACTGAAAGCAGCCACACCCATTTCCTTCTTCAACCCATCTGCTGCAGTAGAAGAGCCGACAGAGCCCACTCAGCCAGAACCTGCCGCCGCAGAGCAACAACAGCTCCTCCAGCAGAATCCTAGCCACACTGCAAAAGATGGAGGAACGACAGCTTGGTCTGATGAGTTTTGTCAGAAACTTCACAGCAGCCATGATACATTTTATTCAAAACAATTTAAATTTTGCAAATGTACAATTTCCTGCTTTCCCAGAGCATTACTTTGCTGCCCCTACACCTGCCCATACTCCCACTCATGCTGCCACACCTAAAACACCCTCTGATGCATCCACTCCAACCGCGGTCGCGACAGCTGAAGGCGGCAGCCACACCGCCACTGCCTCTGCCAGATGAGAGAATCGAAAGGAGCCACTGCCTGAACTTGATGATGATTACTTCGCCGGGTTCTCTTCCTCCTCAATCTGGCAAGAATCTGATGTGGAGCCCTCTGTCAAAAGAAACCTTTCAAAAGAGTTCACTCCGATGAAAAGGCAGAAGCCCAATACTGGTGAAGGATCATCCGGCCAGGGCAAGTCTGCCAGCAGCAGTAGCAGCAGTGGCAGCAGTAGCAGCATCTCATCCGATGAGGTACAAGTGCTTGAAAAGCCACCCCAGATCTCACCCACTCGCATCCAGCCCCCACGAGAAGCTAAGAAGAAGACTTCCTCTACCTCTCCGATCACTTTGCTGGCACCCACAATGAAGGTCACTGCCCGCCGGCAGCTACAGATTAGCAGCAACAACAGCGACGACAGCACCTGAAATTAAGTTTCTATCTTATTTTTCTGTCTTGTTGTTTTATTATAATTAAGATGTATTTTGTTTTTATTTTCTCTGTTTTTTCTGTCATCATGCATTGAGGGCAATGCAACCCTCGAGTTTGGGGGTGGCATCCCTTCAGTAATATGAAATGTTTTTAGGTTCAAAATTGTGTCTAAGTGTTAATTATTATTTAAGTTTACTTTTGTCAAAAAAATGGCTTAAGTCTTTGAACTGAACTTACATGCCGTGACAGCCTCTGTCGTGGCAGTGCCTTAGGATATTTTTAGGAACAGTTTAGAGGTGCTTAACACTGGCTCTAGGAAAAGAAGTTATGAAAAGTTAGACTCAATACACCTAGAGGTGCCCGAAACCGGCTCTAGGAAGTTAGCTAGAGGTGCCCGAAACAGGCTCTAGTCAAACTTAAATTAGGAAAAGAAAATCGAGTCTAAGAAAAAACTAAAGGAGCCTAAGAATTGCCTCCAAGAAAATAAAAGTTGGAATAAAAATTCAAGTGAGTGGCTTAACTATACTAGTAAACTAAAAGAGTCTAGGCATATAATTGTTCACAAAACATGCACACACTACACGAGAATTATAGCAAGGGTCCGAATAAATCCTGAAATGTCTAACAAGGTGTTGTTCGCAATAGGGCATGAATGGTAGGTAAGGAAAAGTTCACTGTTTTAAGCCAACAATTTTTTTTTTATATTTTTCTTTGTTTGGTCTGAACTGCTTGAGGACAAGCAAGAACTTGAGTTTGGGGGTGTGTTGAGTGGGCAAAAGTTCTACTTTTTACCCCCTATTTAACCAATAATTCTGCTGCATTCAAGCATAATTCATTGAATTTAGGATAGATTTCACATATACATCACAATTATATAAATTGGCACAGTTGCTACTAATTTTGTAGGCAGCCGCTGTGGCAGACTCAAGGCAGTGAAGAAGCAGAGCTGGACACATGACTGAAGTCGAGAAGGAAGACGCTACTGTGGTCCCTGCCGTGGCAGCCAATGACGACATCAATGGTGAAGGGAAAAGTGAAGTGGAGCTCGACAGATAGAGGAAATTAAGCTGGTCTGTCGTGGGTCACTCTTATATTTTTCTGAACCCTAGTTCAGAATGAAGGCCAAGCCCAAAGTCCAAGGAAGAAATCCAAGGCAAGAAAAGAGGACGAATTAAAGGCATCTACTCAGAAGATTTAGTCTTTAATAGAGTTGTACTTTAGTTTAAACTGGTATTCTTGCCATATTAGAAAACTTGGACCCAAGGCCTATATAAAGGTATGTAATTCGACCTAGGGAATGACATCTCATTCTCTAGCCGTCTTCCCCAAAACCCTAGTCGTTTTCCTCCTTCTCATCATGTTCTAAACTTCCCTTAGGGCTTAGGGTTGATTCTGTAAAGTAGTTGCAAGGATTGTATTGTTTTTAGGATTTTTCTGTTCAATAAAATAAACTTCAAGTTTGCTTATTCTGGTTTTCAACATCTTGTAAGAGTATCGGGAGAGCATTGTGAGATTATTCATTTACTTAATATCGGGAGAGTTAAGTATACGAAAGGAAAAAGTGCGTGTTCTCTAGTTTATGGTTGAACTATCTCGGACCTAGGGATAGCACGAGGTTAAGTGGCTAAGAAAGAATTCAACAATATCAGTGTTCATCCTTCGATTCACGCCGGGAGGTATCATCTAAGATGTGTTCATCGAAAGACTTGGACCTAGGGATAGGACAAGTCACATAAGGGATTCTTGCCAAGCTTGAAGTACAGAGTTGTGTGATCGCTGCCGCGCCAACAACAGACTGCTGCCACCGCAGGTGCTGCCGCTGCAGGGACGACGACAGAACAAGAAGTTCTATACAGTGCAACACCTTCACTACTGAGCAAATCAATACCGGCCTATTTCTTTACCTTGAATCTTTTAATCTTTTGTCTTCAATATTCTTCATTATTCCTATACAAACAATTAAACTCTCTTCTTTCTCTCTTGTGAAACAATCCAAGGATAAAGCTATTTCCAGTCCTTGTGGATTCGATATCCGATACTTCGTGTATCACTTTACTATTTGCGTCGTGTACACTTGTACTCTATTGCGATAGAATATTTTACACGCAACATCTACCATAAAGTGTGTAACCCCCTTAGCTCGACCTAGGCGCCCGACCCGAACTAAGAAGATTACACGGGGAAAACTGAAGCTAACTCAATTAACGACCCTTTTTTCCTTTTTATCTTCTCTAGATGCATATTATTAACCTATAAGTTCAGCAAAGCGATTAGGTGAAAACGGTACAGCGATCAAAGTTCAATTTGGAGTTCAATTGCATACATTTGACTTTTAGGGACTAAACTGTAAATACCACAAAATACATTGACTTTCAGGATTTTAAAGTTACCAATCATCAGTTAGTCATGTAACATGCCAACATGCCAAAATTCAGCTCAAACAGATCATCCAAACTCATTCAATTGCACTCACAAAATTCAGGGATCAAAATGCAACATTTCCAAACCTTAAAAGATACTTTTAACTGAAATTTAACTAACCGTATCGATACGCTTGGGCCTGTATCAATACGTGGGAAGACTGTAGCTAAAGAAGGGTTGAGCATATTGAAACGTTTCCCTGCGTATCGGTACGGCCTTCAAACTTGGCCTAGTTGTATCGATACGCGGGCAATCCGTTTTGATACCCCTGTACATAAATGCCTCATTTTGTCCTAGTGTATCGATACGCTTTCCCGTGTATCGATACGCGTACCAGATTTACTCATTTCAACATCATTTAAACATACCAAATCATATTCAAACAAGCTCAAATCATGCATACATGTTATACTCCATCTTATAGACTTATAGACTCTCTCAAACAGTAAAACACTTTCATCAAACACAACAAACCATGATGACTATTTAACTATCCAAGCATGCTTAAGATACCAAACTATAGAAATGGTAAAACACCACAAACAAACCATAGAACCATATAGAGGCCAAATACAAGTCCACAATCAGAAACTAAACATGCTTGAAACAATACACATCTCTAACCAAAAATCAGAAAGTAGAAGTCCCACCCATTGTCACTTATTACACTAAGGTTGAACCACATACATATCTTAAACCAAGCCTTGGAATCCCCTTGCTTTTGTGCTGCCTTGAAATATTCAATTCTCTGCATTGATGAATCAAATGAGCGTAAGCATATAACTTAGTGAGGATCGCTAAACCACATTCATCAATGCATTTAACATAACTTGCAAAACCACCACTTTTATCACATGCTTTCTCATAAATCATGTCTTCACAAGACAACAATGCATTTAATAAACATATGCTCATATGCATCACTTAAAAACAACAATTAAACCATTGATCATGCTTTACCAAGCATCTCATGCATTCTTGCATCATTTACAAGCATCTCATGCTTCACATTATTCATTTACATTACATTGGATCACAAGTGATAATCCATAAACCATTTCAACACAAGACACAATCGGATACACGGATTACAAGCGTTGTCCCACACGCTTCAAACACACTACCGGACTACACAAGGTGTAGATCAATGGCACAATCACAAACCCTCAACACCCGTGATGGAGATTAATGGCACAATCACAACCCCTCAACATCAATCATCGGTAGTTGTATAATTCCACTAACGAGGGTATGAGACACATACACAAGACTCACACACGGGACTAACCATTCACCGTTGTGATCTTAACCTCAATCATTAGGGTACTTGGATGGAGATTACGACACAATCACAACCCCTCGACATCTAAGGCGACTTTATTCACGGTGCACCAAATCCTATAGCCGGCTAACTATATCCGATTAAAGTAACCAAAAACCATTTCCATCACTTTCCAATATAATCATTTAACCACATTAATCCACTGTTTTACAAGGATAACCACAATGCCATTTCCACAAGCATCACAAGCTTAATAACATATGCATTCAACACATGTAAACCAAGGATCACTTACCTAGTGCATCCTTAACATAATGGCATTAAAATCCAGCATTAAACCATGCTTAAACATGCTTAAAAATAGTAAACAAATCCACACTTAATTCAAGTGCAATTTCATCAAACATAGCACATTTCCAAGAGAGGGATTTCCGAATCACTTACTCTTGAGCTTAGTTAAGTGTGTAACCCCCTTCGTCCCGGTCTGGCCGGATGACCGATCCGAGTAGGCTATACGGGGAAAACCGAAGCGAAACCCGTTAAGGTTCCCCCTCGGTTAGCAACCCTAACTATTTTCTTTCATTTTAATCTTGTCTAAAGGCATGTTAATTCCTAAGTGATCACGTCAGCGGAAAACATCAATAAAGAAACACATTCGAACCACAATCCATACAAATAACTGCTCATTTTACACTTATAGGGCAGGCCGTATCGATACGCCTTGACTAGGTCAACTCAAACAGTCAACTCAGGGAAGACCGTATCGATATAGCCCTTGAGTGTATCGATACGCCCTTCTCGGTCAACATCTCGTGGTCAATGAGATACAACTGTATCGATACGCCTCAACATCGTACTGATACGCCCTTAACTCACCAAAATCTCAGAATTCCAAAGAGCTAAAACTGTATCGATACACCCCCGTGTATCGATACGCCCAGCCAAAACTGAGTCCTACAGGCAAGACCGTATCGATACGGCCCTTAGGCGTACCGATTCGCCCTGCTCTGCAATTCTCCAATTTCAGCAAAAACCAACAAGACTCGCACTCTAAATGCATATTGGGACTCTCCTAGCCACATACAACCATGAATCAACATGTAAAGCAATTAGGATGAACAAATAGACATATACATCATGGCATTCACACAAAGGATGGATTTAGCATATAAGGGCATGCTTAAGAACTTCAAAAAGCCATAAGGCACAAGTCAACACATACAAGGTTTGCATACACAACCCAAAACAACATAACCATCCTAGGCATTGCCTCATCAACACAAGCATTCATCAAGACAAGGCATGGTTTACAAATCCAAGCTAAAACATGAACATCAACAACATTTATGAGTTATACAACGCTCATACAAAACCTTGGTAGCCCCATTGCTAAACTACCACTTTAATTACTAAATCATACTTGAGCAACTACACTTGGAAAACCCCTTCGCCTTGCTCCTTGCTAACACCACGCTAATGATCTGCATTGTTGAAAATGAGAGCGTAAGCTAGAAGCTTAGTGAGGATGCTCTAAAATCCAAAAACAACAACAATGTAGGGTCCAAGCATGCAATCCTTAACATCACACACAATATACATAAGCAACATCATAGCAACCTAGCTAGTATTTCAAGAGTCATAAATATGACATCTCACATCATATTAAGCTCAACAATATAAATCAATTATCTCGACATCATAATCATAAGAGCAATTTCATTGGCCACTATTAGTTTACTCGGATGTGCAGATTTACTCTCGACAATAACATTACCTCGGTGGGATTACACTCATCACCGGACCTTGCATGGGTGGGATTCCACTCATCACCACATGCCCTATGGATGGGATTCCACTCATCATCACGTATAATATAAATAAATTTCCGGTGGAATATTACATCACCGTACTCCTCCTTGATGACTCAACGTCATCAAGGCCACGCGCGTTTTGACTCAAACGTGTGCACACTAATCCTAATGATCGATAATTTACACTCGATAATTTAACTAGTGCCAATCTCTTTAAACCACATCACATCAATCATCATTCATATCATTCGACTATCATCATACACAACAATGTATATACATTCAAGGTCAACACATACTATGCAAGATCAAGATAAGCATTAGGAAATCAAAGCTCATTACAAACAAGAAGCCAAACTAACGACTTAGCTTCTACCTTGGAATGGTCTACCAAACTCATTCCAATACCTTCACTACACACACTCGAACCAACTTTAAAACAAATTTAAAGTTTTACTCACCACCCTTCCTTAGCAAACCAAGCAAGCAAGTCAAGCATCCTCAATTCTCGGATTCAATCCCGATGCTTCCCTGATGTTTCCTTTTGCTTATAACCAATCAAAACACAATCATTACTCACCAATTCGATGCTAAATTCAGTCACAAACTCCAACCCATAAACACAAGCCAAACTTCACAAATTTCAAACCCAATTAACTACAAAACCTCCATTTTCGAGCTCCCCAAATACCCAGCTGAAAACTATGATTTCCAACACCTAAATCATCTAAAAGGTCCCAAAACACTTCTCTAGTAACCCTATACCATCAGCCCTTCAACCCAACACTAAAACACACCAAAAACCCAATTTTAGACACCTCAAAAATTGCCCCAAAGACCCACTTCGGGTTTTCACCCAAATCCAACCATTTCAAGATATTAAATGTATTTTGATGAGATTAAACCAAAACCCAACTCAACAAATCAACCACAATTGAAAAACCCATTAAAAATTCAAACTTTCATCAAACTTGAAAAATACAAAAATGGATAGTTTTGAAATCTAGGACTATGTAAATGATGGGGATGATGAGGAGAATTCAAATGTGAAATTACCTTCAAAAATGCCCTTGAATTGATGGAGAAATCAAATGGAATAGTAAATAGGGGTTTGTGAGGGTTTTGGGTTCATTTTCACGTTAAATGAAGAAAATGGGGAAAGATGAAGTATTTTTTTTGTTCCTTTTTTATTCAAAAAGGTTGTCATCTACTTTTCATTTTATTTACAAAAATGCCACCTTGAAATTTTTAAATCTCATTTAACTCATAATTAAGACCTAATTAGATTAAACTAATTTTTTTTGAATGACTCGAATCAAACACACACCTAACTCCTAACCCCAAAACACGGGTGTTACAACTCTCTCCCACTTAAGGAATTTCGTCCCTAAAATTACCTGACTGAAAGAGATACGTAAACTGCCTCTCCATATCCTCCTTCCTCTCCCAAGTGGCCTCATCCACACCTCGACGTTGCCACCGCACTTTCACTAACTCAATCGATCTACCCCTCAACACATTACTGTCAGAAGCTAGGATCTCAACTGGTTCTTCCTCTTAAGTAAAATCCGGATTCAATTCAATCTCTTCTACAAGCATAACATGCGATGGATCAGACCTATACTTACGGAGCATCGAAACATGGAATACATCGTGTATCTTCTCTAGCTCGGATGGCAAACGTAACTGGTAAGCAACTGGACCAACCCTCTTCACAATCTCATACGGTCCTATGTACCTCGGACTCAACTTCCCCTTTCGGCCAAACCTCATTACTTTCTTCCACGGAGACACTTTCAAGAACACCTTCTCACCCACTAAGAACTCAACTTCCTTTCCTTTTCAAGTCGGCATAGGACTTTTGCCTATCCGAAGCAGCCTTCAATCGATCGCAAATCAATTTTACCTTGTTAGTTGTCCCCTTGAGCAAATCCGGCATAAGTAACAACTTATGTCCCACTTCGGCCCAACAAACTGGAGTTCTACACTTCCTACCATACAAGGCCTCATACGGAGCCATTTGAATACTCGACTGGTAGCTATTATTGTAAGCAAACTCAACTAGAGGCAAGTGCTTCTCCCAAGTACCCTGAAAATCAATGATGCAACAACGTAACATGTCGTCTAAAATCTGTATAACCCTCTCCGACTGACCATCTAACTAAGGATGATAAGACGTGCTGAAATTCAAATGGGTACCCAAAGCTGTATGCAGACACTCCCAAAATCGAGCTGTAAATCTCGGATCTCTATCGGACACAATAGACTTCGGCACACCATGCAGTCTAACAATCTCACCAATGTACAGATCAGCCAATCTATCTAAGGTATAAGTGGTATTGACTGCCAAGAAGTGAGCACACTTCGTAAAACGATCTACTATAACCAAAATTGAGTTCTTCTTCGTAGGAGTCAAAGGCAAGCCCGAAACAAAATCCATGGTAATATTCTCCCATTTCCATTCCGGAATTCTCAACGGTTACAACAAACCTGAGGGAACCTGATGTTCCGCCTTCACTCTCTGACACACCAAACACTTACTCACGAAGTCGGCTACATCTCTCTTCAAACCAACCCAAAAGTACTCATTCTTCAAATCACGGTACATCTTCTTACTTCCAGGTTGCATAGCAAACGGACTACTGTGTGCTTCAGTTAAGATCGTACGTCTCAAGTCACTGTCTTCTGGCACAACTATCCTATTTTTGAAACACAAGACTCCATCGGTACTGAAACTGTAGTCTGAAGGTCTACCCTCAGCCACATCTTGCACGTGAGGTGCCAAAGATCTATCTAGGAGCTGCTTCTCCCGAATCAACTGACCTAGAGTAGGTCTAACCTGAAGTTCGGCTACTAAGCCACCATCTCCGGACAAGCTCAATCTAGCAAACATGGCTCTCAAGTCTACGACTACCTTTCTACTCAAAGCATCAACCACTACATTGGCCTTACTCGGATGGTACTCAATCGTAAGATCATAGTCTTTTAGCAACTTTAACCACCTATGCTGTCTGAGATTCAAATCTCGCTGAGTCATGATGTACTTCAAACTCTTGTGATCTGTGTACATTGTGCATCCTTCACCGTACAAATAATGTCTCCAAATCTTCAGAGCAAACACAACTGTAGCTAACTCTATGTCATGGGTCGGGTAGTTGCGCTTGTGAGTCTTCAACTGTCTTGAGGCATAAGCCACCACTCTCTTGTCTTGCATGAGAACACAACCTAGGCCTACATAGGAAGCATCACTGTAAACTACATAGTCTTTCCCAGACTCTGGCTGAATCAAGATCAGTGCTCGGGTCAAAGCTTCTTTCAATTTCTCAAAGGCTCTCTATCTTGCATCTGTCCACTCAAACTGAACACTCTTCTAAAGCAACTGTGTCAAGGGAGCGGCTAACTTCGAGAAACCTTCTACGAATCTTCTATAGTATCTAGCTAAGCCTAGAAAGCTATGTACCTCTATTACTGACTTCGGTTGCTTCCATTCAACAATGACCTCTATTTTCTTCGGATCAACTCTAATCCCATCGGCTGACACTACATGCCCTAGGAAGACTACTTCTCTGATCCAGAACTCACACTTGCTCAACTTCGCATACAACTGATTATCTAGCAAAGTCTTCAAAACTAACCTCAAGTGTCGATCATGGTCTTCTTCGGTTCGCGAATACACCAAGATATCATCTATAAAAACAACTACAAACTGATCTAGGTACTGATAGAAAATCCTATTCATCATATCCATGAAAGCAGCCGGTGCGTTAGTCAACCCAAAAGGCGTGACTAAAAACTCATAATGACCATACCTAGTTCTAAAGGCCGTCTTCGGTACATCAACCTCTCTTACCTTTAGCTGGTAGTAACCTGATCTCAAGTCAATCTTCGAAAAGACTGATGCCCCTCTCAACTGGTCAAACAAATCATCAATTCTAGGCAAAGGATACTTATTATTCACTGTTAACTGATTCAACTGTCTGTAATCTATACACATTCTCATGCTTCCATCTTTCTTCTTTACAAACAAAACTGGTGCACCCCAAGGTGAAGAACTAGGTCGAATAAAGCCTCTATCTGTCAACTCTTGCAACTGAGTCTTCAACTCTTTCAGTTCTTTCGGTGACATACGATACGGAGCAATCGAAACATGAGCTGAATCAGAATAAGTCTCAATAGTAAACTCTACCTCTCTATCTGGTGGTAACTCTGGTAACTCTTCCGGAAACACACTAGGAAAGTCACACACTGTTCGAATGTCTTGAGGTCTAACCTCACTCATGTTTGGATTCATCACATAGGCAAAGTATGCTTCGCAACCCATCTCAACTAACCTCTTAGCCTCTAGAACTGAAACCACATTGGATGAGAACTTCACGTTCTCACCCACCACTACTATCTCATAATCATCTGTGAGTCTCAAAGAAATCCTCTTAGTTTCAAAGTCTATCATAGCTCTATGCTCGGTGAGCCAGTTCATACCCAGAATCACATCAAAGCCATAAATGGTAGCTCCATCATATCCATTGGAAACACATGTCCTTGAACCATCAACGGACACCTTCTGTACATCTTTCTAACTACTACCGTGTCCCCAAAGGAACTAGTAACACTAACTCCTACCTCTAATATTTCACAAGGCAATTTCAACAACTATGCATGCTCACTCAAAACATAAGAATGTGTAGACCCGGAGTCAATCAAAGAAAGCAAACCCAAAGACTGTATCGAGAAGTTACTTGCGATCACATCTGTGTCATGCTGATCCCTACGCTGAGCGTAAACTCTTGCCTGACCTCCGCCCTCTGGCTGGACTGCAACTACATGTGCTATGTTCCTCTGGCCATCATTTCTCGCCTGGAAGTTACCTCTACTGCGCCCGCGGCCTCTCTAAAAGTCATTGGCTCTAGCAGGAGCCTGAGCTGGTGCCTGCCCCACCTGATGTGGACAGTCACGTCTAATATGATCCCTAGCTCCACAACTCCAACACGAGTGGAAATTCCCCCAACACTCACCGGTGTGGTTCCTCCCGCAAGTAGCACACGTGGGTAACTTCCCACCAGCCCTCTGGCCCTGTTGGCCCCTACCGTGGTTACCTCCACCACGTATATGGTCGTAGTGATGCCGGTTGTCCCGATGCCTCTTGGCATCCCCTCTATCAAAGTCACTAGACCTCTTACCAGAACTAGAACCACCAGATCATTTGGTCAAGCCCAAACTGTGCTCCAAGTCCTTGGCCCTCGCGACCAAGACATCAAAATCAGTGTAGTCCGAAGCTAGAGGTACCTCTTGATTTCTTCATTCAACCCATAACGGAAACGGTTACAACGTTCCACTTCAGTAGGAACAAGCTCAGATGCATACTGACTCAGCCTGACAAATCGAATCTCATAGTCTGTCACAGTCATACTCCCCTAAAGCAAAGCCATAAATTCCCTCTTCCTCTCATCGAGATATCGAGGACCCAGATACTTCTTACGGAATGCTGACTCGAAGAACTCCCACGTGATCTCAGCCTCGTCCATACCCGTAGTGATGGGGACCCACCAAGTGTAGGCATCACCCTGAAGCAAGGACTCAACACACCCTAACTTGCGTCCCCCAGTACATCCCATCTGTGAAAAGATACGGACGATCTTCTCTAACCACATCTCTGACCTCTCCGGTGTCGACCCTCTGAACTCTTCACCTCCCAAACAGCAGAGTCTCTCCAAAGGCAACCCAGTACCCTCTCCCTGAGGCTGTGCCGCTGCCTGACCCCCAGCCACTACAGCCTGGAAAGCCCCGGCTATCGCCTGAACTAAGGGAGCTAAATCAATTCGGCCGGTCCTTGGCCTACTTGAGGTCCTACACCCTCGGCTCCCGCCTCACCTCCCTCTTGATAAAGACGAGGTGGAGGAGGTTGAGGAGCCTGTGCCCCATCAATCTGCTCAATCCTCGGAGCTTGTGCCCGTGGTTCCGACTGAACCATCCTAGGCCTCCCACGTGGTCTCATGATACAACTAGCAAGATAATAACTACAACAACAAACAGATAAGGATTACGTTAGCAAAGGCAAGGGTCCAACTGCGCTCAAGTACTTTCCTTTACAAAACCTTTTTAAATTAAGTAATAGTAGCAATGGGCACTCGACACTACCCCAAACGCAACAATTCATGCTTACAAACATCATATGAACAATCAAACAACAAGATTTCATGGCAAAGCACACACCGGAACAATACAATTACTTAACACACCAAGCTTACCTCACTTACCTGCCCGAGGTCTCGGTAACCTCAGGCTCTAATACCAACAAATGTAACCCCATCGTCCCGGTCTGGCCGGATGACCGATCCGAGTAGGCTACACAGAGAAAACCGAAGCAAAACCCGTTAAGGTTCCCCCTCGGTTAGCAACCCTAACTATTTTCTTTCATTTTAATCTTGTCTAAAGGCATGTTAATTCCTAAGTGATCACGTCAGCGGAAAACATCAATAAAGAAACACATTCGAACCACAATCCATACAAATAACTGCTCATTTTACACTTACAAGGCAGGCCGTATCGATACACCAATCAAGGGTATCAATACGCCTTGACTAGGTCAACTCAAACAGTCAACTCAGGGAAGACCGTATCGATACAGCCCTTGAGCGTATCGATACGCCCTTCTCGGTCAACATCTCGTGGTCAACGAGATACAACCGTACCGATACGCCTCAACACCGTACCGATACGCCCTTAACCCCCCAAAATCTCATAATTCCAGTGAGCTAAAACCGTATCGATACACCCCCGTGTATCGATACGCCCAGCCAAAACTGAGTCCTGCAGGCAAGACCGTATCGATACGGCCCTTAGGCATACTGACATGCCCTACTCTGCAATTCTCCAATTTTAGCAAAAACCAACAAGACTCACACTCTAAATGCATATTGGGACTCTCCTAGCCACATACAACCATGAATCAACATGTAAAGCAATTAGGATGAACAAATACACATATACATCATGGCATTCACACAAAGGATGGATTTAACATATAAGGGCATGCTTAAGAACTTCAAAAAGCCATAAGGCACAAGTCAACACATACAAGGTTTGCATACACAACCCAAAACAACATAACCATCCTAGGCATTGCCTCATCAACACAAGCCTTCAACAAGACAAGGCATGGTTTACAAATCCAAGCTAAAACATGAACATCAATAACATTTATGAGTTATACAACGCTCATACAAAAACTTGGTAGCCCCATTGCTAAACTACCACTTTAATTACTAAATCATACTTGAGCAACTACACTTGGAAAGCCCCTTCGCATTGCTCCTTGCTAACACCACGCTAATGATCTGCTTTGTTGAAAATGAGAGCGTAAGCTAGAAGCTTAGTGAGGATGCTCTAAAATCCAAAAACAACAACAATGCAGGGTCCAAGCATGCAATCCTTAACATCACACACAACATACATAAGCAACATCATAGCAACCTAGCTAGTATTTCAAGAGTCATAAATATGGCATCTCACATCATATTAAGCTCAACAATATAAATCAATTATCTCGACATCATAATCATAAGAGCAATTTCATTGGCCACTATTAGTTTACTCGGATGTGCGGATTTACTCTCGACAATAACATTACCTCGGTGGGATTACACTCATCACAGGAAATTACATCATCACGTATAATATAAATAAATTTCCGGTGGAATATTACATCACCGTACTCCTCCTTGATGACTCAACGTCATCAAGGCCACGCGTGTTTTGACTCAAACGTGTGCACACTAATCCTAATGATCGATCATTTACACCCGGTAAGTTAACTAGTGCCAATCTCTTTAAACCACATCACATCAATCATCATTCATATCATTCGACTATCATCATACACAGCAATATATATACATTCAAGGTCAACACATACTATGCAAGATCAAGATAGGCATTAGGAAATCAAAGCTCATTACAAACAAGAAGCCAAACTACAGACTTAGCTTCTACCTTGGAATGGTCTACCAAACTCATTCCAATACCTCCACTACACACACTCGAACCAACTTTAAAACAAATTTAAAGTTTTACTCACCACCCTTCCTTAGCAAACCAAGCAAGCAAGTCAAGCCTCCTCAATTCCCGGATTCGATCCCGATGCTTCCCCGATGTTTCCTCTTGCTTCTAACCAATTAAAACACAATCATTACTCACCAATTCAATGCTAAATTCAGTCACAAACTCCAACCCATAAACACAAGCCAAACTTCACAAATTTCAAACCCAATTAACCACAAAACCTCCATTTTCGAGCTCCCCAAATACCCAGCTAAAAACTATGATTTCCAACACCCAAATGGCATCTAAAAGGTCCCAAAACACTTCTCTAGTAACCCTATACAATCAGGCCTTCAACCCAACACTAAAACACACCAAAACCCAATTTTAGACACCTCAAAAATTGCCCCAAAAACCCACTTCGGGTTTTCACCCAAATCCAACCATTTCAAGATATTAAGTGTATTTTGATGAGATTAAACCAAAACCCAACTCAACAAATCAACCACAATTGAAAAACCCATTAAAAATTCAAACTTTCATCAAACTTGAAAAATACAAAAATGGATAGTTTTGAAATCTAGGACTATGTAAATGATGGGGATGATGAGGAGAATTCAAATGTGAAATTACCTTAAAAAATGCCCTTGAATTGATGAAGAAATCAAATGGAATAGTAAATAGGGGTTTGGGAGGGTTTTGGGTTCATTTTCACGTTAAATGAAGAAAAGGGGGAAAGATGAAGTCTTTTTTTGTTCCTTTTTGATTCAAAAAGGTTGTCATCTACTTTTCATTTTATTTACAAAAATGCCACCTTGAATTTGTTAAATCTCATTTAACTCATAATTAAGACCTAATTAGATTAAACCAATATTTTTTAATGACTCGAATCAAACACACACCTAACTCCTAACCCTAAAACACGGGTGTTACAAAGTGTATCAAGCTTACACTAAGCTCCCAAGACCACGCTCAAAGCGTTACAAAGCATGAAATTGCATTTCCACTTACCGATACGCGAAGCCTTGCTCGCCGACACGGAATTTACTCTTTCAGAGCCTCCAACAACACCTCGTTTGCTTCCGGATCAAGATCCCCTATTTTCACATCATCAAAATAGAGATATAAATGCATTAAAATGCATTCTAACACCAACAACAATTCACAAACTCGTTGCTCACCCAAACTACACCAAAATACCCATCCAAAACAACTGAAAACTCAATCGATTGCTTCCTAAACCAAGCCCAGCCAACATACACCACTTCCAAAGCATTATAAACATCAACACACATCTAACAAACATCCTAACCCAACCTTATACCTCCAGCAAGCAAGATTCCACCATTTCACCTCAAAAACCCACTTAAAACAACCAAGAAACTCAAGGATCTCAAGGATTTCGGGATCTATGTTATCAACACATCATTTTAACATATTAATCAACTTTAAACTCAATTAAAATCAACACAAAACAGAGCCTAACTCAACAAGTCCGAAAATCAAGATTTCAATCATGTTTTTACAAGATTTTGATCTCCAATCAAAACTATAATGAAAACTTAACAAAAAATAGTATTTAGAAGCCAAATATCTTGGGAATTTCAATAAAGAACTTAGATTAGAGGTTGAGAACGGGATTTACCTCCAATCCTTTCTTCTCTCAATGAATGACAAGTTTTTCTTAGCAAAATCTTGAAGAATTAGAAAAGATCTCTTGAAAATGGTTTAGAAAATGTTGAGAGAGTTTTTGGAAGAAAGAATTCAGAGAAAAGATGAGAGAATTAGTGTTTGGATGAAAATGAGAAAGAGTTGGTAGTTACGTAATTAGAAATCTCATTTTAACTAACTATATTAATTAATTAATATAAATCTAATTAAATCCATTTAATTAAAAGCCTTTTATAACACATGTCATATTGAGAAAAGGTCAAATTGACTTAAAGCCCCCTAAAGATTCTAAGATTTTGGCTTCCACATTAAAAATCACTTTTTTCCCAGTTTTGAAACTTTACAATTTGGTCACTACTCAAAATGTCCCATTACCGAAAACCATTTTGTAAAATTGACTTGACCAACCTCTTAAACATATTTTTAGAGGATTTTAGCAATTTTTATCACAATTTTATCCTATCCCGATCCTTGATTTCCTTAAATCACCTTACGTGATTCGAACCATTCTTGACCGGTCTGATCCGATGTCTAAAACATCTAGGCCCAAAACCAGGGCGTTACAACCCTTCCCCACTTAGGAAATTTTGTCCTCGAAATTCTTACCCAATGGAAAGAGATGCGGAAACTGCCTCAGCATGTCCGTCTTTGCTTTCCCACGTGGCCTCCTCAGCTCTTTGGTGTCGCCACAACACCTTCACAAGTTCTATCGTCTTGCCACGAAGAACTTTGCTACTCACGTCCAGAACCTTCATTGGTTCCTCATCATACGACAGATCTGAATTCAACTCTATCTCCTCAACAAGCATCACATGCGAAGGATCCGATATGTACTTTCGTAACATAGAGACATGAAACACATCATGTATCTTCTCCAACTCTGCAGGCAATCTCAACCGATATGCCATAGGACCAATACGTTCCACAACCTCGTAAGGTCCAATGAACCTTGGGCTAAGTTTACCATTGTGCCTAAATCTCATCACCTTCTTCCAAGGTGATACCTTCAAGAACACACGTTCGCCAACCGCGAACTCAATCTCCTTACGCTTCAGATCCGCGTAAGACTTCTGCCTATCCGATGCTGCCTTTAGACGCTCACAAATGAGCTTCACCTTCTCGTTGGTTCCCTTAAGCATAGCTGGCATCGAAATCAACTTTTGCCCAGCTTCTGCCTAACAGAGAGGGGTTCTACATCTTTTCCCATACAAAGCCTCATATGGAGCCATTTAAATACTTGCATGGTAATTGTTATTATACGCAAACCCAACCAACGATAAGTGCTTCTCCCAAGAACCCTGAAAATCTATCACACAGCACCTCAAACATGTCCTCAAGCACTTGGATCACATGTTCTGACTGTCCATCCGTCTGAGGATCATAATAAGTACTGAAATTCAATCGTGTACCCAAAGCTTGATGCAAACATTCCCAAAATCGTGTTGTAAACCTCGGATCTCTATCCAAAACAATGGACTTTGGCACACTGTGCAACCGCACAATCTCAGCTATGTATAGCTCAGCCAACTTATCCAAAGTATACGTAGTATGCACAGGCAGAAAATGTGCACACTTGGTAAGCCGATCAACAATCACCCAAACTGAATTCTTCTTTGACGGTGACAAAGGCAATCTAGACACAAAATCCATGGTGATTCTCTCCCACTTCCATTTTGGGATTCTCAAAGGTTGCAACAACCCAGAAGGAACCTGATGCTCAGCCTTCACTCGCTGACACACCATGCACTTACTAACAAACTCAACCACATCCTTTTTCAACCCCACCCAGTAGTACTCATCTTTCAGGTCACGGTACATCTTTGTACTACCAGGATGCATAACAAAAGGACTATTATGAGCTTCAGTCAGAATAGTGCGCCTCAACTCAACATCATCTTGCACCATTATTCGACTCCCAAAGCACAAAACACCATCATCACTAAAGCTGAAATCCGAAGGTCTACCTTCCGCAATATCCTGAACATGCGAAATAAGAGAATCATCAAGCAACTGCTTATCTTTGATCAAATGTATCAGGGATGGCTTCACTTGCAATTCCACAATAAGACCACCATCACGCGATATGCTCAAGCGAGCAAACATCACTCTTAATTCCACAACTACTTTCCTGATCAAGGCATCGGCCACAACATTAGCTTTACCCGGAGATACTCAATCGTCAGATCATAATCTTTAAGCAACTCAGCCCAGCGACATTGCCTAAGATTCAACTCCTTTTAAGACATGAGATACTTCAAACTCTTATGATTCGTAAACACAACACACTTCTCACCGTACAGGTAATGCCTCCAAATTTTCAAGGCAAACACCACAGCCGCAAGCTCAAGATCATGAGTAGGGTAGTTGCGCTCATGCACCTTCAACTGCCTAGATGCATAGGCCACAACCTTACCCTTCTGCATCAACATGCAGCCCAAACCAACAATGGACGCATCACTATAGACCACAAACTCTTTATCAGACTCAGGTTGAATCAGAACAGGAGCTTGCGTCAAAGCTTCTTTCAGCTTCTCAAAAGCTTGTTGTCTCACATCCGTCCACTCAAAGCGAACGTTCTTTTGCAACAACTTGGTCAAAGGCGCTGCTATCTTCGAGAAACCCTCGACAAACCTACGGTAGTACCCAACCAATCAAAGAAAACTTCGCACTTCCGTCACTGACTTAGGCCCTTTCCAACTTATCACAGCTTCTACCTTGTGCGGATCAACGCGAATACCCTCCGCTGACACAACATGCCCAAGGAAGACCACCTACCTAAGCCAAAACTCACACTTACTCAATTTGCATATAATTGATTATCCAACAATGCTTGCAAAACAATTCTCAAGTGCCTATCATGATCCTCCTCGATACGCGAATACACAAGGATATCATCGATGAACACCACCACAAACTGATCCAAGAATTCATGGAATACACGATTCATCATGTCCATGAAAGCAGCAGGCGTGTTGGTCAAACCAAACGGCATCACCAAGAATTCATAATGTCCATACCTCGTGTGAAAAGTTGTCTTAGGTACGTCCACATCCTTCACCTTCAACTGATAATACCTCGATCTCAAGTCTATCTTAGAAAACACTGATGCTCCCTGAAACTGATCAAAGAGATCATCAATTCTAGGTAATGGATACTTGTTCTTGATCGTCAACTTGTTCAGTTGCTGATAATCTATGCACATCCGCATTGTCCCATCCTTCTTCTTTACAAACAAGACCGGTACACCCCAAGGTGACACACACGGCCAGATGAAACCTCTGTCCAACAACTCCTGCAATTGCGTTTTCAACTCTTTTAACTCTTTGGGTGACATACAATAGGGAGAAATGGACACCGAAGTTGTATTCTCGTACAACTCTATACCAAACTCAACTTCCCTGTTTGGTGGCAATCCAGGCAATTCTTCCGGAAAGAAACCCGGAAAATCGCGAACAGTTCAGATGTCCTGTGTTGAGTGTGCAAAAGTTCTACTTTTTACCCCTTATTTAACCCATATTCTTGCTGCATTCAAGCATAATTCATTGCATTTAGGATAGATTTCACATATACATCACAATTATATAAAATGGCACAGTTGCTACTGATTTTGGTTACTTTTGCAGGTAGCTGTTGTAGCACACTCGGGGCAGTGGAGAAGCAGAGTTGGAACACAAAACTAAAGTCGAAAAGGATGACGCTGCCATGGCAGCTAAGGACGACAACAATGGTGAAGGGAAAAAGTGAAATGGAGCTCGACAGAAAGAGGAAATTAAGCTGGTCTGTTGTGGGCCACTCTTATATTTTACTGAGCCCTAGATCAGAATGAAGGCCAAGCCCAAAGTTCAAGGAAGAAACTCCAAGCAAGAAAAGATGACGAATTAAAGGCATCTACTCAGAAGATTTAGTCCTTAATAGAGTTGTACTTTAATTTAAACTTGTATTCTTGCCATATTAGGAAACTTTAACCCAAGGCCTATATAAAGGCATGTAATTCGACCTAGTGAAGAATATCTTATTCTCTACCCGTCTTCCCCTAAACCCTAGTCGTTTTCCCCCTTCTCATCATGTTCTAAACTTCTCCTAGGGCTAAGGGTTGATTCTGTAAAGTAGTTGCAAGGATTGCATTGTTTTAGGATTTTTTCTGTTCAATAAAATAGACTTCAAGTTTGCTTATTCTGGTTTTCAACATCTTGCAAGAGTATCGGGAGAGCATTGTGAGATTATACATTTACTTAATATCGGGAGAGTTAAGTATATGAAAGGAATAAGTACGGGTTCTCCAGTTTATGGTTGAACTATCTCAGACCTAGGGATAGGACGAGATTAAGTGGCTAAGGAAGAATTCAACAACATCGGTGTTCATCCTTCGATTCACGCCAGGAGGTATCATCAAAGACTTGTTCATCGACAGACTTGGACCTAGGGATAGGACGAGTCACAGCAGGGATTCTTGCCAAGCTTGAAGTACAAAGTTGTGTGATCACTGCCGCGACAACAACAGACTGCTGCCGCCGCAAGTGCTGCCGTGACAGAAGCAACGACAGAACAGGGAGTCCTATACATTGCAACACCTGCACTACTGAGCAAATCAATACGGCCTATTTTCTCTATTCTGAATCCTTTAATCCTTTATTTTCAGTATTCTTTATTATTCCCCTACAAACAATTAAATTATCTTCTTTCTTTCTTGTGCAGCAATTCAAGGTTAAGGCTGTTTCCAGTCCCTGTGGATTCGACATTCGATACTTCGTATATCACTTTACTACTTGCGTCGTGTACACTTGCACTCTATTGCGATAGGCTCTTTTACACGCAACAAGTTTTTGGCGCCGTTGCCGGGGACTGGCAACATATCTTTACCCTACTTTTACTGCACATTCTTTTGATTTTTCTTTTTTTATTTGGATTGTTCACCCTGTGCTTTTCACAAGGTTTTTCATTTGCTTATGCGTAGATCGAGACGAGGCAAGGAACCTGAGTATCAACTAGATCCTAAAATCGAACGCTCGTGCAATCTTAGGAACCGAGTCCGACTCTTGTTAGCCATAAACGATTACCTTGAGGAGCAATTAAAAGCCATGAATAACGGGAGGAACAACCAAGGGAATCCCCAAGATCCCGACGATCCTATTGGAGATGAAGGAAACGGACCGCCTGCCATTGCCGTGGCCGCACGCTAGTCATGCCGTGATTACATGATCAATGATCATGTGGAACTAGAGACCACTCTGCCAGACGTGGAAGCTGAAAATTTCGAGCTGAAACCTGTCATGTTCAGCATGATTAATTCCGCTAGCCAATTTAGTGGTGCTGCTACAGAGGATGCTAGGGAACATCTGAAAACGTTCCAAGAAATCTGTGGATCATTTAGACTACCAGGAGTAAATCCGGAGATACTGAGGCTTCGGTTATTTCCTCATTCATTGAGGGATAAAGCAAAAATTGGTGGAATAAACTAACGCCGGGTTCAATAAGAACTTGGGCAGATTTAACTCGTGAATTTTTATCTCGTTTTAATCCTTCCCATTTATCTGAGCGATTACGTAACGAAATTGCTACTTTTCAACAGGAAGATGACGAGCCAATGCACGAGGCATGGGACAAGTTTACTACTCTTCTGAGGAATTACCCGATGCACGAACTCCCTGTTTGGAATCAAGTCATAAAATTCTACAATGCTGCCAACCTACAGACTCGCATGAGAATCGATTCAGCAGCCAATGGGTTGCTATTGGATAAAGATCCAGATGAAGCCATGGTAGTGTTAAAGAATTTGATAAAGAATGAAGAGCTATTTCCCACAGTAAGGAGAGGTAAACGAGTACTAGTTGTAAAGGATTATGAAGCCGATAACTCCCTAAAGACACAGGTTGCGTACCTCACCAAGGCAGTCGAGAATTTGCTAAGGAAAGATTCAAAACATGTCTACTCTGGAGAAGAGGTATGTGAAACTTGCAGTGGGAATCACAGTTCGGAAGACTGCCCGCTACAGCTAGAGGAAGGGATGTATGTTGGAAACTTCAACAAGCAAAGGAACTATGACTCCAACAATTACAATCCTAACTGGAGGAGAGACCCCAAGTTCTCCTGGAGCATCCCAAACAACACCCTGAATCCTCAAGTACAAAACACTCAAAATCAGGGGGCACCTAGAATTCTAACTCGGCAGCAACCGCAACAGCAGTCACAACAGCCGTCGGTAGCCACACCTAGTATATTGGAGCAGACCTTGGCCACATTTATGCAACAGATAGGAACTTACATAGCAAACATGGATCACTTTGTCAAGAAGACTTAGTCGTTCATGGATAAAATAGAGATGCGAATGACTAACCATGAAGCTACTTTGAAATCACTGGAGACACAGATGGGTCAGGTTTCCCAGCATATTAAGCCAAGGCAGAACGGAGGATTCCCTAGCGATACTGAGGTCGCTAGACAACCCACACATGAGCAGTGCAAAGCTATCATAACTAGGAGTGGGAAGCAATTACCAGGGCCGGAGAAGAAAGCTGAACCAATTAAGGAACCAGCCCTAGAATCGACTGCCGCGAACGCTGCCCCGGTAGACGATAAACAGCCTGCTGCCGCCACACCTGTCACGAAAGCAGAAGGGACAGAGGAGAAGGATGAAGATCCTAAGCCTCTTCAAATCCGAATACCATGGGAAGGACGCATTGAAGATTATCGTCCTCCACCTCCTTTTCCACATCGGTTATAGAAACAGAAACATGAGTTCCAGCTTAAAAAGATCTATGATATTTTTAAGCATGTCCACATCAATATTCCGTTGTTAGATGCCATCAAGGAGATGCCCGGTTATGCCAAATTTCTCAAGGATGCTATGTCGAAGAAATCCAGACTTGGGGAATTTGAGACGGTTAAATTGACAGAAGGATGCATGACTATTATGCACAAGCATCCACCCCGGAAAAAGAAGGATCCTGGGAGCTTCATGATACCGTGCATAATTGGTGATAAATTCGTGGTTAAGGCACTTTGTAATCTAGGTGCTAGTATTAATTTAATGCCAAAATCTGTATTTCAGAAACTAGGTATTGGACGAGCACGACCCACAACAGTTATGTTGCAGCTGGCAGACCGCTCTTACGTGCAACCAGAAGGGAAGATTGAAGATATTCTCGTAAGGGTGGATAAGTTTATTTTTCCTGCTGACTTTCTTGTTTTAGATTGTGAAGCAGATGAGAATTCACCAATCATCCTTGGGCGACCCTTCTTAGCCACAGGCAGATCACTGATTGATGTAGAAAAGGGAGAACTCACAATGAGAGTGAATGATCAAGAGATCAAGTTAAATTTTCTCCAAGCAATAAAACACGCTGATGCAGAAGAAGAATGTAAGGCTATCACTGAAGTAATCCTTGACCAACCCTGCATCAGGTCGGGCTGCCATGACATCAAATTTGGCCATTGCCACATCAGCCATCTGGAAGACTGTCACGGTAGCGACGACGACAGCTGCTCCTCAGATTCTGACATATATGACACTGAAGGTTATGAGGAGGTAAACTGGATAGGCAATCGTCTAGGTAAGTTATTCGAGCCCTTAAACTATACCTTAAATGAACACATCATCCAAAAGCCCTCAAATGTAGAACCAACTGTTCTAGATCTTAAGTCCCTGCCAGGGCAGCTCAAATATGTTTTTCTTAGATTAAATGATATGTTGCTCGTAATCATCTCTTCCAAGTTGATGCAGGAACAGGAACAACAGTTGATAGGGATGCTGCAGCAGCACAAAAAGGCTATTGGATAGACAATAGCTGATATCCAAGGCATCAGTCCGGCTCTATGCATGCATAAAATCCTCTTAAAGGGTGATCATAAGCCGACCATTGATGCCCAGAGACACTTAAATGACGCTATGCGAGAAGTGGTTCGAAAAGAAATTATCAAATGGCTAGACGCTGGGATAATTTATGCCATCTCAGATAGTAACTGGGTGAGCCCGGTGCAATGTGTTCCTAAGAAGGGAGGAATAACCGTGGTGACAAATGAAGAAAACGAATTAATCCCAACCAGGACTGTGACCGGTTGGAGGGTTTGTATGGACTACCGGAAGCTTAACAAAGCTACCCGAAATAACCACTTTCCCCTGCCTTTTATTGATCAAATGCTTGATAGATTAGCGGGAAAGCCTTATTATTGTTTTCTTGATGGTTACTCAGGTTATAACCAAATAGCCATCGCACCGGAGGATCAAGAGAAAACGACTTTCACCTGCCCATACAGTACTTACGCTTTTCGGAGATTGCCATTTGGACTTTGCAATGCACCAGCAACCTTTCAGAGGTGTATGATGGCAATATTCTCCGACATGGTGGAGGATTTCCTGAAGATATTTATGGACGATTTTTCTGTCTTTGGAGACAATTTTGAAAGCTGCTTAGGCAACCTACAGAAAGTGCTCGAAAGATGCGAAAAAGCAAACTTGGTATTAAACTGGGAGAAATGCCACTTCATGGTGGACGAGGGGATAGTCCTAGGCCACAAGGTAAGCTGTCGCAGCATAGAAGTCGACAAAGACAAGATAGAGGTGATTGAAAAGCTTCCGCCACCCACCACAGTCAAGGGAATTCGGAGTTTCTTAGGGCATACTGGGTTTTATCGAAGGTTTATAGCAAATTTTTTGAAGATCACCAAGCCTTTATGCCACCTACTAGAGCATACTCGTCCTTTTGACTTCAATACTGAATGTACTGAGGCATTCAGAAACTTGAAAGAGAAGTTGGTCAAGCCCCGATTGTACAGCCACCGGACTGGAAGTTGCCATTCGAAATTATGTGTGATGCCAGTGATTACGCTGTAGGGGCGACACTTGGGCAGAGGAAGGACAAGCTATTCCACGTAATTTACTATGCTAGCAAAACACTCAATGATGCCCAAGTGAATTACACCACAACAGAGAAGGAACTGTTAGCAATGGTGTTCTCGATTGACAAGTTTCGTTCATACATACTTGGAACGAAGGTGGTGGTTCACACAGACCACTCTGCACTGAAGTATCTGTTTGCCAAAAAAGACACAAAGCCCAGACTGATACGTTGGATTCTGTTGCTGCAAGAATTCGACATTGAAATCAAGGATAAAAATGAGACAAAGAACCAAGTTGCAGATCACTTGTCAAGGTTAGAGAGGGGATAGAGTCTACCGTCAGACAAGACACACATACTGGAGACCTTCCCTGACGAGAAGCTGTTTGCTGCCACAAGCACTGCCGCGACATCTATGGCGGTAGGTAAGTTTTCTGAACTCCCATGGTATGCTGATTTCGTTAATTATATAGTTAGCGAAATATTTCCTCCTGAACTTAATTATCAAGCCATGAAGAGGTTCCAAAATGATGTTAAGCATTATTATTGGGACGAACCTCTTCTTTTCAAACATTATGCAGATCAGATCATCAGGAGGTGTGTACCACAGGATGAGCAGGAAGTTGTGCTTCATCACTGCCATGCTTCACCATATGGAGGACACTTGGGTGGTAACAAAACTGCTGCCAAGGTTTTGTAGTCTGGTTTTTATTGACCCTCACTGTTCAAGGATACCCAAGCATCCTACAAAATATGTGACAAATGTCAACGGACTGGAAACATCTCAATGAGACATGAGATGCCACTGCAAAACATCCTTGAAGTCGAGATCTTCGATGTATGGGGGATTGATTTCATGGGACCGTTCCCAGCATCATGTGGGAATCTTTATATACTCCTAGCAGTAGACTATGGGTCCAAATGGGTTGAAGCGATCGCCACACAAAAAAAAACGATGCCAAGACTGTTTAGAGATTTCTGTACAAGAACATTTTTTTCCAGATTTGGCATTCCTAAGGCGATTATCAGTGATGAAGGGAGACATTTAAAAAATAGGTTCATAGCTGTTGCCTTAAGAAAATATGGCATTAAGCATCGGATCACAACAGCTTATCACCCTCAGACCAATGGACAGGCTGAAATATCGAACAGAGAAGTAAAAAACATTCTTGAGAAGATGGTTAAACCAACTCGAAAGGACTGGTCCTTATACCTCAATGATGCACTCTGGGCCTACAGAACAACATTTAAGACTCCATTGGGAATGTCACCCTACCGGATGATATATGGAAAAACATGCCATTAACCCGTTGAGATAGAGCACAGAGCATACCGGGCCATCAAAGCAGTGACCATGGACTTAGAAAAGGCAGGACAGAAAAGGTTACTTGACTTGAATGTGATTGAAGAAATTCGAGCAATGGCCTACGACAACGCAAGGATTTACAAAGACAAGACAAAGAGGTGGCATGACAAGAAGTTGCTGCCACGACAGTTCTGCCTAGGGTAGCTTGTGTTGTTATTCAACTCTAGGTTGAAACTCTTCCCAGGGAAGCTGAAATCTAGATGGTCCGGCCCATTCCAAGTTGTGCAAGTTTTCCCCATGGTGCCATCACGATCAAATCCTTAAAAGATGGGCACCTATTTAAATTCAACGGACAGAGACTGAAGCATTATCAGGGGACTGAAGCCCCAAGAATGCAGGAAGTGGTTACTTTAGGAGATGCCCCTCAAGGCATCCCTAATTTAACTTAATTTTATTATTATTATTATTATTTACATATATATATATATTAGGGAATTAGAATTATTTTATTTTAAGGACTAAGTTTTTATTTTAATTATTTTTAGGAAATAAGGGAAACAAGGAGAGGAGAAGAAGTGAACCAACCCACCATCTCACCAGCAGCCCAAAAAGCCCAAAGGAGGAGTCTGTCGTCACAGCCTGTCAACTGCTGTCGCGACAGACGCGGAAAAGACAGCATGTCACCACGCTGCCGCAGTAGACACGGAAACGCGTGACAGACGCGTCAGAAACCACGTAACAGCTGGCCCCGTTATTCGCGCCTGCCGTTACAACTCCAACAGGTAGCAACCCTTCATCTATATAAACCCCGTTTTACTATTCATTTTTCACCTCATTTTTACTCTCTCAACTTGCTTCCTCTTTAGATCTCAGAATATTTTCTTTCCATTTTTCTACAGTTTTGCAACTATGAGTACCAGAAACACAAGACGAAGTGCTGCCTCCAGCTCTGCTGCAGCAGTAGGCACACCTAGCCACGACAGAATCCCTAACCGCTTTGCCACCTCCGACTCTAATGACTGCTACTACACCTCCTTCCAAAAAAGGAGATGTGGGAAGAGAAAGGGTTCATCTACACCAAACGCACGAAGAACCTCGGGCTCAAACCATTCATCGCTCGCAAGATCAGAGCCCTTAAATGGCAGATGTTTGCTGCCCAACCAGACGAAATGAACGTCACTTTGGTCAGAGAATTCAACGATGTCGTCGACAGCAAAGACACGACGACCGTGACAGTGCGTGGTAAGGAAGTCCCTCTTGAGCCGGAATACATCAATACCCTCTACAGAATCTACGTCGGCAAGAAGGAAGACGAGCATAAGAGGTTCGTGGAGAGCCTGTCGACAGCTGACTACGACGTTGTCATGGAAGAACTGACAGAGGAAGGGACCCAGTGGAATACAGACCCAAAACACCCACGAACGGTGAAACGCGCTCAACTCACTCTCGAGGCAAAGCTGTGGAACCACTTCATGAAGAAGAGGATAATGCCTTCCTCCCACAACATCACAGTGGATCAACCTAGGTTAGCTCTCGTTCATTCCATTTTAAACGAGAGACCCATTAATGTTGGCCGCTATATTCGAGAGGGGATTTTGGACTGTGCACTTCGGCCATCGGGACCCCTTGTCTTCCCCTACCTCATCACCAAAATTTGTCGTGGCCACAACGTCCCTAAAATTGCTGAAGATTACAAGGTTAGAGGTAAAGGATGGACGGAGAGAAATATCTTCAGTTTGATGGAGCTGAAAGCTGCCACACCAATCTTCTGCTTCAACCCGTCTGCCGCGGCAGATGAGCCAGCAGAGCCCACCCAGACAGAGCCTGCCGCCGCAGAGCAGCAGCAGCTCCCCCAGCAGACTCCTCCACTCAAATCTTAGCTACCCTGCAGAAGATGGAGGAACGACAGCTGGGTCTTATAAGCTTTGTCCGCGACTTCACAACAACAACAGTACATTTCATTCAAAGTAATTTAAATTTTACAAATGTACAGTCCCCTGTTTTCCCCGAACACTACTTTGCTGCCCCTACACCTGCCCACACCCGTACCCCTGCTGCCACACCAAGAACACCCTCTGCTGCGTCCACTCCAACCCCGGTCGCGACAGCTGCAGGTGGCAGCCACACCGCCACTGCCTCTGCCAGAGGAGAAAAGCGAAAAGAGCCATCGTCCGACCTTGACGAGTTTATTGCTGGTTTCTCTTCCTCCTCAATCTGGGAGGAATCTGATGGCGAGCCTTCTGTCAAGAGGAACCTTTCCAAGGAATTCACTCAGATGAAGCGGCAGAAGCCCAACACCGGTGATGGACCATCCGGCCAAGGGAAGTCTGACAGCAGTAGCAGCATCAGCAGTGGCAGCAGCAGCAGCAGCTCTTCCGAGGAGGTACAAGTGTTGGAAAGACCACCCCAGATTTCACCTACTCGCATCCAGCCCCCGAGGGAAGCTAAGAAGAAGACTGCCTCCGCCTCTCCGAGTCATCTGCCGGCACCGACTATGAAGGTCACTGCCCACCGGCAGGTACAGATCAGCAGCAGCAGCGACGACAGCACCTAAATTTAAGTTCCTATCTTATTTTGTTGTCTTTTTGTTTTATTATAATTGTGATGTATTTTGTTGTTATTTGTTGTTTTTATTTTCTGTCATCATTCATTGAGGGCAATGCAACCCTTGAGTTTGGGGGTGGCATCCCTCCAGTTATATGAAGTGTTTTTAGGTTCAAAATCGTGTCTAAGTGTTAATTATTATTTAAGTTTATTTTTTTTTCAAAAAAATGGCTTAATTTTTTGAACTTTTATTATCTTCTACCGCCATCTCTGTCGTGACAGTCCCTTAGAAAAATATTTTAGGAAGTAAGTAGAGCCTTAGTATAGTTCTGAAAAACTGAAACACTTTGTGACTTACTTGATAAAAGACTTTCTCTAGCATACTTAGAATAGAAAACTTAGAACTTAGAGTAGAAAGAGACTAGAAACTTAGGAAACCTAGGGGTGCCTATCACTGGCTCTAGGGAAATAACCACAGTAAAACTTCTAGAGGTGCCTATCACCGGCTCTAGATAGTTAACTAGAGGTGCCTGAAATACTGGCTCTAGTAGAGAAGTGAAAAATTCAGACAAAGAAGGAAAACAACTAGAGGTGCCCGTTACTGGCTCTAGTAAAAAAATAAAAAAAAAAAGGATTAAGTCTCGAAGGAAAACTCTAAACAAGCTAAGTATAATATTCTAGTTGCTAGGGAAGTCTATATTCAGGTATGTTCACAATAATTTCACACACATGCACGAGAACTATACTTTTGCTCTAAGTAGATCCTTAAATATTTGAACAGGTGCTAAACATGATAGGGATGGTATTATGGATAAGGATTGTTCATTGACTTAAGCCAAGAAAAAAATATATATATACATATGTATGCATGCATGTTAGTTAGGTTACATTTGCTTGAGGAAAAGCAAGGATTCGAGTTTGGGGGTGTGTTGAGTGTGCAAAAGTTCTACTTTTTACCTCTTATTTAACCCATATTCCTGCTGCATTCAAGCATAATTCATTGCATTTAGGATAGATTTCACATATACATCACAATTATATAAAATGGCACAGTTGCTACTGATTTTGGTTACTTTTGCAGGTAGCTGGAACACAAAACTGAAGTCGAGAAGGACGACGCTACCGTGGCCGCTGCCGTGCCAGCTAAGGACGACAACAATGGTGAAAGGAAAAAGTGAAATGGAGCTCGACAGAAAGAGGAAATTAAGCCAGTCTGTCGTGGGCCACTCTTATATTTTTCTGAGCCCTAGATCAGAATGAAGGCCAAGCCCAAAGTTCAAGGAAGAAACTCCAAGCAAGAAAAGAGGACGAATTAAAGGCATCTACTCAGAAGATTTAGTCCTTAATAGAGTTGTACTTTAATTTAAACTTGTATTCTTCCCATATTAGAAAACTTGAACCCAAGGCCTATATAAAGGCATGTAATTCGACCTAGGGAAGGATATCTTATTCTCTAGCCATCTTCCCCTAAACCCTAGTCGTTTTCCCCTTCTCATCATGTTCTAAACTTCCCCTAGGGCTAAGGGTTGATTTTGTACAGTAGTTGCAAGGATTGCATTGTTTTAGGATTTTTTCTGTTCAATAAAATAGACTTCAAGTTTGCTTATTCTGGTTTTCAATATCTTGCAAGAGTTTCGGGAGAGCATTGTGAGATTATACATTTACTTAATATCGGGAGAGTTAAGTATACGAAAGGAATAAGTACGGGTTCTCCAGTTTATGTTTGAACTATCTCGGACCTAGGGATATGACGAGGTTATGTGGCTAAGTAAGAATTCAACAACATCGGTGTTCATCCTTCGATTCACGCCGGGAGGTATCATCAAAGACGTGTTCATCGACAGACTTGGACCTAGGGATATGACGAGTCACAGCATGGATTCTTGCCAAGCTTGAAGTACAGTGTTGTGTGATCGCTGCCGCAAGCAACGACAGAATAGGGAGTCCTATACATTGCAACACCTGCACTACTGAGCAAATCAATACCGGCCTATTTTCTCTATTCTGAATCCTTTAATCCTTTATTTTCAGTATTCTTTATTATTCCCCTACAAACAATTAAATTATCTTCTTTCTTTCTTGTGCAGCAATTCAAGGTTAAGGCTATTTTCAGTCCCTGTGGATTTGACATCCGATACTTCGTGTATCACTTTACTACTTGCGTCGTGTACACTTGCACTCTATTGTGACAGACTCTTTTACACGCAACATTCTGCACACGTACATCCTTGGTGCTAGGATTCATCACATAGGCAAGGTAAGCCTCACAACCCAAACTCATCATACGGTTTGCTTCGAAAGCCGAAATCACATTCGACAAGAATTTCACATTCTCACCTACTACCACTAATTCATAATCATCGGCCAACTTTAAGGTGACTCGCTTGACCTCAAAGTCAACCACCGCCCTATGCTCCGACAACCAATCCATGCAAGGATTACATCAAATCCGTAGAAAGGTAACTCCATCAGATCCACAAGAAAAACATGACCTTGCACAGATAAAGGGCATCTTTTATACAACTTCCTAGTGACTACAGTCTCACCAAAAGAACTAGTCACTTGAATTCCTACCTCCAGCAACTCAACAAGTATATCAAGCAAATGTGCATGCTCACTCAAGATATAAGAATGCGTGGATCCAGAATCAATCAAAGCCAGCAAAGATAAAGACTGGAGAGCAAAAGTACCTGCGATAACATCGGTATCATTGCGCTCCTCGCGCTGAGCATAAACCCTTGCTGGTCCACCTCCCTCGGGTCGAATAGCTACAACATGAGCAATACCTCGCTGCCCCTCATCTCTCCTCTGAAAGTTCCCACGGACGCGCCTACGGCCTCGCTGAGGTGCAGCTATCACATGAGCATGTCCCTTGCCACCACCAGCCAACAGAGGACACTCCCTCCTCATATGATCCGCCAAACCACAATTCCAACAAGAATTCCCTATCACCACAACAAGGGCCTGAACCTCTCTAGCCGCCCGAGGACAATCTCGCACCACATGTCCAGCATGTATGCTGCTCAGATCTCACCCGACCTCCCTGGGCTTGACCACCTCGGCCTGGAGTACCATGTCTTCCCTCAGGCAGATGTCTCCTATCACACCCTCTTTTGTTTCGTCCACCTCTGGAACTGTACTCAGCTGCTCTCTTGCCAGAGCTGGAACCAAAACCTCGAGACGACAATCCCAAGTTCTGCTCAATGTCCTTCGCTCGACAAACAAGCACATCAAAATCAGTGTAGTCTGCAGCCAACATATACGTCTTAACTTCCTGTACCAGCCCGTACCGGAAGCGATCACATCGATGCCTCTCACTAGGTACCAGCTCAGGAGCATAATGGCTCAAGTGTTGGAGTATGCCCAAAGACCAATCATATGATGATTGAATAGACATACTATTTTACTAGATTTATCAAGTAATGACATTGTCGTTATTATCATTTGGTATGTTTCTGTGCATCAAACTAACCATTGGATAATAATGTCCATACAATAATACGATTATTGTTAAATAGAATCCTTAGTCGAATATTATTACGGGTATAGACAGTGATAATATATAAAGACTAATATGTGATTGATTGATAACAAGTGTTGTTATTGACATGGAGATGTCAAAATCAACACATAAGTATTTGTTAGAGAACAACATACTGGATTGACCCGCTATGAGCCGCTATGAGCATGTTTCTTGGGTAATTATGTGACAGTCACAACATTGCTCATGATAAACATATGTATGATCCTCAGACTTGAGATCAACATGATTTCAACATAAAGATTTACGTATTTTGACATAGTCAAACGTGTGTCGTAACTGACTACATTATAAAGACTGATGATTGGATACATGATGACCTATGTAGTGAAATATGGTTGATCAAGAAAGGATTTGTCCCTCCTACATAATGGGAGAAATATCTTCGGCCACTTGATTGAGTGAGATTAGAAAATGCATGGTCATGCTCGAATATTATGATATGAGATATCATAGAGATTTGTTTATAATAATCTACTCAAGACATCAAGAAACACTAGATGGGCAACGCAAGTGTGACTAACCCATGACTTGTGTTCATCTAAGATATAAAGGAAAAAAAGGATGAAATACATAAAGGAAGTTTATTCAAGAATTAGGAAAGTCAAACCATGACTTCATGCAACTTAGGTAGCAATGATGTATTGTTAGATTCCACTCATTGTTTGTAAAATTAGAACAGTTCTAATTTTGTTGCTAACGTTGCATGAACCTACAAGGGTCACACCCTTCGAATGAAACGAACAAAAATTGGAAACCATACTCCCTATTTTAGGGAGGTTGCCGAAAATCCCCTATGGGATAGGGGAAATTGGCAACTCCCTTAAATGGGAATAATATTGGATAAATATTGTATTTATCAGATATTATTTAGAGTATGGAAATATTTAGAGACTTAAATATTATAGAATAAGATTCTAGAAATTTAAATATATATTTGGAATTTATATAATGTATATTTAATTCCAAGTTTATGTAGAATTAGATTCTACATAATTAAAAATATATATTTAAATATATTTAAATCCAAGTAAATATAGAATGAGATTCTATATAATAAAATATATATATTTGGATTAAATATAATGTATATTTAAATCCATGTTTTATGTAGAATAAGATTCTACATAATTAAATATATATATTTCATTTAATATTATTAAATATAATGTATATTTAATCTAAACCAATTTCAAGTAGAATTAGATTCTATGAATTTTGGTTGAACTTGGATTTAAGGAATTCAACTAGAATTAAGTCTTTGAATACTATTTAAAGGGACAAGGGCTAGCAACCAAATCATCCCTCTTCCTCCACTTGAAGATTTCGACAACACCTCTACGGATTCCCCATTAGAATTCGACATATCCCAGAAAGCTCTCTGAGAAGCTATTCGATATTTTTCTGGTGTTCTACTTGCTCCCTGGCAAATACCTGAAGGTTCCCTTGCTCTATTGCAAGTCCCGGCTGAACTCCTGGTCGATTTTAGACTCCCTCAGGAATCCTTGGAGGGATTTCGATTTCTCCCTGGAAGGTGTTCAAACCTGTCGAAATTTATCCCTAAGTGTTAGGGAGGCAGAAACTTTGTTCGTTTTGTTTAGGTGGACTCCGTAGAGGTCGTTGCGAACCTGTGATGATTCCGGTTTTACTTGACGTGGTTATTCCGACATACCGTCGGTTTTCCAGTTTCCAGAGTTTTAAAAGGTAACTCTTCATCTTTTCACCCCGGATTCGTTCCTGTACATGGATCTTGGCTGGATTACGTCGGATTAATTTTTTCGCTACGCCACGGGGCGTGCCGACGTGACCCAACATCATGCGTACAAACTGGACCTCGTACTCAGCCACAGATAGGTTGCCCTGAACAAGCGACATAAACTCCTGTTTCTTTTCATCCAAGTATCTCACCCCTAGATACTTCCTCCTGAAGGCACCTCTGAAAAACTCCCAATCAATCTCATTGGGTTCCATACCAGCCGTGGTAGTCGTCCACTAGCTGTAGGCATCGCCTTGCAACAAAGATATTACGCATGCCAGCTTGCGCACATCATTACAGCCCATCTGATCCATGATACGGATCGTACTCGTTAACCAAGCCTCAGACGCCTCAGGAGACATACCAAAGAACTCCATAGCTCCTAGGCTCCTCAACCTCTCCAACGGTAAGCCCGCCTGCCCAGCTGCAGAGGCCTGAACATGCGCTCCAGCAACAACAGCCTAAAACACTTCGGTGATCGCCTGAACCAGTGGCCCCAAATCACCCAAACCAGGACCAGCAGGTCCTTGCTGCACCTTCTCCCCACCTCCAGGTGGTGGCGGAGGAGGTAGATTTCCACCATGAGGGACATTAGCCCCTTGTTCACCCTGGTCTCCCTGCTCAGCCGCATGTATTATCGTATTGGACCTCAACACTCTTCTAGGTCCCATTGTGCTATTTTAAACAAAACACAACAACAAAAACAAATCAAACCATTTAGGCCAGCTTCAAGCAAGGATCCAAGTTTACAAAAACATTTGATTAGTGTAATAAGACAATGGGCACCCCGACTTCCCCCAACATGGCAAAGCATACAATGACACATCAAGCTCAACATGCTTTTCATCAATCAAATTCAGCATATAACAACATTACATCATTATCACACACTCATATCCATTTCACATGCAATTCACATAAATCAAGCATGGCATAAGCTTCAGAATTCATCCAGTTGCATGCTTTTCAAACAACATTTAACGATACATATCAATTTCACATACCAACATTCCCAATTCTTTCGTAACCTGGCATTGATACCAACAAATGTAACCCCCTTAGCCCGGCCTAGGCTCCCGACCCGAACTAAGAAGATTACACAGGGAAAACCGAAGCCAACTCGTTAAAGTCAACCTCGATTAACGACCCTTTTTTTTCCTTTTTATCTTCTCTAGATGCATATTATTAACCTATAAGTTCAGCAAAACGATTAGGTGAAAACGGCACAACGATCAGAGTTCAATTAGGAGTTCAATTGCATACATTTGACTTTTAGGGAGTAAACTGTAAATACCATAAAATACAGATACTTACAGCATTTTAAAGTTACCAATCATCAGTTAGTCAGGTAACATGCCAACATGCCAAAATTCAGCTCAAACAGATCATCCAAACTCATTGAATTGCACTCACAAAATTCAGGGACCAAAATGCAACATTTCCAAACCTTAAAAGATACTTTTAACTGAAATTTAACTACATGTATCGATACGCGGGAAGATAGTAGCTAAAGAAGGGTTGAACGTATCGAAACGCTTCCCTGTGTATCGGTATGACCTTCAAACTTGGCTTAGGCGTATCGATACGCAGGCAATCCGTTTCGATACCCCTGTACAGAAATGCCTCATTTTGTCCTAGCGTATCGATACACTTTCCTGTGTATCGATACGCGTACCAGATTTGCTCATTTCAACATCATTTAAACATACCAAATCATATTCAAACAAGCTCAAATCATGCATACATGTTATACTCCATCTAATAGACTTATAGACTCTATCAAACAGTAAAACACTTCCATCAATCACAACAAACCATGATGACTATTGAACTATCCAAGCATGCTTAAGATACCAAACTATGGAAATGGTAAAACACCACAAACAAACCATAGAACCATATAGAGGCCAAATACAAGTCCACAATCAGAAACTAAACATGCTTGAAATAACAAACATCTCTAACCAAAAATCAGAAAGTAGAAGTCTCACCCATTGCCACTTATTACACTAAGGTTGAACCACATACATCTCTTAAACCAAGCCTTGGAATCCTCTTGCTTTTGGGCTGCCTTGAAATATTCAATTCTCTACATTGATGAAACAAATGAGCGTAAGCATATAGCTTAGTGAGGATCGCTAAACCACATTCATCAATGCATTTAACATAACTTGCAAAACCACCACTTTTATCACATGCTTTCTCATAAATCATGTCTTCACAAGACAACAATGCATTTAATAAACATATGCTCATATGCATCATTTGAAAACAACAATTAAACCATTGCTCATGCTTTACCAAGCATTTCATGCATTCTTGCATCATTTACAAGCATCTCATGCTTCACATTATTCATTTACATTATATTGGCTCACAAGTGATAATCCATAAACCATTTCAACACAAGACACAATCGGATACGCGGATTACAAGCGTTGTCCTACACGCTTCATACAAACTACCGGACTACACAAGGTGGAGATCAATGGAACAATCACAACCCCTCAACACCCGTGATGGAGATTAATGGCACAATCACAACCCCTCAACATCACTCATCGGTAGTTGTATAATTCCACTAACGAGAGTATGGGACACATACACAAGACTCACACACGGGACTAACCATTCACCGTTGTGATCTTAACCTCAATCGTTAGGGTACTTGGATGGAGATTACGACACAATCACAACCCCTCGACATCCAAGGCGACTTTATTCACGGTGCACCCAATCCTATAGCCGGCTAACTAAATCCGATTAAAGTAACCAAAAACCATTTCCATTACTTGCCAATATAATCATTTAACCACATTAATCCACTATTTTACAAGCATAACCACAATGCCATTTCCACAAGCATCACATGCTTAATATCATATGCATTCAACACATGCAAACCAAGAATCACTTACCTAGTGCATCCTTAACATAATGGCATTAAAATCCAGCATTAAACCATGCTTAAAAACAGTAGACAAATCCACACTTAATTCAAGTGCAATTTCATCAAACATAACACATTTCCAAGAGAGAGATTTCTGAATCACTTACTCTTCAGCTTAGTTAAGTGTATCAAGCTTAAACTAAGCTCCCAAGATCACGCTCAAAGTGTTACAAAGCAGAAAATTGCATTTCCATTCACCGATACGTGAAGCCTTGCTCGCCGACACAAAATTTACTCTTCCGGAGCCTCCAACAACACCTCGTTTGCTTCCGGATCAAGATTCCTTATTTTCACATCATCAAATAGAGATCTAAATGCATTAAAATGCATTCTAACACCAGCAACAATTCACAAACTCGTTGCTCACCCAAACTATACCAAAATACCCATCCAAAACAACTGAAAACTCAATCGATTGCTTCCTAAAACAAGCCCAGCCAACATACATCACTTCCAAAGCATTATAAACATCAAAACACATCTAACAAACATCCTAACCCAACCTTATACCTTCAGCAAGCAAGATTCCACCATTTCACCTCAAAAACCCACTTAAAACAACCAAGAAACTCAAGGATCTCAAAGATTTCGGGATCTATGTTATCAACACATCATTTTAACATTTTATCAACTTTAAACTCAATTAAAATCAACACAAAATAGAGCCTAACTCAACAAGTCCGAAAATCAAGATTTCAATTATGTTTTTACAAGATTTTGATCTCTAATCAAAACTATAATGAAAACTCAACCAAAAATAGTATTTAGAAGCTAAATATCTTAGGAATTTCAATAAAGAACTTAAATTAGAGGTTGAGAAAAGGATTTACCTCCAATCCTTGCTTCTCTCAATGAATGACAAGTTTTCCTTAGCAAAATCTTGAAGAATTAGAAAAGATCTCTTGAAAATGGTTTAGAAAATGTTGAGAGAGTTTTTGGAAGAAATAATTTTGAGAAAAGATGAGAGAATTAGTGTTTGGCTGAAAATGAGAAAGAGTTGGTAGTTACGTAATTAGAAACTCACTTTAACTAACTATATTAATCAATTAATATAAATCTAATTAAATCCATTTAATTAAAAGCCTTTTAAAACACATGTCATATTGAGAAAAGGTCGAATTGACTTAAAGCCCCCTAAATATTCTATGATTTTGGCTTCCACATTAAAAATCACATTTTCCCAGTTTTGAAACTTTACAATTTGGTCACTACTCAAAATGTCCCATTTCCGAAATCCATTTTGTAAAATTGACTTAACCAACCTCTTAAACATATTTTTAGAGGATTTTAGAAATTTTATCACAATTTTATCATATCACGATCCTTGATTTCTTTAAATCACCTTACGCGATTCGAACCGTTCTCGACCGGTCCGATCTGATGTCTAAAACATCTAGGCCCAAAACTAGGGTGTTACAAAGTGGAATTTTTCCCAGTTTAAAACCAAGTTCCCCTCTTCGCATCTTTTAAGGACCTTTTGTAAATTGCCTAAACAACCGTCGAAGCTGACTCCAAAGACGAAAAAGTCGTCCATGAAAATTTCTAGGAAATCCTCCACCATGTTGGAGAATATTGCCATCATGCACCGTTGAAAGGTTGTTGGTGCATTGCAGAGCCCTAATTGCATTCTTCGAAAGGCATATGTGCCATACGGGCATGTAAAGGTGGTTTTCTCTTGGTCCTCCGGTGCGATTGCGATTTGGTTATAACCTGAGTAACCATCAAGAAAACAGTAGTAAGGCTTCCCCGCTAATCTATCTAACATTTGATCGATAAAAGGTAAGGGGAAGTGGTCCTTCCGGGTAGCTTTATTAAGCTTCCAGTAGTCCATACAAACCCTCCAACTGGTCACAGTCCTGGTTGGGATTAGTTCGTTTTCTTGTTCGTCACTACGGTTATTCCTCCCTTTTTGGGTACGCATTGCACCAGGCTCACCCACTTTCTATCCGAGATGACATATATTATTCTGGCATCAAGCCACTTGATGATTTCTTTCCGTATCACCTCTCACATAGCCTCGTTCAATCGTCTTTGGGCATCGATAGTCGACTTATGGTCATCCTCCAAGAGGATATTATGCATGCATAACGCCAGACTAATGCCTTGGATATCAACAATGGTCCATCCAATTGCCTTTTTATGTTGTTGTAGCATTTTGATCAGTTGTTGTTCCTGTTCCTGCATCAACTTGGAAGAGATGATTACGGGCAACATTTCCTTTAAACTAAGAAAAACGTATTTAAGTTGCCATGGCAAGGGTTTAAGGTCTAGAACATGTGGCTGTTCAATAGAAGGCTTTTGGATTACATGTTCATTCGAGGTATAATTCAAAGGCTCGAAGAACTTACCTGGACGTATGCCTATCCAATTTACCTCCTCAAGACCTTCAATGTCAGATGATTCTGTGTCTGAGGGGTCACTGTCGTCGACGCTGCCGTGACAGTCTTCAGGGTGACTGCGGTGGAAGTGACCAAATTTTTTGTCGTGGCAGTTCGACCTGATGCAAGGTTGGTCAAGGACTACTTCTGAAATTGCCTTGCACTCTTCCTCCATATCAGCCTGTTTTATTTCTTGGAGAACATTGAGCTTGATTTGTTGATCATTTACTCTCATCGTCAGCTCTCCTTTTTCTACATCGATCACGGTTCTGCCTATGGCTAGGAAGGGTTGCCCCAGGATGATCGGTGCGTTTTCGTCTGCTTCACAATCTAGAACAAGAAAGTCACCAGGAAAAATAAACTTGTCCACTCTTACCAGGATATCTTCGATCTTTCCTTCTTGTTGTACGTAAGAGCGGTCTGCCAGCTGCAGCATGACTGTCGTGGGCCTTGCTTGTCCAATACCTAGTTTCTGAAATACAAATGTGGGCATTAGATTAATGCTAGCACCAAGATCACAAAGTGCCTTACCCACAAACTTGTCTCCAATTATGCATGGTATGATGAAGCTCCCAGGGTCCTTCTTTTTTTGGGGTGGATGCTTATGCAAGATTGTCATGCATCCTTCTATCATCTTCATTGTTTCAAATTCCCCAAGTCTGGAACTTTTAGACATTGCATCCTTGAGAAACTTAGCATAACCAGGCATCTTCTTAATGGCTTATAGAAGCAGAATGTTATTATGTACTTGCTTAAAAATGTCATAAATTTTCTTAAGCTGGTACTCCTGTTTTTGTTTTTGTAACCGCTGTGGAAAAAGGGGTGGAGGACAGTAATCTTCAAGGCGTCCTCCACATGAAATTCGGATCTGAGGAGGTTCAAGTTTTTCAGCATCTTCTGTCTGCTCCTCTGTCCCTTCTGCTGCCGTGGCAGGTATGGCGACAGTAGGCTGTTTCTCCTCTGCTGGGGCAGTGTTCACGACAGGTGTCTATAGGGTGGGGTTCTCACTTGGTACTTCTTTTATTTCCGGCCTTGTAATTGTTTCCCACTCCTCGTCGTAATCGCTTTGCACTGCTCATGTGTGGGTTTTCTAGTGACTTTAGTATCACTAGGGAATCCTCCATTCTGCCTCGGTTTGATGTACTGTGAAACCTGGCCATCTGTGTCTCCAGAGTTTTATGGTAGCCTCACGGTTTGTCATTCTCATCTCTGTCTTGTCCATGAATGTTTTAGTTTTCTTCAAAAATTGATCCATGTTTTCCATGTATGCTCCCGTTTGTGACATAAATGTTGCCAAGGTCTGTTCCAGTATACTAGGTGTTGTTGTCGGCTGTTGTGGTGGCTTCTGTTGTGGTTGCTGTTGTGACATAATTATGGGTACTCCTTGGTTCTGGTTGTTCTGCACTGGAGGGTTCAATGCATTGTTCGTATTGCTCTATGAGAATTTGGGGTCATTCCTCCAGTTGGGATTGTAGTTGTTGGAATCATAGTTTCTAGTCTTGTTATAGTTCCCAACTTACATCCCTTCTTCCAGCTGTAAAGAGCACTCTTCTGTACTGTGATTCTGTAACCCCCGTAGCCCGGCCTAGATGGTTGACCCGAACTACGAAGATTACACGGGGAAAACCAAAGTCAACCCGAAAGTCAACCTTGATTAACGACCCTTTTTTCTTTTTAAACCTGTCTAGATGCACACCAAACCTAGGCATACTCTTGAGATAAGCATACTCAAAAATCACAGCAATCGGAAAACAATAAGGGACCCAATTGCACAAAATACGAATTTAGGGACCAATTTGTAAATTCTGAAAATTTAGAAGACTTTACCAAATTTTAAGTTACCATTATGAAATTAGTCATGTTTCATGCCTCTCTGCCAAATTTCATCTCAAACGGACATCTCAAACCCAAGCAATTGCACATACAAGAATCAGGACTAAAACGTAAAGCTTGCAAACCTCAAAACCATTCAAATTTTATGCCCAACGGTCAAGTGTTTCGAAACGGGTCGAGGCCGTTCAGAAACACCCCTTGGCAGTGGCCAAAGTGTTCCGAAACGCCTCTACCCATTTCGAAACGCCCAGGCCAAAACAAGGGCCTGTTTCGAAACAGGCAAGGGTGTTTCGAAACACCCTGCCCAGAAAACAGCAGATAGGCCTGCTTTATCACATTTAAACCCCATTGAACATGCTCCAAACCATTCCACAATAAATCAACAACATGCCAAGCATCATACCTACCAAATTGCATCAAAATCTAGATACAAAACCACCCCTAGGTGCACCAACTCATTCAACACATCCAACACTCAATCATGCTTTGAAAACAAGAAGCATAGCATAACGACTTAAGAATAAGAAGATTCAAACGTTGCAAGCGTTAAACCACATAGTTCAAAAATCATAAACCAAACTTGTCCAACATACACAATCTCATTAAACATCAACATAAGAGATTCTCCCCCCATTGCCTTTATTATCTATAGCTATTAACCGAGACATACATCTCAAGTGGAGCTCTCCTTGAATCTCTTGCTTCTCGCTGTCCCAACTTCAAAAATCTGCATTGATGGACAAAAAGGAGCGTAAGCACATAATGCTTAGTGAGGAATGCTCAAAACCAAAACACCATCAATGCAGCGAGTCATAAAACCTCTTTTAAAAGTAAACACAATTCGATAAACCAAAGCAATGTTTGAAAACCCTTTTTAACAACATGCTTTAAATCATGCATTGCTCAAACATGAAAACCAACCCTTAGCTTAGAAAAGCTAAGTAATTCACTTCAAAGCACAACCTTGCAAAACCATCAATTTAACCTTTCCATGCATGAACATCATATGCAAAGTTAAATACAAGTTCCTTGGAAAACACTTCCACTTCACACTATACTTTTCTCATACTTGGAAATCATCTCAATGCAAGAAACCTTTGAAAACCACTTACCTCTTCAATCTATCTCATGCATTAAACAGATGCAATACATGAACCACAAAATCAACATTTGCATTACATGCCTTTTAAAAACAAGCCTTCACAAGACTTTAATGCACCAAAGAGATTCCATGCACACAATGCAACATTCTCAATAGAAGATAAACACTTGTTCAAGCTAACAAGTAAAACATGCATTCATAGAACATTACACACTTCTCATGCAACCATGCATCATTTCAAGCATCTCATGCTTCATTACATTCAAGAACATTATATTGGCTTCCAAGTGATAATTCACAAACCAACATAACACAAGACACAATCGGATACGCGGATTACAAGCGTTGTCCCACACGCTTCATACACACTTCCGAACAACACAAGGTGGAGTTTACCGGTACAATCACAACCCCTCAACACTCGTGATGGAGTTTAACGGTACAATCACAACCGCTCAACATCACTCATCGGAAGTTGTGTAATACACTAGCGAGAGCCGGGACACATCACAAGGCTTACACATGGAAGCTACCACAACCATTGTAATCACCTTAACCAAGCTCACACACGGGAGCAACCCTCCACCGTTGTGACGCTTAACAAAGTCCACCCATGAGAGCCAACCTCCATCATGGTGACTTTAACAAGGTTCACCCACGAGAGCCATCCTCCACCGTGGTGGCACTAAACCAAGCCCACCCACGAGAGCCAACCTCCATCGTAGTGGCACTAAACCAAGCCCACTCACGAGAGCCAACCTCCATCGTAGTGGCACTAAACCAAGCCCACTCACGAGAGCCAACCTCCATCGTGGTGGCACCAATTTCCTCAATCGTTAGGATTCTTGGATGGAGTTTACGGTACAATCACAACCCCCTCGACATCCAAGGTGACTCAATTCACGGTGCACCCAATCCTATAGTCGGCTAACTATATTCGATTAAAGTAACCAAGAACCACTTACATCACTTGCCAATATAACCATTTTACCACATTAATCCATTGTTTTACAAGCATAACCAAAATGCCAAAACCACCAATCACCATCATCAATCCACTGTTTTTGAAGCATTACACAAAGCCATTAAACAACATGCAATACTATGCATCAATTCCACAATTCCTATGTACAAAACCAAGGATCTCTTACCTTGAGCACCCTTCACACATGGCTTTCAAAACCAGCATTAAACCATGCTAAAATATGCTTTCAAAACAGAATTTAAAACATGCAAATCACATGCATTGCATCCAACAATCACAAGTGCTTTAAAAACCAATTCATAACACAAACCAAGAGAGAAATTCCATTTACTTACTCTTGAGCTTAGCTAAGTTGTTTAGACTTAAACTAAGCTCCCAAAACCTTCAAACCTTGGTTTTAAAGCTGAAAACCCAACTTCACTCACCGATACACAAAACAAGGCTAGCCAACAAGCCTTCCAAGCACCCGAAACCTTCAACGCCACCTCTATTGCTCACGGATCATTCTCCCCTGTCTCAAGCACATAACAACAGAGGATTAATGCATCATCATGCATTAAAAACACCAGCAACACACCTAAACTCGCTGCTCTTTGCAAATCCAACATTTCGGCTACCAAACACAACCGAAATCACATACAAACACTTCCAAAACCTAACCCAGCCAAGATCCATCACTTCTAACCATTTTTAAACATCAATTAACATTCAAAATGATCCCACACACGTCCTTATACCTCCAGCATTAACAAAACACCATGATCACCCCAAAAACCACCATTTTCACAAATAAAAACTTAGGAAAATCAACCTATTCGGGATTGCATTGATCAAACCTCAATTATACATCATTTAGACATCCAAATTACATCAAAAAGACATCTCAAAACAGAGCCCAATCAATTATTACGAATTTCTTCAAAATTAAATCCAAATCTTGCATTTTAAGCCAAAAATCAAGATCACAACATCAAAACCTTTAATAAAACTCAAATCAAGGATTGAGAACTTGGGAATTTCAGTAAAGAACTGAGTATTTACAGGAGAAGGACGTTCATACCTCTAAATGTGAGTTTCTCCTTGTTTAGAGCCAAAATTCTTGAAAATTCAATAAGCAAATGATGAGAATTTGGTGTAGGAATGATTAGAGATTAAATAGAGATTAAAATCTCATCTTTAGATGTAAAAATCAGAGGAAAAGTGGCTGGGGAAATGTGTTTGGCTGAGAGAAAAAGAAATGGGAAAGTTTTGACAAAAGTTAGTTATGAAGTTAAAAATATCTATTTCCCCTTTTTTTCCTTATTAAAAATCATTAATTAAATCTTTAATATTAAGAAAAATCTGGAGAAAACTCTTCTTGGGTAAATTAGCTCCTTAAAGATTCAAAGTTTCAATCCTTTTAAAACAATCACCAACTTTTCAAAAATTACATTTTAGTCACTAACTCGAAATGTCTTATTTCCAAACATCATTTCGCAAAATTGATTTCACCACTCTCTTATATATAATAAAAGAGGATTTTTAGATATTTTTTCCATATTTTTAATGCATCCTGAACTAGGCTTTCCTTAAAACCACCTTTTATATTCGAACCAAAAATCCGACCGGTCCAGTTCAAACCCAAAACTTCTAAGCCCAAAATTGGTGTGTTACAGATTCCCACTGCAGGTTTCACACCTCTTCTGCAGAAAATACAGCTTTAGAATCTTTCCGCTACAGATTTTCGACTATCTTAGTGAGGTATGCAATCTGAGTTTTGACCAAATTGTCAGCTTCGTACTCCTTTACAGTTATTCCTCGTTTGCCTCCTCTTCGAGCTGTAGGAAATTGCTCATCGTTCTTCACTAACTTTTTTAACACTAGCATTGTCTCGTCTGGTTCTTTATCCAGTAATAGCCTATTCGCTACTAAATCTATTCTCAGTCGAGTGTGTGCATTGGCAGCGTTGTAGAATTTGACAACCTGATTCCATACAGGGAATCCATGCATTGGGCAGTTCCGTAAGAGAGTCGTAAATCTGTCCCATGCCTCGTGCATTGGCTCGTCATCTTCCTGTTGAAAAGTAGCAATCTCGTTATGCAATCTTTCAGTTAAGTGAGAAGGACTAAAACGAGAAAGGAATTCACGAGAGAGGTCTGCCCAAGTTCTTATTGAACCCGCGTTAATTTGTTCAACCAAGTTTTAGCTCTATCTCTCAATGAATGAGGAAATAGCCGGAGCCTCAGTACTTCCGGACTTATTCCTGGTAGTCTGAACGATCCACAAATTTCCTGGAACGTTTTAAGATGTTCTCGTGCATCTTCAGTAGCAGAACCTCAAATCGGCCAGCAGAGTTTATCATGCTGAACATGACAGGTTTCAGTTCGAAGTGTTCAGCTTCCACATATGGCAGGGCAGTTTCCAGTTCAACATGGTCATTATCCATGTAGTCTCGACAGGTCTGCCGTGCTGCTACGGCAGCGGGCGGCGGCAGATCGTTCCGGGCATTGTTAGGAGGATCAACAATAACCCTAGGGTCATTGTTGTTGTTAGGGTCATCTCTCTCATTGCCTTGCCTTCCATTCACCATTGCTTCCAATCTCTCCTCAAGATAGTTGTTTCTTTCTATCAAGAGTCGGGCTTGGTTCCTGAGTTGGTATGTGCGTTCGATTTCTGGGTCTAGTTCGTACTCAGGTTCTTTGCCGCGTCTAGATCTACGCATAAGCAATAAGAGAACCTTGTGAAAAGCATGGGGTAAATAACACCACTAAAAATAGAAAATAAAAATAAAGTGCAGTAATAAAAAGGTAAAGGTATGTTGCCAGTCCCCGGCAACGGCGCCAAAAACTTGTTGCGTGTAAATAGAACTATCGCAAATAGTGCAAGTGTACACGACACAAGTAGTAAAGTGATACTAGAGTATCAGATATCATCTCCACATGGACTGGAAATAACTCTATCCTTGAATTGTTGCACAAGAGAAAGAAATAGTTTAAATGAATGGGTGAAGTAATCTTGAGTAAAAACTAAAGTAAAAGATAAAGGAATCAGATTTAGAGAATAGGCCAGTATTGAATTGCTCAGTAGTGCAGGTGTTGCACTGTTAGAGTAACTTCTGTTGTCTGTCATCGTTCCTGTCACGGCAGAGGTGTTTTGATGTCGCGACAGCGATCAACAACTTCGTACTTCAAGCTTGGCAAGAATCCATGTAATGACTTGTCCTATCCCTGGGCCCAAGTTCTGTTGATGAACACTTCTTGGATGATACTTTCCGGCGTAAATCAAAGGGTGAACACCAATATTTGTGAATTCTTCCATAGTCACTTAACCTTGTACTTATCCCTAAGTCAAAATGGTTTAACCATAAACTGGAAAACACATATTTACTCCTTTCGTATGCTTGACTCTCCCGATATCAAACAAATGGATAACCTCAAAATGCTCTATCGATGCTCTTATGATATATGAAAAACCAAAGTAAATAAACTTGAAGTTTTATTACTTGAACAGAAAATTCCTAAAACAATACAATCCTTGCAACTACTTTACAAAATCAACACTTAGCCCTAGGGGTGTTTAGAACATGGTGGAGAAGGGAAAACGACAACAGTTTTGGGGGAAGACGGCTAGGAGTGAGATATCCTTCCCTAGGTCGAATTACATGCCTTTATATAGGCCTTGGGTCCATGTTTTCTAATATGGCAAGAATACAAGTTTAAATTAAAGTACAACTCTATTGAAGACTAAATCTTATGAGTAGATGCTTTGAATTCGTCCTTTTTTCTTGCCTTGAGTTTCTTCCTTGAACTTTGGGCTTGACCTTCCTTCTACTTCAGGGATCAGAAAAATATGGGAGTGGTCCACGACAGACTGGCTTGAAATCCTCTATCAGTGGAGCTCCACTTCAATTTTCCACTTCAGCATTCTACTGTCGTCATGGCTGCCACGGCAGATGTCACGACAGACTATGCTTTTCGACTCCAGCTCTGCAATTTGCCTCTGCTCCTTTGCTGCCTTGGGTCTACCGCAGCAGATACCTGCAAAAGTAATCAAAATCAGCAGCAACTGTGCAATTTTATCTAATTGTGATGTGTATGCGAAAATCTATCCTAAATGCAATGAATTATTCTTAAGTGCAGTAAAATATGGCTAAATGAGGGGTAAAATATAGAACTTTTATGCACTCAACACTCGATGAACTAGTTGACTCTCTCCTCATACATGAGATTATGAATCATTGGAGAGAAGAAGAGAAGAGAAGAGAAGAGAAGAGAAGAAAATGGAAAAATATGAAGTGGAGAAGAAAAAGCAGGGAATTGCTCTCAATTCCTCTCTACCTCAAGAGGAGAGAAATTCAAGTGAAGATGATGAATTTGAGGAATTGACTATGATAGCCAAGAGATTCCCGAGGGAGAAAGTTCCAAAGAAAGTAGGATTTCAAGAACAAGAGCAAGGAAGAAGAAGATGATCAAGTTATATGCTATGAGTGCAAGAAGCTCGGACATATAAGATCGGATTGCCTCAACTCATGAAGAGGGGATTCGACAAGAAAAAGAGCAAGAGGGCCAACATTGCCACTTGGTGTGATGAGGAGTCATCATCCGACGAAGAACATGAAGTGGCCAATCTTTGCCTCATGGCTATTGAGGATGATCCTAAGGTAAACTCTAACTCATCTAATTTTGATTTCACTTATGATGAACTTTATGATGCTTATGATGAGTTGCAAGAAGTTTACGATGAGTTGGTAGAAAAATTCAAGGAATAGGTTTTGAAAAACAAGAAAATAATTTCTGATTTACAAACTCAAAATGATTCTCTTTCAAAAACCAACTCCGAATTGGAAAAAAATGTTTTGTATTTGATCAATCTTTCAAATGATCTTAAAAAGAAAAATCTTGATGTTGAAAAACTTCTTTCTGATTTTCAAGATTATCATACAAAGGAAGTGGATAATCTTAAAACTTCTCTTACTATTGGGAAAAACGCTTTTGAGAAATGATGTTTTTCTGAAGCCCAATATGTAAAGAGAAAGCCATTTCACTACAAGCAAAGTAGCTCTCAAAGGCATCCTAGATCTAAAAAGGTTAGAAGTGTATGGGTTCCTAAGGAACTTGTAACTTCTAAAAATTATGTTGCCATGTCTCCTTGAATTCCTAAAGGAACCAAGGTTTTGAGAGCTAATACACATGGACCCAAAATGATTTGGGTACCAAAAATCAAAGTTTAATCCTTTGTTTGTAGGGGGATCATTGCTACAAGGCCAAAGCTTCAAGTCAAAACTCATGTCACCTTGATAGTGGATGCTCAAGACACATGACCGGTGACAAGAGTAGATTCATGGAACTCAAGCCAAAGTGTGGTGGAGTAGTAACTTTCGGTGACAACTCCAAAGGCCACATTGAAGGAATTGGTTCCATTGGTAATCACTCTTCTATTCTTATTGAAAATGTGTTATATGTCAACGGTCTTAAGCATAATTTATTGAGCATTAGTCAATTATGTGATAAAGGGTTTAATGTCCTTTTTGATGTTAATGGTTGTAAAATAGTGGACATTAAAACAAATAAGATAATGCTTATAGGTCATCGCATAGGAAACATCTATATGGTGCATTTAGATAACATTCATACATCTCATGCATGTTTGGTTGCTCATGATGAAAATGATGCATGATTGTGGCATAGAAAACTAGAACATGCTAGCATTAGTGTTCTAGAGAAATTAGTTCCCCAAAATCTAGTAAGAGGTTTGCCTAAACTTAAATTCTCATTAGATAAAATTTGTGATGCATGTGCTAAGGGCAAACAAAAACGTGTTTCAATTAAACCTATTAATGATGGCTCAACAAGTAGAACATTACAACTAATCCATATGGATCTATTTGGGCCTATTAGGACAACTAGCTTGGGTGGAAAATCATATGCATTTGTTCTTGTTGATGACTATTCTAGATATACTTGGGGTTCTATTTTTAAGCACTAAGGACGAGGCTTTAGAAAAATTCATAACGTTTTCAAAAATAACTCAAAACGATCTTGGTCAAAATATTTCTCACATTAGAAGTGACCATGGAACCGAATTTCAAAATCTAGGTTTTGAGGATTTTTGTAACTCTAATGGAATTAGCCATAATTTTTCTGCACCTCGCACTCCTCAACAAAATGAGGTAGTTGAGAGGAAAAACCGAACTTTAGAAGAAATGGCTAGGACCATGCTTTGTGAAAATAATTTACCTAAATATTTTTGGGCAGAAGCCACAAATACCGCTTGCTACATTATAAATCGAGTAATGATTAGGCCAATTTTAAAGAAAACACCTTATGATATTTTAAAATCTAAAAAACCTAACATTAGTTATTTTCACCCTTTTGGTTGCAAGTGTTTTGTTTTAAACAATGGAAAGGAAAATTTAGGTAAATTTGATGCAAAAAGTGATGAAGCTATTTTTCTAGGTTATTTTTTAAACTCTAAAGCCTATCGAGTTTTTAACAAGAGAACCTTAGTTGTAGAAGAGTCAATACATGTGGTTTTCGATGATAAGCTCCTTCCGAGGAAGGATTCTTATGATGATGATGATGTAGGAATCATTGAAGCCAATGATGGTGGCCAATCATCAAAGGTGAATGAGGTTCTAACCAAAGAGGAAGAAGCACAAGAACCACCTATAGAAGCTTTGCAAGACATAACTCTTGAGGAAAAGGAAGTGAGCTACCCAAGGGAGTACAACTATGTCAAAGGTGGTGAAATCTTAGGTGATTCTTCCAAGGGGTAACCACTCGATCCTCTCTCAAACTCTTTAATAATGTTGCATTTATTTCATGCATTGAGCCTAATAATATCAAAGAAGCATTAAATGATGATTTTTGGATATTGGCCATGCAAGAAGAATTAAATCAATTTAAGAGAAGTAAAGTATGGACATTAGTTGATAGGCCTAGAAAAAATCTATTATAGGGACAAAATGGGTTTTTAGAAACAAACTATATGAGAGTGGTAACAAAGTGAGGAACAAGGCTAGGCTTGTTGCTCAAGGTTACACTCAAGAAGAGGGAATTGATTTTGATGAAACCTATGCACCTGTAGCTAGAATAGAAACAATTAGGATGCTACTTACATTTGCATGTTACAATGATTTCAAGCTCTTTCAAATGGATGTCAAAAGTGCATTTTTAAATGGTTATATAATGAAGAAGTGTATGTGGAACAACCACCGGGTTTTGAAGATCCAAAATTTCCAAATCATGTTTTTAAATTAAAAAAAGCTCTATATGGTTTAAAACAAGCTCCAAGAGCTTGGTATGAAAGGCTTTCAAATTTTCTTATTAAAAAGGGTTTTGAAAAAGGAAAAGTGGACACAACACTATTCATTAAAAGCAATGGAAAAGATATATTAGTAGTGCAAATATATGTTGATGACATTCTTTTGGATCTACAAATGAACTTCTTTGTTAAGATTTTTCTAAGTTAATGCAAGGTGAATTTGAAATGAGCATGATGGGGGAGCTCTCATTCTTATTGGGACTCCAAATCAAACAAATGAAGGATGCCATATTCATTAATCAAGCTAAGTAAATAAAGGACATGCTCAAGAAGTTTGGCTTGGAGCATGTAAAGCCTCAAGCTACACCAATGAGCTCATCCATAAAGCTTGACAAAGATGAAGGAGGTAAGTGTGTCGATTCCAAGCTTTATCGTTCTATGATTGGATCATTGTTTTACCTTACCGCAAGTAGACCAGATATCATGTTTAGTGTTTACTTGTGTGCTAGGTTTCAAGCTAGTCCTAGAGAATCGCACCTTATAGTCGTTAAGAGAATTTTTAGGTACCTTAGAGATACCCCTTGTTTAGACCTTTGGTACCCTAGAGATTCCACCTTTAACCTTTATGCTTATTCAGTTACGGATTATGGGGGTCGTAAGATAGATAGAAAGAGTACATCCGGAATATGTCAATTTATAGGTAATATGCTCATATCTTGGTTCTCTAAGAAAAAAATAGTGTAGCCTTATCTACCACCGAAGCGGAATACATATCGGCCATAAGTTGTTGTGCTCAAGTCCTTTGGATGAAGCAACAACTTTTAGATTATGGAATTGAGGTAGGTACCATAACCCTTAAGTGTGACAATACTAGTGCCATATATCTCTCTAAAAATCTCATCCAACACTCAAGAACAAAACACATAGAGATAAGACACCATTTCATTAGAGATCATGTTGTAAAGAATGATGTTGTTCTAGAATATGTAGACATCTTGAACCAAATAGCGGACATCTTTACCAACCCTATAGACAAAGAGCATTCTTGGACCCTTAGGAGAGAGTTAGGTTTAACGAGCCTTTCTTGACCTTTTAGGGTCATTTTTATGAAAAATTGCTTGAATCCATTTTGATTTTCATTCTTATGTGTTTTTGATGCTAATTGCTTCTATGCTTATAGTTAGAGGGGGTATGCACATATTTTTGCCTATAGAACCTGCTCATATATCATGTTCATGCATTTAGAGTTGATTGAAAATCAAATTTTCTGTCATTTTGTGCCAAATCTGCACATTCTGGCACATGTGTATCGAAACGGGTTCCCCTGTTTCGATACGGGCTACCTTCTGAAGGGAATTTGCCCTTTTAAGGGTTTCGAAACGGTAAGAAATTTTTAAAACATGCTCTTGAAAGGGACATCTCTGGAATCATTGTGATCGAAACGGGTAAGTGGTGTTTGGATACGACCCCGAGCTTCGAAACGGTCATCTTTTAGTTTCAAAATGCGTGTTTCGAAACGCTCGTAATCGTTTTGATATGGTTACTCGCTGTAAAGCCTACTTAATGGCTTTCTATCTTTAAAAAGGACTCCTTCTAAACCCAAACTCCTCTCAAACCCTAACCTAATTTTTCTTATAAATACCCATTAAACCTAAACTATTTTACACACAAATTTAAGGGTTTTTGCTCTAAACAACAATCCTAAGCAAGCTTCAACAACTTTGTGCATTATCATCCATCCATTCTTCCTAAATTTCAAATTCAAGGTATTTTCCTATTTTCTTTTTCTTTTCAATTTTCGTTTGTTTTCTATAGTTTAAAATTATTGTTTTTGCATATATTACTTGTATATACTATGTGCTTTGATGTTTTTGCAAAAAATTTCTAAAAATCCAAAAAAAAAATATTCAAATATAAATTTCTTTAACCGTATTTTTCAAAAACTGTTTTTCAGTGATTCTCTTTTAAAAACTTGTTTTTGAACTTTTTTGTATACTCTTTAAAACTATATTATATATTATCAAACATTGATTATATGATTACTATTGGATTGAAAGTGGATTTCTTATGCATACATATTTTTCATTTGCTTGCTTAATGTTTTTAGGATGGCTTCCAAGAAAAGAGCTAGAGTTTCCGAAAAGGGTCAAGGGTCTGAACTGCCTGAGAAAAACCTCCCTCGACCAAATCTCACCTATCTCTTCAAAAAGAGTTCCCTAACCCCTACCGCTCACCAAGCTTTTAAATACTATTAAACCATCAGAATTCGACCCGAGTGTGTAGTTGACATTGATTTCCTTAATTCCGACCGATTTCACTTTAGATACCATGGCCTTTTAACCCGTTGGAATTTCATGACCTTTTTAGGCATTCTCGGAATCATGTACCGAAACCTTGTTTTGTTGTTTTACTCCAATGCCAAATGTATCCTTAGTCCCGATCGTTCCCAAGTTGTTGACATTGAGTCTTACCTTTTGGGGAAGAAAATCGGTATCGAGCCGTCTACCTTGGTCAATCTCCTTGGTCTCAAAGATGAGGGTATTGAAGATGAGAACTCTATTGATCCCCATACCGACCAAGTTAATACCTTGGATGTCCATGACCGTTTTCTTCATCTTATGATCTCATGGTGGTTCCGTCCATTCGTTGGGAAGTTTTCGCACATTAGAGAAGTCGATGACTTTTGGCTCAAGTGCTTCCGACAAGAACAAAAACCGAACCTAGTGAAGATTATGTTTGCGAAGATGGTGCACTTAGTCAAAAATCGCAACAATGTCTCCTCCTTCACATATGGAACCGTTTTAAGTCATATATTCGTTCTTAGTGGCATTGATTGCACATTTGATATTGAGGAGCCTCTCAAGGAGAAGCTAAATGAGACTACACTCATGAAGTGTGGTTTTCGTTTCAATGGTGATGATTGGGTTCGTGTGCCTAGAGCTGAACGTGCTTAAGCTCAAGATCCTCCTCAAGCTCAAGTTGCTCCACAAGCTCCTAACAATGATACGATGATAGCTTTCCTCACCGAGTAATTCATCGGCTTGCGCACTCATATGGACAATCATTTCAAAGCCTTGGAGGAACGCTTGGATTATGCTTCTTAGGTTTTAAGTTTGGATTTATGTTATTCTGCTTTTGGAACTTATGCTTCATGAATTATGATTTATGTTGTTTGGTTTAATTTTGATTATCTTTTTATTTCTTATTGAATTATGCTTGTTATGATTTTGATCTAACAAAAAGGGGGAGAAAAGTGTTTAAGCAAATTTTTAGAGTTTTCAAAACCTAGCTTAAACTAAGGGGGATCACTTAAAAATTTTACTTTGGTTTTGTTATATAAAAAAGGGGAGATTGTAAAACAATTAATTTGACTTAACTTGATTTTGATATAACAAATACTTTAAGGACTATTTTGCAAAGTAAATAAATTTTTAAGTTCTCAAAAAGCTCAACAATTGACAAGTAAAAATTTAACCCAAAATGTTTTAAGGTTTAAAAATAATCCCCATAAATTCTTCTAAGTGTTTTCAAGCTAAATCTGTAGATATTACCCAGGCATTTCGATACGGCTTAGGCTTGTTTCGAAACGTTTTGCTACTGGAATTTTTTATATCAAATAGGTTTCGAAACAACCTCAGCTCGTTTCAATACGACCTTTATCTGGGAAAGTCATACTTTGACTTAGTTTCGAAACGAAAATTATTCGTTTTGATACGGGGGTTAAAAATTTTCAAATTGGGCATTTAATGTTTTCGACCGTTGCTTCTCAAAACAAAAATTTTTAAAGTAAAGTACTCGTTTCGATACTGGAATTTTATGAGCTCAACCGTTTCTATACATGTCTCGAAACGACCCCCTATTGTTTCGAAACACTTTCGAACATTTCGATACGACCTCTTTAATGCACATAACGACTCTTTCTTTTTTAGTCGTGTTTCGAAACAGGTTGGTACCGTTTCGATACTGGCAATTGCAAAACTGTATTTATGGAGGGAAGATGAAGTCTCAACAGCTATATTTATGATGTCAACCACCCAAACGGCTAGGAATCAATGACAAGGTATAAAAGGAAGCATTTTAAGCACCGGAAACAACTATTGATCATCAAAGCTACATCCAAGCAATTTATCCAAACCCTTGTGCTAAAATTTCATATCTTGAACCCCATTTTGTAATCCTTTTATTGTAAACCTTTTATTCTCAAATTGGGTGTGTGGTTGAGTGTATTTTGGAATATTTGTCTATTGAGAGATACATTTTATTGCCTTTGTAAATCTTTGTTCTTGTGAGGGTCTCAAGATCAATCTTTGGGTAGAAAGATTGATCCTTGTAAAAGGTTTCCTCCTAAGCCTAGAAAAGGGGAAGATTTCATAGTGAAATTGGTTGAAAATCCTTAGTGGTGACTAAGGTAGTGGATTTAGAGCTTGTTCTAAGCTTGAACCACTATAAATCCTCTTTTCTTGATTTTTCAATTTTCCAATTTCATCCCACAACTATTAAAATTCCAATTCACCCCCTCTTGGCATTTTCCATTTGATCGATCCACTCAACAAGGATCCTCCTCTTGAGCTTCAATCTTTCTTCGATGCTGACTAGAGGAGTGATATTGATGATCGTCGATCGATATCAAGTTTCTTTATATATCTGTGTAACCCCCTTAGCTCGGCCAAGACGCTTGACCCGAACTACGAAGATTACACGAGGATAACCAAATTCAACTTGAAAGTCAACCTTGATTAACGACCCTTTTTTCCTTTTTATCTTTTCTAGATGCACATAAAGCCTATGTGATTACTCAGGAGTCATAGGAGAGAAAAGCAAAGCGGTTGGAAATCCTTTAAGGACTCAATTGTAAGACTTACACTTTTAGGGACCAAAAGGTAAATTTTGGAAATTATAAGGACTTTGCAGATTTTAAGATGACCATTATGTAATTAGTCATATTACATGCCTCTCTGTCAAATTTCAGCTTAAAAGGACATTCCAAGCTCAATCAATTGCATGCACAACAACCAGGACTAAAATGTAAAACATGAGAACTTGAAACAATTCAAATTTGCAATCTCCGTATCAAAACGCCTGTATCGAAACGGTGTTGACCGTTTCGGTACTCAAGTGCGTTCCGAGACCAGTATCGGAACAGCCCTCCCCAGTAGCCAAAGTGTTCTGAAATACCTTCATCCGTTCCGAAACACTATGGCCATTTCGGGCCCCTGTTTCGAAAGAGATAAGGGTGTTTCGATACACCCTGCCCTGCAACAACATAATTTTCTGGTTTTTCACATCCTTTCGCACTCAAACATATCTGAAATCATATCATAACATACCAACAACATGATTAGACATAAAAGAACATATTTAAGAAATCTAAGCTAAGGCATATCATCAAACAAATGACCATTTAGTCTATAGGCATGCTTCCTAACCTCATGAACCCAATATAGACTTCAAACCTAAAACAAATCATATAAGACCATTTACAAACTTCAAAAGCCAACACAAACTTGCCACAAACTGTAACACCCGGGTTTAGGGGTCGGGTGAGAATAATATTTAAATAATATTTTGGTCTCGATTTCTGATATATATATATTATTTGGACTTTGTGTTTTTCAAAACAAACATTTTATGATTGGACTAAATTGAAATGAAACTCAAATTACATAGATTTTAAAGTAAAGGAGAATTGCCATCTCATTAATGGCATTTTCGTAATAAAATGGACTTCAATTTAAAAAGCCCCTTTTTCAATTAAAACACCCATTTTTGTCATCTTCTATTTTCACTATTCATCTTCTTCATTTCAACGACCTAGAGAAGCTCCCCTCCATTTCCACTATTCCATTTCCTTTCTTCTTCGTTTTAGCTCGGTTTTGAAAGGTAACTACATTTCCAACTTGCTCTCATCTTCCTCTCTTTAAAAGTACAACTAGTTTTCATTTTGGTCCAAGTTTTAGAAATTGAGTTTTTGGAGGATTTGAATAAAAATGGTATCTTTATTGTTTTTAACTTAAGGTTTTGATTTAATAATGTTAGATATGAAGTTTATGAACCAAATGGTCCAACATATGTGATTTTTACATGGTTTTGTAAACATTCCCGGATTTGGGTTTTGAGGGGGTTTTTAGAGGGTTTTGGATTGGTTTTTGGGGTTGTTTTAGGTTGGAATTTGTGGGCTGAGGTTAGTATTATAGTTGGGGTTGTTTTGGAATCATTTGGAAGTATTAAAAGTGTTGAAATCATGAGTTTTGATTGAGGTTTGTTGGCTGCTCGAGATTGTGGTTTTTGGGGGTTGTCCATGGCTTGATTTCTTGTGTTTGATGTTTGAATAGTATTTCGTGTAAGCTACATTGATGTATGAGCTGATTTTAGGTTGTTTGGATTGTGTTGAGTTGTTTAGAGACAAGGACGTGTGTTGGTGAAGCCTCGGGAGTGAATCCGGAAGCTTGAAGGTGTTGGTTGCTTGATAGTTGAGCTTGGAAGTGAAGGTGAGTGGTTTAATGTTTTCAAAATGGTCTTTGAGTAATTGGTTCAAGCATGTGGACTAGGTTGGGCTTGGTAGACCCACCTAGAGTTAGGATTAGAGTGGTAGCCTAATCCTAAGCTTTAACTAGAGACTTTGGTTGAACTCTTTAATTGATGTTATTGCCTCATGATGATATGTGTTTATGGTGTTATGTATAATGTGTTATACATGAATGTTGAGGTATGGTTGTGATGCATTGTTATATGCATGAGGTATGGGCATGATGTTAATCGTGGTGAGTACGTGCTAAGCACGGAAGTTGTTATTGAATGATATTGTGGATTGTGTTAGTATTGGCACTAGTATGCTTGGGTACAAATGATCGATCATTAGGATGTTAGTGTGCACACGAGAGTCAAATGCGCGTGTGGTCTTGATGATGGTAGTCATCAAGATGGAGTACGGGTTTGCCCGGATATTCTTCTTATGTATATGATAGTCGGTGATGAGTGTAATCCCATCGACGGGGCGTGAGGATGAGTGGAATCCCCTCCGCGAGAACGGTGATGAGTGTAATCCCACTGTGAGGTAAAGTTGTTGTTGGATGTGAGTTCCAACGTGTTTATCCGCGTATTCGAGTCATAGCTAGGTGTCAATATGAGTTGATATGTGTATCAATGTGATATGAAATGTGATTTCCTAATTGGATTAATATATGTGTTTACATATGTTGTGGATTGAGCTTGTGGAGCATGACATATCATTGGATAATTGTTCATGCATCATTGATATTTTGGCTCATGTGGATCGAAGGTAAGGACATGCATTTACCTTGTTGTGCTCGTGCTTGGACCCTGCATTGTCGAGGTTTGTTTTCAATGAGCTTACCCTCACTAAGCTTTATGCTTACGCTCTCTTTTGTTCGACAATGCAGATCCGTAGTTCGTGGGTTGCTAGTGCAAGAAGGGGCCTCCAAGTGTGTGTGCTTTGTCGTGCTAGCCTAGCTATCAAGTATGGTTATTTTAGTTATGATGTAATGGTCAAGCAATGGGACATGTAATCGTGTTGTAATGCCTTGAAGTATGTTGAATGTTAGTTTGTTTAGGAGCATGTTAGACTCCTTTAAATGTTTGTGTTGCTTTGGCTTTTGGATGCCATGCTTGGCCTATAGAACCATGTTTAGACTGCCTTATATGAATGTTTTATGTTTGTTTGCTAAGGCATGAACCTCATATATGCTATGTATGCCTTCTTTTGAATGAAATACATGAACTCCTTGGTTGAATGATGTTTGTTCATGTTGGGTGCCTCGTATGTTTAGATTTTGGTTGCTAGGTGTTGTATGTATGTTTGAGTGTGGCTAGGGAAGTCTCAAAATGCATTTAGAGTCGAGTTTCGTGTCGTTTTGCTGCAATTTAGTGTCTTGCAGTGCAGGGCGTATCGATACGCCTAAGGACCGTATCGATACGGTCCTACACTTTGGGACACAGAATCAGCTAGGGGTACCGTACGCGGGGGTGTATCGATACGCCTAAAGCTCACTGGAATTCTGAGATTTTCAGGAGACTTTGGTTTATTGGCACGAGTCTTTGGCGTATCGGTACGGTTTTATCTCGTTGACCACGAGATGTTGACCGAGAAGGGCGTATCGATACGCTCAAGGGTTGTATCGATACGGTCTTCCTATGTTAACTGATGGATGTTGACCTTGTTCAAGGCCTATCGATAACCTTGATTAGTGTATCGATACGGCCTGCTCTGTAAGTGTAAAATGGACTGTTAACATGTTGTTTGGGGTTTAGATGTGTATCTTTCTTGATGTTTTCCGCTGTCATGATCACTTAGGGAATAATATGCCTTTAGACAATATTTAATTAAAAGAAATTTTCTAGGGTTGCTAACCGAGAGGGAACCTTAACGGGTTTCGCTTCGGTTTTCCCCGTGTAGCCTACTCGGACCGGTCATCCGTCCAGGCCGGGACAAGGGGGTTACACTTGTTGGTATCAGAGCCTAAGGTTACCGAGACCTTGGGCAGGTAAGTGAGGTAAGTTAAGTTTTTGTATTGATATGCACGGTGTTTGCTTGCCTTGTAAGCATGATTGCTTGTGTAACAACTATTCTCGTTGTTTTGTTTTAAAGCATGATGTTTAGAGTCCCATTGCTACTATTACATCGGAAAAGGATTTTTAAAGTGAGGGAACGTACTTGAGCCACTTGGAGCCCTTTCCTTGCTAACCCAATCTTGTATGTTTTGTTATTGTTGTTGTAGTTATTATCTGTAAGAGCGATGTCGAGGCTGAGAGGTAGGCCGAGGGTGGTTAGTCAGGAACCACGTGTTGCGGCTCCTATTAATGAGTCTGTGGCTGGAGTTGAGGCTCATGTAGTAGAGCCTACTGCTGGAGTTGGAGCTCTTCCACCACCACCACCTCCTCAGCCTGGAGTTGGAGGCGAGGATGGAGCTGAAGGAGAGGGACCTCAGGGTGGCCAGGGTAGCCAAGGTCCGGCCGTAATAGATATGGCTCCGCTTGTGCAAGCTATAGCGGGAGCATTTCAGGCCGCAGTTGCCGGAGCTCAGGCTGCAGCTCAGCCTAGGGGTGATGATGCAAGTTTACCGTTAGAGAGGCTCCGTAGCCTAGGGGCTGAAGAGTTCAGTGGATCTACACCGGAGAGGTCCGAGTTGTGGTTAGAGAAGACAGTACGCATCTTAGCTCAGATGGGTTGTGTGGGTGCTCGCAGATTGGGTTGTGTGATCTCCTTGCTTCATGGTGATGCCTACACCTGGTGGGTCACCATTACTACTGGAGTTCCAAAGGCTGAGATAGGTTGGGATTTCTTTGAGTCTGCTTTCAGAAAGAGATACTTGGGCCCGAGGTATCTAGATGAGAAGAAGCGAGAGTTTATGGCTCTTGTTCAGGGAGATGCTACTGTGACTGACTACGAGATCCGCTTTGTTCGTTTGAGTCAGTATGCTCTAGAGTTAGTTCCTACTGAGAGGGACCGTTGTAACCGATTCATATATGGGCTTCATGAGGAAGTTAAGAGGTACACCTTAGCTTCATATTACTCTGATTTTGATGTCTTGGTTGCTAGAGCCAAGGACATTGAGCATAGCTTGGGGCTGACCAAGCGTTCTGGAGGTTCTAGTTCTGGTAAGAGGCATAACAGCTTTGACCGTGGAGATGCCAAGAGGCATAGAGGTGGCGGACAACAGTTTGACCATAGACGTGGCGGTGGCCACCATGGTAGAGGCCACCAGGGCCATAGAGGTAGAGGGCGTTTGCCCGAGTGTACACGTTGTGGGAGACAACATTCTGGTGAGTGTTGGGGTAACTTCCATGCTTGTTGGAACTGTGGTTCGAGGGACCACTTTAAGAGGGAGTGTCCGCATCAGGAAGTACAGGCACCGAACATAGCCCAGGCTCCTGCGAGGGCCAATGATTTTCAGAGAGGCCGTAGGCGCGGTCGTGACTACTTCCAGCCTAGGGCTGATGCACCTAGGGTAGATGCCCAGAGGAACCTTGCTCATGTTGTGGCAGTGCAGCCAGAGGCAGGTGGACCAGCGAGAGTTTATGCTCAGAGAGTGGCCGGGAACGACACTGATGCGATAGCAGGTAATTTTGAGTTACAGTCTATGTCTTTGCTTTCTTTGGTTGATTCGGGTTCTACACATTCCTACATTTTGAGTGAGCATGCACGGAAGTTAGATATACCTGTTGAGATCTTAGATGTAGGTATGCATGTGACTAGTTCTTTTGGTGAGACAGTTGTGGTTAGACGTATGTATAGGAGATGTCCGCTGAAGATTCAGGGTCATGTGTTTTTTGTTGATATGATGGAGCTTTCTTTTTATGGTTTTGACATTATTTTTGGTATGGACTGGTTAGTTGAACACCGAGCTAGTGTGGATTTTGAGACGAAGAGGATTTCTTTGAAACTTTCTGGTGACTACGAGGTAGTAGTAGTAGGCGAGAACATTAAGTTCTTGTCTAATGTTGTGTCAGCTTTAGAGGCTCATAGGTTGATGGATTCCGGATGTAGGGCTTACTTAGCCTATATGATGAATCCGAATATGAGTGAGGCTAGACCGAAAGATATTAGAACAGTTTGTGACTTTCCGGATGTGTTTTCTGAAGAGTTACCAGGTTTGCCTCCTGACAGAGATGTTGAGTTTGTGATTGAGACGGTTTCAGTGTCTACTCCAGTTTCTATAGCTCCGTATCGTATGGCTCCGAAAGAGTTGAAAGAATTGAAGAATCAGTTGCAAGAGTTATTAGACCGTGGTTTCATTAGGCCTAGTAGTTCTCCTTGGGGTGCTCATGTGTTGTTTGTAAAGAATAAAGATGGCAGTATGCACATGTGTATTGACTACAGACAGTTGAATCAGTTGACTGTGAAGAACAAGTATCCGTTGCCTCGTATAGATGATTTGTTTGATTAGTTGAGAGGTGCTTCAGTGTTCTCGAAGATAGACTTGAGATCAGGGTACTATCAGTTGAAAGTGAAAGAGTGTGATGTTCCGAAGACAGCTTTTAGGACTAGATATGGTCACTATGAGTTCCTTGTGATGCCATTTGGGCTCACGAATGCACCTGCAGCATTCATGGATATGATGAACAGAATTTTTAGAGACTATCTAGACCGCTTTGTAGTTGTTTTCATAGATGATATCCTTGTGTACTCGAAGACAGAAGAAGAGCATGATGAGCACTTGAGATTTGTGTTACAGAGGTTGTTGAGCAACCAGTTGTATGCGAAGCTTAGTAAATGTGAGTTCTGGATTCGAGAGGTTGTATTTCTTGGCCATGTTGTTTCGGCCGAAGGTATCCGTGTTGATCCGTCGAAGATTGAGGCTATTGTTGAGTGGAAACAACCTAAGTCTGTGACTGAGATTAGGAGTTTCCTAGGATTAGCCGGTTACTATAGGAGATTTGTTGATGGTTTCTCTAGAGTAGCTGCTCCTTTGACTAAATTGTTGCAAAAAGGAGTTAAGTTTGAGTGGTCAGATGCAAGACAGAAGGCCTTTGAGAAATTGAAAGAAGCTTTGACAAATGCTCCAGTGTTAGTGCAACCAGTTTCAGGTAAAGAATTTGTGATCTATAGTGATGCTTCCTACATAGGTTTAGGTTGTGTTTTGATGCAAGAAAGAAGAGTTGTTGCCTATGCTTCGAGACAGTTGAAGGTTCATGAGAAGAACTATCCTACTCACGATATAGAGTTAGCCGCAGTTGTGTTTGCGTTGAAGATTTGGCGTCATTACTTGTATGGTGAAAAGTGTATAGTTTACACCGATCATAAGAGCTTGAAGTATTTGATGACACAAAGAGAATTGAACTTGAGACAGAGAAGATGGCTTGAGTTGTTGAAAGACTATGATTTGACTATTGAGTACCATCCGAGTAAGGCAAATGTAGTAGCCGATGCTTTGAGTAGAAAAGTTGCAGTTGAGTTGCGAGCCATGTTTGCTAGATTGAGTGTATCCGATGATGGTGGTTTGATCACCGAGTTGAAAGTAAAGCCTTCTTTGACTCCGTTGATTAGAGAGAAGCAGTTGCAAGATGTGTCTTTAGTTCCTCATGTTCAGGATATAGCCGAAGGAAGACCGACTAAGTATAGCTTCAGTGGTGAGAATGTGTTGTGCTTTAGAGATAGAGTTGTAGTACCTGAAAATGTTGAGTTGAGACGTCTGATTCTGAGTGAAGCACATTCGAGTCATTTTTCTATGCATCCGGGTAGTACTAAGATGTACCGTGACTTGAAGAATGATTATTTTTGAGTTGGTTTGAAGAAGGATGTAGCCGAGTATGTGAGCCGTTGTATGGTTTGTCAGAGAGTGAAGGCAGAACATCAGGTTCCTTTAGGTTTGTTACAGCCTTTGAAGATTCCGGAATGGAAATGGGAGAGGATCACCATGGACTTTGTGTCGGGGTTACCGTTGCCTCCTTCGAAGAAGAATTCTGTTTGGGTGATTGTTGATAGATTCACTAAGTGTGCTCACTTCTTAGCAGTGAACACTACGGATTCTTTAGACAAGTTGGCAAACTTGTGCATCCGTGAGATTGTGAGACTTCATGGAGTTTCGAAGTCTATTGTTTCAGACAGAGATCCGAGATTTACTTCGAGGTTCTGGGGTTGTTTGCATAGTGCTCTAGGAAGCCGTTTGCATTTTAGTACTTCTTATCATCCGCAGTCCGATGGGCAGTCAGAGCGAGTGATACAGATTCTAGAGGATATGCTTCGTTGTTGTGTGATTGACTTCCAAGGTTCTTGGGAGAAGCACTTACCCTTAGTTGAGTTTGCTTATAACAACAGTTATCAGGCTAGTATTCAGATGGCTCCCTATGAGGCTTTGTATGGTAGATGATGTAGGACTCCGATTTGTTGGGCTGAAACGGGTCAGAAGTTGTTACCTATGCCGGATTTGCTTAAGGGGACTACCGAAAAAGTGAAGTTGGCTTGTGACCGTTTGAAAGCAGCTTCTGATCTTCAGAAGTCATATGCAGATTTGAAGAGAAAATAGATTGAGTTCTCCGTGGGTGAGAAAGTGTTTCTAAAAGTATCTCTGTGGAAGAAGGTGATGAGATTTGGCTGGAAGGGCAAGCTGAGTCCGAGGTTTATTGGTCCGTATGAGATAGTTGAGCGGATTGGGCCTGTAGCTTACCGTTTGAGATTGCCTTCTGAGTCAGAGAAGATCCATGATGTCTTTCATGTGTCGATGCTTAGGAGATATAGGTCAGATCCTTCTCATGTTATGCCTATTGAGGAGATAGAGTTGAATCTAGATTTGTCTTATAATGAAAAGCATGTTGAGATACTTGCTTCTGATAGCAAGGTGTTGCGTGGCAAGACCATAGAGTTGGTCAAGGTATTGTGGAGACATAGAGGTGTGGAAGAGGCCACGTGGGAGAGGAAAGCTGATATGCTTGAGCAGTTTCCGTACTTGTTTCCGTCAGGTAATTTTGGGGACGAAATTCCTTAAGTGGGGGAGAGTTGTAACACCCGGGTTTAGGGGTCGGGTGAGAATAATATTTAAATAATATTTTGGTCTCGATTTCTGATATATATATATTATTTGGACTTTGTGTTTTTCAAAACAAACATTTTATGATTTGACTAAATTGAAATGAAACTCAAATTACATGGATTTTAAAGTAAAGGAGAATTGCCATCTCATTAATGGCATTCTCGTAATAAAATAGACTTCAATTTAAAAAGCCCCTTTTCAATTAAAACACCCATTTTTGTCATCTTTTTTTTCACTATTCATCTTCTTCATTTCAACGACCTAGAGAAGCTCCCCTCCATTTCCACTATTCCATTTCCTTGCTTCTTCGTTTTAGCTCGGTTTTGAAAGGTAACTACATTTCCAACTTGCTCTCATCTTCCTCTCTTTAAAAGTACAACTAGTTTTCATTTTGGTCCAAGTTTTAGAAATTGAGTTTTTGGAGGATTTGAATAAAAATGGTATCTTTATTGTTTTTAACTTAAGGTTTTGATTTAATAATGTTAGATATGAAGTTTATGAACCAAATGGTCCAACATATGTGATTTTTACATGGTTTTGTAAACATTCCCGGATTTGGGTTTTGTGGGGGTTTTTAGAGGGTTTTGGATTGGTTTTTGGGGTTGTTTTAGGTTGGAATTTGTGGGCTGAGGTTAGTATTATAGTTGGGGTTGCTTTGGAATCATTTGGAAGTATTAAAAGTGTTGAAATCATGAGTTTTGATTGAGGTTTGTTGTCTGCTCGAGATTGTGGTTTTTGGGGGTTGTCCGTGGCTTGATTTCTTGTGTTTGATGTTTGAATAGTATTCCGGGTTAGCTACATTGATGTATGAGCTGATTTGAGGTTGTTTGGATTGTGTTGAGTTGTTTAGAGACAAGGACCTGTGTTGGTGAAGCCTCGGGAGTGAATCCGGAAGCTTGAAGGTGTTGGTTGCTTGATAGTTGAGCTTGGAAGTGAAGGTGAGTGGTTTAATGTTTTCAAAATGGTCTTTGAGTAATTGGTTCAAGCATGTGGACTAGGTTGGGCTTGGTAGACCCACCTAGAGTTAGGATTAGAGTGGTAGCCTAATCCTAAGCTTTAACTAGAGACTTTGGTTGAACTCTTTAATTGATGTTATTGCCTCATGATGATATGTGTTTATGGTGTTATGTATAATGTGTTATACATGAATGTTGAGGCATGGTTGTGATGCATTGTTATATGCATGAGGTATGGGCATGATGTTAATCATGGTGAGTACGTTCTAAGCACGGAAGTTGTTATTGAATGATATTGTGGATTGTGTTAGTATTGGCACTAGTATGCTTGGGTACAAATGATCGATCATTAGGATGTTAGTGTGCACAGAGAGTCAAATGCGCGCGTGGTCTTGATGATGGTAGTCATCAAGATGGAGTATGGGTTCGCCGGAAATTCTTCTTATGTATATGATAGTCGGTGATGAGTGTAATCCCATCGACGGGGCGTGAGAATGAGTGGAATCCCCTCCACGAGAATGGTGATGAGTGTAATCCCACCATGAGGTAAAGTTGTTGTTGGATGTGAGTTCAAATGTGTTTATCCGCGTATTCGAGTCATAGCTAGGTGCCAATATGACTTGATATGTGTATCAATGTGATATGAAATGTGATTTCCTAATTTGATTAATATATGTGTTTACATATGTTGTGGATTGAGCTTGTGGAGCATGACATATCATTGGATAATTGTTCATGCATCATTGATATTTTGGCTCATGTGGATCGAAGGTAAGGACATGCATTTACCTTGTTGTGCTCGTGCTTGGACCCTGCATTGTCGAGGTTTGTTTTCAATGAGCTTACCCTCACTAAGCTTTATGCTTACGCTCTCTTTTGTTCGACAATGCAGATCCGTAGTTTGTGGGTTGCTAGTGCAAGAAGCGGCCTCCAAGTGTGTGTGCTTTGTGGTGCTAGCCTAGCTATCAAGTATGGTTATTTTAGTTATGATGTAATGGTCAAGCAATGGGACATGTAATCGTGTTGTAATGCCTTGAAGTATATTGAATGTTGGTTTGTTTAGAAGCATGTTAGACTCCTTTAAATGCCTGTGTTGCTTTGGCTTTTGGATGACATGCTTGGCCTGTAGAACCATGTTTAGACTGCCTTATATGAATGTTTTATGTTTGTTTGCTAAGGCATGAACCTCATATATGCTATGTATGCCTTCTTTTGAATGAATACATGAACTCCTTGGTTGAATGATGTTTGTTCATGTTTGGTGCCTCGTATGTTTAGATTTTGGTTGCTAGGTGTTGTATGTATGTTTGAGTGTGGCTAGGGAAGTCTCAAAATGCATTTAGAGTCGAGTTTCGTGTCGTTTTGCTACAATTTAGTGTCTTGCAGTGCAGGGCGTATCGATACGCCTAAGGGCCGTATCGATACGGTCCTACACTTTGGGACATAGAATTGGCTAGGGGTACCGATACACGGGGGTGTATCGATACGCCCAAAGCTCACTGGAATTCTGAGATTTTCAGGAGACTTTGGCGTATCGGTACGGGTCTTTGGCGTATCGTTACGGTTTTATCTCGTTGACCATGAGATGTTGACCGAGAAGGGCGTATTCACTACGCTCAAGGGTTGTATCTATATGGTCTTCCTGTGTTGACTGATGGATGTTGACCTTGGTCAAGGTGTATCGATACCCTTGATTAGTGTATCGATACGGCCTGCTCTGTAAGTGTAAAATGGACTGTTATCGTGTTGTTTGGGGTTCGGATGTGTATCTTTCTTGATGTTTTCCGCTGTCGTGATCACTTAGGGAATAATATGCCTTTAGACATGATTTAATTAAAAGAAATTTTCTAGAGTTGCTAACCGAGGGGGAACCTTAACGGGTTTCGCTTCGGTTTTCCCCGTGTAGCCTACTCGGACCGGTCATCCGTCCAGGCCGGGACGAGGGGGGTTACACAAACATAGGGAGTTCAAAACACATCTCCCAATACAACCTTGGAGCCCCATTGCCATATATCAAAACTAAAGCATGTAAAAACATCACCATACATGAGCTTTACACTTCCTTAGATGTTCTTAACCTTCTCGCTGCCCAAAATCACTTCAATTAACTGCATTGTTAGTGAAAGAGAGCGTAAGCATGTTTGCTTAGTGAGGCATGCTCTAAAGAAAACTAACATAACAATGCATTATTCAAAATACTTTCTCAAAAGCCATTTTCTACAACATGCTCATTCTATCTCATGCTTGAAAACCTTTTCAAAGAAAATCTCCATTTGAAAACACATGTACCCTTATTCTATCTCATGCATTAAAACCAATGCAAATCTCATGGCAAAGTCATACATATGCTTGTGAAAACTAAAGAATTTCATATTCAAATCTCATATGCATTTCTCATAGCATAAATCATCTCAACATTTGGTACATGTGAATCAAATACATTTTCATATATTATATTGGCATTTCACATTTCATCTTTACTCGGATATGCGGATTAGCTTGACTCAAAGTCAAGTCCTACCCCAGTGGAATCTCTCATCACCAGACTCTCATGGCGGTATCTCTCATCGCCACAAAGCTTGGGTATTTCACCAAGTCCTACCCCGATGGTATCTCTCATCATCGGATTCTCACTTTGGATTGGGATGGCACTACCCCCATTGCCCAACTCCAAAGAGCACGTACAAATTTTAGTTTATAGTGCACTCTCATCCTATTGATCGATCAATTATATCAGGTAACTATCTCATCTTCTATGCCAATATATTATGTCAAAAACATCATCTCACCTAATGTTTTTAATGCACATTTCTCAAATCATTCTCATCTCATTTCAAAATCATAACACATGCTTTGTATTAAATCAAAATCTCAAAACTCCTCAATGCAACATGCTATCTCATGAAATCTCTACAAAGCATCATCTCATGCTACAAATCATGCATAAAACAGTAGGAATTTGTCTATCTCAAAACAAGAGCATGTAAAAGCATTTTAGGGGCAACAACCACATAATTGAGAGCAAATCTAGCCATACTTACTTCCGAACTTAGGATGGTGTTTCAAACCAATCCTAAATCCCCAAACCTTGTTTCTTCGTCCCTCAAGGACTTCTAAAACCATTCGCACTCACCGATTACGTTTCGGTTGCTCGCCGAAACGCTATCTAAGCTCATGGCACTTCCGGATCAACACCAAAGGCGTCCGAAGATGTCTACTCTGCTTAATACATATAAGAGCATAGGATTAATGCATCATCATGCATTGAAATCACCAGCCAACTAATCAAACTCGCTGCTCTACCCATAAGCATCATTTTGGCCACTAAAAACAATCGAAAACATCTCCAAACTCTTCCAAAACAAAGCCCAGCCAAGATCTATCACTTCTAATCATTTCTAAACCTCAATCAACACAAAAAATCACCACAAACTCATCCTTAAACCTCTAGCTACAACAGAACACCAAAACCACCCCAAAAGCCACCAATCTAGCATGCAAAACTTAGGAATCCAAACCTATTCGGGATTTGTTTGATAAAACCTCATTTATAACATCAATTACCATCCAAAATACATAGAAATCAACCTCAAAACAGAGCCTAACCAATAGTTACGAAAATCACCAAGAACCTTAAGTTTTGACACAATTTCAAGTTTCTAACATTAAAGCAACTTAAAAATCATTAACAAAGGATTGATAACTTGGCAATTTCAGTAAATAACTGATCATTAAAGGAGAAGGACGAAGTTTACCTCTAATGACTGATTTCTCCTTAATTTGGGCAAGTTTCCTTGAAAATCCAAAGTGAAAACAAGAGGATTTGATGAGGAAAAGATTAGGAATCAAGAGGAGATTGAAATCTCATTAAAAGGAATGAAAATCAGAGGCTAATTGATGAAGGAAATGTGTTTGACTGAGTGGAAGTTGAGAGAAAATGAAAAGAGGGAAAAAGATCGTAAAGTAGTTATGAAAGTCAAAATATATTTTTATCTTTTAATTCCCTTTATTAAATCATTATTAAAACACCCAAAATAAAGAGAAATCTGATTAAAAACATTTTGGTAAAATTAGCTCCTTAAAGATTCAAAGTTTCAATCCTTTACAAAACAGTCACTAGTCAACTTTTGCAAAAACTACGATTTGGCCACTACAACGAAATGTAGTATTTCCAAACCTTATTTTGTAAAATTGTTTTCACCATAATAACTCACGTAATAAATGAGGATTTTTAGATATTTTTCCATAATTTTAAAGCATCCCGAACTAGGTGTTCCCTAAATCTCCCTTAAAGGTTCGAACCGTTCTCGACCGGTCCGATTCAAACTCTAAAACTTCTGGGCCCAAAATCAGGGTGTTACAACTCTCCCCCTCTTAAGAAATTTCATCCTCGAAATTTACTTGGAGGAAAAAGGTAAGGAAATTGCTTCTTCATGTCTTTCTTCCTTTCCCACGTGGCTTCCTCAATACCACGATGTCTCCACAAGACTTTAACCAGCTCGATGGTCTTACCTTGGAGAACCTTACTATCCGAATCCAGAATCTCAACAAGTTCCTCATCATACGTCAAGTCTGGATTCAACTCAACCTCTTCTATAGGCATAACATGCGATAGATCCTATCTATATCTCCGAAGCATGGATACATGAACCACATTATGTATCTTTGCTAACTCTTGAGATAGTCTCAGCTTGTAGGAAACAGGACCCACACGTTCTATCACCTCGTATGATCCAATGAACCTTGGGCTCAACTTTCCCTTCCCACCAAATCTCATCACCTTCTTCCAAGGTGAAACTTTCAGAAACACACGCTCGCCCATAGCAAATTCTATCTCTTTACACTTCAAATCCGCGTAAGACTTTTGCCGATCTGATGCTGCCTTCAACCACTCACAAATGAGCTTCACCTTCTCGGTGGTTCCTTTTAACAAAGCTGGCATTGAGACCAACTTTTGTCCCGTTTTAGCCCAACAAAGAGGAGTTCTGCACTTCCTCCCGTACAAGGCTTCATAAGGTGCCATTTGAATACTTTCCTGGTAACTGTTATTATAAGCAAACTCCACCAAAGGCAAGTGCTTCTCCCAAGAGCCTTGGAATTCAATAACACAGCACCTCAACATATCCTCGAGCACTTGGATAACACGCTCCGACTGTTCATCAGTCTGCGGATGATAAGAAGTACTGAAATTCAGCCGCGTACCCAATGCTTGATGCAAACACTCCTAAAACCTTGCGGTAAACCTCGGATCTCTATCCGACACTATAGATTTTAGCACTCCATGCAACCGTACAATCTCAGTAGTGTACAACTCCGCAAGCTTATCCAAGGTATATGTAGTATGCACAGGTAAGAAATGTACACACTTCGTGAGGCGATCCACAATCACCCAGATAGAATTCTTATTTGATGGTGATAAAGGCAAACCAGACACAAAAAGTCCATGGTGATCCTCTCCCACTTCCATTCAGGAATCCTTAACGGCTGCAACAACCCTGAAGGAAATTGATGTTCAGCCTTAACTCGCTGACAAACCATGCATTTACTAACATACTCGGCGAAATCTTTCTTCAATCCCACCCAATAGTACTCATCCTTCAGATCACGGTACATCTTTGAACTACAAGGGTGCATAGCAAAAGGACTACTATGAGCTTCAGTCAGAATAGTGCGCCTCAACTCAATATCATTCGGCACCACTATCCGACTCCCAAAACATAAAACACCATCATCATTGAAATAGAAACCTGATGGCCTACCTTCTGCAATATCCTGAACATGTGGCACCAAAGAATCATCCAACAGTTGATTATCCTTTATCAACTGATCTAGAGATGGTTTCACTTGCAATTCAGCAACAAGACCACCATCCCACGATATGCTCAAGCTAGCAAACATCGCTCTCAATTCCACTGCCACTTTCCTGCTCAAAGCATCAGCCACAACATTAGCCTTCCTCGGATGATACTCGATCGTTAGATTGTAATCCTTAAGAAACTCCACCCAACGTCGTTGCCTAAGATTCAACTCTTTCTGAGACATCAGGTACTTCAAACTCTTATGATCCGTGTACACAATACACTTCTCACCATTGAGATAATGTCTCCAGATCTTTAGTGCAAAAACCATTGTAGCCAACTCAATGTCATGCGTAGGATAATTACGCTCATGCACTTTCAACTGTCGCGATGCATAAGCCACTACCCTACCCTCTTGCTTTAACACACACCCCAAACAAACATAGGATGTGTCACTATACACCACAAACTCTTTCCCTGATTTAGGTTGAACCAAGATAGGAGCTTGCGTCAAGGCTGCCTTAAGCTTCTCAAAAGCTTGTTGTCTCACTTCCGTCCATTCATACTTAACATCCTTCTGCAACAACTTCGTCAAAGGGGCAGCAATCTTATAAAATCCATCCACAAACCTCCGGTAGTAACCTGCCAACCCAAGGAAACTACAAACCTCATGAACAGACCTAGGAGGCTTCCAATTCATCACCGCCTCAATCTTCTGAGGATCAACTCGAATCCCTTCAGCCGAAACCACATGGCCAAGAAAAACAACTTCCTTTAGCCAGAACTCACATTTGCTCAGCTTAGCATAAAGCTGATTCTCTAACAGCGCTTACAAAACGATCCTCAAATGACCCTCATGCTCCTTCTCAGTACGAGAGTACACAAGGATATCATCGATGAACAACACAACGAACTTATCTAAGAATTCATGAAACACCCTGTTCATCATGTCCATGAAAGCAGCAGGAGCATTCGTCAATCCAAACGGCATCACCAAAAATTCATAATGCACATATCTCATTCGAAAGGATGTTTTCAGCACATCCACATTCTCCACCTTTAGCTGATAGTATCCTAACCTCAAATCTATCTTTGAAAACACATCCGCTCCTTGAAACTGATCGAAAAGATCATCAATCCTCGGCAAAGGATACTTGTTCTTGATGGTCAACTTATTCAGCTGACGATAATCAATGCACATCCTCATCATGCCATCTTTGTTTTTAACAAACAAGACCGGTGCACCCCAAGGTGACACACTAAGCTGAATAAAGCCTCGGTCAAGCAACTCTAGAAGTTGCGTTTTCAACTCCTTGGGTGCCATACGATAGGGAGCAATGGACACCAGAGTTGTGTTCTCATACAACTCAATTCCAAATTCAACCTCCCGACTAGGCGGCAAACCAGGTAAATCCTCCAGAAACACGCAAGGAAACTCACACACGATCTTTATATCCTACACGCGAACCTCCTTTGTACTAGGATTCATAACAAAGGCTAGATAAGCCTCACATCCTTGACGCAACATCCGGCTCGCTTCAAGCGTAGACACCACGTTAGATAGAAACTTCACATTTTCTCCCACCACCACAACCTCATAATCATCCGCAAGTTTCAGCGAAACTCGCTTGCTTTCAAAATCCACAACGGCTCTATGCTCAACAAGCCAATCCATGCCAAGAATTATGTCAAAACCATATAATGGCAATTCCATAAGATCGACAAGAAACACATGATCTTGCACCATTAAGGGGCACCTCCTATACAATCTTCTTGTTACAACCGTCTCACCAAAGGAACTAGTCACATGCATACCCACATCCAAAGACTCAATAGGAAAACCAAGCATTTGAGCATGTTCACGCAATATGTACGAGTGTGTAGATCTAGAATCAATCAAAGAAAGTAATGACATGGATTGCAAAGTAAAGGTACCTACGATCACGTCCGTGTCATTCCTTCCCTCTCGATGGGCATACACTCGAGCTTGGCCACCACCCTCAGGTTGAACAGCCACCACATGTGCCACATTACTTTCACCTTCATCTCTGCGCTGAAAGTTACCACGGTCGCGCCCACGACCTCTCTGTGGCTCAACTGCTCTCATCGGAGCATGACCTTCTCTCAACGGCTGAGGACAATCTTTCTTCATGTGCCCTCAATTACCACAGTTCCAGCATGTACCAAGATTGCCCCAACACTCACCAGTATGCCTCCTACCACACCGATTACTCTCAGGAGTCCTCAAGAAAGAAATTGGTCCTTGCTGACCTATCCTAGGGTTACCACCCCCACGTCTAGCATCACCATGTGGCCTTCTATCCTTATGCCTCTTATAACGATCTCTACCAAGATCACGCTCTGCAGCTCTCTTCCCTGAGCTAGATCCTCCTGCTCGACTCGCCAAACCAAGATTCAGCTCAATGTCCTTGGCTCGGGTGACCAAGACATCAAACTCAGTATAATCGGCTGCGAGCATATAGGTCTTCACATCCGCCACTAGGCCGTAACGGAACCGTTCACATCTTTCTCGCTCGCTAGGAATCAGCTTAGATGCATATTGGCTTAGGCGTACAAACTGCACCTCATATTCTGCCACCGTTATACTCCCTTGCACAAGGGAGATGAATTCCCTCTTTTTCTCATCGAGGTAACGAACTCCTAAATACTTTTGCTTGAACGCACTAAAAAAGAATGTCCAAGTCACATCATCATCATCCATCCCCGATATTGTGGTTGTTCACCACGTATATGCATCACCATGCAACAAGGACACAATGCATCCCAACTTCTGAACACTGTTACAATTCAACTGTCCAAGTATCCTCTTGGTACTCTCAAACCAAGACTCGGAACCCTCCAGGGTCAACCCTCTGAACTCAGTCCCTCCCAGACTGCGAAGTCGCTCTAACGACAACCTTACATTGGCACCATCTTGTGGTACAACTCCATGAGCCCCATCTACTGCTACCTGGAAAGCTCCTGCAATAGCTTGTATCAATACAGACATATCAGGAGCAGCTTACCCTTGAACTCCCTCGGGTCCAGCAACCCCAGCACCAACTCCAACAGCACCAACCCCAGCTCCACCACCACCAGGTGGTCCACCAGGGGGAGGAGGAGGTAGATCCTCAGCATTCTCCACATTCTCGTTCTTAGCCGTAGAACGGGTATTGATTCTAAGCTCTCTACGTGGCCCCATGATAAAACAATGCAACTGACAAAATACAATAAATCCAATTAGGCATAATAAGGTAAGTAATCCAAGTACTCAAGCTCATTTTTGAAAATAATTCTTCTCATTAGTAATGATATGGAAATGGGATCCCCAACTATACCCCAAACACAGCATAGCATCACAATTTTATCCCACTAGAACTACACATCAACAATCATACATCACACTTTCACCGAAAAGTCACAATCATTCATAATCACATACATTAACCACTTACCAAGCCCCAAACATTCGCTAACCTGGTTCTGATACCAACAAATGTAACCCCCTTAGCCCGGACTAGATGCTTGACCCGAACTACGAAGATTACACAGGGAAAACCAAAGTCAACCCGAAAGTCAACCCTGATTAATGATCCTTTTTTCCTTTTTATCTTTTCTAGATGCACATAAAGCCTATATGATTACTCAGGAGTCATAGGAGAGAAAAGCACAGCGATCGGAAATCCTTTAAGGACTCAATTGTAAGACTTACACTTTTAGGGACCAAAATGTAAATTTTGGAAATTATAACGACTTTGAAGATTTTAAGATTACCATTATGTAATTAGTCATATTACATGCCTCTCTGTCAAATTTCAGCTTAAAAGGACATTCCAAACTCAATCAATTGCATGCACAACAACCAGGACTAAAATGTAAAACATGAGAACTTGAAACAATTCAAATTTGCAATCTAACGGTCAGCTGTTTCGGAACTCTGATCTCTGTATCGAAACGCCCGTATCGAAACGGTGTTGACCATTTCGGTACTCGGGTGCGTTCCGAGACCAGTATCGGAACAACCCTCTCTAGTAGCCAAAGTGTTCTGAAACACCTTTATTCGTTCAGAAACACTATGGCCATTTCGGGCCCCTGTTGCGAAACAGATAAGGGTATTTCGATACACCATGCCCTGCAACAGCATAATTTTCTGGTTTTTCACATCCTTTCACACTCAAACATATATCAAATCATACCATAACATACCAGCAACATGATTAGACATAAAAGAACATATTTAAGAAATCTAAGCTAAGGCATAGCATCAAACAAATGACCATTTAGTCTATAGGCATGCTTCCTAACCCCATGAACCAAATATAGACTTCAAACCTCAAACAAATCATATAAGACCATTTACAAACTTCAAAAGCCAACACAAACTTGCCACAAACATAGGGAGTTCAAAACACATCTCCCAATACAACTTTGGAGCCCCATTGCCAATATCAAAACTAAAGTATGTAAAAACATCACCATACATGAGCTTTACACTTCCTTGGATGTTCTTAACCTTCTTGCTGCCCAAAATAACTTCAATTAACTGCATTGTTGGTAAAAGAGAGCGTAAGCTTGTTTGCTTAGTGAGGCATGCTCTAAAGAAAACCAACACAACAATGCATTATTCAAAATACTTTCTCAAAAGCCATTTTCTACAACATGCTCATTCTATCTCATGCTTGAAAACCTTTTCAAAGCAAATCTCCATTTGAAAACATGTGTACCCTTATTCTATCTCATGCATTAAAACCAATGCAAATCTCATGGAAAATCCATACACATGCTTGTGAAAACTAAAGCATTTCATATTCAAATCTCATATGCATTTCTCATAGCATAAATCATCTCAACATTTGGTACATGTGAATCAAATACATTTTCATATATTATATTGGCATTTCACATTTCACCTTTACTCGGATATGCGGATTAGCTTGACTCAAAGTCAAGTCCTACCCCGGTGGAATCTCTCATCACCGGACTCTCATGGCGGTATCTCCCATCGTCACAAAGCTTGGGTATTTCTCCAAGTCCTACCCCGATGGTAACTCTCATCATCGGATTCTCACTTTGGATTGGGATGGCACTACCCCCATTGCCCAATTCCAAAGAGCACGTACGAATTTTAGTTTATAGTGCACTCTCATCCTATTGATCGATCAATTATATCCGGTAACTATCTCATCTTCCATGCCCAATTCCAAAAAACATCATCTCACCTACTGTTTTTAATGAACATTTCTCAAATCTTTCTCATCTCATTTCAAAATCATAACACATGCTTTTCATTAAATCAAAATCTCAAAACTCTTCAATGCAGCATGCTATCTCATGAAATCTCTACAAAGCATCATCTCATGCTACAAATCATGCATAAAACAGTAGGAATTTGTCTATCTCAAAACAAGAGCATGTAAAAGCATTTTTGGGCAACAACCACATAATTGAGAGCAAATCTAGCCATACTTACTTCCGGACTTAGGATGATGTTTCAAACCAATCCTAAATCCCCAAACCTTGTTTCTTTGTCCCTCGGGGACTTCTAAAACCATTCGCACTCACCAATTACGTTTTGGTTGCTCGTCGAAACGCTATCAAAGCTCCCGGGACTTCTAGATCATCATCAAAGGCGTCTGAAGATGTCTCCCCTGCTTAATACACATAAGAGCATATGATTAATGCATCATCATGCATTAAAATCACCAACCAACTAATCAAACTCGCTACTCTACCCATAAGCATCATTTCGGCCATTAAAAACAACCGAAAACATCTCCAAACTCTTCCAAAACAAAGCCCAGCCAAGATCTATCACTTCTAATCATTTCTAAACCTCAATCAACACAAAAAATCACCACAAACTCATCCTTAAACCTCCAGCTACAACAGAACACCAAAACCACCCCAAAAGCCACCAATCTAGCATGCAAAACTTAGGAATCCGAACCAATTCGGGATTTGTTTGATAAAACCTCATTTATAACATCAATTACCATCCAAAATACATTAGAAATCAACCTCAAAACAGAGCCTAACCAATAGTAACGAAAATCATCAAGATCTCACCAAGAACCTTGAGTTTTGACACAATTTCATGTTTCTAACATTAAAGCAACTTAAAAATCATTAACAAAGGATTGATAACTTGGGAATTTCAGTAAAGAACCGATCATTAGAGGAGAAGGACGAAGTTTACCTCTAATGGCTGATTTCTCCTTAATTTGGGCAAGTTTCCTTGAAAATCCAAAGTGAAAACAAAAGGATTTGATGAGGAAAAGATTAGGAATCAAGAGGAGATTGAAATCTCATCAAAAGGAATGAAAATCAGAGGCTAATTGATGAAGGAAATGTGTTTGACTGAGTGGAAGTTGAGAGAAAATGAAAAGAGGGAAAAATATCGTAAAGTTGTTATGAAAGTCAAAATATATTTTTATCTTTTAATTCCCTTTATTAAATCATTATTAAAACACCCAAAATAAAGAGAAATCTGATTAAAAACATTTTGGTAAAATTAGCTCCTTAGAGATTCAAAGTTTCAATCCTTTACAAAACAGTCACTAGTCAACTTTTGCAAAAACTGCGATTTGGTCACTACATCGAAATGTAGTATTTCCAAACCTTATTTTTTAAAATTGTTTTCACCATAATCACTCACATAATAAATGAGGATTTTTAGATATTTTTCCATAATTTTAAAGCATCCCGAACTAGGTGTTCCCTAAATCTCCCTTAAAGGTTCGAACCGTTCTCGACCGGTCCAATTCAAACTCTAAAACTTCTAGGCCCAAAATCAGGGCGTTACAATCTGGGTGATCATCTTCTTTCTTGGGGTTCCAAGAAACAAAAATCAGTTTCATGGTAAACTGTAGAAGCAGAGTACCGTAGTTTGGCGGATGCAACATCAGAAGTTCTATGGGTTCAGAACTTTCTTACAGACATGGGTATTGTCTTTCCACGACTCCTATTATATGGTGTGATAATAGGAGCATTGTAACACCCGGGTTCGGGGGTCGGGAGAAAATAATAGTTTTAAAAATAGTTCGGGTTTCGGTTCCAGATTTTTAAATAATAAAATAATGGTTTGGGCCTCGGGTTTTAAGACAAATAAAAAAATTAGTTGGGCCATTTTCAAGACAAGCCCAATTTTGCCAAGGTGTCATCCATTGTAGTTCCCTTATTTCATTAAGGGTGTTTTGGTCTTTTGACCCCCCATTTTAAACAAACATAAACTATTCACTTTGCTCATCTTTTACCTCTCTCCACCCCCCATCTCTTTCCAACGACACAAATACACCTCCCACCTTGAGCTACTATTCCATTCCATAGCTCACTCGTTTTTGAAGCTTTCTCAAAGGTATGGACATTTTTGACTTGCTCTCACCTTCCCCTCCTTGGAAGTACCACTATTTTTCATTTTTAACCATGTTTTGAAATAGGGGTTTTTTAAGAGTTTTGATTTAAAAATGGTGCCTTTATTGTTCTTGACTTAATGTTTTAAGTGATTAATGATAGACATGTTGTCTAGGAAGCATGAGGTCCAATTGGTACGATTTTTAAAGAGTTTTGTAAAGTTTCCCGGATTTGGGTTTTGGGGAGGTTTTAAGTTGAGTTTTGGGGGTGTTTTAGGTGAAATCTTGAGGGCTGATGGTTAGGGTATATGTAAGTAATGTTTTGAAGGCTTTAGGGAGTAATTTGAGGGTTGAAATCAATGGTTTTGAGTGGTGCTTAAGGGCTGCTCGGATTTTTGGAGTTGGAATCAATGGTTTTGAGTGGTGCTTAAGGGCTGCTCGGAAAATTGATGTCTTGAGAGTGGTATTTAATCCGGATTGATTATTTTAGAATATGGACTGATTTGAGATTTATTTGCTTGGTGTTGGAATGGCTAGAAGCGAGAAATTTGGTTGGTGAAGCTTCGGGGACAAATCCGGGGATTTCGGAGTCTTGAGCTTGGTCTTCGATCTTCTCTTGGGTAGCAACGGTGAGTAGAATTATTGGTTTTTTTTACTTTGTGCTCGATATGGATTCCTTTGGGGTTTGGGTGGAACCTTGAGAGGTCACCTAAACCCGTGTGTAAGCCTCTCTACTCTCATGTGTTGTGATATATTGATTGTGGATGCGTTGTGGTTATTTGAATGCATTTTAAGTTGTTGATGTTGTAGTCGTGTTGAGTTCGTGCCTCACGTGATGGTGGTCTAAACTACGGTGATGTGTAGTCCCACCGGTAGTGACTAGTAGGGTAGTCCTTTGATGTGTAGTCCCATTGGAAATCCACTAGTCGAAACGGTGATGTGTAGTCCCACCGTACGTATATGTTGGTTGTGCTTGTGCAAACCAAGTGTTGTGGTCGAGATAGACCCTTGTGCATCCATTGCTTTCTTGCATTTAAATCGTGTTTTGGAAAACTGCATGTTGTGAATTGTAGAGCCTCTCTCACTAAGCTAGATTGCTTATGCTCTTTGTTTCCAACGTGCAGATCGCTAGAGTTCGGGAGGCGAGCGGGCGAGGGAGGAGCTTTTGGAGTTCTCAAGCAAGTCTAAGTATGGTTTGCTTTTGTAATAATGTCTAGACAATGGGGTGTAGAGTGTTAGGAGTTGGGGTCAAACTCCTTAGGAGGTTATGCTTGAAATTGTTAAACTCGTGTTGTGTTATGCTTTTGCTTCTTGGATTATGTCTTATGTCTTTTATGTGGTTTGTTTGCATATGACTAAACTTGTATGATGTTGGCCCATGTATGCCTTATGTTTGACTATATCGTGGATGATGTCTTGTGCTTGCTAAACATGCTTCCTGGTGGAATTGTATGGAGTCTCGTTTGTATGTTTTCGTTAGATTAAAAGCCTCCCATGTTAAGTCCCAATTGTGTTTGATGCATGTATGTTTGTTTATGCTTAGGAGTGTCCAAAAGTGCATTTAGAGTCATGTGAGAAGTTACCATGTAGTGAAATGAAGAGTTGCAGAGCAGGGGTATCGATACGGTTAGACCCGTATCGATACGGCCTTCTTACTCCAGGCCTTTCGTTTCGATACGCGGGGAGACGTATCGATACCATTTTGGACACTGGAGCTACTGCCCAACTTGGTATCGATACCGGTCTCATGCGTATCGATACCATTTTGGTCACTGATGACACTGTCCAACTTGGTATCGATACCGGTCTTTGGCGTATTGGTACGGCCATCTTAGCGTTGACTGTGAGAAGTCAACCCTTGGGGAGGGTATCGATACACTCCTTGGGTGTATCGATACGGTCTCCATAGGCTGACTTTGACTTTATGGCCGAGTCAAGGTGTATCGGTACACCCCTTAGGTGTATCGATACCGCCTGCAGTTTAAGTCAAAAATTGGGCCGTTAAGTGTTGGTTTAGGTTTGTTTGATATTCTCGTGTTTGTTGTTCCGATGTATGATCACTTAGGATTTAATACTCATATAGACAAGACTTAAAATGAAAAAAAAATAGATAGGGTTGCTAACCGAAGGGGAGCCTTAACGGGTTTCACTTCGGTTTTCCCCGTGTAGCCCACTTGGACCGGTCATCCGGCCAGACCGAGACGAGGGGGTTACATTTGTTGGTATCAGAGCCTGAGGTTTTCGAGACCTCGGGCAGGTAAGTGAGGTAAGTTAAGGAATTATGAGTGTTTTGCCACACATGTCTAAATTTTGCTTTAGCACGGTGTAAGTATGCATGCTATGGTGACCTTGCTGTTGTTCGAGAGTTGGTTTGAGTCCCCATTGTTAGGCATTGTTGTCAAAATAAAAAGGGAAAATTGTTTTGGTTTAAAGAGCTTGAGAACCGGAGTCCTTTCGCCCCTTGCTAACCTAACGTTTCTTTGTTGTTGTGTGTTTGTTGTTTTAGATTACTTTAATTGCTATGGTGAGACCGAGGGGACGGCCTAGGGCGGGTGACCAGGCACCCGAGAACGCGCCTCCTGCTCTTAATGCTCCCGGTGGTAATGGGGGGAATGTCGGAGGTGATGGTAATGGGCCTCAGGCTGAGGCTAATGTGGGAGGTAATGGGGCTCAAGCGGGCCAAGGTCAGGCAGGCCCAGATGTGGCTCATTTGATCCAGACTATAGCCGGAGCTTTTCAGACAGCTTTGGCCGGTATGCAAGCTGCAGCACCACCTCAGGGTGCGGGGACAGGATTACCCCTAGAGAGGCTTCGCAATTTGGGGGCAGTTGAGTTTCGTGGGTTGTCTCCGGAAGGTTCGGAAGGGTGGCTTGAGAGCACTACTCGCATCTTGGGTCAGATGGAGTGTTCAGATGCCCGCAAGTTGGGATGCATCGTCTCATTGCTTCAGGGAGACGCTTATACTTGGTGGACCACTGCTATTTCTGGTATGGCCGAGACGGATATCACATGGGAATTTTTCAGGAATGCCTTCAAGAGGAAGTACCTCGGGGTTCGGTACTTGGATGAAAAGAAAAGGGAGTTCATGGCTCTAGTTCAAGGCCATAGGACTGTGTCCGAGTATGAGATCCAGTTTGTGAGGTTGAGCCAGTACGCGCCAGAGTTGATTCCGGATGAGAAGGAGCGATGTGAGCGTTTCAGATATGGGTTGACTACTGATGTGAAGACCTACATGTTGGCCGCCGACTACACTGAGTTCGATGTCCTGGTTTCTAGGGCCAAGGATGTAGAGCAAAACTTGAGCTCTAGAGCACGAGCTAGTGGGTCCGACTCCGGGAAGAGACATGCGAACTGGGATAGAGATCATGCCAAGAGGCATAGGGATAGGAGGTACCAGCCGAACACGAGGCCTAGAGGTGGTAACCATGGTCAGGGCCGTCAGGGCCAAGGGGCCGTCGGGCACATTCCGGAGTGCGCTAGGTGCGGGAGACGCCACCCAGGAGAGTGCATGGGTATGTTTGGGGCGTGTTGGAACTGTAGCTCCCGAGACCATTTGAGGCGTGATTGTCCACACCCAGTTAGAGGAGGACCGGCTCCAGCGAGAGGTTTTGAGCATCAGAGAGGTCGTGGGCGCGGCCGTGGGAACTTCCAGCCAAGGAATGAGGGTCAGAGGAACTTGGCTCATGTGGTAGCAGTCCAGCCCGAGGGAGGAGGACCAGCTAGGGTGTACGCTCAGCGAGAGGCTGGGAATGACACTGATGTCATTGCAGGTAATTTCACATTACAGTCTTTGAGTTTGCTTTCTCTAATAGATTCGGGGTCAACGCATTCATATATTTTGGGTGAGCATGCAAAGTCATTAGGACTACCTTGCGATTGGCTAGAGGTAGGTGTAAATGTCACTAGCTCTTTTGGTGATACAGTGGTAGTTAGGAAAGTGTATAGGAGGTGTCCCCTGATGATTCAGGGCCACGTATTTCCGGTCGACATGATGGAGCTACCCTTTTATGGCTTTGATGTGATTTTGGGCATGGATTGGCTTGTAGAGCATAGAGCTAGGGTTGACTTTGAGACTAAGAGAGTCTCTTTGAGGCTTGCCGATGACTTTGAGGTTGTGGTAGTTGGGGAGAATGTTAAGTTTTTGTCCAACGTGGTTTCGGCTTTGGAAGCTCAGAGGTTGTTGAGTTTAGGGTGTCAGGCTTACTTGGCTTACGTAATGAACCCGGATATGAGTGAGGTGAGACCTCAGGACATCAGGACTGTGTGTGACTTTCCGAGTGTTTTTCCGGAAGAACTACCAGGCTTGCCTCCAGATAGAGCAGTTGAGTTTGCTATTGAAACCTATTCTAATTCCGCACCGGTGTCGATTGCTCCTTATAGAATGGCACCGAAGGAGTTGAAAGAGTTGAAGACACAGCTTCAGGAGTTGACTGATAGAGGCTTTATTAGGCCTAGTGTTTCCCCGTGGGGTGCTCCGGTCTTGTTTGTGAAAAAGAAGGATGGTAGCATGAGAATGTGCATAGACTATAGACAGTTGAATAAGGTGACGGTGAAAAACAAATATCCCTTGCCGAGGATAGATGACTTGCTAGACCAGTTGAGGGGTGCTTCCGTGTTTTCAAAGATTGATTTGAGGTCTGGGTATTATCAGTTAAAGGTAAAGGATGTGGACATACCGAAGACAGCTTTTCGCACACGATACGGGCATTATGAGTTTTTGGTAATGCCTTTTGGATTGACCAATGCCCCAGCAGCTTTTATGGATATGATGAACCGGGTGTTTCATAAGTTCTTGGACAGGTTTGTGGTAGTGTTTATTGATGACATCCTAGTGTACTCTAGGACCGAAGAGGAGCATGATGAACACTTAAGGTTAGTGCTTCAAACCCTACTTGAGAATCAGTTGTATGCCAAGCTAAGCAAGTGTGAGTTTTGGATTAGTGAGGTGGTCTTCCTTGGCCACGTGATCTCAGCTAGTGGGATTAGTGTAGATCCCAAGAAGATTGAAGCCATTGTAAATTGGAAGCAACCAAAATCAGTGACAGAAATCCGCAGTTTCCTAGGCTTGGCGGGATACTATAGGAGGTTTGTTGAGGGGTTCTCGAGGATAGTGGCTCCGTTGACCAAGTTGCTACAGAAGAATGTTCCGTATGAATGGTCAGATGCAAGACAAGAAGCGTTTGAGAAGTTGAAGAAAGCTTTGACCGAAGCTCCTATTTTGATTCAGCCCGAGCCGGGGAGAGAGTTTGTAATTTACAGTGATGCATCTTACGTGGGGCTAGGTTGTGTACTCATGCAAGGAGGTAAGGTAGTGGCATATGCTTCCCGACAGTTGAAGGTTCATGAGAAGAATTACCCTACACGTGACATAGAGTTAGCCGCAGTGGTGTTCGCGTTGAAAATTTGGAGACACCATCTCTATGGTGAGAAGTGCACTGTGTACACCGACCACAAGAGCTTGAAATATTTGATGTCCCAAAAGGAGTTGAATCATAGGCAACGAAGGTGGTTAGAGCTCCTTAAATATTATGACCTTACCATAGAGTATCATCCGGGCAAGGCAAATGTGGTGGCCGATGCCTTGAGTAGGAAGGTGGCCGTTGAGTTGCGAGCAATGTTCGCAAGGTTGAGTGTGTCTACGGATGGTGGGCTAGTGGCCGAGCTTCAGGTTAAGCCATCATTGGTTCAGTTGATTCGTGAGAAGCAGTTGCGAGATGAGTCCTTGGCACCTCACGTGCAAGACATAGCGGAAGATAGGCCTACCGAGTATTGCTTTGGAGAGAATGGGATTCTATGTTTCAAGGATAGGATAGTGGTTCCGGAAGATGCCGAGTTGAGGCGTACGATTTTGTGTGAGGCTCACAATAGCCCTTTTGCTATGCATCCGGGTAGCACGAAGATGTATCGAGGATTAAAGGAAGAGTATTATTGGGTTGGTTTGAAAAGGGATGTAGCCGAGTTCGTAAGTAAATGCATGGTTTGTCAGAGAGTCAAGGCTGAGCACCAGTTTCCCTCAGGGTTGTTGCAACCGTTGAAGATTCCAGAGTGGAAGTGGGAGCGTATCACTATGGACTTTGTATCAGGACTTCCGTTGACTCCTTCGAAGAAAAATTTAGTGTGGGTGATTGTAGATAGATTCACCAAGTGTGCACACTTCATACCGGTTCATACCACCTATACGTTGGACAAGTTGGCCGAATTGTATATTCGGGAGATTGTGAGACTACATGGGGTACCGAAGTCAATTGTGTCAGATCGAGATCCGAGATTCACCTCTAGATTCTGGGAGTGTTTGCATCGAGCCTTAGGCACTTGGTTGAACTTCAGCACTTCGTATCATCCGCAGTCAGATGGACAGTCTGAGAGAGTGATTCAGATTTTGGAGGATATGTTGAGGTGTTGTATCATTGACTTTCAGGGGTCATGGGAGAAACACCTACCATTAGTGGAATTTGCGTACAACAACAGCTTCCAGTCAAGCATTCAGATGGCTCCTTATGAGGCCTTGTATGGTAGGAAGTGTAGGACCCCGATTTGTTGGGCCGAGGCCGGACAGAAACTTGTGCCGATGCCCGAGTTACTTAAGGGAACCACCGAGAAGGTGAAATTGATATGTGATCGCTTGAAAGCGGCATCAGATCGACAGAAGTCCTACGCCGACTTAAAAAGAAAGGAAGTAGAATACTCCATGGGGGATAAGGTGTTCTTGAAAGTCTCACCTTGGAAAAAGGTGATGAGGTTTGGGAGGAAAGGCAAGTTGAGCCCAAGGTACATAGGGCCTTATGAGATAGTTGAGAGAATTGGTCCGGTTGCATATAGATTGAGACTCCCAGTTGAACTAGAGAAGATTCATGATGTATTTCATGTGTCGATGCTTAGGAGGTATAGGTCGGATCCGTCCCATGTCATGCCAGTGGAAGAAATAGAGATAAATCCGGACTTGTCTTACAATGAGGAACCAGTTGAGATACTTGCTTCTGATAGCAAGGTGTTGCGTGGCAAGACTATAGAGTTAGTCAAAGTCTTATGGAGACATAGAGGCGTGGAGGAAGCCACGTGGGAGAGGAAAGCCGACATGCTTGAGCAGTTTCCGTATTTGTTTCCGTCAGGTGATTTCGAGGACGAAATTCCTTAAGTAGGGGAGAGTTGTAACACCCGGGTTCGGGGGTCGGGAGAAAATAATAGTTTTAAAAATAGTTCGGGTTTCGGTTCCAGATTTTTAAATAATAAAATAATGGTTTGGGCCTCGGGTTTTAAGACAAATAAAAAATTAGTTGGGCCATTTTCAAGACAAGCCCAATTTTGCCAAGGTGTCATCCATTGTAGTTCCCTTATTTCATTAAGGGTGTTTTGGTCTTTTGACCCTCCATTTTAAACAAACATAAACTATTCACTTTGCTCATCTTCTACCTCTCTCCACCCCCATCTCTTTCCAACGACACAAATACACCTCCCACCTTGAGCTACTATTCCATTCCATAGCTCACTCGTTTTTGAAGCTTTCTCAAAGGTATGGACATTTTTTACTTGCTCTCACCTTCCCCTCCTTGGAAGTACCACTATTTTTCATTTTTAACCATGTTTTGAAATAGGGTTTTTTTAAGAGTTTTGATTTAAAAATGGTGCCTTTATTGTTCTTGACTTAATGTTTTAAGTGATTAATGATAGACATGTTGTCTAGGAAGCATGAGGTCCAATTGGTACGATTTTTAAAGAGTTTTGTAAAGTTTCCCGGATTTGGGTTTTGGGGAGGTTTTAAGTTGAGTTTTGGGGGTGTTTTAGGTGAAATCTTGAGGGCTGATGGTTAGGGTATATGTAAGTAATGTTTTGAAGGCTTTAGGGAGTAATTTGAGGGTTGAAATCAATGGTTTTGAGTGGTACTTAAGGGCTGCTCGGATTTTTGGAGTTTTGAGCTAGTCTTCAATGGAAAATTGATGTCTTGAGAGTGGTATTTAATTCGGATTGATTATTTTAGAATATGGACTGATTTGAGATTTATTTGCTTGGTGTTGGAATGGCTAGAAGCGAGAAATTTGGTTGGTGAAGCTTCGGGGACAAATCCGGGGATTTCGGAGTCTTGAGCTTGGTCTTCGATCTTCTCTTGGGTAGCAACGGTGAGTAGAATTATTGGTTTTTTTTACTTTGTGCTCGATATGGATTCCTTTGGGGTTTGGGTGGAACCTTGAGAGGTCACCTAAACCTGTGTGTAAGCCTCTCTACTCTCATGTGTTGTGATATATTGATTGTGGATGCGTTGTGGTTATTTGAATGCATTTTAAGTTGTTGATGTTGTAGTCGTGTTGAGTTCGTGCCTCACGTGATGGTGGTCTAAACTACGGTGATGTGTAGTCCCACCGGTAGTGACTAGTAGGGTAGTCCTTTGATGTGTAGTCCCATTGGAAATCCACTAGTCGAAACGGTGATGTGTAGTCCCACCGTACGTATATGTTGGTTGTGCTTGTGCAAACCAAGTGTTGTGGTCGAGATAGACCCTTGTGCATCCATTGCTTTCTTGCATTTAAATCGTGTTTTGGAAAACTGCATGTTGTGAATTGTAGAGCCTCTCTCACTAAGCTAGATTGCTTATGCTCTTTGTTTCCAACGTGCAGATCGCTAGAGTTCGGGAGGCGAGCGGGCGAGGGAGGAGCTTTTGGAGTTCTCAAGCAAGTCTAAGTATGGTTTGCTTTTGTAATAATGTCTAGATAATGGGGTGTAGAGTGTTAGGAGTTGGGGTCAAACTCCTTAGGAGGTTATGCTTGAAATTGTTAAACTCATGTTGTGTTATGCTTTTGCTTCTTGGATTATGTCTTATGTCTTTTATGTGGTTTGTTTGCATATGACTAAACTTGTATGATTTTGGCCCATGTATGCCTTATGTTTGACTATATCGTGGATGATGTCTTGTGCTTGCTAAACATGCTTCCTGGTGGAATTGTATGGAGTCTCGTTTGTATGTTTTCGTTAGATTAAAAGCCTCCCATGTTAAGTCCCAATTGTGTTTGATGCATGTATGTTTGTTTATGCTTAGGAGTGTCCAAAAGTGCATTTAGAGTCATGTGAGAAGTTACCATGTAGTGAAATGAAGAGTTGCAGAGCAGGGGTATCGATACGGTTAGACCCGTATCGATACGGCCTTCTTACTCCAGGCCTTTCGTTTCGATACGCGGGGAGACGTATCGATACCATTTTGGACACTGGAGCTACTGCCCAACTTGGTATCGATACCGGTCTCATGCGTATCGATACCATTTTGGTCACTGATGACACTATCCAACTTGGTATCGATACCGGTCTTTGGCGTATCGGTACGGCCATCTTAGCGTTGACTGTGAGAAGTCAACCCTTGGGGAGGGTATCGATACACTCCTTGGGTGTATCGATACGGTCTCCATAGGCTGACTTTGGCTTTATGGCCGAGTCAAGGTGTATCGGTACACCCCTTAGGTGTATCGATACCGCCTGCAGTTTAAGTCAAAAATTGGGCCGTTAAGTGTTGGTTTGGGTTTGTTTGATATTCTCGTGTTTGTTGTTCCGATGTATGATCACTTAGGATTTAATACTCATCTAGACAAGACTTAAAATGAAGAAAAAAAAACAGATAGGGTTGCTAACCGAATGGGAGCCTTAACGGGTTTCACTTCGGTTTTCCCCGTGTAGCCCACTTGGACCGGTCATCCGGCCAGACCGGGACGAGGGGGTTACAAGCATGGTGGCTATGGCAGTCAACCCCGTCTTACATGGTTAGACTAAACATGTTGAATTGGATATGCATTCTGTATGGGAAAGGGTTTTGGGACACCAGCTTGAGGTGAATTACGTGCCTTTTCAACACCAGATTGCAGATGCTCTTACTAAATCCTTAAGCATTTCTCGGTTTCAAGAGCTTAGGAGGCAGTTAGCTGTTTGGTCTCTTCATCAGGTTCGACAATAGGCAGAATAAAAAGGAAAAAGTGGGGTGAATATTAGTTAATATCAACCTTTATCAGGTTTGGTTAATTCGTTATTTTGCTATAAATAGTGGGGCCCATTCACTCTAACAGAATGGATAACCAATATGCATTCTGTTATGAGATCTGTCTATGGCCTATATAAACCATACTTATGGAACTAGCTGAATCAAGTTCTTTGATCCATTTCCTACAATGTAAATCCACCTTCCCTTTCCTTTTTTATCTTCTTTGCATTGTTAATAAGCATGGCGTTCGATCTAATCCTGATGGAAAGCAACATAAACTTTTTGTTATTTAGGTGCTTCATCATCTTCTAGCACTTTCAGCTGTAGCATATTCTATATTGACCGGAGAATGCGAAGTAACCATTGTTTCCTTATGTATATTCTATGATGATCCAAAATATATGGAAAAACTAAGAAATAAATGAGCTTGGCAGTGTTAGACAGGTAACCATCGAGTCAAATGTGTTCTTTTTCATATGGAAAAAAGAGATTGATGAGATGAATCAAGTGAATTTAGATCATAGGTGTGTTGGTTGATATAATACCATAAACTTTGTTATGAAAACATGTTAAGCATATTCACAACTGTGGGACATTGTTAGTATTTGTGGTGCCATCGGTCGGTCATATCAGTATCAATTATAAACTTAATGTGGGTTGCAAAGATTACAAGGGGATTAAGGAAGACATTATAAAACAGGCATTAAGGGAGATCTGATGATGAATTGTGGCACAAGGTATCTTCAGTATATGGTATAGGTGAAAACTTGAGTTTTGATTCAATGTCATTTTGAAGCATATGACCAGAGAATGCGAAGTAACCATTGGAAACCATTGTTTCCTTCTGTATATTCTATGATGATCCAAAATATATGGAAAAACTAAGAAATAAATGAGCTTGACAGTGTTAGACATGTAACCATTGAGTCAGATGTGTTCTTTTTCATATGGACAAAAGAGATTGATGAGATCAATCAAGTGAATTCAGATCATAGTTGTGTTGGTTGATATAATACCATAAACTCTATTATGAAAATAGGTTAAGTAGATTCACAACTATGGGGCATTGTTAGTATTTGTGGTGCTGTCGGTCGGTCATGTTAGTATCAATTATGAACTTAATGTGGTTTGCAAAGATGACAAGGGGATTAAGGAAGACATTAGCAAAGAGGCATTGAGGGAGAACTGAGGATGAATTGTGGCACAAGGTATCTTCAGTAAATGGGTCTATGTAACACCCGTGTTTTGGGGTTAGAAGTTAGTCGGGTTAGTTGGTTCGAGTCGGTAAAATTTATTTCAATCAAATTAACCTTAGTGTGAGCAAATTAAGCTTTATTAAAGAGGGAGGGACCTATGTTGTAATTTTCCCCAAAAGATTTTAAGAGGATAAAAATTATCATCTTCTTCCCCTTTTCTTCATTATTTCCCGTGGAAAACACCCACCACCATCTTCAAACTCTCTCAAATTTTCAAGTCACTATTCCCTTTGATTTCTTCATCAATTCAAGGGGTTTTTGAAAGAAGCAAGAATTTGGGTCGGTAAAGCATCGAGAAGAAATCCGGAAACTTGGAGGTGATGGTTGCTTGGTAGTTGAGCTTGGAGGTAGAGGTGAGTGGTTAAATATTTTTAAAATGGTTTGAGTATTTGGTTCAAGCATGTGAACCCAGGATGGGCTTGGTAAACCCACTTAGAGTTGGGATTAGAGTGGTAGCCTAATCCCAAGCTTTGATTAAAGACTTGGGTTGCACTTTTTAATGGTTGTATATGCCTCGTATTAAATTGTGATGGTGTTGATTATGTATATGTTGTATACATGTATGATGAGGCATGTTTGATGCATTGTTATATGCATGTTGATGATAGATATGTTATGGTTGCTAATAATGTGCATGTGGGTTGTGCATGACGGTGAGTCATGGTGAGTACATGCTAGGCATGGAAATGTGGTTTGTGCATGACGGTGAGTCATGGTGAGTACATGCTAGGCATGGAAATGTGGTTTGTGCATGACGGTGAGTCATGGTGAGTACATGCTAGGCATGGAAATGTGGTTTGTGCATGACGGTGAGTCATGGTGAGTACATGCTAGGCATGGAAATGTGGTTTGTGCATGACGGTGAGTCATGGTGAGTACATGCTAGGCATGGAAATGTGGTTTGTGCATGACGGTGAGTCATGGTGAGTACATGCTAGGCATGGAAATGTGGTTTGTGCATGACGGTGAGTCATGGTGAGTACATGCTAGGCATGGAAATGTGGTTTGTGCATGACGGTGAGTCATGGTGAGTACATGCTAGGCATGGAAATGTGGTTTGTGCATGACGGTGAGTCATGGTGAGTACATGCTAGGCATGGAAATGTGGTTTGTGCATGACAGTGAGTCATGGTGAGTACGTGCTAAGCACGAAAGTGTTATGAATTGATATGTGTATCAATGTGATATGAAATGTGTTTTCAAATGTGAAGTGATATATGATGTGGTTAATACATTGAGTTATGTATCATTGTATGATGAATTTATAAGTTGTTGAGCATGACATGAATTTGGTAATATGTTCATGCATCATTTATATTTATGGCTCATGTGGATCGAAAGTAAAATCATGTATTATATCATGATAGTTGCTCGAGCTTGGACCCTGTATTGTCGAAGGTTTGTTTTATGAGCTTACCCTCACTAAGCTTTTATGCTTACGCTCTCTTTTGTTCGACAATGCAGATAAATAGCTTGTGGGTGGCAAGGGAAAGGAAAGGTCTTCAAGTGTTGCTTTGGTGAGCTCAATGTATGATTTATAAATTGAAAGATTGTAATAGTAAAGCAATGGGATAAGTGTTGTTGTTCTTGATGCTTTGATGTGTGTTGATTTGGTTTGGCACTTAGATGCCTTGTTCGATTTGTAAATATCACTTATGATGCATGCCTTGATGAATGCTTGAGTGATGTATGTCTAGTAGATGTTTAAATTGCTTATCATGTGTGTTGATCATATGCCTTATGAGAATGCCTAAGTGTTTGGATGTTGAAGCATGAGACCTTATGTGCATGTTTGCCTTCTTTTGATCGAATGCATGATTTTCCTCGGTTGATTGAGGTATGCTCATGTTGTGTACTATGTAGGTATGTATGAGGGTTCATATTCATGCCTTGAGTATGTTGGAGTACGTTTAATCTAGGACGTATGCATCTAGGCTTGGGTGGCTGGTGTTGAGTGCCTTTGCCTCTTTTAAACTCATATGTATGAATATGTATGATTCTAATGTGTTTATATCCTTGAAAGTCATTAGAATGAAGCAAAATATGCTCCCCTGCATCTAGGTTTCGAAACTAGGGGTAAAGTTTCGAAACCTTTGCAAATTTTTGGGTTCCAGGGGCTACTGGAAGCCAAAGTTTCGAAACCTTTGGGCAAGGTTTCGAAACTATGGTCAAAGGTTTCGATTGGGCATAAAATTTGAGGTTTGCAAGCTTTATGTTTTAGTCCTGATTCTCGTATGTGCAATTGCTTGAGTTTGAGATGTCTGTTTGAGTTGAAATTTGGCAGAGAGGCATGAAACATGACTAATTTCATAATGGTAACTTAAAATTTGGTAAAGTCCTCTAAATTTCCAGAATTTACAAATTGGTCCCTAAATTCGTATTTTGTTCAATTGAGTCCCTTATTGTTTTCCGATTGCTGTGATTTTTGAGTATGCTTATCTCAAGAGTATGCCTAGGTTTAATGTGCATCTAGACAAGTTTAAAGTTAAAAAAAAGGGTTGTTAATCAAGGTTGACTTTCGGGTTGACTTTGGTTTTCCCCGTGTAATCTTCGTAGTTCGGGTCAGCCGTCTAGGCCGGGCTATGGGGGTTACATTTGTTGGTATCAGAGCTTAAGGTTTCCGAAACCTTGGGCAGGTAAGTGAAGTAAGTTGTGTTTTATGATTGATATGCACGGTGTTTGCTTATCATGTAAGCACGTTGCTTGTTATTCGAGTATGCTGTAATGAATGATTGCTTGCTTTATAAGTATGATTGCTTGTATGACAAGTATGTTGGTTGTTTGTTTAAAAGCATGTTGCTCGTTACCCGTGTATGCGGTGATGTGTGATTGTTTGATGGAGAAGGTATGTTGTTTGATCGTACGCATATGTTTGCTTGTTTAGCAAGTATGCCTTGTAATATGCATGATTGAGCATGTATGTGTGTTGAGTTGCGTGAAGCATGTTGAGTAGAGTCCCATTGCTTCTATTACATCGGAAAAAGAGATTTTAAGTGAGGAAATCATACTTGAGCCACTTGGACCTTTTCCTTTGCTAACCCAGTTTGTATGTTAATGTGTTATTGTTAGTTTATTGCTTTTTGGTAAGTTTGAGGCCAAGGCATGGACTGTGAATCGGTAAGTGGAAACGGTGGGTTCTGAAAATGTGAATGATGTTGAGGGAATTCATCGCTTTAGTCAGGGAAGTATGGTTGTACCAGAGTTGAGGTACAATTTGTTTGACTAAGTTAGTGTGTATGTGGGTTGGTTCCTGTTGATGAGGAACGATGTGATCGGTTCTGGTGATAGTGGTGAAAGAGGTGACGACCTATGAGTGGGATTCAAAGTGTTATCAATGATATAGTAGGTAAGCCTTGGTACAGTTTTGAGCTTGTTCCCTTTTGATGATTCTGAGTCTACACTTCTGTATATTGTTAGCAAGCATGCAAGTTTGAATGTGCCGATGAGGTGTCAGAGGTAGGTATGAGTACCTTAGTTCTTTTGGCGAGATCTAGGTAGGGGTCTCGTGTGAGTAATCTGAATTTCAGAAATGTTAGTTGGTGATCGTTGGGGGTTCGAACTATGGTTTTAGTACAAGACAGTTGATCAGTGTCTGTGAGTGGAAATCAATTTGTGTGATTGGGCCAGTGTGCGTCTGAGTTGTCTTTCAGTTAGAATGAAAGATGAAGTCACTTCCGATATAGTTGAGTTGAGAAAGGAGTCTTGAGTTTTGACTCTAGGTTGTTTGTTAGAGGTAGAGCAAGTCCAACATGACTGTTTGCGTGTGTTCAGAATTGAATCTTGAGGTTACGAGAAGCTCAAGGAACAGTTTAGAAGAGTCAGATTTTGTTGAAGAACCAGTCTGTAAACAAGAGGGCCGAAGACTATCAGCTGTGCACAGGTATAGTTACAATTTCTTCGGATTTGTCCGTTTCGTGTGAGCATGCGAAGAAAATTTGATGTACGTATTGAGATCTTAGAAGTAGGGACACATGTGACTAGACCTTGTGGTGAGATAGTGATGGCCAGGAAGATGTACGGAAGATGTTTGTTGGTAGTTCGGAGTTACTAGTTTCTAGTAGACGTGAAGTGATCGTCTTCCTACAGTTTTGGATGTACCTTCTGGCAAAGTTTGGCTTAAAGAGCACAGAGTTAGTGTATACGTTGAGACAAAGAGAGAGTTGCCTTGAAGATGCAGATTTCAGTGTGACTATAGTAGTAGGTGAGGAGGTGAACTTATTGTCGAATGTTGATCCAGCTTTGAGGTCGAAGATTGATTGAGTTTAGTTGGCAGACTTGCTTGGCAATTGTGATGGATTTGATTTTTGAACGAAGAGTAGACCGCAGAAGGTTAAAATGGTTTTTGATTCTTCCTAGAAGTGTTTAGATTTCAGACAGCTGAAACAAGTGACAGTGAATGAGTAGTATCCGCTTCCGAGTGTCAGTGATTTGTTGGTCAGTTAGTGTGTGCTTCAGTCTATTTGAAGATTAATTCGAGATCCGTTTACCACCAGTTGAAAGTGAGAAAAGTTGAAGTACCGAAGAAGGCCATGACGAGCTTTGAAGTTAGTGTGGTAGAACCTTTTAGGAAATCAGTTGTATGTCAAGTTAGGCAGCGTGAACTTCGAGTTAATGAAGATGTTCTCTTAGGACATGTAGATCAGCCGAGTGCATTAGAGTAAATCCTAAGTAGGCAGAAGAAGATGTGAGTTGAAAGAAACTTTAATGGAAGCTTCGACCTTGATCCGAAAAAAAAACATAGTGATACGTTGCATGTAGTGTTAGGTTGTATGCTTATGCAAAATAGAATATTGTGGTTTATTCATCGAGATAGTTGAAAGACCGAGAGAAGAGTTAATTACAGTTTTGTTTTCTTCGAAGACTTAGAGACAAAGCTCGTATAGTAAGAAATGCGCAGTATGTGCATTTATCATCCGGACTTAAAATATTTGACGACTTGTGAAGGGTTGAAACTTGAACAACATGAGTTGTTAGAATTGCTTGAAGACTGTGGTCCCAAGATTGAGTACTATCTGAAGAGAGTCTACGTGGTAATCGATGTTCCGAGTTATTTGGTTGTCAGATTAGTGGTTGAGTTGCGAGCTATATTGCTGAATTCCGTTTATCAAATGATAGTAGTTTTGTGGCCGAGTTTCGAGTTGAGACTACTTTGAGTCAGAATGTTTGAAGAGAAACAGTTGCAAGACAGATTCTTGGCACCTCACGTGCAAGGCATAGTAGAAGGAAGACCTTCAGAATACAGTTCAGAGATGATAGAGTTTGTGTTGTTAGAGATAGAATAGTTGTGCCGATTGACATAGTGCTTTGAGACGTATTGTTTCGGCCGATGCACACGGTAGTTCATTTGTATAGCATCTGAGTAGTATGAATACGTATTGTGGGTTGAAGATGAATGATTTGGGATTGAGATGATGGGTAATGTGGTTCAGCATGAGGGTAAGTGTATAATTTGCCAGCATGTCAAGACCGAACGTTAGTTTTCTTCTAGTTTGTTGCATCCGTAGAAGGTTATTAATGGAAGTGAGTAATAGAGATCCGAGGTTCCAACTAGATTACTTTTGAAGGTGTCTGCATAGTGTTTGGTTACCTGTTAAAGTCAGATGGTCAGTTAGAGAAAGTTATGGGTCGAGTATTCAAGAAATGTGGTATGAGATTGTTGAATCGGGCTAGTCCTGTTGTTTATCTGTTACGGTTACCACCAGAGTTAGAAAGAGGGTTGTGATGTGTCTGTGTATCTACAATTCGGAAGTGTGAGTCAGATCTGTTCCGTGCTATGTTTGTTGAAGAGATTGAGTTGAGTTTGAAATTGCGTGCAATGAAGAACCAGTTGAGATCTCAGTGTCGGATAGCAAATGTTGTGTGGCGAGTCTAACGAGTTGGTTAGTATGTTGTGGTGAGAGAGGAATGTGTGGAGGAGCATGTTTCATTAACTCTTCCTATTCGATGAATTTCGAGGATGAAATTTCCTTAAGTGGGGGAGAGTTGTAACACCCGTGTTTTGGGGTTAGAAGTTAGTCGGGTTAGTTGGTTCGAGTCGGTAAAATTTATTTCAATCAAATTAACCTTAGTGTGAGCAAATTAAGCTTTATTAAAGAGGGAGGGACCTATGTTGTAATTTTCCCCAAAAGATTTTAAGAGGATAAAAATTATCATCTTCTTCCCCTTTTCTTCATTATTTCCCGTGGAAAACACCCACCACCATCTTCAAACTCTCTCAAATTTTCAAGTCACTATTCCCTTTGATTTCTTCATCAATTCAAGGGGTTTTTGAAAGAAGCAAGAATTTGGGTCGGCAAAGCATCGAGAAGAAATCCGGAAACTTGGAGGTGATGGTTGCTTGGTAGTTGAGCTTGGAGGTAGAGGTGAGTGGTTAAATATTTTTAAAATGGTTTGAGTATTTGGTTCAAGCATGTGAAAACAGGATGAGCTTGGTAAACCCACCTAGAGTTGGGATTAGAGTGGTAGCCTAATCCCAAGCTTTGATTAAAGACTTGGGTTGCACTTTTTAATGGTTGTATATGCCTCGTATTAAATTGTGATGGTGTTGATTATGTATATGTTGTATACATGTATGATGAGGCATGTTTGATGCATTGTTATATGCATGTTGATGATAGATATGTTATGGTTGCTAATAATGTGCATGTGGGTTGTGCATGACGGTGAGTCATGGTGAGTACATGCTAGGCATGGAAATGTGGTTTGTGCATGACGGTGAGTCATGGTGAGTACATGCTAGGCATGGAAATGTGGTTTGTGCATGACGGTGAGTCATGGTGAGTACATGCTAGGCATGGAAATGTGGTTTGTGCATGACGGTGAGTCATGGTGAGTACATGCTAGGCATGGAAATGTGGTTTGTGCATGACGGTGAGTCATGGTGAGTACATGCTAGGCATGGAAATGTGGTTTGTGCATGACGGTGAGTCATGGTGAGTACATGCTAGGCATGGAAATGTGGTTTGTGCATGACGGTGAGTCATGGTGAGTACATGCTAGGCATGGAAATGTGGTTTGTGCATGACGGTGAGTCATGGTGAGTACGTGCTAAGCACGGAAGTGTTATGAATTGATATGTGTATCAATGTGATATGAAATGTGTTTTCAAATGTGAAGCGATATATGATGTGGTTAATACATTGAGTTATGTATCATTGTATGATGAATTTATAAGTTGTTGAGCATGACATGAATTTGGTAATATGTTCATGCATCATTTATATTTATGGCTCATGTGGATCGAAAGTAAAATCATGTATTATATCATGATAGTTGCTCGAGCTTGGACCCTGTATTGTCGAAGGTTTGTTTTATGAGCTTACCCTCACTAAGCTTTTATGCTTACGCTCTCTTTTGTTCGACAATGCAGATAAATAGCTTGTGGGTGGCAAGGGAAAGGAAAGGTCTTCAAGTGTTGCTTTGGTGAGCTCAATGTATGATTTATAAATTGAAAGATTGTAATAGTAAAGCAATGGGATAAGTGTTGTTGTTCTTGATGCTTTGATGTGTGTTGATTTGGTTTGGCACTTAGATGCCTTGTTCGATTTGTAAATATCACTTATGATGCATGCCTTGATGAATGCTTGAGTGATGTATGTCTAGTAGATGTTTAAATTGCTTATCATGTGTGTTGATCATATGCCTTATGAGAATGCCTAAGTGTTTGGATGTTGAAGCATGAGACCTTATGTGCATGTTTGCCGTCTTTTGATCGAATGCATGATTTTCCTCGGTTGATTGAGGTATGCTCATGTTGTGTACTATGTAGGTATGTATGAGGGTTCATATTCATGCCTTGAGTATGTTGGAGTACGTTTAATCTAGGACGTATGCATCTAGGCTTGGGTGGCTGGTGTTGAGTGCCTTTGCCTCTTTTAAACTCATATGTATGAATATGTATGATTCTAATGTGTTTATATCCTTGAAAGTCATTAGAATGAAGCAAAATATGCTCCCCTGCATCTAGGTTTCGAAACTAGGGGTAAAGTTTCGAAACCTTTGCAAATTTTTGGGTTCCAGGGGCTACTGGAAGCCAAAGTTTCGAAACCTTTGGGCAAGGTTTCGAAACTATGGTCAAAGGTTTCGATTGGGCATAAAATTTGAGGTTTGCAAGCTTTACGTTTTAGTCCTGATTCTCGTATGTGCAATTGCTTGAGTTTGAGATGTCTGTTTGAGTTGAAATTTGGCAGAGATGCATGAAACATGACTAATTTCATAATGGTAACTTAAAATTTGGTAAAGTCCTCTAAATTTCCAGAATTTACAAATTGGTCCCTAAATTCGTATTTTGTTCAATTGAGTCCCTTATTGTTTTCCGATTGCTGTGATTTTTGAGTATGCTTATCTCAAGAGTATGCCTAGGTTTAATGTGCATCTAGACAAGTTTAAAGTTAAAAAAAGGGTTGTTAATCAAGGTTGACTTTCGGGTTGACTTTGGTTTTCCCCGTGTAATCTTCGTAGTTTGGGTCAGCCGTCTAGGCCGGGCTACGGGGGTTACAGTCTATGTGAAAACTTGAGTTTTGATTCAATGTCATTTTGAAGCATCTGACCGGAGAATGGGAAGTAACCATTGGAAACCATTGTTTCCTTCTGCATATTCTATGTTGATCCAAAATATATGGAAAAAACTAAGAAATCAATGAGCTTGGCAGTGTTAGACAGGTAACCATTGAGACAGATGTGTTCTTTTTCATATGGACAAAAGAGATTGATGAGATCAATCAAGTGAATTCAGATCATAGCTGTGTTGGTTGATATAATACCATAAACTATATTATGAAAACAGGTTATGCATATTCACAACTATGAGGCATTGTTAGTATTTTAGGTGTCGTCAGTCTTATTAGTAAGGGTGTGCATTTTGGATATCCGATCCGATCCGATCTGAAATTTTAAATATCCAAAAAAAATTGATAGGTAATTTAGTGATCTGTATCTGATCTGAAAAAATTAGATATTCAAAATTTTCAGATCGGATATCCGAATATTATCTGAATTTATAACTTGATTTAATTATTATTTTTTAAATTTGGCGGTCCTATCCATGAAAATTTTAGGTTTTTAAATATAACAATTGATGAGTGTTCAAAAGTACTATTTTTATGACCATTTTTAGTCATATTATTGTTAGACTTAAGCTCATTTTAGTTGCAATATTAGGCATTCGTGCATGTTTTAATGATTTCCTTCAGCTTCATGCTTGATTACATAATTTGGTTGATTTTGGTGGAAAAATGTACGACGAATGTGTGTTTTTATGTGTGCAGGATTGATTGCTCATGCAAGCTGGAAGTTACCGAAGCAACTGAGAAAAGAAGGATGAAACTGCTGTCTTTGAAGGATAAATCCATTAAATTCGTGATAATTACAGAAAGCAAGGATAAATCCTAAAAGGATTGGAGTTCCATGAAGAGGTCAAGAGGAGATTAAATTCCTAAAATTTAGGAGGAGTTTTTGGAGGATAATTAAATAAAAGAGATTTATTTATTTTATGCTATTTTATTCCAACTTAACTTCCTCCTCAAGAAACACTTTGACCTAGCCATCTCCTATAAATAGAAGACCTAGCTGCCTACTCGAAGAGGGTTTGATTGAGAGAGAAAAACCTAGGGCCTGTGCATTAACTTTTTCTTCTTCCTCTTTGTTCGATTAGATTTATGCTAGGGAGATTATTCTTTGTATATCTTTCGAACCCAGCCATGAACTAATTTTATTTGGCTTGAGTTATTGTGTTTTCGTGGTTGTGAGAACAATTAGATTTCTTTAGGTATTTGAGTTTGCAATTTTAATTCAAAAATTGTTCATTTTTTGTTATTAATTTTGATTGCGAGTGAATTGGGAGAGGATCTCGTGAATTCATCTATTTTTTAATATCATGAGAGTTAGATTCAAGAAATGAATGAGCATGGTCTTTATTCAATAAATTGATGGTGAAGACTAATTTGACTTAGGGATAAGTTACGAATTTCAACGGCTAAGAGGACCGCAAGATCGGTTGTTGTTCACCCTTGGTTAACGCAGGGATGTATCACCAAGGCATGCTCAATTAATAGTGTTTCGAGTTAGGGATAACGAGAAGCCATTGAAGAAATCTTTGTCGAACTTTGAAGGAAGTCTCCCAGTTGCCAAGGCAATCACTCCATTTCCAGTTGCCATATCAATTACAGTTGCCCAGGAAATTCGACTGGTCCTAGTTGTTAAGACAATTGAGTTACTTCAGCAACCATTTACCATGATTATCCAATCCACCATCACACCACGACTCACGATAACATGGCTTACTCTCTTACTCGATTACTCTGTCCTTTATTTCTATTTACTTAGTTTATTTTACTTATCATTCATCCATATCAATCTATTTCTTTTCAACGCAGTAACTTAAGCAAAGTGGCCCAAACCAATTCTTGTGGAGACGATACTCGATACATATCATATCACTTTATTACTTGTGACGTGTATACTTGCACCGTTTGCGTTGCATTTAAATCACACAACAAGTTTTTGGCGTCTTTTCTGGGGATTGTCAATTGATGTTAGTTGTTTTTGTTATTGCATTTTCTTATTAGTTTTACTAACTTTTCTTTTTTTTTGTTTTATCAAAAAAAATTAGGTGCGCTACAAGTTAAGGGACATCAACATGTGGGGAAATAAAAGTAAATCTATTCGAGAGTTGATGTTAGAAGATAGGAATCAATCCAATCAAGAATTTCTTACATTCACTGATGATTACCTATACCAACCGAGGAAAGCCCAAAGATCCCATACCGTGGAAAACTATTGTGCTTGTTGTGGAGAACATCATGTGTTTGAAAATTGCCCTCACAATCCCGGTGCATATGACTACATGGAGGACCATAGATGGAACCAATAGCAAAATCCTTCATGGTATGATAAAAAAGCTCAATTTTTTTTACCATGACAATTTTGCCGCAGCAACAGATATGTCATGGCAATATAATCCTTTTCAAGAGCATTCCAATTCCTTGGAGGAAACGTTGCTAGCTTCTTTGGCTAGACTTGACGAATCAATTGAAGAGATTCGAGAACTATCAAAGTCCATGGATGCGAGGATAGCTCGGTGGGATGCACCTTTGAGGGATTTAGAAGATCAATTGATGAGATCCACATATGCCATGGATATCATTCCTAGGGATATTGAAATCCCAAGGCGAGAGGACAAGGAGAAATACGAAGAGAGCTCTCCGATATGTGAGAATCAATTAAAACCTCCAAGTTGAGAGCCTACTAATGAGAAAGACTGTCAAACACTTGATGAGCCTATGAAAAAAATTGCCAGGGCAATGTTGAGGAGCTTGAACAAATCAACGACGTGACAACATTCCGAGAGGCTGAAAAGAGTAATGCTACAACAAATTGTTCTCATCCACCTTTGCCACAGCAATTGCACGACCACATGCAAAAATAACAAGATGACAATACTTTGCCAATGGAATATGAGCAGGTAATGGTTAAACCTTTTGAATTTTTTCAAAACTCACCTCGCCCATTGCAGGTATGTCTTGAGGAACCAACGCTGGTAGATTTGAAGCCATTGACATCTCTACTGATTGAGATATATGAGAGGCCTAAAGAAAACGATATTTGGACTCATGAAACTTTTCAGAAAATTGGTTTTTCCCTTGACTTAGAGCGAATTTTGGAAACTGATTGCCACAACAATTGGCCTGAGCAGCAATTGCCACGACAATAAAGGCTACATCCAACCATGATGGAGGTCGATGAGATTGAGGTAATTAAATGGTTGGGTGTTGATATAACTTTTTCTACTAATATATTCATGCCTTCAGGAATAGTAGCAAGGTGGAGAGTATACATGGACTACAAGAGAACAAGGAAGAAAGAAACCTTCACTATGGTAACACAAAAGGGAGTAGCTGAGAGCACATTGGCCCAAACCTTTTTGGGCAATATTGTCACTCGATGGAGGGTGCAGATGGACTATGAGAAGTATCGAAAACGACCATTCTCAAGATTTTTTTATCTATATTTTTATTTTCATTTTTTCCTTTATTTTGATAATTATCTTTTTATTATTATTTTTTTAGGATAAGAATTTCAAGGGATAAGGAGTTTCCTAGCCTTGAACTCTTAAGTTTCTCTTTCTTGTTTTACTTTGTTTTTCCAATCAAGAATCCACAGGAACCACAAACCCATGGACAAAAAAATCTCAAAACCATGCCCAGAGCAAGTTCTTCATGAGCACTTGAGCTTTCTTTCTAGTGATTTGCATCACAACTCATTGAGAAGCGATATCACGCCAAGTTTGCAAACCAAAAAGTATGGGAGGAGCAAGGTTTCGCCTACACCATCACCCAAGAAGAACCTCAGCCTTGATACGTTCATCTTCAAAGTGATCGAGCATCAAAAGTGGCAAATCCTTTGCCATCAACCAAGGTTGCCTCAGCAATTTCTGATGCCTTGGCAAGTCCTGATGCCCGTGCAACTAACTCTACTTCAGTGAATATGGATCGAATTGAAGAGATGCTCCACCCTTTGATACATTTATTGAAGCAAATGGAGTCTCAAAAAATGCTATTCATGCGGTACCAGCCACACGCATCAAACCACCACGGACCGAAAAAAGAATCAAGCAAACGGCCTGAAAGAAACTCATCATCCGAGGTGATGACCTTTCTGATTAACCCATTTGCATTTTAGTTTATTTTTACTTTTCTATAATTGCATGCATTGGGGACATTGCTTCCCTTAAGTTTGGAGGGGAGTGTGTTTTTATTTATTTCATCTTTAGTTGCAGTCATCTTTAGTAATCACATATAAGTTGCATATGTTACTTGTCATGCCTTTGATTGGATTTAATTTCTTGGACTTGTTGAATTCCCAATGATGAATTTTGCCATTGCACTTAATTGAAAGAACCTTTGATTAGGATTGCATGAAAAGAACTTAGAATCTTACTATGATGCTAAATACCATTGACACGATTGTGACTTGTTGATTGATAGAAACTTAGTGAACTTAGGTTGCTTAAATTTTGGGTAAATTAAAGAGTGAAAATTAAAAGTTAATTTCTTGCTAGAGGTGCCAAAAACCGGCTCTATTAGTTATTGCACATTAAAGAATCGCTAGAGGTGCCCGAAATTGGCTCTAGTGAAAACAAAAATAAATACTCTGATAATTAAATTGTTAAAAACATATTGTTCACATATAATCTTGAAAATCAATTTGTACACAACTACGCACACTCATTGTCACAGGCATTATAGTTTGGTTCCGGGAAATTTTTGTGCTATCAGAAAATATAAAAGGTGATCATACTTTGTGTCACGGTTCTGAGGTTTGAATTCAAGTTTGAAGCATGTTTTTTATGATTAAAGTCTTGACAAGTAATTGTTAGTTTTGCATTGCTTGTTCTCAAGCAATAGTTCGAGTTTGAGGGTGTGATGAGTGTTCAAAAGTACTATTTTATGACCATTTTTACTCATGTTATTGTTAGACTTAAGCTCATTTTAGTTGCATTATTAGGAATTCATGCATGTTTTAATGATTTCCTTCACCCTCATGCTTGATTTCATAATTTTGTTGATTTTTGTGGAAAAGTGTACTGCAAATGTGTGTTTTTATGTGTGCAGGATTGATTGCCCATGCAAGTTGGAAGTTGCCGAAGCAACTGAGGAAAGAAGGATGAAGTTGTTGACTTTGAAGGATAAATCCATTTAATTCGAGATATTTACAAAAAGCAAGGATAAATTCTAGAAGGGTTAGAGTTCCATGAAGAGGTCAAAAGGAGATTAAATTCCTAGAATTTAGGATGAGTTTTTGGAGGATAATTAAATAGAAGAGATTTTATTTCTTTTATGCTATTTAATTCTAACTTAACTTCCTCCTCAAGAAACACTTTGACCTAGCCATCTCCTATAAATAGAAGACCTAGTCGCCTACTGTTAGGGAGTGTTTGATTGAGAGAGAAAAACCAAGGGGCTGTGTGTTAACTTCTTCTTCCTCCTCTTTGTTCGATTAGATTCATGATAGAGAGATTATTCTTTTTATATCTTTCGAACCCAGCCTTGAACTAATTTTATTTGGCTTGGGTTATTGTGTTTTTGTGGTTGTGAGAACAATTGGATTTGTTTAGGTATTTGAGTTTGCAATTTTAATTCAAAGTTTGTTCATTCTTGGTTCTTAATTTTGATTGCGAGTGAATTGGGAGAGGATCTCGTGAATTCATCCATTTATCTAATATCGGGAGAGTTAGATTCAAGAAACAAATGAGCTTGGTCTTTATTCAATAAATCGATGGTGAAGACTAATTCGACTTAGGTATAAATTGTGAATTTCAACAGCTTAGAGGAGTACAAGATTGGTTGTTGTTCACCCTTGGTTAACACTAGGATGTATCACCAATGCATGCAGAATTAGCAGTGTTTCGAGTTAGGGATAACGAGAAGCCATTGAAGAACGCTTCGATGAACTTTGAAGGAAGTCGTCAAGTTGCCAAGGCAATTCGACTGGTCCTAGTTGTTAAGACAATTGAGCTACTTCGGCAACCATTTACCACGACGATCCAATCATAGTATATTAACGGAAATAAGAGGAAAATTCAAAGAAATTTATTAACTGATGTGATGTCATTGTAAAATACCACGTCCGACGAATACCACTTAACACAATTAAAAAATTTATTAACGCCAAAATCATAGTATATTACCAAAACGTCTAAGCAAAATCAAACCCACAACTCGATAAGGAATATATATATATATATACACACACGGATGAATCTACCACGTGCGACGAATACCGTTGAACACTATTAAATTTTTTAAAAAAGATTAGAAATTTCAAGGACTAAAATTATAATTAAAATTATTTAAAAAAGAGAAATTATATTTAATAAATTTTTTTATACTTCTTTATAATATTAAAAATTAATAGGTTAGAATCAAATGTACCAAATTTTTTATCATAAACCCTAACCCTAATAAACCCAACCCTTTACATTCTCGTTGTCGGCGCCGCCTCCCTCGCCGCCGCCTTCACCGATGTCGTTATCAGTGTCTGCCGGTGATTTTGTACGGTGGTCGTTTGCCTGCGCCGTCCAACTAAACCCTCGCCGATCGATTTATTTTTCCAGCCCTAATCGTGCATCTTCTCCGTGGCGCGCAGCCAATATCCGACCGCCTTTCTTGCTGGTGTTAATCCATGTCGCTCTACCGCTGCGCCATCTACCTGTGTCCGTCATTTCAGCCGCGCAAATGGCCACCGTGCAAGATCGTCGGCAGACACTGGTAACAAAATCGATGGAGGCGGTGGCGGGGGAGGCGGCGCCGACAGCGAGAATGTAAATGATTGGTTTGTAGAACTAGTGTTTTGATATAATAATTGAAAAATGTTTTAGAAAAATTTGAAAAGAATTTAAAACTTGTCTTTAAGTCCAAACAACTTGAAAATATGTTTGTGGTATTTAAAAAGGTTTTTGGCAAACTTTTTAATGCTTTAAAGTAGTCAAACTTGACTTTTAAGCAAGCCCGTACCGATACGGTATACCCCGTATCGATACCATTTTACCCAAATTTTGAATTTGCCAAAACTTGTACTGATACGGGCTTACCCGTATCGATACGGATGGGGATCGTTTCGATACGCATCTATGGCTTACTGATCCCTATTTTAACAACCCCAACGGCTATTTCCCAACGGTCTTTTAAAATGTAGACTGTACCGATACGCTCCCTAGCGTATCGATACGCTTATGCTGACAAGAGCCCAACGGCTAGTTCTGAAGAAGGGCATACAGATACGGGTCCCCGTGTACCGATATGGTAAGCACCAGAACTGCAATTAATGTGGGAAATAAAGACCCCAACGGCTCCAAAACATCTCCAACAGCTAGTAACGGCTACAAACTCAATTGAGACTATAAATTGAAGGTTGGAACACTTGAAGATGGTTTGAGACTACATCCAAGCAACATGATCAAGAGAAATAGAGTCTAAATCTTTATTTTACTATTCTCTTGTACATAGTCTTTAGAGAGTGTTTAATTGTAAATCCTTTTGTACTTTTGTGAGCGTAAATTTGTGTAAACACCCACCTTGTGAGGTATTTAGTTTACCAAACAAATCCCTTGTAATAGGAGAGGTTCTAGTTTAGCCTTGAGATAAAATCTAGAGTTGGTTCCATCTTAGCCAAATCCAAAAGATAAGGTTGTAACGGTTTCCTCCTAAACCGGGAAAATGGGACGAATTCATTTTTTAGTGAATTGGGAAATTCTTAGTGGTGTGCTAAGGTAGTGGATGTAGATGCTTGTTAGAAGGTCGAACCACTCTAAAATTATTGTGTCACTTGTCTACCTTTATTTCGATTTTAGCCAATTCAACCACCAAACATTTACAACCATCCTTGACGGTTTCGGTGATCGATTCGAGCGTGCTAAAAACCCAATAGGGTTTATGATAATAAGAAATTTGAGTATATTTGATTCTAACCTATTAATTTTTAATATTATAAAAAATAGAAAAATTTATTAAATCTAATTTTTATTTTTAAGATAATTTTAATTATAATTTTAGTCCTTGGGATTTCTAATCTTTTTTAAAAAAAATTAATGGTGTTCAGCGGTGTTCATCGTTAGTGTTGTTCAACACTGTTCGACGCACGTTGTAGAATTTTCCTATATATAAACGTGTAAAAGTTTTTAACTTTTAATCTCAGCTATCAATTGTTAATCTTAACATAACCCACTGTTAATCTCAGCTATCCATTTCACTCATCCAACGATCTAAAAAACGTGTAAAAATTAAAAAAAAAATATAGTGTGTAACTGGATCCTATCCTTATATATATACTCATTGGATGAACGGAATGAATAAATGATATTATAAATTAAAAATTAGAAGATTTTTAAAGTGAAAAAAATAAGAGTATTCAATCTCATCCATCTATTTCACTTATCCCATGGTCATAAATTATCTAAAATCAATTGAGTTTTACATAGTGTAAGTGGATTCTAATATATTTAAATTTAACCCTAAAATTTTAGTAAAATATGAAACAAAATTTAAAATTTAAGTTCAATACTTATTAATTTCAATATTAAAAACTACTTATTTTATAATAATTTAATTTCCAGATTATCAAAATACACCTAAACATGTTTTTAAGTATACAATAAATTATGAAAATTTTAATCTATAAATGAACAAAACTAACTAACCAATTTATCTTATTCTCGTACCTGTTGTTGTGTAGTCTTCCGACTGCACACGTTTTTATGTTCTGAATTATGAATTTAGTTTAGAGTTTCTATTTTAAAAGTTATGTTAAGAAATTTTTAAGATTTAACATTTAAAATGTAGGATTTAAGAGTTACATTTTATTTTTTAAAGAATAAATATAAATATTTATATATTTTTGGATGAGTCTACTACGTGCGACGAACATTGATAAACATCACTAACGATGAACACCGATAAACACCATTATTTTAAAAAAAAATTAAAAATCTAAAGGACTAAAATTATAATTAAAATTATCTCTTTAAAAAATAAAAATCAAATTTAATAATTACTTTATAATATTTTTTAATAGGTTAGAATCAAATATACCCAATTCTCCTAAACCCTAACAAAATCAATCTCTTAAAAAAATAGAAATCAATTTGTAATTTTTTAATAGATTAGAATCAAATATACCCAATTCTCTTATTATTGATTCTAATCTATTAAAAAATTATAAACTGATTTCTATTTTTTTAAGAGATTGATTTTGTTAGGGTTTAGGAGAATTCTGTATATTTGATTCTAACCTATTAAAAATATTATAAAGTAACTATTAAATTTGATTTTTATTTTTTTAAGAGATAATTTTAATAATAATTTTAGTCCTTTAGATTTTTAAAATTTAAAAAAAATTAATGGTGTTCATCGTTAGTGATGTTCATCAATGTTCGTCGCCCGTTGTAGAATTTTCCTATATTTTTTCACAACATGTTAAAAAATTTCTCTTAATAATAATAATAAGAATTGTATATTTAAATAGAAAAATTCTACAACGTGCGACGAACACCGTTGAACACCATTAACACTGAACACCGTTGAACACCATTAAATTGATTAATAAAAGATTAAAAATCTCAATGACTTAGCATACAATTATAAAAAATTTAAAGTAAAATTTTAATTAAATTATTTTCAATATATATTATATTTTTTATTTTTTAAAATAATTGGGTCAAATACCAATATTAGTCAATTTTAAAAAAAAACTTATACCCTAAACCCTAAATTATAAAACTAAAACCTTAAACCCTAAACCTAACACCATAAACCATAAATTTTAACATTGGGTTTAGGGGTTTTTAAATTGACTAAGGTTGATATTTAATCCAATTATTTTTATAAAAAAAAGATTAAGAAATATAATATATATGGAAAATCATTTAACTGAAATTTTAGTTTAAATAATTTATAATTATATGTTGAGTTCTTGAGATTTTTAATATTAATTAATCAATTTAATAATGTTAAAAAATGTTCAGCGGTGTTCATCGCACGTGGTAGACTCATACATTT